>OX336389.2:733057846-734510671 GCA_946902985.2 Meconema thalassinum | reverse complement strand
CCATCTTCTCTTGAATACTAGTAAGAAGAGCATAAACATCGTCGTTCGTGACAACATTGGATGTCATGATAATACACAATAATGAGAAAACAGGAATACAACACAATAAAAGAAGAACTGAAATATCTAAGAGTAACCTTTTTCACAAAAAATGAATATTATAATAAGTTTTGCATTATACCTTAACAACTATCTTAAATCTAATTAAAAAATAGGAGGTATATGGTTGTAGTGATTTATATTAAAATATTTTAAATTACTATTACAAGTCATTATCGTTAAATTAATATTAAAGAAAGTGATTCTAACATTACTGATGATCTTCCAAATATCATCGCCGGTATCAACCATAAAATGGACGACATGTATGGAGTGTAAAACTGGGCACCATCCAATGCCCGTATGACTACGCTGATCTCTAAAAGTTTCCAAGTAATTCCTTTTATGTTCATGTCGTAATCAATCACAATTACATTTTGAAGGCTCTATCAAAATATCTAACAAATTGGAATAAATGGCAGTAATTCTACATGTATACCATACAGATTGAGAAAAAATCATATTCACGTTTCTAAAAACGCAAATTCCCTACGGATTTCGAACTGATTAAATGGACGCTATATTTCTGTTGCCGAATCACTCAATCATTCGAAATCTCCGTTCGTAGGCCACTTGGTTGGGTCGCCATATTAATGTGCCCTCACTCTGGTATTCCAGTATTCTCAAGTGCTCCTGAGGTGGGCGCCATATTACAGTGTACCCGTATACACATGGTCTTACCTGTAGAAATCCAATGGAACAGCTGGATCGTAGAATCTGGAAGTACCCGGCTAAAATAAACCCACAACAATTCTACCAAAATGGATAAACCTGTGACAATGACACATCAATAAAATAGAATGCGTTAAGAAAGTCCCAGTGATGAAAGAACAAATGAAAAACTAGCTCAAAGTGAACTCGAAAAACTCTAAAGTACATCTCGGGCATATGGCTGACGTTGGAAATATTGTCC
Organism: Meconema thalassinum; assembly: GCA_946902985.2. Taxonomy (NCBI): domain Eukaryota; kingdom Metazoa; phylum Arthropoda; class Insecta; order Orthoptera; family Tettigoniidae; genus Meconema; species Meconema thalassinum. The sequence continues at coordinate 734,509,659 of OX336389.2, read as the reverse complement.
TACTGGTTCTCCTAACAAATCCTGTTCTTAATATAAAACACTAAATCGTTGAATATTTAAAATGTATGACTCAGTTTATTGACTGAAAACGAAGTATGATGTTGATCAAAGTCTACAATCCACATGAAACAAATAAAAATGCTTCGTCTTATCTCTGACGAATATACCAAGTTATTGCATCGATATGCAATGTTCTTATTCATGGAAATGCTGATATACGATTTTACAATATCGCATAACAATATACACAAATACCCTAGAAAAATCTTAAACACGTATTATATACAAAAATTTACAGTATTATCTTTTCATCGAGTCTCGCTACGATTCTTATTTCCATTGACATTATCCTTTTGACATTTTCTCTCACCATAATCTGTCTTATTTGACAATCAACAATGTTCATCAAATGTAGTGTCTCTCAAGTAAATTTCAATCGTAGGTTCATTTAATTACAACATTATCATATGATTGCCAATTATTGTTTCACCCTGGATATTCGTTAAGTTTGATAATATAATTCAAGATAAATAAATTTTAATTTAATAAACATTGAAATGGTGGGTAATATTTAAATTCCAGCATTGTGGCTTCAATGATCGTGCTTTATTCACGAATAATAATCATTATTATATAATTCAGCGACTGCGTATCAGCTCGCATAATTCACAAAATTCCATTACATAAATTACAATCTATCCATACTAAAGATTACTTACACAAACTTCATACTATTTCCGGATATCCACTGATATCGAAATATGAAAAAATGAAAATCCACAGCCTGCTTCCAGTCTCCGACCGGGTCAGGAATGGAATGAATGAAGCCCCCATCTAGCGGCGAGGATATGAACTGTGCCGGCTGCCGAGGCCTGACGCACTCCTCTGGGACAATGATTAAATGAATGACAGATGAAATGAAATGATAGTGGAGAGTGTTGCTGGAATGAAATTGTGACAGGGAAAACCGGAGTACCCGGAGAAAAACCCGTCTGCCTCCGTTTTGTCCAGCACAGATCTCACATGGAGTGACCGGGATTTGAACCACGGACCCAGCGGTGAGAGGCCGGCGTGCTGCCGCCTAAGCCACGGAGGCTTGATATCGAAATATACTTAAATAAATTCGTGCTGCCACCTAAGCCACGGAGGCTTGATATCGAAATATACTTAAATAAATTCATTAATACCTGTACCGGATCATTCAATACGAAAAATAGCGTTCAATAGCTGAATGTAATTTTCCTTACCTAAATTTAAGTTATATAAATTTCAATTAACCATCAAGAAATGTCATGCTTCACAATTAACATGATTATCATAGTGTTAATACACTCTTGGAAAAATTATCACAATAGTTCCATTATTTTCAATTTAATTCATTTGATCTATGAATTCCAACAATGTCATATTTATTCATGACAGAATATACTTTAATTGATATCGAGATTCAATTCTCAATTATAATTCATTTCAAATATGGATTTCCACAATCACAAAAATATTTATAAGAGATTTCATTTAAATAGATATCGAGATTTAATTCAGATCCGCACAATAAATTCAAAATAGGTCTGCCTCTTAAGAAAATCGTACAACTCTACACCATGGAAAAATGCCTAATATTAATAGGATGCGATATAAACCATTAGAATTATATGAAATCAGAAAAGTCTAAACCGAGTCGAACTATCAAAATCGAAAACTGAACTTACTCTAATCCAACAAAAATATCTCTACTCAAAGAACATTACTCGAAAACTGGCTATAATTGCCTAATCCAAAAATTTTGCAAAGATCCACTTTAATAATGTTACTAGATTTCAATGCAAGTATCTAGCTTAACTTAGAATAATACAGTAATCGGAAATGCAAAACTGTATAAAATGACGAAATAATTATGTTTTGTAGTTCACGAAGTGACAGAATAAATGTTGTAAAATGTTCATTATTTCGTATTAAATCTTCTTCTTCCTTATAAACATTCTTATATGAAGATATCGTAGTCTTCTTCCAAAAACGCTTCTTCTTGATAAATATTTCTTCTCAACTAATTTTAATGCTCATAGTTTTAATTTCAAATGTTTATTATCAATGTTGCAAAACTAAAATAACGAATGTGACTATCTACTCAAAAATTGACTCTGTAGGTGCATTCGTAGTAGACTTTGAGATAAAAATGACAGAAGCGTCAAGTTGAATCTTCAAGTCCATTTTCAACATACTAAAGAAATATGGTGAAAAAGGCAATCTACATATATAACATTATTCATACTGTCTACTAATAAAGAAATCTCGCAGCTATCTTATGATGTCTTGAAGTAGGTGAATGCATGTAAGAAACACATTGTTCCTGGATCGAACCATCATCCTGGGTGTCGATAGGTTGAAGCATGGTCTGGAACTTAGCAATCGAACCCGTCTCTTCTGTCCGAAACAGCTGTTCGCGACGCAAAGCCTGTCTCACGAGCAAGCCTGGATGGGCTGAAGCGAAGAGTTTGTTGACACCTTCACTCTTGTTTGTAGATTCATTATGTAGTAGAAGTGATTATCTCAGTATCATTTCTAGAGAATCCTTCTGTCTCTTCTTATATAGACGTCTGCTTATGTATTCCATGTTCAGGCATCGGTTACTATTAGATTCTCAATTCTGCTTATGTGTCGCATTCCATCTGTTTGCTTAGCAACTCATTACTACAGTACTTGTAAATGTGACTGGTTGACAATTCCTCTCAACTCAGTACCGTATAACACGGCAGTAAACTATGTAGAGAACTCGATAATAATATAAGTTCACTCGTTATAGTAATCACACATACTAAAACTTTATCAAAAGCACAAAGTCCATTCGCGACACTTTTATAACTGTAACACGCCAACACCAGGTTACGATACCGACCCGTGTTCTCCGCGGTCGTGCCTTCCTGTATGCAGTGAAAACACCGCTCCCGTGCCGTTCTCAAAAAGCGCAATATTTCATTAAATATTCGACACTTGTTGTCCGCACAGTATCAAGTTGTGAGTGAGTGTCCTAATCCAGAGCTCGGGTTAGCTGTGCTGGATTCGTCCCATGATTCACCGCTTTCCGGTCAGTAAAAATCGTAGCTACATGCCGTTGTTGCGATAAATACATATCAACTATTATAAATGCTTATATATATGCGTAAATGTCTTCAGATTACTCCTTATTCTATTTCATTATGGTCCCATGTTGATCTCTGTAAATATCAATTTCCGTTGGTTTCATGTCGCGGTTGTATAGCAGCCATCTTGAGTACAAGCTTGTCCTTCGAAAACATATGCGAGTTGGGTCACCATGGACGGACTAGAACGTCACCGAATCAGCAAAGCAGGGTTGCCTAAGCTATTCCCCTAAACTCGCGTCTTGCTTGCTGTAATTCTCAACTGGAGGTTGAAATCTCCACATTAAAGTGAAATAATCGCCTGTCTTAAATACATGTAATATATTGATACAGAGAATACCGGTGCAGTACCATCCCGGCATATGCCCGAAGACGAAGTGGGGAACCGCGGTAAACCACTTCGAGTATGGCTGAGGTGGGAATCGTACCCCCTCTACTCATTTGGACCACCCGAGGCTGAGTAGACCCCGTTGCAGTCCTCATACCACTTTTAATATTCTGGGGTGGCAGCTAATCACGCTGACCACTAAGTAACGGAGGCGACTCTATTCGTGATTATTAGAATTTTAATAGCTCAAAATTTATCCCAGAAAAATAATAATAATATGACACGTTCTGTATTTACTGCCTTGCTGCTTGCCTCAGTGGTAACGTTCTCGCTTGCTGTGGCCATGGTTGCCGGTTCGTATCCTGGTGCAGTCAGCTGGCATTTGAGGGTGCGCAAATGCGAGGGAGCCGTGTCAGTAGATTTACTGGCACGTTAAAGATCCCATTCGGAGCAAAATGTTGCCACCCCGGCGGCTCTAAAAGCCAGAGTAGTTAAAAGGGACGTAAAGCCAATAACATTATAATTATCTGTATTTAATGTATGTTTGGTGCAGATGACCTCGTAGTGCCGCCCCTTAAAACCTCACTAACTAACTATTACTGTTTGTGTATAGCAAGCGCTTTGCACACAGACGCCGTTGAAAGAAATTATAGTCTTGGTCTGATGTATTTATTTGTTTTGTGGGTCGTCTGAGTGAGTTTGAGTTTTCCTTTAAACCAAGGTGGTCAAAATTTCGAACACTTGCTACCATGAATATACAGGATACCTTGCTTTCATTCTACAGATCATTATGTCGTCCAATCTGGCTACGTACTGGTCACTTTTGTGACAGTATACGTTTGTGTATGTGTATACTTCGCGACAGCCCTGTTTTACTGTTCGCTTTTTCCTGTCCCGAAAAACTTCAAAACAAGTTTATATGTTGAATACTTTATTGGATCATAATTAATTTAGTGATTTATTTATAGGCTTCAGTTTTCTAAAGTTCTCACCGTGAGTGTTACAGTCGCTCGCTCTCTCAAGCTTCCATACTCCCGACACACAGGGCATCTACTGGCTTGCTCTGCGGCCTGTTGAGTGTCAGTGTCGAGTGACGTCACCGTGACCTTCGTTTAGCCAATGGCAGGACTTTTTCTGGTCGGCTGATCTCCAGGTTCGAGATTGTTCTTCGGCCACTATTTAAGACGCTACTTGCTGGCGATCTCCATCACTTCATATCAACGCTGCATTCAGATCAACACCTTACTTCACTTCACTTTGGATCACTTCTCTGATCGCACTTCTGAACAGAAAATCTTCGCACTCTTCTTCTCGGCGCAACGCTACACAACTGCTACGTCATGTCACAAGGGTGGCAACTCCGCTCAACGCTTCATTCATAGCCGCTGGGCCATTTCGTCGCTTCACCAGGTCTGCTGTGCCTTGGGAAACATCTTCATGAGGCAGCTGTCAGAGTTGGATCGCTCGTTCAGGTACTTGAAGCCACGGCCGTTTCCTGGACTGCATGCGAACAAAATACATCCGCCCACACACTAAAGGCGTCTTGCCTCTCTGAGAAGAAGAATGGCAGATTGGAATCCGCTTCTCATGGCACGCTTCCTCTGAGGCCTCGGACGCCTCCTTTCCAAGGGACACGTACTCTACGTCACTCAACCAGCCAGGATATTTTATGGATCTGGCTCCACCAACGTTTCCTTTTAAAAGATAAGTCATCAGATTTATAAACTTTTAATCTCAGCACATCGTCAAGTATATAAATAAATAATAATTTTACATGAGAGCATCTTCTCATCAAATAAACTCAATGTAACAAGAAATACTCTAATTTTAAAGGGTTCATTAATCAAGCCCGTGAAAATTGCTCTATTTCTAGTCATCACTATTTAATCATTTATGTGTAATTGGTTACAAAGATGTTAATTAAGAAATTTGTTTTGCATTGTTGCTACATAGCAATAAAACCTTGTTACCTAATCTGTTGGTTTCTGGTGCTGTGTTTTCAATGCCCACTATCCCGAACCGCCTTCAGTTTAATTGCTTCCCCACAGTAACTATTTTGGTTAGGCTTTTGCCTGATTCGCATTCTCCCGTATGGGAAAGTTTTAGGGCGAAACTTCTCTCCACGTACCATCGGATAAGTACGGTCCTTTTCTGGACCAAATAAAAAATCACTCGTTGGAACAGATCCATAATACATGCGTCCATAATACATCCACAATAAACGACATTAAGCCAAAAATTGTACTAGTTCTAGGATCGAAACTAATACAATGCTACTTCGTTGACGCTACTCTAGCAATTCTTGATTTAGCCAACATAGCTACCGAGAACCAAGGTGTATCGCTGGCAAGTATTGAATCTATTCATAGACACTTCCTGACCAAACGTTATAAGGTGTTATTCGGACCTGTGATCGTTCTAATCATGCATTATATTTGAGGTCATTGAAATAACACTGCCACTATTCTACTATATTCGCGAGCATGTACTCAACGGTAAAGTTGTACTAAGGTCGTAAAGGAGCAGGTACTAATGTTTTTATGATGACTATGATATACGCGTTGGTTGGGTTGCTTTCGTCCAAAAAAAAAAAAATAAGGGGCTGGTGGACCACTCTGTATTTGCACTCAGATGGAGGAAAACCTTGTAAATATCAATCAAGAGAAATGCCAGCCGATGACTGAGCAATACAATCACAAAGGAGAGATAAAAGCACGAATTGGAACATACAAAAAAGACCGAGAAGGAATTCGTAATCAACTACAGGATTACATAGATCCACTAAAACCTGTGTCCCATTTCATAAACCTTTCGAATATTGCTACAGGTAGATTGTATCCAGAAAGTAGAAATGTCTATGATGCAGTAGTAATTGGAACAATACAAGTTAAAGATTTTGAAAATCGATGGTCCAAACGTTTCTACAATCAGATACCTTAAAGTGTAAAAACAATGGTTGCTACACTGAAGCACGTTGAAGGTGCAAAGATATACGACGGTGAAATAGTTTACTCTCGCGTAATTGGTCTGCGAGCTCTCGTGATATACATGTAGAGCAAGTACTGTCTCATGAGCTATCTCCAGTTCCAACAACTTTACCTGGTGATTCTGGGGCAACGGGAATATGTAAAAACGAATCAAAACTGAACACATTGCAGAAGGAAGATGTGTCCCCCAGGACAGTTCCATCAGGTCGTGTATCTTATGCACGGTAATTGATGGATCAGCCATATTCTGGGTTATTCCTTGGCATGATCATGGTAGGCTACTGCAAGTGACTTCATCTCTCGTTTCAAATCTGCACTTGTAACCAAACTACTGGATGATAAACATTTAGTCTATGATCGGTATTGCTTTTCCAGTACCAAAGATGTTGCAAGACAGAAGAGAGATGCAGGAGTTAGCAGAGTTTACCAGCTATCGCTACTATCCTCACTTCCATCACAAAAGGTCATGTGGTCACAGAAAACAAATCAAACAAAAACAATTGATAAATCTGATCTGAAGCGACCTTGTATAAAATCAAGAATATCTAGAATCATACATTAGAATTAGTAAGCTAGTGGATCCAGGGCAAGATGAAATCTCAAATAAAATAGCAGATTTGAGTGTTTTAAAACAGCAAGATTCAGCAACTCTGCATGAGGAGGCAGATGTCATAACTGTTCAACAAGCATGTAGACTGGGAACGGAAGAAGAAGCCTGACGGTAACTGTGGTTTCTGATGATACTGATGTGTTTGTTGCTCCTCTAACACTATTTTAAAAAAGGTATAACCATCCCATATGGAATCGCCTATCCGAGAAAGGTTGTCGATTGACATTAGAACCTCTGTCCGAAAACATTCAGACATACCTGATGTCTTGGTTGGACATACTCTGAGTGGATGTGATACCACAGCTTGCCTTTTCGGTATTGGTAAATGTAAAATTGTAAATGTGTTGGTAATATGCCACTCCCTTTCATTGGTGGCAGACCAAACATTGAGGATGACAACAAACAAGCATCAATTTTCATTAACTCTGCTACGGTTATCCAAAACTTTTGACGATTCAGAAGCACGAATTAGAGCATGGTCCACCAATATCTGTTCACTGCCACCGACTAACGAGCTTTTATGCAGATTGTAAAGAAAGCATACCTTCTAACTATAATTTAGAAGAATGCTTTGGATACACCTCCCACGAGAGAACCTGAATAATTTGACTACTAGAAAAAACATCATTTCTGAAATACGTCTGCCCATTGGTGCGCCATATAATGTTGCATTAGCTCCGGATGAGATCTTGAAGTTAATTAAATGCCCATGTGATAGTAAAACACCATGTTGAATAAAAATATGTGACTCTATGAACACAGGCTTGCCGTGCAAAATGTTTCGCGTTTGTGAACATACAGTTGCTTAAATAGAAATAGCCAGGAACGAGAATATGAGGACGATGAAAAAATAGGATTCATTTAGTTTTCATTTTATGCGAACCTACTGAAGGCTGCTGCCTAGTTGCGAAAATGTAGTCTAAGCTCTAGAAGTATTAAGATAATATGTTACAATATGAAATAAATGCTAACAAAAATTAGCATTCAGCCCGTTTAGTCCAGAGTTCCATGGGACTGGAAACCACTTCAGCCACCATGAGACTCCTTCCCAAACGAATCATGTAGTGAGAGTCTCAGATGTTCATGTAAACTAGCTCCGCACATTACTCTCGGGCCGTTTCTGGTATTTTTCAAAAGGAGGCGCTAGCTCAAACTATCCTAAGATTCACACCCACAAGACAACACAAGGCTAATAAATAATCCAGGCTTATATAAAATTTCCTATAAATGTATTTTAAAATTCAGGTCCTTATCCTACTCGATAGAGGAACCCCTGACTAATCCATCGTTAATCTAGCTCAATAATAAAAAATAATCCCTTAACTAAGTCCCTACAAAATATCCTCTAACGAAGTCCTATCAACAAAAACAAACAGCAATCAATCTAAGTACGCGTCTCATAAAGTCATCCATACGCAAATACAAATGTCCCTTTAAGAATAATAATAGGTAGACCTACACCCGATTCTACTAGCAAATAAAAGCTTCGACCTTCTACAATAATTTCAAGTTACATTTAATTAAATAGCACTTATAAACACACCTATGATACGATAATGTCGCATACTACATTATTATTTTTAAGTTAATCATTCTGGCTAGTACTAATTTTCGTTATAAGAATTAATTCATACCATTGAAATCCTCTGGGGATGTAAGAAAAATATAAAGAAAAAAACAAATCTGAACATTCCATGACATTGACACAAAAATCATACTTCAAATTTACACAGGTTGGGAATATCAAAATAAATACAACACACAAAATAAATGGCAAACACTCCTGGTGTCGCTCATTTGGAGCTCTACCTACTCGGGTATGTTACTATTTGCAACATACTGTCATCTGATCAGGTGGAAATGGTACTTTGGTGGATGCAGAGATTGGTGGCAATACCGTCTCACAAGGCTAAATAAATCGAGTGCTATCAATCACGGTTGCTCGTCGAGAGAGAAATAAAAATCAGAAATTATTATTATTATCAAAAATCAATTATTATCAAAATTCAATTATTTATTTAAGTGAGAGGTGTAAGGTTATTTTTATGTTATTTTTAGTCATGTTACGGTTTCATTTTTATTATTCAAGTTATTCATTAATTTTTAAAATTATCCCTTGTATTAATTTTCCTTTAATTTATTAATTCATTAATTAATTCTCATCCACTATCATCCCCTATCATCGAGGATCAATTCATTCTCCACCGAAAATAATTCATCACATCATATGCCACTCGGCCTCGTGTACTAATTCCATCACCATCTTCCATCAAACTTATCGCCATGACTGCTGTCCAATGACGCTATATCCTTTCTAATAACCTTTATAAACTTTCGTAACACTTCATTCCATTAAACTTAATTATTACCAAAATTCTACTGTAAGGATTATACTCACTTAAAACACTCTTTAATTAACAGATAATGACCCCCATTAGCCTTCCTAATTGATACAAGATTTGTCGTGTGCTTTTAATAAGTTACTAAACATCTAAAGAGTATCTTCAGTTTCATTTTTTCATTAGCCTAGCAACATAAAGTATACTAAAAATGTCCTCCACAAATATGATGTTCTGAACTATCGAACCAAGACTTGTTCGCACTCGTTCCGTTTCAATGTCTTTGGATACAATTTAACATCCCTCTGTTCATGCGTTTTTATGTTTCATTTTATCGCAAGCTTATAGCTCTCGAATGCTGGCCTCGCCTGCGAGCAGTTTACCATGTGTTTGGACCACCTGCGAGGCATCCTACATTTTCAAGCAGACTGCTCTGTCACAATAATAATAATTAATGTTATTGGTTTTACGTCCCTTTTTACTACACTGGCTTTTAGAGACGCCGGGGTGCCGGAATTTTGCCCCGAAGGGGATCTTTAACGTGCCAGTAAATGTACTGACACGGCTCCCTCGCATTTGCGCACCCTCAAATGCCAGCTGACTGCGCCAGGTTTCGATCTGTCACAATAGAGCTCCCTTTTAAACTCTACCACAATCTGCTGCTACATGTGCTCCCTGGCACCTGCTAACTGATACTGTACTAAACTAAAACATATTGCAATTAAATTATGGTAATCCTCCCTACAACGTCATGGTGTAATGCATATTTGAGGTCCCCTAAGACTAGATCCCATGTGTCAACAGATACAAGTAAATTAATACATCGCAGGCATGGACTCACGTATTACAGCTGGGTTATATGCGTCTTGAAGCGAAGACCCCGTGCTTTCTGCCATCATCTGCCATGATCTCTAGGACTCGTCCTTGGGTCACGTTCCATTCCTCCTCCTTCAGAATGGGACCTAGGGCATTATCCTATCCTCTGGTAAAATGTAATCCATGTCGTAAATTACCCTGGTACTGGTAATATGTTCTGGGTTCAACCTCATTTTCTTTTGTGAAGCACAGAATTTAGCTATCGAGCTTTTACTTACTGTATTCACTGACTTTACACTTGGCAGGTCATATACAAAAAAAAAAGACCATTCACTCTTGCCTCCACACAGAATTTAACTGACTGCTTCTGCGCTCAAACAAATTTTTATAGGCCACTTTGCCAAAATCACACGTACCCCCGTGCTCATGAAAGAGAAATCAAATCTAGAATTGTGACAGTTTATAAAGGAAATCTTCACGTGATTGGTTCACTAGTTAGTTCAAAACGACCGTATTACGGCACTCTCCGAATTCCCGTATTCACACGTCAAAATGTCCACTACCGTGAAAAATTCTAATTTTCAATCGTTGAAGGAAAATATACTATCAACTGTGCCTAGTAATTAATGACTGTTTTAAACGTTCCTCTGCACACGGCGGAAACTCTTCCTCTCTTCGAGGAAACCCTCGACTAATTTTTCCAACTTAACACAGTTCTTGAAACACGGATTCACGGCGCGCTCTTCACAACTGGAACACGTAACATATACGACTATTGGCTGACCCTATGGCCGACCATTCTTTGACTTTGTAGTGTCAAAATTACTGTTGTTATTCGTCATTCCTCCCTTCTGGAGCTTAATAAGTGTTCTCATACATTTTATATACCTTTTGCATAGTTTTCACATAGTAATTTCCCCTTTTCTCTTGTGCTAAATTCGTTAGTCGTAAGAATACTGGCTTCCTGCCTAGGTCAATGGAGCGCGTTCAAGAATATCCTTCTGGTAAGGTTTTCTATTTCCACGATTTTACCGTCTCAAAAATGAGACTCCGGTCTCAAATTGGTTGCCTCCTCATTTATTAAACATTAATTAAACTGGTAGCTTATGACTACGTTACAAGGCGTCAAATATAAAAAAACCTACCTTTCGCAGACAATGTGTTCCCTATCACATGTAGTAGGCCTAACTATTTATTTATTTATAAAAACAACTACTTTCAGATCGGTTTGGGTAACTGAAACTGAAATTAACTATAAATAAACGAGGAACTCATAGATTGACAAAAAAGTACTCATTTTCAGGAAAAATTAATTTATTAATATCGGAACAGTCACCATCTTGAATTCCGAAAGTTGCCAAAAGGTAGGCTACAGCACGGGTACCCTAACCATGAAATACCAACAATAAAGAAACTTAATAATTTGACGAAAAATCTCTATTTGTCTGACGGACTACTAGTATTTTTTAACAGTTACCTACTTCCAGTTGTAAAAGTAAACAACACCCATGTTTACACAATCCAAATATATTGTAAAATGTGTAACACATTACAAGGTGTCAAATATAAAAAAACTAGTTTTCGCAGACAATGTGTTCCCTATCACATGAAGTAGGCCTGACTATACTCCCCTGACTCCAATCAAGTGCTCGCTCAATGATGATGTCGCAGCTAGTAGCGAGGTGGCGATGCCTATCACACACTTATGAACTGATGAAGCAATACATTCAACATCCATTGCAGAGTTAACAACCGAACATAATATTTCCTCACATGAAATGAATGTTTTAGACAAAGGCTTGCAATTGTATGGACGTGCACACAGCCCATAACATCAAACAATTAATTGCGGACATTGAGATCACCAGCCATAAGCTACCAGTACATGAAAGGGAAATAACAAAAAATTTAGCCACCAAAGAGGAAAAAAATCCTCAAACTAGAGAGCAAAAGCAACAACACCCACGGCAATACACTATTAAAGGAGGTGAAGTCATTGAAACAAAACGTAATAGAACATGACTTAGTTATAACAAAAGCAATACCAGAGTGATACTAATTGAAACGGAATACATCGACAAAACAACAGAATGTCCGAACAATAATGGAATCAAGGAGCTAGGAAAAGACCCATCAAAAGAAATTCCGAACGCAAATAAGAAATGCATTATTCGAAACAGAATAGGTTCCAACCCAAGCCGAAAAAACAAGACTAATAAATATGAACCCAAAATTACCGTCTGTAAGAACACTGCCAAGAATGCATTTAGAGGAATGCTCAGTAAGACCAACTGTTAACAGCAGGATCGCGCCAAATTACGAAATCAGAAAGGAATTACTGAAAATATTAAACCACCGCATAACAAGCAACAAAAACATCTCAAACATCAAAGTTAAGACCACATCGGAATATAAGTAACTGCGCCAAACATGCTACAAATGAAACCTAGTTAGAGGCTAGTATCGTTCGATATAAAAATACATGTATAATAATATACCAATAAATGAAGCCATCAATACCAAATTGAAAACAAATTGAAGACAAATAACTCGATAAAAGAAACGGAAGAGATCATTACTCCATTACTGAGAGTCGTTCCCAACCAATACGTGTTACAATTATTATTATTATTATTATTTATTTACCATAAATCGTACACGAAGTATGGAAGACCTAGTGAAAAAGGGCAAGCCCCACATACATATTTCATGCTTCACAGGCACAGCTTACATCTACATTTGTTTTAACAATATTTACAAGTTTTACAAAGATATTTGCAGTATTTACATATTTAGAATATTGACATAGTACATTTTCCTGTTCACTCACTCTCTCACGCACGCACTTTCATAACCTCGATCACGCGATACATACATTCATTCCATTCAGATACTCATTCATTCAGCGAGACAATCAATCACTCATACATACGTTTATTTATACAATGTACTTTTTTACGTACGGCTTGAATTTCCTAAGAGGCAAGATCTTGGCATCCCCTGGCAGCGCGTTCCATAACCGCGCTGAGCGGCCGTAGAAACCTGTCAGGTAAGCATTGCTACGTGCGAAGGGCGGAACGAGGGTTACACCTCGTCCTCTCCGAACTGAGCGATATGCCAATGACAGTCGGCAAAAAGGGTCAATATTAATGGAACCTGTAAGGGATTTTTTAAGAAAAATTAGATCAATTTGTTTGGCTGTTGCCTCTATAGATGGAAATTTTGACAAAGGGGAAGGGGAATAACGAGCTATTAGCCTTTCTGCGCGGCGCTGTACACGCTGGAGCTTGTTCATGTTTTCCGCTGTAGTGGGATGCCAAGCAGGTAAGCCGTACGTTAATATCGGACGGACCATGCATGTGTAAGCCATCCTGAAGGCTCTAGGTTTACAACCTCTCATGTTTCTGTACAAGAAACCCAGAACTTTGGTGGCCTTACATCTTGCCTCTTCACTTTGCATGTTCCAATTCAGGGTGTCGGAGATTGTTACCCCTAATAGCTTTAAGTTTGTGCTCTGTGGGATGACACTGTTCATAATTTTGTATTCATTCTCAATGGGTTTTTGTGACCTGGTTATTCTTATGTATTTACATTTTTGTACATTTATATTTAAATTATTCACAGAACACCACAGCGATAAGTTGTCCAGATCTGATTTAAGACAGAGGGAATCTTCTTCACATTTAATGCCCCTGTATAGCACGGTGTCATCTGCATATAGTGACATTGATGAGGTGACACAGCCAGGAAGATCGAGCACATATATAGTGAAGAGAAGAGGTCCGATCACAGAGCCCTGAATCACTCCAGAAGTAACTTGAGCAGCCTGCGATCGAGCTCCTCCGTACACCACACACTGTGATCGACCCTCTAGGAATGACCTCACCCATGCAAGTAAGCTACCCCGTATGTTAAGCTGCTGTAGCTTTAACAAAAGTCTTTCATGAGACACTTGATCGAAGACCTTAGCCCAATCCAGTGCAATACAGTCCACTTGTTTCACTTCTGGCTGATTCAAGTAGAACTGAAACTCATCAATGACTTTTGTCAATAGAGTAGTGCAAGAACGACCCGGAAGAAAACCGTGCTGATTTGGGTCGAGCAGATTGTTCTCCCGTAGGAATTCCAGCACACTGTTTGCTACTAGCCGCTCCATACATTTACAAATTATAGATGTTAGACACACTGGTCTGTAATTTGCAACATCTTCTCTGTCACCTTGCTTATAGATTGGCACCACGTTAGCACATTTCCACTCACACGGCACAGAACCTTGGTTGATAGACAGGTTGAATAACGCACTCAGAGAGGGCGCTAATGCTTCCGCACACTGCAGCAGGATCCGTCCGGGAACATCATCTGGGCCGGTCGCCGCATGTGGTCTAATCTTCCGTAGGCTCTGAATCACCTCAGTTGTTGTGAAGTACAGGTTGCAGAGTGGGAGGGGTGGAAGTGATGACCTTGGCAGAAGCAGGTTCGTGGTCATATCCGGCTTAGAAAAGTTCTGCTTGAAACTGTCACTGAACGCTGTTGCAATATCTTGGGGTGCACTGAGGAATGTACCGTTACAGTGAAATGAGGCTGGCGCAGCGGTGCCGCGTCTTCTGGACAAAAATTTCCACATTTCACTGGTGCTGCTTATTTTGTGAATATAATTGTCGTATGTTTCGCGAATTAATTTCTTTGTTTGGTTCCTGATGTTCTTGTATTTTTCCCACATGATGTCAGTTGAGCAACTTTTCCATTTCTTGTATAAAACGTTCCTTTTCCTAATCATTTTAATGACTTCCTTCGTCACCCATGGAGAATTTTTCTTCCCACTAATGGTTATTTTCGGTATAGCTATATCCACACATTCAAAGAAACAATTTCGCCAGGCGTGCCACACTGAGTTGATGTCGCTGGTGTCCAGAATACATGGGGTGGGAAGGTGTTTGAGGAATAAAGATGATAGCAATTTCCAGTCTGCCTTTTTGTAATTGTATACTGTCCTCACTGTGCTCTTGCTGCGTGGTTTGTTGTAATGCAATGTGGTAAAGATGGCTGCGTGATCACTGAAACCGGGTATGACTTCAGCTTTCTGTACGGAGGAAGGAAGGCTTGTTAGGAATAGGTCTATTGTGGAGCGTGTAGTTTGTGTGATTCGAGTTGCTTCGGTTATTAATTGGTCAAGGAATAAATCGTAGAATGCGGTAAGGAATTCATTAGCAATGGGATCCTTGGGAGTGGGAGGAGAGTTTTGCCAGTCTATTTCTAAATTAAAATCGCCTGTTATGTAAATGGCCTTGTATTTGTGCTGGATGTATTGTACACGACGGAGGGACTCCAAAAGTTCATCATTGATGTGCCGAGTTGAATTTGGAGCACGGTATACAGAGCCTATTAGAAATGTATTGTTCGCACACGTGAATTCCACCCACACAGCCTCAGCATCAGTTTCAAGCTCCCGTTGGCGAACAGGCCTTAACTCTGGTTTCATGGCTATTAGTACCCCTCCCCCTGATGTCCAGGTTCGATCTTTGCGGAACATGGTGTATGTTACCGGAAATATTTCTGGGTCGTTAGTGGATTTTTTCAGCCATGTCTCCCCTGAACACACAATTGACGGATTAAGTGCTGTGAGACAAGAACGCAGGTCCGGTTGTTTGGAGGGACATGTTACACTTCGAGCATTGAAGGAAAAAATGGACAATGCTTTGCTATCCGAGGGTGTTACGTCACTATCTACACTATTTGCACTCTGTGTCGATGTATTAAAAAATGAGTTAGAGAACTGAGGTAAAGAACAGTTCCAACATAGCCACGATTGTTTCCCAGAGGTGATTATTTTGTGTTTTGAAGCACTGATTTTTGCACAAGTTCTGTGCGCTTGAGAGTGGCAAGATGTACATGTCACAAATAACTGATTCACACGACCCTTCGAATCACAAATTATACACACCTTATTCGGCCCTGGGTTCATCTCCACATCTCCACTGAGAGCCACAGACAGCACCACGAGATGTAATAATGTAGCGGGCGGTCTGGCAACCCCGCGCAGTGCTGGGCGCCCTCTGCCTGCTGCCGTGACTATCAGCCCCTCGCTTCCACACCATGTAAGAGAAGATATATTGAGTTTACAAACTACCATGAGGTGTTCCTTCAGGTCCGAGTTCACACACGAGTCTTCAATTGTTAAAGAATGATCGAGGATCTTTTTCGAGGCACCCACTGAGCTTTTTACTAGGTAGAACACGAGGAAAAGTTGGAGCACTCTAACTGATACACACCTGCTGGCCGCCATCTTGATCACATGATCGATAATTTATTCGATAATAAATACGCGCAAACAGAGAGCTGAGGAATGGGATCACCAATAAGTGGGCTAATAGCCAACATTTTCATAAACACATTGGAAAATAAGTTCTTAGAAGAGAACTCTGGCCCAGGGAATAGTGCAGTGGAAAAGACTCGTAGGAGATATAATATGTGTCTACGACACGGAATTAACAAATGGAGAAACCATACTCCAAGCTATCAATAGTCTACACCACTCCATTAAATGTACTAAGGAACCCGAAATCGAACGGAAAATAAATTATCTTTACATAATTATCAAACGTAGAGATAACGAACTATCATACTCAATCTCCCGCCAACCCACTCAAACATCGCATGTAATTGACAATAACTAGAACCATTCTAGCATGCAGAAGCTAGCGGGTTTCAATTAAATGGTTCTCAGGGCGTTAAATATACCCATGTGGAAAGATAACTACAATAAGGAAATCAGAATAATCAGGCAAAAAGCCAAAGAAAATAATATTCCACCCCAGCAAAATTGATCAAATTGTAGCCAGACATGCAAATATATCAACTCAAAAGTCGGACAATAATGAGACCAAATTCACGCGGTTCAACTACGGGAAAGCGAATACAGAGAAAATCACCATTTTATTCAAGAAACAAGGCATAAAAATAGCATTCACAACAAACAACACATCCGGCATGCATCTGCACATCAGTAATTTAAATTAACAAGACCCGTATTCAAAGTCAGGGGTATACTCGATACTGTGCCAAGACTTACTGTTGTGACCGTCCCAAAGTCACAAGGGATCAAACCCTCACTTTCAAGACTTACGATTCGGATGAATCGAGCATATATTTTATTTGATGCTTTTATCTGTTATATAATAATTAATTAGAGTGTATTATCCATTATGATTGATTCCGTTATAATTTGTTTAGCTTTAAGATGTTGATTTATAGCAGGATCCAAGTCAGGTTTTAATTTAACATTGTGATGATATTTATTTGTTGGCTGGAATTGTGCACATTTGAGGAAATATATCTTGTAGTGACAAGCAGGTTGCACAAGTTTTCCGGGTTGGAGCTATTCTGAGCGGCTGGGTTAATTCCACGGCCGTGGCAATGGTGATTTGTGGTCGAAGCGGGCATCTATGTACTGGAGGTATGTTTATGAATAAGTGTTTATTGTTATAATTGGCTGGTATCTCACCATCCGTGATTTTGGTCGTGTGGACCGGACCTGGGGAGGGGATGACGTGATTGATTTTACAGTGGACGGTGGCTGGGAAGATTTTTACCCTGGTGAGGATCGGTCTGGGACCGCGCTTATTCATATTGGTTCGGTGTTTGGACTTAGAAGTTGGAGGAGATCAAGTCTGGTTATGCTTGGTTATACTTGGGAATAGCGGTAGATCTGGTCATACACGATAGCATGTTAAGAATTTCATACTGAGCCGCAGGTCGGGATACTCTTCAACTGAGGATATTCTGCCCAGTTTCAGGAAAGTCAGCAATGACTTACTGTCTCGAAAATCATAAGGTACTGGAAGTTCGAGTCTGATTACCAATATTCAAGGGCCATCACAATAGTTTTCTAATCGGCGAATACTGGTCAAATATGAACCCCTACGAACCCCGATTATTTATTTATTAGAAAATTCAGGTGCGGAATAGGTTCTGGAATTCACCAAATGGATTCAGAGCTCTATAGTAAATTCAAATCAACGAGTAGCAAATTAACTTGTATGATTGTGAAAGTCGGCAAACTATAGCCACCAATAGAATTCAACAGTACTAGGCGTGTAAAACAATTTAGCTACGGTACTGCAATACCAAAGTAATTAGGACTGACTCTATGGGAACAAAGACCCCAGAATCAGTAGACATAGTCTTCGAGCCAGCAGCCATCATCTGTAAGTACAAATCAGCATGATCTTCCAGAGTCCATCAGTGTTTATCATAAAAAGTGTGCCATTGTATATATGATAGGGAACGTTAGGTCAGTCTGTAATCGGCGAGGATCCTGCAGAGTGTGTTTCATGTGTGTTATATCAGAATATATGTTAAAGTATACCAGATATCAGGTTTTGTTATTTATGCGGTCACTGGTGTAGTTGGGTGTGAATGAGTATTGTTGTCATTATAATCGTGCAGGTGCTTAACCCCCTCGAACCTCAATTATTTATTTATATGTTGATAGGAGAGGTGGATCATTATCATTATTATTATCATTTATTGTGTATTGAAGAAAGGCGGTACGGTTACAGGGTGTCAAGCAAATTGCATTGGCCAAAGTGGTAGAACAGTGGACACAAGATGCAAAGAACACAGAAATGCGATAAAATACGGGACACACCCGGCCGTATGCGAACATATGCCCGACGTGGGACGCTGATTCACTAACATTAAAACACACTATATCCTACATAACGAACCGAAAGAAAGAACCCTCGATATAATAGAAGCGATCGAGATGCACTTAGCTAAAATAAACAACTCTAATAATCTAATCAAACAGACACTCATGGAGAGTTCACCTCTCTTTACACTATTAGAAAACAAAACCACCATAGGAAACGAGAAACAACATAACGGTGTAGCCAGTCTAGGTAAGGGGGGGTTATAAAGGGAAACATGTTACTGGATTAGGATATACTTTGTACCAGATCATCAATGAACCAAGGCCGGCACTGACGGCCGTATTAAAGAATCCACGACATTCTCAATATTCGGGGTGCGCTTAAAGAGGGCTGTTTAGCTTACGCGCGGCGAGAATGAAAATTGGTCTTTAATATTTGATGATGTCCAGAATACTGTACAGTAACATACACCACATCTAGAAAAATCGAGATATGGCCAGTACAATATGTTACCTTGCGAGACAAACATGGACATGTAGGAATGCTGGAAAAGCTCATGGAGGAGAAAGAGATAACGAAATAGCAGCGTACACAAGGAACTTCCGTCCAGTTCAGTGTAGACAGATGAAGCGGTAGCAGTTGCACGAGAACGGAACCCACATCATTCAAATAATAATCTAAGTTCATATTCAATTTCAACCTGACCATTCACTAACAATCACAGATATTGTAACGTGTTTTTCGAGGGGTTTTATGCAACTGGCATAAGTCAGTAGGAAGCCATTCTATATTTATTTACGCGGCAAATTGTTCAGCCAAGAGAATTTTTCATGGTAATTTATTATTATTATTAATTTATTATAATTATTATTAAGGTATTTTCGGAGCATTTTATAAAAATTATTAGCATTCAGATAGGTTTTCTATGTCGTAGAAAACGCTATCCAGCAAATTATTACGAACGACGATATCATAGAAAATTATCTGATTACGGAATTTTACGGAGTTTTGTCAGTTAGGGTATTTGAGAGACTTGACTCACTGGGATTTCAAGTACAAGCTGATTCCTGTCGAGAAGTATTGCGCAAGGCTGGGTCGCAAGGTCTAGAAAAGGCGAATTGTTGAAACGGAAATCGACTTCTCCCTCCCGCGGAGTGTAATGAGGAAGGAGTGGGGATCTAGCGCGTAGGGTGCAGCCAATCAAGGAGGACGACGTAAGCTAGATGTCGGTACCATGGTAGGGGAGCCGGCGTGTGGATATATCGTTCGACGCGCCGTGAAACGAGGACTATCTATGAAAGACTTGCGGAGTATGGTTATACGCGGGGGACGCTCCGATGTTCCGTGGAACGGACTATCTGTGTAGAACGTGCAGAGTACGGTCGCAAGTGCGTGTCGCTCCGATGTTCAGTGGAGTTAGCGACGAACTTTTGTAAAACTTGGTTGTACGAGTGTTTGGGTCCGAGGTACGGACCATAGAATTATCTAATCTACCAGAATATCATCAAATTCCGACGGAGATGACGACGTCCAGGAGACTGTGGGAAGCTCACGGCATCAGCAAGTACGAGGGAAATGCCTTGGCAATTTCCAATGGTAAGCGCAAATGACGCAGAAATACGCAATCTCTCATTTTTCTTTGTTTTACATTTCATATTTCAGTAACTTCATAGCTTGGAAATAAGAGTAAAATCAATTTATCAGACTCCGTTTTCACGTAATTTTCTATCGGTAATATTCAAATCACAACGCTCCAATTTAAATTTTATACTTATTATTATTATTATTAATTTTGCTATACTTGTTTTATATAATAAATTCATTTCTTTTACAATGCAATCTTTGCTTTCAGTAGGTAGCATTAGATATAGACCAATTCCTTCTCCTGATACAATTGTTTGTTGGGTTAATGATCAAATCATACCACGATCTGAGTGAATAGAGTCTTGAATGTGTTCTGCCAGAGCTAGACGTTGTTAAATACAAATTTAGATTTCAACATTGCATTGAGGTCTTGGCGCCCATTAAAACAACATAGCTTAGGCAAAGGTAAACAGTTACATTTATCACCCAACAGTGTGGGCTAGCAAAACGTTTCATTTGTACGCTCAACGTGGAGCAAAGTAAATACCGTTTCACTTGTCATCCCAGCCTAAGCAAGACGTTTCATTTGTCGCCGACAACTTGGGGATGAAAACCTAATAACATTTGTGGAAGGAGAAGGGTATATATTTCTGTGCCTGTATTTTGGGGGTTATTTGTCTGTATCAGTGTATATCATTATGGGGGATGAGAAAGAAAGACAGATGAGGTTACGTAGTGGTCATCAACGGGAGAGTGATGATACGAGCAGTATGTCGAGTGATGGTAGTACCGGGGTAGCGGAGGTAAATCCCGATACTGAAACAGTGAGTGAAGGAGGCCAACCAGAATTAAAAACTTTACTTCTCGAGTTCATGTATCAGAACAAAGTTAGTAGTGATGCCTTAAATGCAAAATTAGAACAGAATAATGCAAAATTAGAACAAAACAGTAGGGAAAATAAAGAAAGTACAGATGCCTTAAACGCCAAATTAGAACAAAACAGTAGGGAAAATAAAGAAAGTACAGACGCTTTAAACGCAAAACTGGAACAAAACAATGCTAAATTAGAACAAAACAGTAGGGAAAATAGAGAGAGTAATGAAACTTTAAACGCCAGATTAGAACAAAACAGTAAGGAAAATAGAGAGAGTACTGAAACTTTAAATGCTAAATTAGAACAAAACAGTAGGGAAATGAGTGACAAATTCGAACTGATTAGAGGTGAAATAAGGGGGGTGATGGAAGAAAAGGCTAAAGAGATTATTGCAGATGTAGACAGAAAATTAGGAAAAGTACAGGAGGAGTTGGAAATTAGAATCAGTACACAGGCTGAAAATTTAAAAGAACTAGTGCAACTGGAAACACAGCAGGTCAAAAAGCAATTGGGGGGAGAAATTGACAAAATTCAGGTAGCTACTAAAGAGGTTAAGGAACAGCTGGGGGGTAGAATTGAGAAAGTCCACTCACAAATAGTTGCAGAAGTAAATGATTTAAGAGAGAGTAATAGAGAGAGCATTAGCAAGATTGAGGAGAAACAAGCAAAGCTATATGATAAAGTAGAAGAATCAGAAGGAAACATTAAATTAACAGTAAACAGTATTGAGAGGAAGGCTGAGGAGAAAATCGCAGAATTAGAATTAAAATTAAAAGCTAGGATCAGGCAAGAAAATAGTCAGAATAGGCCAGTTTTTGTGAATAGCACACACAGGGAGGTAGAACTGGGTAAGTTCAGCAATCGACAGGGGTGCCCAATGGAGTTCATGAACACTATAGAAAATAAATTCGGGGAGAGGTTGGAAAATGGTAGTATTGAGTGGTGCCAGGTAGTTGAAATTTTAGAACAAGTATTTGTGGGGGAAACGAGGAATTGGTTTGCTGTCTACAGAGACAAGTTTACTGATATTAATGATTTTAAAATGAAATTCTGTGAAAAGTTCTGGAATGAGGTTATTCAGTCGCAGCATCGTGAGGGAGTAGTGTGTGGTAAATATAACCCTAAAGGAAGCTCCACCATGACCGAATACTTTTTAGGGCAGGTATTAGTGTGTAAATATCTGGATGGCTTGAAGGAGGAAAGTGATGTGGTAAGGTTGCTACTTAGGCACTTTCCCTATAGGATCAAGGAGGCTGCTTGTATCCAGAATGTAAAGACTATATCACAAGTAGAAAATTTGTTAAGCACATTTGATGCACTAGGGAGAGGGGGTTATGAGGAGAGACCTAATGAAGCCAGGCATCAAGAAGTTCAAGGGAACGGTGGCGAAGGGGCCAACGCTCAAAATAGAAATAATAATAATCAGCTAAATCAGAACAGAGGAAATGGCTATGGTAATCAGTATCAAGGGAGGAACAATGATTTCAGGGGAAATCAAGGGAGGAACAATGATTACAGGGGAAATCAAGGGAGAAACAATGATTTCAGGGGAAATCAAGGGAGAAATTATAATGACAATAGTTACAACCAGAATAGGGGTCAAGGAAGAGGACAGCCTAGTGGTAGTAATATACAGCCAAACAATGACAACACAGCCCAGAACAACCAGACCAGTTTAGTAGTTAGTAGTACTACGGCCAGCTGTAACGGTTCTTTAAACGCGAACCAGGCTGCGAAGTAAGGTCAGAATCTCAGTCTGTAGCATGCCCTGTCCATACAATTATACAGGAACCCTATGACCTAAATGTAAGAAATGAATTATTACATGAACTAAATGATGAAGGTATTATTCAGGAAGTGGTTAGTAAGAGCCCCATAGTTAAATTTAACGTGTCCGAGGCGTACACAGATGTTTTAATTGATAGTGGTTGTATGAAGAGTTGCATAAGTAGTGCATTTTATGATAAAATGAAAGGAACTGGAGTAAATTTTGAGGAGATGCCAATTAAAAGCACTTTTGTTATCACAGCTGTTGGGAAGAGGTCTAAAGTAATTTCTAAGCAAGTTTTAGTAGACATTAAAATTAATAATCATGTAGAGAAGCAGATTTGTCTTGTAATTCCAAATTTAGTATTCAGTGTTATCTTGGGTTCAGAGTGGCTAAGTAGAGTGTCTGGTAACTTATGTTATGATGTAGGGAGTTTGAAATTTAAATGGGGAGATTCTGAAGTAGAAGTAGCGTTCAATGACCATATTCAGAGAAGTAGTATTGTAGGTGTGATTTGTACTTTAAATGAGATATCGCCAGCCGTAGAGCGGGGTTCTCCATGTTTTGTGGGCAGTGTGATTACGAACGGAAGTCTAGAGGACTCGTTACGTGAGGCTGCATTTCAGGGAAATATAGAGGATGAACAGTGTGTTCGGCTCTATGATGTGTTATGGTGTAATAGGAGAGTTTTTGAGGATCGCATTGGTATGACCAATTGCTATACACATTCATTGAACGTTATTGATAGGTCAGTATTCACAGGACATAGATATCCTGTACCTTTCGCTTATCAGAGTGCAGTTGAGGCACAAATTAATCAGATGCTTGAAGATGGGATTATTGAGCACTCGAACAGTCCATATGTTAATTCTTTGATCACGGTACCCAAGACCGACGGCACTGTTCGTATTTGTTTAGACGCTCGTTTGGTTAACAGTAGAATTAGTTCAGATCAGCTGAAATCTATGTCAATAGAGGAATTAATGCAAACATTTGAGGGGAAGAAGTATTTCACTTGTGTAGATTTGAGTTCCAGTTTTTGGCAAGTGCCACTTATGTACGAAGATAGACCATTTACAGCTTTTAGTCATAAATATAATCTTTATCAATTTTGTAGAACACCTTATGGGTTAAAGAGTAGTTCAGCTGCTTTAATTAGGGCTTTAAACATCGCATTAGGGGATGACACAGGAGAGTTTGTAACCATTTACATAGATGATATGGTAATTAGTTCACGCAGTTTTGAGGAGCATCTACATCATTTAGATATAGTTTTTCAGAAGTTAGATCAGGCAGGGTTCACTTTGAAGCTGTCTAAGTCGTCATTCTGTCAGTCAGAAGTGACATTTTTAGGTCATAGAGTGTCGAGTAGAGGTGTAACACCAGAAGAAAGTAGGGTTAAAAAGATACTTAACGCAGAGGTGCCACAGAATGTTAAACAGTTAAAAACTTACCTGGGAATTTGCAACTTTTTCAGGAGGTTCGTTCTTAAATACTCAGGGTTGGTAGAACCATTCAGGGAATTGCTTAAAAGTGGGACTCGGTGGAGATGGGAGTCCAAGCATGATCAGGCTTTTAGAGCGCTGAAGGAAGGTTTTGAGAAAGCTGTAGTGCTGAAATATCCGTTAAAAGATAAGGAATATGTGGTTATGACAGATGCTTCACATATAGGCATTGCGGGAGTATTATGTCAGAAAGATGATGAGGGTAATCTGTGCATTGTATCTTTAGCCTCGCGAGGACTGACTGCAGCAGAGAAAAGATACACGATTACTGAGTTAGAGCTTTTAGGTATTGTTTTCAGTTTAGGGAAATTTAGAATGTATTTAGTAAGGGGGAAATTTGAGATCCACACAGATCACCATGCATTACTGTATATGAGGACTTGTAAACTCAGTTCTAACAGAGTTAGTAGGTGGATTCTTGCTCTGCAGGAATACGAATTCACAGTAAAACATATTAAAGGTAAAGATAACATTCTTGCAGACATGCTATCGAGGGACACTAATTTATGTAGGGATTATCCTGTGGTTAAAGCAGAGGACGGTATTTTAATATGTGCATGTGTGGACAGTAGCAACAGGGCATCGTTACAGACACTGAGAAATATGCTAGTGGAGCAACGTGATGACGTTAAGTTAAAGGAGCCACTGGCTAGGTTGGAAATAGGTGAAGAAGAGTATGTGAAAGTAGGACGGTTCACGTACAAGATGCAGGATGGGCTTCTTGCAAGGAAATGTAGGAATAATCGGTGGGCAATATGTGTTCCTGTCACTTTGCGGGAGGAGCTAATTTGGTTCATTCATAGGGAATTAGGACACTTTGGTGCTGCCAAGGTCTTCTATGAAATTGGTCGTGACTTCATTTGGAGTAAAATGGGAAGGGACGTTAGGAGGATTTTAGCTAAGTGTGACACCTGTCAAAGGAGTAAATATCCAGTTAAATATTTAGTGGGGGAGAGATCTGCAGTTCTCACCAGTAGTCCCGGCGAACTACTATGTGTGGATTTATTTGGCCCGATCGTTAAAGGACAGTACGGCTACGAGTACATTTTTATAGTTATTGACGCTTTTAGTAAGTATGTCAAGCTATATCCGCTAAGGAAAGCCACGGGACTAGCGTGTAGCCGTCTGATCATTAATAAGTATGTACCTGAGTTTGGCATTCCTCTCAGGATACTATCTGACAGTGGACCACAGTTTACTGCAAAGAAATGGAGAACCAGTATGCAGGAAGCTGGTATAACACACGTTCATTCCTCTGTAAGGTACCCTCAGGGTAATTCTGCAGAGCGTCCATTAAGGGAAGTGGCTCGTCTTTTTCGGACTCTAGTGCATGACAAGCATGCGGCCTGGGTTGGACATCTTCCCAAGGTCGAGACTTGGCTGAATTCTGTCCAGCATGAGAGCACGAAATTGACGCCATACGAAGTTCACTTCGGAAAAAGACCACAAAATGAACTAGCGAGGGTGTTGGGATTAAATGAGGGTAAGCAACCGGGGATGGATTACATTGTCCAGTTGGCGAAACAGAATTTATCTAAGTCAGCACAAAAGAGAATTCGCCAACAAAAAGAAACTAAATTTGACCTATTCGAGCCGGGAGACAGAGTCTTACTTAGAGTGCCGAAACAGTCAAATAAGCTAGAGAAAGTCATGTCCAAGTTCTTTTATCTCTACGAGGGCCCATTTATAGTTTCCAAACGTATTGGCAAAACAGCATATGTGCTGGAGAATAGTGAGGGAAACAGATTATACGGGACGTATAATATACATAGTCTACGAAAATATGTGCCATAAAGTGAGTGGGTTTAGCTGGCGAGCCAGCCTATCAGATGAGTAAGTGTGGTGTCTGGTGCGTGGAAGATCTGGTCTTCAAGGCAGGC
Source organism: Meconema thalassinum (assembly GCA_946902985.2). Lineage (NCBI taxonomy): Eukaryota > Metazoa > Arthropoda > Insecta > Orthoptera > Tettigoniidae > Meconema > Meconema thalassinum. Next base: position 734,483,177 of record OX336389.2, on the reverse strand, counting down.
GTATCAGAAGTCGCACAGGGGGGGTAGTATGTAAGTAAATGAGAGTTTTTAAGGTACAGGGAAATATGACGGGATTGTCGGATGCTGTTGAGCACTAAATTGTCTCGATGCACCAAGGCCATTTTGGCAGCGCTGATGGGTTCCCATTTATCTCCAAGAGATGGGGGAGCGCTTGAATAGGGCTTGTTAGCTTAAGGCGTCCACGAGATAAAAGATGGGCCATCAGAATGCGAGACAGTCCTACATGAAACTCATACATATCAGCACACGTGATTTCTGTTTACGGCCTCGCCATGTAAGATTTGTAAGTGTGTAATTTAAGATAATATGTACAATGGTATTATTTGTGTGAGGAGAAATGGTCTGTGTTGAGAACTAGTATTAAGTAGAATATGGTTAACGGGAACTTAACAAGACAGGGCGATTACGGCACAGAAATATTTGGTGTTATATGTAATACACATTTACTGTTTTTTTTTCAGAAGTCAATATTAATTTAATCTACTTCAAAGAGAGATTAAGTATTATGGTCACGAGGCGCTGCCACAATAGTGTGATCGTGTGCTCAGTGATAAGTGGAATTAAATGTCACCATAAGGAGGGGACCTCCAGTGAAATTAGGAAGTTCTAGGGTGATATAAATATATCAGAACACCTTCAATGCGTGTGATATGACATCATAAATACATAGTGCTCACACATTAATTATGTCTATTTCTCCAACATAGAGAAATTTGAGAGGCGGAAATATCCGTGGAACACTATTCCCTATGTAAAACATTGAACTGGTTGCAAAGTGCGATCCATAGTGACAACAAACTTTGACGCAAAGTGCGTGAAGAAAAAATATGAGTGTATATATCTGTAAATTAGGGTGATTTCATTTATGTAATATGTATTTTGGATGGGGTTTATTAACGTGTCTGGGATAATCGGATAATGGACCGTCGTCACGGTAAATCATCCGATGATCCGAGGCGAATATGTAACGTGTTTTTCGAGGGGTTTTATGCAACTGGCATAAGTCAGTAGGAAGCCATTCTATATTTATTTACGCGGCAAATTGTTCAGCCAAGAGAATTTTTCATGGTAATTTATTATTATTATTAATTTATTATAATTATTATTAAGGTATTTTCGGAGCATTTTATAAAAATTATTAGCATTCAGATAGGTTTTCTATGTCGTAGAAAACGCTATCCAGCAAATTATTACGAACGACGATATCATAGAAAATTATCTGATTACGGAATTTTACGGAGTTTTGTCAGTTAGGGTATTTGAGAGACTTGACTCACTGGGATTTCAAGTACAAGCTGATTCCTGTCGAGAAGTATTGCGCAAGGCTGGGTCGCAAGGTCTAGAAAAGGCGAATTGTTGAAACGGAAATCGACTTCTCCCTCCCGCGGAGTGTAATGAGGAAGGAGTGGGGATCTAGCGCGTAGGGTGCAGCCAATCAAGGAGGACGACGTAAGCTAGATGTCGGTACCATGGTAGGGGAGCCGGCGTGTGGATATACCGTTCGACGCGCCGCGAAACGAGGACTATCTATGAAAGACTTGCGGAGTATGGTTATACGCGAGGGACGCTCCGATGTTCCGTGGAACGGACTATCTGTGTAGAACGTGCAGAGTACGGTCGCAAGTGCGTGTCGCTCCGATGTTCAGTGGAGTTAGCGACGAACTTTTGTAAAACTTGGTTGTACGAGTGTTTGGGTCCGAGGTACGGACCATAGAATTATCTAATCTACCAGAATATCATCAAATTCCGACGGAGATGACGACGTCCAGGAGACTGTGGGAAGCTCACGGCATCAGCAAGTACGAGGGAAATGCCTTGGCAATTTCCAATGGTAAGCGCAAATGACGCAGAAATACGCAATCTCTCATTTTTCTTTGTTTCACATTTCATATTTCAGTAACTTCATAGCTTGGAAATAAGAGTAAAATCAATTTATCAGACTCCGTTTTCACGTAATTTTCTATCGGTAATATTCAAATCACAACGCTCCAATTTAAATTTTATACTTATTATTATTATTATTAATTTTGCTATACTTGTTTTATATAATAAATTCATTTCTTTTACAATGCAATCTTTGCTTTCAGTAGGTAGCATTAGATATAGACCAATTCCTTCTCCTGATACAATTGTTTGTTGGGTTAATGATCAAATCATACCACGATCTGAGTGAATAGAGTCTTGAATGTGTTCTGCCAGAGCTAGACGTTGTTAAATACAAATTTAGATTTCAACATTGCATTGAGGTCTTGGCGCCCATTAAAACAACATAGCTTAGGCAAAGGTAAACAGTTACATTTATCACCCAACAGTGTGGGCTAGCAAAACGTTTCATTTGTACGCTCAACGTGGAGCAAAGTAAATACCGTTTCACTTGTCATCCCAGCCTAAGCAAGACGTTTCAATATCACACTAAACAAGCAAACTTGAAGGTAACTAACCACTAACAATATCTTAACAAAAAAATCACATATAACTAACAAATCTTGACAAATTGCGCAAGTTTATAATAACTGCTGTAAATAAATAAGTAAATTGTAAATGCCATCACCCACATGCTTGTAGAAATTGATTTAACGGCCTTAGTATGAAGGATCTGATGATGATCACTTGCCGATCGAAACTGGTTATCCAAGGGAATCTGCTGTACATTTTTTCAGGTTTATGGAACCACCCATTACAATTAGGTACAATCGTGTTGACCGACTGAAAAGCATTAATTTCGATTACTGAGACAACACTGAAAATGGCTTCCAACACGGTAATGCCACATTATTATAAATTACTGTACATACTCAAATCCTAGATACGAATAATGTAGTGTATAAGTGGTCTTGGCAGGAGACATTCTTGACATAGTTGCATGATTGTATCAGGAAAATACTCCCGACTATAAATTAACATCAATTAGGAATCCCTTTCGGGAAGATGCGATTTTATTATTAGACTACAATGCATGAAAATAAATTAGCTAGTCGTTTGACTTCATTCCCAAGATCTGATAATTTCCTGTTTTTATTCGTGTGTGAGGTTGGTACACACACACTGAGCACTAAGGCGGCTTCGTTCCTATTCGTGTGTTAGGTTGGTACACACACTTAGCGCTAAAAGCAGCTTGGCTGCTATTCATGTATTAGGTTGGCACACACACACTTGGCGCTAAAAGCGGCTTGGTTACAGTAATGTTCATGTGTTAGGTTGCTGCATACACACTGAAGGCTAAAGCGGCTTGGTTCCTATTGATGTAGATACACACACAGTGCACTAAAGAAGCTTCGGTTCCTATTGATGTAGATGCACACACACTGACGTGAGTCTTATTAAGCACCGCGATTGAGCAAAGCGCCTGTGAAGACTCACAAAATGCTGAACACTTGTGAGGGATTACTCAGCGACGCGACGTCAGTGGATCGATTAATTCTAAAACACTCTTGTCATCACCTCCACGTGCTAGGCGACTATCACACTCGCGTTTCCTCCTCCATGCACTGAGCACTGAACTCCACATCTAGATTGTATACAGCTAGCATTTCTCTGGATCACCATTGAGCCTTTAAGTAAAGAACCACTGCAAAGTTCATCGCACTAAATTCATGGAAGGGCAAGCTTAGGTCGCACTACAATGATAACATATCTCAAGCTAACAGCAGGTCCTTTGTCTGCGAATAGTGTAAGAGTCCTGGTGGATGCTGGCAGTATACTCAAGTTAACCCAGTGTTGTCAAACTTTGTTGGCACCCCAGAGGTCCGGGTTCGATTGCCATCTCCGAACAATCTATGAAGTGGTTTTCCGTGGATTCCCACCTCTGCTCCAGGCAAATGCCGGGATGGCTCCCAACTTAAGGCCACGGCTGCCTACTTCCCAATCCTGAACAGAATTACAAATACGCACAGATATACAACCACCACAATTACATACGTTATCAGACATATTTCGCTCATACCCAAGCACACGGGGCTACATGACCACAATGTCGCAAAGCCCCTAAATCAATCAACAACAACGAAATAAAACTCTGATGGGTCAAAAGCAGGAGATGGAAACTCAAAAGGAAGGAACTGGACACACATAAAACGAGGTAGAAACTAAAAAAAGAAGGAATTTAAGATTAAAAAAGAAGGATAGTGAGACTCAAAAAGAGGATGATGGAAACTTAAAGAAAGTAGATGGGAATTCAAAAAAGAAGATGATGCAAACTCAAAAGAGAAGGGGATGGAGACTCATAGAAGAAGGAGTTGGAAACTCAAAAAGAAAAGAAGAAGGTGGAGACTCAAAGAGGAATATGGAAACTCAAAAACGAAGATGGTGGAGACTCAAAAATAAAGATGGAAACTCTAATAAGAAGGAGATGGAGACTCAGAAAATGAGACTAAAGTAGATTCTATACAGGAATGGATTCCGTAAATATACACAGAAAATTATTATTTTCAGAAGTATAAAGTACCTTCGCACCAAAACATCTAAAACTATTATAATTTTAATGTACTCAATAGCAGACTCATAAAATTTCACAGCCGGTTTTACGTGTCGTGCACAGATTAAAATCACAAGGAACTATTACTGATGTAACTGCATAATGGATACCACAGATGACTCAACAGAGGGTGAGGTAATTTGATTGGCAGGGGAAGTCTCTACGATATAAGTGATCACGATGACGGTCGCGATTGTTAACCATGTAGCACCAAGAAACTGAGCATTTCTTAGCCTCGGACAATTGCTCCATACGTTAGCAACGAACTAATCTTGATCTTTATCTTAATCTCAGTTTACAATTAACGGCATATCTTACATCCGGAGTTTGAAGACGAGGAAAACAAAAGGAAAATACATTTATTTAAAGAAATTGTTCGAAGCAAGGAGATTTATAATGTTTTTAATAACTTTTGAAAGTAAAGATTAGATGTCGTTAAAAAGAAGGAAATCCTCGAATTAGATAGACATGGCAGCATTGCAGTGTAGGCTACTAGAAGCATACAGGAGCAATGCATCATAGTCAGTATTGGGGCAGGGCACGTGGGCTGGTGGGGAGAGCAGAGAATCAAGATTAAACATCTCCAATTTTGGCAACAGTTGACTATATTAGAATTTAGAATTTGTTTAGAATAAGCATTATTACATCCAGCAATACAAGAAAATGAATACATACTGAACCCGCTGAGCTATGGTTCATGTGATATTTTTTATGACAGAACATTTATGATGGGATGTTGTACCTTTGAACACACCCAGGAAGCCACGTGGAGCTGAGAGCTCACGCGATACTCTTTGAAGTAGCGTTGAATCGCACTTTTGACTTTGGTGAGAACTGCTAATTATTTATCTGAGGTCTTATTAATTAATTTTATTCTTTCACAAGACTCAGAATATTCCATTTCGTCATGCTGCATTATTAAAACATTTTTGTGAATGTTATTTTAGCTTAAGGTAAGGTAATACCCTTGCAGATACGCAAATAGGAACGTAAGTAGTCGCTCAACGACTTCGGTTTGACGACCTACTTCCTTGAGACACCCAGTGCCTGGCTCTACGTCTGGAGAATCCGCCCAGTATAGGCGTGTAATTGCATTTGTCCTGTAAGACATAGAAGAATATCCGCTTGTTAGCGTTGAATTGGTTATCAGGTGCCATTGTGCACTGGCATATTGTGAAATACTGTTATTTATGCACAGTGAGCCACAGAAACATATTGAAGATAATTATTGGCAAGTATTAGTGAATTATATAATTTTACCGGAACACCACATTTTAGTACCCACGTGTTTGTGGAGGGCCAAATGCCTTGTGGAAAATATACAGGTAAATGTGTTGCAACTACTTCAAATAAGTGTGATTATAATTGTGTAACATATTTGGAATGCCAGAGTGAAGTTTTTATTTCCAAAACGACGTACATTTTACCGATGCTGTATGATAGAAAAGTAGCGTCATTAGCACGTGCAGAACCATAGAGCAGTGCTAGCTCATGTATCTATTCACATCCACGAAATTAAGGCTGTGTTGTCAATTACTATCAAAGGCTACAACATTCACGACGAACATTATATTTTTGGAAAGTGAAAGAATGAATTTCGTAATTTATTTCACCGTCAACGTGACCAGACTATTCCACACCATGCTTGAATCAGTCATCATGGGCTAATACCATCCTGGTATGAGGGTGATGTTTCTACGAGAACTAGCATGATGGTGAAGCTAGCAGAACCGAGGACGAGAAGGAAGGAATCCAAGATGCCATTTCCAGGCATATCCAGCATATTCACGGAGTTGTCGACAGGGACGAATCGAACCCTGGTCATTGGAGGAGTCCAGATGGGAATCCTGATGAGGATAATACCGTTCCAGAGATCCAGAGAGGAATTTGTACAACCCTGGTTATTGAATAGAGGGCTGAGTGATAGCTTCTCCATGTCGTGAGTTTTGACCATCCCTTCTCTTTTCTCTAGTTCTGGTGGTATATTAGATTTAAAGTAGTTTGTGAATCAACCACACTCTGTGTCAGCCATTTTTCTAGGTAGGGATTGTATGTAGTTTAATTTAATGTCATTTATTTCAGTATAGTGAGACACCCTTGAGTCTAACATTTTGGTTAACCCTGGTGCAGCTTGATGAACGTCGTAGAACGTCAGAGCCTATCTTTTGCTAGATGTGACCGTAGTCATTCGAGGCTATTTTGTCCAACCCTGTTTGGGGTGATTTTTCAAGTCTTTGCTGACTTTAGTTATGACAATCAGATGTCATGGTTATTTCTTTAACTGCATTCTTTGCAGCCAGTTTTGATACACCCCTGACTTTCGTTAGAACAGTCGTATCAGTTAGGCAATCGACTGTAATTGCCAGTTTTGTAAATGCATTATATTTTCATTTTGAATAAGCTCAGAAGCTATTCTTGGTCAAGTTTGAACCTAACAATTAGAAGGAATGTTTCGTTGCCTAGCATCGAACTCGGTTCCCAACGTATCATTAAGCAGATCCTTGTGTGAATCTGCGCCAAAATTATCATTTTGCTTGTGTCATGTAAGACACGTTTTTATTTGATGTTGTACTAGCAACTAGTGAATTGTATTTTTAGAGCAAAGCGCTCCAGTAATTGTAAGATTACTATCATTTAGACGTCTTTGGTAGAAAGACGGATTTATATTATTCTATTCAGATTTACTGCGTGTTTTTATACACGGACTCTTTAGAGGTTCATAACCTATGGTAAAGTTTTTTATGAACAGGCCAGATGTATAGTTTTATTTTGATTAAATCGCCGGCCTTGAATAATGTGTGTTTTGTGTCGACCGAACGCAGGAATGTGGTAGCCTGCTGGTGACATAAACTGGTATTGTAATCCAGTGCCCTTGAGAGCACGCTTCATTTGTTTGTGAGACAGAGGACTTTGACAAGAGACAGAATGCTTGTAGTATTCGCTCTTTCTTTCATTGCAACTTAGCTTATGTAACCCAGTTTTCAACCCTGTCTCAGATCACATGCCTTATAGATTGCTTTTTGTTAGTTGAGCGCACTTCTTGCGTGTACCGTTTTGACGTGTACAATTAGGTCAGGTTTTCTATAGTGAGTTGGAGGCGACCCTGTTAAATGCAGGAATTTATTGTATGAAGGTACTTGTGATTACCTTGTCCGGGAGGGTTCCCGTTGACTAGATGTTATTGGAAGGTAACTGTTGTGGACAGTCCTATCCCAGAATTATTGAATGCGAGCTTTGCGCCGCTGGTAACCCGTGTTATTGTGTGTCCAAGTTGTTATTGCTCGTTGATCTTATTCCGACTGTTGAGTCGAGGCTTTTTGGTGGAGAATGATCTCAGTGTAGACACTCCATGCCCGAGCTATTGTCAGTATTATTCGCCATAAACCAACGATAAATCTAAACCGACAACTTAATAATAAAACGCATAACTTTGGTAAAACAAAAGCTAACTAATGAATTCTTTCTATCTAACTTTGTTCTGTTGCATTTTGGAACTGTTGACATAGCCGTGCAGTTGAAGGTAATTTCCTTGTGTGGAAATGACTAGGACAGTTGACACTTTTGTAGCGACCTGAAGCATGCGCGAACCTAGAGTTCGTAGCTTGTGGAGCTCAGGCCATGCGATGTCAGACGTGGTCTCAACTACGCATTCGTCACCGTAATTACACACATTAGATGACTATGGCTTACAAAGAGTAAACCAAGGTGTAGGCAGGAATGTAATAAAGATTTGTGTCTATTTCATTACTTATTTATGATGTACAAGTGTGTAAATTCTACATGTTACCTTATTGTGTGCTGATAGCACGTAGTTATTAAGAATAATTAAATGTTTTTCATGGCTGTACACTTAGATTTGTTGTAATTGTTTTCTATTACGGACGTCATCGCCGTAAATTTTGTTATTAACTGTTAGGACTTAGCTAGATGATTACCGTTAAATATAAATGTGGAGATGGTATCATCCTAACTTAGATTTGTTTTGCTACCCTGTTAAATGTAAATTCTGATATTAGCTTAATCTTGTAACTTGAACTAGGGACTTGCGTCGTACCATTTTCATAGTGTTGCTGTTGTTGCTTTATTATTGTGAGTTAGATCTTTCGCGAGGGTTTTTTCAGTAACTTCTCAGGTAGGGACCTGCTCTTTATTTTCTTTTGTTTATTAGTTTGCGGACTAGCCGATTATAACCCTCCGAACTAGGCTAGGGGCTTGTGAATTTTAATAAATTTTCACGGTGTTTTACTTAAGTCTGGATGTTTATTTTCTCAGTCTAGTTTTTAAGGTGAACCTTTCCTTAGGCAGTCTATGACCATCGTCACCATGTACCACGATCCCCGTGGACTACAGTGTCTCGTGCCGCTTAGCCTATTAGGAAGTTCACCTGATCCTCACGGTAATTTTATTCGACTTATGGGATGTTAGGAAAGTCATCGTGGTTGTTGACTCGACTAACTGTCTCATAAAGAAAATGGCACCCAACTCATGTGCCGACGTTAACGTGGTGACCGTCAGTACCATGTTACTTTGGAGGATATTAATGTTGATTAATGGTACATTGACAGGACTGGGACGAACTTAGAAAGTCGTACTGCAGATCGATTGACCGCATGGCATTCATTTTTGATAGAAGTCCATGGGGTGAGGCTTTAGTGTTAGATAAATGATGGATAGGGTTTTCTTTGATGATGCCTCATCTTGACTAAATGTAATACTTTGCTTTGCTCGTCGTTGTCTTTGTAAATGTAGAAGCACTTAGTTTGCATACTCCAGCTGTACTCGTGATATTTATATAAATTAAACAAGCTTTATACCACCAAGTAACAAATCATAGCTGTAAGTTCTAGTAGAAATTGATCCCTCACTTTCTCATATATATTTCTTGTCAAATGGATGAGGAAACGATTCGTCGCGTGTTTGGAGAGATGATGGCAGGTGTGAATGCTAATCTCCAACAGATTATTGCTGACCTAGGTGAAGTCCGGGGTGACTTGGGGCAAAATACTCAATCTATAAACAATGTTAGTGCTCATGTAGACCAAGTAAGACAGGACTTGGAAGTAAACACCCTATCTATAAACAATGTTAGATTAGATTTAGAAGTAAACACCCAATCTATAAACAATGTTAGTGGGCCTGTAGACCAAATAAGATTAGATTTAGAGGTAAACACTCAATCTGCTAATAATGTCAGGACTGATTTAACCCAAGTCAAGGCTGATATGGACGCATTTAGGGTCGAAGCCAGAAATGATCTCGCGGCAGGTTTAGCGGCAGTTAGGGTTGATGTCATACGACACCATCAAGAGGCTAACCAGCGTGTAGATTGCCTAACAGACCAAATGAATAGAGCTAGGGAGGATGTGCAAAACCGACTGGAGGAGCACACGGCTCAAATTCAAACCACCATAAATAGAGTCCAGATAGACATGAAAGCTGACCTGGAACACACTCGGGAAGAATTCGGGACTCGATTGACGCACGTCGAGGGATTCATGGACACTGTAAAAAAGGACATGACAACCATGAATATCGGATTAGTTCTCATGAGAGGAGCTGCAAATACTGTGAACAACAATGTTAGGACGATCGTTGACGGCATGTTAGAGGTCAGAGACGAACTGAACGTAAACAGGAGAAACATTTCTGAACTAACGGAAACCGTAGCAAGCCTACGCGAAACAGTGAATGTTCATCATGAGGAACATAACATTGACCTCATGTTATTAAGAGGGGACCTCAACGAACATAAGACCATAGTAGAGGCCAAGGTAGCCGAGGTCAAAGACAACATGTCAAGAGTCGAGGGAGAGATCAATTCTTTACAAAAGCGATTTGAGGAGGTCACAGTAAACGAAAGGTTAGACCTTAGCCATAACCTCAGAACGGCCATACGCGAGGTAGACGTGAACCTCAAGGGAAAGGTCGATAGAATCGAATTACAATTGAATGACTTAGGCAACAAAATCGCGGCCAGAACTATTCAAGGACTTGAAGGCATAGAAAGACGTCTTGACAGACTCGAAACGACTCCTAGGGAGAGACACTTGCACTCACAAGTGGGAGAATCTCAGGAAACACCCGTTTCTCAATCTGAAGGAATGATGCCAACTAATTTTCAGCCCAGCGCACCTACAGAACCACAACCATCACAATTCACTGGTTCAGCGCTGAGCCAGGTTTTGAACTTTAACGCCCATCCTTTTCGACCAGCACCAAGTCAACCTAATAATGACATAAATACACCTACGAATGACTATACGCAGAACACATTTAGACCCGCGCATACGCAGGGAAATGTGACGATAATACGTTCGAGAGAGGAGCAACCAGCTCCCTTCTCCGGAACTGGAAGTGGTGTTACTCCAGTGGAATTTCTAGCCTATGTCGAAAGCTATCTGAGAGATACGATGGTAACTCCAGAGAGGGAACTCAGAGTCATAGAACGTTTGCTTGAGGGGCAAGCCAGTACCTGGTTTAGAGCATTTAGATACTCGTTTACAGGCTACCAGGACTTTAAGGAAGCATTACTAAGGACGTATTGGTCGAGTGACATTCAGCAGAGCATCCGAGCTGAAATGTATACTCGTAGATACAGCTCGAATACGCCTACTCGTTATGCGAACTACTTCGCTATACAGCTTGCGAAGTTTCGTTGTCTTCAGCCTCCGTTGTCTGAACAAGATTTAGTTAACACCAATGTTTGGCAGTACCCTGCGGACGTACAACGTGTGTTGATCGCTGCAGGGGCATCCACGTTTCAACAATGCGACCAGATTCTGCGACGCTTGGATGCGAACACGGAACAGTTCCCGACACACCGTCAGCAGAAGGCAGACAGGCGCGAGGAAAGACACATAAACTTGACCACTGTCGATAAAGTAAGCCAGACTCCGCAACAAACGCAAACACAAGAGAGTTCTGGGCATCGTGATGATAACTACAACTATCGTAGGAGGGAATGGAACAACGCTCCATATGCTCGAGATCGACAAGATGACCGTCGTAGTCATTGGAATCGGAGATTCGACCGAGGGTCGAATGATAACCAACGTCACGAAAATTACCACCGCGGGAATAACGGAAGAAACCAACAGCACGGAAGTATCCGAAGGGACTATCGATACGCTAGAGGATATAACCGAGATCGAGACTCTAGATACCAGCCAGACAGAGATTGGAAAGGAAGAGCACGGGAGAGCCGTGAGTACCTCCAACAACTAAGAGAGCTGCAAATCCAAGAAGAGGGAGAACGGAGCCCAACTTCGAGGGAAAACAGAAATTCGGCACAGGAGACGGAGCTCAACCAGCCCAGTACTTCTCGCCAGGATAATAAAAAAAACGCCGAAAAATTAACAGATTCTTGTCAGGTTGAGCACCGAGTAACTGCTACCATATTACTCTGGGAGCCAATCCAAGAAGACTTGTTGGACGAACGACGAACGACGAACCACAATTATGAGTTGACCCGTCTGCCCAAGATAGTAGCCACTTTGAACGAAGTTAACGTAGTCATTCTCATTGATACTGGGGCAATGATTAGTGTTGTTTCCGCCGATTGCAATGCCAGATTAAAGGCCAACTCTGAGGTGACAGAGCTGCCTGTTTCAGCTGTAAGAGTCAGAGGTGTCATACCTGACGGGGTTGTGACGTGCAAAATCCAGATTCCTTGTACTCTGAAGATTTCAAATTATGTGTATTTGCACGAGTTTCTTGTAATGAAGGGCTTGCATCATGACGCCATACTAGGCGCAGACTTCATTAGAAAATATGATGGTATCATTGACATGGGCCGTAACACGGTAGAGTTCAAGCCGAACGAACCCATTCAGATGAACCTAGTTGAAGAAGAACCGGAATTCCTATCCGAAGTCGACGTAGTCGAAAACTTGAATGGCAAGGAAATTGACGAGACACTCGATGCCGACGAAGAGGCAGAATCATTATCAGCACCCACACGAGATAATCTTGATATAATATTGAACGAATACAGGGACATATTCAACACCACACCTGGTGAGATATTGGACTACGAATACGACCTTGTGCTACTGGATGATTCCCCATTCCAGAAGAAAATTTACCCGATTGCTGAGAAACATCGTGAAGAAGCTGCTAAGAAGATCCATGAGATGGAAGCAGCAGGCACAATCAAGAAATCACCGACTCCTTTCTTGAATCCCATAACGCCTGTGGTTAAGGTAGATGGAAGATTGGGACTTTGTCTCGATGCCAGAGCCTTTAATGAACGCCTAGCTGCTGAGCACGACAGACCGCCCAAGATTAGGGACATTCTCAGGAAGTTCAAAGGAAAAAGGATATTTTCATCATTGGACTTGGTTCAGTCTTATTACCATATCAGATTATCTGAGCATACTCAGAAATATACTGGATTCATGTTTGATCAGACTACTTATGTCTTTCGAAAACTACCATTTGGATTGAAAAATGCCGGAGCCGCATTAATCAGATCACTTGATGCCAAGCTGACTCCTGAAGTGAAGCAGAGAGTAATATGTTATGTGGATGACATAATCATAGCTTCAGAAACAGAAGAAGAGCATTTAAATACATTGTGCCTTGTTTTTGAGAATATTCGACAGGCGAATTTTAAGGTCAAATTTGACAAGTGTCGATTCTTTCAGAAAGAAGTGAAATTCGTAGGACACATAATCAATGGAGAAGAATACAGACCAAATCCGGCAAAGATTAGAACTGTTGCTGCATTTCCAACGCCAACCCGTGTGAAACACGTGAGACAATTCTTAGGAATTCTCCAATTCTTTGCTGCTCATTGTGAGAAGTATTCCGAGACTGTCGCACCTCTGCAAGGATTACTGAAAAAGAACTGCAGGTGGAACTGGAATGATGAATGCGAGATAGCTTTCAGGAGAGCTAAACAGATGCTAGTGGACTCAATTCAGTTAGAATATCCAGATTATTCCCGGAACTTTATTCTAGAAACTGATGCATCTGCCATTGGTATAGGAGCCATTTTACTGCAGGAGGATGATGAGAAGAAACGTCATTACATCGCTTTCTTAAGCCGACGTTTAAGAGCACATGAATCTCACTACTTCACGACCGAGATAGAAGCACTTGCAATAGTTTACGCACTTGAATACTGACAGAAACTTCTGTTAGGCCAGAGGATTATTGTGAGGACCGATCACCATGCACTGACCTTCATCTTAAGAACAAGACTGGCAAGGGACAGGATCACACGTTGGACGCTGTTTCTCCAACAGTTCGATTTGGAAATAGTTTATCGACCAGGCAGAGAGAATGTGTTGGCCGACATCCTCAGCCGGAATCCTGAAGCTACTGTTAATGCCATAGACATCGAGGGAGAATGCGAGGAACACCTTCGCCGACTTCGTCATCTACCTGAAGGACAGCGACGTGAGGAGGAACTCAGGCACATTATCCGTTTCCTGGAACGAAGAATGGATCCACAGGATTCTCATTATACGAGAATTGCTGCTGTTGCAGATAATTACTTGATTTATCATCGTGTATTATACAAGTTCGTGGACGAGGACCACACTCAACTGCGTGCAGTTATTCCTAGGAGATACCAAGAATCTGTTATTCTTATGGTTCATCTATCCATTGGTCATGGTGGAACAGACTAAACCATTGCAACCATCAAAGAGTCTTTTACATGGAAAGGGTTAGGAGCCACCGTTAGACAGTGTTTACGTGCTTGCGACGCATGCCAGCGGAACAAGTACACGTCACACTTGCTGAAGGAACAACCTAGACCAATACTCCCAACTCAACCTAGAGAGTTATACGCACAGGACCTGTATGGCCCAATACCTAAGGCTCGTCGTGGGAATCGATACATCGTTGTAACTATTGATGTGTTCACGAAATATACGATGCTTCATCCGATTCAAAAAGCCACTGCACATCAGATTATTCAGAGGATTAGACGTCAAGTGATACCGGAGGCAGGAAAGCCACAATTCCTGTTGACTGATCACGGATCACAGTACACCTCAGCAGAATTTGCCAATGCTATGAATGAGCTTGAAATAGGTCATGTTTTATCATCTATTCGTCATCCAGAGAGCAACCCAGCAGAATGCGTGATGTCTATTATCGCAAAATTCTGTCGATTATATTGTCAAGAAGAACACTGGCGATGGACTGAAGTCCTAGTCACTATGGCAAAGTGTATTAATTCAACAGTCCATGAGAGCACTGGTCAAATACCTATGGTCTTGCATTTGAACCAGATGCCGCTGAGAATATAGGACCGTGTGATTGTAAATCCACCTTGTTTACAACCATCACATGCCAGCAGACTTTTAGCTGCAAGGGAAACTATGGACAGACAAGCTGCCAAGCGCTTGAGAAGAACTAGACGCCAGAGATTTAGAGAACCACTAGTTGAGGGAGACCTTATCCTCATAAGGAGACCCGGAATTTCAAGTACTATAGACCGCATATATGGGAAATTTCTATCCTTATATTATGGCCCTAGTCGTATCCGACAGCCTTTGAACAATGGAAGTTATGTAGTAGAAGACATCAGGACAGGAGAGCGCATTGGAACCTTTAATGCAGCCAATCTAAAAAAATATCACTCTTGAATGAATTTCAAGTCAAATAAAAATGTCGTCCCAACATTTTATTTGAAACGACGGAGAGGCAGATGAACCCGCTGAGCTATGGTTCATGTGATATTTTTTATGACAGAACATTTATGATGGGATGTTGTACCTTTGAACACACCCAGGAAGCCACGTGGAGCTGAGAGCTCACGCGATACTCTTTGAAGTAGCGTTGAATCGCACTTTTGACTTTGGTGAGAACTGCTAATTATTTATCTGAGGTCTTATTAATTAATTGTATTCTTTCACAAGACTCAGAATATTCCATTTCGTCATGCTGCATTATTAAAACATTTTTGTGAATGTTATTTTAGCTTAAGGTAAGGTAATACCCTTGCAGATACGCAAATAGGAACGTAAGTAGTCGCTCAACGACTTCGGATTGACGACCTACTTCCTTGAGACACCCAGTGCCTGGCACTACGTCTGGAGAATCCGCCCAGTATAGGCGTGTAATTGCATTTGTCCTGTAAGACATAGAAGAATATCCGCTTGTTAGCGTTGAATTGGTTATCAGGTGCCATCGTGCACTGGCATATTGTGAAATACTGTTATTTATGCACAGTGAGCCACAGAAACATATTGAAGATAATTATTGGCAAGTATTAGTGAATTATATAATTTTACCGGAACACCACATTTTAGTACCCACGTGTTTGTGGAGGGCCAAATGCCTTGTGGAAAATATACAGGTAAATGTGTTGCAACTACTTCAAATAAGTGTGATTATAATAGTGTAACATATTTGGATTGCCAGAGTGAAGTTTTTATTTCCAAAACGACGTACATTTTACCGATGCTGTATGATAGAAAAGTAGCGTCATTAGCACGTGCAGAACCATAGAGCAGTGCTAGCTCATGTATCTATTCACATCCACGAAATTAAGGCTGTGTTGTCAATTACTATCAAAGCCTACAACATTCACGACGAACATTATATTTTTGGAAAGTGAAAGAATGAATTTCGTAATTTATTTCACCGTCAACGTGACCAGACTATTCCACACCATGCTTGAATCAGTCATCATGGGCTAATACCATCCTGGTATGAGGGTGATGTTTCTACGAGAACTAGCATGATGGTGAAGCTTGCAGAACCGAGAACGAGAAGGAAGGAATCCAAGATGCCATTTCAAGGCATATCCAGCATATTCACGGAGCTGTCGACAGGGACGAATCGAACCCTGGTCTTTGGAGGAGTCCAGATGGGAATCCTGATGAGGATAATACCGTTCCAGAGATCCAGAGAGGAATTTGTACAACCCTGGTTATTGAATAGAGGGCTGAGTGATAGCTTCTCCATGTCGTGAGTTTTGACCATCCCTTCTCTTTTCTCTAGTTCTGGTGGTATATTAGATTTAATGTAGTTTGTGAATCAACCACACTCTGTGTCAGCCATTTTTCTAGGTAGGGATTGTATGTAGTTTAATTTAATGTCATTTATTTCAGTATAGTGAGACACCCTTGAGTCTAACATTTTGGTTAACCCTGGTGCAGCTTGATGAACGTCTTAGAACGTCAGAGCCTATCTTTTGCTAGATGTGACCGTAGTCATTCGAGGCTATTTTGTCCAACCCTGTTTGGGGTGATTTTTCAAGTCTTTGCTGACTTTAGTTATGACAATCAGATGTCATGGTTATTTCTTTAACTGCATTCTTTGCAGACAGTTTTGATACACCCCTGACTTTCGTTAGTACAGTCGTATCAGTTAGGCAATCGACTGTAATTGCCAGTTTTGTAAATGCATTATATTTTCATTTTGAATAAGCTCAGAAGCTATTCTTGGTCAAGTTTGAACCTAACAATTAGAAGGAATGTTTCGTTGCCTAGCATCGAACTCGGTTCCCAACGTATCATTAATCAGATCCTTGTGTGAATCTGCGCCACAATTATCATTTTGCTTGTGTCATGTAAGACACGTTTTTATTTGATGTTGTACTAGCAACTAGTGAATTGTATTTTTAGAGCAAAGAGCTCCAGTAATTGTAAGATTACTATCATTTAGACGTCTTTGGTAGAAATACGGAATTATATTATTCTATTCAGATTTACTGCGTGTTTTTATACACGGACTCTTTAGGGGTTCATAACCTATGGTAAAGTTTTTTATGAACAGGCCAGATGTATAGTTTTATTTTGATTAAATCGCCGGCCTTGAATAATGTGTGTTTTGTGTCGACCGAACGCAGGAATGTGGTAGCCTGCTGGTGACATAAACTGGTTTTGTAATCCAGTGCCCTTGAGAGCACGCTTCATTTGTTTGTGAGACAGAGGACTTTGACAAGAGACAGAATGCTTGTAGTATTCGCTCTTTCTTTCATTGCAACTTAGCTTATGTAACCCAGTTTTCAACCCTGTCTCAGATCACATGTTTTATAGATTGCTTTTTGTTAGTTGAGCGCACTTCTTGCGTGTACCGTTTTGACGTGTACAATTAAGTCAGGTTTTCTATAGTGAGTTGCAGGCGACCCTGTTAAATGCAGGAAGTTATTGTATGAAGGTACTTGTGATTACCTTGTCCGGGAGGGTTCCCGTTGACTAGATGTTATTGGAAGGTAACTGTTGTGGACAGGCCTATCCCAGAGTTATTGAATGCGAGCTTTGCGCTGCTGGTAACCCGTGTTATTTTGTGTCCGAGTTGATATTGCTCGTTGATCTTATTCCGACTGTTGAGTCGAGGCTTCTTGGTGGAGAATGATCTCAGTGTAGACACTCCGTGCCCGAGCTATTGTCAGTATTATTCGC
This sequence comes from Meconema thalassinum, assembly GCA_946902985.2. Taxonomy (NCBI): domain Eukaryota; kingdom Metazoa; phylum Arthropoda; class Insecta; order Orthoptera; family Tettigoniidae; genus Meconema; species Meconema thalassinum. The sequence goes on along the minus strand of OX336389.2, from coordinate 734,465,315 downwards.
CATAAACCAATGATAAACCTAAACCGACAACTTAATAATAAAACGCATAACTTTGGTAAAACAAAAGCTAACTAATGAATTCTTTCTATCTAACTTTGTTCTGTTGCATTTTGGAACTGTTGACATAGCCGTGCAGTTGAAGGTAATTTCCTTGTGTGGAAATGACTAGGACAGTTGACACTTTTGTAGCGACCTGAAGCATGCGCGAACCTAGAGTTCGTAGCTTGTGGAGCTCAGGCCATGCGATGTCAGACGTGGTCTCAACTACGCATTCGTCACCGTAATTACACACATTAGATGACTATGGCTTACAAAGAGTAAACCAAGGTGTAGGCAGGAATGTAATAAAGATTTGTGTCTATTTCATTACTTATTTATGATGTACAAGTGTGTAAATCCTACATGTTACCTTATTGTGTGCTGATAGCACGTAGTTATTAAGAATAATTAAATGTTTTTCATGGCTGTACACTTAGATTTGTTGTAATTGTTTTCTATTACGGACGTCATCGCCGTAAATTTTGTTATTAACTGTTAGGACTTAGCTAGATGATTACCGTTAAATGTAAATGTGGAGATGGTATCATCCTAACTTAGATTTATTTTGCTACCCTGTTAAATGTAAATTCTGATATTAGCTTAATCTTGTAACTTGAACTAGGGACTTGCGTCGTACCATTTTCATAGTGTTGCTGTTGATGCTTTATTATTGTGAGTTAGATCTTTCGCGAGGGTTTTTTTCAGTAACTTCTCAGGTTGGGACCTGCTCTTTATTTTCTTTTGTTTATTAGTTTGCGGAGTAGCCGATTATAACCCTCCGAACTAGGCTAGGGGCTTGTGAATTTTAATAAATTTTCACGGTGTTTTACTTAAGTCTGGATGTTTAATTTCTCAGTCTAGTTTTTAAGGTGAACCTTTCCTTAGGCAGTCTATGACCATCGTCACCATGTACCACGATCCCCGTGGACTACAGTGTCTCGTGCCGCTTAGCCTATTAGGAAGTTCACCTGATCCTCACGGTAATTTTATTCGACTTATGGGATGTTAGGTTAGTCATCGTGGTTGTTGACTCGACTAAAGGTCTCAATACATAGCTTTTTAAGTATTAGGACACACACGTACATTGTTCAAGCAATCGCGTGTGCTATATAGACATTGTCCTTAACACTACAACACTGTATAATTCACTTGTTTTCTTGATCACTGGAGTTCCGTTATATTAAATATGTACAATTTTCATCATATCGTAACTTTAGTCTATTTCTGATTATTATGTAAAAGTATTAGTCTAAAAATGTACATTCTTAGATCTATGTGATGAATATCATGTAAGTTAATTATTGTTGTTTTAAGGGGCGGAACTAAGAGGTCATCTGCCCCTAAATGAATATGAAATTCAACCGAGTAAGGGAAGAGTACATGTGAGCTATACCACATATTCCTTTTTATACATCATACGCAACACCAAGTCTTGTGTTACTTGAGCTTTTCTTACAGTAGTTTGATAAGCTCCTCCCCATGCAATTACTCCATACGTGAGATTAAACTGAATAAGTGCAAAATACATGTCTCTCAGTAGTTTAATATTGGCAATGTGTTTCAGACAATGAAATACAAAAACTGTCCTTATTTGCTTTATGATGAAATTAATATGCAATCTGCACTTCATGGCTTCTAAAAACTACATTCCTAGGTATTTTATATTTTGTGTGCAGGTGAATTTTATGAAGTTGCAGCTTGTAATACAGTTTTCCAGATGTACTGTTAGCTCGTAGAAGCAGTTTTGATTGTTTTTTAGTGTGAAAATAATAAATTTTGAATTATTAACATTCAGAAACAATTCATTATTTTCCAGCCATAATGTAATCCCTTTTAAAGTTTCGGTTGCTTCATGCCTGACTATTTCCCATGTATTCCCTTCAACAAATATAGCGGTGTCATCTGCGTAAGTTATAATTATACTATTTTTAGATTATTTTTGGATTTTTCTATGTCATCTCAACTTAGTATAAAACGAAATCTCCGATTCTTGGATATCACGGGTAATCTCGAGAACCTCTGGATGGATTTTGATGCGGTTTTCACCATTCTGTAAAGGATATCTCGAGGAAGATTTCTGTAGAAAATAATTTATTTATGATCGAAGGAATCCGAGCAGTAACGATTTCAGTGAAAAAGTCGAAAAAAAACAGGCGTCGGAGCGCTCTGTAAGCTTACACTGGGCAAACCGTTAAAAATATCTAAATACTATGAGTGTAAGAATTGTTCAGCATAGAAAGTTCTACAAAAAAGTCCGCGAGAGCATATCTCTATCTTCAATACATCGCACACTATAAATGTTTTTACGTTTTCATTTCTTCCAACCATGTCCATTCAAATACTGAGGCGACAGTTTACGAGCTAGCTAAGGGCGAGTCTATCATTCCTGATACAGCCTAACTAGTGGGCGAACCTAATACCGTACATACAGTCAGCAGCAAACCGTCGAGTCGAGTTGAGGTAAGATTTCAGAGAAGGGTGGTTGTGTTTGGAGTTTCCCTGGAAGTGCAACTCGGATTTTCTTCATTTCGCCTGTGAACTTTCCGTTCCGCAAAATACACAGTCAAGTTAAGATTGGACGGAAGGGGGATTTGAGTTTCATGCACCTCGCCATTCTTAAATTACGTCTGACAAGAATTCGCTATAATTAATAGTCCAGACAGTGATTTTATGCCATCATGCCGAGATGTAAAACGGATATTCATTTCATTGATATCGAAAAAAAAAGCGCTTATCACGTAACAATGAAACAGAACAACAAATAATTTCTCGATTGTCACAAGAGAAAGAAAGACTTCGTCCTCGGCTCCTTCAAACCGTTGCTCAAGAAGAGCACCGTCTGAACCACGATCAGAAACAAGCATATGGCACCATTATATCTAGCATCACTAAGACGGAAGGTAAGATATTTTTTCTCGATGCCCCTGGAGGCTCAGGCAAAACGTCCTTGATTCATTTGTTGCTCGCCAATGTGACGTCTGGTGGTAATATTGCTCTTACCGTCGCATCATCTGGAATTGCAGCCACTCGTTCGGAAGGGTAAAGAACAGCACATGCAACATTTAATCTTCCTTTGAAAGTCAGCAGTAATGATGGAAGCGTATGTAATCTTTCAAAACAAAGTAACACTGACGGTTTAATCCAAATTGTTCTTTAGTTGTATGGGATGAGGCTACATTGGCGCACAAAACTTCCGTTAAAGCCGTAGTCAGGACTTGCATGATCTAAGGAATCGGAACACACCTAAGGGTGGCTGCACACTTTAGTTCGCCGGAGATTTTCGTCAAATCTTACCGGTTGTTACCAGAGGAACGAGAGCCGACGAAGTGAACGCTTCATTAAAAAGATCTTACATCTGGCTGGATATAACAAAATTGGCACTCAAAACCAACATGAGAGTACTCTTATCTTCAGAAGATAATCGTCTGTTTGCTAATTTGTTACTTAGTGTCGGAAATGGAGATATACCGGTCATTGACGGTCATTGGCCCTTAGACACGATTTCTGTGTTTTAGTAAGCAGCATTCAAGAATTGATTGATAGCGTTTATCCTAAAATCCATGACCTATCGGACAAGTCTCATTCATGGTTTAAAAAAGAGCAATATTATCGCCGACAAACGAACAAGTTGTGAAAATTAACGACTTGGTGTTCTCCTAATTCACTGCCCAGGCTCAAGTATATTACTCAGTAGATGCAGTAGTCGATAGTGAAGAAGCTGTCCATTACCCTACAGAATTCATAAAATTTTATTTCCTTCTGGCTTGCCACCACACAAGCATATTATAAAAGTGGGAGTGCCTATTATATTGCTACGTAATTTACACCCACCAAAGTTATGCAATGGAACGCGATTGGTAGTGAAAACTTCGAAAAACGGTTTCATTGAAGCAACTATCTTAGCTAGCTGTGGTACAGGGGAAACGGTATTAGTACCCAGAATCCCTGTGATTCCTTCCGATTTGCCTTATCATTTCAAACGAGTACAGTTCCCAGTAAGAGTCTGATTTGGCATGACTATGTATAAAGCACAGGGCCAGACACTTAGCGTGACTGGAGTTGATCTCAGTGGAGAATATTTTTCTCATGGAGAGCTTTACGTGGCTCTATCGCGTGTTACATCAAACCGAAATCTTTTCGTGTTCACTGCTGGAGGGAAAACGTCGAATGTCGTATACAAGGAAATCTTATATGACCTCGGTTAAACGTAGCCTATCACCGTGCATTCCTAACCTGTTCCCGGACGAAGCCGGGGTGGGTTGCTAGTTAATGTATATGTATGCATGTCTACCCCTTATTATTCCCGTTATCCAACGGGGTCGGGGATGAGATGCGATGGAAGTCTTTGTGGCGATGGTTTTTACGGCCGGATGCCCTTCCTGACGCCAATCTCATGAGAGGACTTAATGAGAGATGAAATGAATGATGGTGAATGAAACTGGGCAAGGATGTGGAAGGAAGCGGCCGTGGCCTGACAGAAGGTACCGTCCCAGCATTTTCCTGGTGTTGAAAATGGGAAACCACGGAAAACCATTTCAAGGACGGCCGACGGTGGGGCTCGAACCCACGCGTCTACCGAGTCAGCAGAGAGCTTGGCCCCATGACCTAATGCTGCGCGTTAGCCAGCGTAGCCACTACTGTCGGTTTGCTAGTTAATGTATATAATAAAAAATAATGTCCCTAGGACCGTTCCTTGTGATATTCCACTTTTTACTTGCATCGGTGCACTCAATGTGTCGTTTCTTTTTACATATTGGATTCTGTCATTAAGGTAACTTCCGATGTTATTAAGAGCTGTGCCTCGAATACCATATTTTTCCATTTTTTGGAGGAGAATATCATGCGAAACGCTGTCGAAAGCTTTAGTAAGATCTAAAAATATTCCTAGTGATAGTTTGGAGCAAAATAATTTTTCTTGTATCTGTTTAGTTAGTGCTGCAATTTTATTGCATCCACAGTACTTAGACTTTTTAGAAATCCATATTGCCTTGCGGATAGAATGTCATGCTTCAGTAAAAACTGAAAAAAAAAATCTTGATACATTTTTCAAATATTTTTGCTATTATTGCAATCAGAGATATAGATAAGTCTATAATTGTCCACGTATATAGTATTAGCTGAATTTAAGATTGGCTTAACTATTCTTGACTTCAGATGCTTTGGAAAATAACATTCTGAAAATGATTGATTCATGAGATCTAAAAGCGGTTTCTCTAATGATACTATATTTTGTTTTATAACCTTTGTTGAAATATTATTTATTTCCACAGCTTTAGTGTCACTTACGTCATCTAGAATTATTTTCAAATCAGTGAAATTTACCAGGGCCATGAGGCATGAACTTTTATTGCTAGGTTTATTAAGTGTGTGGTCTCCGCCATTTTTATACATTTGGACATCTCGGTAGTCTTATTTATGAAATATTCATTAAATTTACTTGCAATTTGCGTGTCACATTTGTAAAGTTAATTCTGATACTGAGCCCTGAATTTCCTGTTTGAAAATTCGATATAAAATATTTCAAGTCTATGCATTGCATAATGAATTTTATTGATACTGGAAATGACACAATGTTTCAAGGAAGGGTTTGTCGTGTGACTCCCATGCAGCAGAAATACTAGTCAAACAGGTTTAGAAGAGGGGAGAGAGGCCAGCTCTGGTCGATAAATAAATGAAAATAAAATTACAGGCGACACGCGCGGAGGCAAGAAAAACGAAACAGAAGTGTGACCTGGCACGAGTCAAGAATAACGCCAATGATATCAAATGACCCGAATTCAATATTTAAGAGTTCCGAAGTTAAACGAAGCTAATAATTACAATAAAGTAATTGTTATAGAAGTACCAGAAGAAATATGTTTACACTACGAATAGAGGAACATTTAAGACGATAATTGTTATATGTTTGGTATTTAAATAAGGGAAGTATTACGGAAGATGTCGTAATTTTCATGAAGCTTGAGCGCCAAAAATAATTTGGAGGGGAAACGCGCCATTCGGAGCGAAGCTATTTATTCTGATCATTCGAGGTTATAGGACGTATTGTCAAGTTCGAGGCCAGGCACGGTCCTGAGGAAATACACTTGACGGCGAATGCAGAGGCATCGACGGTCAAGCTACTATTGGAAGGCGGAGTACAAAAATTAGCACAGTGCGGACTTGTGAAATTTCAACTCTTGAGATAGTTTTCAAGTAGTTCGGATATGGACTTAACATTTTACACTGGTGTGAATAAAATTTAAAGTGTGCGTGATATTGGTGAACTTTGATAACTGAGTTAATACTCAATCATATTCGATATTTTATTTGGAAGTGTTCCGAACAGACATTTAACGAAAATTCTAATAATTTCCTCGACGAGGGAAATTCTAGTCAAATATCCCGACAAATATTCCAGCACCGATAGTTCAATTATTCACGAACTAGAATAGTTTCTTCGTTATTGCATACATTTTTGCAAAACAGTTGCGGAACATCAGAAACATTTCAATGGAGACTACAAGGGAAATTCAAACAACATTCTCGAAATTCCATTGAAGATGAATTTCATTCCAACATTGAGAGGAACGTCATCTGATATTATTATGGCAGTGGAGATGGTAGAGTAAATATGCAGAAGGGAGAGATCTAAAGTAACCAGATAACATCAACTACAAACATGGAAAATTATGGAGTAACTTAAAATACTCAGAATACAGTAAATGCAACAACGAAAAATGGTTTAACTGGTCCCACGATGAAATTATAAATAGGCCTACCGATGACTTGAGGAACATCTGATAGCAGTATGAAGAGAGAAGAAGAGGGTTTGAACCAGGGCGATCCCAGTTCATTTCCAGAACTAGGACAACGCGACGGCGAGTCCAGTTTGAGTCCGGAACGAGTAAGTGGAGACGCAGTTCAAATGGCTGGAGGGAAAGAGGTAAAACCCGGAGAATACACCTGAACGTGAACCGATATAACATCCGATATATTTTCATCTGCAATTGAAGACATCGAAAGGTAGAAGAAGATATTTTATGTAGTCTTGTTGTAGAGTATTTAGAATTTCCATGAGAAACCCTTTTCAATGGATTTTTTTGATTCTTCGATTTGTGAAATTTTGACTTCGTAAATTTTTGAATTTAGTTTTGGATTGTATTTTTCGACGTTTGATGTTTTGAAGTAGTAGATTTTATCGTAAATTTAGGATTTGTGTGCGATTAATTGTTTCGCTAATATTTTGAATTGGAGATATGCATATCTCGACCGAAATTTTGTAGGATTATAGGAAATAGATCGTTAGATTTTAAGGGAGAATGCGAGATATAGATTTGCTATTTGTTCTTATATGAATGTAAGATTCTAACGTAAACTAGACATTGGAATTTATAGAGGACAACGATTGATTGTCAGTCGGAACAAATTCTTACACGATTGAGTGACAGATTTTACGCAAAGGTTCTGTTATTGTAAAAGACAATGTAAATTCCTTACTAGTTGTGAAACCACTTGAAACAAGTACTTATTGGAAGGTAAAGTTTATGAAAGTAAAGGTTGTAAAAGGAACGAATTTCTGATTGTTAACAGAAATAATTAAGACTGATCAGGAAGGTGAATATTATTATTATAAACCTCTGGTAATTTTGTTGTAAAGATAAAATTCTTTGAAGTACTGCAGATACTGTAAGCATGTCTAGAAGAGCTCTGTCGTTAAGTTCTTTTTTTGGAAGCGCAGTGTTAAAGCACGTTGAGTGTTGCAAGATTTTTAGGAGTAACGGCTAAATTCCACACGGTTATGATGACGTTTGGAATATATAAATATATTAAAGTAATTTTAAATGTTATTATTTAAAGTATACGTGCAACACAGAGAAGTGTTTATAATGTTTTTAACTGAAAGTCGTTCAGTCATGAAAAGAAGGATACGTGAATATGTGAAGATTTATGCCACATTGATTGGTAGGAAAGATGTATTTATAAAGCAAGTTATGCGTATTTTGGCAGTTATGGCAACTCTGGATTTTGTGGAGAGTAGATGCACGAATGAGGAAATTGTCCTCTAACAACATTAATCGTCCTTGGCTATTATTTTATTCTTGATTTAGACAATCTGCCTGAACTATACTTCATTGTACGGTCTCAGAGAACCTATTTCAGACTGAAATGAAAAAGAGGGAGAGCGACAGAAGTCAGCAGTTTTATAAGCATTAATGTTTGGTGGGAGTTTGGGAGTGAAGGCAGGGATTTCTTTAGAATTGGAATAGCTTCAAGTAAGCATATTGTTGTAAATAGATGTACAGATAAAGTTGGATTTATGGAAATAGTGACGTTCAGCTATGTCCCATTGCGCTTAAGTGTAAATAATTTTTGTGAAATGTATTGGAGTTAAAATTTATTGAGTAAATTGAAAAATGTGGTTAGAATAGGTTATCTACACCTTCGGTTTAAGAATTTAGGTGATATAGGTTATATTTAATTTTGCTAATAAACTCCAGTGGAAAATGGCATTTAAAACTTTTCTTGACAGATAACGTTATTATATTTTATTGATCAGTATTTATTTTATTTTATTTAAATTTTTGAGATTTCTTTTAGGAAGTATTTTCTTTGTATTGTTTTAATTAATAAATGTGGGACACGAGGATTTTTGGTTTTCCACCGCTTTGATAAAAATCAAGCGTTATTTATTGATAATAATTAAGGTGAGATTTTCCTATGGAATTAAAGATAGGCGCCCATTTATTTCTTTTATCCCATTTGCCCCGAGAAGCACAAGTTTCTCACTCTACCATTGTTTAATTTAGCCTTTATTCCGTAGTATAATGTCATTGTAGGAAAGAAATCCATGTATCTCGATTTATACCATTTCTTTCAGTGGTTTATCTACCTGGGGCCACGAAGAACTGCGATCCGTCCATCAGGATACAGGCAAGTGGATTTTAAAAGGGCACAATACCTTATTTCTCTTGCTCTTTTTGATTAATTCTCTGAGATACCTCATTATCTATACCCCAAATCTTTTTAGTATTTCCTGAACTAGCATTTACTAAATGTCTGTAGTAATCTATTTTGCCCGGTTTATTAGCTCATTTAATTTGTTTCTGCATTTTTTATATTTCTCTCTTAATTTTTCATTATGCTTATTTGCCATATAATCGCGATATAAATTATCTCTAGAATTTATGGATTCCACCAATGCAAGGATACTCCACTCTTTTCTTTTGACTATAGTTTTTTACCAAACGTCAAACTGATGTGTAGTTCCGCAAGTCACCTTCCTTCAAGCTTTAGAAATCAACCCGTTAATCAAAATGTAAGCAATGTCTGAATTCCTGTCAAATTAGCGGAATATGTAGGCTACTGTATATGTCCTTGTAATGGATGGAATGGGGTTTTGAACTGTTGATATACACCCAGGGGTGGCATGGGGTGGCAGTTGCCTCATCTCTACCGAAATTGGGCACTTAAATTGTTTCGTTAACGAATTGCCTTATCTCTACCGAAATTGGGCACTTATACTGTTTCGTTGACGAGTTGCCTCATCTCTACCGAAATTGGGCACTTAGACTGTTTCGTTAAGGAGTCATCTCATTTCTACCGAAATTGGGCATTAACAATAAGTATTTATGGTTGTGAAAGTCTCTCAAAATGCTTTAAAATCGACCATTTTAATGGTAAATTTAAAATAAATCCATCTCTTAAACCCTCCAGTAATTCATACCACCGCCTATGTACTAACCGGCATATTCATGTAGGCTTTAATGAAGTCAGTACCACTCTATCATGGCTGAGTGGGAAAAAGTGCTGAATAATAACTGGATTATTCATTACAGCATTTATTAACCTATTCCTAGGGCGTGGGCATCAGGGTGGGCAGAGTGACACGTGCCCACCTAATCACAAATCATTGAAACGACCTGGTCACAGCTGATATTTGTTTAGCGATGTATCTTCCTCCAGGGCATTGAACTGAGAGAGAAGAAGGAGAATTCGCTACAATCTCTACTGAGTGACACAACCCGTGTCCTGAACACGATCGTTCCCAGGAGTGCCGTGTATGAATGACGGCACATTCGTTACTAACTTGAACGGTGCAACGACTTTATTGATCTGAGAGTGCATTCTTGTATTCTGACATTACTATGTGCACCATACTGTCCCGCATGAAATGTGACATCTCAGGTTGCAATATATAAGATAGGCCTACCAGTGAAATGAAACACAGGTATATAAGTCTATTTCATAAATTATAGGTGGTGCACATATCTATTCCTAACTCCTGATTTCCCATACATCGTTATTGAATGTTTTGGTTATCATACAAATCTTGAGTATGAAACCAATTGGAGGATGTGAAGGGTAAGGTATGATATGAATTACAGAAATAGACCCCAATGGAGGTTTTGAAGGGTAAGGTATCTGACGAGTCGCGGCAATGAGCTTAAGTTCAATTAGTAGAAGTTAAGGGTAAGGTATCTGACGAGTTGCAGCAAACAGCTTAAGCCTAATTAGTAGATGTAAAGGGAAAGGTTTCCGAGCTTTAGCCCAATTGGATGGTGTGAATAGTAAGGTATCTGGCGAGTCACTGCAATGAACTCCATTAGTGTATGTGATGTGTAGATCATGTGCGGTATGAAGCATGAAAGCAGAGTCATCAGTGGTTTGGAGTGGACATCGCAGGGATGACCTCCTACATCAGGCGAACCCAGGGCATGTCCGAGGTTAAGAAATGTTTTAAGGCGAATGGAAAAGAAACGGGAAACCAGGTTAACAATAAGTTAGGCACTCTAAGAAGAAGAAGAACATGCAGCTTACATTTGTTGAGTTTATTAAAGAAAGAATTGTATTTATAACAAGAAATGAGCAGGCAAAAAAGCCTAAAGCTTAGTCTGAGCAAAAGCTCTAGAAGCAATTGTAAGATTAAATAATAGCTTACTTTGGTTGAAAGGCATTAATAATTGAGTTGAAATCGAATAAACTATTTTAAACGTAACAATAAATAACAAGTGGGATGAAGTCCCGTTAAAGAGTTCACATGTGGCAACAAATAACAAATCTTCAATGCAACCAAAGTTGTAACAAATCACAAGGCAGAGGAAGCCTTTGAAAAAGTTGAAAAATACACATTTAGTCAAATTTAGCCTAAAGAGATAAGAAGTGAATAATTCAAAATTAGTAGGCTGAATACCTTTAACAAATAGGTGCGGCCTTTTCAGAGCCCTGAATGAAAGAAAGTTGTAAATCAGTTTTAAGGTTATGGCTTCTGAGATAACGAAGGTTGACTTGAAATGTTTGTTTTACTTAGCTTGTTTCCTGGTTTAAGTTTCTCTTGAAGTAAATGTTGCACATTACTGAAGAACCTGGTAGGTCAATTAAGAAGTTCTTCCTCTCCATGAGGATAAAATTGGTTGTAGAAGCTAGCACTTCATTTTGAAGTAGAGCTGAAGATTGGCCTAGGTGAAGGCATGGCTGCTCAAAGAAATCTCAAAAAGGTGAAGTTCCTAAGCCCTTTTGTTCAAAGACTTGACGGCAAATGTGCCGCGCCAAAGTTTGAGCCATCAAAGCCAGGTAGAATGAAATGCATGGCAGCGCAGATTTTCTGAAGAACATGACAACAGGTGTCAGTAATCGTCGACTGGTTGTTGGTATGTTTTAGCTGAGGATTAACTTTACCTAAGGGATGATGATAAAGAAAAAAAAAGAAGTGGGTTTCGGTGTGGAGAACAAGTATAGGTAGATAGGACGGGAGTCTAATACAAAAGCATAAAACCAAACTGAAATAAGTCTTCAGTAAAAGGTTCCACCGCACAATGCCCGTGAGTCACCTAAAGTGGGTAGGGACCTGACCACAGTTAACGGGAAATGCAGCTAAAGCTTGGGCTATTTGCGAGCAAGCGGCAAGCGTTCCTTCCCTCCCAAGCAGGTATTCCCGTACTATGCGGACGGGTGGTCGTCTTGCAAGACAAAGTGTGTTAAGGGATACAGATTTACTGTTTCTCCTTTCAAAGGAGTTAGATTTAACCGAATGTTTTGAAAGGCTGAAATAATTTGAATTCGCCGTGATATTTTTTTTTAGTTTTGGGAACTGTTGGATCTCCGGCAAACGACCGAATGCTCCCAGAGAGGGAAGCGATAAAGTAGTTTTAATGCTTTTAATAATAATTTTACTGGTTTCCTTGACAATTTTTATAAGAATACCAATTGTTGCACTTAAGGAAGGCCAAGCTTTTACCCAGCAGATGCCGACTAAAAGTTTAGAAAAGAGGAGGACCTCAAATCTAACTCAAACAAAACTGAAATTTTTGGAAACAAACTATAAGCGAGAGAAAAAATCTCAACAAGTAGGAATCTTGCAGAGCTAGCTATATTTGCCTTAATGGCTTGCTAGAATTAGCTATGACTGGTAAGAGAAACTTTAAAAATGTTGTTATTTGCAGTTTTAAGTTAAATGCAACAAGTAGTACGAACTTTATTGTGTTAGAGATTCGGGAAAAGAGTTTAAGGTTAAAGGAAGAATCAGGGAAGTGAAGGTCCTGCCTACTCGTAATTCTAACGGTAAAGATAACGAACTAAGGAAAACAACTAATTTATTTTAACAATTACAAAACTAAATAACAATACTTTGGTTTTGAGTTGAGAATAACAATTTAGTGTTATAAAATGTCAAGGTCTTAGACCTAATTATAAGAAGTTTACAATCTTCAAATGCAAGTTTTGAAATTGTGAAAGCACCAAAATCTTTCAAAGATTTTATAAGTGGTGCTTTTGAATAAGAAATTTAACGTTTGTGAAGATAATTATAAAACAATTATAATTTTGATAGTTTGATTATATGCAATTCAAGCACTTTTAGAATGATGCCCTTATGACAATCTGAAAGGCTATAAACAAATATTTGATTCCTGATAGTTACAGGAAAGATGAAAAATTACAAGCGGAAATTACCGCTATTTTACACAGAAATTACTATATTAAACATACAACGAGTAGGGCGTGATAACGAATCCTGGAGAGAAAAGATTGAGTACAAAAGATTAATGATTAGAAAGTTAAAAATTTCTGTACTAGCAGGATAAAAAAAAGAAAGAATAAAAATAAGTTTCTACAACTTCTTGTATTTTCGCAGAGTGAATAAATTTTACATGGAGAAAAATGGGAGGGCGCCAAACTTAGGGCGAGGCCTCATAGAGAAATAACTAAGTATATGAGTTAATTTGAATATTTTTAGTAGAGGGTGTTTGGAAAAGGAGAATGGGAATATAATGTTCTGGCCAATTTTATTTTCTTTCAACCGAACGCGGCGCAGAAGATAGTTTAACGGGCACTGTATTGCACTGGAGCCTATTGATGAGTTGAAAAAGTTCACTATTCCAGCACAAAAGGTTTATGAAACGAAAAAATATTGCAGTTACGGAGATCACTTAGTAGAATTTGAACTTGAATCAGTTTATTGCGTTGAAGAGTTTTTAGATTGCAGTAGAATAATGCGGTAGAGTTCCCACGGTGGAAAGCAAATTAGATGTTGACCAGCAGTTTAAGTAACGTAAATTCCTCAGTGAGGAAAAGTATTCTCATAATTGGAGTGGAAAATACTACATTGCTTGCGTAGTAGAAAGATTGGTTGCCAAAGAAAGTTCTAGAATTGTGATAACTGTGAAATGGGGTAACAGAAATCCCTCGGAGGAAAGATAAGTTTTATAGACAGCGTTTTAATTATCATGAATCTCTCGGTGTGAGAAAGTATTCCCAGTTGTTTTGTACCAGAAGTACTAAATTTCCTTTTAGAAAGCTAGTTTAGATAACCATAGCCTTACAAAGGACGATCCCTCGAAGACTGTTACTGCACAATATTTAGCAATTCCACATACTGTCTATAAAATTGAAATAAAAAGCATTTAGCAATTGAAAAATCCATTAAAATGTGTTTAAAACATTGAAGTTTGTACATGCCGAGCAGGCGGTGGTTCCTGGTGATGGTTGGTTTTACGAAGTACACATGTCGTCTAGTTTAAAATGTCTCGTGAGTGCAGGAGACTTGCCCGGGGAGGGCCACAAACTGTAAGCTCGAAAAGTAAAGCCAAAGTGAGGACGAGCGAACACGCACACGGCAGAGGAAGGTAAACGAGGGGAAGCGGAAGCAAAAGAAGTGGGGTTATTAGACAAGAACGTGTACTTCATAATAACCAACATAATAAAAATAAAAGATTCTTAATAGATGTGAATTTTCTTCATGAAGCGGTGTTCATGGAGATGTTAGCTGGCGAAAACGACGATGCCTCGTGGATTAGTGAGGGAGTTCTCTTGAGTTCCGATGGTTTGATGAACTTCGGCAGTTAGCTGCTAGATGCCGCTAGGTTGTCCATGGAATATATATATCTAGAACAGACTTATACAAAACATAAGCAAGTGTACGGAGAAAATAGAATGGAAGGAATCACTGTTGGTGTCTGCGAAAAGGGAAAGAAGGAATTAAAGAAAATTAAAGCAAAGAGTAGCAAGAGCTAACTCTGACTGAACGTGTATTCCAAAGTATACACCAGTTGTCGAGCGTTTGATCGATAGTTTCGATCAGAGATTAGAACAAGTCGATAGTTTCGACACCGGTGACTGGAGAAGAAGTAAGTTGTAGCTGAGATGGTGTGACTTACATTGTGTAGACGTCACTAAATAGCAGCGATATGATTCGTCAGGTGGTATCGGAAAATGATATCAGCCAATAAGTGACGTCGTGACGAACATGAAGAAGACACGGGCACAATATGTCTGTAATTTGAATTATAGCTGACGGCAGGAAACGTAATGAACGAACTGTAACATTTCTCTAGAGAGAACATTTCTGAGCCATATCACAATAGAGATTTAACCAGGTAAGTGATGCAAATTTATACTTGCTGAAAGGAATAGCGAATTTGAACCATAGAAAGTGTCGTAAAAATGCTTGAACATGTGCTCAATTTAGAGGTTAAGAAAAATTAGAACAAAACATCTATCTTCTCTCTAGAATAGTACAACTTGCAGAAATATGAAAATACGTGGGTATGTAACCTTCGCAAATGCGAACAATCTGCATTTCATCTTGACTGGTATTTACTTCCTGAGGAAATCCATTGATCGAGGAAAATCCTCCAGCACTCATTTATTCAGTAGTTTGTGTTAAACAAGATTTCCTAGATGGTGGGGTAATTGAATATAGCCTACCTGCAGATATAGGGAAGCAAATCTGGCCCTTCCAGTTTAGAGGATAACGCCTTTCCATTTGAGTCAACTCAGGTACATTCAACACGTAGTTTGAACGTGTCGATTGAAATAAGTGATTTGATAATGTTCATTGCAATTTTAAGGAAGTAATATTTTAAAAATGTCGCCTTCGCAGTCGAGGGCAAGCCTCTCAAAACAGTGAGTGGTCCATTCGATGCCTGTTCTTCGGTTTATGGTTCTGTGACGTAGCGTTTCTCTTCGATGTCCCTTATATTCTAACCATTCATAATTTGTAAATTCGTGGTCGAGATCATTTGATCATATATATTAAATAGGTAGTGAGGGGCATGTGTTGAGATATTAAATAGGATGAATGGGGCAAAAATTGAGTACTGCGTCCTTTACCATTCAGTATTGATGACATGAAGCAAACTTTTGTTTGTAAATCCCTCTTCTATTCAATTGAACGAATTCTCAAATTCCTAGCAACTTGAGCTCTTTGAACTGCAATTTAAGATAAGAAAGAGATGAAAATGAAAATCCACAGCCTGCTTCCAGTCTCCGACCGGGTCAGGAATGGAATGAACGAAGCCCCCATCTAGCGGCGAGGATATGGACTGTGCCGGCTGCCGAGGCCTGACGCACTCCTCTGGGGCAATGATTAAATGAATGACAGAAGAAATGAAATGATAGTAGAAAGTGTTGCTGGAATGAAATTTTGACAGGGAAAACCGGAGTACCCGGAGAAAAACCTGTCTGCCTCAGTTTTGTCCAGCACAGATCTCACATGGAGTGACCGGGATTTGAACCACGGACTCAGCGGTGAGAGGCCGGCGTGCTGCCGCCTGAGCCACGGAGGCTTCAAGAAAGAGACATGGCTTTTAAATAACTCAACTTCACAGGAGCTCACAGCAAGATTATCTGAAATTACATAGGTATGTGGCCAATGTTATGTTACATTCTGGACCCATATAGCTCTGTAAATGTCTCTTCTTATGATGAATGTTGCTACATGCAGATTTTCTACGGCTGTTGTTCGTGACAGAGAAAATATTGTTATTAATGGAACGGAGAAATAAAATGGCCAGGCACAGAATGTACATACAACCGTTCCTGAACATACAGTACCAGAGATTTCCCGCTAACATTTTCGCTTGTAAGCGATTGATTTTCAATCAAGATTATCTGGCATTCGACACATAAAGCACAAATAATGCTATTAAATGAAATATCCCCATGAGCATTTCGCCACATGCCAGCGAATTATGGTGGTCACTCCCTTCCTGGCCGAAACATATCGCCCGGACGGAAGGTCATCACTCATTACCATCTGATACCCCCTGGGAGACAACAGCAAACACCAGCAAAGAACAAGAACACTATATGAATGAGGTCTTATAATAAACACATGGGTAGGTGACATCATTCTTTCTCTGACTCTTCTCTTCCCTCCTGGGTAACAATCGGTCATTACGCCAAAGATCTATGCTAAAGGGAGAAAGGAAAAAGGGGGTGGCATTTATGAGGAACTGACCAGGCGTAAGTGGAAGCAAGTTATCAGGGTTATTACAATGCGGGGGCGACGGGCGCAAATTAACAACGCTGTCAATCACAAAGTAGCTAGAAGCTGCGAGAAATAAAGCTCTAGTGAAGATCGCGACAAGATGCGAAAGGAGAGTCAGCAAATTTGAACAAAGCGTATAGAAAAAAGTACATCGATTAAGGATAAGAATATACCAAATAAACAAAGGAACTATGCGAGTAGAAGGCAAGAACGCCATAGGTAACAACAATCTAGTAGCCATAAACAATGACCTTAAGTTATAATAAGCATCAAAAGGGTTAATCAGAGAAATACTTAAGTCATAAAGAAACGTGACGTAACAAGTATAGATGCAAAAACACATCGAGCGTAACGACGAGAAAAAAACAAGTTTGTTCATCAATGAACAATAAAGGTGCAAAATATGTAAGCAGGGTGCAATACATGAGCGCATAAAAAATATGCAACGATGTTATGAAACAAGAATCAAAACAGCTATAGGATACGAGTGTGAACAAGTGGGAGAGATAGGTAAGAACGACCTTGACCCACATAGTACAGCGAGATAACGAATATAAATATCTGAAAGAGTCCTTGACCAGAAGAAGTTTATTTTGGGAAGGAGGTGAGCAACTTCCAAAGTTGAGATAAGGAAAACTTGCTCTGACCTTTGTCAAGCATAGAGGAAATAGACGGCAGCTTGGCCTTACCCGAGCTTGTATACAAACAAGATTGACAAACAAGCAGTTCAAAATAAACAAACAAAACGAGTGCAATCAGCCGAAACTTAAAGTGGATATTCAAGTAACACTGCATGCAGTCATTCGTAGCTTGGACGTGAAAAACCAATTTAAAGACATATGAAACAAAGTAAGTAATCAATTTCGCTTAATTTTGAGGATCACGGAATCCGACAATTTTCAAAAGAAAAAAGCTTAATTCTTCTGAACAAAGAAGAGAAGCTGGGACATTGAGAAGGAGTTTATGCGTAAGAATAGTTATTCTAGATGCTAGAGAACTCAGATTTTCAAGCGGTTTCAAAAGCGGCTTCCGAGTGTGAGGAAGGGGGAAGGAGGCGACCGTGGCCATCCTAATAAATAGCGAAAGAAGTGAAACATAGCTTACAGCGAAATGATGGTGACTGATAGCCATGGTTTTACACAAGAAGAAGATAGTTTTCGATAGAAGGTTTGAACAATTACCTGCTAGAAAAAATGACATGAGAAGGTAAAGGAAGTAACCCAAGGCGAGGCGAACTTGAATTGCCATTTTGTGCGGAAATTAGGCAAAACCACTTAAACAACTTACACAGGTGACGTAGTTGTTTACAATGAGACATAGTTTCGGCAAGTGTTTTTCAAATGTATTGAGATCAGAAACATAAGTATTCTCTTTTTCAGAAAAGGGATTTGAATCGGCAGTAACAAAATGACATTGCGATTTGGTTTGAAGACTGGGATGTTGTATTTGACCAGTAATAACCCAACCAAAATCGTTATCTCTGGCGACCACGTTTGAAGATAGCCTACGGGTTTGTTTACGAAGGCAATTCCAGAAAATATTGGCACTGGAAAGTATATCAATGGGGCCTTGAGCATTAAACTGAGGATCAGCTAACCTTAAATGCGAAGGAATCTTTAAACCGGAAGTATAAATAGAGCTGCTAGGAGTGTCCTTGCCAATACTGGTAAGAATGAGACAGTTTAAGTTAAGATTGGTGTTTCATTGTCAAATGTCTCTGATTTTCAATTTTGAAGACTGCAAGGCTTGAGTTTTCAAATTGTCAATGCCGGATACATTGATGGAAGTAGGTGACGAAGAAAGACCTAGTTTTTTAATTAACGATTGCGAAACAAAGTTGTGAGTAGTGCGGAATCGAGAAGACCGCGGGTTCGAAACCAATTTCCAAATTTATCTTGGATTTCGAATTGTACAGTGGACAAAAGGACTTGCGCACTGTGAGAAGTTTCGGCGTTAGAAATGCAGGAAGAAGCATTAGTTTGTTCGGAGCTGCTCTACATGGAGTTTAAAGAAGCAGGTACTAGTGACCTCAATTGATCATGAAAGTGCAATAAAGAATGATGCGGTCTTTTGCAATGAAAACAGAGGTTGGAAGACGTACAATTAGAAGAAGAATGCTTAGGTGACAAGCAGTTGAAGCAATGTTTACTATTGAAGACAAACTTCCTTCTGTCTTCAACAGACAATTCTTTAAAGGATTTGCAGGAATACAAAGTGTGAAACTTTTTACAGAGTTGCATTTTAAAGATTTGTTGAGCGGCCTGATATGTTCTCTTGGATGGTTCAAAGAAGCAGAACGAGTTTGCTTGTTCTCGACAGATGGGTACTGATGACCATTTGAAGAGACAAGTTTTTTGTCCAGGATATGACACTGAGGACTCGTTTCGACATTTTCGCAGTGAAATGAGAGTGCTGTAAGGACTTGGCACCGGCTGTTCAGAAACGAGATTAAGTGTTCGAAAGAATATTCCTCTTTGCGAGTGAGTTCGATTTCCCAAGCCTTTAATGTCGAAAAATCGAATGTGGATGTAGCTAGATAAATAAGGACGGTGTCCCAAGTTTGGACTGGTTGCTTAAGTTGATATAACGCTCTAACATTTAATTGCATGGAGTCTAACAGGTCTCTTAAAGAGGTGACGTCATTATGTTTTACGACTGGCAAATTGAACAGACAGCGAATGTGGCGAGCAACAGACAAACGTACATTACCATATCTCTCTTTAAGGAGATTAAAGGCGATGTTGTAGTTATCTGCGCTTAAAGGCAGTGACTCAACCAAGGCCAAGGCCTGGCCTTCCAAGGACGAACGCAATAAATAGAATTTGTGGATATCGAGAATGCCTGTGTTATCATGAATAAGGGAGCAGTTAAGTTCGTAAAAGGAATACCTTTCACCTTCCTGGCCTGAGAAGTGAGGTAGGCTTATCTTTGGAAGTAAAGGTTTCGGTTTGTCCTTATGAACTGAAGCGGGTGCGAAATGGGCCGGATTGATGACCCTAGTGTCCGGTTCTGAGATACTGCGGATCAGTTGATGGGCCTTGGCAATCCCTTCAAAATACAAGGGTTCAACCTCGTCCCGATCCGATTGAAGTTATGGGCAAGCGGATTCAATGTCGGTTTGAATTTGATCATAGTAATCATAGGACCGTTCGTACAACTTAAGGCGTTGTGTCAAGACGTCTAGATCACAATCGGCGGGATTTATTTTATTAATGAAATTTCTAAATCTGGTGAGTTGTCCTTTGTAGGAAGAACGTCTGGCAATGAGAGTTTCGTCCTTTTCAGTTGACATGTTGAAAATAGGTAAATTGAAGTACAACTTACGAAACTGTAGCGAGATTTTGAAAATGCTGTCAGGTTGGCAGCAGAAGACAGGTTGCAAGTATGACAGACTAAAGAAGACAGGAACGACCTCTATCACCTTCACCAGCTTTGCACTGCGAAGTTATAGCTGAAAAATTCAAAGAAGATATTAATGATTTGCTAAATATTGTCAAATGGACTTTGAGCAATAAATAACGAATAGATTCTCATGAATAGACTCTGAGAAATGGACTCTCCCGGGTTTCTGGGACCAAATTTTGGGTACATTATTAGCTTGGGAATAACCTTACCGCCAAGGGAAGATGATGAAAAAAAGGAAGTGGGTTTCGGACCGGAGAAAAAGGATGGAGAAATAGGAAGAGAGTTTGACATAAGTTATGACTAAGAGTTCTTGCTCAAATGCAACAAGTGGTGAACACCCTATCAATAGATTTATTTTTATTAACGAGGGCATGAACCTAGGAAGAGTTAGGGAAGACAGGATCTTGCCTAACCGTTATGTTTGAGAAATGATAAATCCAAAAACTCTTGAATTTATTTAACGGTGTTGGGTAGTAGTTTGGTAACAAATATATAATTTTGATTTTGTATAAACAATTGGGGTCGCAGACCTGCGAAAACATCTAAAGCTTGCGCCAGGCAATTAATTCTTTTGGTTTCAAACCTTTTATATGCTTTAAAATCTTCGTAAGATTTTGAAATGACGAAGATAAATAAATGAAAAATTTAAAGATAACTAACGTAATTAAAGTTAGACAATAAATCAAGTACAAGGTGTGTACTTTTAAGAATTTCTAGGTAAATATCTTAGAAAGAGTAACAACTTCGGAAGTAACAACAACGAAAAGCAGGAAGAATAAAATAGAAGTTTCTATGACTTCTTATAATAATACAGAAATACTTGGTTGGATTATGCAAATAGGGCAGGTCACTTATTGTGAAACCTGAAGAGAACAATCGAAAGGAAGTTTCTAGAAGTCATATGTTTAAGTAGGGATCACGAGACAAATGGGGCAAGTTTCCCTTTCGTGAAACCTAGAGATAACTCACTTATGAGTTGAAAGAATTGTATTCCCTCATTAAAAAGGAGAAACAATACAATTTGAGGCGTGTCCTAGACACGAGGTTTTACAGACATTAATTCTTTATACATGTGGCAAATAAGAGAGGGCTCTAATTGAGAGTGACACCTCATTGAAAAATGACCTAATGTAACGATTTTATTATTTTGGTTTGTTAGTAAGGGGTTTGGGAAAGATCAAATGGGATTGAGGAAAAGTGTTCATGGCCGTATTTATTGTATTCGGACGAACACGACGCGGATGAAAGGTTGAACAAGCACTGATTTCACTATAGTCTGTTAATATAGTTAAAAAGTTCACTGAAGTAGAACAAAAAGTTTATGGAAAAGAAAGTTATTGCAATGGTGGAAAATAACTAGTTACACTAGATATGCGAGAGTCTATTGCTTGAGAAAGTTGTAGATTATAGTTGAATGCGCCAGAGAAAATCCCAACGGAGGAAGAAAATTTAGATATTGATTAGTAGTTCATAAGGAAGATTCCTTAGTTTGAAAAAGTATTCCCACATGTGAGTGTAAAATACATGACAGTATAACTGGTAGATAGAGCGCAGATTCTGGAAGGTTCCAGAGCAATCATGACTGAAGAATAGGGCAAAAGTTAGTCCAGCGGTGGAACGAGCTAAGTATTTTATAGACAGTGGGTAATTTAATGGTATCCCACGTTGTGAGAAAATCTCTCATTTAATAAGCATAAGAAATGCTGCTTCCTGTTAAGATTGGCTTAGATAGACAAAAGCCCAACATAGAAAATCCCGCGAAGGATGATTATTGCCCCAAATATAGAAATCTCACACTGCCTATAAAATGATCATTAAAAAGCATGCAGCTATTTAAAATCAATTAAAATAAGTTGAAGAACGTAGAAGTAGTACTTAGCTTTGCTTTGCTTCATGACGGTTGATACTAAAATTCTAACATGGCGTAGAATTTAAAAGTTTGCCTCTCGAGTTGAGGAGGCGAGCTTGAGTGGAGCTCTAACTGACGAGGTCGACTTCCGACGTACAAGTGAGGGCTGCTAGACGCAGCGAAAGCACACTAGCCTAGACGGCATGTTCAACAAGAAGTTGAGTGCACTGTGAGAGTGAGCGGTTGCTCACGACGCGGAGACAAGTCTAGACGAAGTTTAGAAGCGAAGTGACCGAGCGGGCTGGCTGCGCGTGCGGAGGAGAGAGCAGTAGGAGGAGGGGAGAAGAGGGGGAAGCGGGCGAGTGAGGGGAGGAACAAAGAGGTTACACATAAACAAGAAAAATCTTTACAAAAATAAATTTCTTCTTGGAGCGGTGTCTTCACGGAGTAGTTGGTTGGTGAAGAACACGACGCCCTGCGGATTAATGTAGAAGTCTTCATGGTTTGAAGCAATGGAAGTTCGGAAGGCAGCGATGGGACGCTGTCAGGCTGGTACAGCGGAATATGCGTTTCTGTAAAAAACTGACAGAAAAAATGAACAAATGCACGGGGCAACCGGGAGGTAACAGTTCGATGTTGGTGTGTGCGGGAAAGAAATTTAAATAAATGGACTGATATAAAGTAATGAACAGCAAAAGCTAATTCTTTCTTTCCGTGTATTTGCAAAAATACACCACCCCCATCGCGGTGCCTGTCTTGGATTGCAAATCTTACCCAGGGCTAGGCCTGCATACGGAGAGTAGGAAGGAGGGAAATAAGGAAGGAAGGAAATATCATAAGTCACGCGACTACCTTTTACGTGGATTCCAAGCCAGCTTCCCGAAAAATCTCACAAGCATTAACTGGAAATTGGACTCGGTCAATCTAGGAGAGAGGCAATCAGTTTGATGTCTGCGCCATCTCGGTCTTGTTATGAAAGCCGGATCTAAAGATCCTATAGGCTTTCATATAGCCGTGGTATATTGGAAAAAGTCTGTCTGTATGTACGTACGTATGTGTGCGACGTTTTTGCGTTTAGCAAAGTGCAGGTCGCAATTTTCAAGATATCGAGCTGAAATTTAGTACGGTGAAAGAGTTGGGGCCTGTGACGAACCCTATTGTTGGGCGTTAAGATCGGTGCAGGGCCGGACCTTCTTTTGGGGCCCTGAAATTCATCCTATTTTTTTGAATCGATATATCTCGGAAACGGTTGGTCGTATCGAAAAATGTTAAATGTATAGGTGTAAGATCTCCGCGGTATGCAACTTTTTTACTCAAAACGATTTTTTGATATCTCTCACCGTTTTCTTTTTTTGGGGCCCTGAAAATGTCCATTGTGCGTGACATTTTTGCGTTTAGCTAAGTACTGGTCGCAATTTTCAAGATATTAAGCTGAAATTTGGTGCGGTGAAAGAGTTAGTGACTGTGACGAATCCTGTTGTTGGGCGTTAAAATCGGTGCAGGGCCGGATCTTTTTTGGGGGCCATGAATTTCTAACTGTTTTTTGGAATCGATATATCTCGGAAACGGTTGATCGTATCGAAAAATGTTAAATGTATAGGTGTAAGACCTCCGCCGTATGCAACTTTTTTACTCAAAATGATTTTTTGATATCTCTCACCGCTTTCGTTTTTTGGGGCCCTGAAAATGTCCATTGTGTGTGACATTTTTGCGTTTAGCTAAGTACTGGTCGCAATTTTCAAGATATTAAGCTGAAATTTGGTACGGTGAAAGAGTTAGTGACTGTGACGAATCCTATTTTTGGGCGTTAAGATCGGTGCAGGGCCGGATCTTTGTTGGCGGCCCCGAATTTCAAACTTTTCTTTGGAATCGATATATCTCGGAAACGGTTGGTCGTATCGAAAAATGTTAAATGTACAGGTCTAAGATCTCCGCGGTATGCAGCTTTTTTACTCAAAACGATTTTTTGATATCTCTCACCGTTTTCTTTTTTTGGGGCCCTGAAAATGTCCATTGTGCGTCACATTTTTGGGTTTAGCGAAGTATAGTTCGCAATAATCAAGATATCGAGCTGAAATTTGGTACGATGAAAGAGTTAGTGACTGTGACGAATCCTATTGTTGGGCGTTAAAATCGGTGCAGGGCCGGATCTTTTTGGGGGGCCCTGAATTTCAAACTTATTTTTGGAATTGATATATCTCGGAAACGGTGGGTCGTATCGAAAAATGTTAAATGTACAGGTGTAAGATCTCTGCGGTATGCAACTTTTTTACTCAAAACGATTTTTTGATATCTCTCACCGTTTTCTTTTTTTAGGGCCCTGAAAATGTCCATTGTGCGTGACATTTTTGCGTTTAGGTAATTACTGGTCGCCATTTTCAAGATATGAAGCTGAAATTTGGAACGGTGAAAGAGTTAGTGACAGAGACGAATCCTATTGTTGGGCGTTAAAATCGGTGCTGGGCCGAATCTCTTTTTTGGGGCCCTGAATTTCATTTTTTTTTTTGGAATCGATATATCTCGGAAACGGTTGGTCGTATCGAAAAATGTTAAATGTATTGGTGTAAGATCTCCGCGGTGTGCAACTTTTTTACTCAAAACGATTTTTTGATATCTCTCACCGTTTTCTTTTTTTGGGGCCATGAAAATTGTCCATTGTGCGTGACATTTTTGCGTTTAGCAAAGTACAGGTCGCAATTTTCAAGATATCGAGCTCAAATTGGGTACGGTGAAAAAGTAGGGGCCTGTGACGAACCCTGTTGTTGATCGTTAAAATCGGTGCAGGGCCGGACCATTTTTTCTGGCCCTGAATTACATCCTATTTTTTGGAATCGATATATCTCGGGAACGGTTGGTCGTATCGAAAAATATTAAAGGTATAGGTGTAAGCTCTCCGCGGTATGCAACTTTTTTACTCAAAACGATTTTTTGATATCTCTCACCGTTTTCTTTTTTTGGGGCCCTGAAAATGTCCATTGTGCGTGATATTTTTGCGTTTAGCTAAGTACTGATCGCAATTTTCAAGATATTAAGCTGAAATTTTGTACGGTGAAAGAGTTAGTGATTGCGACGAATCCTATTGTGGGGCGTTAAAATCGGTGCAGGGCCGGATCTTTTTGGGGGGCCCTGAATTTCTAACTGTTATTTTGAATCGATATATCTCGGAAACGGTTGGTCGTATCGAAAAATGTT
Source organism: Meconema thalassinum (assembly GCA_946902985.2). NCBI lineage: Eukaryota > Metazoa > Arthropoda > Insecta > Orthoptera > Tettigoniidae > Meconema > Meconema thalassinum. The sequence continues at coordinate 734,440,086 of OX336389.2, read as the reverse complement.
AAATGTACACTTTTAAGATCTCCGCGGTATGCAACTGTTTTACTCATAACGATTTTTTGATATCTCTCACCGTTTTCTTTTTTTGGGGCCCTGAAAATGTCCATTGTATGTGACATTTTTGCGTTTAGTTAAGTACTGGTCGCAATTTTCAAGATACTAAGCTGAAATTTGGTACGGTGAAAGAGTTAGTGACTGTGACGAATCCTATTGTTGGGCGTAAAAATCGGTGCAGGGCCGGATCTTTGTTGGGGGCCCTGAATTTCTAACTGTTTTTTGGAATCAATATATCTCGGAAACGGTTGGTCGTATCGAAAAATTTTAAATGTACACTTTTAAGATCTCCGCGGTATGCAACTTTTTTTACTCAAAACGATTTTTTGATATCTCTCACTGTTTGGATTTTTGGGGGCCCTGAAAAAGTCAATTGTGGATGACATTTTTGGGTTGGGCGAAGTATGGGTCTTACTTTTCATGATATCGAGCTGAAATTTGGAGCAGTAAACGAGTTAGACCCTGTGAGGAAACCTGTTGTCGGGCGTTAAAATCGGTGCAGGGCCGGATCTTTTTTGGAGCCCTGAATTTCAAACTTTTTTTTGGAATCGATATATCTCGGAAACGGTTGACCGTATCAAAAATGTTAAAGGTATAGGTGTAAGACCTCCGCGGTATGCAACTTTTTTACTCACAACGATATTTTGATATCTCTCACCGTTTTCTTTTTTTTGGGCCCTGAAAATGTCCATTGTGCGTGACATTTTTGCGTTTAGCCAAGAACTGGTCGCAATTTTCAAGATATTAAGCTGAAATTTGGTACGGTGAAAGAGTTAGTGACTGTGACGAATACTATTGTTGAACGTTAAAATCGGTGCAGGGCCGGATCTTTTTTGGGGGCCCTGAATCTCTAACTGTTTTTTGGAATCGATATATCTCGGAAACGGTTGGTCGTATCGAAAAATGTTAAAAGTATAGGTGTAAGATCTCCGCGGTATGCACCTTTTTTCTCGAAATCATTTTTTGATATCTCTCACCGTTTTCTTTTTTTTTGGGGCCCTGAAAGTGTCCATTGTGCGTGTCATTTTTGCGTTTAGCTAAGTACTGGTCGCCATTTTCAAGATATTAAGCTGAAATTTGGTACGGTGAAAGAGTTAGTGACTGTGACGAATCCTATTGTTGGGCGTTAAAATCGGTGCAGGGTCGGATCTTTTTTGGGGGCCCTGAATTTCAATTGTTTTTTTGGAATCGATATATCTCGGAAACGGTTGATCGTATCGAAAAATGTTAAATGTATAGGTGTAAGATCTCCGCGGTATGCAACTTTTTTACTCATAATGATTTTTTGATATCTCTCATCGTTTTCCTTTTTGGGGCCCTGAAGATGTCCATTGTGCGTGACATATTTGGGTTTAGCGAAGTACAGGCCGCAATTTTCAAGATATTAAGCTGAAATTTGGTACGGTTAAAGAAGTTAAATCGCGTATTTATAGATGTAAGATATAGTCCATTTCCGAGGACGTCCGGCTTTCATAACCATGTGATGGTGTCAGCATTGCCTAGAATTAATTTTTATAATTGTCCTACATATCCACGCAATCTGGTCGATGGTCCGAAATGCAATTCCGCATGCCTTGCCGCGAATCAAGTTGTTGTTTGAGATTATTACCCCTCTTGCTCGCCGCTATCTTGCCGCACCTTCTCATCCATAGCAGGTCGTGCTGCGTGGACTCCTACTTGTTATGAAAGCCGGATCTAAAGATCCTATAGGCTTTCATATAGCCGTGGTATATTGGAAAAAGTCTGTCTGTATGTATGTATGTATGTATGTGCGTGACGTTTTTGCGTTTAGCAAAGTACAGGTCGCAATTTTCAAGATATCGAGCTAAAATTTGGTACGGTGAAAGAGTTGGGGCCTGTAACGAACCCTATTGTTGGGCGTTAAAATCGGTGAAGGGCCGGACCTTTTTTTGGGGCCCTGAATTTTATCCTATTTTTTTGAATCGATATATCACGGAAACGGTCGGTCGTATCGAAAAATGTTAAATGTATAGGTGTAAGATCTCCGCGGTATGCCACTTTTTTACTGAAAACGATTTTTTGATATCTCTCACTGTTTTCTTTTTTTGGGGCCCTGAAAATGTCCATTGTGCGTGACATTTTTGCGTTTACCTAAGTACTGGTCGCAATTTTCAAGATATTAATCTGCAATTTGGTACGGTGAAAGAGTTAGTGACTGTGACGAATACTATTGTTGGGCGTTAAAATCGGTGCAGGGCCGGATCTTTTTTGGGGGCCCTGAATTTCTAAACCTTTTTTTGGAATCGATATATCTCGGAAACGGTTGATTGTATCGAAAAATGTTAAATGTATTGGTGTAAGATCTCCGCGGTATGCAACTTTTTTACTCAAAACGATTTTTTGATATCTCTCACCGTTTTCGTTTTTTGGGGCACTGAAAATGTCCATTGTGCGTGACATTTTTGCGTTTACCTAAGTACTGGTCGCAATTTTCAAGATATTAAGCTGCAATTTGGTACGGTGAAAAAGTTAGCGACTGTGACGAATCCTATTGTTGGGCGTTAAAATCGGTGCAGGACCGGATCTTTTTTGGGGGCCCTGAATTTCAAACTTTTTTTTGGAATCGATATATCTCGGAAACGGTTGATCGTATCGAAAAATGTTAAAGGTATTGGTGTAAGATCTCTGCGGTATGCAACTTTTTTACTCAAAACGATTTTTTGATATCTCTCATCGTTTTCTTTTTTTGGGGCCCTGAAAATGTCCATTGTGCGTGACATTTTTGCGTTTAGCTAAGTACTGGTCGCAATTTTTAAGATATTAAGCTGAAATTTGGTACGATGAAAGAGTTAGTGACTGTGACGAATCCTGTCGTTGAGCGTTAAAATCGGTGCAGGGCCGGTTCTTTTTGTAAGGGCCCTGAATTTCTAACTGTTTTTTGGAATCGATATATCTCGGAAACGGTTGGTTGTATCGAAAAATGTTAAATGTATAGGTGTAAGATCTCCGCGTTATGCAACTTTTTTACTCAAAACGATTTTTTGATATCTCTCACCGTTTCCTTTTTTTGGGGCCCTGAAAATGTCCATTGTGCGTGACATCTTTGCGTTTAGCTAAGTACTGATCGCAATTTTCAAGATATTCAGCTGAAATTTAATACAATGAAAGAGTTAGTGACTGTGACGAATCCTCTTGTTGGGCGTTAAGATCGGTGCAGGGCCGGATCATTTTTGGGGGCCATGAATTTCATTTTTTTTTGGAATCGATATATCTCGGAAACGGTTGATCGTATCGAAAAATGTTAAAGGTATAGGTGTAAGATCTCCGCGGTATGCAACTTTTTTACTCCAGACGATTTTTTGATATCTCTCACCGTTTTCTTTTTTGGGGGCCCTGAAAATGTCCATTGTGCGTGACATTTTTGCGTTTAGCTAAGTGCTGATCGCAATTTTCAAGATATTAAGCTGAAACTTGGTACTGGGAAAGAGTTAGTGCCTGTGACGAATCCTATTGTTGGGCGTTAAAATCGGTGCAGGGCCGGTTCTTTTTGGGGGGCCCTGTATTTCTAACTGTTTTTTGAATCGATATATCTCGGAAACGGTTGGTCGTATCGAAAAATGTTAAATGTACAGTTGTAAGACCTCCGCAGTATGCAACTTTTTTACTCAAAACGGTTTTTTGATATCACTCACCGTTTTCTTTTTTTGGGGCCCTGAAAATGTCCATTGTGCGTGACATGTTTGCGTTTAGCTAAGTACTGGTCGCAATTTTCAAGATATTAGGCTGAAATTTGGTACGATGAAAGAGTTGGTGACTGTGACGAATCCTATTGTTGGGCGTTAAAATCGGTGCAGGGCCGGATCTTTTTTGGGAGCCCTGAATTTCAAACTTTTTTTTGGAATCGATATATCTCGTAAACGGTTGATCGTATCGAAAATTGTTAAATGTACAGGTGTAAGATCTCCGCGGTATGCAACTTTTTTACTCAAAACTATTTTTTGATATCTCTCACCGTTTTCTTTTTTGGGGCCCAGAAAACGTCCATTGTGCGTGACATTTTTGCGTTTAGCTAAGTACTGGTCGCAATTTTCAAGATATTAAGCTGAAATTTGGCACGGTGAAAGAGTTAGTGAATGTGACGAATCGTAGTGTTGGGCGTAAAAATCGGTGCAGGGTCGGATCTTTTTGGGGGGCCCTGAATTTCTAACTGTTTTTTGGAATCAATATATCTCGGAAACGGTTGGTCGTATCGAAAAATGTTAAATGTACAGGTGTAAGATCTCCGCGGTATGCAACTTTTTTACTCAAAACGATTTTTTGTTATCTCTCAGCGTTTTCTTTTTTTGGGGCCCTGAAAATGTCCATTGTGCGTGACATTTTTGCGGTTAGCTAAGTGCTGATCGCAATTTTCAAGATATTAAGCTGAAACTTGGTACGGGGAAAGAGTTAGTGCCTGTGACGAATCCTATTGTTGGGCCTTAAAATCGGTGCAGGGCCGGATCTTTTTGGGGGGCCCTGTATTTCTAACTGTTTTTGAATCGATATATCTCGGAAACGGTTGGGCGTATCGAAAAATGTTAAATGTACAGTTGTAAGACCTCCGCAGTATGCAACTTTTTTTACTCAAAACGATTTTTTGATATCACTCACCGTTTTCTTTTTTTGGGGCCCTGAAAATGTCCATTTTGCGTGACATTTTTGCGTTTAGCTAAGTACTGGTCGCAATTTTCATGATATTAAGCTGAAATTTGGTACGATGAAAGAGTTAGTGACTATGACGAATCCTATTGTTGGGCGTAAAAATCGGTGCAGGGCCGGATCTTTTTTGGGGGCCCTGAATTTCATTTTTTTTGAATCGATATATCTCGGAAACGGTTGATCGTATCGAAAAATGTTAAAGGTATAGGAGTAAGATCTCCGCGGTATGCAACTTTTTTACTCAAAACGATTTTTTGATATCTCTCACCGTTTTCTTTTTTTGGGGCCCTGAAAATGTCCATTGTGTGTGACATTTTTGCGTTTAGCTAAGTACTGGTCGCAATTTTCAAGATACTAAGCTGAAATTTGGTACGGTGAAAGAGTTAGTGACTTTGACGAATCCAATTGTTGGGCGTTAAAATCGGTGCAGGGCCGGATCTTTTTTGAGGGCCCTGAATTTCTAACTGTTTTTTGGAATCAATATATCTCGGAAACGGTTGGTCGTATCGAAAAATGTTAAATGTACAGGTGTAAGACCTCCGCGGTATGCAACGTTTCTACTCAAAACGATTTTTTGATATCTCTCACCGTTTTCTTTTTTTGGGGCCCTGAAAATGTCCATTGTGCGTGACATCTTCGCGTTTAGCTAAGTACTGATCGCAATTTTCAAGATATTCAGCTGAAATTTGGTACAATGAAAGAGTTAGTGACTGTGACAAATCCTCTTTTTGGGCGTTAAGATCGGTGCAGGGCCGAATCATTTATGGGGGCCCTGAATTTCAATTTTTTTTTTGGAATCGATATATCTCGGAAACGGTTGATCGTATCGAAAAATGTTAAAGGTATAGGTGTAAGATCTCCGCGGTATGCAACTTTTTTACTCAAGATGATTTTTTGATATCTCTCACCGTTTTCTTTTTTGGGGGCCCTGAAAATGTCCATTGTGCGTGACTTTTTTGCGTTTAGCTAAGTACTGGTCGCAATTCTCAAGATATTAAGCTGAAATTTGGCACGGTGAAAGAGTTAGTGAATGTGACGAATCCTAGTGTTGGGCGTTAAAATCGGTGCAGGGTCGAATCTTTTTTGGGGGCCCTGAATTTCAATTTTTTTTTGGAATCGATATATCTCCGAAACGGTTGATCGTATCGAAAAATGTTAAAGGTATAGGTGTAAGATCTCCGCGTTATGCAACTTTTTTACTCAAAACGATTTTTTGATATCTCTCACCGTTTTCTTTTTTTGGGGCCCTGAAAATGTCCATTGTGTGTGACATTTTTGCGTTTAGCTAAGTACTGGTCGCAATTTTCAAGATACTGAGCTGAAATTTGGTACGGTGAAAGAGTTAGTGACTTTGACGAATCCTATTGTTGGGCATTAAAATCGGTGCAGGGCCGGATCTTTTTTGAGTGCCCTGAATTTCTATCTGTTTTTTGGAATCAATATATCTCGGAAACGGTTGGTCGTATCGAAAAATGTTAAATGTACAGGTGTAAGACCTCCGCGGTATGCAACGTTTTTACTCAAAACGATTTCTTGATATCTCTCACCGTTTTCTTTTTTTTGGGGCCCTGAAAATGTCCATTGTGCGTGACATCTTTGCGTTTAGCTCAGTACTGATCGCAATTTTCAAGATATTCAGCTGAAATTTGGTACAATGAAAGAGTTAGTGACTGTGACGAATCCTCTTGTTGGGCGTTAAGATCGGTGCAGGGCCGGATCATTTTTGGGGGCCCTGAATTTCAAACTTTTTTTTGGAATCGATATATCTCGGAAACGGTTGATCGTATCGAAAAATGTTAAAGGTATAGGTGTAAGATCTCCGCGTATGCAACTTTTTACTCCAGACGATTTTTTGATATCTCTCACCGTTTTCTATTTTGGGGGCCCTGAAAATGTCCATTGTGCGTGACATTTTTGCGTTTAGCTAAGTACTGGTCGCAATTTTCAAGATATTAAGCTGAAATTTGGCACGGTGAAAGAGTTAGTGAATGTGACGAATCTTAGTGTTGGGCGTTAAAATCGGTGCAGGGCCGGATCTTTTTGGGGGGCCCTGAATTTCTAACTGTTTTTTGGAATCAATATATCTCGGAAACGGTTGGTCGTATCGAAAAATGTTAAATGTACAGGTGTAAGATCTCCGCGGTATGCAACTTTTTTACTCAAAACGATTTTTTGTTATCTCTCACCGTTTTCTTTTTTTGGGGCCCTGAAAATGTCCATTGTGCGTGACATTTTTGCGTTTAGCTAAGTGCTGATCGCAATTTTCAAGATATTAAGCTGAAACTTGGTACGGGGAAAGAGTTAGTGCCTGTGACGAATCCTATTGTTGGGCGTTAAAATCGGTGCAGGGCCGGATCTTTTTGGGGGGCCCTGTATTTCTAACTGTTTTTTGAATCGATATATCTCGGAAACGGTTGGTCGTATCGAAAAATGTTAAATGTACAGTTGTAAGACCTCCGCAGTATGCAACTTTTTTTACTCAAAACGATTTTTTGAAATCACTCACTGTTTTCTTTTTTTGGGGCCCTGAAAATGTCCATTGTGCGTGACATTTTTGCGTTTAGCTAAGTACTGGTCGCAATTTTCAAGATATTAAGCTGAAATTTGGTACGATGAAAGAGTTAGTGACTATGACGAAACCTATTGTTGGGCGAAAAAATCGGTGCAGGGCCGGATCTTTTTTGTGGGCCCTGAATTTCAATTTTTTTTGGAATCGATATATCTCGGAAACGGTTGATCGTATCGAAAAATGTTAAAGGTATAGGTGTAAGACCTCCGCGTTATGCAACTTTTTTACTCAAAACGATTTTTTCATATCTCTCACCGTTTTCTTTTTTTGGGGACCTGAAAATGTCCATTGTGTGTGACATTTTTGCGTTTAGCTAAGTACTGGTCGCAATTTTCAAGATACTGAGCTGAAATTTGGTACGGTGAAAGAGTTAGTGACTTTGACGAATCCTATTGTTGGGCGTTAAAATCGGTGCAGGGCCGGATCATTTTTGAGGGCCCTGAATTTCTAACTGTTTTTTGGAATCAATATATCTCGGAAACAGTTGGTCGTATCGAAAAATGTTAAATGTACAGGTGTAAGACCTCCGCGGTATGCAACGTTTTTACTCAAAACGACTTTTTGATATCTCTCACCGTTTTCTTTTTTTTTGGGGCCCTGAAAATGTCCATTGTGCGTGACATCTTTGCGTTTAGCTAAGTACTGATCGCAATTTTCAAGATATTCAGCTGAAATTCGGTACAATGAAAGAGTTAGTGACTGTGACGAATCCTCTTGTTGGGCGTTAAGATCGGTGCAGGGCCGGATCTTTTTTGGGGGCCCTGAATTTCAAACTTTTTTTTGGAATCGATATATCTCGGAAACGGTTGATCGTATCGAAAAATGTTAAAGGTATAGGTGTAAGATCTCCGCGGTATGCAACTTTTTACTCCAGACGATTTTTTGATATCTCTCACCGTTTTCTTTTTTCGGGGCCCTGAAAATGTCCATTGTGCGTGACATTTTTGCGTTTAGCTAAGTACTGGTCGCAATTTTCAAGATATTAAGCTGAAATTTGGCACGGTGAAAGAGTTAGTGAATGTGACGAATCCTAGTGTTGGGCGTTAAAATCGGTGCAGGGCCGGATCTTTTTGGGGGGCCCTGAATTTCTAACTGTTTTTTGGAATCAATATATCTCGGAAACGGTTGGTCGTATCGAAAAATGTTAAATGTACAGGTGTAAGATCTCCGCGGTATGCAACTTTTTTACTCAAAACGATTTTTTGTTATCTCTCACCGTTTTCTTTTTTTGGGGCCCTGAAAATGTCCATTGTGCGTGACATTTTTGCGTTTAGCTAAGTGCTGATCGCAATTTTCAAGATATTAAGCTGAAACTTGGTACGGGGAAAGAGTTAGTGCCTGATACGAATCCTATTGTTGGGCGTTAAAATCGGTGCAGGGCCGGATCTTTTTGGGGGGCCCTGTATTTCTAACTGTTTTTTGAATCGATATATCTCGGAAACGGTTGGTCGTATCGAAAAATGTTAAATGTACAGTTGTAAGACCTCCGCAGTATGCAACTTTTTTTACTCAAAACGATTTTTTGATATCACTCACCGTTTTCTTTTTTGGGGGCCCTGAAAATTTCCATTGTGAGTGACATTTTTGCGTTTAGCTAAGTACTGGTCGCAATTTTCAAGATATTAAGCTGAAATTTGGTACGATGAAAGAGTTAGTGACTATGACGAATCCTATTGTTGGGCGTTAAAATCGGTGCAGGGCCGGATCTTTTTTGGGGGCCCTGAATTTCATTTTTTTTTTGAATCGATATATCTCGGAAACGGTTGATCGTATCGAAAAATGTTAAAGGTATAGGTGTAAGATCTCCGCGGTATGCAACTTTATTACTCAAAACGATTTTTTGGTATCTCTCACCGTTTTCTTTTTTTGGGGCCCTGAAAATGTCCATTGTGTGTGACATTTTTGCGTTTAGCTAAGTACTGGTCGCAATTTTCAAGATACTAAGCTGAAATTTGGTACGGTGAAAGAGTTAGTGACTTCTACGAATCCTGTTGTTGGTCGTTAAAATCGGTGCAGGGCCAGATCTTTTTTGAGGGCCCTGAATTTCTAACTGTTTTTTGGAATCAATATATCTCGGAAACGGTTGGTCGTATCGAAAAATGTTAAATGTACAGGTGTAAGACCTCCGCGGTATGCAACATTTTTACTCAAAAAGATTTTTTGATATCTCTCACCGTTTTCTTTTTTTTGGGGCCCTGAAAATGTCCATTGTGCGTGACATCTTTGCGTTTAGCTAAGTACTGATCGCAATTTTCAAGATATTCAGCTGAAATTTGGTACAATGAAAGAGTTAGTGACTGTGACGAATCCTCTTGTTGGGCGTTAAGATCGGTGCTGGGCCGGATCATTTTTGGGGGCCCTGAATTTCAATTTTTTTTTTGGAATCGATATATCTCGGAAACGGTTGATCGTATCGAAGAATGTTAAAGGTATAGGTGTAAGATCTCCGCGGTATGCAACTTTTTTACTCAAAACGATTTTTTGATATCTCTCACCGTTTTCTTTTTTTGGGGCCCTGAAAATGTCCATTGTGCGTGACATTTTTGCGTTTAGCTAAGTGCTGATCGCAATTTTCAAGATATTAAGCTGAAACATGGTACGGGGAAAGAGTTAGTGCCTGTGACGAATCCTATTGTTGGGCGTTAAAATCGGTGCAGGGCCGGATCTTTTTGGGGGGCCCTGTATTTCTAACTGTTTTTTGAATCGATATATCTCGGAAACGGTTGGTCGTATCGAAAAATGTTAAATGTACAGTTGTAAGACCTCCGCAGTATGCAACTTTTTTACTCAAAACGGTTTTTTGATATCACTCACCGTTTTCTTATTTTGGGGCCCTGTAAATGTCCATTGTGCGTGACATGTTTGCGTTTAGCTAAGTACTGGTCGCAATTTTCAAGATATTAAGCTGAAATTTGGTACGATGAAAGAGTTAGTGACTGTGACGAATCCTATTGTTGGGCGTTAAAATCGGTGCAGGGCCGGATCTTTTTTGGGGGCCCTGAATTTCAATTTTTTTTTTGGAATCGATATATCTCGGAAACGGTTGATCGTATCGAAAAATGTTAAAGGTATAGGTGTAAGATCTCCGCGGTATGCAACTTTTTTACTCAAGACGATTTTTTGATATCTCTCACCGTTTTCTTTTTTGGGGGCCCTGAAAATGTCCATTGTGCGTGACTTTTTTGCGTTTAGCTAAGTACTGGTCGCAATTTTCAAGATATTAAGCTGAAATTTGGCACGGTGAAAGAGTTAGTGAATGTGACGAATCCTAGTGTTGGGCGTTAAAATCGGTGCAGGGCCGGATCTTTTTGGGGGGCCCTGAATTTCTAACTGTTTTTAGAATCAATATATCTCGGAAACGGTTGGTCGTATCGAAAAATGTTAAATGTACAGTTGTAAGAACTCCGCAGTATGCAACTTTTTTACTCAAAACGGTTTTTTGATATCACTCACCGTTTTCTTTTTTTGGGGCCCTGAAAATGTCCATTGTGCGTGACATTTTTGCGTTTAGCTAAGTACTGGTCGCAATTTTCAAGATATTAAGCTGAAATTTGGTACGATGAAAGAGTTAGTGACTATGACGAAACCTATTGTTGGGCGGAAAAATCGGTGCAGGGCCGGATCTTTTTTGTGGGCCCTGAATTTCAATTTTTTTTGGAATCGATATATCTCGGAAACGGTTGATCGTATCGAAAAATGTTAAAGGTATAGGTGTAAGACCTCCGCGTTATGCAACTTTTTTACTCAAAACGATTTTTTCATATCTCTCACCGTTTTCTTTTTTTGGGGCCCTGAAAATGTCCATTGTGTGTGACATTTTTGCGTTTAGCTAAGTACTGGTCGCAATTTTCAAGATACTGAGCTGAAATTTGGTACGGTGAAAGAGTTAGTGACTTTGACGAATCCTATTGTTGGGCGTTAAAATCGGTGCAGGGCCGGATCATTTTTGAGGGCCCTGAATTTCTAACTGTTTTTTGGAATCAATATATCTCGGAAACGGTTGGTCGTATCGAAAAATGTTAAATGTACAGGTGTAAGACCTCCGCGGTATGCAACGTTTTTACTCAAAACGGTTTTTTGATATCACTCACCGTTTTCTTTTTTTGGGGCCCTGAAAATGTACATTGTGCGTGACATTTTTGCGTTTAGCTAAGTACTGGTCGCAATTTTCAAGATATTAAGCTGAAATTTGGTACGATGAAAGAGTTAGTGACTATGACGAAACCTATTGTTGGGCGGAAAAATCGGTGCAGGGCCGGATCTTTTTTGGGGGCCCTGAATTTCAAACTTTTTTTTGGAATCGATATATCTCGGAAACGGTTGATCGTATCGAAAAATGTTAAAGGTATAGGTGTAAGATCTCCGCGGTATGCAACTTTTTACTCCAGACGATTTTTTGATATCTCTCACCGTTTTCTTTTTTCGGGGCCCTGAAAATGTCCATTGTGCGTGACATTTTTGCGTTTAGCTAAGTACTGGTCGCAATTTTCAAGATATTAAGCTGAAATTTGGCACGGTGAAAGAGCTAGTGAATGTGACGAATCCTAGTGTTGGGCGTTAAAATCGGTGCAGGGCCGGATCTTTTTGGGGGGCCCTGAATTTCTAACTGTTTTTTGGAATCAATATATCTCGGAAACGGTTGGTCGTATCGAAAAATGTTAAATGTACAGGTGTAAGATCTCCGCGGTATGCAACTTTTTTACTCAAAACGATTTTTTGTTATCTCTCACCGTTTTCTTTTTTTGGGGCCCTGAAAATGTCCATTGTGCGTGACATTTTTGCGTTTAGCTAAGTGCTGATCGCAATTTTCAAGATATTAAGCTGAAACTTGGTACGGGGAAAGAGTTAGTGCCTGATACGAATCCTATTGTTGGGCGTTAAAATCGGTGCAGGGCCGGATCTTTTTGGGGGGCCCTGTATTTCTAACTGTTTTTTGAATCGATATATCTCGGAAACGGTTGGTCGTATCGAAAAATGTTAAATGTACAGTTGTAAGACCTCCGCAGTATGCAACTTTTTTTACTCAAAACGATTTTTTGATATCACTCACCGTTTTCTTTTTTGGGGGCCCTGAAAATTTCCATTGTGCGTGACATTTTTGCGTTTAGCTAAGTACTGGTCGCAATTTTCAAGATATTAAGCTGAAATTTGGTACGATGAAAGAGTTAGTGACTATGACGAATCCTATTGTTGGGCGTTAAAATCGGTGCAGGGCCGGATCTTTTTTGGGGGCCCTGAATTTCATTTTTTTTTTGAATCGATATATCTCGGAAACGGTTGATCGTATCGAAAAATGTTAAAGGTATAGGTGTAAGATCTCCGCGGTATGCAACTTTATTACTCAAAACGATTTTTTGGTATCTCTCACCGTTTTCTTTTTTTGGGGCCCTGAAAATGTCCATTGTGTGTGACATTTTTGCGTTTAGCTAAGTACTGGTCGCAATTTTCAAGATACTAAGCTGAAATTTGGTACGGTGAAAGAGTTAGTGACTTCTACGAATCCTGTTGTTGGTCGTTAAAATCGGTGCAGGGCCAGATCTTTTTTGAGGGCCCTGAATTTCTAACTGTTTTTTGGAATCAATATATCTCGGAAACGGTTGGTCGTATCGAAAAATGTTAAATGTACAGGTGTAAGACCTCCGCGGTATGCAACATTTTTACTCAAAAAGATTTTTTGATATCTCTCACCGTTTTCCTTTTTTGGGGCCCTGCAAATGTCCATTGTGCGTGACATCTTTGCGTTTAGCTAAGTACTGATCGCAATTTTCAAGATATTCAGCTGAAATTTGGTACAATGAAAGAGTTAGTGACTGTGACGAATCCTCTTGTTGGGCGTTAAGATCGGTGCAGGGCCGGATCATTTTTGGGGGCCCTGAATTACAAATTTTTTTTTTGGAATCGATATATCTCGGAAACGGTTGATCGTATCGAAGAATGTTAAAGGTATAGGTGTAAGATCTCCGCGGTATGCAACTTTTTTACTCAAAACGATTTTTTGATATCTCTCACCGTTTTCTTTATTTGGGGCCCTGAAAATGTCCATTGTGCGTGACATTTTTGCGTTTAGCTAAGTGCTGATCGCAATTTTCAAGATATTAAGCTGAAACTTGCTACGGGGAAAGAGTTAGTGCCTGTGACGAATCCTATTGTTGGGCGTTAAAATCGGTGCAGGGCCGGATCTTTTTGGGGGGCCCTGTATTTCTAACTGTTTTTTGAATCGATATATCTCGGAAACGGTTGGTCGTATCGAAAAATGTTAAATGTACAGTTTTAAGACCTCCGCAGTATGCAACTTTTTTACTCAAAACGGTTTTTTGATATCACTCACCGTTTTCTTATTTTGGGGCCCTGAAAATGTCCATTGTGCGTGACATGTTTGCGTTTAGCTAAGTACTGGTCGCAATTTTCAAGATATTAAGCTGAAATTTGGTACGATGAAAGAGTTAGTGACTGTGACGAATCCTATTGTTGGGCGTTAAAATCGGTGCAGGGCCGGATCTTTTTTGGGGGCCCTGAATTTCAATTTTTTTTTTGGAATCGATATATCTCGGAAACGGTTGATCGTATCGAAAAATGTTAAAGGTATAGGTGTAAGATCTCCGCGGTATGCAACTTTTTTACTCAAGACGATTTTTTGATATCTCTCACCGTTTTCTTTTTTGGGGGCCCTGAAAATGTCCATTGTGCGTGACTTTTTTGCGTTTAGCTAAGTACTGGTCGCAATTTTCAAGATATTAAGCTGAAATTTGGCACGGTGAAAGAGTTAGTGAATGTGACGAATCCTAGTGTTGGGCGTTAAAATCGGTGCAGGGCCGGATCTTTTTGGGGGGCCCTGAATTTCTAACTGTTTTTAGAATCAATATATCTCGGAAACGGTTGGTCGTATCGAAGAATGTTAAATGTACAGGTGTAAGATCTCCGCGGTATGCAACTTTTTTACTCCAGACGATTTTTTGATATCTCTCACCGTTTTCTTTTTTGGGGGCCCTGAAAATGTCCATTGTGCGTGACATTTTTGCGTTTAGCTAAGTGCTGATCGCAATTTTCAAGATATTAAGCTGAAACTTGGTACGGGGAAAGAGTTAGTGCCTGTGACGAATCCTATTGTTGGGCGTTAAAATCGGTGCAGGGCCGGTTCTTTTTGGGGGGCCCTGTATTTCTAACTGTTTTTTGAATCGATATATCTCGGAAACGGTTGGTCGTATCGAAAAATGTTAAGTGTACAGTTGTAAGAACTCCGCAGTATGCAACTTTTTTACTCAAAACGGTTTTTTGATATCACTCACCGTTTTCTTTTTTTGGGGCCCTGAAAATGTCCATTGTGCGTGACATTTTTGCGTTTAGCTAAGTACTGGTCGCAATTTTCAAGATATTAAGCTGAAATTTGGTACGATGAAAGATTTAGTGACTGTGACGAATCCTATTGTTGGGCGTTAAAATTGGTGCAGGGCCGGATCTTTTTTGGGGGCCCTGAATTTCAATTTTTTTTTTTGGAATCGATATATAGCGGAAACGGTTGATCGTATCGAAAAATGTTAAAGGTATAGGTGTAAGATCTCCGCGGTATGCAACTTTTTTACTCAAAACGATCTTTTGATATCTCTCACCGTTTTCTTTTTTTGGGGCCCTGAAAATGTCCATTGTGTGTGACATTTTTGCGTTTAGCTAAGTACTGGTCGCAATTTTCAAGATACTAAGCTGAAATTTGGTACGGTGAAAGAGTTAGTGACTTTGACGAATCCTATTGTTGGGCGTTAAAATCGGTGCAGGGCCGGATCTTTTTTGAGGGCCCTGAATTTCTAACTGTTTTTTGGAATCAATATATCTCGGAAACGGTTGGTCGTATCGAAAAATGTTAAACGTACAGGTGTAAGACCTCCGCGGTATGCAATGTTTTTACTCAAAACGATTTTTTGATATCTCTCACCGTTTCCTTTTTTTGGGGCCCTGAAAATGTCCATTGTGCGTGACATCTTTGCGTTTAGCTAAGTACTGATCGCAATTTTCAAGATATTCAGCTGAAATTGGTACGGTGAAAGAGTTAGTGACTGTGACGAATCCTTTTGTTGGGCGTTAAGATCGGTGCAGGGCCGGATCATTTTTTGGGGCCCCGAATTTCAAACGTTTTTTTTGGAATCGATATATCTCGGAAACTGTTGATCGTTTCGAAAAAGGTTAAAGGTATAGGTGTAAGATCTCCGCGGTATGCAACTTTTTTACTCAAAACGATTTTTTGATATCTCTCACCGTTTTCTTTTTTTGGGGCCCTGAAAATGTCCATTGTGCGTGACATTTTTGCGTTTAGCTAAGTGCTGATCGCAATTTTCAAGATATTAAGCTGAAACTTGGTACGGGGAAAGAGTTAGTGCCTGTGACGAATCCTATTGTTGGGCGTTAAAATCGGTGCAGGGCCGGATCTTTTTGGGGGGCCCTGTATTTCTAACTGTTTTTTGAATCGATATATCTCGGAAACGGTTGGTCGTATCGAAAAATGTTAAATGTACAGTTGTAAGACCTCCGCAGTATGCAACTTTTTTACTCAAAACGGTTTTTTGATATCACTCACCGTTTTCTTATTTTGGGGCCCTGAAAATGTCCATTGTGCGTGACATGTTTGCGTTTAGCTAAGTACTGGTCGCAATTTTCAAGATATTAAGCTGAAATTTGGTACGATGAAAGAGTTAGTGACTGTGACGAATCCTATTGTTGGGCGTTAAAATCGGTGCAGGGCCGGATCTTTTTTGGGGGCCCTGAATTTCAATTTTTTTTTTTGGAATCGATATATCTCGGAAACGGTTGATCGTATCGAAAAATGTTAAAGGTATAGGTGTAAGATCTCCGCGGTATGCAACTTTTTTACTCAAAACGATCTTTTGATATCTCTCACCGTTTTCTTTTTTTGGGGCCCTGAAAATGTCCATTGTGTGTGACATTTTTGCGTTTAGCTAAGTACTGGTCGCAATTTTCAAGATACTAAGCTGAAATTTGGTACGGTGAAAGAGTTAGTGACTTTGACGAATCCTATTGTTGGGCGTTAAAATCGGTGCAGGGCCGGATCTTTTTTGAGGGCCCTGAATTTCTAACTGTTTTTTGGAATCAATATATCTCGGAAACGGTTGGTCGTATCGAAAAATGTTAAACGTACAGGTGTAAGACCTCCGCGGTATGCAATGTTTTTACTCAAAACGATTTTTTTATATCTCTCACCGTTTTCTTTTTTTGGGGCCCTGAAAATGTCCATTGTGCGTGACATTTTTGCGTTTAGCTAAGTACTGATCGCAATTTTCAAGATATTCAGCTGAAATTTGGTACAATGAAAGAGTTAGTGACTGTGACGAATCCTCTTGTTGGGCGTTAATATCGGTGCAGGGCCGGATCATTTTTGGGGGCCCTGAATTTCATTCTTTTTGGAATCGATATATCTCGGAAACGGTTGATCGTATCGAAAAATGTTAAAGGTATAGGTGTAAGATCTCCGCGGTATGCAACTTTTTTACTCAAGACGATTTTTTGATATCTCTCACCGTTTTCTTTTTTGGGGGCCCTGAAAATGTCCATTGTGCGTGACTTTTTTGCGTTTAGCTAAGTACTGGTCGCAATTTTCAAGATATTAAGCTGAAATTTGGCACGGTGAAAGAGTTAGTGAATGTGACGAATTCTAGTGTTGGGCGTTAAAATCGGTGCAGGGCCGGATCTTTTTGGGGGGCCCTGAATTTCTAACTGTTTTTAGAATCAATATATCTCGGAAACGGTTGGTCGTATCGAAAAATGTTAAATGTACAGGTGTAAGATCTCCGCGGTATGCAACTTTTTTACTCCAGACGATTTTTTGATATCTCTCACCGTTTTCTTTTTTGGGGGCCCTGAAAATGTCCATTGTGCGTGACATTTTTGCGTTTAGCTAAGTGCTGATCGCAATTTTCAAGATATTAAGCTGAAACTTGGTACGGGGAAAGAGTTAGTGCCTGTGACGAATCCTATTGTTGGGCGTTAAAATCGGTGCAGGGCCGGTTCTTTTTGGGGGGCCCTGTATTTCTAACTGTTTTTTGAATCGATATATCTCGGAAACGGTTGGTCGTATCGAAAAATGTTAAATGTACAGTTGTAAGACCTCCGCAGTATGCAACTTTTTTACTCAAAACGGTTTTTTGATATCACTCACCGTTTTCTTTTTTTGGGGCCCTGAAAATGTCCATTGTGCGTGACATGTTTGCGTTTAGCTAAGTACTGGTCGCAATTTTCAAGATATTAAGCTGAAATTTGGTACGATGAAAGAGTTAGTGACTGTGACGAATCCTATTGTTGGGCGTTAAAATCGGTGCAGGGCCGGATCTTTTTTGGGGGCCCTGAATTTCAATTTTTTTTTTTGGAATCGATATATCTCGGAAACGGTTGATCGTATCGAAAAATGTTAAAGGTATAGGTGTAAGATCTCCGCGGTATGCAACTTTTTTACTCAAAACGATCTTTTGATATCTCTCACCGTTTTCTTTTTTTGGGGCCCTGAAAATGTCCATTGTGTGTGACATTTTTGCGTTTAGCTAAGTACTGGTCGCAATTTTCAAGATACTAAGCTGAAATTTGGTACGGTGAAAGAGTTAGTGACTTTGACGAATCCTATTGTTGGGCGTTAAAATCGGTGCAGGGCCGGATCTTTTTTGAGGGCCCTGAATTTCTAACTGTTTTTTGGAATCAATATATCTCGGAAACGGTTGGTCGTATCGAAAAATGTTAAACGTACAGGTGTAAGACCTCCGCGGTATGCAATGTTTTTACTCAAAACGATTTTTTGATATCTCTCACCGTTTCCTTTTTTTTGGGGCCCTGAAAATGTCCATTGTGCGTGACATCTTTGCGTTTAGCTAAGTACTGATCGCAATTTTCAAGATATTCAGCTGAAATTTGGTACGGTGAAAGAGTTAGTGACTGTGACGAATCCTTTTGTTGGGCGTTAAGATCGGTGCAGGGCCGGATCATTTTTTGGGGCCCCGAATTTCAAACGTTTTTTTTTGGAATCGATATATCTCGGAAACTGTTGATCGTTTCGAAAAAGGTTAAAGGTATAGGTGTAAGATCTCCGCGGTATGCAACTTTTTTACTCAAAACGATCTTTTGATATCTCTCACCGTTTTCTTTTTTTGGGGCCCTGAAAATGTCCATTGTGTGTGACATTTTTGCGTTTAGCTAAGTACTGGTCGCAATTTTCAAGATATTAAGCTGAAATTTGGCACGGTGAAAGAGTTAGTGACTGTGACGAATCCTATTGTTGGGCGTTAAAATCGGTGCAGGGCCGGATCTTTTTGGGGGGCCCTGAATTTCTAACTGTTTTTGGAATCAATATATCTCGGAAACGGTTGGTCGTATCGAAAATGTTAAAGGTACAGGTGTAAGATCTCCGCGGTATGCAATGTTTTTACTCAAAACGATTTTTTGATATCTCTCACCGTTTTCTTTTTTTGGGGCCCTGAAAATGTCCATTGTGCGTGACATTTTTGCGTTTAGATAAGTACTGATCGCAATTTTCAAGATATTAAGCTGAAATTTAGTACGGTGAAAGAGTTAGTGCCTGTGACAAATCCTATTGTTGGGCGTTAAAATCGGTGCAGGGCCGAATCTTTTTTGGGGCCCTGAATTTCTAACTGTTTTTTGAATCGATATATCTCGGAAACGGTTGGTCGTATCGAAAAATGTTAAATGTACAGTTGTAAGACCTCCGCAGTATGCAACATTTTTACTCAAAACGTTTTTTTGATATCTCTCACCGTTTTCTTTTTTTTGGGGCCCTGAAAATGTCCATTGTGCGTCACATTTTTGGGTTTAGCGAAGTACAGGTCGCAATAATCAAGATATCGAGCTGAAATTTGGTACGGTGAAGGAGTTAGTGACTGTGACGAATCCTATTGTTGGGCGTTAAAATCGGTGCAGGGCCGGATCTTTTTTGGGGGCCCTAAATTTCAAACTTATTTTTGGAATCTATATATCTCGGAAACGGTTGGTCGCATCGAAAAATTTAAATGTACAGAAGTAAGATCTCCGCGGTATGCAACTTTTTTACTCTAAACGATTTTTTGATATCTCTCACCGTTTTCTATTTTTTGGGCCCTGAAAATGTCCATTGTTCGTGACATTTTTGGGTTTAGCGAAGTACAGGTCGCAATTTTCAAGATATCGAGCTGAAATTTGGAGCTGTGAAAGAGTTGGACCCTGTGAGGAAACCAGTTGTCGGGCGTTAAGAACGGTGCAGGGCCGGATCTTTTTGGGGGGCCCAGAATTTCAAACTTTTTTTTTGAATTGATATATCTCGGAAACGGTTGGTCGCATCGTAAAACGTTAAATGTTCAGGGGTAAGATCTCCACGGTATGCATCTTTTTTACTCATAACGATTTTTTGATATCTCTCACCGTTTTCTTATTTTGGGGCCCTGAAAATGTTATTAAATGTTTTTGGTTTTTGAAAAAAAAATGGTGCCCAAATGTATATAATAATAGGTAAAAATTTAAACCATGGTCTAATTGAATTCTACGGAAAATTGTCTATAATAACCCGTTTTCACCTTTTCAATAAGTTAAATAATGTATTTACAGCTGTAATATACTTTCCATTTCCCAGGACGTCCGGCTTTCATAACCACGTGATGGTGTCAGCATTGCCTAGAATAACATTTTATAATTTTCCTACATTACCACACAATCGGGCCAAAGGCCCGAAATGCTAGGCGTCAGGCCTTGCCACCAACGAAGATGTAGTTTGAGATTATAACCCTTCTTGCTGGCCCCTTGCTGCTGCGCCACTGTCTCTTCAAAAGCAGGTCGTGCTGCGGGGACTCCTACTTGTTACTAATAGCCCTGGTGTATTCTTGGAATACACGGTAAGATAGAGTATTCTTTTTAATGCTCTTTGCTTGTTCATTTCATCCTTTTTCTCAAACACCAACAGTGATCTCCTAGTTTCTCTTTGGTGGTCATGTCTCTTATGTCATTGTGAGTCTGTTCTAGATATATATCTTCCATGACCCACCTAGCGTCATCTAGCAGCGAATCTCTGAAGCTCCTCAATTCTTCCTGGTGCAAGAGGACTTCCTTTTCCATCTGGCCACCAGATCTCGTTGCCGTCGCCAGCTATTATCTCTGTGATCAAGAGAACTTCGTCTACTCTTTCATCCAACAGGCTGTGCTAGTATCGCCTGCTATCAACTCTTTGAAGACCATTTCCTCAAGAGAATTTAAGTTTACAACATTGGTCATGCTTATATGTTTTCCTTTTGTCTCCTACCCCCACTCTTTTCCCTTCCTTGGACCCTCCGCGCTTCGCTGAGTGGGTCTCACTTGTAAGTCGGCAGTTGACTCGGTCAGTCAAGGCTCAACTAGAGCCAGTCTCCTCAAACCAAGAGGCACTCTTTACGTTCTACACCATGTTGGCACATTAAGTATTCGTCAAATGGAACTTCACCTTCGACATGCAACCAGGATAAGTACAGACTTAAGGTTTTAACCTCATCTTCATCAGTTTTATTATCTACATGCTTTATTGATCATTTTATAGACAGCGTGAGATTACTTATTTGGGGCGGTAATCATTCTTCGCGGGATTTGCCATGTTGATCTTTTGTCTGACTAAGACAACCTTAATAGAAAATAGCTTTTCTTAAGCTATTTAAATGAGAAATCTTCTCACCACGTGGGATATTATCTAATACCCGCTGTCTATAAATCACCAAGCTAGTTTCTCCGCTGGATTATCTTTGGCCCCATTCTTCTATTAAGATCGTTCTGGAACCTTCCAGATCCTGTATTTTATCTACAAGTCCTGCCGTCATGTATTTTTCACTCACTTGTGAGAATACTATTTAAAATTGGAGAATCTCACTTCTGAATTAAAGCTCAATAGCGAATTTTCTTCCACCGTTGAAATGTTCTATGGAGCATTTAATTGTAATCCACAACTTTCTCAAGCAATAGACTTTCGCCTATCTAGTGCAACCAGTCCTTTTTCATCATTGCAATAACTTTCTTTGCCATAAACTTTCGTGTTACTACAGTGAGTTTTTCATCTATTCAAAAGACTATAGTGATAACTAGTGCTTGTTCAACTTTTCTACCGCGTCGCGATCGTCCGTTTACATTAAATAAGGCCATGAACATTGATCCTAAATCCCAATTGATCTTTCCTCAACCTTCTACTAACAAACCATATTAATAAAATTGTAACTCTAGATCATTTTCTATGAGGTGTCACTCTAACGAAGTGCCCTTCCATTTTGCTTCTTTATCATTAATTAATTTCTGCATAACTACGTGTTTTATACACGGTTCAAGCTTACATTGTTTCTACCCTATAATCAGGGAAAACAATTCTTTCAACTCATGAGTGAGTTATTTCTAGGTCTCACGAAAGGGAAACTGCCCCATTTGGCTCGTGATTCCTACTTAAACATAGGAGGTCGAGAACCTTCCTTTTGACTTTCTCATCAGGTTTCACAGTAAGTGACCTGCCCTTATTTGTATAATAACCAACAGTAATTCTGTATAAATATAAGAAGTTATAGGAACGTCTCCTTCATTCTACCCGCTTTCTTTTTTGTTATTTTCCAAGTTGTAACTTTTTCTAAAATAGTTACCTGGAAATTTCTTAAAGTACTGAACCCTTAATAAGCTACGCATATTAATGATTCTAATTATTCATTTCATTATATTCTGATTTTACTGCCAGAATCATACAGGAAGGCCAGACTGGATTGCGAAATATCAAGCTTATTTGGAGACAGTACGTTTGAACGTGCCCAGTCTTGAAACAAAGGAGTGACGAGATCGGAATGTTTGACAGACACTTTATCAGACAAAGGTGTGTTGGGGTCCTGACTCATTTCAGACCGTAATTTCTTTGTCACCCTAGTGTAACGAGTAAGATAATTGCTGGATGAGAGAGACGAGAGGAACTTTCAACCAATCATAGGACAGAGTCTTCTGTTCTAAACTGCGATATTGACGTCATGAACTACCAATCAGAGAGGGTCACCAATTTTAGCGCCAAGGGAGCGTCTGACGCCGGCTTGAAGTTGAAAGCGGGAAAGATTGGATTAACGAAATCTATGATCGATTCCAGAGCACGATAGCCCCATTGTGACCTGTATAATTTTTCAAACTGTTTGATACCTGTTGCATGCCAATAGTCGCATTATTATAGAAGTTAGTGATAGATTTCCCTCTCCCTCCGTCCTTTTGCTAAATTCACATAAATACTGTCGTCTGAGTGACGAAGGGATTCTTGGTGACACCGTGAGGTGATCACTTATTCTTTTCCATACCGTGAAGATATACTGTGTTAAATTTATCAGAGATAGGGTCATTATTGAAAACATTATAATAAAGTTGTGTGCGCACAGCTGAGTGTGAAATTTGTGTATCGGTAATATTTTAGTAGTCTCCCACGACTACAACTATTAGGGAAAGTCTACATTTAATTTTGCACTAGACAAATGGTGAATAAAGTAACTATTGGCAAAATTTAGATAGAAAATTACGTGTGACTATAAATAACATTTTATTTTTGTTCTTTTTATTCAACGTCAAGATGGAACTCCAGACCCAGAGGAAGACATCGAACCAACGTTTCTACGGCTCCATGTGGTCTGAGATGAGCTAAACTCTTTGGAGAGAGAATGTCAGGCGATGTTCGATGAGATGACGCAGAAAGAGGAATAAGTACTAAATAATTTAATTATTTGACAAACTGGTTATGGTTTTGTGGGAACATATTATTTTGTGTAAATATTTTATTTTATTTTTGTCTTCGTGTTTTATTGTAGTTGGTTTGTGGTACTGACACACTTTAGTTTAGTTCATGAGCAACGTGGCATGTATTCTATCTTTGTGAAGATTTTTTTTTGTTGATGTCAAGTACACGGGGCAAGAGTACTCAAGTGCGCTTCGCTACCGTAAAATGCGCGGCTAAGCGACACAAATTGGGAACCGATATCATAACAGAAGCGAAACTGAATTAACTAGAGTAGATAATAGAATTGGTGGGAAATCTTTTTATTGTATAGATTTTTATTGTTACACAGGCTTGTGTGTTAATTGCCGTTTGTTGCATTTTTGTTAAGTGAGGGGTCATATGCCCAATGACTTTATTTGTTGATGAAGTTTCTCTTTTAGTGTCTTGGTACACAAAATCTATGATATTTGATTGGAGTGTCGGCCCGTGGTAGATTTGTGTTGTGTTCTGCCCTAAATGCTTTGTTGAGTCTGCAAATAAGTGTTTTATGGGATAGGAGTTTTCGGGAACCTTGGTTCTGTCTGAAGCTATTGTCCAGGATAAGCATTTAATCCTTGCGAGGAAAATGTTGGAATCCCCTTCTACGATGTCTTGCAATTCTTTGGAATTGACAAGAAGTGTGTGAATTTATCTGTCGCGATTAACAGGTGGCGGAACGGGACTGTCTAGTCTCTTGTTATAAATAGCATGACTCAAAGCTTCGACAAGGAGGGCTGGTTTTGAACACTGACGCTAATGAGTGGTAAGTGAAGGTATTTCTACCCGGCGCACTCCATCAGATAAGGAGCAAGCTGTGCTCATTAGTATTCACGGCCCAGGTCTCCGTTCTTCGTAAATGTTTATCTTATATTAAAATAAAGCCTGTTTAATGATAAAAGAATTGTAATCGGTAAATGGGTGCTGTTCGCGTTTTTGATTGATCGAGTCCCAGCGTGTTAGCTTATTCATGCTTTTATTTCATGTAAATATCATTGGATTTTAGGCATCTTATTTCTTGTTTAATTATTGTCATGTTCTTTGACCTCGGGTGGTCTCGATGTTCGGCCACGTTGTTGTCATGTATATGTTGAGCAATTGAGCCATTGGGCAAGCTTCTGTTTTGCTGGGAGTTTCCTGACTCACTGCGATCTCGATGGAGATCAATTAGTTTATAAATTTTAAATGGTTGCGTGTGTCAGTAAAATTTTAATTGTTGGTAAGATATTCTTCGAGTGTGTCCCATAAAGCCATAATAATGGTTTGCAGTATGGGGGTTTGCAAGCATATTGGCTGTTCCATCTGTGAGCAAATCTCCATCAAAAGTACTTATTTCTTCTCTAGCGTGGTTATACGCGTGCATACATATTAATCAGACAAGTGGATTTTGATCCACAATTTTATTTCTTTGGAGTGGACCTTTCTAGGCCACTCAGATCTGTGTAAATTATTGTACTGTGGGAGTAAAGTTCAGGGTGGACTTTGTTTATATTATTTTTTATGTTTTGTTGTTTTTATTCAGTTATTAAATGGTGGTAATTTTATTTGTTTTTCACTCATTTCATAGTTTATAGTTTTGCATATGGTCCTTGTATTTGTAAGCAGCCGTCTGGTATTTGAGCTCTTGTGAAAGCATATCCGGACTGAACGCTCCCCGAAGTTTGATTCTCGTTTATACGACGCTGTTATATACAAGGGCACAGTACACTCCTTGTACTCAATTTAATGTTTAAACTTTAATCACTTCATTTGTCTTTTTTTAATCTTACAAAGATTTTAGTACATATATAAAGTTTGAAACCTAAAGAATTGTTAATTGCCTGGAGCAAACTTTAAATGTTAGGAGGTCTGCGACCCCAAATTGTTACTAAAAATTGAAACTATATACTTGTCAAATTTATTAGACTCTTTTGCCTGGTTAAATAAATTAAATATTTGTTTTTGGATTTATCATTTCTCTAATACAACGGTTAGGCAAGATCCTGTCCTCCTTGGCTCTCCCTACCCAATGCCATTAAATCTATTGATAGGGTTTTCACCACTCGTTGCATTTGAGCAAGAACTCTTAGTGGTAATCTCGTTAAAGTTTCTCTTAGCTTTAATAGCTAATTCTAACTGGCCAGTAAGGCAAGTATAGCTCGCTACGCCAGCTACCTTCTTGTGGAGATCCTCTCCGAAAACTCATGGTTGGTTTTCCAAAAGATAAGTGTTTCTCTTTGTCTAAACTTTTAGCCAGCTCCTTGCTGAGTAAAAGCTTAGCCATTTCCAAATGAAACCATTGGTTCACTTACCAAAATTACTCCCCAAGGTATAATTTTTTATCACTATCCTTCTTGGAAGCACTTGGTCGCTTTTTCAGGAACTCTATAACTTCGAAAACTGGAAATACCAAACCTGATTCAAATTATTGGCATTCTTCGAATTACTTTGCAAAAACGAATTTCTTTGAACAGACATACAATAAATCTGTTACTCTCAGTCTTGCCAGACCATCACCCTTCCCCATAGTAGGCATATGCATGCTTGAGAGGGAATACTCTAAAGCCTTTCTCTGGCAAACCGCCCAAGTCCTAGCTGCGGTTCCCGTCAGCTTCGACCAAGTCCTTACCCACTTTAGGTATCAGAGAAAGAAATTGCAGTGGCAACAGCCTCTAAGTGCATTTAAAGTTAAATTCATAACTTTTGTGGGACTCTCCTCCTATTTTTCTATCCTTTTTCTCCAGTCCGAAACCTACCTCCTTTTCTTAATCATCTTCCCTTGGTGGTTAGGTTATTCCTTAGCCAATAATCTACCCAAGCCCTATTCTAAATGTCATAGGTGTGATTCACGGCTCTGCCATGGAATTCAATTCTGGTCTGAAGGCTGGAATGGGGTTGTCTTCAAATAAGAATATATACGTATATCCCATTTAAAATCTTGAACATTTGTCATTTTAAAATACTCATTGCCTTTCAACTTTCCTATAATTATTTTTGGTTGCGATAACTTGTGATCCCGCCATTACTTGATAAACTCAACCCAAGATAATATAATTAGCTCAGGTAAAGACATTCGAGGCAGTTCAATTAATAAATATAAATTTCGCCTTCACAACTATATGGGAATGTACCTAATCAATTAAATATTCATGGTCATCTTCGCACAATATTAATTAACTTCCTGTCCAAATTGATAATTTTCTTTTCAATAGAAATGCTTCGAGTTCTCAAAACTAGGATCTCATTTTCCCTAGATGTGCACATTTCTACTAACTGATTACCAGCACTTTACAGTACGATTCGGTAATCGTTCAAGCAGACGTGACATGAAGTAAGATCATCACTTAATTACTGTGATCTCTTATGACAACGAATCTTGATAAAATCAAATAACTATTCCAATGTTGCTTTAATAGTGTTTTGTTTCAAAGTAGTTATTTGTAATAAACGTGTAAACGTCATATATCAGCCCATTAACTTGATGACAAATCCCAGTCACTTCATAGAAATTGGCAACTGTCAAGTCCGGCTCGCACTACCGTCGCTGCAAGCAATCACTGACTCGAACAAATACATGTCGCACATGTGTTCGCATACGGCCGAGTGCGTCCCGTATTTTATCGTATTTCTGTGTTCATTGTATCGTGTGTCCATTCTTCTCCCACTCTGCCCGATGTAATTTGTTGACACCCTGTGTCTTGGCACATAATGGAATAAACCCCTGACTTTGAATACGTGTTTTGTTTATTTTAATTTCTATTGCGCAGATGATTTCTCGTTGTGTTATTCGTTGTAAATGCTATTTTTATGCCTTGTATTTTGAACAGATTGGTGATTTTTTTATTCGCGTTCTCATCATTGAAACGCGCGAATTATTTCTCATTTTTATCTGGCTTTTGAATCGTTATATTTTTATGTCTGGCTGCAATTTGATATATTTTGATGGACGGAAAATTATTTTCCTTTGCTATTTGCTTGATTATTCTGTTTTCCTTATTGTAATTGTCTTTTGACATGGGTATGTTTAAAGCCCAGTGCACCATTGTATTGAACCCTGCTAATTTATGCGTACTGGGGTGATTGGATCGATTGTTAATTGCTTGCGAAGTTTGTGTAGGTTTTCGGAAGATGGAATATAAAAGCTCATTATCTTAACGTTCGATAGTTATGTCGAGATAATTTATTTTCTGATCTGTTTCGTATTCCTTGGTGGATTTGATAGAGCGGTGTAGACTATTAATGGTTTGGAGAATTGTTTCTTCGCTTGTTAATTCAGTGTCGTAGATGCAAACTACGTCATCCTTGTATCTTTTCCACTCTACTATTCCCTTTGTCAAGTTCTTTTCTAGGAACGCATCTTCCAGTGCGTTATTGAAGATGTCGGCGATAAGCCCGCTTAGCGGTGACCTCATGGCTAGGCTCTCTGTTTGTGTGCATATTTTATTATCAAATTGAAACACGTTTTGACTGAGTGTGACCCTCAGTAATTTCACGACCTGTTCGGTTTCTCTTACCGAGTTGTTGGACTTTAAATTGTTTTCGATAATATTCATTGCTTCATTAATTGGAATGTTGGTGTACATGTTAGTTATATCGAAGGATACAAGCCGCAAGCTAGGTTTCATTTGCAACATGTTTAATGCAGTTACTAGTTCCGTTGTGTTCTTTGCAGGATTGTTTTTGTCATTGGAAATGTGGTGTTTTAAAATGTTTAGTAGTTCTTTACTGATTTTGTAATTTGACGCGTTCCTGCAATTAACTTTTGGTCTAATTGGGAACTCCTTTTTGTGTATTTTGGTAGTCCTCTCAACCACGGTACTACAGTATTCTAAAAGTGTTGTTGTTAATTCGTATTTGGGGCTGGAGACACATTAGGTCATCAGTCCTGTGTACTTTGTTTTAATATTATATATAATATTTGCAAATGGGGGTAATTCCACGGTGGCAAATTGTACAAATACAGAAAATTACCAACAATAATATCAAACACAATATACACAATTTGCAATTGAGGAACTATAGTAAATTGTAGTATTTACACACAATTTCAATCTTCTCTTAAACACATCAATATGTTTGGGGAAAGGCTCTAAGACTGAGGCAGGTAATAAGTTCCAATTATCAATACAACGGTTAAAGAAAGAATATTTCCCATAATTTGTACGCTGTGGTCGGACCTTAACCTTATGTGGATGATCTGTCCTGCTGAGGTAGGTGGGATTTCCCAGACGTTTGCTTAGTTCTCCCCATGCAGGCCGATTAGTGTAAGTGTTAAATATAGCGTATATCCTGGATTTGGTCCATCTATTCGCCAGAGATTCCCACCCTAGTTTTTCTATCATTCGAGTTACACTACTTGTAGGATTAAAATCGTTGAGCACAAACCTATCAGCCTTCCCCTGTTCCATCTGCAGCTCATTGATGAGCCCTTCCTGATATGGGTCCCAAACCGCTGAGCCGTATCCCAAGACTGGCCTCACCAGGGTCAAATATCCTAATTCTTTTGCGGCAGAGCAACTGAATTTTAATATCCGCATTGCAAAATGAAGTGATTTGTACGCTTTGGAGACGACACAACCCGCATGGATACTCCATTTCATACAGTATCATTCCCTACAAGGATTTGCACGAGTCTCTTCTACAAGTATTTCCGAGCCGATATTATGTTGAAAATCATGCCTTCGCCCTCTCCCTATTCTCAAGAGACTACATTTACTCGTATTTATCTTCACTTTGTTGTCAACCGCCCATTTATGAACCTGGTTGAGGTCAGTTTGCAACTGAACGTTATCTTGTGATGTTTGAATTTTTCGGTATATTACACAATCATCCACAAACAATCGGCAGTCACTTCGAATCCCATTTGGCAGGTTGTTAATAAGTGCCAGAAATTACAGGGGCCCAATCACACTACCCTGAGGGACACCTGACGTTATCAAAATGCCCTCCGAGAATACATTACCCACTTTAACCTTTTGCGAGCGACCAGTCAAGAACTCTTGAATCCATAAAATTACTCATTTATCAGTCTTCGTTGCGACTAATTTACGGAGTAGTATATCATGTGGGACGACATCAAATGCCTTCGCAAAATCTATAATTGCTGCGGCAACTTGCAACCCCCTGTCTAGCGAGCCATTAATATCCTGAAAGACTGATAACATTTGGCTCTCGCATGAGTACCCTTGTCTAAATCCGTGTTGCCTCACATTAAGCCATAATAACGTTCCCCACTGTTGCCTTAAGTAATCAGAAATAAGGTGCTCCATCAGTTTACATATGATGGATGTGAGGCTAACAGGCCTATAGTTTTCCATTACCAATCTGTTCTCTCCCTTTAATATTGGAACTATTGTAGCTCTATTCCAGTCTTCGGGTGTTTGTGTGTTATTAATTGTTACATTAAACAGCACCCCAAGTACCACCCAATAGCTGTACCTCCCAGTTTTAGCACATCTCCACAAATATTGTCTGGGCCTTTCGATATATTTCTACGTAGCTTTTCAATTCTTGCTAGAATCGATTGGTTTATTCGGAAAGGTGGACTGTCAGAATCATAGTTAAGGTCCAACGCACAGCTATTATATTCATTAAACACACTACCATACCAATATTTCATTCATTAGCAATTGCCTGTTTCTTAGTAATTAATTCACCCTCTCCGGACATTAATATAGACAAATCATTGGAATTTCCCTTTCGCTTTCTAACGTAAGTACACAATTTTTCCACCCGCCACACCCTCCCCCAGTTAAGTTTTACATGTAATTAACGTGAGCAGCCTTCCTTTTGAGGACTAGCTCTTTTGATAATAATTTAAAGTTTAACATATGCTCGTAACTATCGTGTCGTTTGTTATAAGCTTTCCTTAATTTCCTTTTGAGTCCCCTGATTTCCCTTGTTTAATATTACGGATCCTTGTTTTGCTTCATTAATTTAAACGACACGAATTTCTCAATAGCACGATCTCAGATATATAGAAAATTTTCTCACAATGTATTTATATGACACCCTCCAACGCCCAACTTACAAATGGCTCATTCATGTAATCCGGAAATTTGCTCTGATCTGCTTTGCTGTACTGAAATATTTTAACTGCTTCGACGGAGTCAAGTAGGCCTATTGTACTGTCACTGTATCTAACATTTAGTTCAACACCGGAGTGGTCACTAATTCCAGGAACTTTCATACAACTAATATACAGCGTCACAGGTAGTACTAAATAAACACCTAAAGTATTCTTCCCTCTCGTGGGGAAATCAACCACCTGGGAGAAACCCCCTCCCTAACTAGCTTCTTTGCTGCAAGTTGAGCTTGGCTACCGCTAGTTGAATCACCGGATCAATTCACACTTGGAAGATTTAATTCCCTGACAATTATAACATTCTTTTCCATACCTTTACCCGTACAAGTTACGTCATAAAGAGTATCCAGTAGCTAGAAGTTGTCCTTGGGTGCTCGATACGCCCTTATCACCTTAAGAGAGTTTAACTTTCGTTCATCCCAGATTTCTACACATAACAGCTCATGATCCATATTGGCCCATTTTAAGCAACTTACGATATCCCTACGAACACAAATAAATAAACCACCACCTTTCTTACCTCGGTCTCTTCTGTAAGTATCCTGAATTATTTCATTACTATTTATTTCCTCGTATAACTATAATTCAGTAGCTATGATAACGTCCGGTGAATATGTCTCTACTAGATTCCAGAATTCTATTATTTTATTCCCTATACTCTGAGAATTATCCTGCAGCAATCTTAGAGTCGTATCTCCATTTCGAAGTTTCTGCAATCGCTTCTCCCGCTCGTGACGGCAGCCCTCCTCCGGTCCACTTCCTCCTCACGAATGCCGGCAGGATTCGATGACTCTCTCGTACAGATTACCCAGGTTGTAGGCGCCTCGTCGATTCAAAAGTAGCCCATCTCGAGGGAAGTCACGGTCCTCGATCTAGCAGTAAGCATCCACATAAACTAGTCCCAGTTGTGCAAACACCCAGTCCATACGATCATTAACGGCTTTAACTCACCATAGTGGAACATCCCCCCGCCGCACAATGCTTCTCAACACAATTTACGCGTTCCTAAACTTATTTCTGGCTTTCGTAGTGTGCCCTTATTCCTGGGATGATCCACAAATATCCACGGATGGAAAAGGATCATAGCATCTTGAAGTCCCCGGCTAAATAAAACTACATAGATCTACTGGCGAATACACTCCGGGTAAAGGACAGTGGAAACATCTGAATGTGCTATAGAAACCTACTACAAAACAAAGGATTCTAATTACTACTCGGGATTACGAGAATCAAAAATCTCGGGCGTTGGGATAATTATCAGGTCAATGGAATTACCTCCATCCTATAGCACATTCCTCTACCAATAAACTACAAAAGATAATGCCAATTTCTATAAAACATCAGGAATTCGTAGCACGCGTGCCTGTCTGTTTATTCAAAAGACACAATTACATGTAAAAAAATAAGTATAATATAAACTTAATGTTACGCAAAAATGTTCACATTAAATTAACATGAAATGGTTTCCCTTGGAAACAAAAATGCGATTAAAGTCCCTTATAAAAGCTCAAATAAATTAAATATTGAAATATTGGCGACAAACTGCTGTTCCCTACATAACGGGAGTTAACAACAAAAAATTATGTCGTTAAATTATCCAAAAATGAATCTACTCACGACGTAAGCCTATGTCATTACAATATCTATTTATTACTCTATACAGTAATAACTCCCGCCTCCTATTCTATCCTTAAACACGAAAAAACTGTGTCTTAGCAACGGACTGAGAACCTTTTAGCGTACGTTAAGAATTTTCTAAGCTAATATTAGGTATCCTACACATGTGTATCATTCTGTTTTAACATAGATGGTTGAGGCTATCCTATATCATGCGATTTGCATGCTTAACTCAGTTTGTTATTTCTTGTGACTGAGGTCCTTTTAGCATGTGCCGATTCAATTCATCATCTTAATAAACTGCCTTAAATTAACACAACGGAAAATTCCTACACTAAATAAACAAGTTCTATTTACAACAAAAATATATTACCGAACTATTCCTCCAACTTCCATAATTCCACCTAATACTATTTCCAAACTGAGGTTAGTCAAAATATCAAATTGTTAAGTTTAAACCTCAAATATATACACGAATCCTTTCAAATTTTACTTCTTCATTTTCATCTGTAGAATATCATGATTCTCCATTTTTCTATGTCTTATCGGGTAAAATTGACAATCCTGGATTCTATAATCCGTACAATTAAGTAAAGACATAGTTAAATAACTCCTACTGATCCGTCATCTTAATAAAATTACTAATAAAGATAACCTTACTTCACACTTAATAATTACCATCATGTTTACGTTCCCTCTTATCAGAACTATTTAAATAGAATACAATTTAACTCAGCTGTTACTACTATTTAAAGGTTCAATTGCATTATCTATCGATAACTCCAATAATAATCTCAACAATACTTCTCGTATTCCTGCTAATGATCCTTTCCCAAAAACCATATATTTCTCAGATCTGTCCACACAGATATCTAATCAACAATAATGCAACAATGTCATCCAGCCCATTGCCATAACGTCAATATTATCATCCGTCAACCGAGAATACTTTTAAATACTTCTCATATATACTTGCAATTTCTTTCTTCATAAAACAACACAACTGTATCTTCCAAACAATCAACATACTGTAGTAATGCGAAAATCCTAATTCGCAGGTAACACAAGTTTCATAAAAATACTACAATAAATCATTGGTTCCTTCGATATCATATAATAACAGGCTATATAATAATTACTTATACTTTATAGATTTTTCTACTTCCATCAATGTTAACATTCCAATACTAGCTTATATCGGCTGATATACTCCTCATGAGTATTTATTCCAAATTCACACTGTTTCAAAAATTGCGACGTTATCGCAGTTCACTCTGCGTATTCAACAATATTACAATGTTTCATCTATCTCACTTATTTCTCTTCAATAAAATAGATTCCTCCTTAAACATGTGAGCAACTTTCACAACCAGATCTGAGAATAAGTTATTAACAAGATAACTAAATTCAGATCTCAAATATAGATCACTAAAAGATCGCAATTTCTAAATAATCTAGTCAATTAACTTAAATCCTGGAATCCAAAGTTTCAACAAAAAATAACAATTGAACGTAACACAATAAAATCTCCGATATCTGCTAGATAAACTCGAAGTCGATATAGAAAAACATTCTAAATTTCCAACGATAAATATTAATCGCCAAATCACATCATAAAAATATTAAACTTCGATGAAAATCGATATTAAAGATCCTACATGACATTATGATCGAAATATAAACTCAAAAATTAAGAAAAGCATAAAGGTTGGCAAAATGACATTAATAGAAAAATGGTCGGATATTCTTTAATGTAACTAAATTACAATAATATGGGATACTTGAAAATTGGTCTTGATTCTACCTTTATGAGCGTAAAGATGTCTAGAAGTGGATTTCCCTCGCTGAACTTCATAAACAGGGTGTTCCTGGGGTACCTCTGTTCTTGACTGCCATGCTGGATCATCCGGGATCGCCATATGAAGTCGTCATATCCTGGATTGGGAATCGAACTCCATACATCATCGTGGTGATATATCAGCATTCGTTCTGCATCGGAATCTTCAAGAGTCGGGTTCACCCTTACTCTGGAATCGAATTGGGTCCACCCTAGTTCGCACGTGCGTGAAAATCATCTTTCTTCTGTTCTTCCGCGTAGAATTAAATTTTTAGCTGTATCCATATTTAGTAATTGTTCTGAATGACGTGCGTAGACTTTAGATATGCAGCAGAGAATGTTGTTAGTCTCCCCCGCGTTTTCGTTTATCATGTCATTTCAAATATCCTCGATGTCCTCCATAGGTCATGTTCCCAATAGCATCTTAACAATTCATTGCACTCTCTTCAGTAGCGATAGTAGATGTCCCACCCAACTTCTGTTGGTTAACCATGGTGATGAGAAAATGTGAATGTGAATATCGTCTATCACCCTCGAAAGTTCGCGTAGCTAGTGTGCTTGCTTCAATGTTCGTATTTGAACATTCAATAATATTGTAATGGTATCGTTGCGAATTACGCAATTGAGCTTTGCCGTAATTATATCGCAGACTTCACTTAATGTCTCTTGTTGCTAAATAATCTTCTGCGATGCAATTTATACTGTTAATTACACTGGTAAATATTGCTCTGTTGGAAGACACGTCCGTCTCCACTGGAAACTTTGATGAAAAGACCACGAGTTAAGTCGCGACTTTCCCACTCCAATAAAAATCATAGCGTCCTTTGTATTAAAAAAACTCGTCTGAAATTGCGCGTTTATCCATTATACTCATTAGTTTGCAATTACTGGTTCAATTACATTCAAAAATGTTTTCATATTTTTAATAATGCTAATTATGGTAATTGCTTTATCCTCGTATTTCATTGGCTGTCGCCGGTCACGTGCCATTCTTTCAGTCACACTTCTTGCCACGTGCGGATTTTGTCGTGCGCACCCCCCCCCCCCCCCCCCCCCCCCCCCCCACTCGACCTTGAGCAAGTTTTTTTTTTATCGGCTCGGCAACAACTAAGCTAGATCGGTTTCTCGCGTTCTCTGATAGTATTTACTGAGCTAATGTTCTCATTGGTTGATGCCTGTTGCTACCGTGACTGTATAAACAGGTTTGTGTCATAATTCCAGCATCGAACCTCTATTATACTGGCATCATTTCAATACACTCAAATAATGAAAATATTCACCTAGCAAATTCAACTACAGTACCTAACCCGTAAAGCTGGCCCCTAATGAAATCAGCTGTAGCCTTCTTCATTAAGACATTAGTACCAACATGGAGAAGCAATACTTCAACTGTGCCACAATCTTCTATTGGCACTTCTTCAACTTGATGGGCGAGCTGGTCAATTTGAGTAGTGTGTTTTGGACAGTTCTAGCACCACCTCCACCTCCCCACCTCACAAGATGGCGGCGGTGCGATATCTCTCGAACTTATGGTTGGATTTTAACAAATGAGGTGTCATTGAACTCGGGCTGACACTCCCTTTCCAATTGACAACATATTTCAACCCCAAAAATAAAATCTACCCCTACTAGAGGGTGAAATTGTATTTTTTAGAGAATCTCTCTTTCCAATTGCAACATGTGAGAGTTTGAATGCCGATATGGAATGAAACGTTGTTCTACATAAAGTGTATGTGTTCGGTGGGTAGCCACTATGAATTAACATGCTTGTTTTTTGTTTTTATGCATGCCCACTCATAGGTTTGGTAAGAGGACGGGCTTTTTAAAAGATGGTGGCTGTAGTGTAACCTAACCCAACCTAACGGGTCCTTGTGGACAGGTCATTGTTGACAGGTCATTGTGGACGAGTCCTTGTTGACAGGTTCTTGTGGACAGGTCCTTGTTGACAGGTCCTTATGGATGAGTCCCTTTAGACCGATCCCTTTAGACCGTCCCTTTGGACTGGTCCCTATAGACTGGCCCATGGTCTCTAATGCTATGATGAAATTAAACGTTGTTCCACATGAAACGCATGTGAAGAGCCGATTGCTACTATGAATTAACATGTTTGTTTTTTGTTTTCTTACGCATGCGCACTTGGGTTTTTGTAAGCGGGCGGGGTTTTTGAATAATGATTTATAGATGAGTTTTTTTTTAAATTACCCAAAGATCCAAAACTAATATCTCATGAATTAATAAGGCTAGGGACCCGTATGAGAGGTCGTTGGACTTGAGGTGACATTCTGTTTTGAATATATTATTTATTTATGTCAAAAGGACCTAAATACACTTTTGTTAATATCTCGCTAACTAATAATCAGAGAGGGTCAAGTGAGGTGTCATAGGACTCAGGATGGTCAACCCTTTTCCATGACCAACGAATTTACCCAAAAGATCTAAGGTCATTAGCTTTTTAATATCTCATGAATCAATAAGGCTCGAGACCTGTATGAGAGGTCGTTGGACTTGAGGTGACATTCTGTTTTTGAATATATTATTCATTTATGTCAAAAAGGCCTAACTACACTTTTGTTGATATCTCGCTAACTAATAATCAGAGAGGGTCAAGTGAGGTGTCATAGGACTCAGGATGGTCAACCCTTTTCCATGACCAACGAATTTACCCAAAAGATCTAAGGTCATTGACTTTTTAATATCTCATGAATCAATAAGGCTAGGGACCTGTATGAGAGGTCGTTGGACTTGAGGTGACATTCTGTTTTTGAATATATTATTTATTTATGTCAAAAGGGCCTAACTGCACTTTTGTTAATATCTCGCTAACTAATAATCAGAGAGGGTCAAGTGAGGTGTCATAGGACTCAGGATGGTCAACCCTTTTCCATGATCAACGAATTTACCCAAAAGATTCAAAACAACAAAGTCATTGACCTATGATTTTATAAACTAATAATCAGAGAGGCTCAAGTGAGGTGTCATGGGACTCAGGATGGTCAACCCTTTTCCATGACCAACGAATTTACCCAAAAGATTTAAGGTCATTAGCTTTTTAATATCCCATGAATCAATAGGGCTAGGGACCTGTATGAGAGGTCGTTGGACTTGAGGTGACATTCTGTTTTTGAATATATTATTTATTTATGTCAAAAGGGTCTAACTACACTTTTGTTAATATCTCGCTAACTAATAATCAGAGAGGGTCAAGTGAGGTGTCATAGGACTCAGGATGGTCAACCCTTTTCAATGATCAATGAATTTACCCAAAAGATTCAAAACAACAAAGTCATTGACCTATGATTTTATAAACTAATAATCAGAGAGGCTCAAGTGAGGTGTCATGGGACTCAGGATGGTCAACCCTTTTCCATGACCAACGAATTTACCCAAAGGATTCAAAACAGCAAGGTCATTGACCTAATATTTTATAAACTAATAATCGAATATCAACATGTGAGGTGTTGTAGGACTTAGAATGTTCAACCCTTTCCCATGGCCAATGAATTTACCCAAAATACCCAATACATCAAGGTCATCGACCTGAGATTTTATAAACTAATAATCGGATACGAACATGTGAGATGTTTACCATGTGTGTGATGAAACATAGCTAGTTAGAGAAAGAATTAGTGTAGGCTACATGTATGGTGATTGACAAGCCTTTTACCATTGAAACTTGTTTTTCAGATCAAACTGCAGTATAGAGAGAGTATAGGTTGCAGGTATGGGTTAATAAATGACGAACGGTGTACACAAACTCTGATTTATCGATTCAAGAATTAAGAGTAGACTATCTTTAATTGATTGGTTAAAGAGGATAGCTAAAACACAAAAATGCTCAGTGGTTACCGGGACAAGATGGTCGCTACACACAACAAGCTTTAAATACTTGAGGCTAATAATCTATACACACACACTTGCTTGTTCTAAACTAAACTGTGTTGCTGTCAGTGCTCAGACAGTAGGCTGATGACAAAATGCATTGCTAACAGAAATATAATCATTTCCGGTTGTATAATGTTACCAGCTATCCATTTTGTGTTGCAGTGTTAAGCACTTTTAGCTCTTGTACTGGTGGTCTTAACTCGATTTCCAGGTCTGAGGCCTAGAACGAGTCAAACTAAGAAACAAGGACATGGTGGTGTAGTGGTTAAGCTGTTAGCCTTTTCACCAGGATTCGATTTCAGGTTAATATGCATGTCATAAACATATTAAACAAAACAAAACAGAGATAACGTTCAAAACTGATTACATTTGTGTCTTTTCAAATTATTACTTGGATTACAAATACAAAGGTGAACTGGGTTTGATATACAGTTAATGCTGTCTATCACACACTAGACTGTAAGAAAGCCAAAAGAGCAAAAGGCGTAGGTAGAGCAGTGGTAAAATTGCTATATGTAGAGAACTACCTAGCGGTTTTATGAACTGGCAAAGCTATATCGCATAAACAGTGCAGGATACAATCCAGCAATCAAATTTGTATCTTGTGGAACAGAGAAAATGAACTTTTACCTTGATGGATAGCAAATGAGTGCAGATGAATGACCTATGCATTAGCCTACCATAGGGTTATAACCACGAGGTGGAGGTGTGACTTCTATATTTTATTGTTTAGAGACATGGCTTTTTTGTAACCAGTAGATTTAGTATTTTGTAAATATTCATTTTTGTAATTGTAAATAGTGGAAACATTTTTTTTGTAATAGTAAATGTTAAATGTATAACTAAAAGTTATTTGGGATAAGTGTGCATGTCAAGGATAAATAGCGTGGTTGTATTTGTTTTTTCAAAGACAGGTATGGTTGTGTGAATGTATGACTATAGATAGAATGATAGAGAGAGAGAGAGAGAGAGAGAAAGCGTGTGTGTGTGTGTGTGTGTGTGTGGGTAGCATTAATTGTTCAACCAAAGCAAACACGGCAAGGTAGGATGGTGGGGTATTTAATGTATATAGCAAATGGTAAATAGTATACTGTAGTTGTTTTTTTTAACACTTGTGTTTTTTTAAAATGCAGCGGTAGATAGGTGTTATTTTGTAAAACAGTCTTACCTACAGTAGTAGTAGTAGTAGTAGGCCTATACGTTTTTGGAAACAAACAGAAAGAGAATGCACTATTGCCATGGCCAAGCACTTTCATTAAGGTGATTTCAAGAAAAATTTTAATCAGCAAATGTGTGTTTTACAAAACTAAACTTTCAGCATGGACTAAATCATAAACGTGTCGTCTGTGATATGGAAAAAAATAGGAAATCCATGTTTCCATATCAACACAATTTAAAAACTTAAAACTCACATTTAAAAAATGTAAATGGGAAATTGATAAATGTGTAAACAACAAAATGGAATATTCTTGCTTCCGTATCATGAAATCCAAAAACTTTAAACTGACATTTTCAAATTGTGTACATGGAAAATTGACAAATGGCAATGTGTGAAATGTGAAAATGAAAAAAATGAACAAATGGCTATCATTATTTAAAAAAATAAAAAACCGTCGTGTTCTATC
This sequence comes from Meconema thalassinum, assembly GCA_946902985.2. Lineage (NCBI taxonomy): Eukaryota > Metazoa > Arthropoda > Insecta > Orthoptera > Tettigoniidae > Meconema > Meconema thalassinum. The sequence continues at coordinate 734,401,032 of OX336389.2, read as the reverse complement.
GTCAAAGTGTGAATTAAACCATATTTACTTATTTGGATCACCCGAGACTGAGTAGACCTGTTTTAGTTCTAATATACTTTTAAAATTTTATGTTAAAGCTCGAATTGAACTCAAGAGCTTTAGAATGCCAGCTAACTATTATATCCGTTACGTCAGAAAGACAACTTTACACTACTCTTAATGAACAATAATAAGAAAAAGAATAATAAATGTTGAATTTTTTTAAAGAATGAACATGGTGACACTGTTTCTGTTGCACTGTCTGCTAGCTACTAGCCAGCAGCTGGGGTCTTAGAAAACGATACAGTTGACATTTTGCAATGAGATGTGACATGTTTCAAAGTATAGTATTATGGGTTGCTGTTGAGTAAAAACTAATCCTGTACAAGGAAGCAAGGGTTCGAACCCCTTACCTAACATTACTATTGCCTGAACATGGCTTGACGACACTGTATTATTATGATACTCGGTACACAAACCATAGATAGAGTGTATTGTTTAAGATCACTTTCTTTCTGAACATAGGTGGAGATTGTTGATGGTTAACAATGGCATTAATATAGTAGGACGTGGGTATAGCAATTAAGAAAAAACAGACAATACCCATACAATATTTTTATTTATTTAATATAAGTACTTGTACAATAGTTACAGTCGAAATACATTTCTTTTTTCTCTATTACTATTTAGTCCTTTTTGATTCTCTTGCATATGAAGGGTAGATAACCTTGTAGTTCAGCCCCTTAAAACAACAACAACAACAACACAACCTTTTGCATAGTTTGTGATGTTGATGACTCTTGAGATGTGGAAGATGGATTAAACATAACTTTTACAGCAGGGGTTAAATGTTGCTCAATAAACACTGCACTATTTTGAGTAGCAACATTTTTTTCTTGTACTAGCTTTTTAGCATTGTCATGATTCATTGTTGACACCAACAGTGTTTCATCTGGTGCACTACATTGATGATCACTCACACTTAAAACCTTACCATTTCTACTTTTTAGATTGCCTCGACATCTTTTTGACCTCACTTTTGAGCATCGCCAAAATATTATTCCTTTTACATTTTGACGCTTATAGTTATAAGAGTAGCCTTTGTAGAGTACACGTTGTTTACCTTTGTTAGTTGTAGTAAGTTCCATAGTAGCAACTAACCTGTTAGTATGATTTGCTCACTACAAAGGTTATAACTGTTCTGATAATAAAATCATTTAGTTTTGGCTTTTATATTTAATATGTACAGTTTAAAGTGATAGCAAAAGTGAGAGCAAAATGGTAGCATAGTGGTAGAAAATATAACATGTATTGTTAAGAAATAATTTAAGCGGTTATGTGGATCCATTACATAATAATTTTAGCACGACGAAGCTCATTTTCTATATCCAATAGTTCTTCCTCATATTCAGTATAACCAGCCTGTTTATAGACATGCAGTTGCTGAAGACGCCGGATTAGCTTACTTGGATTGTTCCAGTAGACAAATTTAACAAATGATTTTTAGGTGTAAACAAAGCATTACCATTATCATTATTATCTTCATCATCAACATCATCATCATCATCATAACCATTATCATTATCATCATCATCATCATCATTATCATCATCATTATGATCATTATAATCCTCATCACTATTACTATATAGTCCTTTTTGATCCTTTTGCAATACCACATTTTGCACAGTCTGTGTTGCCTTTGATAATGTTGGGAGTTTTTCAGACATTGACAACTGTCCTAACACGACTTTCTGAGGAGATGATACATGCTTCTTAACAAACAATGCACTATCTTGAGCTGCAATATCTTTTTCTGGGACAAGTGTTTTAGCATTTTGAAGAGTTTTTTTAAACAGCAACGATGTTTTATCTGGTACACTACATTGATGATCACTCACACTTAAGACATCACAATTTTTACTTTTCATCTCACCTCGACACTGTTTTGAACGATGTTTTGAACAACGCCAAATAACAGTTCAATTTTTATTGGTTCGTTTTACAATATATGAATATCCTTTATAGAATGCGTACGGCATACCATTGCTATTTGTTGATACTTCCATGTCAATTGTCAAGCATGAACTAATCTCTAGCAAAGTTCACATGATAATATAAATAATAGTTTAAAGTGAGTGCAAGAGTGGGTGCAAGAGTGGGTGCTAGAGTGGGTGCAAGAGTGGGTGCAAGAGTGGGTGTAAAAGGGAGTGCAAGAGTGGGTGCAAAAGTGGGTGCCGCTTATAGTAGGCATGAATTTTACTAGAATGTGATTTGAGTAAATGTAATTTCTAAACCCAAGTAGTGAATAGTCAGTTGGTTTTGATCTATGCAAGCGTAAACATGTCACATACACTGGTGATGGATACTCAAGGCTTTAAGGTCAACGAAAACAAGTACAGTATATATTTAAAGAGGTGGCTATCATTGATTGCACAACACGCGGGTTACCATATCTTTTTTCGGACTAGTGTTTTAACATTTGAAGTATTTTTTAAACAGCAACGATGTCTTATCTGTCACACTACATTAATGATCACTCACACTTAAGACCTCACTATTTTTACTTATTAGTTCACTTTGACACTGTTTTGAACGATGTTTTGAACAACGTCAAATAACAGTTCCATTTTATTGGTTCGTTTTGCAATATACGTATAACCTTTATTGTATGCATGTGGCTTACCATAACTATTCGTTGATACTTGCATATCAATTTTCAAGCATGAAATAATCTCCAATAAATTTCGCTCGATAATAGAAATAATAGTTTAAAGTGGGTGCAAATGTGAGTGCAAAAGTGGGTGTAAAAGTGAGTGTAAAAGTGGGTGCAAAAGTGGGTGCAAAAGTGAGTGCAAAAGTGAATGTAAAAGTGGGTGCAAAAGTGGGTGCAGTTTATAGTAGGCATGATTTTTACTAGAATGTGATTTGAGTAAATGTAATTTCTAAACCCAAGTAGTGAGTAATCATTTGGTTTTGATTTATGCAACCGTAAACATGTCTCATACACTGATGATGGATACTCAAGGCTTCATGGTCAACAAGTATATAGTTAAAGATGTAGCTATTATTGATTGCACAACACTGAATCTATTTTTGAAATTTTTACAAAGGGCCTAAGTGCACTTTTGTTAATATATCGCGAACCAATAAGACTAGGGCATTGTATGAGGTATTGTTGGACTTTTTGCCGAAGACTGCTGGTAAACACGTATGTTCCCACGACCTTTTTAAAGATGGCGGCTAACCCACGAGGGGTCATTAAAAAGTAATTCAAGCGGTGCTTGTCGATAAGCAAACCAATAATCAAAGGGGGGGGGGGGGGGTATGACAGAGGTTGAGGCGATAACCCCTCTTGATTGATCCCTGTTAATTTGCCCCTTTGGACTGGTCCCCGTTGACTAGTCCCTCTGGACGGGTCCTTTTTGAAGGGAGTCATTTTTGACGGGCCCCTGCTGACGGGTCACTGTGGACGGGTCCCTGTTGACAGGTCCTTTTGACTAATCCCTTTGGACCGGTCCCTTTGGACTGATCCCTATGGGTTGGCCCATGCATTTAGCCAAATTATGTCAAAGGGACGGGTCCAAAGGGATTAGTCAAAAGGACCTGTCAACAGGGACCCGTCCACAGTGACCCGTCAGCAGGGGCCCATCAAAAATGACTCCCTTCAAAAAGGACCCGTCCAGAGGGACTAGTCAACGGGGACCAGTCCAAAGGGGCAAATCAACAGCGATCAATCAAAAGGGGTATTCGCCTCAAGCTCTGTCATACCCCCCCCCCCCTTTGATTATTGGTTTGCTTATCGACAAGCACCGCTTGAATTACTTTTTAATGACCCCTCGTGGGTTAGCCGCCATCTTTAAAAAGGTCGTGGGAACATAAGTGTTTACCAGCAGTCTTCGGCAAAAAGTCCAACAATACCTCATACAATGCCCTAGTCTTATTGGTTCGCGATATATTAACAAAAGTGCACTTAGGCCCTTTGTAAAAATTTCAAAAATAGATTCAGTGTTGTGCAATCAATAATAGCTACCTCTTTAACTATATACTTGTTGACCATGAAGCCTTGAGTATCCATCATCAGTGTATGAGACATGTTTACGGTTGCATAAATCAAAACCAAATGACTACTCACTACTTGGGTTTAGAAATTACATTTACTCAAATCACATTCTAGTAAAAATCATGCCTACTATAAACTGCACCCACTTTTGCACCCACTTTTACATTCACTTTTGCACTCACTTTTGTACCCACTTTTGCACCCACTTTTACACTCACTTTTACACCCACTTTTGCACTCACATTTGCACCCACTTTAAACTATTATTTCTATTATCGAGCGAAATTTATTGGAGATTATTTCATGCTTGAAAATTGATATGGAAGTATCAACGAATAGTTATGGTAAGCCATATGCATACTATAAAGGTTATACGTATATTGCAAAACGAACCAATAAAATGGAACTGTTATTTGACGTTGTTCAAAACATCGTTCAAAACAGTGTCAAAGTGAACTAAAAAGTAAAAATAGTGAGGTCTTAAGTGTGAGTGATCATTAATGTAGTGTGACAGATAAGACATCGTTGCTGTTTAAAAAAATACTTCAAATGTTAAAACACTAGTCCTAAAAAAGATATGGTAACCCGCGTGTTGTGCAATCAATGATAGCCACCTCTTTAAATATATACTGTACTTGTTTTCGTTGACCTTAAAGCCTTGAGTATCCATCACCAGTGTATGTGACATGTTTACGCTTGCATAGATCAAAACCAACTGACTATTCACTACTTGGGTTTAGAAATTACATTTACTCAAATCACATTCTAGTAAAATTCATGCCTACTATAAGCGGCACCCACTTTTGCACCCACTCTTGCACTCCCTTTTACACCCACTCTTGCACCCACTCTTGCACCCACTCTAGCACCCACTCTTGCACTCACTTTAAACTATTATTTATATTATCGTGTGAACTTTGCTAGAGATTAGTTCATGCTTGACAATTGACATGGAAGTATCAACAAATAGCAATGGTATGCCGTACGCATTCTATAAAGGATATTCATATATTGTAAAACGAACCAATAAAAATGGAACTGTTATTTGGCGTTGTTCAAAACATCGTTCAAAACAGTGTTGAGGTGAGCTGAAAAGTAAAAATAGTGATGTCTTAAGTGTGAGTGATCATCAATGTAGTGTACCAGATAAAACATCGTTGCTGTTTAAAAAAACTCTTCAAAATGCTAAAAAACTTGTCCCAGAAAAAGATATTGCAGCTCAAGATAGTGCATTGTTTGTTAAGAAGCATGTATCATCTCCTCAGAAAGTCGTGTTAGGACAGTTGTCAATGTCTGAAAAACTCCCAACATTATAAAAGGCAACACAGACTGTGCAAAATGTGGTATTGCAAAAGGATCAAAAAGGACTATATAGTAATAGTGATGAGGATTATAATGATCATAATGATGATGATAATGATGATGATGATGATAATGATAATGGTTATGATGATGATGATGATGTTGATGATGAAGATAATAATGATAATGGTAATGCTTTGTTTACACCTAAAAAATCATTTGTTAAATTTGTCTACTGGAACAATCCAAGTAAGCTAATCCGGCGTCTTCAGCAACTGCATGTCTATAAACAGGCTGGTTATACTGAATATGAGGAAGAACTATTGGATATAGAAAACGAGCTTCGTCGTGCTAAAATTATTATGTAATGGATCCACATAACCGCTTAAACTATTTCTTAACAATACATGTTATATTTTCTACCACTATGCTACCATTTTGCTCTCACTTTTGCTATCACTTTAAACTGTACATATTAAATATAAAAGCCAAAGCTAAATGATTTTATTATCAGAACAGTTATAACCTTTGTAGTGAGCAAATCATACTAACAGGTTAGTTGCTACTATGGAACTTACTACAACTAACAAAGGTAAACAACGTGTACTCTACAAAGGCTACTCTTATAACTATAAGCGTCAAAATGTAAAAGGAATAATATTTTGGCGATGCTCAAAAGAGAGGTCAAAAAGATGTCGAGGCAATCTAAAAAGTAGAAATGGTAAGGTTTTAAGTGTGAGTGATCATCAATGTAGTGCACCAGATGAAACACTGTTGGTGTCAACAATGAATCATGACAATGCTAAAAAGCTAGTACAAGAAAAAAATGTTGCTACTCAAAATAGTGCAGTGTTTATTGAGCAACATTTAACCCCTGCTTTAAAAGTTATGTTTAATCCATCTTCCACATCTCAAGAGTCATCAACATCACAAACTATGCAAAAGGTTGTGTTGTTGTTGTTGTTTTAAGGGGCTGAACTACAAGGTTATCTACCCTTCATATGCAAGAGAATCAAAAAGGACTAAATAGTAATAGAGAAAAAAGAAATGTACTTTGAATGTCACTATTGTACAAGTACTTATATTAAATAAATAAAAATATTGTATGGGTATTGTCTGTTTTTTCTTAATTGCTATACCCACGTCCTACTATATTAATGCCATTGTTAACCATCAACAATCTCCACCTATGTTCAGAAAGAAAGTGATCTTAAACAATACACTCTATCTATGGTTTGTGTACCGAGTATCATAATAATACAGTGTCGTCAAGCCATGTTCAGGCAATAGTAATGTTAGGTAAGGGGTTCGAACACTTGCTTCCTTGTACAGGATTAGCTTTTACTCAACAGCAACCCATAATACTATACTTTGAAACATGTCACATCTCATTGCAAAATGTCAACTGTATCGTTTTCTAAGACCCCAGCTGCTGGCTAGTAGCTAGCAGACAGTGCAACAGAAACAGTGTCACCATGTTCATTCTTTAAAAAAATTCAACATTTATTATTCTTTTTCTTATTATTGTTCATTAAGAGTAGTGTAAAGTTTTCTTTGTGACGTAACGGATATGATAGTTATCTGGCACTCTAAAGCTGTTGAGTTCAATTCGAGCTTTAACATAAAATTTTAAAAGTATATTAGAACTAAAACAGGTCTACTCAGTCTCGGGTGATCCAAATAAGTAAATATGGTTTAATTCACACTTTAACGATAGAACACGACGGTTTTTTATTTTTTATATAATGACAGCCATTTGTTCATTTTTTTTTCATTTTCACATTTCACACATTGCCATTTGTCAATTTTCCATGTACACAATTTGAAAATGTCAGTTTAAAGTTCTTGGATTTCATGATACGGAAGCAAGAATATTCCATTTTGTTGTTTACACATTTATCAATTTCCCATTTACATTTTTAAATGTCAGTTTTAAGTTTTTAAATTGTGTTGATATGGAAACATGGATTTCCTATTTTTTTCCATATCACAGACGACACGTTTATGATTTAGTCCATGCTGAAAGTTTAATTTTGTAAAACACACATTTGCTGATTAAAATTTTTCTTGAAATCACCTTAATGAAAGTGCTTGGCCATGGCAATAGTGCATTCTCTTTCTGTTTGTTTCCAAAAACGTATAGGCCTACTACTACTACTACTACTGTAGGTAAGACTGTTTTACAAAATAACACCTATCTACCGCTGCATTAAAAAAAACACAAGTGTTAAAAAAAACAACTACAGTATACTATTTACCATTTGCTATATACATTAAATACCCCACCATCCTACCTTGCCGTGTTTGCTTTGGTTGAACAATTAATGCTACCCACACACACACACACACACACACGCACACGCTTTCTCTCTCTCTCTCTCTCTCTCTCTCTATCATTCTATCTATAGTCATACATTCACACAACCATACCTGTCTTTGAAAAAACAAATACAACCACGCTATTTATCCTTGACATGCACACTTATCCCAAATAACTTTTAGTTATACATTTAACATTTACTATTACAAAAAAATGTTTCCACTATTTACAATTACAAAAATGAATATTTACAAAATACTAAATCTACTGGTTACAAAAAAGCCATGTCTCTAAACAATAAAATATAGAAGTCACACCTCCACCTCGTGGTTATAACCCTATGGTAGGCTAATGCATAGGTCATTCATCTGCACTCATTTGCTATCCATCAAGGTAAAAGTTCATTTTCTCTGTTCCACAAGATACAGATTTGATTGCTGGATTGTATCCTGCACTGTTTATGCGATATAGCTTTGCCAGTTCATAAAACCGCTAGGTAGTTCTCTACATATAGCAATTTTACCACTGCTCTACCTACGCCTTTTGCTCTTTTGGCTTTCTTACAGTCTAGTGTGTGATAGACTGCATTAACTGTATATCAAACCCAGTTCACCTTTGTATTTGTAATCCAAGTAATAATTTGAAAAGACACAAATGTAATCAGTTTTGAACGTTATCTCTGTTTTGTTTTGTTTAATATGTTTATGACATGCATATTAACCTGAAATCGAACCCTGGTGAAAAGGCTAACAGCTTAACCACTACACCACCATGTCCTTGTTTCTTAGTTTGACTCGTTCTAGGCCTCAGACCTGGAAATCGAGTTAAGACCACCAGTACAAGAGCTAAAAGTGCTTAACACTGCAACACAAAATGGATAGCTGGTAACATTATACAACCGGAAATGATTATATTTCTGTTAGCAATGCATTTTGTCATCAGCCTACTGTCTGAGCACTGACAGCAACACAGTTTAGTTTAGAACAAGCAAGTGTGTGTGTATAGATTATTAGCCTCAATTATTTAAAGCTTGTTGTGTGTAGCGACCATCTTGTCCCGGTAACCACTGAGCATTTTTGTGTTTTAGCTATCCTCTTTAACTAATCAATTAAAGATAGTCTACTCTTAATTCTTGAATCGATAAATCAGAGTTTGTGTACACCGTTCGTCATTTATTAACCCATACCTGCAACCTATACTCTCTCTATACTGCAGTTTGATCTGAAAAACAAGTTTCAATGGTAAAAGGCTTGTCAATCACCATACATGTAGCCTACACTAATTCTTTCTCTAACTAGCTATGTTTCATCACACACATGGTAAACATCTCACATGTTCGTATCCGATTATTAGTTTATAAAATCTCAGGTCGATGACCTTGATGTATTGGGTATTTTGGGTAAATTCATTGGCCATGGGAAAGGGTTGAACATTCTAAGTCCTACAACACCTCACATGTTGATATTCGATTATTAGTTTATAAAATATTAGGTCAATGACCTTGCTGTTTTGAATCCTTTGGGTAAATTCGTTGGTCATGGAAAAGGGTTGACCATCCTGAGTCCCATGACACCTCACTTGAGCCTCACTGATTATTAGTTTATAAAATCATAGGTCAATGACCTTGCTGTTTTGAATCTTTTGGGTAAATGCATTGATCATTGAAAAGGGTTGACCATCCTGAGTCCTATAACACCTCACTTGACCCTCTCTGATTATTAGTTAGCGAGATATTTACAAAAGTGCAGTTAGACCCTTTTGACATAAATAAATAATATATTCAAAAACAGAATGTCACCTCAAGTCCAACGACCTCTCATACAGGTCCCTAGCCCTATTGATTCATGAGATATTAAAAAGCTAATGACCTTAAATCTTTTGGGTAAATTCGTTGGTCATGGAAAAGGGTTGACCATCCTGAGTCCCATGACACCTCACTTGAGCCTCTCTGATTATTAGTTTATAAAATCATAGGTCAATGACTTCGTTGTTTTGAATCTTTTGGGTAAATTCGTTGATCATGGAAAAGGGTTGACCATCCTGAGTCCTATGACACCTCACTTGACCCTCTCTGATTATTAGTTAGCGAGATATTAACAAAAGTGCAGTTAGGCCCTTTCGACATAAATAAATAATATATTCAAAAACAGAATGTCACCTCAAGTCCAACGACCTCTCATACAGGTCCCTAGCCTTATTGATTCATGAGATATTAAAAAGCTAATGATCTTAGATCTTTTGGGTAAATTCGTTGGTCATGGAAAAGGGTTGACCATCCTGAGTCCTATGACACCTCACTTGACCCTCTCTGATTATTAGTTAGCGAGATATCAACAAAAGTGTAGTTAGGCCCTTTTGACATAAATGAATAATATATTCAAAAACAGAATGTCACCTCAAGTCCAACGACCTCTCATACAGGTCTCTAGGCTTATTGATTCATGAGATATTAAAAAGCTAATGACCTTAGATCCTTTGGGTAAATTCGTTGGTCATGGAAAAGGGTTGACCATCCTGAGTCCTATGACACCTCACTTGACCCTCTGTGATTATTAGTTAGCGAGATATTAACAAAAGTGCAGTTAGGTCCTTTTGACATAAATAAATAATATATTCAAAACAGAATGTCACCTCAAGTCCAACGACCTCTCATACGGGTCCCTAGCCTTATTAATTCATGAGATATTAGTTTTGGATCTTTTGGTAATTAAAAAAAAAATAACTCATCTATAAATCATCATTCAAAAACCCCGCCCGCTTACAAAAACCCAAGTGCGCATGCGTAAAAAAACAAAAAACAAACATGTTAATTCATAGTAGCAATCGGCTCTTCACATGCGTTTCATGTAGAACAACGTTTAATTTCATCATAGCATTAGAGACCATGGGCCAGTCCATAGAGACCAGTCCAAGGGGACGGTCTAAAGGGATCGGTCTAAAGGGACTCATCCATAAGGACCTGTCAACAAGGACCTGTCCACAAGAACCTGTCAACAAGGACTCGTCCACAATGACCTGTCAACAATGACCTGTCCACAAGGACCCGTTAGGTTGGGTTAGGTTACACTACAGCCACCATCTTTTAAAAAGCCCGCCCTCTTACCAAACCTATGAGTGGGCATGCATAAAAACAAAAAACAAGCATGTTAATTCATAGTGGCTACCCACCGAACACATGCACTTTATGTAGAACAACGTTTCATTCCATGTCGGCATTCAAACTCTCACATGTTGAAATTGGAAAGAGAGATTCTCTAAAAAATAAAATTTCACCCTCTAGTAGGGGTAGGTTTTATTTTTGGGGTTGAAATATGTTGTCCATTGGAAAGGGAGTGTCAGCCCGAGTTCAATGACACCTCATTTGTTAAAATCCAACCATAAGTTCGAGAGATATCGCACCGCCGCCATCTTGTGAGGTGGGGAGGTGGAGGTGGTGCTAGAACTGTCCAAAACACACTACTAATTTGTATTCCCGGATAGCACATCACTTTCTTGCCAGTTTTCCTCGATATATCCCCGCTCCGCTTGGGTGTGTGGGAAATTTGTATAAACCATGGTTGATATGACACGAGAATTTCCCCGTCATTCCGAAGTACCGTACTTTATTTCAGATGACATTTCCAGTCATCAAGTTAATCAACACTAATCATCCTTTAAAACTGAGATTACAATACTTTTTAGTACCGTACCATCAATAGAGGCCTTGGAGGCTGGATTTAGACAGCTCCTTAACCCGGTCCATGAGGCAATTATAATTGGCTACATGGATAATTCTTGCCAGGCGCGTCCACGTCGCAGGGGTGGGCAACGGTACGGTAATGGAACTACAGTACCGGCTAAGTTCTGGTGAGGACCCAGTCCTATGGGGTATAACATAGGCCCAGTGCACAGGGTTACGTGCGAAGACCTCAACGGAATCTGCAGCGGAGAAGATGGACTTCGGAACGGTGGAGATTGCGGAAGAGGCAACCCAGTACTCAGGGAATAGTATGAGTACAGCATCAATCGGCAGCGTCTGTTTCCCAGGTTAGGGGCGGCTGCAAGGGCGTCTGTTTCCCATGTTAGGGGTGGCCTGTATAATAGCTGGCAGTAGCTTCATAAAATGCCTTTGGGAGTGGCGACCCCATCGTAATAATAGCCTAAAATGGAAATGGCACTTCAAATGATTCGGAGAAGGTTAGGGCGTACCCTGCAGGCGACGCGCAGTTCTTTTGGCACTGGGAGAACTGTGAGAAATGGGCGACCAGTAACCGAAATGAAAGTGGGAATCATGAATGTTATGACCCTGACAGGCAAGGTGGAGGAGGTGGTAGACTTCATGGAGAGGGAGAATGTTGGATTGATGGGGCTGAGTGAAGTGAAATGGAAAGGTAAAGGAAGGAAGAAATTGAGGAAAGGATATACATTATACTGGAGTGGTGGCCAAGAGGCAAAAAATGGCGTGGGACTGATAACCTCGAAACAACTGGAGGAGTATGTTGAAGTGGTCGAGTGTGTGAGTGACTAATGAAAATTAGAATGAAGATGAAAAATGACGTGATGGACTTCATACAAGTGTATGCACCACAGACTGGAAACAGAGAAGACGATATTGAAGTATTCCTGGAGGATGTAGAAAGAGTAATTTCAGATGTAGAAGTGGTGATCATGGGAGATATGAATACACAAGTCGGAAACGAGAGACAAGGAAAGGAAGAAGTCATTGGACCATATGGATATGGGAAAAAGTACCGGGAAGGAGAGGAACTTGTAAACTTTTGTGAAAGGAATGGACTGATAGTGGGTAATTCATGGTTTCGGAAGAAAAACAGCAGGAAAATTACGAGATATGGTTGGGGCGATAGAAGAACAAAATCAGTAATTGATTACTTTCTGGTGGAAAGGACTAATCGCAGAAAGCTGATAGATGTGACAGCTTTACCAGGAGAAGCATTTGATGGGGACCATAGAGCTGTGGTGGCAAAATTTACATGGGAAAAATTGGAAAATCTAAAGGAGATCAGAGAAAGTAAAATAAAAGTATGGAAATTGAAAGACAAAACTGTACAGGAAGATTTTCAGGAGAGATTGAAGCAACAAATCCCAGTTACTGAAGTGAAAAACATAGAAGAGGAATGGTCCCACTTTAAAAAGGCATTTGTTGGTGCAGCACGGAGTGCTTGTGGTAGGACGTCAACAAGAGTGAACGAGATTGATTCATTGATTGATTGATTTTATTTTTACGGCTACACTTAGAGCTTAAGAGCTCCTTTACAGTAGCGCCCTACATAAAATAAGGTTAGGGCTTATACAAATAAAACATTTCACTTACATTCACAATATAAATAATAATAGTCTAACAATAGTAACCAAAAGACAGTAATAATATAACAATAATAATAATAATAATAATAATAATGATAATGGAAAGATTATTTACAAAAGAGAGAAGGCCTCCGTGGCTTAGGCGGCAGCACGCCTGCCTCGCACTGCTGGGTCCGTGGTTCAAATCCCGGTCACTCGATGTGAGATCTGTGCTGGACAGAACGGAGGCAGACAGGTTTTTCTCCGGGTACTCCGGTTTTCCCTGTCAACATTTCATTCCAGCAACACTCTCCACTACCATTTCATTTCATCTGTCATTCATTTAATCATTGCCCCAGAGGAGTGCGTCAGGCCTCGGCAGCCGGCACAGTTCCTATCCTCGCCGCTAGATGGGGGGCTTCATTCATTCCATTCCTGACCCGGTGGGAGACTGGAAGCAGGCTGTGGATTTTCATTTTCATTTACAAAAGAGTGCATACAGATACAGTATCAACCCAAAAAGAAAAGGAGAAGGAGACACCGTGGTGGAATGAGGAAGTGAGGAAAGCAGTGAAAGAAAAGAAGTCTGCATGGAAAGAATGGAATCGAGATCAAACAGAAGAAAGCAAAAGGAAGTATCACGACAGCAAACGGAGGTGTAAGAAAGTGGTAGGAGAAGGAAAGAAGAAAAGTTGGGAAGAATTTACAGGAAGAATGGAAACAGATGCAAGTGGCAGTAAAAGGATGCTGTATGGGCTTCTAAGAAGTAAGAGGAAAGAAAGAGTTACTATAAAGCTAGTGAAAAAGGAAGATGGAGAGTTGTTAACACACCCAGAAGAGATAAAGGGACGATGGAAGGAGTATTTCGATAAGCTATTGAATGTGAGCAATTGTACTGGTGAGATGGAAGTGACACAACCTGACGACTCTATAACAGAAGATGATACAACAATGCTGGAGGTGGAATTAGCAGTACAGAAAATGAAGATGGGAGAAGCAACAGGGGTGGATGAAATCAGTGTAGAAATGATAATGGCTGCTGGACCTGTTGGTATGCAATGGTTGTATCGACTGCTAAAGTGTGTGTGGAAACGGAAATGTGTACCAGAAGACTGGGTGAAAGGGCTAATAATACCAGTGTTTAAGAAGGGGGACAAGAAGGTGTGTGATAACTATAGAGGGATCACCCTCATATCACAGATAGTAAAAATAATGGAAAGGATATTAGAAAGAAGAAGGAGAGTTGCAAGAGGAACAGTATGGCTTCAGGAGTGGACGATCCACAGTGGACCCAATCTTTAGCTTGAGGCAGGTGATGGAAAAGAACCGGGAATATGGAGAGGATTTGATCATGACTTTCATAGATCTAGAAAAGGCATATGATAGTGTCCCCAGAGAGAAGGTATGGGAAACCATGGTTAAGAAGAGACTGGGAAGAGAAATGTTGGAAATGGTGCAAGCAATGTACAACAACTGTGTTAGCAGGGTACTGACCCCAGTTGGAAAGACAGATTGGTTTAGGAACAAGACTGGACTAAGACAGGGGAGTGTGCTGTCACCTCTCTTGTTCATAATGGTGATGGATGAAATTGTAAAGGAAACAAAGGAAGCATATGGACATAAAGAAATGAAGTTACTGTTATTTGCAGATGATATTGTGGTCTGGGGAAGGAACACCGAAGAAGTGCAAAAACAACTAGATGCACTGAACGAAAATATTCAGAAGTACGGCCTGAAAATCAGTATAGAGAAAAGCAAGACCATGGTGATGACAAGAGGGGAAAGACAAGGAAAGGGCACTGTGAAAATTGGAAGTTAGAGTTTGGAAATTGTGGACACGTTCAAATACCTAGGAAGTGAATTGATGCAAACTGGTAGGTTGGACATGGAGATTGGCAGGAGAGTACAGCAGAGCAATGCATTCTATGAAAGTGTAAGATAACTTGTTTGGGATAAGGAAGTACCAAGGAAAAGCAAGGAGGTAATGTATAAAGTGTACTATGTTCCCATATTAACTTATGCAGCTGAGACTTGGACCCTGACAAGCAGGCAAGAGAGTAGAATCCAAGCCAGTGAAATGAAATTCCTAAGAAGTGTGATAGGAAAGACAAGGAAAGACAGAGTGAGGAATGAAGATGTTAGGAAGGAAGTTGGGATGGGAAAACTAAATGAGAGAATTGAGAAGAATAAACTAAGGTGGTTTGGACATGTAAAGAGGATGGAGGAAAATAGAATACCAAGACAGATGCTGGAGGCAAAGTGCAAGGGTAAGAGAGCAAGAGGAAGACCAAGAACAAGGTGGATTGATTCAGTGAAGAACAGCATAAGAAAAAGAAATCTGGACTGGGACAAGATCGTGGAAGAAGAATGGTGGAAGGAAAGAGGAAAGTGGAGAAGTGCCATAAATACCCCGACCTGGCAGGAGCTGGATAAGGGGAAATGATAATGATGATGATGACTGTGGAGTAGAGAGTAACATACTTACACGTATGTACAGTACTTCATTTCATATTATGTTAAATTAATTTGCTAATGTGTATAAATAATACAATATGAATAACATGATGCTGTGGAGTCAGGAGGAAACCTCTAATAGTAACCGAAACATTGGCATGTTCCTCATCGAGTTATGAAGAAGATGTGGCAGTACACATTAAAATTGTGTTTTAGGATGACTTCTTATAAGATTTGTACAGTGCTGAGGGCAGTGGCGTCGGAAGGGGGGGGGGGGGTGCCAGGGTGCGGCCGCCCCCTCAATATTTATTTTGGGGGTGCGGCGCACCCCCAATATCTTTTGAAAATGCAAAACTTTTATATTGAGAATTGAAAAAGAAATACCTTTTTGAGATACATGGCCCAAATTTGAAATGCGAACTCGCGAGCAGCTAAGTGTGAATGCCGATTGTGAATGCATGCCAATCGTCTCTGCTGAGGTTGGCAACATTGGCCTAAAGTTAGTTTGGTAACGCTGTCGGTGAGTGCGAAGAGCAGGTTCAAACCGATTTATTCTTGAGTTATGTAAAAGAACATTAATTATACTTTTCACGACATTACACTTTAATAGAGAAATAGAACGTTTCTTATATGTATCTCCTTAAAAAACATGATATACTGACACACGCGTTGAAGGGGAATCCCCGTGACTAAAGAAGGGTGTGGATTGGGGCAGGCATCCTGGGAATGGCGTACTCATTTTGGTGCACTGGAAATTTTCCACTCATATTATTTTATTCTTTGCTTTCCACTGGACACAAGCAATCGGCGAGCAGTTGCGTGTTGGTCGCTTGCACATTCTTTGGTCGCTTGCCCGCGCAACCAAGGCGCTATTACCACTGACAACTCGCGCTATCAGACCCCCGGACTCTTATTTTATGAGTGCCCTTTTGTCCTAGTTCTTGTACTGAGGCTTGGATTTATCACCTGGGAGGACACATTAACTTGAAGGTAAGTGTCCATTAATATTACGATATTGTGCCAGTGTTTCTTTGAGGCGTTCATATGGGCGACTACCCCATCCGAGAGGTAGCAGCCTACGGTACATCACTTCCCCCCGGCGGCCAGGCTTAGACAAGGCAAGACCTCAGGCACGGTGTAGGCAAAAACCTCGCGATGGGGCGCATCAGCTGGGCCGGCCTGCCGGGCCATCGTCATCTATCCGAAGACTGGCTGGCGGATGGCCGGCCGGACGGCTGCCGCACGTGTTTGCTCAATATATGGAGGAGACAATAACAAGTACATTGGGGGTGCGGGGTACGGCAGGCAGGGACGATAGCTACTTTGCCTTTGGGATCCACGTGACCATCACGCCAGCTGTAGGGGGCACGGCGGCAAGGAGCCAAAATCAGAGCAAGGAGGGGGTTGATGGTCCAGCGTGATGGGACCTGCAGGGGTGAGGTGAGGAGAGAAGAGGAAAGGAAGAAACGGCGACTTTCCGGGGGGGGGGAATAAACACTCAATCATTCCATTCCACTTGCTTCACAGGAACAAGAAAGAGGTGGTGAAAGTTTTCCCTGCGAGTGGTAGTGAATGAGAGGAGGGAGGAATTAGGAAGTGCGCTTGTGATGAGTGATAGTGTACAGGCCACCCCCTGGAAGCCACCCTCCATCATCTATTAAAACCATCCCTAACTGGCAAATCTCATAAGTCCAGAACAGCATCTTTTACACAGCGAGGGCGGCTGATCAACTTGGAAGACTTGCCAAACACTTGCATCACACTATAAACATCTACACTATAACTAACTGGGGCAGCTATTCCAATGGAATGCTGACAGTACAACACCAAAGCCTATAAGAGGAAGGCCTTAATGAGGACACACTCTCTCTCGATTATAAGTCATACAGTGTGTCAGCCGGAGGCCCTAGCTGTTATCATCAGGTGAGTCAGCAGTGTTCAGATATCCTATACTCTGTAAAACCTACCCCACAAACTTGTACACCTAATTTGCACTATTGTTCACACTTCCCTAAAAGGGACATACAATTTCATACATCACTGACCAATAAATACTTGGTCAGTAAACTACACCTTGTATTCATAATTACATGCCTCTTCATATCCCAACACCCTTCCCGACTCTCGTCACGAGTAAGCGTGACAACAGTAGCCTGTAATCGCCGGCTCAAGTTCTATTGTGTCTCTCACACGCGACCGCTGGCCGCAAGCCGCCAGCATAGCTGACACAAGCAGGACGGTTATATAATTCCTTCTGACCAGCTGGGAGTCTAGTACATTAACCTGCGCCCAGCAGATCATCCCCATAAGCGACACTTACGTCTTTATAGGAGCACCCCCTATCATTTAAACATCCCACAACACTCTACACTGGTGAGCTTACCCAGCTACGGGAAGCTGCCCTCTTTAGAAATCACCTTCCAAATTAGCACATTAACACGTACGTTTTAGATCTAACTACCCCCAACTAAGGGATCTAAAACAAATTGGTGGAGGCGCCTCTACTACGCATAGTAAGGGTGGGACTCATACAACGAACCCCCGTAGTAGAAACGACCCCTACCGTACGCAGCCAAGCGAAATAGTGTTTTTTTTTTCTCAGACAGAAAGCATCATTTTTGCTTTCCGCTAGTTACACAAGGGATTTTTTTTTCTCCCACACCAACCCCCCAGCCCCCGAAAGGATCAGAGAGATATACGATACACTGCCAAACACGCACAGTTTTTTTTAGAAGACGCATACACTTCATTCGGCATGGCCCCCCTATACCGCCTAGCTGTGCTGAGGAGCATTGGGGAGTACCAGGAATTAATTGCCTGGCACAAGGTCTTTGAAACAAGGCAGGACTACCTCAGAAGGTTTCAGCAGCTCCTGCACGCCCAGTATATACGGATCATAAGGGCACTTGTCCGGCCACGCCGCAGCGCTAAGAATCGCAAGATTCGGGCGAAAATCCCCACCCTCCGTACACAAATCATTAAGGCACACTGGCAACTACACTGCCGACACGAGTTCATGTTCCAGCAATGGGAGACACTCATCAGGGAACACCTACGGATAGGGACTAGTGGCACAAAAGTCGCCGAACAGGCCATATGCCTCAATAGGCAGTACACCCAAATTTGGGACGAGTACCGCGAGCTCCAAGATAACAAGGCCATTTTTGAGTTCGTGGCAGGGCCGCAAGCCCAGCCGAGAGAGGACATAAGCGTAGATACGCTAACGCAGCAATTTGCGAGGATGTCCCTCTCGCCACGTACTGACACACAAGGGAAGGAGTTCACCGTGGCCACAGTCCAGAAGACGGCCAGGTTAGACTCCAATACACTGCGGGGACAAAGTTACACCATTACACATCCCTTAGCTCCGGTTCGGAAGGCAATTTTTCCAAACCAAGGAGCAGAGCCTAGAACAACCCCCTCAAAACGGACGAACAAGAGGGAGTTGACGCCAGGACTCGCGGGCACACATGACATAACAGGGAGTAAACGGGAGTTAACCACGTCATGGACTGAAGACATAGAGCCCGTCCCACTGCACATTAAGCCCACACACACCTACACAAATAGGCAAACACAAGGGCAGGAGTCTACCGTGGCCATAGGCCAGAAATCGGTTAGACTACACTCCACTACATTGCCAGGGCAGAGACAGGCAATTAAACGGCCTTTACCGCTAGTTCAAAGGGCAGTTTTGCCAGAATGGAAGCGGGTACCAGCATTTGTACCCCAGGTGTGAATGCATAAGAGGGTGTTGCCTTCAGGCCCTCAGGGTGCACAACACACACCCACACACTCTGACCAGGCGCTAACACACAGTACACGGGGCATAAGAAAGGTCCTATTACCTAACCCACGAGACCGGTCAGGCAAAAATACACACACACCCTTAAACTCTGCTAGGGTAGCGCAGAGCGCAATTAGTCCCTTAGACAGAAATACACTCAGTACAACAGCAAGGCATTACGGTGAAAGTAGGCCCAGTCTTACTTTGCTACAAATTCCTCCGGAAAATAGCAAAGGAGCACCTCAGTGGATTCCAGGGACCTACACCTTAGTGACAGGGCGAAAGTATTCACCTTTCCGAGCAAGGACGCTCGGACGGGAATAACGATTTCCACCAGGAATACAAAATAAACCAATATCACTTGCACCAATATTATAGTTACACGTAGGCTCGTTTACACGTGAGAAATACGATAATAGACACACAGAGACCCACAAACATAAACTGCACATTTTTTATGTATATACAGTGGAACATGGCTAAATCAAAAGTTTATCATTCAAAATTCTTCTTGTTTTTTTTTCTTGACCCCCTATCATTTTTAGGCCATCAATGGTTTACAATCGTGATTAAGTAAAGACATATTTAGGGCAATGCAAAGTCTTAATATGCAAAGCCGACCGGAAGCCAATTAGGCGAGCCACGCGGCTTAAGGCCGGAAAGAGCTATTCCGAACACAACCTAAGCAACAAACCACTGCATAGAGCTTAGGCGGGTCTTTCTAAGTAGAAATGACTAAAGGTTCTATGTTCCGGTCCCACAGTTTGATAGATTATCTTGTGACGGGCGAGAGCCCTGATTGTAGCAAGAATTAAGAATCTCAAACTATTTTTCAAAAGTGGTAGATTCCCCTGAGACGTAACTAGATTACTGTCGTACTAACGTCAACAAATAGGTGAATAGTACACTCAGGTCCTACTTTTCATTTTTAAACATTTTTGCACTATTTACGACACAATCTTTACAGATTACCGCTGCCTGGCAACCCGCTTTGATAAGCATAAAGCATTGCGCAGACGGGATATAATATATTTCCTCTACTGTTTTCAAAGTGCTCTCTTAATTCGGAGCGTTGCATAACTTTTTTTTTCTTTTGCCTCTTTCACTAATCCCGAGAAAGGAAAGTTAGCCAAGTGGAACTGTATGTATTTAATCCATAGGCACACGTGACACATTACACTGCCTATAACATGACTTTTTCTCATCTCCATAACAGCACGCAAGCTAAAACACAAACACCATAGGGTGAAAATCCCAGACTTTGGGAAATCCTACATATTTTTGGACGGCACACAGTCAACCCACATTACCACATTACAAGTTAATACGCTAACACAACTGTCCAGAAGACACAAGCCTGAATGGCACCAGAAATAATTACCCTGGTTAAAGACGGTCTCGAACCCGTAACCTCCTGAATACCAGGAGTGCAAAGTCGAGTAATTATCCCATGGGAGGATATAATAAGAAAGGACAGTTCCCCTAACAGATATTCATACGCGGAAAACAACAAAATCACCTCCGACACCTAGTCACCAAACACGCGACTAGCGGCCCGGAGACACTCGTGCATAACGACATTTAGTACCATTAATAGGGATATACTCGACCCACGCTTACAGTTAACACAAAACTTGGGAACACGACTGTACTTAGTGGAAGGTTCTTTTACATCACGGAAAGCCCTACTCGCAACAGCAGAGAGAGCAAGCAGGTTAGACACACACGTGCCGGACACGGAGCATTGTCAAACAAGTAATACGATAGCGCACACGTTAATGCAATTAGAGACTATCGCCGTCAGCGATAACACACTCCGCGTGGGCGACCTTTGCTGGCACAGACAGACTAAGACCACTCCAGGTTGAACTGGAACAAACGCCATCATTCACGTCAGATCCAAAACCTTATAACTCCCCAAATTACACCACGAGGAGAATTCAAAAACACACAAACTCTTCACAGGAATGCGTATTTTCATCTGCGCATTTCAAATATACGATACATGTGCCATGGTATATACGGCGCAGATATCGTCATACCAGGTCCTTACAGCAAGCCGGGTCCGAACCCACGACCACACTACACACTCGTGCCAAAAACTAACTAACCAATGGTATTTTTGGCACGAAAGACACAATCAAAAAACCACGCTGAGGACAACTAAATCCCAAAAACACAACGCAGACATAGAACACGGAGAATTACATGATCACGGGTCCGAATCCCAGCAAAATTTTGGACGCCATGGGAAACAAAAATCCAGACGCCCAATTACACTGAAGTTGGCCACAGATAAGTAAATAACTGGGTCAGACACATGCCTATAGACACAGGAGTTTTTTTTATCAGTAACCTCCAAGGGGATCACAATAGACTTCCCAGACATGGATTACACATGGATACACAAAACAAAGTCTTGCGAAAGCAGTGTACACATAACATCGATTAACAAAAGCGGGACAGATTAGCACACTGGCACTCCCGGAATCTCAAGCAATAACAACATGCCGACGTTCGCAAAAAGTCACGTTCCGACAGCCGACATACGCAATGTCAGAGACATCATGTACACAAACAAATGAAAACATAACATGACGAAATACTGACTTGCAGAGTCCACCGCATTGCAACACTGCTGCCGACAGACACTATTGTTATATCGGAAGTGACCATGAAATCACAAACACAAACCAATGATAATGCCATACATTTTTCAGCACTGTTACAACAGTTGGGACATTTAGCAATATGCGGATACTGTGGGCCACATTATCTCAGGACCATAGGAGCATATCTACAGAGATGTTGACAAGTTACACGCGCCATCTGACACTCAGACACGCGACACACGATAGGACTTAGCCTATAACAGCCCACCCGCCCGCATGGTGTAACGGAACATAAGCACACACACGCGCTCACTAATCAGGGGCGAATAAAGACAGGGACTCTGAGGGAACAGACCTCCCCAATAAACACTTCTCTTCTTACTTTTAAATCCTAACACCATCATAGACGGTCAGGTCAAGACCAGTCGCACTACGACCACTGGCTGCATTAACATTGCAACTGAAAGACCAGATTAGGTCGTGACGTTATAGCGTCACCATACTTTACTATCCCAAGGAGCGGACAGTAAACAGATTGACCAGGTGAGGATGGCAGGGGCACAGGTGGATAAGGCCAGCCAGACAGCCAATATACCGCCTACAGGCCAACATAGTACCACCTCATCCTTCCATAACCCTCCCAATTACAACATTAGCCAACACAGACACATAAACACATAAAAACACATAAACTACATGACAAAATACACATCGGGTTTGATAGACTTCATGCGTTTAAAGAGAGGGCTTACTACGCCCTGGATCTCAATGCTAACACCTGAGGATTAGGGGTGTGTCGGAAAACGACAATTAAGCGTAATGCGCATCTCCAAGTAAGAGATGAGGCCAAAATTATATACTAACAATTCTTTTTTATTAAATAATCCCGCATGAAAGGGACATAATATTATTATACACTGACCGATACCCATCCTTCAATGAGTGCGGGTAGGCCTCATATCCAGACACATGCATGGAATATCCCATCCACATACCAAGGGTTATTATTATTTAACCTGCATGACACTTTGTTAAAATTTTTGCAATCCCGGGAAATACCTACCCCCGTCCACTCATTGTAGAAGCATCCCAGCAGCATCACCGGCACTAGGCCACCATTAAGATGGAGCCCAAAGATGCGCAACCCCATCCTACCATGCTTTAAACCTATTCAACGGATAATACCCCCGGATCCTAATAACAGGGAACCTAATGCCATAAACCCTACTAACGCCTCCAGGAAAATCAACAAAGCATTACAGCTGGAAATCCGACATAGCACAGTAGACCTAAAGTAGTCTATGCACTTAGAAGTTTCTACAACCCCAAAACACTTGAAAAATTTTACATTTTATATACAATAAATTATTTACACAATACACTTATTTTTTCCATATATAAAAAGGAATCTGTGACACGCTGATTGATGATGACAGCGTAAGCTGAAGGGAAGAGGCACCACACAGAAGCAGAGCTGGGTAAGGCGATGTTGAGCCTTACCCTAGTTAACTCACTGACCAGACCAAACAGACGAACCACGTAAGGTTGAAGCATTCATGGCCTGGCACGGGCGAACTTCGGAATCCTAGGTGTGCCTAGCCTGCCCCTAGGACGAAGAGATGTTACACCCACTATGTGCCACGGTCGTCGAAGCCAAGACCTGCAGGGGAGACTTTCTGAGGATGGTGGGAGAAATAGCCAGCTCCACGCCGGACTCAGGAGATGACCCTAGGGACGACCCAACTAGGACTAGACTTTTAGTTAGATATAAGTACGTAGGGCTTCTAGAGCGGGAAGCAAGACTCCTATGCGCGGGAGTGAAGCATTATTTTTGCCAATAAGGGCGAAGAGATTATTATTACTGCGAATAAGGGCGAAAAGGATACTATTACTGCCAACAAGGGCGAAGAGGATACTATTACTGCCAATAAGGGCGAAGAGGATACTATTACTGCCAATAAGGGCGAAGAGGATACTATTACAGCCAATAAGGGCGAAGATGATATTATGCCATTGGACGATGTCCAATGCCCACATAAATGGTGACGCAGCGGGCAGCCAAGGGCATTAAATGAGGAGCATCGCGAGCAACTCACAGGGGTTAAAGTGGGCAGACCCAACAACGACAACATATGCAAAGGCAACGGCAATGAGCAGGCAAATACAGCGGGCGAAGCGGTTTGCTTAGTGGCACCGTAAGACGCCTGCGACTATATTAATACTAGTTAATAATTATTAGCATAAATGTCGACAACTAGTATTAAGGGAGCGGAATCCGGCGATTCTAGAGACAACCGGTGTTTCTAGGATACGTGCGGGTAGGTAAAACTGCCCCGGGCGATCGCTCTGGTCAACATTTTAGCATGTAAGACAGTTGCATTTTGGTACGCAACTTAGAATTAAGCAAATTTTATAACCGCTGTTGCTAAATAATAGCACAGCATATTTCGGCAATAAAGTAAGGTCAACCATTCGGCTTATAAATAGCAAACATTTTTGCTACCATAATTAAGGTAGAATATCTCGGCACCTGGCGACTCAAATTCATTGCCAGGGTAAGCCCGATAACACACTAGAATAAGTCAGATTTAGGCTAAATATCTCGGCACCCGGTAACTAAAATTCCGCTACCGGGGTAAGCCCGACAACATATTAAGATAAATGGTATTAAGACAACACTAGGTTAAGGCAATATTTGGAGCCACTTTTTATATATCCCTAAGAGTAGTCTATAAATAGACATAAGGTTAGATGGTAGACAGGAGTACACAATCACGTTGGTAGACAGGAGTAAACATACACATGGACAGTGATATTAATCATATATATGCTTGCTTTACAGCCATGAGCTCCAACGTGGGACACCCGCTCCCAATATAGGGTGCTCCATCATTATGGACATTTATTTTTTGTCAGCATAGAGAGTGGCGCCAATATGGGCACTCTCCAGATTTTATATGGCAATATCATTATTATATTGTGCTTACATATCATGTTATATTTTCTTGCACCCCGCCAGGTATCGGTCCAGCGCCGACAACCGAGCACTGGGTACAGGCAACCGCTATCATGTAGCAACCACGTGTTGAGCACCATGCTCATACTGTCATGTTTTACAGGCCAATACACAGGATGACAAGGGTAAACACCCTATACATATACATATATGTCCAATAATTTCTTTTCTTTACCAACAGGTGGCGACATTGTATATAGCCCCCTGTAAATATTTTGCCCACGCCCATACACGTCTTGCTAACCCCCACTCGCACACACAATTTCCCCCCCCCCCCTCTACACACATCAATAAATTTTGCTTACAGGTAATAAATCCGCACCACGGGGGATATATGCCTGTGGGATATACCCCACCGCAGGTCGGATCAACGTTTAATGGATATCTCACCTAATATGAGAGGTGACATACGGCCACACAACGCGGACTCCTCATGTAAAGGACGGGTTGTGCCGCCATGATAGTCGCGCCCACCCACAGGGGGCAACGCTATTAGCATAAGTGTTAGAAATGATGACGATGAGGTACCACATAGATTAGAATAACAGAAATTTAGCGCGCTTAGTTAGTCCGTAAGATAATTGTAAATTGTAAATTAGCACAAAGTAATGCGCCCACGGGCAGTTATTCTCTTATTAATGTATAAATAATACTTCGCACCCCCACATTGTCTGCGGAGGTAATAAATGGTATTCATAACTATATGCGCATATCAAAGTTACATATTAAACAGTATACTCTCTACATTAATATCACATGTACACAATGATTATGATTTGTTTCTTTCATTTTCTTTCTTCTAACGACCAAATTTGTGAAGGTGTTCCGTTTTGTCCCAAAACAATAAACATATTTTAAATATTTCCCCTAACGTATACCTTGGAACACCTATTTTTTCTACTTCTTCTATCTTTCTCATTGCAGGGAGCAATTTTTTTCCCCAAGATAGAGCCGGACGGCACAATCACACGTCCAGCCCTGGGTTTTCTCCTCCCTGCACAATGTATTTTTTTGGAACTTTTTATATATTGCAAATGTCAATTTTTTTCTCATGAACTGTTTTAAAATATCAAATGTATATGTATATCCCAAAACCCACCCCTCTGAACACGAGCTGATCTCACATCTACACGACATCGCTACATCAACACGACATCACTACCTCTACACGACACAGAAGAAACAAAGAAGAGATACAAGGAAGATTCAAGAATAACCTAATACATCGACACCCCAACTCCACGTTCCGTTCCCGTTCGCGGGGACGCGAACTAATCAGAGGAGGAGGCTTGTACAGGCCCCCAGGGGGTTGCACCCCCTGGAAGCCACCCTCCATCATCTATTAAAACCATCCCTAACTGGCAAATCTCATAAGTCCAGAACAGCATCTTTTACACAGCGAGGGCGGCTGACCAACTTGGAAGGCTTGCCAAACACTTGCATCACACTATAAACATCTACACTATAACTAACTGGGGCAGCTATGCCAATGGAATGCTGACAGTACAACACCAAAGCCTATAAGAGGAAGGCCTTAATGAGGACACTCTCTCTCTCGATTATCAGTCATACAGTGTGTCAGCCGGAGGCCCTAGCTGTTATCATCAGGTGAGTCAGCAGTGTTCAGATATCCTATACTCTGTAAAACCTACCCCACAAACTTGTACACCTAATTTGCACTATTGTTCACACTTCCCTAAAAGGGACATACAATTTCATACATCACTGACCAATAAATACTTGGTCAGTAAACTACACCTTGTATTCATAATTACATGCCTCTTCACATCCCAACACCCTTCCCGACTCTCGTCACGAGTAAGCGTGACAACAGTAGCCTGTAATCGCCGGCTCAAGTTCTATTGTGTCTCTCACACGCGACCGCTGGCCGCAAGCCGCCAGCATAGCTGACACAAGCAGGACGGTTATATAATTCCTTCTGACCAGCTGGGAGTCTAGTACATTAACCTGCGCCCAGCAGATCATCCCCATAAGCGACACTTACGTCTTTATAGGAGCACCCCCTATCATTTAAACATCCCACAACACTCTACACTGGTGAGCTTACCCAGCTACGGGAAGCTGCCCTCTTTAGAAATCACCTTCCAAATTAGCACATTAACACGTACGTTTTAGATCTAACTACCCCCAACTAAGGGATCTAAAACAATAGTGATAAAATATAATGATAGTGAAGTGATTTTAAATAGTGATTATAAAAAGTGGATTTTAGATTTTTAAAGATTAATTCGGTGACAGGACTGGAGACTTGAATAGTCGTTTAATTTTGATTTTTTTAAATGTTTTGAATGCATGAAAGGCAGTCGAATGGTTGGTATCACAGGTAGAAGTTGGTTCTCCAAAGCGGAGAGAACATTTTATACCAACGGTTTCCAACATTCGAGAAAGGCGGGTGAAAAATACAAATTACATGAAAACAGTGACTTTCACCGGAGAAATTATGAACTAATCATTAATAGAGAAAATAGCCAGCCTGTAACTGCGAAGATTGACAAGGGAATGTTGAAACAAATGATCGTTGCTCGCAAATGTTTTCTTGTTGTTATTAGTTGTCTTCATTGAACTCTAGGTAATACTGGAATGCTGTATGGGAGCAAAGTGCGGCTTTTGGTGCGACTAGTTACGCCTGGTAGTGCACGTCAAGGATGCGATGACCAGGAAGCAGTTTTCAGCGAGGGTTACCATGGGAGGAGTCGTTCCAGTAGTACCTACAGTTCAATGGTTGTCTTAGATATTTAATGCTTACTGGTAGCGCTGTTCGCAGCCACGACTCTGTTCAAGGCAACCTCATGGAGCTTTTACAGGAGAGAAAAGACGATGTACCCAAACTTACTTGGTGGATGTCGCGTCGTAACAATTTCCTCAGCCCTGACATGCAGAATGAGGTGATTGAAATAATGGCCCTCTCTGTTCTTCGAGACATAGCAAAACAGGTACACGAATCACCTTTTTTGGTATTATTGCTAATGGCACCACCGATATTGCGGGCTTAGAGCAGTTCTCTGTATGTGTTAGGTTGGTTCACCCTAAAACCTTTCAAGTAACTGAACTTTTTCTCGGGTTGTACAACCCACAAGATGCAACCGCTAAAACGCTGGTTGGTGCCATAAAAGATGTTCTCTTAAGGTTACATTTTCTATTGTCAAAATTGTGGGGTCATTGTTTTGATGGCGCCTCTTAACATGTCTGGGCACATCAAGGGAGTTCAAAAACTTCTGTCTTATGAGCAGCCAAAATCCCCTTATGTTCACTGTCAAACCATTCCCTAGGCTTAGCTCATCAAGAAATCTCGCGGAAAATTGCAGATCTTTGTGATTTGCTTGTTGTTGTGAACAATTCAAGTAATATCATGCTCGATCCTTCGAAGAGACAGAACACCTTTAAAGATGTCGTCCTGGCACCCTGTGATGACGATGATAATGCCGTCGCCAATGGACCGTCATCAAAGCTCATCGCACTTTGTCCAACGAGATGGAGCGTGAGATGCCGGTCTCTTAAAAGGTACAAGGAGAACTACAAAAGGGTCATACTGCCTCTCCGATGCCTATCCTCGATGACCCCACGGGTGCTTCTCCGGAAGTCAAGTCGGCAACTCATGGGTACCTAAAGAAGCTGAAGTCATTCGATTCCGTTTTAATTTCTTCACGTCATTGTCGAAATTTTTGGTCCATGTGAAGAACTTGCAAAGGCCCTTCAGAGCCCATGTTATACCGTACTGCCACAGGAGCAAAGAAAGCTGCTCTGATTTTGATGTCGGCAATGGAAGCTCTTCGAACGACAGAGGAGTTTGATCGGATCTACAAGGAAAGCTACATTTATGCTACGGAGATATTGGAACTTGACTGCTCTTCTTTACCAAATCCTAACCAACAAGTTTCCGAAAACCAAGCCACATGCGAACCCGACGATGAGGAAGAAGAAGCCGAGTAAAAGCAAAAAAAAAAAAAGCAGAAGCAGAGCAAGAAGCCCAAACATGAACAAAAACTTCCCAGAAAACGGCAGAGGAAAATTCCGAAGCGTTTAGAACAAACTGTAA
Organism: Meconema thalassinum; assembly: GCA_946902985.2. Taxonomy (NCBI): domain Eukaryota; kingdom Metazoa; phylum Arthropoda; class Insecta; order Orthoptera; family Tettigoniidae; genus Meconema; species Meconema thalassinum. The sequence goes on along the minus strand of OX336389.2, from coordinate 734,372,138 downwards.
CCGAATGTATTCAGTTACAGTAGCTCACCCTCGTTTTTTTTGCCTTGTGCAGTTAGTTTGGGGTATTTTATTCATATCTTATTATATTGGGTTAAAGTGGGGTTGCTGAGGTGATTTTTATTGTACCTGTGTGTGTTTTGTGGACTGATTCATCTTTGGATGGTCCGGACCAACTATGATCATTGTTTATTAATTATCGGTTTTTGAATATTTGATATTATAAAATACGGGGTTTTGCGATTTATAACGTTTTGGGAACAAGGATATATAAGACTGTGTTATTTTGAGTAGAAGCATCATTTCATTTTGGTTTGGGGTTAATGGCTTTATCTTGACCTAGTAATGTTAAATGTTAGATTCGTGGCTGTACTATAAGGAACCAAGTATTGGTATTTTCGAGGACTGGAAATGTTACAAACCCGGAAAAGACAGGCAGTAATTCGGCTTGTGGTGGCAAGTTCAGGGAATACCTAGGCTATTAATAGCATGAACTCTTATGAACTTCGAAAGGAAAAATACTGAGTGACGTCAGTAGGAATTACGTCTGTCTAATGTTCATGTGTTGACACAGATGTTCCGCTAGGAGCGGGCCACGCACGAGTTAGTTCTGGCAGGAACAGTGGGGTGATGTATCCGTTCGCCAGTGCATATAATGCCGTGTCTAGTGTTCCGATGTCGTCTTATTGCTTTATTGGCAGAGTCCAGATATACTAGTGCCCAGGGTCGTATTACGTGACATGGTTTCCGTAACGAACAGTTAGAGATCGGGTCTTCTTGCTTTTAGGCTAGAGTCCATGTCTTCTTGCGCCCATGGTCGATTTATCTGGCATGGTCCGGTAATAGAACAGCAGAGACAGTAACTAGACATTCACTGAGCGTTGTGCTATTGAATGACTACATATTTTCTACATGGTTAAGTTCGTAGACCATGGGTAGCTGATCATATCACACCCTAAAAAGACGTTCATAACCTCACTTCATCATTTCTTGTGTAAGTCATGGGAGGATGTCATGGCGTTGAAGTCAACAAGTCTGGCGAGTGTAGATTCGTGCTCAAACTGTGCAAAGTGAAAAGAATAGGCAAATGATGCATGAAAGTCTGACGAGTGTAGATTTGTGTACAAGTGAAATATGTATAGGAGGCTGGTAGGCCTAGGTCGAATATGGCCGTAAGTGTTTGCTGCTCTAAGAGCCTAAATTCAGTGGCAAGGTACTGTACAAAATTTTTCACGAGTTTATTGAAGGGTATTTCTCATGTTGTATATTATGTATATAGATGTATAGTACAGCCAATAGATTGTTTCTTTTAAATTCATGTGTGTGTTAATTCTTGTTTTGCATGAACCTGGTAACATCAGCGAACGCATGCCAAATGCCCTACGCCTGGGATAAGGTGTTTCATAGTCGGGGCAACAGTTATGTATTTTATTCTATTTTATTCAGGAAGACCCATATGGTCAACCTTGGCGCCCATTCAAAGTCGGGAAGTTATGTTAAAATCACTTGTGGCCTGTATTTAAAGGCAGTAAACTCTGTAGGTTTGTGGTAATGAGGGTAGTTAAAGTTAAATCAACTCCAGCGGGGAGGTGAGAGTGTGTCTATTTAAAAGTCGCAAATTCGCGTGGCCGCCATGTTGGTTTTGTAGTTACCAGTTTCTCAAAAGTCACATGGGTGAACTTCTAGTAGCTCCCTTTATCACCGTAAAAAATTCCAGGGTGATATCAGGAATAGTTTCGGAGATATTGAATGCTGGTGAAATATTTCACACAGCCGCCATGTTGGATTGGTGAGACGTAACAAAATTTGAAGGGCACGGCGGGGTCGTCCGGAATAGTGCTATGAACTTACCGAGTTTCATTGAAATCGCTCCAGCCGTTTTTATGTTATTAGGGGGGACACACTCCTCACACACACACACACACACACACTCACACACGCACACACACACGGACAAAAGGTGATCTCATAAGCCTAATTTTTCAAAATTGAAAATGGGCTAAAAAGAAAATAAACAAACAAACAAACAAACAAACAAACAAAGACTGGCTTTTGCTGGCTTATAGCTCGCGTATTATCAACTTTTCTCCTTTCGTGGATTACAAATGCGAAGTCGCATAAAGGAAATGAAGCTGCGCCTCCAAAGTTAGGCCACCCGCTAAGGCCGAGTAAATCTTGCACCCCCAAAATGAAATCCGCTCCGACGCCACTGGCTGAGGGGCTAATACAATCTCCCTGCAGCGTGGCCAAAGCTCTCCCGGTTTTCTGTCTGAGAACACGAGTTAGTATCCTCCCCAATGTGAACGCTCTACCTACCGCTTGTAATGAATGCATATAATTTGTTGTTGCTTTTTCATTTAGATACCTGAGGCATCAACCTTGCACACTGTCACCGTTTCACTGAAGTGTCATAGTGGAGCTTGAGTAAATTTGAAGTTGGTGGGCGGAATGCATTGATTCGCACAATGAGAGCCAGGCTAAAGAGTTACCTGAGCGCATCGGAAAGTCATCGCACAGCTGTTACGACATTTGAATATGCCACGCATGGAATCCACCAATCACGTAATTTGTACAGCTGAACATTTTATTTGAACCTCATTGTTGTTGTTGTTGTTTGAGTCTTCAGTCCTTTGACTGATCTGATGCAGCCCTCCATGCCTCTCTCTCCTGAACTAATCGTTTCATCTACACATAGCTACTTCATCCTAGATCCGAGGCAATCTGTAAACATATTCTAATCTTAGTCTAGCCGTACAGTTCTTATCATCGACCCTTCTTTCCATAACTAAGTTTTCTATTCCAGTGTGTCTTAGTATATGTCCTACCAACCTATCTCTTCTCCTCGTTAGCAGTTGGCAGAGACATCTCTCCTCGCCCACTCGTCTTAATACGTCTTGTTTCGATACTCTATCTACCCATCTGATCTTCATAATTATTATGTAACATCACATTTCAAACGCTTGCTGCACCAACAGTCCAAGTTTCACTTCCATAGAGTGCACCACTGCAGACACAGGCTTACAAAAATGACTTTCAAATACCATTCATTGCAACAGATTTCTATTTTGAAGAAATGCTTTTTTTTTGCCCGAGTCAACCTACTCTTTATATCCTCTTTGCTTCGTCTATCACTGGTTGTTTTGCTTCCTAAGTAGCAAAGTCTCCTACTTCCTGTAGTTCTTCGAATGCCAATTTGACGTCATAGGAGTTTCTGATCTATTTCGGCTGCATTCCATTATTTCTGTTATACATTTATTGATTTTCAACAATGAATCTTTACTCCTACTTTAAATTTTCCTGTAACTTGCGTTATTGTTTGCTCAATGTATAGATTGAAAAGGAATTGTGATAAGTCGCAGTCTTGCCTTACACCACTCTGAATCCCAGGTTCTCTCCCATGTCCATCGGCTCGAAGAACTACCGTCGGTTTTTTGTACAGATTGTAGATCACCCTCCTATCCCTATATTTTATTACAATCCTATTCAAGATATCAAGCAACGTTATCAGAAGCCTTTTCTATGTCTACATATGCCATGAACGTTAACCTATTTTTCCTTCATCTGCTTAAGACTTAGTACAGATTCCCTTGTTCCTACGTTTCTCCTGAAACCAAATTGGTCTTCACCCAACTCGGTTTCTATCTGTATTTCCATCCTTTTGTAAATTATTCTAGTCCGGATCTTTGTAGCATAATTAATTCAGCTGATTGAACGGTATACTTCACATATGCCAGTTCCTGCTTTCTTCTGTATAGGGATGATGACATTCTTCTTAAAATCATAGGGTACCACACCTGTCTCATAAATCCTACACACCAAGCGAAATAACTTGGTCAGACCTTCATTACCTATGCAAAGTAGCAACTCATTCGGTATATCATCTATTCCTGGTGTATTGTTGCTGCTTAAGTCTCCTAGTGCTCTATCAAATTCTGATCTCAATAGTAAATCTCCTTCCTCAGCCTCATCACTTTCCTCTTCCCTTTCCGTTGCATAATAAATTCTCAATCTCCTTACCCCTATGCAAACGCTCTATGTAAGCTTTCCATCTCTCAACCTTTTCTTCTCTGTCAATTAGAGCTTTTCCATTTGAGTCCTTGATATTACAGCACTTAGACTTCCTTTCCCAAAAGTAATCTTAATCCTCCAATAAGCTGTATCTACTTTTCCTACTTTCAGACGTTTCTCTATACTGGCACATTTTTCTTCCAACCATTCTTCTTTCGCTCCCTTGCACTTCCTTGTTTTCATCATTTTTCTGACGTCTGTATTCTGCTTTCCCCATTTCATCTCTTGCATTCTTGTGCTTCCTCCTTTCATCCATTGATTCTATAATAATCTGAGTCATCCACGGTTTTCCACCTATTCTTTCCTTTCTACCAATGTTTTCTTCTACGGATTTTGTTATTTCATTCTTCAAAAGAGCCCATTTCTCTGCATTTGAAGTTTACTCATGGTTCTCAATTAGACCTTCTCTTATACTCCTCTTCAATCTTTCATTCACGCCCCTTTCTTTTAGTTTGTCTATCCCCCACCTTTTAGGCTTTTGACTTTTCTTCAGAGCGTTCAGCTTAAATTTGCTTTTCATAACAACGAGTTTGTGGTCAGAGTTTATGTATGTTCCGGGATATATTTTGCAATCCAAAATGTGGTTTCGGAATATCTACTTGACCATAATGAAGTCGATTTGGAAACGACCTGTACCGCCTGGTCTCATCCATGTGTATATTCTTCTATTGTGGTTATTGAATCAAGTGCTAGCCATGACCAACTCGTACTCTGTGCAGAATTCCATTAACCTACTTCCTTGATCATTCCTTTCACATAGTCCAAATTCTCCTACTATCTTCCCTTCTCTTCCTTTTCCAATCACTGCATTCCATTCTCCCATTACTATAACATTTTTGTCACCTTTGACATACCTCAGAATTTCATCTACTTCTTCGTAGACATTTGCAACTTCATCATCATCAGCTTGACTAGTAGGCATATAGACCTGTACTATTGCGACGCACGTAGGTATTGTATTGAGTTTAGCTACACTTATCCGTTCACTATATTGCTCATAATATTCCACCGGCTGTCCAAGTTTCCTAGTCAATATGAGACCTACCCCCCTGTAACCGTTATTTGATTTAGTTCTAATGATCGTATAGTCTCCTGACCAAAAGTTCTGTTCTTCCTTCCAGCGCACTTTACGAACCCCAACCAAATCCAACCTCAACCTCTCCACTTCCCTTTCTAAGTTTTCTAACCTTCCAGTACAATTCACACTTCTAAAATGCCACGCTCCGATCCGTAGAATGTCAGATTTCCTCTTTGTCGCTCCTGTGATGGCAAACCCTTCTCGAGTAGTTCCCACCTTGATATCCAAACGAGGGACTAATTTACCACCAGATTGGAATTTTACAAGAGAGGAGGCCATCATCACAATTATACATAGAGAGGTGCATAACCTGAGGAAGAATATTACGGCTGTAGGTTACCGTTGCTTTCAGCCGTGCAGCAGAGTACAGCTTGGCCATTAGTTGGTACGACAAATAAAGAAATTATTAATTTTAAAAGGCTGCTACTCCCCTTCAGAATGAAGTAATTAAACTATATCACCCAACTTACGACACTGCACCATGTTACCCAACTTTACGGCACTGCACTATGTTGCCCAACTTAACGTTACTGCACTAAATCACCCAACTTTGCAACACTGCAACACTTAACGACGACACGCACTATGTCACCCAAATTTACGACGCTGCACTACGTTACCCAACGTAACGACACGCACTATGTCACCCAATTTTACAACACTGCACTATGTCACCCAACTTTACGACACTGCACTATGTCCCCCAACTTTACGGCACTGCACTATGTCACCCAACTCTACGTCACTGCATTATGTCACCCAACATTACGAAACTGCACTATTTCACCCAACTTTACGGCACTCCACTATATCACCCAACTATACGACACTGCACTATGTCACCCAATTTTACGACACTGCACTATGTCACCCAACTTTACGACACTGCATTATGCCACCCAAATTTACTACACAGCATTTCGTTACACCACTGTACGACACCGCACTAGGCTGGCTGCGTGACCCAGCGGTAACGTTCTCGCTTGCTGGGCCCAAGGTTACAAGATCGAAGCCTGATGCAGCCAGTTGGCATTTAAGGGTGCGCAAATGCGAGGGAGCCATGTCAGTAGATTTACTGGCACGTTCAGATCCCTTTCGGAGCAAAATTCCAGCACCCGGCGTGTCGAGAAGCCGCAGTTGTTAAAAGGGATGTAAAACCAAAAACGTTGTTATTATTATTATCATTAACACCACACTACTGTATGTTACAGCATAGACATTGTAACGTAATCTTGATTACGGTACAAATTATTATTATTATTATTATTATTATTTTTAATGTCATTGTGTAATTATTATTATTATTATTATTATTATTATTGAAATATCAAAGTTATATCGTTTTATTCACCCATTAATATCAAGGGAGGGGCCATACCATATTCACGTCATTACCATAGTCATATATAATATTGTCAAGTGCTTAGATTGAGAAACAGGGTTTTTATAGAGGTCTAGGGCTGTTTTATTAGTTAAATTGTAAAGACAGGACGGGCATGGTTGGAAGAAGTTACGGACGGTGAAGCAACATATTGCAAGAAAATGTATTTCTGGAACGAAGCCACGCTGACTGGAGACAAGGGCTTGGAGAAAGATTTCGGCGGAATATATAGATGCGCAACGAGAGGAATAGCGGGTTCTGAGTGGAATATTTGAAGTACGCGGGCCTGTATTCCCGCTCGGAGAAGTTTTAGCGTCGCTTGAGGACTGAGAAATGCTTTGCTATAATTGGTCTGATGGGTCGCGGGCAAATTTATGCCGCGAAACATCGGGACCATTCAGAGTGTATAAAAGCCCAGCGCGACTTCAGCACTGGCTATTCTATAGATTCTATTCTGTCATTCACATATTCGATCACGCACTCACTCACTGACTTTGTGAGTCGTAGACTCTGCCAGTCCCTCAGTAAGATGGGACTTAGTGAATTCAATTAGCCTGGTTTGTTCAAATTTGCTTACCATGGTGATCAAACTCATAAACAAGCAGCAGCAGCAGCAACAACAACAACAACAACGAGAAGAAGAAGAAAACATATGTTTTCAAAGGTCAATAAACGTGTGTTGGCGTAAGATCTCAAATTAGACTGCAAGCAGACCAACGAGATGGACTTTGAACCACAAGGCACCAGGTATGTGGACCGAGTTATTATCAACACAGAAGATCAGCGCTAGCGAGAAGACAGTCAATATTGCCCCGCAATTAGGGAATATTAATGCACATATTGTACACAGCTCGAAACCTCAGATCAAATGTTAATAATTTTGTTGTAAATAAACCAGTATTAGTTAAAATGTCTTGTTCATTGGGAGTTGAATATATAGGATAGTTGGAATGCAAAGAGTATCTCATAGAGCAAGTTTATTGCCCTACGCTCCGATGATAGATCTTGGCTCAAGGAAGGGAGCGGCCGTGGCTAAATAAAATTTTAATGTGTTATCTTTACGATAACTGGCGCCCAGTAAATCTAAATTAATAAAGTGTATGTCGTCTGTCTAGACAGGCCAATGCTAAATAAGAACGATGAGGTGGTTTTAAGGAGTCTTGAGTGTAATATCTGTAGAAACGTTATAAATGATCGCCCAACTTGTAGAGCGATATCCAACGACAAAGGTAGCCGTTACAAATGGCACAACCAATGTGGGGCTACGAAATATCGTACTGAAGTGAATGGATATTATGTATAAATCCAGTTTATTTCAAGTATGTTAAAGTTTAAAGTTGTTTTCATGTACGATATAAACGAGTACTCTTTGCATTCATTCCGAGTTTTTCAATAAAGAGGCATATATCAAGTTAGGGAACTACGGTTATAAATTAGGAGTGTTCTTTTGATGAGTTGTTTTTTGGGTAATGAGTAACAGGGATAATTTGGGGAATATACATTTGAGAAACCGTAGTATTATAAGATCAGTTAAAATGTCAAAATTAGATGTGCAGGGTACCAATGATGAGATTCCAAAAGTAAGCGAAAATCAGGAAACTGAGGAAAATAAACAAGACGGGGCTACAACCATCCAGAGTAATGAGGGGGAGAATCCTTCCTGGCTTCGAAACCTGACGATGCTCATAACTGAACAGAGTAAGAAGTTAGAGGAACAAAGTAAGAAATTTGACGTGCGTAGTGATCAGTTAGAAAAAGCAATAGATCTTAAGTTCTCTGAGCAGAGTAAGAAGCTAGATGAACAAGGTAAGAGGTTTGATGAAGCCACAGAGAACTTCAATAGACAAATAAAAGAAGTAGGCCGAGAATTTCACAATAAGTTAGAAAACAGGATTAGTGAGGTGGAGGAATCATGGTCACTTAAGGTTGATGCCAGAATGCAACAAGTGTCGGAGCGAGTTGACAAAATTGACGAGGAAGTGAAAATTAAATGTAGTAAGGTTAGGGTTGACTTAGAAGGAGAAGTCAACAGTATGAAGGTCAAGTGTGATAATAATATTGCTAAAATAGGTAATTTAGAAAATAAACTAGAGAGCGATAATCAAGAAATTAGGGAAGAGGTTAACAGTAAATTTAACAGTATCAGTGAAGAAGTAGCGAGTAAGACAGATAAAATGGAGGAGAAATTGCAGAGATGTCAGAAGCAAATAGCAACAAATAGCGGTAATGTACAAATAGGAAATTTAAGTAGATTTCTAACTAAAGAGGCAGATTTGCCAGTATTCACAGGCAAGGCATATAACCCAATGGAATTCTTAAAAACAGTAGAAAAGAAGTTCGCTAAAGATTTAGAAGAGGGGATCGTTCAATGGGAACAAGTACTTGAGATGCTAGATAAATCTTTTGTTAGGGATTCAAGGTCATGGTTCAGTGTGTATAAATACCAGATGACTAGTTTTAGAAAATTTAAAGAGAAGTTCATAGCCAAGTACTGGAATGAAAATGTGCAAGAAAGAGAAAGATGTAACATTATTTTTGGGAAGTACCAAAGGAGAGATGGTGTTTCGTACACAGAGTATTTCTTAGCGCATGTACTTATATGCCAGAATTTAGAAGGTTTAGAGACTGAATCACAGGTAATTAAAACATTATTAAGGCATTTTCCTGATATAATTAAAGAAGCATTCTTCATGCAGAATATTACTACTATTGACGGGTTCGAGAAGCTATTGGAAAACTTTGACTCTCTTGAAAATAGTAGGACCGAACGCAAGCCAATAAGTAGAGGAGATAATTTCGGGCAGGGTGAGAGAGAGAGGGGAAGAGAACAAGGCAGGAATGCGAATTACGAAAGACGACTTGACAATGGGGGACGCACAGCAAATACGAGGAACGAGAATTTGAACAGAGTAGGGGAAGGTACTAGGCCAGACAGACGTACAGGTCAACAACAACAATCTACATCAGGGGCAGGTAGGCCTAATTTAAACGAATAACGGGTTGCAGTGAGGTCAACAGACAGCCCGAAGTGATTGCAGTTCAATGTCCTAGGAATATTGAGTATTTAGGAGATTTTAATATAGATGTTAGAGAAGAACTGCTTTATGACCTAAATGGTGGAAATTTAGATAATGTTGAGAATGAGATTATGTCACCAGTAATTAAACTTAATGTGTGGGGTAAAGAAGTTGATGTTTTATTGGACAGTGGAAGCGAAAACTCTTGTATAAATTTAAGATTTTTGGAAGATGTAATGAGAGAAGGTATTCATGTTGATATAATTCCAGTTAAGTCCACTTTCATTGTCACAGCTGTAGGTAGTAGGTCTCAGAAAATATCTAAGCAAGTCGCAGTTCCAATTAACATTAGTGAGTTAGTTAAATTTCAGCCCTGTTTGGCAGTTCCAAATTTAGTATATCCGGTGATTCTCGGTGCGGAATGGTTATCATTATATCAAGTTAAATTAGATTTTCATTTTGGCAGGATATGTTTATTTTGGCAGGATAAAGAAGTTCAGGTTACGTATAAGGTGTCTAAGACTGACAAACAGATGAAAGTGTGTATGTTTGAGGAAGAAAGCAACGTGGTTGTGAGTGATGAGTTTCCTGAAGTAAATGAGGTAGACCGCGGAGATGCTAGTGAGAGCAAAGTTTTTAAGGTGTGTCAGGTTGCAATGGAGTCTGAACTTGAGAGTAGGATCCATGATGCATTGTCACAGTGTAAGCTGGATGATGAGCAAGGTCATCAGTTACATGAGGTATTAATAAAATATAAGGAAATTTTCAGCTCAAAACCCGGAGCAACACACTTATATGAGCATAGTTTTGTCGTTAAAGACACAAGTAGTTTCGTAGGGCCTAGGTATCCTGTCGCAACTAAATATATGAAAGCCGTCGAAGAACAGATAGAATTAATGTTGGAAAACGACATAATTGAGCCTTCAGCTAGCCATTGTTTAAATCCATTAGTTGTAGTAGCCAAGAAAGACAATTCAGTGAGACTGTGCATAGACGCCAGAATGTTAAATACCAGAATCGAAAGCGACCAGCTGAGAACTGAAACAGTGGAGGAATTAGTTCAACGTTTTCAGGGGCGGAAGTGGTTCTCGACAGTAGATTTAAGTAGCTCATTTTGGCAAGTTCCACTCCGTGCTTCAGATAGGTATTTAACTGCCTTTGCTTTTAAGAATAGACTCCTACAGTTCAAAAAAGTACCATTTGGGACTAAAACTAGCAGTTCCGCCTTAATTCGAGCTTTATCTATGGCTCTAGGTCCAGAGACTAGTGAGTTTGTTACGAATTATGTGGATGACATAGTTATTGCGTCACATACATTCGAGGAACATATAACTCACTTGAGTATAGTTTTTCGTAAATTATGGGAAGGGGGTTTCACTTTGAAACTGGAAAAATCTGAATTTTGTGTACACCACATAACTTTTCTAGGACACACTGTTTCAGCAGATGGTGTTACACCAGAGTCATCTAGGCTAGAGAAAATTAGTAGTATGCCGTCTCCACGTAATAGTAAGCAATTAAGGTCATTTATTGGTGTTCTCAATTATTTCAGGCGTTTTGTTGTCCAGTATGCAGGGTTATTAGAACCATTTAGAGAATTGTTGAAGAGTAAGAGTGTGTGGAAATGGACACAGGTCCACGAGGAAGCCTTCAGAAAGCTGAAAGAAGGATTCAGTAGAACAGTGATGCTGAAACACCCTAGGTATGATAGAGAGTTTATAGTAATCACGGATGCATCAGAGGTTGGTATTGCAGGCTGCCTATGCCAATACGATGATCAGGGTCAGTTAGGCATTGTATCGTTGGCAAGTAGAGGTTTGTCAATGGCTGAAAAACGCTATACAATTACTGAGATGGAATTCTTGGCAATTATTTACTCAATGAGTAAATTCAGGGTTTACGTGCTAGGCACGCACTTTCAAATCTGGACCGATCATCAGGCGCTAACGTTCATTAAATCTAGCAGGTTAACTAGTAATAGGATGACACGTTGGACGTTAGCCATGAGTGAATATGATTTCAGTATCAAACATATCAGTGGAACGAATAATAATTTAGCAGACTACCTGAGCAGACACATTCATAGTGAAGAGTGTGATATCAATATAGGAGTGAAAGAAGGAATCTTAGTGTGTGTTGGTAAACGTATAGTGCAGGAGGATGAGAGAGTACGTTTACGAAATATGTCTGTTGAACAGGAGAGAGACAGAGTATTGGGCGACATTGTCCGCTTGGTGAGAAGCAGCAATGATGGTGAGTTATCAGTAGGGAGGCTCAAGTACGGGCTATATCAAGGTATGCTATCTTGGAAAGATAGAGATGGTGAGTGGAAAGTGTGTGTACCAGAATCTTTACAGGAAGATTTAATCTGGTTTTTTCATGCTCAATTGGGTCATTTCGGAGCCAGGAAAGTTCTGTATGCCATTAAAGGGCATTTCTTTTTTAAAGCTATGGGAAGGAAGATTAGGAAGATTCTTGCTACTTGCGATCTCTGCCAACGCGCGAAGCACTCAAATCGGCACTTGATTGGAGAGTATCAAGCGGTAATAGCCAAGAAGCCGGGAGAGCTTGTGTGTGTTGATCTGTATGGGCCACTGGTGAAGTCTCGATACGGATACCAATTTATAATGGTAATAATTGACGCATTCAGTAAATTTGTCAAATTATATCCCTTGAGACAAGCTACGGGAAGGTGTTGTGTCAAGCAGATAGCAGAAAAGTATATTCCTGAGTTTGGATGCCCACTCAGTATACTTAGCGATCATGGAAGCCAGTTCACGTCTAAAATATGGACTACCAAGCTGACGGAACTAGGTACCCGGATTATCTACTCTTCAATTAGATATCCACAAGGCAACATGGTTGAACGGTCTATGCAATCCATTGGAAGAATATTCCGTACATACGTGCACGACAAACACAACGCGTGGTTCTCACGGTTGGGTGATGCCGAACGCTGGTTAAACTCAGTGTTACACGAGAGTACGGGATGTTCACCATATGAAATTCGTTATGGAAGGAAGCCCTCCAACGAAATAGCAAGAATGATAGGTTTAGATCCGGGTGAGGGACACTCCACGGAGTATTATCTTCTGTTGGCCAGGGACAACTTAGTAAAGTCAGGAAACCAAAGGAAACGCCGACAGAAGGGGGTCTACGACGAATTGGAAGTAGGTAGCGAAGTTTTGTTACGTAAGCCGTTGCCATCTTGTGCATTGGAAGGGAAAATGTCAAAGCTGTTTTTATTGTTTACTGGACCTTATGTCGTTTCGAAGAGGATAGGAAAGAATGCCTACTTATTGAAAGATCAGGAAAATTGTGTCATTGGTACATATAACATTTACAATCTGAGGAAATATCATAGAAAAGAGCAAGTGCTGCAAGAAGGGCAGACTGCCGTGTGTTTATAATTAGAGTCGTGTCGTGGCTCTAAGGAATTGGTGGAAGTGAGATAAATCACTTGTGTTGCGTGAAACAAGAAGCAATATATATTGTGTTCTGTTATTGTAAGGGACTACAAGAACAAATGTAGCATGTAAATCCTGTATGACTGCACAGGACAATCAGAATGTTTATGTAACATTGCAAGAAGAGTGCAGATCAATCAAGGAAAATGAAAAGGGTATAATCAATATGTATGTAATTTGAAGGGTCATATATGTATATTCAGTGTATTTCCTGTTAAGTTTTAAAGGGAAGATTTGTGATTTCATCATTCATTACATTCTTTATGAAACCATGGGGACGTTTTGTAACGTAATCTTGATTACGGTACAAATTATTATTATTATTATTATTATTTTTAAAGTCATTGTGTAATTATTATTATTATTATTATTATTATTATTGAAATATCAAAGTTATATCGTTTTATTCACCCATTAATATCAAGGGAGGGGCCATACCATATTCACGTCATTACCATAGTCATATATAATATTGTCAAGTGCTTAGATTAAGAAACAGGGTTTTTATAGAGGTCTAGGGCTGTTTTATTAGTTAAATTGTAAAGACAGGACGGGCATGGTTGGAAGAAGTTACGGACGGTGAAGCAACATATTGCAAGAAAATGTATTTCTGGAACGAAGCCACGCTGACTGGAGACAAGGGCTTGGAGAAAGATTTCGGCGGAATATATAGATGCGCAACGAGAGGAATAGCGGGTTCTGAGTGGAATATTTGAAGTACGCGGGCCTGTATTCCCGCTCGGAGAAGTTTTAGCGTCGCTTGAGGACTGAGAAATGCTTTGCTATAATTGGTCTGATGGGTCGCGGGCAAATTTATGCCGCGAAACATCGGGACCATTCAGAGTGTATAAAAGCCCAGCGCGACTTCAGCACTGGCTATTCTATAGATTCTATTCTGTCATTCACATATTCGATCACGCACTCACTCACTGACTTTGTGAGTCGTAGACTCTGCCAGTCCCTCAGTAAGATGGGACTTAGTGAATTCAATTAGCCTGGTTTGTTCAAATTTGCTTACCATGGTGATCAAACTCATAAACAAGCAGCAGCAGCAGCAACAACAACAACAACAACGAGAAGAAGAAGAAAACATATGTTTTCAAAGGTCAATAAACGTGTGTTGGCGTAAGATCTCAAATTAGACTGCAAGCAGACCAACGAGATGGACTTTGAACCACAAGGCACCAGGTAGGTGGACCGAGTTATTATCAACACAGAAGATCAGCGCTAGCGAGAAGACAGTCAATATTGCCCCGCAATTAGGGAATATTAATGCACATATTGTACACAGCTCGAAACCTCAGATCAAATGTTAATAATTTTGTTGTAAATAAACCAGTATTAGTTAAAATGTCTTGTTCATTGGGAGTTGAATATATAGGATAGTTGGAATGCAAAGAGTATCTCATAGAGCAAGTTTATTGCCCTACGCTCCGATGATAGATCTTGGCTCAAGGAAGGGAGCGGCCGTGGCTAAATAAAATTTTAATGTGTTATCTTTACGATAACTGGCGCCCAGTAAATCTAAATTAATAAAGTGTATGTCGTCTGTCTAGACAGGCCAATGCTAAATAAGAACGATGAGGTGGTTTTAAGGAGTCTTGAGTGTAATATCTGTAGAAACGTTATAAATGATCGCCCAACTTGTAGAGCGATATCCAACGACAAAGGTAGCCGTTACAACATATGTAAATACTCCAAATGTATAATCACAGCACTGTTTGAGTGTCAAAATGATAAAATAATATTAACATCATGATTGGGATTTTGAATATTTCTGGATCTCGCAAATGACGAAATGCTTCTTCGGGGTGAACGATACGTCACATCACTTAGTAACTGGGCAAACGCTGTCTCTCACACGTACTTCCGCTCGCCAGTGTGTGTAGACCCACAAGCCACGTTGTGTCAACTGTAGTCTCACTGTCCAACACATTTAGAAGGGCACAATTTCCGTCTAATGTAGGATTAAACTGGTTGTTGTTGTTGTTGTTGTTGTAACGTGGCCCGACACTTGTTACAAAGATGAGGGGCTATGGAATTAACCATCAAATGGTATTCCCTCTCACTAGCTGCGTGGCGCAGTGGTAATGTTATCGCCTGCTGTGCCAAGGTTACAGGATCGAATCCTGGTGCAGTCAGTTGCGCAAATGTGACAGATCCGTGTCAGTATATTTATACTCTCGTAAAATATATAGCCAACTTCGGGGAAAAATTCTGGCACCCTGGGTTCTCTAAAAGCTGCGGTAATTAAAATCGACGTAAAATTAATAACATTAGGTATTACCTCTACGATGTAGTAATCTCACACTCTTTTTCATTCAGTGTTAGTTAGTCAAAATAAGAGATCTAACGGAGGAAAAATACCATTTGATGCCACTGTTGCAGGAAGGCAGGATAATTCGTGGAGTGACTGCAGGTCTTAATGTGGTTAATTCTGTTAATGGTAGGATCTCGAAACGATTCAGGGCAACTGTATGTTACACCAGGAGACCAGGCTATGGGCAGAAAACAGAAAGCATTGGTCAGAGAAGACTAAATTCTCTTCAATTGTGCGAATCACTGGGCAGTGTTACTGATCGGGACCACCAAAACGATCTCGGGGCAGTTACATGTACAAAATGCCAGTGACCAAACAGTCCGCCACAAACTTTGATAGGCTGGTTTAAGGTCACGAAAACCTCATAATATCCTGTGATTAGCGCCACAACACAAGACAGCTCAATGAAGATTTGCATAGCAACTTCGGAGTTGACAGCTCCAATAATGGCGCAATATGCTGTTCGCAGACGAGTCGCGATTTCCTCTAATGCAGTGTGATGGATGACTGCGGTTGTATTGTCAGCTTGGAGAGCGGTATTCAGAAGCATAAGCCCAGGAAGTGAACAGGTTAGGCTATTAGTCCATCATGATGTGAGATGGCATCACTATCGACGTCCGGATGAACCTACAGTAGTGGATCCGACAAGAACTTACATCTGCCAGGTACTGCTACAAGGGATGTGACCGCAGTTTTGCAGCAACATGACAACGCAAGGGCCGGTACAGCAGCTGCCACTACGGCTGTCTTAGTGGAACTCCAAATTCAACCCACGGATTGGCAACTTGTGAGTTCCGATCTCAGTGCCATTGACTACGTATGAGACAAGATACATTAACCAGTCCAACGTCGTCCTAGAGTCCCTATACACGATAAGAACTTGAGGATGCTTTGAATATTTGATCGACGAAAGGGTGAACATTCCACGAGCAGAGGTGTGTTAACTGCTCAGATGTGTGTCTGGCTGGTGTTAGGCAGTCACCCAGGCACTTGGAGGTCATACATGGTACTGAAGGGTTTCCATATGTGAAAATATGACATACATGGACGGTGCTTCCACTTTTGTTTTGGACATAGTGTGTAATATCTGCACGCAGCATCAATGCATACATTGAGACCTCATCACGATGTCTAGTATTGTTAGATTGTCTGGTAACTCAATATATCACTGTGCAACACCCTGTTAAAACATTTGTCCCTCTGATTGTATTCAGCTGTGTACTTTCAGGTTAGCACTCAATAAGATGTCCCACGATTTCAAGTAAGAGTCCTTCCTGCATGAATTTAGAATGAGAGTGAAACGACCCAAGGAAAATCGAAACGTCCACAGTCTTGATCGGGTTTTGAACACTAGGCAACGGTAACCACCAATCTCGAGTCAAACATGCACTATCCAGGTTTGCCAGGCTTTTGATAAGAATACCTTTCATTGTTTTCATGTTCATTACAGCTCCAATATTAGCAGTAAGGACAATCTGTCATAAATCAGTGAATCAAGAATCAATTTGTGACTACAACGGATTTGTAGGCCTAAACAATAGTGGAATAGCAAGTTACGATGTTTGTATGACAGACTGGAAACGATTTAATTATGAAGGTAATCCCATTTTTTCTGCTCCAATTAAAGTGCTTGGCAGTAGAATGTAATTGACTACGAAAAGGTATAAATATTTTTAAATATTCTCGTCCTTGCAATCTAATTTTCGCGATTCTGGTCCCTCCGCTTTCCCTCCCCTTTATCATTAATTTCATTACATTGCTAGTGAAGTGGCCTCCCAATATAGTCCCACTCACTTGCAACAGGTTAAATCACTGTCAAAAAATATTCTATTTCTTTTTGTCACCTTTGGCTTGAGTTTCATACCACAGATATGAGAGGGAAGTATGGAAACTATAGCGAGTGAACAGCCGAAAGCGTAAAAACAATGAAGAGGAGGTACATGAGCCACGATGCACGATGTGGGGGTAAGCGTCTAGACAGTTTGAAATTGATTCCCGGCTGAGGTTTGTAGGATTTAATTTCTTGTATTGGGAGTTGAAGAGGGGTGCATAGTCACGTGAGAACAACTCTCAGCCTTCCTAGAAGTAGTCTGCAATGGTTTACCACTTCAATTGTAGGTGAATGTCGGGATGGTATTTAGCTTAAGACCTCCTCTCCGCCAATCTTACGTACGGTAATACTAATAATAATATGGCGCGGGCTGTCAGGCAGATTATATACGGGGCTTATTATCTAACCTTTATGTTTCGGCGGTCGTAACAGCTGTGCATGAGAAAATTACTTCCACGTTTCAAACCGAAAGAGAGTAAACAATTGTTGGTAAATTTGATGATCTTATTGTTAAATCTTTATTTGAGTATTCCCTAAGGCACGAAGTTAGCTCATTTGTCAGCCTATTTTCATTCTTTGAAAAAGTAGGCTTATGAGATCACCTTTTGTCCGTGTGTGTGCGCGTATATGTGTGTGTGTGTCCCTAATGAAATCTAAATAGCTAGAGTGATTTAAATAGAACTCGGTAAGATCATTGTACTATTTTGTCCGATCCGGACCGTGCCCTTTACATTTTATTACATCTCAGAAATCCAACATGGTGGCTGTGCGAAATATTTCACCGGCATTCTATATCTCCGAAACTATTACTGATATCACCCTGAAATTTTGTACGGTGATAAACGGCACTACCAGAAGTTCACCTACGTAACTGTCAGAAACCTGTTAATTACAAAACGAACATGGCGGCCGAGCAAATTTGAAACATTTAAATAGACTTTTATCGCGATTTAACCATCGGAGCGCTGTGAAACATGGTATAGTAAATGATTATACGAATCTATTAGAGCAATCAAACTGAAGTTTTGTTTGTTGATAGAGGCAATTAATATTAGTAGGATATATGAAAATAGGCTATTTTGTTCTTCACAGAACTATTTGTTGAGATTATGAAAGCTTCAATGGTAACTTGCATTAAGATTTTCGTGTTTCCCAGGTTTGTTCGTAGATATAAAAATTAAGCATGCTCTAAATAATAAATATTAGGTAAAAATAGGAAGGAAGTTTGTAGATTTACGTCACCGTTAATCTGGCGATCATTAGCTATGGGACCTCCATTTTAACGTGGAATCTGAACCACAGGACGTGATATTTCAGTTTGAAAATCTTGCATGCAATGACCGGAAATCGTACCCGGTGCGCCTTGGTGAGAGGCAATCAGCTCGACCACTGCACCATCACGCCCGAAACAAATTATTACGAATAACATCCCTCTGTGCCTTTACAAAATAAATTCCCATCTTATTGCTGCACTGTAACGTTCACCGTCTGCTGA
Organism: Meconema thalassinum; assembly: GCA_946902985.2. NCBI lineage: Eukaryota > Metazoa > Arthropoda > Insecta > Orthoptera > Tettigoniidae > Meconema > Meconema thalassinum. Next base: position 734,353,484 of record OX336389.2, on the reverse strand, counting down.
AAGCTCGTGCAGGAACCTGGCCAGGCTCTCCTCAAGACGAGCTTGTGACGTAACAGTACGAGCCATGTCCATTTCAAATCGAATATTCTACCGAGTTCAGAGATAACTTGGCCCTATGGATTTAAAATCCTTGTTGTTGTTAACTCATTTGAGGGACTTGGGACATCCTAATCATCAGCCCCATGTACTTAGACATGCGTATCATTTATCTGATATTCTGATAAACTGGAGTAGCCTACTTCATACAAAATCTTTCAATAATAATATGCAATTAAAACAAATGGACTATAGCCCTTATGGAGAATATGTACTAGTTGTGATTGTCTTCGCCAGGGTCCCAGCAAACTGTTCAGCGGGTCATCAGGTAAGCACGCCCCATCACTGCCTTTGGGAGCCTGGAGTGTGCTCAGTGTCTTGCAGTAAAACGAGGATGTTACGGGTAGGCAGAAAGGCACAGTATGATCGCGCTCAGGCGGTGGCTGACGTTGCTGGTGTTAAGTTAATGTTGTACATCAAACCTGTATGCTCAATGACGGTGATCACTCACATATGTTACGTGAAGAGTCCTAGAACTGATTTGTAACGAGACACAATTGCTGGATATCATATGGAGCCGGGTGGCTCACATGAGGCCACTGTTAATATGTCTACACAAAGAAGGACGATTAGTAGGACAGTAGAGGACTGTTCACGGCTTATAAGTCTGGTGAGTCTTTACAGTACCGATTTCAGACGTACGATTCACCGTCACACGAAAGACACAGAGAATCGGGTTCAGGGCTTATATTGAGCCTACTTTTGACGGTTTGGCGGGCCAAAAGAGGTTCTACATGAGGGTGCCATAATGTGATGGCTCATCATATTTATTTTTAGTATAAGGGTTTGAAATTAGTAAACTCAACCTCGTGCAGACAACTGACAAGACAGAGAGGTGAGCTCGAATCTCACATTCAGACATCCTAAAAGTGGTTGTTATTACCGTTTACTATAACAGTCACCACAATATCACATGCTAAGTATATAGAGCTGATCACGATGTTAACTCAAGCACCAAAATGTGACAACTGGAGCAAAAATGTAACTATTAGGATGTCTCAAAAGAAATGTGTTTTTTTTTGTTTGTTTGTTTGGTGTTTTAAAAGATAGAATTGGTTTTCTTCGGTTCGCCAATGCTATTTACAGGAGGCTATGACTAGAATTGCGTATATTGCGAGAATGTATCAGTCGTTAGTTGTTGATACACAATCACAAATGGAACTTACAAAGTTGGAGGTTAGGGTCCCTCTAAAGCACTACTGGAAACAAGATTAGAAAGCTGCTGCCGCGGCTGGAAGAATATGTGAGGGAGAAGGAGAAAATGTCGTTAGTGAGTGAGTGGCACAAAGATGGTTCCAACGTTTCAGCACTGGAGAATAATTCACTAAAGATTAACCGCTTTCAGGAAGACCTAAACTATGGGATATTGAGAATACACGCAGAGTTTTGGAAGAAATTCCGCAAAGAAATACTCGTAGGCTTTCAGAAGAACTTGGTGTATCAAAATATGACATACGTCGGCAGATTAAGAAACTTGGAAGTCAAACAGAAGCTGTAAATCAGTACCTCGTGAATTGACCCCTGAACAGGCTCAACGTAGAGTAAATATCTGTCGTCAGCTTATCGGTAACCCCATAGACGATAGAATTATCAGGAGAATTGTCACATGTGATGAAAAAGTGGGTATATTACCGCAACGCTGACGCATCGTAACAGTGGCTCAGTCCCCGTCAAACTGCCAAGGTCATCGTTAAAAAGAATCAGTTCGGCCCCAAAGTGATGTGTGTCTGGTGGAATTTTGAAGGAGTGATTCACTGACAGTTTGTTCCAAGCGGGCGTGCAGTCAATGTAGATCTTTATTCTCAACAACTGGAACAAGTTCATGAAATTTTGAGACGGAGATACCCAGCATTATTAAACCGAAATAGAGTTCTCATGCAGCAGAACAATGCGAGACCTCATACTGCACAAACGACCATGGCATACATTCAGGAATTGGGAGGAGTCAAACTGCTACCACATCGAGCATACAACCCTAAACATGCGCCTTCAGATAACCATGTGTTCCGATCCATGGTCCATTTCTTGCGTGGAATAACTTTCGAAAACATTGAATCTATGGAAGTGGGTCCCGCCGAATTCTTCGCTACAAAACCCAGAGACTGGTACCGTCGCGGGATAATAAACCTCGCTGAAGGATGGCTCAAGATCATAGAATCTGATGGTCTCTACTTTGAAGAATAGTTTAATTTCTTGTCAGAAAGCTTTCCAAAGAAAATTTCTTGATAAAAACGACATTACTTATGAGATATCCCCTGTAGTATGCTTGCTCAGAACGGTTTCTTTTATAGAAGATAACTCTGCGCAGGATCACACCTCAGGTTCTATTAAAAACCTCAAGAAAAATACCACGTGAGCAGTAATTCTGTTTCATTCTTCAAATCCTTACGCCCTGTCACCAATCTCCATCAGTAGGTAAATATGTCTTCCATCTGCACATAACAATCTAACCAAAGTTCTCTTTTTCTACCTATTTTCATCATACGTTGAAATATAGAGTTATGTTATGAGGTATTTTGTCCGTGAGTGCGTATGCGTGTGTGTCGTCGTCGTCCACCCACTTCACCTATTAATAAAATCTAAACGGCTAGAGTGATTTAAATGGAACTCGATAGGAACTTACTTATGGCTCGTTCAACCTCGACTGTACGTTTCAAATTTAAATAAGTTTCACGAATCTAACATGGCAGACGTGTGAAATGTTTCATCGGCATTCAGTATCTTCGAAACTACTACGGTACTGATATTGACCTAATCTTTTGCATCGTGACAGATGGTACCATAATAGTTTACATATGTAATTTTAAAAACCTAACAAACACAAAACAGCATGGTGGCCGTGCGAAGTTCAAATATATGTATTGACTTTCCACTCGAATTAATCATCTGAGTGCAAAGAAACTTGGCACGGTGACTCTCTAAGTTGTTGTTTCATTTGAAGGCTTTGGTATCGTGGTCATTTAGACCCGTGCACTTGCGTGTATGTACCGTAGAATATGTCTGCTAATCTGTGTTATTGTAGGCTCTGTAGTAGCATATGTATTTGTACAGTTTTCAGATGAGAATTGGGAAGGAGGAGGCCATGGCCTTATTTTAGGAACCATCCCAGGATTTACCTGGAGTAGAAGTGGAGAAACCACGGAAAACCCATTCCAAGATGGCTGAGATGAGAATCTAACCAACCTCTTCTCAGTTCTGCCTCGAGTATGAGTGTACCCTGTTCGAGCCCTTAGGCCAAAAATTAATTTCTTGGCAGAGTCGTAAATCGAACCCGGGTCTCAGGGGTGAGAGCCAAGACCTACTGCGTCATGTAGCGGACGGAAAATCTTTATTCAAGGGTTAATAGCTAAACAAAGAATCCACCTATCGCAAGTGACAATCAGTAGAAGGCACACGAGGAAAGAGCAGTACGCTTGCATATTATGCATAAGAAAGCTCAGAAGATTTGCATTGAATGAAAAGTACGAAATAAATGTGAAACATTCAGGTGTTCATGGACTGAGATATTATTTTTGAGATATAGCATGTTAATATCAGTTTGAAGCGTCTAGTGAAGCGGTTTAGTGAAGTGGTTTAGTGACTTTCTTTTAAGAAAGCATTACAATCTGAGTTCAGTTTTCAGAACCCCGGGGGCGATGGATTGACCAATAATGTTCAAACGGAAAAGGAAGCTTGTAGTTTAACGTGACCGTTAATCTGTAGATTATGAGCCACGGGGATAATGTTCATGGAAGAATGGTGGGATATTAGTGTGTTTACCTGTATATGCATATTGAATGCTATTAAATGCACAACATAGTGCAGTGGGTCTGGTTTTCATAACACTGAAGTCGTTTTCACACTGGCAAGTAAAATAAGCTGGTATAAACACCTACTGACAATTATAAGACTAGATCGTATAGAAACAGAGACAATCACCATATTGTATCACCTGACATAGCGGTTCTTAAACAGAACTATACATTCAATAACGGCAATCACGGCTAGTTGGATTGGAAATTCTCTTGATTGGTACCCTCGACAGCGACGCAGAGGAGTTTTGTGGAAGCTATAAGGTCTACATTGACGGTAATTCAATTGAATGCGATGGATGCAGAGTATGGGAATACAGGAAGTGCGCGGGCCTGACCTAAGGAGAATTCGACGCGCTTCATAGAGCAATCTGTAAACTCTCTTGGCTTTGTGAAAACTGCAATTCAAAACTGAGGAAAAGAGGATGGAGAACGTTTGACTAAGCTCACCAAAACCACAGAGGCAACCACGGATAACTTGAAGATATATATGGAAACCGCGCTGGCAGAAAGGATACAGAAATCTGTTGCAAGTGAAATGGGCAACAAGACTGTAACTGCGCCACTGTAACTGCAAATTCACGAGAACCAAAAAGCTCCAAAAAAGAATCAGGAGAACATAAAACCAAATCTAGAAATACAGACATATAAACGTACCATTACAGATTAAATGCAAACAAGCAGTCGTGACACAGAGGCTGACCCTTCACGCAACCCTGTATTAGAGGAAGCGAGAATTGAAGAACCCGATTCAAGTCAGCAGAATGAAACGAGAGAGGATATCCCCTGGGCAACTGAAATTGACCGCAAACAAAGGGCCAATGAAATTACATTAGATTCGCAAAGTTCACAACATCAGCTACGACTAAGAAGGGCCCCAACCATCCAAAGAGGCACTGCAGCAATGGGCAATTTGAAAGCAGCAGAGAGAAACGTATGGATCAATGTTGGACATTTAGGACAAGAAACTACTGCAGAAGATATTACCTAACACCTTATTGAAGATGACATCCACAAGGTTTCTGAATGTGAAGTGTTAAGCACTAGAGGTACCCACAAATGCTTTCCATTCAAGTATCATTCAAGTATCAGGAAAAGGTATTCGGTCCTGAATTCTGGCCATAAAACGTGATAATTCTGCCGTTTCGGCTTTGGCAATACTAATTTGAATTCCTTCTCTGGAACGTAGAAGGATTATGTTCCATAATGAAAGCCCAAGATAAATCATTAGCCAACCAAGACATTTTAATAGCCACAGAAACGTTCCTTCTGGAACCAATGAACATAACGGTTACTACTCCGTTCATGCATAAGCAGAGGCAACACAAGAGGGGAGACTTTCTGGAGGAGTGTCAATCTTTCACAAGCCACCCCTCGGAGAACTAGTCAGCAAACATGTCGAAGAAAACACTGTGATCATCGCCTTTGAACAATTAGCAGTCATCCGGATATACATACAACCCACGGATCCTACCGAAATCGTTAGAAGAATCATCTTGCAAGCACTACAAAGAATCGGCGCAACCTCCTGTAATAGTAGGTGGCTACTTTCATTGTCGTAAAGTCAAAACTGACAGGAAAGCCAAGCCCTTTTTCAAAATGCTAAATGGAGAAGGATTCTCTCCAACCTGCAAAGATATTCTACCAACATATATCGTCCGTGATGGATCCAGTATGATATAACAAACATTCTACAGGGGAAAATAAATAACTATAATGTGTCAGGGGCTCCTGTTGACGTCTATACAAAAGCACATACCTATCCAAACAAATTTTCTAACATACATCACAGAATCCAGGGAAACAGTACAACGCTGGGCACCACGCCAAATCAACACAACGTAGCTCAACGAATATCTGGACAAGGAAGCAATCATAAAGCACCAATAAAGTATTGGAGTTGCTCGTAGCATCGCATATGATATCAACCGGAGAGAAATCCCAGAACAGAATAAGCAAACCTTGGTTCGACAAAGAGTGCTACAATTGCGAAATTTGGACGAAACGATCTCCTGGTACTAATCGAGAGCATACTGGAGTTCAACCTGCTGACAGTCACCGTCAGAGTAGGACAATCCAGGCCTATTGTCCAAACTCCAAGTTGACCCCCTCAACCCGTTTATATTCAATATACTGACCCACGACGTAGTAAAGGAAGTTTTGCCAGAGGAAATCACAATGCTTCTCTATGCGGACGACATGATTCTTCTACACTACTCAGCTACTTGTGACAACATGTGACAAGATCTTTCTTGTTGTTAAAGTAAATCCCACTACCTGTAAGTCCATGCGTGTTAAATAACCCCTCGATTAGGTGTGGTTAGGTAGACCAGACCAGGTAGGCTAGGCTAGGTTAGGTTAGGTAAGCTACGCTCTCCATCTTTCATTGAAAAGCGCGGCATTCATTCGGGTGGTTGCGCGCGGCCACCATCTTGCGTCGCATCAAATACCTGTCAAATCAGCGTTCTCACGGTATGACAAGTGAGTTCATCTTTCGCTGACGTAATCGTCATTCTCACGGTTTGAAAAGTGAGTTCTTGTTTCGCCTCTATGTTCCCACGCGCACACCTGTGTCTCATCAAATATCAGTTGAATCAGCGTTCTCACGGTTTGACAAGTGAGTTCATGTTTTGCTGACATGCGTGCACCTGCATCACCTCAAATATATGTCGATGTAACGTTTCTCACGTACGTTAATACACACCCGCATCACGTGACGTCATACGCTGCAAAATTCTGCTCGTTTTAAATCAAACATTGGAGACCATTCGCGGTAAAGGTGAAGCCGTGGAGCGGTAAAGGTGTAACGGTAGTGTTGGAGAGGTAAAGGTGGAGCGGTGGAGGTAGAGCGGCAGAGGTAGAGCAGAGGTGGGTAAACGTTAAACGATGGTTCGCCAGATATCTGGTATTTTTAGAAATCCCAGGCTGATGATCTAGTAGTTGGTTATTAATTGCTAAATCGATAGTTAATAATCCTTAGTCAATAATTGACTACCTTCTTGGAGTTCAGTTCGGTTAGGTTAGGTTAGCTTAGGTTTAGTTAAGCTATGACCGTCGTTTTAATAATTTTTGTTCACCCAACACCTCTTGGGGCGGCTACGCTTCTTGGGGGGTGTCAACCCTCCGTATAAGAGCATCCACCCCAAGTTTTGCACTTAAGCCCTTGATTTGCCCTCGAAGAAGGTAAGGTTATGTTAAGTTAAGCTATGACCTCCATCTTGGAAATTTTTGATCACATCTCGCTGGTTAGGTTAGGTTAGGTTAAGTTAGGTTAGGTTAGGCTAGGTTAAGTTAAGCTATGACTGCCATCTTGAAATTCTTTGAAACTTCTTGATCACACCTGATAGGTTAGGTTAGGTTGAGTTAAGCTATGACCGCCATCTTGTTAGGTTAGGTTAAGTTACGGTACGGCCGCCATCATGTTAGGTTAAGATTGGTTAAGTTAAGCTACGGTCGCCATCTTGTTAGGTTAGCCTAGGTTAAGTTAAGCTACGGCCGCCGTCTTGTTAGGTAAGGCCAGGTTAAGTTAAGCTACGCCCACCATCTTGTGTGGAGGGAGTAAAACCATAACAAAACCACAACTTATGAAAATAATCTGTTGAATTCTTCACGGAACTTGGCCCTTTTTTAAATTTCGTTATGCCCATTTCTGCTCCCTAAATCTCTTTACCTGGGCACTGAAAATCTTCCTCCATTTTTCAGTCCATGATTTATCGGTTCTAGTATTTACCCTTTAATATAGAAAAGTAAACCTTGCTGTATCTTGAATTTTAGTCTGCATGTATGCCTGTGAATAATATTAGTAATGTTATTGCTGATTGACCTGTTAGCTGCTGTAGCTCTAAAGACGCTGTAGTGCCGGGATCTTGAACGTGCCAGTAAAGCTCTAGCAGAATTTTAACAGCATTGAACGGCATCGAACAGAGCCGGGAATGAACCTTCAATCATGAATTTTTAAGGCCAGCGCTTAAGTCAGCCCGACTTGCTTATAAGTGAACAATCCAACAGTCTATCACAATGTACTGTAGTAATCGTGGTAAGCCAGATCAGCTATGGCCGCGCATGTGCTACTGTGTACACGGGTCCTTGTGATTTGTGACCAACAGTAAGGGTGTGAATATCATTTGTCAAAGTATGAAATGTCTTAAATCTAGTAATTGGTAAGTTCATTTTACCATTGTTGTTGTTGTTTCCATTTAGGGCCTAGGACATTGTTATCAGTGTACTTGGATTATGTGAAAATATTTTCTGATAACCCGTGTTATATTGAGACTAGGACTGGAACCATCCCGGCATTTGCCTGCAGTAGGAGAGCAAAAACCATGAGAAACCACTGCTAGGATGGCTAGGGTAGGATTCGAAACCGCCTTACTTCAATTTTGCTTAACAAGGCTGAGAGTACCCCGTTCCAATCCTCATGCCAGAATTACATTTCGTGGCAGAGCTGGGATCGAACCCAGGACCTTAGGGGCAGGAGTATCAATATATATCCCAACACAACAGAAGGCACATTGAAAATGTATGTGCAAAGACGATCTGTAAAGATGGATATGTTACAACTGTTCATCACATGACAATACGTTACAACACTGAAGAAGGAAGTCAGTGTGTTCTTGCACACATTGCTCCTAACCAAAGCATGAGGTTATCCACAGCGCGCCGACCGGTCTTATAAATCTCCGCTGATTGTTTGTGGTACCAATACTTTTTTTTGCAGCCTGTATTGAAAGCCACAACACAAATTGCTGCGTAATAACCGCACCGGGCGTGCTATTACGTCTTGATAAATGAGTATTAATTGCCATCATTAAGGAATGTCATTATTTATGGTTTTCAACCTCATTATGTGTAACTGATCAATATGAAAACATTGACTCTGATATGGAAATATAATAGCACACATTCTGTGGGCTCATGAGTCACCTTTCACCCATGTTAACGTAAACCGGCAGTCGTACCTGTCGTTCACAGGTTAATTGTGAATTCTCCCGTGCCCATCTAGTTGCATTGCTAGGCCCTCACCCAGCCTTTTTAATCACGCCAATGAGTATGCATGAAGCTTTAGGAGGTCAGCGTAATGGATGTCTAAATGAAAGAAGAGACTGGTGCTATGAAAATACTCCTTTTACATTGTTTTTTGAGTTTTCCATTTTTGTTTTTTGGTAAAGTTTAATCAATAGAATGAAGTTAATTCTTCGCCCTGAGTCTTGGTTCATTAGAGTTGTTGTTGTAGTTGTTTAGTTATCGGCTTAGACATCGTGGTCATTTATGTACCGTGTACTTACATGACTGTGTGTAGAATTTGTCTGTGTTTTTGTGGAGACTGAAGTACTGCGCGTATTTGTAATTGAGGCTAGGATTGGAATGGAGGCGGCCGTGGCCTTAAGTTAGGAAACATTCCGGCATTTGCCTAGAGTAGAAATGGGAAACCACGGAAAACCACTTCTGGGATATCTGAGTTGGGACTGAAACTCACTTCTAACTCACTTACTCCTGAGGTGGGAGTCGAACTCATCTGTACTCAGTTTTGCCTCAAGAGGCTGAGTTTACCCCGTCCCATTCTTCAGACCAGAATGAAATTTATTGGCCGAGCCAGCAATCGAACCTGGACTTCCACTGGAACGGCTAAGAATGCAAGCCGCTTCACCATGAATCGGTCAAGTTAATTAGACTTAGTGCGACATTGTTGCGTATAATGCTCGTTTTAGTTAGTATATTGGAAGATTTTCCATAAATAAGTATTTGAGGATAGAAGAACCGTTTCGTTCACAGACTTGATAGTTAATTTCATCAGTTTGGCAACATGCTAATGAGCATTGATTTTGTAATGTAATGTTGGTTAATGTTTGTTTCAACAGTAGCTTTGGTATAAAACACTAGAATGAATTTTTCTATTTAATTTTGCCATTGAATTTAATTGTGTAGTAGATTGGTGTATAATAATACAAAAAAGATACGAGCCTTACAGTAGTCGCATATGATGTGTAACATCTGACATGTTATCCTACTGGTATACTACACAGCTTGGACATTCTTAAAATGTTAATTTACGCTCCATTTTCAGACTGGTACTATGATGAATGTATAGATTGAATTGGAGATATGCTACTGTCACACTTGTGGCGCAGCGGTCAAGCTGTTAGTCTCTCACCAAGGTTTGATGCCCGGTCAGTACATGTGAGATTTTCGAATTGAAATGCCATGTCCTGTGGTTCGCATTCCACGTAAAAGGGAGGTATCGTGGATCATGATTGTGAGATTAACGGTCACGCAAAACTACAAGCTTCCTTCCTTCCTTAATAATTCATAATAACAAAGTGACACACAACATCGACTGTACTCTCAAATACTGTGAGCACACTCCTCAGTAACTACGAGGCACGTCCAGAAAGTAAGTTCCGTTTTGTAATAAAATTAAATTGTGTACAGATACAGAAAAATCATTTATTGCACAACATTCTACACCTCTTAAACTACTTTTCCACATAACTGCCGAACTTTTGCAGGCATTTGTCATAGCGTGGCACAAGTTTTTGGATACCTTCTTCATAGAAGTTTGCCGCCTGTGTGTTATACCATTTGGAAACATCTTCTTTCAGCTCGTCGTCATTGTTGAAGTGTTGACCGCCAAGGAAAGACTTGAGATGTGTGAACAGATGAAAGTCGCTAGGAGCGAGGTCAGGGCTGTACGGAGCGTGGTCAAACACGTCCCAGCCAAATCCCTGTGGGAGGGTTTTCGTCACATTTGCAGTGTGTGGTCGTGCGTTGTCGTGAAGAAAAACAACACCTTTTGACAGCAACCCTCGGCGCTTATTCTGTACTGCGTGGTGCAATTTCCTAAGTGTCTCGCAGTAAGCATCTGCGTTGATTGTTTGACCACGCGGTAAGAAATCAATGAGTAAGATGCCTTTCCAGTCCCAGAACACTGTGCACATAATTTTCCGAGGTGTAAAGATTTGTTTCGGCTTAACCTTTGCTGGGGATGAAGTGTGCCTCCATTCCATTGATTGCCGCTTACTTTCAGGGGTGTCGTAAGAAACCCAAGTTTCATCTCCTGTGACTATCTGTGTCAGAAATTCTTCGCCACCTTCAATGCAACAGGTCAAAAACTGAAGTGCACTACCCATCCGTTTTGTTTTGTGTTGCTCCGTAAGAATCGTTGGTACCCAACGTCGGCAAAGTTTACGAAAGTTCAGTTTTTCGGTAACAATTTCATGAATTAGTGATCGTGAGATTTGGGGAAATTCCATAGCGAGGGCACTAATTGTAAACCTGCGGTTTTTCCGGACCTTGTCATCAATCGCGTGAACCAGTTCTTCTGTAACCAAAGATGGACGCCCGCTTCGCTCTTCATCGTGCACTTCACTACGTCCTTCATTGAACTGTCGGACCCACCTTCTCACCATTGAATCACTTATCGCATTTTGTCCATACACTTCGCAAATTTGCCGATACATTTCAATTGGTTTCACTTTCCTAGCATTCAGAAAACGAATCACAGATCTGATTTCACAAGCGGCGAGATTTTCAATAAACACCGACATTGTACGAGTAAACATGCACAACAACGCGTACGTGGCTGACAGCGCTCTCCAAATGGCGCACGTTTCTTCTCCTTGATACAGAGCGTCTACCGCACATATGCGGAACTGCGCTGCAGCGGAACGTACAACTAGTTGAAGACACAGGCGGCACACGTCTATGAAGAAGGTGCCACGCTACGACAAATGCCTGCAACATTTCGGCAGTTATGTGGAAAGTTTAAGGGTTGTAGAATTTTGTGCAATAAATAATTTTTCTGTATCTGTACACAATTTAATGTTATTACCAAACGGAACTTACTTCCTGGACGTACTTCGTATATCATTCATTATTCTCAAGACTCTCATACAATTCGTCGTAAACAATCAAAACATGCCTTCCTACAATCAAGAAATGGCCTAGTCTCAGCTTTTATTCCACTCATATAAGAACATTCTGTTATGCATTTAATATTTGACTAGCCTACTCAACCACAGCTTGACAATAATGCCGGTTACTTACATGTCATTTGTCGTCTTTGTCCTACCCCATGTGGTGTTCAACCTTGAACGTGAAGCTTCATAAACTGCTCAATGACAAATGAAAGTCGGTGAAACATTTGCCACTGTGCTCGTCAAACCAGTGCCTGCTAAATGCACTGCCTACTGTATTACCATAATATTCTCGCGCTACAGAGCACACACTGCCTTGTTTCCAATACACACATTTTCAATTGTTATTGTAAAAGGGTGTGTTTTACAGATATTGTAGTTTATAATACAGAACTCATTTTATTAGATGATTTGTAGCTTCCACCAGCACTAGCCTAAATAAAGAATACGATATGGATCAACTAGATTAATAGACGCGACTCCGCTCAAAACCTTAAATTCCTTATAAACAGGTCCTCTTCATTCACAGACCAACACGTAATTTCATATGGATTCTGTTAAAATGAGTCATATTGATATGATAAATATCGTTTAAAATGATAATCTGGTAGCTGGATCGATCGATCGAGCGGGCAGTGCATACTTCCGTTTTCCTCCACTGCCAGCTAGTACACTTCCGTCCGATTGATCGAGCGGGCAGTGCATACTTCCGTTGTCCACCACTGCCAGCTAGTACACTTCCGTTTGATCGATCGAACGGGCATTGCATACTTCCGTTGCCCACCACTGCCAGCTGGTACACTTCCGTTTGATCGATCGAGCGGGCAGTGCATACTTCCGTTGGATCCACCACTGCCAGCTCGATCGTTCCGATCCACTTCCGTCCCCAATTTTCAAAATCACTCCCACAAAACTATCCAGCAACCGAGCGGAAAGATGTTACACATCAATAATAATAATAATAATAATAATAATAATAATAATAATAATAATGGTTCAAAACTGCTGCACCAAGTACTAGCTGGGAAACTCCACCTTTTGAAACAGAACAAGTTTCCGTACTTCCCGTATGTTCCAGAGAACGTTGCTGAAAAGGAACAGACCGTATTGGGATCAGACCGTGCTCACCGAAAGGGCAGTAGTGAAACATAATAGGCCTGAAATTGTGATCTTCAACAAAAGTTTGAAAGAAGTCACTCTGATTGATGTTGCCATTCCGAATACGCGCAACCTTCATGCTAAACATGCTGAAAAAGCGTCCAAATATTTGGTGCTGGTGGAGCCTATCAGGAACCATTGTCAGGTCGAGAGAATTGTACCAATAGTCATCTCAAGCACTGGTGTGGTTCCCAAAGATCTGCTAAGGGGCGTGGTGGCGCAGCGGTTAAGCTCTTTGCCTCTCAGCAAGGTAGACCGGGTTCGATTCCCGTTCAATACATGTGAGATTTTCGAAGTGAAATGCCATGTCCTCGGATTCCACGTAAAAAGGAGGTCCCGTGGCTCATGATCGCGAGGTTAACAGTCACGTAAAACTACAAGATTCCTCCCTTCCAAACATCTGCTGGAATGGCTAAAAGAGCTTAATCTGAACACTAACTTATATAAATTAATACAGAAGGCAGTGACATTGGCTACAACTAGGATAGTTGGGAAGTTCTTTGGCAGAGATTTAAATTAAGGTGGTGATTATGCGTTGGTTCAATGTAATCTGCATAATTGCTTTGTAATTTACTGGACAATGATCTGAGAATAACGGTGATAATATTATTATTAATAATAATAGATTGGGAATTGGCTAAATATTAAAGGAAATGATATATACAGACCTATAGTAGATAAAATAATAGTAGTTATTTATAGGGAAATGATAGTTTTGGTGAAGACCTTTTGCAGGCGACAAAATATTAAATTTAAATTGCCTGAGCGTCACTCAGTAGTTTTAGTATAGAGTAGTGTAGTGTAGGGGAATGTGTAGTTTCTGTGTTAGTAGGTAATGAACATTGTGATGTATTGCTCGATTGTGTGGTCCAGGGACGCTGGAGAGAATGGTGCTAACGTTTATTCATTTGATATTACTGTGTAGGAACTAGTACATTGTTCGCTGGCATTACGGACAGAGTCACTAGCCCCTGCCATAAAAATGTCGGGTGGTATGAACTGCCCCTGCAGTTTGAGCCAGGTACGCATGAACGCCCGGCCCAAGCTTGTACCCGACAACACGTCCGAATAGAACGTAATGTGCTTAAAATTGTATTTCCAACACTTATTTGCCATACACAATTTCTTCATGAAACCAATCATTAAAGACAGAAAGTGGAAAATCGAAAATAAATCCCTGCAAATCCCCCTTCACTGTTCTACTACAAAAGTTACTTACAGCCAAGATGGGTACCCCAATGACCTTGAACGTAAATACAAATCTTCACAATAAATTGTGTGCAGCAGTTCCCATGAGGCTCCGTTGATACACATACACATAAAGAGTAGACACACAGACAATGCAATCCACGACATTCATTTGGCATGAAATGCATAGAAAATAATGTAATTTCTTGATTCTAAACAATCTTAAGACAAATTCACATGGCGTAGCACCACAACCGAGCGGGCAGCTGCAGCGTCTGGAGGTAGTTGGTTCGAATCCCGGCACTGACAGTGGCTATCCTGAGTGTGGTTTTTCCCCGTTTCTTATACTCCCTCCAGGCAAATACCGGGATAGTACCCTATTTCAAGTCCCGTGGCACCTGCAATATTCCATCCTTGTCCGTAATACAGCTGCACACACTCCTACAGTCACACATACATACAGGTTATCAGACATACTCAACCACCCCCAACTACACTGGGAGGGCCTAGGGCCAGTTAAACACTATTCACACGAAACTTGCCACTCCTAATATTATATTATAGTCTATCGTAGCACTCTCCAGCAATTATTTTCACGCTCGACACAGTTTTTGTTGCTTTATTCGCGATTCCGCGTGATATCGTGAATGCCTTATGTAGTTTATTTGCGATGACTTTTAAATGTCCAGTACTGTCTATAGTTATCAACTGATACAAGGTGTTTGTTACTCGCAATATTATGCACAAATCAGCGTAAATTCAGCCCTAAGGTTCTATCTCACCGAGTGATTAATACACTGTATTTAGGAATTTCAATTACTCGCGATATAGACTTAAGTCTATATTAGTCTTAATGTTAATACATTGTTTAGCGCACTTTCGTTTCTCTGAGTGGCGTGGTGTTGTCCTTCTTTCTTGAATAGACTGAAAACTGATTGGTTGTGTGGAATGTTTGTCTTAAATAGTTGAGTTTCGCTCACGTATTTGTGCTCTATCCTCACACACGCAAGGCAAGGAAGGATACCATTTTACACCTCCATTAAATATCCGTTTAACATCGACGCGACTTACTGTACATGATTCTGTCGTAAAACTTACAGCGATAAAAATCCAAATAAGTTCCAATCAAAATACGATCGCTAGATTGCTATTGATCAGGATAGCGTCCATACCTGTCATCACATTAATGGGGGTTTCCCATTACAATAACCAATAATAGAGCTTTCCCTTAAACAGAGTGATTTTTCCTTGTACACTCATTGTGCAAATATTCAATGCGATAATTATTGTGGGATTAAACTTTATCATAAATTACCTCTTAATTTCAAATATTGCCTTATCTTTTATACAAACAGACATGGTTTATTTGGTGATTTTATTTGGGAGGAGCCACAGTTTCCTTCTCTTAGTCGTATAGTTGTCCTAGTATAAGGATTCTTATAGGTAACACCAGTCAGGTAATATCTTCGCTCTGTCCTCACACAGGGACATCCCTCTACGTCCTCCGAACAACAAGCGTGCCCATGTTGAATATTTGAGATGAGGCTCGTTTGTCCCTCCTCTTCCCTCGCCCTCGAACCTACTGCGTTGCTTGAAGTACTTATGGTAGGAATATTATTATGATTGTTCTATTTTTTATGAATTTGTATCCTTGACCTGGTAGCCAAGGTACAGTATTCAGTATTAATCAAGTCATCAGTAAATTTAATCGTATACCAAGTTAATGCTGTTCTTGAATTATGAACTTGCAATACTTCACTGTGATATATTCCAAAGAGCATTAATATATTCATAGCGAGGGATTTTTATGCGCAAATGGAGTAATAATAATAATAATAATAATAATAATAATAATAATAATAATAATAATAATAATAATAATAATAATAGATTTCTGGACAGATGTTTCCTGAAACAGAAGGCCTTATGTTGGCTATTCATGACCAGGTTGTCGCCATGAGGAACTACCTTAAGTTCATTATCCAGGATTCATCTGTGCAAGATGACCATTGCAGATACGGTTGCATAATATCGGAGACTGTTCAGCATATTATTTCAGGTTGTCGCCATTTCGCAGGGACAGAATATAGGAAGAGACACGAATTTGTTGCCAAGATAGTACATCAAGAACTGGTTATACACCTTCAACTGCTGAGCCAAGAGAAAATGCCGTACTATAATTATGCTCCTGAAAGTGTACTGGAAAATGACAACTTTACGTTGTAGTGGGATCGTACTGTATTGACAGACCAGTAAGCCGTGCACAACAGACCTGATCTGATTCTTGTTGACAAATGCATGAGGCACACAACCTTCATAGATGTGGCAATCTCAAACAGTGGCAGTAGGCTAACAAACCGTGTTGAAAACCTGTCAAAATACACAGAGCTTTCAGAACTGATAAGGAAGCAACGGCACATGGCACAAGTCAGGACAGTTCCTATTATCATCTCCAGCACTGGCGTGATTCCCAACAACTTAAAGGAATCTCTCACAGAGTTGAAATTAGACCCAGGCCTTTTTAAGCTGATGCAGAAAACAGTCATACTTTGGACGTGTCGCATAGTAAGGCTGTTCTTGGGCATTCAGGCCTGAAGGAGGGAGGGAAAAGTGTAAAGCTACTACAGAATACAGTCACCGATAATTTGCACCTTATGATATGTATCTGGGATTGTAAATGTTTTCTTTCCAGCAAATATGCTGAGAATGTGTAAGGGCATGTGAAAATAATAATAATAATAATGTTATGAATTGTACGTCGCTTTTAATACTGCGGCTTTAGAGACGCCGTACTTGTCAGGAGACTACCTTGAATATTAGATATCAATTCTGCTCACGCAAATACTACCATTTTTAGTTCTAGCAACTTTATTTAAAAATTTGAAGGAATTTCGAACCACAGAAAAGGGATATAAATTCTCTGCATGTATTTTTTGACATTTAATGTCATTATAATTGAAAGCTCATAACAGAATATCTTAACTTAGGAAAGAGTGGTCTCGCCAATTAATTGGCTACATGGTGGGGAGAGTTTTGTTAATAAGCTACAGTTGTGGAGAGGTAGAGGAGAATACTGGGACCTGCTAACAATAGCCTCTCGACTTCTTCATTATTCATTTCTGGGATTCCTGGAGCTTCACCAACCCTACTTTAACGTAATTAAGCGTAGACAATAAAAACCCAGTTAAAAGAAGACAAGCAATTATTGTACAACTGAATGAAATTAAAGAGTCCGCATGTTCGAGCTCAGCAATATTTAATACCTTTGTCTCTCTTCAGATGTACGGTATGTTAAAAGATTACCAGCTGTGAACTTCAAACGATATTCGTTATTAGAATGTTGTTGATGATTCGCACAGGGGCTATGTTATATCATTGTAATATAGCCCCATGTACTTGGAGGTTTATTTGTAATCGGCCCAATAACCTGGGTCATTGTGATGTCAGTACTAGTGTGTGTATTTGTAATTGGAGCTAGAATATTGGTAGGATGCAGTCGTAGCCTTAATTCAGGTATTATCATAGCATTAGCCTGGAATTGGATGTGGGAAACCACAGGAAACGCGTTCTAGGATGGCTGAGATGGGAACCTACACACCAATCCACGAGAGTGTGCCCCCTCTTCAGCCTCCAGACCAGAATCGCATATCTTGACAAAGTCGGGAATAGAACTCTGACCTCTGCGGTGACAGCCAAGAAAACTGGCCACTACACCTGGAGGTGCACCATATCAGTATGTTAATTTTGTACTCGTATGCTGTTTCGTTCGCGAATGTTGTAACATGAATCGGTCCATAAGAGTTGTCCTTTGATTATGACCTGTAAACAATCGTATGTTATTATACATTAGCTGAATGCTGTGTAACGGCTACCTTCGTCGTTGGATATCGCTCTACAAGTTGGGCGATCATTTATAACGTTTCTACAGATATTACACTCAAGACTCCTTAAAACCACCTCATCGTTCTTATTTAGCATTGGCCTGTCTAGACAGACGACATACACTTTATTAATTTAGATTTACTGGGCGCCAGTTATCGTAAAGATAACACATTAAAATTTTATTTAGCCACGGCCGCTCCCTTCCTTGAGCCAAGATCTATCATCGGAGCGTAGGGCAATAAACTTGCTCTATGAGATACTCTTTGCATTCCAACTATCCTATATACTCAACTCCCAATGAACAAGACATTTTAACTAATACTGGTTTATTTACAACAAAATTATTAACATTTGATCTGAGGTTTCGAGCTGTGTACAATATGTGCATTAATATTCCCTAATTGCGGGGCAATATTGACTGTCTTCTCGCTAGCGCTGATCTTCTGTGTTGATAATAACTCGGTCCACATACCTGGTGCCTTGTGGTTCAAAGTCCATCTCGTTGGTCTGCTTGCAGTCTAATTTGAGATCTTACGCCAACACACGTTTATTGACCTTTGAAAACATATGTTTTCTTCTTCTCGTTGTTGTTGTTGTAGTTATTGCTGCTGCTGCTGCTTGTTTCTGAGTTTGGTCACCATGGTAAGCAAATTTGAACAAACCAGGCTAATTGAATTCACTAAGTCCCATCTTACTGAGGGACTGACAGAGTCTACGACTCACAAAGTCAGTGAGTGAGTGCGTGATCGAATATGTGAATGACAGAATAGAATCTATAGAATAGCCAGTGCTGAAGTCGCGCTGGGCTTTTATACACTCTGAATGGTCCCGATGTTTCGCGGCATAAATTTGCCCGCGACCCATCAGACCAATTATAGCAAAGCATTTCTCAGTCCTCAAGCGACGCTAAAACTTCTCCGAGCGGGAATACAGGCCCGCGTACTTCAAATATTCCACTCAGAACCCGCTATTCCTCTCGTTGCGCATCTATATATTCCGCCGAAATCTTTCTCCAAGCCCTTGTCTCCAGTCAGCGTGGCTTCGTTCCAGAAATACATTTTCTTGCAATAGGTTGCTTCACCGTCCGTAACTTCTTCCAACCATGCCCGTCCTGTCTATACAATTTAACTAATAAAACAGCCCTAGACCTCTATAAAAACCCTGTTTCTTAATCTAAGCACTTGACAATATTATATATGACTATGGTAATGACGTGAATATGGTATGGCCCCTCCCTTGATATTAATGGGTGAATAAAACGATATAACTTTGATATTTCAATAATAATAATAATAATAATAATAATAATAATAATAATAATAATAATAATAATAATAATAATAATAATAATTTGTACCGTAATCAAGATTACGTTACAAAACGTCCCCATGGTTTCATAAAGAATGTAATGAATGATGAAATCACAAATCTTCCCTTTAAAACTTAACAGGAAATACACTGAATATACATATATGACCCTTCAAATTACAAACATAATGATTATACCCTTTTCATTTTCCTTGATTGATCTGCACTCTTCTTGCAATGTTACATAAACATTCTGATTGTCCTGTGCAGTCATACAGGATTTACATGCTACATTTGTTCTTGTAGTCCCTTACAATAACAGAACGCAATATATTGCTTCTTGTTTCACGCAACACGAGTGATTTATCTCACTTCCACCAATTCCTTAGAGCCACGACACGACTCTAATTATAAACACACGGCAGTCTGCCCTTCTTGCAGCACTTGCTCTTTTCTATGATATTTCCTCAGATTGAAAATGTTATATGTACCAATGACACAATTTTCCTGATCTTTCAATAAGTAGGCATTCTTTCCTATCCTCTTCGAAACGACATAAGGTCCAGTAAACAATAAAAACAGCTTTGACATTTTCCCTTCCAATGCACAAGATGGCAACGGCTTACGTAACAATCGTTGCTACAAACGTCCATGTTCTTCCTACCTCTCAACAAAACACTGGCTAGCCTGAATAACGTCACATGAGTCAACAATACATACCTGAAATAACTACCTAGTGTCCTACCTAATTTCCTCACTAACGTTGAGCAACTACTACTAAAATCTACTGTTGAGAACCACTTCCGCCCCTGAAAACATTGAATTAAATCCTCCACTGCTTCAGTTCTCAGCTGGTCGCTTTCGACCCTAGTATTTAACATTCTGCCGTCTATGCACAGTGTCACTGAATTATCTTTCTTGGCTACTACAACTAATGGATTTAAACAATGGCTAGCTAAAGGCTCAATTATGTCGTTTTCCAACATTAATTCTATCTGTTCTTCGACGGCTTTCATATATTTAGTTGCGACAGGATACCTAGGCCCTACGAAACTACTTGTGTCTTTAACGACAAAACTATGCTCATATAAGTGTGTTGCTCCGGGTTTTGAGCTGAAAATTTCCTTATATTTTATTAATACCTCATGTAACTGATGACCTTGCACCTCATCCAGCTTACACTGTGACAATGCATCATGGATCTTACTCTCAAGTTCAGACTCCATTGCAACCTGACACACCTTAAAAACTTTGCTCTCACTAGCATCTCCGCGGTCTACCTCATTTACTTCAGGAAACTCATCACTTACAACCACGTTGCTTTCTTCCTCAAACATACACACTTTCATCTGTTTGTCAGTCTTAGACACCTTATACGTAACCTGAACTTCTCTATCCTGCCAAAATAAACATATCCTGCCAAAATGAAAATCTAATTTAACTTGATATAATGATAACCATTCCGCACCAAGAATCACCGGATGTAATAAATTTGGAACTGCCAAACAGGGCTGAAATTTAACTAACTCACTAATGTTAATTGGAACTGCGACTTGCTTAGATATTTTCTGAGACCTACTACCTACAGCTGTGACAATGAAAGTGGACTTAACTGGAATTATATCAACATGAATACCTTCTCTCATTACATCTTCCAAAAATCTTAAATTTATACAAGAGTTTTCGCTTCCACTGTCCAATAAAACATCAACTTCTTTACCCCACACATTAAGTTTAATTACTGGTGACATAATCTCATTCTCAACATTATCTAAATTTCCACCATTTAGGTCATAAAGCAGTTCTTCTCTAACATCTATATTAAAATCTCCTAAATACTCAATATTCCTAGGACATTGAACTGCAATCACTTCGGGCTGTCTGTTGACCTCACTGCAACCCGTTATTCGTTTAAATTAGGCCTACCTGCCCCTGATGTAGATTGTTGTTGTTGACCTGTACGTCTGTCTGGCCTAGTACCTTCCCCTACTCTGTTCAAATTCTCGTTCCTCGTATTTGCTGTGCGTCCCCCATTGTCAAGTCGTCTTTCGTAATTCGCATTCCTGCCTTGTTCTCTTCCCCTCTCTCTCTCACCCTGCCCGAAATTATCTCCTCTACTTATTGGCTTGCGTTCGGTCCTACTATTTTCAAGAGAGTCAAAGTTTTCCAATAGCTTCTCGAACCCGTCAATAGTAGTAATATTCTGCATGAAGAATGCTTCTTTAATTATCTCAGGAAAATGCCTTAATAATGTTTTAATTACCTGTGATTCAGTCTCTAAACCTTCTAAATTCTGGCATATAAGTACATGCGCTAAGAAATACTCTGGGTACGAAACACCATCTCTCCTTTGGTACTTCCCAAAAATAATGTTACATCTTTCTCTTTCTTGCACATTTTCATTCCAGTACTTGGCTATGAACTTCTCTTTAAATTTTCTAAAACTAGTCATCTGGTATTTATACACACTGAACCATGACCTTGAATCCCTAACAAAAGATTTATCTAGCATCTCAAGTACTTGTTCCCATTGAACGATCCCCTCTTCTAAATCTTTAGCGAACTTCTTTTCTACTGTTTTTAAGAATTCCATTGGGTTATATGCCTTGCCTGTGAATACTGGCAAATCTGCCTCTTTAGTTAGAAATCTACTTAAATTTCCTATTTGTACATTACCGCTATTTGTTGCTATTTGCTTCTGACATCTCTGCAATTTCTCCTCCATTTTATCTGTCTTACTCGCTACTTCTTCACTGATACTGTTAAATTTACTGTTAACCTCTTCCCTAATTTCTTGATTATCGCTCTCTAGTTTATTTTCTAAATTACCTATTTTAGCAATATTATTATCACACTTGACCTTCATACTGTTGACTTCTCCTTCTAAGTCAACCCTAACCTTACTACATTTAATTTTCACTTCCTCGGCAATTTCATCAACTCGCTCCGACACTTGTTGCATTCTGGCGTCAACCTTAAGTGACCATGATTCTTCCACCTCACTAATCCTGCTTTCTAACTTATTGTGAAATTCTCGGCCTACTTCATTAATTTGTTTATTGAAGTTCTCTGTAGCTTCATCAAACTTCTTACGTTGTTCATCTAGCTTCTTACTCTGCTCAGTGAACTTAAGATCTATTGATTTCTCTAATTGATCACTACGCACGTCAAATTTCTTACTTTGTTCCTCTAACTTTGCACTTTGCTCGCCTAACTTAATATCTATGTTTCTGTTCTGTTCTGTTATCAGCATCGTCAGGTTTCGAAGCCAGGAAGGATTCTCCCCCTCATTAATCTGGATGTTTGTAGCCCCGTCTTGTTTATTTTCCTCAGTTTCCTGATTTTCGCTTACTTTTGACATCTCATCATTGGTACCCTGCACATCTAATTTCGACATTTTAACTGATCTTATAATACTACGGTTTCTCAAATTTATGTTCCCCAAATTATCCCTGTTACTCATTACCCCCCAAAAAAAAAAAACTCATCAAAAGAACATTACTAATTTATAACCGTAGTTCCCTAACTTGATATATGCCTCTTTATTGAAAAACTCGGAATGAATGCAAAGAGTACTCGTTTATATCGTACATGAAAACAACTTTAAACTTTAACATACTTGAAATAAACTGGATTTATACATAATATCCATTCACTACAGTACGATATTTCGTAGCCCCACATTGGTTGTGCCATTTGTAACGGCTACCTTCGTCGTTGGATATCGCTCTACAAGTTGGGCGATCATTTATAACGTTTCTACAGATATTACACTCAAGACTCCTTAAAACCACCTCATCGTTCTTATTTAGCATTGGCCTGTCTAGACAGACGACATACACTTTATTAATTTAGATTTACTGGGCGCCAGTTATCGTAAAGATAACACATTAAAATTTTATTTAGCCACGGCCGCTCCCTTCCTTGAGCCAAGATCTATCATCGGAGCGTAGGGCAATAAACTTGCTCTATGAGATACTCTTTGCATTCCAACTATCCTATATATTCAACTCCCAATGAACAAGACATTTTAACTAATACTGGTTTATTTACAACAAAATTATTAACATTTGATCTGAGGTTTCGAGCTGTGTACAATATGTGCATTAATATTCCCTAATTGCGGGGCAATATTGACTGTCTTCTCGCTAGCGCTGATCTTCTGTGTTGATAATAACTCGGTCCACATACCTGGTGCCTTGTGGTTCAAAGTCCATCTCGTTGGTCTGCTTGCAGTCTAATTTGAGATCTTACGCCAACACACGTTTATTGACCTTTGAAAACATATGTTTTCTTCTTCTCGTTGTTGTTGTTGTAGTTATTGCTGCTGCTGCTGCTTGTTTCTGAGTTTGGTCACCATGGTAAGCAAATTTGAACAAACCAGGCTAATTGAATTCACTAAGTCCCATCTTACTGAGGGACTGACAGAGTCTACGACTCACAAAGTCAGTGAGTGAGTGCGTGATCGAATATGTGAATGACAGAATAGAATCTATAGAATAGCCAGTGCTGAAGTCGCGCTGGGCTTTTATACACTCTGAATGGTCCCGATGTTTCGCGGCATAAATTTGCCCGCGACCCATCAGACCAATTATAGCAAAGCATTTCTCAGTCCTCAAGCGACGCTAAAACTTCTCCGAGCGGGAATACAGGCCCGCGTACTTCAAATATTCCACTCAGAACCCGCTATTCCTCTCGTTGCGCATCTATATATTCCGCCGAAATCTTTCTCCAAGCCCTTGTCTCCAGTCAGCGTGGCTTCGTTCCAGAAATACATTTTCTTGCAATAGGTTGCTTCACCGTCCGTAACTTCTTCCAACCATGCCCGTCCTGTCTTTACAATTTAACTAATAAAACAGCCCTAGACCTCTATAAAAACCCTGTTTCTTAATCTAAGCACTTGACAATATTATATATGACTATGGTAATGACGTGAATATGGTATGGCCCCTCCCTTGATATTAATGGGTGAATAAAACGATATAACTTTGATATTTCAATAATAATAATAATAATAATAATAATAATAATAATAATAATAATAATAATAATTTGTACCGTAATCAAGATTACGTTACAGCTGTTTATATGGGAATATGAACTGGATATGTTTCACAACTTGCATACATTCAGCTAGATAATCTCTGAAGTAGGTGATCGAATATTTCCGTACTGTGGGTGAAATCACGATCAATATTAGCTTTTGGGGTTGGGTGGGACATTATGTATACTCCTCAAAGTCCAGAATGCTGTCCCCTTCCGATCTCTTTCCTTTTCAATTGTCACTTTGTTTGTGCTGATATTCCATTTTCATTTCTTATAAAGGAACGCAAAAATGAACCGAAACATTCGGGAACATATGGTAAAATTGAACGAACTGATGTCTGTAATATCCTAAGGTACTGTGTCTGTGACAGAAGTAATTCTACATGTCACTTCCGTGTTCCCAATGTCGAGAAGATCGTAGAACATCAAAACTGGGGGACTCAATGAATGATTAATATGATGTTTTGAAAGAATCTTTGGATTTCAGTTTTATTAGATCACACAGTCGGCTCGTTATGTTTCTTATTTATTTACCGTATCTTTATTTGTGGCGAGTACGTATATTAGTTGATAAGTTGTATGATGAATGGATTCTAATTGTAAGATGAAATGAAATTTCAACTAAAGACACTGCATACTCCATACCGTGGCCTGACTAAACGGACAGCAGACCCGCTCAGGTGACATTCGGACCAGATTCACGAGAATAAAAGACCTGGAAGTGTTGGGTAAGAGCATCATGTTCTAAATGTTTCTCCTCATCATGGAGTGCTAATAAGATCGTACTGTACTCGTATTTGCTTGATGAAGGATTCAGTCATTTGAAAAGTTATGAAAGTTAGCCCGTGCTAAATGAAACCGATGGTGGAAAGAGACCACAAACTGGTTTGTACAACTCTGTGAGTTAAACAGTTAATCGGGTGGACCAATCATGTAATTCGCTGCATGCATGAGCCGAGCGACAGGAAGCAAATCTTCGGGTCTTTCTGAAGCGAGACGAGGAGCTCCGAAGGAGGGAGCTGGCGCGCGTTCCAAGGAATGTGATCGCGTGTCAAGTGACCAGGCATCACGCCAACCACGTGACCGACGCAAGCCAATAGAATGACGCGTTACATTGATGGAAGTAATCAGCGCAATGAGAATATCTAATTACCAGCGATATTTAAGCACTTCAGGACACCAGAGAAGTTGTCAAATAATAAATTACAATTATAGATACATATTTGAAACTAATTAAATGCTTAATTACGGAATAAAGTATATTCGTGATAAAACGCGCAATTTAGGCAAGATTTTTATAAGGTGACGCTAACTTTTCATCGAAGTGGAAGATGTGCAACAAGATTCGCGGCTGTTATTTCTTAAGTCTTCATTGGGAGTGGACGTGCCCACTGACTTCGCTTCATTTAGTAGGAAGACAAAGCTTTAATATTTCAAATGAGGAATTTAGTTTGATTACTTACTTACTCCATGGCGCTACAACCCGGGGTGGGTTTTGGCCTCTTGGACAACTGATCTCCATGTTGGTCTATCCATCGCCTTGCTCCTCCATCCTCTCACTCCCATTGCGACGAGGTCTGCAGTCACACCATCCAACCATCTCTTCGTAGGACGTCCTTTCCTCCTCCTGGAGAATAGCCTCCCTTTCAACATTCTCTTGGGCATCTGGCTCTCCGACATCCTCTCTATATGTCCC
This sequence comes from Meconema thalassinum, assembly GCA_946902985.2. NCBI lineage: Eukaryota > Metazoa > Arthropoda > Insecta > Orthoptera > Tettigoniidae > Meconema > Meconema thalassinum. The sequence continues at coordinate 734,327,406 of OX336389.2, read as the reverse complement.
AACCATTGGATTCTCTGTGCCTTTATAAACTTTACGATATCTTGTTTTCCAATCAATTCGTTTAATTCATGGTTATATCGTATTCTCCATCCATCTTCCTCTCTAACAGGGCCATATATTCTTCGCAGTATTTTCCTTTGAAAACACTTCACAGTATTCTCATCATCCATAGTTAATGTCCAAGCTTCAGAGCCATAGGTCACTACTGGTCTTATGATTGTCTTATATATATTCATTTTGGTTGTTCGCGATATAAGTTGATTCCTGAGCATCTTGATGTTTGCATAGTATGCTCTGTTTCCAGCCTGTAATCGATCTTTAATACAGTTTGTCATATCACACTGGTTGTTAATAAGTACTCCTAGATACTTAAATTGTGTCACACCCTCAAATGTCGTATCGCCTATTTTAATATCATGCGGGGCTCTTCTTGTGTTAGATGTGGACATTACCATGCTCTTAGTTTTACTCTCATTCACTAATTACCCAATATTTGTAGCCTCTTTCTCTAATTCTAAATATACTCTGTCGAATACATAGAATACGATGTGGTGGACTGTATAAAGAAATATATTTTACATTGTATGTACATGATTAAACACTGAACAAGTACAGTAGATATTACATGCGTGTGATGACACCATGTCCGGTAGCCACTGCTACCTGCTTGCAAGTGAGTCCTGCTTGACGCAGGTAAGAAAACGACCCTTCCTCTTAATGGGTCAACAACCCTCCAGCAGGGGGACCAACTGTCATTAGAGTATGTACAGTGCCAGAGTTGCCAACATACTCCCCCCCTTGAAATAGCAAATATTTCAAACAACAATTAAATACTGTCACTTTGTTCTATTAACTGGAATAAGAGTTGAAATAAACACTATGTACACAAACATTTAAACAATTCACTTCTCTTCACTCAACAATGGGCAAAGTCTTGACACTGCTCTTTTCAAAAGAGCTCCGCTGGGTGTTTTGATGGTAACAACCCTCGTAACTCCGTCGGTTCCTGGATGCACTGCTGCGACACGGCCCAGTTTCCAATGAAGTGGAGGCACGTCCTCTTCCTTCAGAACAACCAGAGTGTCGATTTGTGGGGATTGTCCGGGCGACCGCCATTTAGAACGCTGTTGGAGTTGTCCGAGATATTCCTTGGACCATCGACGCCAAAATTGCTGGAACATAGCCTGCAGCAGTTGCCAGCGCTTCAGTCTATTCAAGGGAGTGTGAGACACATCTTCTTCCACAGGAAGATGAAATGAGCCACCGATCAGGAAGTGGGATGGGGTTAATACTTCCGGATCATTGGGATCAGAGGATAGTGGGCAGAGGGGGCGCGAATTCAAAACTGCCTCTATCTGTACAAGCACTGTAGTCATTTCTTCAAACGACAATGCAGCATTTCCTACTATTCTCTTAAGGTGATACTTAGCTGATTTAACTGCAGCCTCCCACAACCCTCCGAAGTGAGGTGAACCAGGAGGACTAAAATGCCACTGAATCCCCTTCTCAGTAGCAAAGCTTATGAGTGACTGCTTGGTATTCATATCATTAAAGAATTTCTTTAGCTCACGTGATGCACATACGAAATTAGTTGCGTTGTCAGTGAATATGTGGGTGCAAGTTCCTCGTCTAGCCATGAATCTTTTCAGTGATGCTAAAAAAGCAGCTGTAGACAGATCGCTTACAAGTTCAATATGTACAGCCTTTGTGGCAAAACAAACAAACATAGCTATATATGCCTTAATCCGAGCGCCCTTCCTGGAGGAAGGCCGTAAGTATACTGGGCCACAGAAATCTATTCCTGAAGATGCAAATGGTCGACTGGGAACTACTCTCCTTTCAGGTAGCGATCCCATTATCGGTTGATACGGCCGAGACGAGAATTGAAAACACGTCTTACATCGATACACTGCTTTTCGAGCACCGTTCCTCCCACATAGAGGCCAGTATTGCTGTCGCATCATTGTCAATCAAGTCTGAGCTCCAGCATGAAGAAAAACAAAATGAAAATGATCAAATAACATTATTGTAATGCGATGATTGCCAGGTAATAAAATAGGATGTCTTCTGTTGACCGATAGTTTAGTATTTTGCAGACGGCCTCCTACCCGTAACAGACCCTGCTCATCCAAATACGGTGCTAATCCATGTAATTTGCTTCCATTGGGTAGTGGCAAATTTTGTTTGAGAGCCTTTATGTCTTGTGAAAATTCAGAACCTTGCGCAATTTTACACCATAAATACTTAGCCTGCTCTAGTTCTACCGGATTAAGAGCACCTGTTTGTCTGTCTGTTTTAGTTTTAAGATTTTTGATAAATCTGAGCACGAGAGCTGTTATTCTAATCAGCTTGCTCCAGGAAGAGTATCTGTTAATCAGATTCGATCCAAGGGATTCTGTAGATGACACTAGAACGATTTTAGTTTTCCTAACTTCAGGTAATTCTTGAGAGCTATGCCTCTGCTGTGAAGGCCATTCGTCTTTATTATCTGAAAGCCAAGATGGTCCCGATAACCAAAATGATGAATTTAACAGCTTCTCCGCGGTAACTCCTCTCGAGATCATATCTGCTGGGTTATGATGAGTAGAGACGTGCTGCCAACAATCAATATTTGTCAACTGTTGAATCTGCGACACTCGATTAGCGACGTATGTTTTCCACTGGTGTGGATGGCCCGAAATCCATGCTAATGCTATTGTGGAGTCAGTCCAACAAAAACACTTGTCTTTAGTTACGTTTATGGATCTCATGACTCTTTCGACCAACTGAGCAAGTAATACAGCACTGCATAGTTCTAATCTTGGTAAAGTTACTGAGCCTAATGACGCAACGCGAGACTTGGAACACAATAAGTGAACTGTTATTTTACCATCTCCTGTCTGAGATCTTACATAAACACAAGCGCCGTAAGCAATCTGAGACGCGTCACAAAATCCATGAATTTCATACTCCACAAATTCTACTGCCCTAACATGACGAGGCACTTTGAACTCCTTCAATTTAGCAATATCCTGCATATAACGAATCCATTTAATTTGAAGTTCTATTGTGAGAACGTCGTCCCAATTTAAGTTCATTTGCCACAGTTGCTGGACGAAAATCTTACCCTTAATCAATACTGGGGCCAAAAGCCCTAAGGGGTCAAATATTTTAGCCAGGTCTGATAGAATTATTCTTTTGTTTATTTGTGTCGAACTGAAATCACTTCTCAACTCAAACTGAAAAGTGTCTGTGATGGGTTTCCAAGATAGCCCCAACAACTTCAAGTCTTCACCCTCATCTACCTTAATAATGTACTTGGGATCTCTTTCGTGGTTAGAAATGCTCGATAGTACATTGGGCTCATTCGAACACCATTTTCTTAAGGTAAAACCCGCACTGGATAAAATATCTGAAACACACTTGTGAGTGGTTCTTAAGCCGTCAGTTGATTCACAACCTGTCATTAAATCGTCAACATAAAAATCCCGCCGTATTACATTCGAAGCTTCAGGAAATTCCTCCTTAGTGTCATTCGCCAATTGAGAGAGGCATCTTGTGGCCAGGAAGGGTGCACATGACGTGCCATATGTGACTGTTTTGTGACGATAATGTTTAAGCTCGTCCTTAGGGGACTCCCTCCACACGATACGCTGAAAGTCAGTATGTGCAGGTTCTATGAGGGCCTGTCGATACATTTTTTCTATGTCAGCGGTCAATACATAGCGATGCATGCGAAATCTAGCCAATATTGAAAATAAATCATCTTGAACGATCGGTCCTACTAATAACAAATCATTGAGGGATAATACAGAATCGCCCTTCGAGCTGCCATCAAATACCACGCGAGTGCGCGTTGTCAATGAATTACCCTTAAATACACAATGATGCGGAAGGTAGTACTGTAATGGTTTGTTTATCTCATTACTGGGAATTTCCTCCATATGATCCAGGTCAGTGTACTCTCTCATAAACTGTACGTACTCCGACTTGACTTGGGGCTGCCTTTCAAAACGCTTCTCTAGGCTGTGAAACCGTCTAATTGCCTCATTAACATTGCTACCTAGCTGACTCGGGTCCTCTTTAAGGAGTAGTGGGACTATGAACCTACCCTGTGGATTCCTTCTGTGACCGTCAGTAAATAGCCTCTCACTAATCTCTTGCTCAGAATGTCCTTGGCCAAGCAGTGCTTTCCCCGGCTCATTGAATATCTTACCTGACACAAAGAGGCAGGAAGAACTGTTATCTGCGTGCCTTTCAGACAAACCAACACTACCTGCTGCTACCCAGCCAAGAGCCGTGTTGCGAAACAACGGTAGTTTGTTTGAGAAACTGTCGAGCTGAAATTGTTCTGCGCCGATAAGATCGTAAAAGAATTCTGCTCCAATGAGAATGTCTATGGATGATGACACATTAAATTGAGGATCCGCAAGGTTTTCTAATATAAACTCTGGAATACTGCAATCTGTGATGTTGATATTTTTAGTGGGTAAGCACTGACCAGTAATTGAAGGTATTACGTGAAATGTCATGATTCGTTCAAAGGAACCGAACCGCGAAGAAATCTTTGTTCTTACCACCGACCCCACCTTGATGGTAGTGTTATGCAACCCATGTATCGGAATATTAGTCATTGTCTTTAACAATCGTAATTGATGAGCTAATTCCCTGGTTATGAAGTTGAGTTGCGAGCCGCTGTCTAACACAACCCGAGCATGACGGGGTTTTCCCTCTGAATTGTTGACATTCACTACTACTGTCGACAACAATACATGAGAGGAAACATCATTGTTGTGATTGTGCAATGAAACAGCATTACTACTATGTTGCTCATTAAGGGGAGACAATGAAGTATTATTGGACACAATACTCTTGTTTGAAGTTTGACTATTATTGTGGTTCGGTGACCCTTGGTCCCTGTGAAGCAAGGTGTTGTGTTTATCCTTGCACAGCTTACAACATGAACGAGTGCACTCGTTAGCGAAGTGATTTCCAGACAGGCAATTAACACAGAGCTTATGCTTCTTGATCTCCCGCCATCTGTCATAAACACCCATAGAAGTGAAGGTTCTGCATCTAAATATGGGATGTTCCTCCGTGCAAAGCGGGCATTTCTGATTTTTCTGTGAAAGGAAACAATTTTTTCCTGGGTTCGTGAATGGCCTCGGTTTGAAACCAGATGCATTCGGTTTAGATGAAACGCCTACCTGCTTCAGCTGTTTTGTGCGATCACAATTCTTAGTTTCGATCGATTCCAATGCATTACATGTTTCGAGTAGAAATTTGTCCAGTGTCTGATATGAAGGTAGATCAAAAGTTGGTAACGAGGTTTCCCATTTTTTTAATGTTTCAGCGTCAAATCTGCTTGTTATTAAATGTATCAAAATGGCATCTAATTGTTCTTCACAAGACAGACCAAGCGCTGATAGCGACTGTATGTGCCTTCTGAAGCCGTCATACAAGTCTCTTAATGCCTTGGAAGATTCTACTTCTATTTTGTTAATCTGAAGGACCGAATTAATGTGGGAGGAAACAATTGCTCGCCGGTTATTGAACCTTTCATTTAACAGGTTCCACGCTATGTCGTAATTCGCTGCAGATATTTCTAGAGACTGTAACACGTCTGCCGCCCTGCCTCATACCACTGATTTTAGGTAATGAAATTTCTGTATTTTTGACAAATTTGCATCTTCATGAATGAGATTCTTAAAGGTATCGGCAAAATTGGGCCATTCTAAATAATCACCTGCGAATGTAGGTAAACTTATTTGAGGCAGTTTAACTGAACGTGTTTGCGAACTGGAAGTTGATTCACCAATAGAATCACTTAGCGAAGTTGCTGACTTGGAAATTGCACTGTTTATGGATCTTATAAGACCAGATGTTTTGAAGTATTGCTCCTCAAAGTCGGAGCGATAAGATTCTTGTTCTGCTTGAAATGATTCATCCTCTTTCAAATCCTCTATTTGTGATTGAACTGTTTCATATTCTTCACAGATTTTTGATAAGTGAGCCCGTCGATCATCCAACTGATCTACGTCCTTAGATTGAGAATCTAATTTCTCTACGAAGCCTTGTATGCGAGATAAGCTAGCCTTTAACCTACCCCTTTTGCTACACAGTGATTTTATCTTTTGTTCCATTTTTCACTAGCAATTCCCAATAAACTGCTGAATGATATAAAATCACAATAGACCAAATGCCTATACGTAAAAGAATGACAAAACGAAAAGACAAATACCTAACATATTTACATAATACAAAGATGAACTCCTGGTTTTGTTTCAAAGAGTTGCGGGAAAACTGCGTACAAATAACATACAGTTTTACGGGCGAAATCATGTGTGATCACTAGCAATACCAATACATTGCAAGTACAAACTAACAGTTTTGAATGAAGAAAGAAAGGAATGCATATTAGTCACAAGGAATAATTAAGGATGATCGGTGACTTACCAGGATGATGAATTCTGTTGTCCAGTAGTCGCCATGCTGGTAACCACCCACGCCATTTGTGAGAAACCATGCTGTCTTTGGATCACACGAGTTCAATTTTCACTGTTTTTCTTGCCATATAATCATGCCCGGAGGACCAAAACTTATGTCGAATACATAGAATACGATGTGGTGGACTGTATAAAGAAATATATTTTACATTGTATGTACATGATTAAACACTGAACAAGTACAGTAGATATTACATGCGTGTGATGACACCATGTCCGGTAGCCACTGCTACCTGCTTGCAAGTGAGTCCTGCTTGACGCAGGTAAGAAAACGACCCTTCCTCTTAATGGGTCAACAACCCTCCAGCAGGGGGACCAACTGTCATTAGAGTATGTACAGTGCCACAGTTGCCAACATACTCTTTTCAGTGTACGCTTCTCTCTTGCTATGATCACTACATCATCTGCATAAGCACAGATCTGACTTGATTTGTTAAAAATAGTGTCTCCCTGGTCCACTTTCCTGATTGCTTTATGTAGTCCAAGGTTAAAGAGTACTGCAGACAATCCATCTCCTTGTTTTACACCCATATTAATTGAAAAGGGTTTACTCAGCTTATTTCCATTTTTCACTCGTGCCCATGTGTTATCTAGTGTCATCCTTATCAGCCGGATTATCTTTCCAGGTATCCTCATTTCTCCTAGTAATTCATATAGTCTTTCTCTACATACACTATCGAAAGTTTGTTTAAAATCTATAAAGAGCATGTGGAGGTCAATATCATGTTCATAAAACTTTTCCATCATCTGCCTAATTACAAAGATTTGATCCGTTGTACTCCGGTTGGGTCTAAAACCACACTGATATTCACTCAGAATTAATTCTGAAAATATCTTCATTCTTTCTTTCAGGATACCTGATAGGATCTTGTAAATAACATTCAATAGAGTAATTCCTCTGTAATTCTCACATGCTAGTTTATCTCCTTTCTTAAATATAGGACATATTATTCCTCCCTTCCATCCATCTGGCATGTTCTCTTCTTCCCATATTCTTTCCAATAGTTTATGTATTCTATCTTCCAATGCCGCTCCTCCTTATTTTATCATTTCTGCTACTATACTGTCTTCCCCTGATGATTTGTTGTTTTTCATTTTCTTCATTACATTTGCCACTTCAAATCTTGTAGGACTCATAGTACTTGCATTCTCATTCTCTGATTCTGTAGGACTCGTAATACTTGCAATCTCATTCTCTGATTCTGATCTAATTACTTCTTGTCTCTCGTTTTGTTGCATATGTTGTTCAATTTCTGGCTCTACACTTTCACTTAGAAGTTCCTTAAAGTGTTCAGACCATCTATCTAACTCTTTGTTCTCATCATTCAGTATCATCCCTTGTCTATCCTTGCATCTTCTTTCCCTAGGTTGGAAACCTTTCCCCATTTTACCAATTGCCGCATAGAATTTTCTTACTTCACTTCCCTGGTTTAATTCTTCTATTTCTATAAATTGTTTCTTTATGTGTTCCTTTTTCTTTATTCTACATACTTTGTTGGCATTCAACCTCAGTTGCCTATAATGTTCACAGTTGCTTCTTGTTTCTCTCAAGATCATCTTTTCTATTGCTCTGTTCTTCTCTTCTATTGCTTCCCTACACTCTTGATCAAACCATTCATTCCGGGTTTGCTGCCTCTTTCCGATTATTTCTTCTGCAGCCAATTTAGTTTGATATCTCACATAAAATTTCAGTTTTCTTTTACTTCATTGTGTGGTTAGCCTTGCCGAATATAATGAACCATGGAGAACAGCTGTATGGCCTATTAAGTGGTCGTGAAAACCGTAGTACCAGTTACTATGGAATAGAAGAGAGCATCTTGGACATATTCTGAGTTGTGGACCTCCTTTTATATAGGCGGCTAGAACTACCCAACTCACTAGTTTGCTCCCCGAGGTGAAACTAATGGGTCCTGCGTAAGTAAGGTTAGCAACCTGATTCACTTGCATTTTCTGGAACTTGTAGCAATGTTGTGAACAAGCCTCCGACCTATGGGAGTGACGAAGTCCCTGTAGCACTGAAGTAGTTTCAGTGTAGATTATACAGCAGTTTGTTAAGTTTGTTAAGTCTAATGATGTTAAGAAAACATATAATGCACCATTGCTGCTATTAGGTACGCAAATGAACGAATAAATCATTGTATGGGTAATGTATTGGCAACTCCAGCTATCTGATATGACATCTAGCGGTAAAAATGAGAAATTTACCAAGTAGGGTACATCTGTCACGTGGTGACTGTTTGTATATGGTTTCTTTATAGGTAAGCAGATCGTGGTAAATTCTTCGTGTTTATACATAAGTTATAAGTTTTACTCGTTGATAAGAGTGCAAAATTAGTAAAAGCAAAGTATATTGCCCAGTTTACGGCTTTAAGTCGATGTATAAGAGGGCTGCGGATATACGTTTTCATCACTTTACAAAAGATGCAAATAGCAATAGCCGAAAAGTGACGATACCAAATAAATACGGGCAACAAGAGCGGGTTGGACCACTCACCACTACACTCACTGACTACAGGACGGGTTGTTCACTTACGCCGAGCCAAGCCGCACCTAGACAGCCAAGCACAGTCTCGCCGAGCCAAGCCGTACCAAGACAGCCAAGCCTACACCAGCCGAGGACAGCCAAGCTTCATTAGTCAGGTATCCTTCCCCGCTCCCTAGTTCATTTCCAATAACCCTACCAACCCCATCACCTCGCTCTGCGATATCCGAGCCATTCCACTACGAGTCATATAGGCCTAATTTGACTTCGCAGGGTTAATACCTACCATACAAATCAAGCAATTCCTGTCTACCCCGAGTTTTAATACAAGTTAAACTCATCCCTTCGCCCTACCAAGCAGAAAATAATTTCTAGAGTCTATGGTACAGTGCGCAAACTCAAATATAGCTCTTAAAGGTAACAGCGCCATGACTCGAACTGCACAAAAACAAATACCAGCAGACAACCGATGCTTGATAATATGCAATTGACACATAAAATCCAGTGGGACACACAAATTAGATCACGTGTATCGCACATTTATACATACATACAATTGAAAATAACACTGTCATTATTTTAGGGACCACATTTACTGATTATAACCGAAAAATAAAAAGTGTTCCATATCAAACGCGTGTTATTGAGTATTTTTACCCTACTTATCCAGACCGACCGCAGCGCCCCAAGTGTTAGTTTGAGTGGCAAATGGGAATGAAATTGTCGGGTCGGAGATATACTAATGCCCATCATCATCATCATGAATCTACTGTCAGATCATGTTTCACTGTGTCGCATCATACAATATACTGACAAGTTATGAGTTGCAATATTATAAGTTGAATTTTACAAGCCATATTCAGAAAGTAGAAATTATTCAGTAGTTAATTAATTTGGTAAGAGCTTGCATGATGTACAAAAAAGCGCAAAATAGATCAACATGCATCCAATACAGAGATTAAAGGAAATACCGTATACATAATTATACTTAATGGAGCAGAGAAAAATGATGCAAAGAAACAAACTGAACTTTTGCAGGAATCAGGTTTAACGTAGATTTTGAACATTGGGATCGTGTAATCTCAGCAAGTGAATCCGGCAATATTGCTGGATAGGCTACATATATTTGGCACCAACATGAAGACTATATTTGTGGTTTCTTGCAAACTGCACTGACTTTGATGAACATAGAAGTTATGTGAAAGATGTTGGTTCATCGTAGGGTCTTAGGACATCTTAGACATTAATCCCAAACTCCGTAATGTCCCCGAATTCGTATTAAGAGATGCCAGGAACAGATATGAAAGGCAGCCATAGAAAAGGGATCATTTAATTAAAATTGGAAGAATGAATTTCGGAACAGGTCCATTACACAAGATTTATAGTCATGAAATATTGTCCAACAAGAAGTTGGTTAGCTGGATGTAATCACTTTCTGTAAGAACGGATCTGAGTGGATCATCCTTGGAGATAGACCATAGTCGGTACTTGAAGAAAGAGAATGTGATTGGAAGATCCGGTGGGCGATGTTAGAAATGGAATGTTTTATTTTGACTAGTAGGCTATTTAATGCATTTGGTAACATTGAAGATTGGAAATAAAGCGAAGAAATTAATTAAGATATAATCAGGAAATATTTTCCTTGGATAATTAACGCCCGAAGTCTATAGGAGGATATTCATGTCCGAGCTTTGGGTTGGCAGCATTGAGGAAGGTAGAACGTTGTTCGAGAAGGTGGGAGAAGGATGACGTTAGTGTGTGAGGTAATGCAACTTGAGTCTTTGAACTATACGGAGGCGAGCAGAGCGCTGCGGAAACGCGTTTCGGGAGTGATTGTTCATGTGTGATGGTTAAGGAAGTGATATGAACGTGTGAACCATCGTGTCTAACTGTGCTAATGTAGTGCGAAGCACGAAAGTCTATGTGTGATTTTGAGTGGGTTCTGGAATATTCCATAGTAGAGACCGGTGGCATGGGCAGACAATGAATTGTCAGTTAGCACTGTGTAACGTATTCGTGGAGAAAATGGAATTGTAAATATACTTCGTGAAAAGTACTGTAAGTATCTGTTTGGAAGGAAACATATTGAAAGAGACACGTTACTTCGGAACGATATGCTCGAGGGGGAAGTGGTGAGCAATAAAATGGAGAACATAATGGACACATGGCCGGAAGGAGCATATGATTTGTCAGAGGAAGTCATGTTATATTGTTAAATTATGCTGAGGGATATGTGGCCTGCATCATGAAAGCGAGAATTCCTTCGAGTGGAGTCACTTAGAATGATATGCAGAAAAAGCAAAGTTCACGCAGCTACTTCAAAAATGCACAATCTATTAGAGAACATTATGAATGTTGGCCAACATAAGAACGGAAGGAGACTACAAGATTTTCCAGAGGGACGAGAAGAAGAAAAGGCTGGGATGAAGACCAGGGATCGAACGAGGTGTCTGTCAGGAGGCGAACCGAACGCCGTGGCGATCAAGACCCTCACAAGAACTTTGGTGGCCGATGGCAGGGAACGAGCAGTTTCGAGGCGGACTAGAGAAGGAGGCTCGTGGTTTGAAGCGAGGCTAGCCAGATGTCAGCCGAGTGAAATGGAAACCAGCACATCTGTTCTGAATGTGTATGGACTTCACATTGTTCGTCGCCGATTCAGCTGAAAGTGTGACAAGTCCTTCAATATTTGTAGCCCAAGTTCGTAGTTCTGTATTCTTGTAGATGCTTTGTGTGATCATTTTATTTCGATAGAATTCTGTTATGTAGTTGGTTTAGACCTGGTGATCAGTGATTTTATTCATCGAAGCAAGTTACTGTGTGCTTTTAGTAAGCTAGTTAGCCTCAGTTCCAGCTATGTTTGGGATCATTGCAGGCGAGTTAACTTCGTGTTGACCGCGTCTGGTTTAGTGGAGTCCCCGCTTCGATGATTACCGCTGGCAGTTAAACATTTTTAATGTTGATACAGATTTGAATTTCGACCTCTTGGGTTTTCGAAATTAATTATTTTTGGATTTAAGAGTGTTTCGAGATGAACAGTTTCCTTCGCACTTTTTTTTCTTCTTCGCATTTCATTCTTTCGCGCTGTTGCCACTTCGCAGTTTAGAGGAGTTACAGTTTTTGAAAATTTGCTTTCGCAAATTAGATTTTCTTAGATGTGTATTTTTGGATTTAGCTATTTTGATCTTCGATGATTCTTTACATATTGTGATTTTGCACAATTATGCGACTTTACCATTCGATTTTTTTTAAATTTTGGATTTTTACATTTCGGTGAATTTTGAATTTTGGATTTTGAAATTTTCACTTTGAAAATTTATTCCATTTTTGATATTGGAATTTAAATTAATTTTTTCTGGATTTTCAGAAAATCCTGGCTGAAAAGTTTTTTTTTGGAGTTTGATTAATTTGGGACTTCAATTCTGTCTTGAGATTTTCCAAATTTATATTTTATTCTTCCTTTGGAAGTGTACAATGATTTTCAGTTTTGACTTTGGTAAATTTCTCGTTTATTGGAAGTTAGTTGCTACTTTGATCGTTCGGACGAAGAATTCTTTCGAAAAACAATTTTGAATTATAATATGAAATGATAATTCGAGAGGTGTACACGACTATTGTTATAGAGTGACACAATGTATATACATAATCAAATATTTCAATGTTTAATGAATATAGTTCACGCCTAAGTGACCAATGTTTTTGAGTTGACACTCACAATCAATGTACTTTGAAACGGATAATAGTTAGAAATGTTTCGTGCTGAGTTAACACGCACTAGGAAAGAGTCATACGATCTGTAACTGCTATTGCTTTTAAAGCGTATTTAAAATTAGTATCAACGTAATTGAAGTACTTATAACTTGAGGGAGAGATGTTCATTTTTGGTATTGTTTGATTGTTGTGTTTTCATTGAAGAGGTGTGCGATAATACCAATTGTTTCTTTGGTATTTCGAAGGTCGACCCCTGTAAGGGATGTTATGTCCTGGGAACCTTTCCTCTGTCTATGGTTGTTGTTAGTTTGCTGCGTTTAGTGTGTGATTAGGATTGCAGTCTAGATAGTCAGCTTTGAGCTGTTGTTGCCGTCCGTTGGAACGTTGAGTTATTGGGTTGTGGTGTTTATTTCGACTGCTGTTAGATTATTTTACTGTGTTTGATGACAGTATTTTCTTTCGTATTGTAGGATCATCTTGGTGGTGTTTGATGTTGATATGTTAGGCTGTCGTGTTCATTCAGATCAGCTGGGTTGTCGATACCGGGTGCTCCAAAAGTTTAGTATTCAGGACGTTGATATTAATTCAGTTGATTATTGTTATTGTTTTCGAATATTGGATCAGAACAGGGGTTCAGTGGATAGCACTCTCATCTTTATTGATCGGAATGCTAAGCCATATTTTTGCCCGATAACCTCGATATTGTTCACTGTCAGTTAGTATTAATAAATCCTATGTCTAGAAAGATTAGTGGAGGAACATTGGGGTAGATAATGTTCTAAGATGACATGTATATAGATAGTATTCGATATTTCTTAAATTTAATATTTGAATTAAAAGGGTATTTCGGTAATTAAGTAAAGAATAAAACTCAGGATCTGTGTATAAAGTAAAATATTGATATTGTAAATAGTGAGAGGCCGTCACTATTTAATTTCATCAAGGGGGTTGTTTCTTTTTCTTTATAAATATTTATTTTGTTGATCCTGATAGCAAAGGCATAGCGGTATGTTGCCAATTTATTAGTCGTTTATTTTAAGTCGTTATTTTTGTGATTTAGCTAGCGGTATGTCAGAGAGGGTGTCATAAGACGTTAATGATAATGACATTTAGTTATGGATTTTCGGTTTGTTTATAACCATCTTTGTGTTGTTTACCTTTTTGAATAAATTGGGCACGCATTTGCATCTGCTTATACCACTTTCAAAATATTCTTGCGTTGTGATTTATAGATAGTGGGAGGTTAGGAAAATGCTATGGTAATTATAGCGGCTTGAACCATTTTATCCATTTCCCTGTCCCTGTTACGCCCGTGTGAATGAGAGTCTCGCGCTCTGGTGTGTGTTGTCACTGATCCTATGGAGGATTTACCATCGTGTTTTGATGATATCGCCTGATATGTGTCCACGATTTGCAGAGTGTGTGATGCCTGTGATGCCTGATATTTCGGTAAGTATTATTAGCCGGGTTACTGCCGTTGGTATCGATACGCTGTTATCTTGGATTTTGGCAATCACGACACTGCTGAAATCGGGTACAGTAAGAATGTATCATCTTAAGAATACTAACTATTGAGATAGTACATTTTAAATTCGTTGTTGAAGAGTTATATTGTTTCTTATTCCATTTGTAAAGTAGTTACTTGTCAATTCAACAGAGCTGGAAACTCTCTACCCATACCACAAGTAACGTGAACAGGGCTTTCGTTAAGTCAACCCTAAATCCCAAAGTCTTAGCATGTTCAGATAGCCAGTACAATAGGAGACCTGAATTTATGCTATTTGAAATTGTTGCCGCCCATCAAAAGTGCGCCGTCTGTGTTGTTTATAAAGCACCTTCACAGGGTCACTTGGAGGACGTGGAGAATGCGTTACTAAGAATCCTACCACTTTACCAACATGTAATAGTCATGGGCGATTTCAATACCAATATAGGCGACAACACCAAGTCTGAAACTCGGCAACTCCTGAATATGCTTTTGTCACGTGACATGAAAATATTAGAACTACTACCATCACATCACACGCGTACTTCACACACGACAATTGACTTGATATCAGTAAAGAACACTGACAAGGTGCTTCAGTTTGGTCAGACATCTGTACCCGGTATTTCAGCCCACGATTTAATCTATATGTCCTACTCATTAAAATGTCCCAGGACCAAACCAAGGACCATCATGTACAGAGACCTCTCTAAAATTGATATGAACTCCTTGACAGAAGATGCTCTATGTATCCCAGATTACCCACTCAACAGAATTATGATGATTACAAAAAACTTCGAAACAAAACTTCCCAAACGGTACGTAATGCTCGAATCACACATGCTCATAACCTGCTAGGAAGCAATATTAAACCCTCTGCGGCGTGGAAGGGACTAAGAAACATGGGAATAGGTAGAGAGAAAATTGACAACCCCATTAATCTACCTCTTGACACACTCAACGATCATTTTACAACTACCGGACACTCAGTTGACCCTGACATGAAACACAGAACTTTCATCAATAACTACAACACCCCCACCCCTAACTTGGAGAGACATTCCATTTCTCGCATGTTACCCCCCCCCCCCCCCGACAGACGTGCTATTCTTCGAATAAAATCGAAATTTAAAGGAATTGACCATATAGAAATCGAATTATTGAAACGTATCATTGATATTATACTTCCCACAATAACACACACATTCAATCACTCGTTAATGACAGGTATGTACCCATCGCTTTGGAAAGCGGCCTTCGTCATCCCAATCCCAAAAAATACACAGGCTAAATATGTAAGCGATTATCGCCCAGTCAGTATACTATCATCCCTCTCCAAATAACTGGAATTTATCGTCCACGAACAACTCTCCTCCTATTTGCTAGAGCACAATATCCTTGATGAACACCAATCCGGCTTCCGCAAAAATCATAGTACTACTACTGCACTACTCAAGGTCACGGATGACATAAGAAAGGCTATGGATAGTGGGCTAGTAACGATCCTAACACTGCTTGATTTCAGTAAAGCCTTCGATTCTGTTGACCATGATATATTACTCTCTTGTCTATTTAAAATTCATCTCTCCATGAACAGTATCCAATGGATGGACTCTTATCTACGTGGACGTCAACAATGTGTTAAAATTAACTCAAATCAAATGTCTTCATGGCGTCCAGTTGATAGAGGAGTCCCTCAGGGGTCAGTCCTTGGACCGCTCCTGTTTTCAACATATATATATATAAACGAAATTACGTCATCAATCACTAAATGCATACACCACCTATATGCTGATGATGTAAAACTCTACCTGCATTCAACACCAGAAAAACTATCGGAAGCAATCGGCACCTTTAATGAAGACTTAACTGAAATCTGTAACTGCACTCACTTACATGGACTACGACTCAATGAGGCTAAAACCCAAGCAATCATAATCTCCCACCCGAAAATCCTCCTGAAACTAAAAAATGAACCGACTTACCAAAATTACGCTTGTGCGATTCCCCAATCGAATTCCGAGAGTTAGTTAAAGATCTAGGCGTTATTATAGATGAACATCTTTCCTGGACGCAGCACGTCTGCAATGTTCCCAGAAAAGTATTTTCCGCATTGAATTCACTTAGGAGATTCTGGAATATTTTCTCTCGTGTATTAAAGGAACGACTTGTTCCTCCCTAATATTGCCTTATTTTGATTACTGCGATGTGGTAGATAAAGATCTCACTGTTACTCTTAAAAACAAACTCCAACATGCTCAAAATGGCTGTGAACGCTACATATTTAATTTACGGTTTTATGACCATGTCACCCCAGCTTATGAGCAACTTAACTGGTTACGTCTAAATCAACGCCGCGACCTCCATTCCTTATGCCGTCTTCAACAAATACTCTCAACTTCAACTCCAGCTTACCTGCATTCTCAGTTTCACCGCCTCTCGTACGAGCATAGTCTTGGAACACGGTCAAAAACGACACTCTCTTGCTGATACCCATACACCGCACAGTACGCTATACCAACTCCTTCGTTGTTGCTACTGCACGACTGTGGAACAATCTGCCTCGCTCTGTCAGAGGAGCAACCCCGTCCAGCTTCAAGCAGCGTTGCCAGCAGTACATACTCACTAAGTAAATGAAAGTTGAACTCAACACTTATGCTTATTATATTCTTACGTCGTATTTCATATATTCAAACTTTCCAATTCTCACTTTCTCATTTACTCTCTATTTAGATATCTAAATAACGTCCTTCATTAACGACTAATCATCTTCATCATCATCTTCATCACCATCATTTGTCTACTTTTTTCACTATTTCCTTACCTTACTGTAATTTTAAACTTACTTCTAAGTATCTCAGTTATTCACCCTAGCAATGCAACAATTTACCCCTACACCACCAAGCTAATCCAGTTTATATGTATTTTATATGGTAGAAACATTGTAAAATTGTTAGATTTAAGTTGTATTTGTATTGTTCATTATCAAGCTAATCCATTTCATATGTATTTCATATTATATCAACATTGTAATATTGTTAGATTTAAGTTGTATTTGTATTTTTCATTACTTATCATTTGTATAATCTGGTTAGATGGAAGAGAGGGCCCAATGGCCCTAATCTTGCCAGACAAAATAAATCTATCTATCTATCTATCAA
This sequence comes from Meconema thalassinum, assembly GCA_946902985.2. NCBI lineage: Eukaryota > Metazoa > Arthropoda > Insecta > Orthoptera > Tettigoniidae > Meconema > Meconema thalassinum. The sequence goes on along the minus strand of OX336389.2, from coordinate 734,310,084 downwards.
TCATGTCCCCTACCCCCTCACAACAAGTGTGACACGTTACGAAAAGAGGTGATAGTAAATTGAATACGATTGACTCTTATCTCTGTCAGTCTGTACATGTCGTCCAATACTGAGGCTCCCCGACTATAAGTGACGCCATGGCGGGAATCGAAATTTAAATTTGAACAACCGATATGGCATGTGCACCTGATATTTGCCTCACAGCACACTTATAAATGGTGTTTTTCTAATTACAGTCACACAGCCCGCGTTATCGGCAATTAATGAGATTCTAGGGTTTGCGGTTGGTTGCAAAATGCCTCACTTCACAGCTGTGTCTGTATCTTGTCTTACCCGATTCTTCCCACGATTGTCGCTGGACGGTGCGATAGCTTCCTCTGTTAGCCAATTGTTCTTAATCTTCCGACAAATGCTTGCCTATAATCATGTGTACATTGTGTCTTGTTGGCCTATTTACCAAGTGCTATACGATGGAATGTTAATGTTCCTTCTCAGCTGATGATCAACTCATTCCATTTCCTAAATGAAGGAAGAACGCGTTGCTGTGGTTCATGTAATTGTAGTGTTATATCCTTCAATTGTGTTGGGGAGGGGAAGGGGGAGGTGGGATATTAATACTCCATTTGTGTGGCCGAGGGCAGAAAAACCCTGCCCTTAAGCCCAAGGGGAAAGGGACGACAGATCGATGCTGCCCCTTCTCCCTTCTTGAAGGGAGCAGCACTTATCTCCTTCCTTGTCCTTCCGCAGTGCCGCTCCGTTCCCTTTCCACTGAGAGCACTTTTCTCAACTTATCGCCAAGATGAAAAACAATGTTCAGCATATTCACTTCATATTCCTCGCTTAGTTAGCATGACAAGCATACAATGAATTGGGGCTCTTCACTGATGTAATTTCATTTTGGTCTGGGGTTATTGATTTAATTGAGGGGATTGAATTATCGTGGTCATCACATTAGGGAGTGTGGATCTGTCTGATGACCTCTGTATTTTAGTGCCGGTACAAGTGTGTGTATTTTTATTTGAAGATTGGATTTAGACGAGGCAATAAATTTGGTACCATCCTGACATTTATCTGCAATAAATAACCAATTCCAAAAGAGCTGAGGTGGGGATCAAACCTACCTCTTCTCTAGGTGTCTAGTGAAGCCCGGAATCGAACCCATGATCTCTGAAATGTTAGCCAACAACGCTAGCCTTTGCACTACTAGGCGACTTGGTCTGGGTTTATTAAGAGGACCAATTCAAAGACTTCAACCATAGAAATGTAATTTCGTTCTCCAGTTCAGTGGCTGTAGAAAAATAAACAGTGAATAATAGTTGTTGTTTCTTTAATTATAGGCGTGATACATCTGTGGTAATCAGCTCCGTGTACTTGTATGTGAATGATATTTGTCTGCTAACCTGTGTTATTGTAGTCTCTGTAGTAGCGTGTGCATTTTAGGGACAGATGACCTCGTAGTCCTGCCCCTTAAAACCTCAATAACTAACTAGCGTTTCCATTGTAATCATTAGAGTCTAGAATTGACATAAATGCCCCGCAACTTGAAATGAGTTACCATCGCACCATTTTCCTGAAATCTACTTACATGAAAGTGTTCCACTGATCAAATTTGAATATTGTTTATGTCGTTCCAAAGCACTTTATTCAGAAATGCCAACGGGAAAGTGTTATACACTAGTTACTGATGTTAGGTTAACATTTATTTCTGGAGTTGTACTGGTCCGATTTGAATACCTTTACGCACTCAAAAGCGCTTGTTGAATGGATTTCATAAAAAGTATTGAAGAGGAAGTTGACTAGAAAAACTCACCGGAAAATTGGGAAAAGGATAAAGATTCATACGTTAACGCCTAATCTATAGTTCTGCTGAACCAATATAACATTTGTTTTCCGAAAGTTCTTCCTGGCTGGAGTTCAGAAGAAATCTTTAAGTGGCAGTTTCATCGGATAACCCGCCGTAAATGTGGAGAACCTTTTAACGTCTTATCTACAAGGGCTATTTTAACTGCAGTATATAATGTCGTCAAAAATCTTATGATGAATATTTAGAGAAACTTTCAAACGTAAAATAGTCTATTTGTATAAGCAGAATATCTTCAGAAACAATGAATCGTTAAAACCCTATGTCAAAAATGTATATATGGCTAAAAATGCCTTCACCCACATACTTGTAGGTATAGATTTAATAGCCTAAGTGTCAAGGATCTGATTATGATCGCTTGAAGATTATTACTGGTCATCCAAGTGAATTTATTTATTAATCTCATGTATTTTTTAGGTTTAGGGAAACACTCATGGTAATTGGGTACAACCGTGTTGACCGATTAAAAAGCATTAATTTTGATTACTAAAGCAAAAATGATAAATGGTACCAAAATGATAATCCAAAAGAAATTTCAAGTATTTAAAAAAGCAGTTAATAGTGGACTCGAAAAAAGCTCAGAAGGGGATCGATAAATCTTTTCATAAAAAAACGTAAAATCACTTGCCCAAAAAATCCTGGATTCAGTTGTATTTTTTCATGCAACGGACTTGTTTGCTTGTTGGGTTTTGAGAGCCCCACTCAGTGATATCTAGGATCTCCAATCAGCAGCCGAGGGCTGCCTGAGAAAGCAGCACTTGGTTGCGAACAGCAAGCATTTCTGAGAAACTGCCTGTTCTCAGTATACAACCCTATCGCAGTGACTGTCCATGGTGCATTACTGGAACATTACTAAAAATTAATTAACAAACCAAATCGGTGGATTCGGATAAAATATTCATCACCTCTAATTCGTCCAGAAAGCATGACTTCAAGCATTGAACAAGATTCGAACACAGGGCGAGGGGCGAAAAGTCAACACATAACCGTCTGAACCATGCAGGGAATTGTGTTAATCATAAATTACTTTCTGAAGTTGTTGTTGATTCATGTAGGGTCTTTGTGACATCGTGGTCATGTAGTCCCGAGTACTTGCGTGGGTGTAGAATCCGTCTGATAACCTGTGTCATTGTGATAGTTGTATTAGTGTGTGTATTTTTAGCTGGGGCTATGATTTAGGTATGAGGTGGCCGTGGCCTTAATTTAGGCAGCCTACCATCTCGACATTTACGAGAAGTAGAAGTGAGGAATCGCGCTAGGGTGGCTGAGATGGGAATTGACCCCACTCCTTCTCATTTTTGTCTCAGGAGGCTGAGTGAACCCCACTCCAGCCCTCAGACTAGAATTAAATTGCTTGGCAAAGCCGAAGGATCGTACCCGCACCTCCGCGGTGACAGTCAAGAATGCTAGTCACTCCACCACAAGGTGGTAGTAATATTCTCCATTCTGCACTGGTGAATTAAAGCAGGGTGTGCCAGCCCACGGCGCAGTCCCCGCGCTCCTGCAAATGACTCCACCCTAACCGTTCCTTCCATCTTAATACTGCAACGGCTATTTTACTCGGAGAGAGCTAATAGCAGTTTCAGATTACATCAGCAGCTTCATCAAACTAGCCAGCTGGTGTTAGTTACCTTCGCACTTCTGTATACGGTAAAGATGATGCGTGTCTGCTGATGTTTCCTGAAACTGCTATTAGCTCTCTCCGAGTAAAATAGCCGTTGCAGTATTAAGATGGAAGGAACGGTTAGGGTGGAGTCATTTGCAGAAGCGCGGGGACTGCGCCGTGGGCTGGCACATCCTGCTTTAATTCACCAATTCAATGGGAGAATATTACTACCACCTTGTGGTGGAGTGACTAGCATTCTTGACTGTCACCGCGGAGGTGCGGGTACTGTTGTTAGTTTGTTGCTCCGAGCAGGGATGGATGAACAAGTCGTTTGCAATATGTATGACGTACTCTTATTTATCAAATTAAACAGCAAGTATCATCAAAAGGCGCCTTTTGTCACTACAGCATAATGCATGTTTATGAGTTATCAAAGATTTCACTACATACGATAGTGATACAATTTTGATGGCTGATTGCTTCAGATATCGCAGACAATATATTTCACATACATTTTGCCATTAGCTGTTCTTCTTTTGGTTTAAAACAATTGCCAACTTATAAAAGTAAAATACATTTTGATAACATTGTTGCCAACTTAGATTTGTTTTAGGGGTTATAGTCGGTTGTAAACATTATTAAATTTCAACACTCCCCCTTAATTATTTTACAATGAAGCGATACAAACAAATTTCTATTGAGGGTTTTGGTCAGGATATCAGCAAGTTGCTTGGATCTCTCGACATGTTTGAGAGCAACAGTTTTGCCAATGTGTTCCTTGATGAATTTGCGTGGAATCTCTATGTGTTTCTTTCCTTTTGTAGTATTTCCCTCGTGTGCATTGTGCAATGATTACTTTTGGTGATATTTTCAATGTGTAGTTTTCAGGCCCATTTTTCGTTCAGATATTTTCTAGTTATCCGAGACCATCGAACGACAAATATTACTTTGGAATTGTATTAATTGTTTAACCGATATGCTTAAACGTTGTAATAACCACTCATTTAATATTAGATATTGACGTTTCTCACCTGGGTGTTTAAGGGGCTCCACACCATATCACTATCTGAACGACACTACAGTAGTTCCACCTGCTGCTTGCATCTGGCCTTCCCGAGCTTGTGGCGTCTTCACTCCTCGGTCTGCCAGTGAGCAGCCTATTTCTGGTCACCTGACTTCTCAGCGGGTTTCTGCCACTATATAACTCCGGGTCCCCTTCCTGGTGCTACCCACTACTATTCGACATTCTCGTCTTGAACTTCTCGTCAAGACGCCTTCAAGACGCCGCAAGAACCGCTGTTCATGTCATTATGTATGACGTTTAAAATCAACTTTTTGGAACGAGACCTCAAAGCATGAAAGCAACATGGTTAGAAGATGTCATCAACAGCTACGCCGCACCGCAGTCAGTCGCTGCTTGCAGTGATTGTAAACGAACTCCAGCCGCATAAGTTCACTGCAAAGCAGCGTTACCGCCTCAAGTGTGTTGAGTGGGTTGCCTAATGTGGCTACTTAGTTACTCTTCAGAACTGTTTCGGGCGAGTCTGGAGTTCCCTTCAAATACTGAAATACCTTCTTCACCATTTGCCAGTGGCTCTGCATGGCTTTGCCGTTGAAGCGGCTCAAGTAGTTCACTGCATAGCAGATATCTGGTCGGAAAATTGTAGCCAGGTAGAGTAGACTTCCCACTGCTTCTCGACATGGAGTTGTAGGTGGCGCTGGTCTGTCGTTGATTCGATCTTCGTTTGTCACCATTCCTTTCTACATGGGTGTTGAAATTGGGTTGCAAGTGTCGAACCGAAAACGATTGATGATCTTTCTGGTGTATACCGGTACAGGCTGGTTCACAAAAAGTCCTTCCTTCTCTATTCTGACTTCCATGCCTAGGTATGTGAATTGCTTCTGAAGTGATCGTTGGTATGTGATTTCAAATTCCAAATTTATGACATCCAAGACTTCAAAGATTTCTTCTTCATCATATCCAGTGATGAGCCCATCGTCGACGGAAAGAGCCATCATCAAAGTTCTCTTCTCGTTATAGTAAATGCTGGGGTCATTGTCGGTGTACACTAGTCCAAGTTTCTTCTCAAGAAAATCTGACATTTTCTCATTCCACTTTCTTGGTGCTTGCTTTAGTCCATATATGCTTTTCATTATTTTGCTGACTCTGCCAGTACCATCTTCAAATCCTTCAGGTTGATACATGTACAAGTTCTCTTCCAAGTCTCCGTGCAAGAAGGGAGTCTTCACATCAAAGGGAACAAGTTTCATCTTCTCAGTAGCGGCATGACTGAGAATCAGTCGAATTGAATGCTTTGGTTTGCTACTGGACTAAAGGTTTCTGAATAGTAAACTACTTCTTCCTGCTCAAAGCCACGTGCTACCAGTCGTGCTTTAATTCACCCATCAGGCTTTTCTCGAAACACCCAGCAGCAAGTCAGGGGTCGAACTTCTTCTGGACATTTCACTAATTTCCAAGTTTCCATCTTCTGTAAGGATTCGAATTTTCTGTCATGGCTTTCAGCCACTTGGCATCTTTCAACGCTTTGGAAATAGAGATATCCTGGATTTCTCCTATCATGGCTAAGTTGGCACTCTTTCCTCACCGGAGGTAGCCCATGATGTAGTCTGATAGTTAGGCAGGTAGCTGAATATCTTGTCGATTGCGTAGTCCTGGTCTTCTTGGCTTCTTCTCTTTTATCGTTTCTGTCTTGTCTCAGGTCTAAGCTGTCTTCATACTCATCTTCTTCAATCAACTCGTTCTCGTTCACGGCCATTTCAACATCTGTCAGATTTCGCTCATCCTTTTCTCCTTCATTAAACACGACGTTGTCTGAACTGACAACATCATGTTCTTCAGGCAGATAGACTCTGTAGGATGGAGAGTCTATGTCGTATCCAACAAATATACCTTTCCTAGACTTCTTGTCAAGCTTGCTTCTCTTGTGGTTTGGAGTCAAAACGTAGCAATCGCATCCGAAGATCTTCAGTTTTTTCATGTTGACCAGTCGTCCAAACCATAGGTTGGCTGGATTCTTTCCTTTGACTGAACTTGTGCCAGTCTGGTTGATCGTGAACACAGAATAGTTCCCTGCTTCTGTCCACAAATTGTCCTTCAGGTTTCGTGCACGAATTGCTGTCCTTGCTGCCTCCACAATTGCTCTCATTTCACGTTCCACTCTTCCACTTTGTTCTGGGGTGTAAGCTGTTGAAAAAATGTGAAGGACACCTAGCTCCTCCAGCAGCTTGTGTTGGCATTCTTGATCTCGTTTCCATTATCTGATCGTAGAATTTTCACCTTTCTTCCGAATTGGTTTTCCACCAGCTTCATGAAAACATCAGTTTGGCTGCGGCTTCGTTCTTCGTCTTCAAGAAATATACTGTTCTGAAATATGAAAAATCATCCTTGAAAAGCAAGAAGTATTTTGCTCCTCCAAGCGATGGTGTTGCCATCTCTCCCATATCTACATGGACCAGATCCAATGGTTGGGTAGCAAACTTCTCGTTTAGTGGGTGAGATACCCGATGTTGTTTCCCGTAGGTGCATCCTTCGCAGACTCTGCCGTTCCAATCACCAACGTATGGAATGTAATTCCTGTCCAAAGCATCCTTCACATTTTCATTTAATTTCATTTCATATTTATTTATCAGTGCCTAACACTATCTTTACAGTACACTGAAGGGAGTCTCAGAAAAGAGCAAAACCCCACTTCGCATTCGGGATGCGTCAGGTTTTGGTGTGCGAGCCTCTCGTGCCAGGTTACGATCGAGGTGGCTACCATACAGGCTACAGAATTCTCCTGGCGTAGCATCAGTCTGTACAGGTTACATTCTCTGACTCTCATGGCCACAATTTCACGATGATCAGACGTTTCTAATTTGACTTCTCTTTGTTTGCCGTTTGGATTTAACCTCTGTCGAGTATCTGACTGACAGATATCAAATTGTAGTTTAGCTTAGGCACGTAAAGCACATCCTCCAGGATGACCTTGTACCATTCTGTTCCACTGAACGCCTCAAGTTGAACGTTGCCGATACCAACGCCCTCTAGTACAGTCGCATCTCCGATGACAATAGAAGATGGAGTTTCCAACTCAATCAATTTGAAGAACCAGTTCCTGTGAGATGTCATATGTTGTGTAGCTCCACAGTCATGGGACCAGTGATTTCGTGTGTTACATTTCGAATTGAGACTGTTCAGCCCTGCATTTGACAGTCCCACTGACGCTAGTGCGCGGTATGGGCGATTCGTGCTCTTCTGTTCACTCCGTTCTTACCTTTCATTTCCATTTTTACCGGGTGAGTTAGCCGTGGTCGTTACGGCATGAGTGCTGGCAGTCGCTCACATCCGTGAGCCGAGGAGGTTCGAATCCCCTCGCCGGCAACCTTGAAGATGGTCTTCTGTGGTTTCCCATCTTCCTTCCAGGCAAATGCCGGGGTTGTTCCCTAACTATAGGCCACAGCTTCTACCTTCCAACTCCTCGTCCTTACATTCCAACTTTCCTCCCCAACGGTACTTGTAGGTCACCCATTGGGTGTCCGACTCGAAGCAGCTACGAAACTGGCTAGCCGAACATGTCCTCGGACACTCCCGGCACTAAAAGCCATACGCTAAAAAAAACATTTTTTTGTCATCCTTCTTTGTACAGCCTCTTGTGAAATGATCTTTCTGTCCACACACATGGCAAGGGTAGTTTTCTTTACAAAAGGCAAGTTATTTGGCGAAGGGTTTGTTTCTGCAGTGTTTCTTCACATGTCCTTTCTGTCCACACTTAAAGCAGCTGACTGGCGCGCTTCCACCTTGTCTGTTGCTATTATAGTTCTTGTTGTTGTGAGCAGACTGATTTCCAGTTTTCTTCTCCTTTACGATGGGTGCGTTGACTGCAGTTGCTTCATTTTCCTTTTTAACTTCATTGAGTCGATCCTCTTTCAGCCTCAATCTTTCAATGAGTGTTTCGATGGTTTTGTCGGCTCCTGTCACATTGTCCCAGGCTGTTCTGAAATGGTGCAGCTTAGGTGGTAGCATACTCAGCATTCGTGTCATGATCCAACTGTATTTCACCCTGTTGTCATCTGATGACAGGTCTTCGGCTATCTGTTGAATCTCCAAGCAATTCTCAAAGATGATTTTGGCTGTCAAAAACATAACCAAAAGATTTCCTTTGCAAACCCTCAACAGAAATATCAGACATTTTACCAGAAACATTTTCTAGCTTATCTAACATTTGCTTTGCAGTTTGGTATTTGACTAGCTTTTTCGCTATATTACTACTGACATTTATACCTATAAGCGCTTGAGCTTCTACATCTTTCTTTATCCAATTACGAACAGGATCGGAGTTTGCACCTGATGGTTTGACAGTCAAACCAGTTGCAATATCAAAACATTCTTTTGTTCTCATAGCTGAATTAATTTTGAAACGCCAAGAATCATAATTGACATTTCCTTGCAAATCTTCTGTCAACGTTTCTAAAAGAACCTTTACTGTATCCATGACTTGACTTTAAAAGCAAAATTAAGTTTGAAAAATATGACAAATTTACAAAAGATTGATCTCACATGATTTTAATATCTATTTTCAAATTGTTACTCTGACTCGTGTATAGGCTACTTGACTGACGTTTTGAGGTTAGATTGACATAGCTGACGTTTCTCGGGCTGACGATGTGGTTGACGTCCTCTTCGACGGAGCTGACATTGTCTGCGATAACTGGCGTGGACTTTCTCGGCTGACTGGACTGACCTGACGACTGACTTCTGACGTGGACGACGAGGACTGACTCGGCTGACTTTTTCTCGACGTCCAAATTGTTTCCCGTAATGCTCGGCGTGTCTGATGTAATGTCATCGCGTCCTGGCAGTTCAACACGCCTCGACGGGGTGCGGGGGTCTCGCAGTACGCATGCGCGGCCCGCATATTCCAAACTTAAATATATTGGCTTCGCGCATGCCAATCGCTGTTATTGCTGCACACGACACGCAGCCAGTGAAAGAAGGAATGTGCTGAGTGAGTGAATCAAGTAGTGACTAACTTAATGTTTTCCGAATGCGTCATACGCAGTGAGCGGGAAGACATCTGCAGTTCAAACCCAACTGCCAACTCCTGGCGCGATATCAGTATGAGATGTAGCTGGGCCTATAACCTGTAGTAATTCTGTTGCTCCGAGCAGGGATGAATGATCAAGTCGTTTTCAATATGTATGACGTCCTTTTATTTAACAAATTAAACAGCAAGTTTCATCAAAAGGCGCCTTTTGACTCTACAGCATAAAGCATGTTTATGAGTTATCAAAAACTTCACTACATTCAATAGAGATACAATTTTGATGGCTGACAGCTTCAGATATCGCAGACAATATATTTCACATACATTTTGCCATTAGCTGTTCTTCTTCTTCTTCTGGTTCAAAACAATTGCCAACTTATAAAAGTAAAATACATTTTTGATCACATTGTTGCCAACTTAGATTTACAGTAGGGGTTATAGTCAGTTGTAAACATAATTAAATTTCAACAGCCAGCCCACAGCGCAGTCCCCGCGCTTCTGCAAATGACTCCACCCTGACCGTTCCTTCCATCTTAATACTGCAACGGCTATTTACTCGGAGAGAGCTAATAGCAGTTTCAGATTACATCAGCATACACGCATCAGCTTTACCGTATACGGAAGTGCGAAGGTAACTAACACTAGGCGGCTAGTTTGATGAAGCTGGGATTAAAGGATGGTGCCTACATATTATCAACACTCCCACATGTTCGGAATTTTTATGCTTGAAGGTTATAATAAAATCTAATAAACTTAACTATTATGTCGATAATGAGAAGAACTATTGATGCAGATTGCGATTTGTTAGATTTTGCAGATTTAGATTGCAATTTGTTAAATCTTGCAGATGCACCAAGGAGTAAGTCATAAGGTAACAGGACGGCTAAATGACGTCATCGGTAAGACATTCGAATCCTGTGCCCAAAGAGTTAAGATCGATCCCAGACCAAGTTTGTTCGCATTTTAGGGAGTTTAAATACAAGAGAGTTGTGACATTAGATTTACTAGGACGTCAAATAACATTCCAGAGCAAAAGACTGCCATTCCAACGGCACACTGGGGCGAAACTCTGGCTTTGTTTGAGCTAACCGGACCATTTTTATCATTTATTGATAATTCATCCGCTCAAATGGAAACTACATCATATTCCCTTCGGGAATACTCAAAGCCTTATTTGGATTGCCAAGGTAAGGCTTTTGTTTTTATGAAAGGGAGTTTGAGTCCCGTAGCACATTGGCATGCTCGTGATGTCAATAATGCTTATATTTTGGGTCTTGCATGGCCTTCTCAGTATGTGCTAGCCACGCGTATTGGTAGGTGTGTCCGTACCAACTGACGAGCCCAACGGCACACTGGGGCGAAACGCTGGCTTTGTTTGAGCTAACCGGACCATTTTTATCATTTATTGATAATTCCGATTGCTGTAAAACCACTATGGTTAAAGGGCTCCCTGAGCATACATTGTTATCATTCGTTGAATAAGACTTAACTAATGTGATGGAAGTCAGGATTAAAACCCAATTTTCCTGCTGTGCTGCATACGGGCTTAGCTACTTACACCACTGCGGGCCACATTTTCAAGTCTCAGTTGGGTAGTGATTTCCATGGCTTTGTAGAGATGTCCGTGGTATCAGTCCATGGTCCAGTGCCTACATACAAAGCAAAATTAGCAATTATCAGAGTTATTTGCGTGGGAACCTCGCAATGGAGGGTCAACTTTATTTTAAAGGGCAAGCAGAAGCCGACAGCCCGGCGCCGAGGGACACATGTACACTTGAGCCAACATTCCTATCTCCATAGCGAGAAGAGGAGGTAGTTCCTCGGACCCAGTAAAATTGTTTTGTGAAATACTTCGATTATTGATGTGCATTGATTAATTATTTGAATCATTTAGGTTCACAATCTGATAGTTCAGTACGTTTAATATTATTGTGTCTATGGGGAACGTCCCCGTCGTTCAATCTTTCATGTTGATTTGTTGAACTATCCAGGCAATGAGTAATTTGACCTCTGCCGTATTATAAAAAATGAATGAGATTACGTATCCTGGCGTCCTTGAGATACTTCGGTTGAACCAACATGTAGTTTGTTCATAATTCGGGCGGAGAACTTTTTCAGTGTGTAAATAGGCTATGTTGCTGAATGAAATAAGGAATGGATAATTAAGAAGTGAAGTTTTACGTTACCATTAATCTCGCGATTATGAGCCACGGGACCTCCTTTTTACGTGGAATCCGAACCACAGGGCATATCATTTCACTTTGAAATTCCCACATGCATTGACCGAGTTAATTATAGTATTATGTTATATTGCTGGTGGTAACACGTCGTGCTAGCATTGATTTAGGGTATAATTTGTGTTTATTGCTTGTATCAAGTGATGTTCATGTGGTGCTGTGTATTTGAAAACATCTTGTTTTAGATAATAATTAATTTAGTTGGTAGTGCTCGGTGCAACATTGTTTGTTATTCCTCCTTTTTACAATTAGTACAGTAGGCTAGTAAAATGAAGAATTTTACCTCATTTCACGAATTTTTCATTACAATCGAAACAGCAACAGTTAAGTAGGCCCACTATTTTCCTAGTAATTGCTATCTGCCCAGAAACAATAATAGTCTTCACCTAAAGTGATAACGTATTACATTTAACGCGCTATGCACATTTGCGCCAGCTAAAAGGCACCACAACCCACGTGATTTGGCTGACGGGATCTTGACTGTGCGCAGTAGACCAAAGCGCACTCTGTTTGATCCCAACTCTATGTTTACAGCAGTCCGGATATCCAAGCTTCGAATCCCGGTTCTGACAGCAGGCATCATGAGTGGGATTTTTCTCCCGCATTGTTGTATAGTCACTTCAGGCAAAGACAAGGTAATTTATGTCAAGTCACGGACCCCTACCCCAATCTTACATCCCAATATTTACAATAATTACTCACATTACTACAGTTTCCACAATAACAGGTTATCAAATAAATACCATATACACACAAGTACACGTAGCTGATGACCAAAGAAGTATAATAGCCCATAATTGAAGTGACGACGTTAGAGTACATAATACTGCTCTTCTGAGGATATTTTTCTCTTTTTATTCAACCAAATACAGTAAATCATTTATTTGTGGCGCAACGTGCATAATTTGTACAGTCTGCATCCACATGAGAATTCCCATCATTCAATATCTAGGAATGCATAGATTGAGAGTTATGTAGAGCCCTGCGTGGATAAACGAAACGTTTTCCGCATCCACCTCGCATCTGCACGACTGTTATCCACATCCGCCAGCATCCGCACTACTGTTATCCGCATCCGCCCAGTATCCGCACAACTCTAATCCACTTCCGCCCTACTTCCACACGACCTTCATCCGCATCCGCTCGTTTTATATCCGAATCGACTGGCATTGCAATAATATTTTTAATTAAATAAAGCACAAAGTATCAAAGCAACACACTTAGACATTTGAGGAGAAAGTCGCTCGCTTTGGCTATGTAGGTCATGTGCTATGTTTAAAATGAATGTTATACAGGCAGAATTGCAACCCTTTGCAGTTCAGAGTGTTAATTAAACTTAATGACCTAATTTGAATGAGATTAGCTGAAATCATCTTACATTTGTCATGAAAGAAACATAACGAAGGCATAAGATATGTCATAACATCCGGGTCCTAGAAACGACATTCAACAAGTTCGGATTGTATTCTAAAAACTAGCAGCAAATTTACTCTTAACACCATCCACAGCTTATGCGCCATCCGCACAGCCATGCAAACCATATCCGCAGGCGAAACATTTTGTGGATATCCGCATCCATGCAGGGATAATTATTAGCTGTAATGGACAATTCAAGACGATCAAGAGATGCAAGTGCTACATAGATTATTATTGGTTCCTTGTATGTGCAATTCCTCAAATCTCGTTACCCAGCGGGATACCCGCGACCATGATAGAAAGCTGCAGGAGGTCCCGAGATCCGAGGTTCAAATTCCCGCGCTTACAGGGACCATCCTGAGTGTGTTTGCCTCGGCGTTTTCCACACCCTCCTCAAGCAAATGCAGGGATAGTACCCTACTTCAAGTCCTGGGACATCTACCCTATACCTGTCCCTAATACAGAAACACACACACTGCTACAGTCATCACAAAAACACAGGTTATCAGACAAGTCCAACACACAACCAAGAACACGGGACCGATGACCAAGATCTCCCAAGTTCCTGAATTTAATTAATAACGAATTAAAATGCTCTTAGTCGTACCGCTTGTGCAAGGCGACGCTCCACGTACGTTGCGTCACATGCCAAACACTGCAAACTGCTGTGACGGCACACCGCAGCACCTAATTTATTTGCAGCTCACGGTCAGACTCACCACCTTCGCCACTCCTCATTCTCCTTCTCCTCCTCCGCGGCTACACTCCTCCGAACAGGGAAACCTCAGACAATGCCGCTTCACATCCCAACGGAATTCCCCAAATACATAGCAGAGGTTGCGAGCCTCCGTGGCTTAGGCGGCAGCACGCCGGCCTCTCACCGCTGGGTCCGTGGTTCAAATCCCGGTCACTCCATGTGAGATCTGTGCTGGACAAAACGGAGGCAGACAGGTTTTTCTCCGGGTACTCCGGTTTTCCCTGTCAAAATTTCATTCCAGCAACACTCTCCACTATCATTTCATTTCATCTGTCATTCATTTAATCATTGCCCCAGAGGAGTGCGTCAGGCCTCGGCAGCCGGCACAGTTCATATCCTCGCCGCTAGATTGGGGCTTCATTCATTCCATTCCTGACCCGGTCGGAGACTGGAAGCAGGTTGTGGATTTTCATTTTCACAGTACTCATCTTATTCCTAGCACATTGATGATCGTACATGGAATTCGAAGATATCTCAGATAAAATTTCATCTCATATTTTGACTTGTACTTGTGTTTAGAATTTAACTTGTCATCAGGCGACCATATAAAAGGGCCTACTAGAAGGCGTGATGGCCTGGACTCTGATTTATTTAGATCCTAAAATGCATTTATGAAGCGTTGTTATGATTGATACTTTTTATATTTTATTTGAGGGTGCTCGTTTCTATTTAATTTATTGTACCTTGTATAGCCCATTTAAAGTTATGTTTATCCATACCTGTGTATGATTTGTGTAGTGTAGTCCTAGATCTCCGAAATCCCAGAGTGTTTATAGAATTAGTGATTAAAGGACGTTCCATCCCTAGAGATTCCGGAGCCTAATTCTTGGATGATGTCCAAACGGGCACAGTACCAAAGTTGGAATATGAATTGGAATTTGAGAATCATAAAGAAAGTTTTTTTCCCCCCGGATAGCAGAAGATTTAGGTGTGATTCCCGACTGCGGCCACATTTTCATATTGCACTCAGCAGATATGATCGCTCCAAGGGGAGCTGTTCTCTTCGCATTTCCATCTTCGCATCAACTTACTTGTGTGAGTGAACATTTTCCGCAATTACATACATCAAGGGTTGTTTCAATTATCCAACCTAGTCTGGATCTGACTTAATCACTAATTCAAACTCACACATCATACTAAATCAGTTTGCATCAGAACATTACCGAAACTTTTCCCTTGAGCTTGTTTAGCCTATTTTCATCTATGAAATAGATTGGCTTATGAGATCACCTTTTGTCCGTGTGTGTCTGTATGTGTGTGTGTGTGCGTATGTGTGTGTGTTTGTGTCCCCCTAATAAAATCTAAGCGGCTGGAGCAACTCGGTGGGGTCAAAACACTATTTTATTACGTCTCACCAATCCAACATGGCGGCTGTGTGACATATTTCGCCAGCATTCTACACTACCCTTTGTAGAAAGTGAAACACCAAGAACGAGAGATGTGACCACATTGCATTTTATACCACATATTAAGGACATGGCAATACATTACTGATTAGAAGAACAGGCTTGTACATGCACGTTACGGTCGATCTTCAATACGGCGTCGCGCCACTACGTGCTGCACTCAGAGCCGCTAGACGTCGTGGCATGGAATCATACAGCACTTGATACGCTGCTGGGGAATACCGCCCCACGCGGTTTGTAGGCGCGTCCACAAAGCATCAACAGTGGCGGCAGGTGGACCTGAACGAACAAGTTACCGACCGACCATATCCCAGACATGTTCGATGGGCGACATGTCAGGCGAACGGGCAGGCCAGGGAAGCAGAGGTATCCGTCGTTCTGCGAAGAAAGCTTGCACATTCCTTGCCATATGCGGGCGGGCATGTCCTGCTGAAATATGGCATGTGGAACGGCCTGCAAGAGGGGCAGTGCCGCGGGCCGTAAAACTTCCTTGATGTAGCGGTCACTGTTCAGATTGCCTACAAGACGTACGAGGCGCGATTGCCTGTTATAGGCAATTGCGCCCCAAACCATTACACTTGGTGTTTGTCCGTCATGCCGCTCAACAATACAGTCTGCCCGATTGCGTTCTCCACAGCAGCGTCGAAAGCGTATGCGACCATCTCTGTAGGCCAGGTTGAAGCGGGACTCGTCCGAAAACACTACCTTTCGCCACTCAGCCTGTCAGTGTCGGTGTGCACGTACCCATTGTAGTCGGAGGCGTCGGTGGTTTCCAGTCAATGGAAGCAGACGCAGTGGCATGCGTGCTACCAGTCCAGCCCTCAAAATACTGCGCCGCACCGTCGACGCAGACATGTCCACCCCCACCCCCGTTGCAGTGCTCCAACGTCGAGCAAACACTGAGGACGACGCTGTTCTGTCCGATACGGTCATGCGGAGAAGTTGGCGGTCGTCTCGCGCTTTGGTCACATTGCGTCGTCCTGTACCCTGTCGTCACTGTGTACGGCCTCCCTCTCACCACTGGATGCACATACGCCTTACTGTTGACGCCGCGTGCCCTGTACGAGCCGCAATGTCCCGGAACGACAGACCCGCCTCCTGGAGCCCAAGCATTCTGCCCCGTTCAACCGCACTCACATGCTGATAGTCCACTCTGTGATGTCGGCGAGATATCGTTGCACTTGCTTACACGTTTCCACTTGGTATGACGGCCCCACGCCGACAGAGCTGTGCGGAGCACTGACCTGTCCGGTCCCACGACAGAGGGCACTGGTGGGTCAAATGTGCACGCCATCTCTCTGCGATTCCAATCACTTAGTATGGTACCGCAGGCCTACACGACCCCTGTTCTGGGAGTGTCTCCGACCATTTCTTCTGGGTGTTTCACTTTCTACAAACAGTAGTGTATATCTCCGAAATCATTTCTGATATCACCCTGAAATTTTGTACGGTGGTGAAGGACACTACTTTAAGTTCACCTATGTAACTTTCAAAATTCTGTTAAGTACAAAACGAATATGGTGGCCAAGTGAAATTGAAACATTTAAATAGACTTTTCTTGTGATTTAAACATCCGAGTGCTATGCAACATGGTTCAGCAAATGTTTATACACATTGTAATGCACTGATATCTAACTTAGTTCAATTGTTTACATAACCTCAAGATGGTGGCTGTGTGAATTTTTAAAATCAAGTTTTTATTTCTTGTGTCCAAATCATGCGATTTAAGTTTGTATAGTACACTTACGGAATAATCTTCCTGTAATAGTACATATCTCTATAGCCTGCATATATAAAAATCCATCATGGCGACCATCCAAAATATTTAGATGGTTCTCAATATCGACGAATCTATTACAGCAATCAAACTGAAATTTTGTATGTTGATAGAGGCAATTAATATTAGTAGGATATATGAAAAATAGGCTCCTTAGTTCTTGACGGAACTACTTGTTATTCTTCCACTTTCCCCCCTTTTGGTACGTACGCTGTGTTGTTTGAAGAGTTTAAACATTTTTGTTTTAAATTCACATTTAACTGTTGAAAATTTTATGTATTATTTCATATATATATTGTCTTTTATCTTTCAGGTATTTAAATAATTCTAAATTAACTCAAAACATCACCGATGCAAATAGCTAAAGAACTTATTAGTGCAAAAAATAAGTTGTGAAATACACTAATTTGGATTTTTCATACAAAGGATTTTCTCTAGATTTCCTGCTAATCAATAAAATACGTGTGTGGACCTTCCTTAGACCCTTCTTGTGCACATTATTAACTTAATCGCTAAAATACACAAACATTTCACTTGGGCATGTAAGTGTTTTATAACATTTTGAATGTGGTTTTACTTTGAAGTTGTAACTTTTATCGGCATGTAACAAGATGAACTCTATACAAGAAGGTTTTGAAGGTTTTTCTTGGAGATTTTTGTGTATTTTAGTTATTAAGTAAATACTGTGCTGAGGAGGGGTCTAAACATGTCCACGAATGTTCTATTGATTAGGTGGACAATCTTATGTACGGTACTCAATGTAAGTCAATCATGGTTTATTTTGTGGCAATTCATACACAAATGTGTTCATGTCCGATAACTGCGCAAGATGCCTGTTCGCCTTTGCGGATGTGCTTTCGTATCGTTTCTTCGTTCCCTATAAGGTTTGCATAAGGCAAGTATTGACCGCGGTTATTGAGGTAAAGTTAATATTTTCAAACTGTAGCTTATTAATCTTCCCACGCAATCTATACTCTCATATGTTTTTACTTACTTTAATTATATTTACCGTTACTTGACAATGAGAATTTCACTTATATTTCCTGTATAAATATGTTCCAGCCTTCACGTGTCTCTGGCAACACGTGTGATCAGATACTAACTTCCCACACTGGCTAACTTATTCTGGCTCCTGCATGACGTCACAGCATACATCATCTTCACTCTGCTCGGCTGATGATGGTGCTTGATTGATTGTTGCTGCTTTAAGGGGCGGAACTGCAAGATCATCTGCTGTAGTCTCATGGAGCTGTGTTCGTGTCAGCTGATAATCACACCTCCATTGTAGTACCTTCTCTGGCTGAATAAGTTCACCATCGCCTAATTTAATCGTCAAATCTTCAACTGCAAAACTACTCGCTGCTCTTCGTCCACCTGAGAGGCTAGACCTCTACTCTGCGCTCTACAGGGGTTACTATCCCCATACTCTGCACTACGATGGATAACTAGACCATGTGAAACATGCCATGTCGTCAGTTTTAAAACAAGTCTTAATCTCAGAAGAGGGGTTGAGCCTCATTTCACAACGTTTCGTTCATCATCAACTGGAAGAACCATGAAGTTAAATAAATCTCTGAACTTAGACCAAACATCAAACTCTAAACGAACTGATAACATTCTCATCAAATAGTGCAACCATTCTTAAAGTCAGCTTATCAAATGTAGTACCTCCGTGTCTTGTCAGCAGGCCGTACAAACATTAAAAGGAACTTAAGTAAATCAGTATAATTCAATGGCATAACAGTCATCTTATTTAATTGCAATTGCCTATCATAAGTATTTTTATTATTATTCGCAGAATCATGTTTATTACTTATTATGAAATAGCGTCACATAATTGTAATCTCACTGTTCAGTTGAGCAGTTATAATCGTTTCAAAGATTTCTCTGTGTTCAGTGCCCGAACTCCAGCAGTCTTGTCGATCCTTTATTTTGTCAAACAGGCCATCCCTTACATGCTCACATACGTCCCCATTCTACTTTCCCTACAATACTCCACAACCATTAATATTTACATATATTGCAGTAGTAGTAATTAACTTTCGACATATTTGAATAATACAAATGCATATTCTTTTACGAAAGATTGTTGAACTCTGGTGTACTCTATGAATATTATCTAGTTATTGTGTATTTATTATTATTATTATTATTGTAACTGGTAGTTGTAGTAATTAGACAGATCCAAATAGATCTCGTGAGCCGTTTTTGTGAAAAGTATGAGCAGTGCTAAGAAAAGAAAAAAGAAGAAATGGGCGCTATATAGACTATGTTATGTCTAAGACGGGAGACAGGACAGGATACGTTTCAGAACATCTGGTCTAAACTATGCCAGTTGATTTCTCAAGCTCTTCACTTACAATTGCGCCACATGTGAGTCAGGTATATCCGTTACAGTAGATTAAGGTATTTTTTGAGAAAGTTGCATTCCTTTCGGCAGAATCTCCCATACATTACAACTAGACGCTCAGTAAGGAACACATTACCTACTTTCTTTTAGAAGTTGCTTATGGATAGGCCTATAGTTATAACTATTTGTCCTTATCAAGGAGTATGATGTGTTTATGTGATGAGCGATAAGAGTTGTACCCTATATAAGATTCCCCGTTTACTAAATTTCGTTGCATAATTCCTCTTTTGCACCCAGAAGAATTGATTGGAATATTCGAAAACTACGCCCATCCTCTATCTTGAATGCATTGATTCGTATATGTTGCGCCTTCTGCAGAGGAAGCGTTCTATGATAGACTACATATTTACGTATTTTAACTGTAGACTAATAAATAATGCGTTGTCGATATTAATGTCCGATATATCCAAGACAGCGGCCGCCTGCTATGTGCACATTAATAGTCATATGACTTATGTAAGTGAGGCATCTTATCGGTTTCTCCCCTTTTACAAAGTTTCATGTTAATTGCGCAATTGGATCCTGAGTTATTGGTTTTGAAGTTTCAATACTATTCTCAGCCACCATCTGGAATATATATGGAGGAATTGTTCTTTTGCCTTTGCCATACAAAGCCCATATAAGGTTCTACATTAATGCCATTTGATATTATTGAACCTATACAATATATAGAATGATTGTTTGTATATTTTATAATTTGAAGATGGTCGCTTCGCGCTATATTCAGTGTGATATTACTATGAATGACGGTAGCAGAGTCCTGTTTATGGCCATTCTCTCTCATTAAATTTTGCGTTAATTGTGCTGTTATATTACGAGTTCAAGATATTCAGGTCTTAACAGTGGTCATCGATAACGTATGGAGTTGCAGTTCTTTTGACTTGATCTAAGGAAGCCACTTACAAGGTTCTACATCACTGCTAAATTTCGTTGTTGTATCGTAAAAATACATTGAGTTATTAGTTATCATATTCCTTATTTTCAAGATAGACACCACGCGTTGTATTTAGTGCGTTATACTTATGGCTTATTTCAACCAGGTCCCTTATATGGTACTTCCTTATTACTAATTTTCGTTTTAATTGCGCAATCACAGTCTGAATGATTCACTATTGCGTTTTAATATTACGCCCCGCCACTACCTCCAAACTTTGAAGTCGCTGTTATTTTTCTTTGCGTGTACAACACTCCATATAGGTTTTCTACCTTATCACTAATTTTGGTTACTGTAGGTGTAAAATATAGAATGTTATTTGATTTAAATCTTGAAATTTTATGATCGCCGCTGCGAGCTACATTCTTCAATTTGATACATTTATCACTAACGCTACTATGCCTCTTATATAATGCTCCCCTTCTACCAACTTTTGCCTTAATTATGCAATAACATCCTGAATTACTAATTTGTATACTTTAATAGTATGCGTAGCTGCTAACTTGAATCTGCGTAGTCAATCTCGTTTTGCTTAGGGCATACAAAGTGACTTATGAGATTCTATTTTAATACTAAATTTCGTTATTACAGCTCTAGAGTACCAAACGTTATTTATATATTTTGAGCTCTGCCATGAGATTTAATTCTGTTCAGAGGGCTGGAACAGGGTACACTGAGCCTCACGAGGCAAAACTGAGAAGAGGCGGGTTCGATTCCCACCTCAGCCATCATGGAAGTGGATTTCCGTGGTTTCCCTCTTCTACTAAAGTTTTTTTTTGTCGTGTGGCCTCCTGAGAGGCCGAGTGCAGGTCTTTCTAGTCAACGTCCGTGGGCGACCTGGGCGTTGGGTTGAGAGATGGAATGGAGGAAGATGAATGAAATTGGGCAAGGATGTGGAAGGAAGCGGCCGTGGCCTGTCAGAAGGTACCTTCCCAGCATTTGCCTGGTGTTGAAAATGGGAAATCACGGAAAACCATTTCAAGGACGGCCGACGGTGGGGTTCGAACCCACGCGTCTATCGAGTCAGCAGAGAGCTTGGCCCCATGGCCTAACGCTGTGCTTTAGCCAGCGTAGCCACTACTGTCGGTTTCTACTAAAGGTGAATGCCGGGATAGTTCTTTAATTAATGCCACTGCTGCCTCCTTCACAATACCCATCTGAGTTATTACACACTAATACAGCCATCACAATGACACAGGTTGTCAGACGAATTCCATACACACACCCAAGTACACGGGGCTACATGTCTACGATGTCGCAAAGCCCCTCAATGAATCAACAACAATATCTTTCGAAATGTCAAGATGGCCCCTGAGCGCTATTTTCAGTGTTATAATATTGTGACTAACACAATTGAGAGCTCTCTTACCACACTTACCTCTTGGCAAGTTTCATCTAATTACCCAATTTTAATCTAAGTTGTCGATTTTAATGATCAAATACTTTGCGCAGCCGCCATCTTGGATGCTGGGAAGTATGGAGAGTCTGTCTCTTTGCCTTTGCCATACAAGGCCACATATAGCCTACTGTCCTACTGTGTCACTAATTTTCGTTACTTTAGTTCTTTAGTGCTAAGAATTATTTATTTTTATATTTTATAATTCACAGTTAGCGGTTGCACGCAATATTCACTCTCATATACTCATAATGTTGGTAACAGATAGTCTTGATATAAAACTATCTGATAGCCAAGTACTCTGCACATTGATTCATTGGATCATGAGTTATGGATTACAATGCTTGCATGATTCGCACGGCCACCATCTTGAAATAATTCGTCTGAATACCCTGCGATTTGGGCACAAGACGCTTCCTACATGTAGACATGTTCCTCCAAAATTTGGCATAGATCCAATGATTAGTTTAGTCATAATCATCATATATATTATTTCAGTAGTATAGATCCCTCCTGCGGCGCTCACAAGCGACCGATCGTGACATATGAGCATTCAAATGAAAGAGAATATACATTACCAGTGACGCATTGTACTCTAATTTCATAAATATCTATAATTTCTTTAAAAAATGACTTTTAAAAAACTGTACGAAATGTGCGATTTGCAGATACTGTTGTTGCAGGAAGATACGATTCATAATTGCTGTCCACTTCACATTTTGGCCACTGTGACGCCTGTTTCATGTAATTTTAATATTCAGAAGTCTTTTCTTTATCATTTTGCATGGATTTCAGAAACAGGAATTTAAAGGAATGAGTAGGCTTACTGTATCACTTTATAAATATCAAATAACCGGTGAGTGTTACGGCTAAGCTGTCAATCAATGGACTCAGCACACAAATGACATTAGCAGTGATGAATTGCATTCTAATTTCATAAATATTAATTTTTGTAAGAATTGTTCGATTTACAAATACTGTTGCTTTCTGAAAATACGCGAGATCATTGCAGTTCAGTTCGCATTTTGGCCGTAGGGACGCCTGAAACGTAAATAGTGTTCAATAATAATTTGGTTCAAATAATAACATAACAAAAAGAGAAAGAAGTACATACAGAGGATGCTAGATAACGACACCCCACAATCCAGAGAAGAATACGTGGAGGCAGCGAGAGAAACAAGGAAAGTAATACGTAAAGAAAAGAGGCAGTTCATCAACAAGCAACTGGAAAAAGCTGTAGAAGACAGAAACAAGAACAATGTAAGAGAATTCTATAGGTATGCAAGGTATTTTAAGACTGGGGACAGACCAAGAATCGTAGCGATGGAAAACAATGAAGGTGATTTGGTGGCTGGTCAAGAAGATTGCTTGAAGTTATGGAAGGACTATTTTGAAGAATTGTTGAATGTCCCTGAGGGAAAAGAAGTGACTAAGGAAACAAAAGCATATGAGGTACCCCAACCAAATGTGAAGAGCCTACAATGAAGGAAATGGATGAAGCTCTAAAGCAAATGAAGAACAGTAAAGCTCCAGGAACCGACGGCGTGGCAATAGAACTGATAAAACAAGGTGGAGAAGCATGCAGAAAAGCACTGTATCGATTGATACTGCAAGTATGGAGAAATGAAAAATGTCCAATGAATGGCAACAAGCAGTAATATGCCCAATATCTAAGAAAGGAAAAAGAACCAAGTGTGAGAATTACAGGGGCATATCATTATTATGTAGCGCATACAAGATTCTTGCGCGCATTCTCTTACATAGGCTACTACCATACATAGAGGAAAACCTTGAAGAACACCAGGCCGGTTTCCGGAAAGGCATGTCAACAACAGACCAAATATTTATACTCAGACAGATAATTGAAAAGACGCGGGAATTTGATAAGAAGGTATACTGCCTATTTATAGACTTCAAAAAGGCCTATGATAGTGTCAACAGAGAAAGCATCTGGAGGATAATGGAAGAATCAGGAATACCTTCGAAACTGATTGGGCTGACAAGAATGTGCATTGAGAAAACGGAATGCAAGGTGAGAGTTGAAGGCAGGGAATCTGAATGTTTTACTATGGAGACGGGTGTCAAACAGGGAGATTGCATATTGCCCAGCCTGTTTAACTTGGTTTTGGGAAAAGCACTAAAAAAGCATCATCGATTGGAAGAGGTAAGATTATGGGTGGTGAAGGGAAACTCTTAGCGTTTGCCGCTGCCATTGTGGTTTTAGCGGAGGAGGAAGAGGAACTAAAAATAACAGCTCAAGTTCTAATAGAAGAAGCACAAAGAGTGGGTTTGAGGATCAATGAAGATAAGACAGAGTGTATGATTGTAACCAGAAACAATGAAGAGGAAACAGAAGGAGTACTGGCAATAGAAGATATGGAATTTAGGAAAACTAGGTCTTTCAAATACCTAGGGAGTACAGTCAGTGCTAACAACAACATGGAGGAGGAAGTAATGAACCGGCTAAAATCTGCAGAGAGGTGTCTCTTTTCAATGAATAAACTATTTACCAGCAGGCTATTAACGAAAACAACAAAACTCCGCATTTACAAGACAATCGTGCGACCAGTATTAATGTATGGGGCGGAAACATGGACACTGAGCAGGAAAATGGAGAGAAAAATTATAACTTTTGAAAACAAGGTGTTAATAAAAGTCTTTGGGCCAGTGTCTGAAAATGGAATCTTTAGAAGAAGAAAAAATATTGAAATCCACACGCTGTTTAATGAACTCGATGTGACAGCTGTGATAAAGAGCAGAAGAATTGAATGGCTGGGACATGTCCTGAGAAGAGAAGACAAAATGGTGAAGACAGTGCAAGAAGGGAAGCCACACGGTAGGAGACCCCTGGGTTGACCAAAACTGAGGTGGATGGATGGAGTCAAGAAAGACATGGAGACACTGGGAGCCAACGAGAACATGGCTAGCAACAGAGACCAATGGAAGAGGCTAAAGAGTGAGGCAATGAACCGACTTCGGTTCGTGTGGCCAACGAAGTAAGTAAGTAAGTAATAACATAACAACCTTTCTCCTTAAGTCTCTTATTATAAACCTATTGGGGAAAGTGTGGCTTATGAACATGCGAGATTTCTCGCACGGGCCCGCTAGTTTGATTTAATTTTCCAACATTTTGGTGAGCGCCTTATTGTTTTACGTTACAATAATTTAAGGTAATACCTATCTTACGTTAAGTGTAGCAACGATGTAAACGAGAAACGTTTCATCCAAAATTTATTACCAAACAAAATCTAAGCACATTCTGAACCTAACAGATTAAATGAAAAAAAGATATCCTAGTGTACAACACAAATTTATTACAAATCACTCATTAAATTTGCGCAATTGGCGCCACTGACCTGCCTACTCGCAGCTCCACTCTTTGTGAAGTTGAGTCATGAATGTATGGGAGAGAAAATTATGTAAGCGACGGCATGAGCAATTCATGGCTAATGTCGCATTATCAGATTAACTACCGTGTTTAAACACGTAGTCAACTGATCGTCGTCTCATACTAGGGAACGCTATAAATTATATTTAAGATGTCGAAGAATTGCAAAATCTAAGCATTGGTCATCT
The DNA here is from genome assembly GCA_946902985.2 of Meconema thalassinum. Lineage (NCBI taxonomy): Eukaryota > Metazoa > Arthropoda > Insecta > Orthoptera > Tettigoniidae > Meconema > Meconema thalassinum. The sequence continues at coordinate 734,284,661 of OX336389.2, read as the reverse complement.
AGGTTTCATTACGTTTAGTGGGTTTATTCATCATCATCATCATCTTGTACAGTTTCCAGCCCCAGGCTGGGTCTGTTTGGAACATAAGCCTCGCCACTTAGTTCTTTCTTCCCACCACCTCTCCTCTGTCACTCTGGTCCAGTCCTCGCCTCTCTTCTTGACACATTCCTCCACTCCTTTCAGCCATCTATCTCTTGGTCTTCCCCTTGGTCGTTTCTTCTGCATCTGCATCTCATGTATCCTCTTGGGAATCTTCTTCTCGTCCATTCTCTTTAAGTGTCCATACCACCTCAGTCTTGATGTCTCAATCCTACCTTGCAAGGGCTCCTCTTTCACCATTTCCCTGACCTTTTCATTCCTCACCCTGTCTCTTATTGTTATTCCGATCCTACTTCGCAGGAACTTCATTTCACCTGCCTGTATTCTGCTTATATCTCTTTTCTTCATTGTCCACGTTTCTGAAGCATAGGTCAGCATCGGGATATAGTAGCTTCTGTATAACACTTCCTTGCTTTTTTGTGGGACATCTTTATTCCACACTAAGCTCCTAATGCTTCTCAGAAATGCTTCTGCCTGTCTGCCACGTTCCGTAATCTCTTTGTCATTTCTCCCATTTTCCTCCACTATACTTCCCAAGTACTTGAGACTTTCCACCTACTTCAGCTGTCCACCTCCATGTGTTATCCCACTCATTGGTCTGTCCTTTTTCCTGGTCGTTAACAGGATCTCACATTTACTGATGTTGAACTTCCATCCGTACTCTCCCACTGTTTCTTCCCAAGCCTTCAGTTGCTCCTGAATTTCCTCCTCCTTGTTTCCCCAGACCATGAGATCATCTGCAAACACCATTGCTTTCATCTTATCTTCTCCTATCTTTCCTGCTATCCGTGTCATTACCTCGTCCATAACCACAATAAAGAGAAGGGGTGACAGCGCACTACCCTGTTTCAGGCCACTCATTTGTCTGAACCAGTCTGTTCTTTCCCCTCCAACTTTCACACAACTCACACTTCCACAATACATCTCCTTCACTCTGCCTACAGTCTCTTTCTCCACTCCCATGTTTTCCATTGCTTTCCAAACCTTCTCCCTATACACACTATCATAGGCCTTTTCGATGTCCAGGAAGGCCATCAACAGATCCTCTCCAAATTCGTAGTGGTGTTCCTGGAGCTGTCTCACTGAAAATATGAGATCCACTGTTGATCTCCCAGGTCTGAATCCATACTGTTCCTCTCTCAATTTTCACTCCACTTTGGCTCGTATTCTACTTTCTAATATCTTTTCATATATCTTGGCACAGTGAGGTATGAGTGTGACACCCCTGTAATTTCTGCACTCCTTTCTGCTTCCTTTCTTAAATATTGGGACAATTAATCCTTTCTTCCAATCTTCTGGGGTCTTTTTCTCCTTCCATATCACCCTCATCACACGGTACAGCCACTGTTTCCCAACCTCCCCTGCTGCCTTCACCATTTCAACACTCACTTCATCCACACCTGGTGCCCTTCCTCCTTTCATCTTGTCTATAGCCATTTCCAGTTCTCTCCAAGTCAGGTCCTTTTCCATTGCTGTGTTGTCTTCTCCATCTTCCAATACATTGTCTTCCTCCCTATGACCATTTGGATTCAGCAAATCCTCAAAGTACTCTTTCCACACTTTCTTGAGTGTCTCTTTGTTGTGTACCTCATTTCCGTTTTTGTCCATCATTACCACATCCTCTCGCAGACCTCTTCTCTTACTTTTGACCATCCCATAAAGAACTTTCTTATTTCCTCTGCTGTCTTCCTCCATCATCTCCGTCCACTTTACCATCCACTTCTTCCTCTCCTCTGCGACAATCTTGTTTGCTTCTTTCTTCTTTATCTTATAATCTTCCCTTGACAGATCAGTTCTTTCCTGGAACCACACTCTGAAAGCCTTGTTCTTCCTTCCCACAGCCTCTTTTACTCTCTCATTCCACCATGGTGTCTCTTTACACCGCTTTCTGTTGCTTGTTCTACCACATACTGCCACTGCAGCTTCTACCATTGTGTTTTTGAATTGCTTCCATTCCTCTTCCCCTGTTTTAGGATTGTCTGTTGGCATCCTTTCCCTTATTATCTTCTGGAATTCTTCCTTGACTTCCTTTTCCTTGAGTTTCCATACTTTGATTCTCCTTTCCTGGTACTCTGTCCTCTTGCTATCCTTAACAACTCCCAGGTTCATTACAAGTATTCTGTGGTCGCTATCTAAGACCTCTGATGGTATTACCTTTATATCTCTGACACTTCTCTTCATTTCCCAGTCGTACAGCATGTAATCTACCAAAGATTTCTTTGTTAAATCACTGCTGTACCACGTTACCTTGTGGCTTTCTTTCTTCCGGAACCAGGAGTTGCCTACCACTAAACCGTTTCTCTTGCAAAAATCCAGCAACTTTCTCCCTTCTTCATTCCTGCTACCCCATCCTTCTGCTCCCAATACATTTTCATATCCTTGCCTTTCACTTCCTACATGTGCATTCAAATCTCCCATGACAATGATGCTCTGACCATTCAACTGCTGTTGTAGCTCCTCCTCAAAGTCTTCCTTCTCTTGAGCTGTACATCCAACTTGAGGGGCATATACCTGGGCTATCTCCAGGCTTCTTCCCTTTACAGTTACTCTGATCTTCATGATCATGTCACTTATTCCCTTTACCTCTTCCTTCATTCCATCTCTCACAACTACTCCTACTCCGCTGCTCCTTCCTTCACGGTTCCCACTCCAGTACAACCGGTACCCTTTCCTCAGTTCTCTGCGACCTTTTCCTTTCCATCTTGTTTCTGCCAAGCCCAGTACATCCAGTTTTCTTCTCTCCATCACATCTACAATCTCCTCCACTTTTCCTGTCAGTGTCTGTATGTTTAATGTCCCAACTCGTGTTTGCAAATATTTCCTAATACTTCATTTAGGTTTCAGTTTAGATGAAAATCCTGCTATTTGATTAGTATAATCTTATTTATTAAAAAGTCATATTTTAGTCCTACCAGTTTCTCTGTATTGGTCAAAACCAATGACCATCTTAAACTCGAAAAGTGTGAAAAATTGGTGTAAATCAAACCAACGTCAGACTCATATTTGGAAGAAAAACCTCTTTCCAAACCTTCATGTGCACATATAAGTGCTTCCCAATAACACTCGGCACGTCGGCCATTTGCTCAGTCAACGAGACAAACATCTTACACGTTACTGGTTCAAATAGTACCAAAAAGCGTACCTTGCAACTAAGGGTAATCAGATCCTACCTCTGTAGTGCTTAATAAATGTAACAATGGTTTTCACTAGCCTTATACAATTCCAGCCTGTGGACGAGGTTATAACCTGCTGTACAAATCAGCTGTGGATTTGAATTGTACTCTTAAACGTACTTAAAGTGTGCATGGACTTCGATTGTATCAGAAACTTAAGCAGTCAAGAAACGTGTGTTATAATAAACCTGGGTCTTCCTTACAGTTACAAAATGACCCCTCACATCGAAGCCAAGATATCCTGCTTGGCTCATCTTAATAATTACAGCATTGGTTCATAGTCGTCAGATCGTCAATTGATAAAAAATAAAACAAAAGAAACACTCCCTTGTGTTTGTGCAGCGTCAAAGCAGGTTTCATGCGGTGGCTGCTAACGTACAGTTCACTGCCTTCTAAATTCATTCACTTATTTAAGAGTGCGTGGCGTTTGCGACCAGTAGGTCAGTATAAATGACATTTGCTAGGCTACGGCCTTGAAAAACATATGGATACAAGGACTAACTGTACCCAGTGGAATGCATTGGTGGTATGATTATATAACAGAATGTTTTTACGTAAATAGGCTCCCTTCGGAGCACTGTTCTCAAGCTCTCAAAAATGTATTTACAATGATAATGGCAAGAGCGTTTGCCCCAGGCTCTGGCAAATGATACGGTATAGTGTAGTACTAAATAACTACGTGAAATAGAGACATAAACCCTACCTAAGAATGTGCTATGTAAGGTCTTCTATAACTAATCCTCCCTGCCATGATCGTACATAAAAAGAATCGACTTTGCTTGTACAAAACCATGTGACCGTTAAAAATAATGTTTTTTCATTTTTTTTAAATAAAACATGCCATTATGATTTTGTTTGTACAAAACCATGTGACCATTTAACATAATGTAACGTTACCTTTAAATTATTTATTTATTTAATTATTATTTAATGGTGTTATTTTTTATTTTTTTACTTATGGTTGCATTGCATGAGTGCGTGTGCTAAATGAACAAGCTATCCTTAAGCGCATGACGTTTCAACTTATTTTTAAAACTATACATGGACATTAAAAAAAACCATGCATCATAGGCAATGTTTGTATTCACGTAGCCCTAAAGACTAAAAAATTTCTCTCATTAAAGAGTGAACTTACAAAAAATTACCATTTTACCTATAGTCATTATAGGCATCATTGTATTAAATGTAGCCCTAAAGGCTGAAAAACAAACATAAAAAAGTTAAGAAAATTATTATTATTATTATTTTATTATTATTATTATTATTAATTGTATTAATATTATTATCATTTACCATTATAAACCATGAGCAACAATTAATAAACGTCAAAACGGTTGAGCACCAACAAATATTTGTTTTGTTTTAGTAAGACATCAAAAAACAAATAAAAGTTATGGCTTGCGTACAATGATTATTCGTTTTCTAGTTTTACAAAACGAATCTTGCAACGATTATTTTTTTTCACCCTCATAGATTAAATACACAGGGTAAATACTGGAATTGACATCTTCCAAGACATTATCAATGTGGGTTGGAATGTCTCAAAGTCTAGACAAATGCAAAGAGCTCGTTCACCAAATTTGGTTTTTAATTTTTTAATTTTATGAATGCGAAAGGGTGTTTGTGTAGGCAATTCACTCATTTTCTTGCGTGCAAAGCCGCAATCTTGGCCAATAGCGTTCAAGGCGTCCATGCTTGACTATAAGGAAAGAAAAGAGTGTTATTTTTAAACGCTCTTATTTTTATGTAACAACAACATTGTCAATACATTAATGCGTGTTGGTTTTAAGCCTGAGCGTTTAATGCCCAAAGTTGTAGATAGTATTGGTAAATTGACAAAAATATAATAATGTTTGTAAGAGGTACGCGATAACTGTTGAACCAACATCAACAGCCATTTTTTTTGTGTTTCATGGTCCACATGACATAAATAGGTATACTGTTGTAAATGACAATCATCATCGATAAGAAAAATTTGAGTTTTAGTGCGTATGACGTCCATTAATAGTGCTTGATGAATTTCTTGCCATGGACCACGTCCGTCAAAACAAGTGGTTTTTAACACTAGAAGAAGCAACAACTGTGTTTGCTGAATATAAACTAGGCTGTCTGCAATATGGTGATTCATATTATCATTCATGTTCATGTTTTCTAACAGAGAGAAAGAAAGAAAGAAAAAAAGAATGAAATAAACCAAGCTATCATTTTAAACTATTTTTTAAGCTATAAATAAACTAAAACCTTGTTTTAAATTTTCTTTTAAGTTGAAAAAAAAGTTGATATCTACCACAGGGTAGAGGGTGGTTGTTAAATGACATTAATAACGTGCTAAAGCATCATTAGACAAATCAATTAAAATGTATTTATAGGAATAGGGTTCAATGACTTGTGCATCTGCTAATGAAGTGGCGCAAAACATTAACCATTGCCACTGTCGGAACGTATTTCCAAAATTTGGTAAATATGTAAATGGTATTAAATCACCACTATTTTTTTAATTAAAAATAGTGGAGCTCTGACATATATAAAATATAAAATAAGGTTTTGGTTTATAGGTTTATTACCACCTAAACCTGTTTTTTGTATGGGTACAACTAAGACTTGTTTATGTTGTATCATCAGTAACTGATCTTCAACTTCTGAGCAAAGGGCTTCATACATTTTTTTCTAAAAAGATAAATAACAAATTGCAAAAATTATTATTATTATTATTATTAACATGTCATCATTCATATTATTTGTTATATGGGTGGATCAACAATTTGTGGCAACAGTTTCTTTGACAGATTAACAAAACCGTAGGCATGTAAAACGCATGTAAAACAAACAAGTCATTGTCCCACACAGTGTAGCCTACTTCTAAATGTTGACATTCATTTTTATCGTTTTCAGGCAAAACATGAATTTGAAAATTATATAATAGAAAATGTTTTATGAAAATTAAGTGTGAATCATTTTCAATATCGTTTGGAGGTAAATGTATGCCTCTGTTGTCAATAGGTGTTAGTATATAATCTCCTTGTTGAATGAGTCGTATACGATTCCCGTGTCGACGTGCAAATTCGCACTGCATACTGTTAAAAAAAATAGTATGTACAGACACTATAAACAAACAACTGCATACTAATGGATGCCTATAAAGATAAAGTTAACATACGATACAATTTATTAACCATGTATATATCCAAGAAACAAAACAAAAAACAATACAAATTTAAACTGGGGTAGCCTATGTGTTTTCCATAAACTTGAATACACCATAAACTAAAAAAATAGCCAAATGTCTTTTTGAAATTAAAGTATGTTCCTGAAAGCCGAATCCAACAAAAAAAACATATGCATCACATATTGTTGTTGTTGTTAGTTTCTAATAGACCGTATTCTATGTGGTGAATATTGATTCATAGATATCGTAAATTTAAGTTGACGAAATGCTTGTTGACGATATGAAGTGGTTCCTTCCTCAGCAGGGAATTTATAAAAGTGGAAACAAAACTTATTTGACGATACTGGAAAATAGACATTAAACAAGGGTTTTGTACATAGTGTACACCAAAAACTGGAAAATCATCCTCATCCGCTAATTTAACAATCACTTGTTTCATCGTTAAACCATACCATGATATATGAATTACTTCTGTAGATACATTATTTTGAAAACCAAAATTTAGCATATAGCATTTGCAATAGTGATGACTTGGATCATGAAACAAGACATCATCATCATCATCATCATCATCATTAATGATGCTCTTATAAAAAGTGGTATCAATGCGCAATTTAGTTTTTTATACTCTAAAAGATAGACCACACGTTGTGGATTATAATTTACCATCGTTGCATATTCATTTAACGTGGTGTGTTTAGTAACAATAAAAGAATCTTCATCACGGTTCATCATTGAATCTGAAAAGTAGTTATAGACGTTTTACTAAGTATGTATATTTTTAAAAAGATGTTAATTTATACACTGTCTGTCCCTTAAGTCAATAGCAAAAAGAAAAGAAAAAATAAGCAAAACACAAAATAAATCTGTCTGTTGACATTTTTTATGCATTAGGTATAAATAACAATTTCTGTTCGGATATTCGTCTGGTGATGTTTTGTAATACATCACCACTTATAACACTAGACATAAAGTGTGTTTGTCCACAATGAAAGCAAGAATTTTTTGTTGTTGTTTGCATCAGGTCTATTAACCTAGGGAGACCTATTTGGCTGCATGTCTACTGAGGATGGGTGGTCAGTTTGCTCAAACGTAAGGCCTACTAAGCCACGACCTAGAGAGGCCTATTTAGCTGCATGTCTACTGAGGATGGGTGGTCAGTTTGCTGAAACATGAGGCTTATTAAGCCAGCATCTAGTGAGGCATATTAAGCTGCATGTCTACTGAGGATTGGAGGACAGTTTGCTGAAACATGAGGCTTATTAAGCCAGCATCTAGTGAGACCTATTACGCCACTAGCTACAATAAATAAAAAAGCCAACATGTTTTTATCTAGCCTGTGCCCAGTGAGCTATGCAAACGTTGATGCATGCCTCTCTTTATGCGTTGACAGGCAAATAGCACAAGACATACAGTTTATATATACAACTATTTACACGCATTCACACATCCTTGCATACATCCATGCACACAGGTTAAAGAAACAAAAAATTATATGATACACTACAATTTTTAATTTTTTATTCCAAGGCTCAACATGGCATCACAAAAATGATAGCAACCAAACCAAACACTTGCCATGTTGTACAATAACAATAGCAACAACCGTTACTGGTTGTAACCAAAGGGATCACTTGTCATCATATCTTGACAACACTGCCTTGTATCATGCAACAATGCAAGTGTTTGTTTCCGTTGTTTCATTCAAAATAAATTATGGCTTTTAGACAGAATCCTAAACTGACTATGTGACATGCCTGTGTGGGTTTGAAGGACATGTAAATAATCATCCACACAAAGCCTTTTCACCACGTGTTGGCTAATTCCTTTGGCTCGCATCTGTCGAAAACTATACATTTTCGGCGCGAGACCTACTAACTCTAACATCATGGTGTCTGAACACTCATCTTTCATTAAACCAATTTCTTTTTTGTTCAGATGGGGGATATTGAACACGTTCTTTTCACTAAACGAGGACGTGTCAAACCATTTTGGGTTTTGTTTCATAACGACATATGGATCACAGTCATGGATATGGTAAATGACCATGATGTATTGTTTTGTATTCGTAAAATGGGATTGGGTATGTTTCAACTCATCGTCGCTTAAGCCTTTCACAATACTATCCAGTGAACTAGACATAAACTTGAATGAGTCGAGAAAACGAATGTTCATTGTTCCTTTTCTCCATGAAAGAGAAATGAAACTCTCATGGTTCTTAGCCAAAATGCTGAATTTGCTCTTATCTACATGATCAAATTCTTTAACAATAAAGTGCAGATCGTAGCGAGAGAAATTGTGTTAGAAGACAGGAAGGAAGCGTGGTGTAGAATACTTTAAATTGCATTCTCTATGAGTGGAACCTCTAAACTGTCCTGTCCTGTCCTGTGGCAGTGATCTCTTACTTTTTTCTCCGCATAAAATAGGCTCTTCGCATGTGTGGCAGGTGGTGGCTTGATCATATTCTTTTTGCTGTACGTCATTCATCTGAATTGGTACAGGTTTGTCCAAAAAATTGTCTACTTTGCCCGCTAAAGCCACAATTTGATCAACAAACCACCGCGCACAATCCGAACCTTTGTGACTTACATACCCATATTGGGATTTATCATAGTGACAGACAACATAATAGCCGACGGCAAAAGGTTCATGTTTCTGCACTGGATGGGTTGAGCTTGTATGGGGGCTTGGTTCACATCCCTGAAAGGGAACAGTGAGGGCCTCAAAATCGGCATAAACAGTAAATGGTACCATGTCTTGTTTATTAGTGGCCTTAAATTTTAAGACTGCGTCATACCATTCGGGCAGCACTAGCTTTACTTCCGGCTGCCCTTCGCAGTCTCCCGTATGCCGTTCCAAAAGTTTATCAGTTGTAAAGTACTGGCGGCAGCGCTCGCAAATGTGCATTTTACCATTATGGTTAGACACTTGTCTGCTTACCAATTTACTCAAATTCTTTACCGAACAATAATGGTTTTTATCCCCATTAGACAGGAAAAGCAAGTGAATGTGATGTTGCTTTACCTGTTTGGTGACATACAAGGGACCGACAATGTTGCTTCCCTCAACGCCATATACCATGAAGGAGAAATTTGGATTATCTTTTTCAAATAAATAATTTTTATCTACAGACATGGGAAATGAAACACGCTGTAGATTCAGAGTTTGTTTTAAGTGGATACACATAGCTTTGTACTTCCCTGGTCTATGACCATCTCTGTCTTGACAGGGTTGCAGGCAACTAGCTACACTCCATAAAAAACAATAATCGTCTGTGTTGCATACATTAATAATTGCCTTTCTCGAAGTGATAAAGCTCGGAGTGGGAATATACCTACTTCCTGCATTCAATGGATTGTATTTACAAATATTAATTTGTAAATATGCAATGTTATTCATAGCCAGGCCACTGGGGCCGTCTTGTAACTTATCAAATTTAGTGATAAGCCCATCAATAACATTTTTGAGATACAAAATTTCTAAATTATCGGATATCAGTAATTTCTCCATTTTTGTACAAAGATTAAACCTATGTTTTTCTTCAACATTATTTTTAATCAGAATAAACTCACATAGTAAATCGAAATTTATTTTAGGGCGTGAAGCGTTGTTAAGCCTTGTTTGCTTTTATTCACAAAAATAGACAAACACGATTCGACAAATTCTTTAGGGGATCACAGTTTTTCACATTATGAATTCGGCCTGAACATATTCTACTTTTAAAACATTTGGCTAATGGTTGCCATTCTAAGACTTTACACATGGATGTAGACATAATTAAAAATCAACAGTGAATGGAATGTTAACACACCTTATAAAAAGGGTAATAAAAAAAAAACAGCAAATATAGATGTCTTCTAACACTCACTCACACACGCAAACTGTTGTTGTTGTTTCTCCAACTGTAGGTGGGGGGGGGGGGGGGGCTCCAGCAAACAGCCAATTAGTCGCAATGTGGGATTATATATATATCTGAAAAGCAAAAGCAATAAAACCCTTTATTAGTTATATATATTCAGTAAACATATGCATTAATTCAGTTATAGCACATAATACCAAAACACTCAAAAAGGGTTTAAGGTATGCAATAGGATTTTTTGCTTGTTGTGCGGCCTCCTAAGAGGCCGAGAGCAGGTCTTTCTAGTCGACGCCCGTGAGCGACCTGCGTGCCAGGATGAGAGATGGAATGGATAACGATCAATCAAACTGGGCTTGATGTACAAGGAAGCGGCCATAGCCTGTCACAAGGTACCGTCCCAGCATTTGACTGACGTTGAGAAAATGAATAAAACCACGGAAAAAACTATTTCAAGGACGGCCGACGGTGGGGGTCTAACCCACGCGTCTACCGAGTTAGCAGAGAGCTTGGCCCCATGATCTAACGCTGTGCTTTAGCCAGCATAGCCACTACTGTCGGTAATAGGATTATTCATATTCACTCACAATAAGACACTCACTCGAAAAATAGTAAGCTAATTTTGGCACAAAAAACAAGAAAATATCTTTATAACGTACCTTTTTAATATCAAAATTGTAGCTTAGTGGGATACGCTGCTACTCCCGATCGTTTGTTGGCAGGCACACACAGTTTAATTCTGCAACAAGAATAAATATATTCCATAAGTTCATGCATTAGCATTAAATAAAATAACATTCATTCATTTTCGCCTAAGTTATAAACAATATGTACATACATTTTGCAAATTAATAATATGTTTTCTTTTTGAAACAAATATTCCACAACTGTTTTAATTTGTCCGTTATATATACAGCAAATTAGTTGTTGTTGTTGTTTTATCAGCAACCAAAATACCTTCATACCATTAAGTTATTAAATCAACTTTCAAATAATCCATCAAATAACAATAATTTATCCCATAACATTATTATGTACAACTAACATACCTTGTTTTTTACTAGATGATCGATATAGATGGTTTTTATTATTAAGTTAAATTAATTAATTAATTGATTAATTAATTATTTAACGTGCGCAGGCTATTGGCTCAGCAGACCCGTCTGTATCCAACAATATCTTGCAAAATAATGCTCATGTTGCTCTGTCTCAGTACATATATAAACGTGTCTATAAATTGCCAACACGTTATTTCTCACCATGTATTAAAACACCCATTGCAAGTAATGACTGACTAAGTTAGAGAAGTCTTGACAATAGCAGTTCTCATATACTGTACGCCTACATGACTTCGCCACTGCGCAGCCTATGAGAACTTCGACATAAGCATTTTCAAAACAAAGCTCTGAGAGAGTACTAACCTTGGAGCAAAGTATCAAGTTATCACACCTAGCAATAGCTACTGTCGTTATCTCACTTTGTTTCCCAACGACAAAGTTGCAAAGGCAGTCTTCCCACACACGCATCAGCCTACGACATTCTTATTCTGATAACGAGCTGGTCTCTCGCTCTGATGCTGGTCCAACACTCCACTTTTGTTTGCAAATAACAAATCTCTTTTAACAAACTGTTTCTATGTCCAGTCAAGCTTAGTATAGTCAAATCATATATGTATGTTTTAGCAACAATAATAATAGCGCTTGATATGTCGACCCAACGTCACTTCAAATGTCATTTCCCATTACAGTCCTCACACCACTTTTCAAATTTCGTGCCCAGAGGCGGGAATCGAACCCAAGACCTCCTGGGCGGCAGCTAACCATGCTGAACGCTACGCTACCGAGGCGACTAAAAACTAGATTAAAAATCCCCAAAAACGTGCATAGGTTTTTCACCTAGCGACTTTAAATTTATGGTGCGGGTAAAGGGAGTAAATAGCAACCATTCATCACAAACAAACTTTTCTTTCTCATCTTCCCGTTTCCAAAAGAGTCACCATTTTTTCAAAATTCATTTTCCTTTGGCCTACACACTTGCAACTTGCTGTCCACCTAGAGGGCATAGGCACCTTTCATTAACGTCACACGAACTTTTTCACAAAATTCACCGTTTCCAAAATAATAAAAAATTCAAAAACAAGAATTTTCAAAAAAAATAATTTTAAATACCAACACACATTCTTAGCAAAGAGGACGTCACCCCAACGCCAACAATACCTCATTCGTTAATATCCAACCATCCGTTCGCCAATTATCGCCAATGTTCGCGAGAAAGTAGGCTACCATTTTTTTCCTCCTACACATTTCAAACTTGCTGTCCACCTAAAGGGCATAGCCACTTTTCATTAACGTCAAACAAACTTTCTTCCAAAATTCACCGTTTCCAAAATAGCGCCAACGTGAAAAACAAAAATTTTCTAATTAAAATAAAATAAAATAGCAACACACATTCTTAGCAAAGAGGACGTCATCCCAACACCAACAACACCTCATTCGTTAAAATCCGATCATGCGTTCGGGAGATATCGGCAAAGTTCGTAGGAAAGTAGGCTGTGCTGCAGCTCTCTCACTACCTCACTACTGACGTCAGTCTAACCCTCAGTTATTATAGAAGTGGTTTTCCATTAACTCCCATTTCAGATCCAAGTGAATGTTGAGACGTTGTTGCTGTTGATTCATTCAGGAGATTTGGGACATCGTGGTCATAAATCCCCGGTACTTGTAAATTTGTGTGTCTCTCTATTTCTCTCTGTGTTATTGTGGTGTCTACAATGCTGTAGATATTTTTATTTGAGGCCAGGATTTAGAAAGAGGTAGCAATTTTCTTTATGTTCCTAGTTCTAGCTCACGATACCTAGTGTTCCCCGTTCCAGCCCTTAGATCAAAATGAAATTTGTTGGCAGAGCAGGAAATCGAATCCGGACCTCAAGGGTGATAGCTGCTACTAAATACCCAGGGGTGATCAATGTTTGGATGCTACCGTTCTGTACGCGTATTTGCGGTTGAAAACATTCTATCTTCAGAAAGTTTTATAAGTTAACCAATGCTAAATAAAACGGAGCCAGAAATAAAGCCACAAACTGGATTATACATCTCGCACTGCTAGCCAAGTTAACCGAGCGCGGCCAATCAGGTAATTTCTAGCCTACACGTGCACGGCAGGACGACTCGGGTGGAGTCAAGAGTTGTCTGAGAGCACGAAGGAAGCCGAGGACTTCCGATCTCGCGCAAGCCATGTAGACAGGCACGTGCGAATGGAGTGTGGCAGCAAGCAAGGAGAGGGAGACGCAAGTCAGACGCGTGGCGATGACAGCCAATCATAAGAGATGTTACTAAGAAGAAAGCAATTAGCGCAATTAGCATATCTAATTACCAGCGACATATTAACACTTTGTAATATCAGAAAAGTTATTAATACATAAATAAGAAATATTTATAGATCATTGCAGCTAATTAAATGCTCAATTCAGGAATATTGTTAAGGATGTTTGATTGGTGCCTTAACCACCATTTAAAAGGGGTGTTGATTACTGGGCATCCTTGCATCTACGGGGATTTACTAGGATGTCTTATGGAGAACTGCGGACCCATACTTACCAGACTTACCGGGAGCGCCTTAGCAGGCCAAACACCTGCGGGTCGTCTTCGGGTACTGCCTGACAGCATGGCGCAGCGGGAAATACTGGATCTTAACCTAACTAAAAACTAAGGGGGTGGGGTTTTACGACTACTACGTGCAATGAAAAGATAGAGCCTTTGACTGTGAGAGAGGGATTTATTGTAAGCTACTGATGGGTGGCACTTCGGTCTAGATGAAAGGGGGGATGATTACTAGAGGGAAAAGGAATTTTGCAGACACACATTACTCACTCTACCGATGATACCCGTCCTCCATGATGTCGTGTTGGGACCGCGGCAAGGGCAGCGCCCTACCGGTCTCGCGTAGCACTGATACCTCGACTAGTGATGATCCAAGAAGAAAGGAGAGCCCAAGAGGCCCGCCGCGTTTGCGTCCTCTGTATTTGTAGGTTTTTAAGTAGGTCGGCCATGTCAGCGATATGTCGATGTGTTGTGTTATTATTACATAAGTCTGCCGGCTTGCAGTACTTACGAATGTAGGTCGCTGTTGGCCTGCCAGGTCGGTATGTCCTACAGCACAACTTATACCTTCCATTATAACTTCCCTTTGCTAGGCATAATTATAGGCACAACCCTTATCGAGGGTTGGTGGCTGTACAATATTATCATATTCGCTGTTAACGCGCCAATTAGGCAAAGTTTTTATGAGGTGACGCTAAATTTTCGGTCAGGGTGGGGGACAAGCGATCTGAATCGCGGCTCTTATTATACACGACTTCATAGAGAGTGGATGTGTCGACAAGACTTCGCTATATTTAGAAAGAACAAAGCTTTAGATTTGAGAACGACTTCGAAGAAGAAAGTATACCTACAAAACTTATATAAGCAACGAGATTTATAAGATATTACAACGAGTAATTAATATCCGCAATTATAAACAGTAACTACGATATTATTGAAGAAAACTACGTGAAATTGTTGAAAGCAACTCTTTGAGGTGATAAATTTTATTCTACAGTTATCACCATGACAAATATTCTGAAGTTGAGAGGAGAAGAAACGATTGAATCTACCGTGATGGAGATGTGCTACTAAGATGGTACAGGGAACATAGCTATGATAATGGCGGCAAGTGACAGACCTCGTGTTTCAGTAGCTCTGACATATTACTGTATTTTAGTGGTGTTTTGCCTGTTCAAGTGTGCTATATGGTGTGCAGCTGTGTCAGAAACATATCCGACCGTAGTGATGTGTCGTGTGATCAAGAAGTTCGGTGGTGCTGTGCAGAGAGACATTTTACTTTCTCAATCGCGGTGGCTTGTGGTCTCCCAGTGCTCCGCCTTGTTCTCGCCACACCTAGTGGACCGGTGCAGCGTTGCCGTGATTCCTCCAGTGCAGTTTGCTTGATACTGCTACTGTTATCAGGTGACATACATTTAAACCCAGGACCCCTTAACCTCTATTATCAAAACGCACAGAGCATCAAAAACAAACTAACCGACTGCTTAGCAAATCTAACAGAATTTAATCAATTTGATATCCTCTGCGTCTCAGAAACATGGTTGTCAGACTTCGTATCAGGTGGGGAACTTCCGTTTTCATCTGAATCCAATGTGTTTCAGCGCGATAGGTCTTCAAGGGGTGGTGGAGTTGCAATCGCAGTTCATAGCAAATTGAAGGCAAAACATCAGCCTGATTTAGAAACTTCCTGTGAAATAATATGGGTTGAGATTAATATCCCAAAAAGGAAGAATTTACACATAGGTTGCTTCTACTGTCCACCTACCAGCAAAATTGACACCTTAGAAGAATGTTTCAACTCTACTGTTTTTGCCCTCAACCAAGAAAATGAAATAGTGTTACTAGGTGATTTTAACTCCCATATCTCCTGGACATCAATAGACAATGGTACCATACGCTCTCCCCCAATAGATACTTTCATCTTATCAAATTTTATAAATGTTCTACACCTGAAACAGTTCAACCTGCACCCAACAAGGAACTAGGAAACACTGGACCTCATATTTTCAAACTTGCGTAATGTCACCGTGACCGTTGGAAGAAATATCCTGAACACCGATCATAGTTCAATAGAAGCTACCCTCTCCGTCCCAGCCAGCAGACATAAAAACTGCCCACCCGCCGAGAAGAAAGTTTTCCCTCTTTGGAGAAAGGTCGACTGGCAAGCTGTCAATCAGGATTTATCATCTCTACCCTGGAGCCTTCTAACAGCTAAGAGAGACGTAAATAGTGCAGTGACCTTGTTTGAGGATTTACTCTACTCGGCTATTAAACAACACGTTCCTTTCTCCTTACCCAAATTCAACAAATATCCGCACTGGCTAAGTCAAAACACCAAACTTCTTCTCCAAAATAAAACTCGAGCATGGTCACTGTGGAAATCAGTTCCTAATCCTCATACACGCAATGTATTTATTCACCTACGGAAAATATCAAGAGTTCATATGACAGAAGATTACAACCGCTACATTTCTTCCATAACAGGAAATCTCAAGAATAACCCGAAGAAGTTCTGGACACTTATATCATCCCGTAGAAAGACTCCTAGAATTCCACTTAACCTAAACCTCCATAATGAAGAAATCCCATTTGAATTGCGGTCCATACATTTCAATGAATATTTTCACTCAACCTTTTCAGTTCCCGTACCAATCCCCAGTCCCCCTCAACTTACTAGCGTCTGTTTTGATTCACTGTCTCAAATTTCAACGACCCCCGATGAAATCCAAAATATTTTAAAACGTCTGCCCACAAACCGATCTACTGGACCATCAGACATAAGCCCTATATTCCTGAAAAACACCTCTGCATCTCTCAGCATCCCCTTGTCCATAATACTCAACTGGTGCATGACTTCCGGCACTTTTCCTGACTCATCGAAAAGAGTTGATGTCACACCTGTCTTTAAATCAGGCTGCAAGCACGAAATTTCCTCATACAGACCTATATCTATCGTCCCTATACTCTCATCAATATCTTCCATGGTGGCTTAACGCTCGGAGCATCAGTCCAGAAATTTTTTCATATAGAAGGTGTCAAATAAGTATTACGACGGTCTTGTGAGGTGCTATTGGATCACTGAAGTGAAGGTGATCTGTGAAAGTGTTAGTGAAGTGAGCGTGAGTGTAGTACGATATTTATAGTCATATTGGAATTTGTTAATCGTCACTTTGAGGTTAGTCATGGCGGGAAACAAAGACAAAAGAAACGCAACTCGCTCTTCAAATGTCAGTGTACAAGGAAAGATTACAGCCAAGCGCGCAGCTAGCTCGTCAGCTGTTTCCGGTGAGGTCTCATCCCCTCAACAGGGAAGTAGCAGCCAGCGCTCTCCCTTAGAGACCAACGGTACTACACACAGCCCCTCTGACAAAGCAGCTAATGACATCTTATCACATGATAACATCGGACACTTGGTGCAAGGTATCGTAAAGAACTTATTTCAAAACAATGACTTTCTTCAGCCCCTTGTGACAGTTCTCGCTCAAAAGGTATGCGAGGAACTAAGGGAATCACTGGCTTTCAGCAATGAGCTGATTGCAGAATTAAAACATGAACTCAAAGCTCGCGAAAATGAAATTCTTGAACTGAAGTCCTCACTTCACAACAAAATTGAGGAAACAGAACAATATTTAAGGAGGAACAATCTAAGAATCTTTGGTGTGCCTGAAGAGAGAAGTGAAAGTACAGACCAATTAGTGCTCAATGTTGCTGCAAAGCTTAACGTCCCGTTGACCGTGGATGACATTGACCGTTCGCATAGGGTTGGAGCCCCGGGGGGTGGAAAGCCTAGAGCTATCCTGTGCAAGTTTGTTTCGTATGGGAAACGGTCGGCGATTTTTCGCGCAAAGAGGGCGTTGCGTGGAACCAAGGTGACAATTCGAGAGGATCTCACCTCCACCAGACACCATCTACTGAAGCAAGCGGTCTCCATCTTCACGGAGAAGCAAGTGTGGACGTCAGATGGTACGTTAATTGTACTGCGAGGTGACATCAAACACCGTGTGAGAAACGCAGCCGAGCTTAAAAAGCTCACCCCCTGCTAAGTTCCAGGTACAATGAAGATAACTAGCGTACTCATATTACTCACTATTTTTCCTCCTTTTAGTTTTTAAAATTTTATTTTTAATTTACTTCACATATTTAAATAATTATGCAACATTTCTTTTTAGGACCATCTTTTAATATTTAATATTTCTGGAAACTCTGTGTCTGTAGTTAGTAGGCATACAGCTGAATTCCACTCCCCTCCTTCCAGACATACTTTCCGCTATCAGCCTGAAAAACACTAACTGCCTAAAAATTGCTCATATCAATGCTCAATCATTAGTTGACTCCTCTCACTATTCTGAATTTTGTCACGTCTTTGGTGGTTCGTCTTTTGACATAATTGCAGTAAGTGAGTCCTTTTGCAAGCCCTCAATTCCAGATGCTGCTGTCTCTCTCACTGGCTATAAAGTCATTAGAAATGACAGATTAACCGTCGGTGGAGGTGGTGTTGCAGTTTACCTTAGGGATAACATAAAGTATAGCGTGCTAAGTCAGTCTCCTGGTGAATATAATAAGAGGCCTGAATACATTATACTTGACATCTCTCTTACCGAAACTAAAATTCTCTTTACTTGTGTGTATCGTCCACCGAAAGCTGGCTACCTAGATATTTTTCTGAATGACATGTACAGGTTCATTCTTGATTATAAATATGTTTTTATTGTTGGGGACGTTAATGCTCGGTTTGGTAGTGGAGCTTTTGAAACTGAACAGGTATGTGATGTGCTCTGTTCCTGTAATGTTGAATGTTTACCATTCGATACTACATTTCACACAGCTACTTGTGACAGCTCTCTCGATATTATCTCTTCAAACTGTAATGACCTCGTTGTTGACTACGGACAAGAACCAGCTGCTGGATTCTCAGCCCATGATCTTCTGTACGCAGTGTTTTCTTTATCTACCCCGAAACTTCGACCAAAATCAATCTTTGTACGTGACTTCAGTACATTTAATTTAAATTATTTTAAAACGGATGCAGAATTACTCCCTTGGCAGAATTTCTACCAATCCACTGACATAGATGAGAAAGTGACTATATTTAATGATTGTGTAAATGAACTATATGATATGCATGCACCGCAAAAGAAAGTGGATATAAAACATAACTCTGCTCCGTGGATCAGTAAAGAAATCAAAACGCTTTTAAAGAAACGTGATAAAGCACGTAGAACATTTATTAAATCTAAACTTACCATTGACTATGAAGAGTACAGAATTCTGCGTAATAAGACAAAACAAACAATCAGGAACACAAAAGTTAAATATATGTACAACCTCTTCAGTGACTGTAAAACCACCTCCGCCAGATGGCGTGCTGCAAAATCATTGGGAGTTGGTGCCAGTTCAGTCACTGATGTTGAGATGCCTGTCTCTGCATCACAATTAAATGAACATTACTCAAATGTTGCCTCAATTGGTGATGTATTAAGAGTATCAGAGACCGTCACGAAATACACATCCATCCCTCCCCCTGCCCATGAAAAATTTTTCTTTATGTATGTGTACCCACACCAGATTGTGAAAGCCATCAAATCAATTCGTACAAAAGCAAGAGGCCCTGAGAGCATCCCAATTTCTCTTATTTCTAACTGTCTTGAAGTATTTCTACCCCCAATTATCCATCTATTTAATTTCTCTCTACAAAGTGGAGTATACCCGTCTCTTTGGAAGTGTGCTAACATACGTCCAGTGCCAAAAAATGAAAACCCCACTAGCTGTAGTGACTTTAGACCAATAAATATCCTTTGTGCCCTTAGTAAAGCGCTTGAGAAAATAGTTCATGAACAAGTATGTGAATACCTAACTAAATTTAATATCTTCAATCCTTACAAATCTGGGTTTAAAAAGGGTCATAGTACCACCACTGCATTGTTAAAGGTCAGCGATGATATACGCTCAGCTATGGACAAGCGTCAGCTTACAATCCTATGTCTTTTCGATTTCAGTAAGGCTTTTGACTGTGTGAACCACAATATACTTCTTGCAAAGCTGAAATCTTTTGGCTTCTCTCAGAGTGCTCTTTCCTGGTTCAAATCCTACCTTTCCATGCGTATACAGAGAGTGGTCCTCGCGGATGGCTCCTCCTCAGACTGGAAATCGGTAGAAAGTGGAGTACCTCAGGGATCTGTCTTAGGTCCACTATGCTTCTCGCTATATATAAACGATGTTTCTAATGAATTCCGAAATAGTTCTGTTCATATATACGCTGATGACCTCCAAGCCTATTTTCACCTCACGCCTAACACTGCATGTGATCGTATAAATCTGTTTAATGAAGACATTGACAGGCTTTGTGAATGGGCCCAAAATCATAATCTTAACTTGAACATATCTAAAACACAACTTATATCCATTGGATATTCAAAACTTCTGAATTCAGTAGATTTTAATTCACTACCACCCATCAAGATACTAGATAATAATATTAAATATAGAAACACTGTCAATAATCTCGGAGTGATATTTGATAGAACACTGTCGTGGGCAGAGAGTACGTCTAATGTGGTAAGGAAGGTTGTATCAACTATGCATCTCCTGAAAAGAACTGTTTCTTACACCCCACCTAACATACGTAAGCTCTTCGTCCAAACTCTCACCTTTCCAATCATTGATTATGGCTCTGCTGTATACAATGATTTACCAGAAACACAGAACATCAAATTACAAAGTGTCCAGAATGCATGTGTTCGGTACATTCTGGATGTAAGGCGAGATGAACATATCACACCTTACTACGTGCAGCTGAAATGGCTGAAACTCCACGAGCGCAGGCAGTTATCAGTTGCTATTCTGACACATAAAATATTACATACCAAGACCCCGTTATATCTCTACAATGCCTTTACACCAATGCATTCTGTTCATAATCGAGAAAATAGATACACAAAATTAACACTCCAGATTCCTATACACCGAACCATTAAGTTCAATAAATCTTTTGTTTGCACCGCCTCACGCCTCTTCAACACCTTCGATTTATATAAGTTCGTCAACATTGCAAGCACTGCAGCTTTCAAAAGACATCTTTCATCCCGCTTCTTGGAGCAGTATACCTCTCACATTTGATTACTGTATTATGTTAAAATACTTATTTAAAGTTCAATTATAACTCAAGGACAATAGCTGACAACCTGTCTACTTCAATAGCTCTTCTTGTACAGTATATGGTGTTTGTTTTTCGGGCTGATAGTCTGTATGCACTCTCACTCTTTTGTATATAATTTTTCCATTATCATTAGTAATATTATTATTATTGTATTGTTACTATACTTTTGTTACTATAATTGTTAGACTATGATTATTTATATTGTAATGTAGGTGAAATGTTTTATTTTTATAAGCCCTAACCTTATTTTATGTAGGGCGCTACTGTAAAGGAGCTCTTAAGCTCTAAGTGTAGCAGTGAAAATAAATCAATTTAAAAAAAACAGTCTTCGAAAGAATAATACATTGCCGTCTCCTCACGTTCACCAAACCACACCTCTCAGAAGAACAACATGGCTTCGTCCCTGGAAAATCATGTTTAACAAATCTGACTGTTCTGAACCATCACATAATTTTTGCAATAGATCAAAAATCTCAGCTATATGTAATCTACGTTGACCTGGCCAAAGCATTTGATTCCGTGAATTATTTCCTTCTCCTCCACAAGCTTGTTTCACGATACAACGTACATGGATTATTCCTATCCCTAATACAAAGCTTCCTGTCCAATAGGCAACAACGGGTAGTGCTTCCAGGGTCTGTATCGTCCTGGCTCCCAGTATTATCAGGAGTAACTCAGGGCAGTATCCTGGGACCCCTTCTCTTCGTGCTGTATATGGGCGATATAAACACATGCGAGCAAAATTCTCCGTGTTCCCTTCTTCTGTACGCTGATAACCTCAAGATATTCAGAGAAATTTCCAGTTCTGACGACCACGCTGAGCTCCAGGAAGCAGTGAATACATGTACTGATTGGTTCAACATATGGAGGTTATCTCCAAATCCCAAAAAGTGCTTCTAAGTTTCTTTCTCACTACTGAAATCTGGAAATCAAGCGGACTATACAATATGTGGAAATAAATTGGATACGGTTTCTCAGGTAAGAGATTTAGGTATTATTCACGATGATAAACTGACTTTCTCCCCCCACATTGACCATATCAAATCTCGCGCAACGCTCAGTCTCGGCATTCTATACAGATTCACAGAAATTAATGACCTCACTGCACTTAAATTATACTTCACCACATATTTTCTCCCTAGCCTAGATTTCTCTTCTCCAATTTGGTCTACTTCGGCTATAACCAATATTTCTAAATTGAACAGTGTCTTTAATTTCTTCATATCAATAGTCAATGCTCGCAATCCTTCACTAAGGCAGTTTGCCAAATCCGACATTCTAAATCAGCTTAATGTACTCGACCTGAGAAGCCACTTACAATTTACTGACCTGTGTTTCTTACATAAAACTATGAACGGTTACACAAAATGTAACATGCTCTTAAGCTACTTCCCACTCCATGTTCCCTCCCGCTCAACACGTCAGAACCATTTACACCACATACCTCGCCCACGTCTTGAAGTACAGAAGCGTTCTATCTTCCACCGTCTACTTACCATTAGCAACTCCCTTCCATATATTGACATATTCTCTCCCTATATAATATTCAAACATAACATTAGAAAATCCCTTTCATCCTCAATTCCTACTCCCTCACCCTCCTAATCACACACTACCCCACTCATTCCCAGAGTCTTTCCCGAGATATGTCCCTTGCTGCCATCACTGCCAATTGTTACCTGTTATTATTGTTGTTATTTTTGTTAATATTATTTGAAATTGTTAAAATATTAGTGTAAAATGACCTATCATGGACGTATCTAATAATTATTAAATAAATAAATAAATAACAAGAATATTCGAAATGACATGATATTAACACCGTGGGGGAGATAAACACCTAATCTCTCCTACGTCAAATAAATCCACAACTACAAGTCATTTCATCGACTTCAATGATGGATACAGATCTACCAGAACTGCGGCAAAGAAGAAAGAAGAATTCCTGTACGAGTGCGTCTCGGGTGGACCCAGTGCAATCAAGAGAGAAAGGTCATTCCCATCTCATTAAGAAGATAGCCAAGCTGAAAGGACGACTTCACGATGATGTTAGAGTTCGCATCCCGTTCCTGGCAGTTTGGAGACTTCTGAAGGAGATCGAGCAGAGTCCCACACGACATCGTGTGGGGGCTATTTCTCAGAAACAATTCGTTTCTGATGAAAAACGAGGGAAGTCCACTTCTAGTCAGATCTACGCAGTACCAGGTAGTCGATAGACCAACGAGGTATCCCATTTTGTGGTATTGTAGAAACTTTTGAGAATATCCGACAACTTTGTATTTTAATGCCATTTTTCTATATTTTCGAATTGTTAGTTTCTTACTTTATGATTTCATATTTTCATCGTTATGTTGAATAGAAGTTTAATTTTAAATTTTTATCGATTTTTTGGATTTATAAGCGATTTTTGTGACGATTTAGAAATGTTATTTGGAATTTTGGTATTTTTGGTATTTTAAAAGTGGACTTGATCATTTTTGTAATGGCGGAAGTTTGATGGAAATATGTTCCAAAGGTAATATACAAGAGGTATATATTTAATAATGCGATCGTTGATGATCTCTTTTAAAGATCTGATCGAAGTTATAATCTAATAATTGTTCGACAGATCTGGTGGTGAATATATTTACATTATTTGCGAATATTAAAATGTGGAACTGTATCAGAATTTTGTAACAGAGAATGAATGGACATAATATTGTAATATGAATAGAAGTAAAAGCAAGCTACGACATTATAGTAATACAGTCAAAGATTAAAGAAATAATTGAGAGAAGTATATCAGCTGAGTGCAGCTAACATGAAAAATGATATTTAGAAGATGAATGTAATCTGTTATCGAAGGAATAGTATTTTATTATATTTCCTGTTAAGATAAGTTTTCGAAAGAACCAGTATTTTTTTATTAAATGAGTTGGAACTGCTATAAGAATTTTGTAACGAGTAAGGATGTATTTTGGAAGAATACTATTTAATGTGAAGAAGGAACTGCGAAGTATATCTAGGAAATATATTTATTATATTCCCGTATTGACGGAGGATCATGTTGTACAGGTATTTATGACTATGAGCACAGTTATGTCAGTGTGTCATTTGTGAAGGGAAATCTGTTGAGACAGATGTGCGTAAGATTTTTATTATTGAAGGAAAATGTTGTTAAGAAGCAGTAGTGTCACATGGAAATTTCTGAAGTTATCGAGATAGACTCAATTGGCTGAGTTCTATTTAAATGGTTCTGAGTAGACATTAAATTAAAGGTAATTATTCGACGGAAAGGAAAAACTATATTTATTAAGTATTTTTATTTTTAAGACATACCAGTGTATGGAGGTAATTAAACTATGTCTATACTTAGCTGTACCGATTATAGAATCCCAAATTACGACATTATTACCGATGAAGACATGGTTTTGTGCAAGATTTTCTAAATTCTAAAGGTATTTAATTGAATGAAGAAATTGAAAGACAGTTAGTGTCAATATTTCATGTTGGAAATAGGCATTTTGCCTAGTGTAATCTTTGAAGATGTTAGTCGACGGACTTCATCATTTATGTATATAAACCGTGTATAGCATTTATAGAATGTATTTAGGAGTTATATTTGTTCGTATTTTTTCAAGTTAAATTAATAGTAGTATTTTTATCGCTTCTAAGGAAGGATTTTATGAAGATGGGAGGCGGGAGTTATAATGTATAGAGTAACGAATAGGTTTTGTAACGCCGGAGATGTACGTCATGGGTAAATTCATTTTATTTTGCGGGGATTTGGTAAATTTAATGACATCAATTTAATTTTTGTTGTTAAGCTCCCGTTATCCAGTGCACAGCAGTTGTTTGTCTTTATTTAATTTATTTCAATTTATTTAAGCTTGTAAAAGCATCTTTTGGATGTATTCATGGTTTCTTAATGAAACAGAGATATACATATTTTGGTTTTTAACACCTTTTATGCAATGTTAAATGTTTTACGAACGTAAGTTTTAAATTCTATGTTTGAATTTCGTTTGCGTATTCTATGTCGTTTACTAACTGACAGGCTCGTACTTAGGTTTCCCTGATCTTTTTATAGAAATTTGGCATTGTCTTTTATAGTTTAATGGTAGAGGAATGTGCTATAGGGTGGAGGTATTCCGAAGACCTGATCCAGATCCTCACGCCCGAGATTTTCTTTGATTCTCGTACTCCTGAATAGTTAAGAGATCTTTTTTTCTGTAGTTAGTTTCTATAGCACATTCAATTGCAAATCCCTGCTCCTTATCCTGAGTGTTTTCGCCAAGTAGCATTGTGTGTTGTTTTAGCCGGGAACTTCACGATGCTACAATCGATTTTCCAGCTGCGGATATTGGTGGATCATTCAAGGTATATTTATTTATTTATTAATCAAAGCAAAAACTACAGCCCTTCACGCTTGTACAAATAACAATCAAATAACAATTTAAAGAAAAATATAAAATAAATTTAACAAATCACCAAACAAAACAAGTCCAGATCAAGAGCCGGTAGAATGTCCTTGCTCGCAGCCGTGCCGTCAATGGCCAAGATGACAGTTCTAAATACAGTTTATGTTCTCCTTCACTTGCTTCAGGAACGTCCTCTTGTTTGTGGATATGTCCAACTCGCGTTTACTTGCTATGCTATTGTGCAAGGATGATTTGCGGTTTTGGAAGGATCTTTGGATTAAGGAATGCTTAGTGTGTAGAAAGTGCATAATATCTTTGAGCCTGGTAGAACGGGAGGGGGCTCTTAGTTTGAAGAGTGACAGCAGGTGGTCCGTACGATAATGGCCATTTAAAATTGAATGTAGGAACGACAGGTCAGTTACCTGGCGTGTCGTGCTGAGGGGATGGATGTTTATGGCCGAAAGTACCTGCTGAGTGGTGAATTGTCTAAACCTTGGCATTCTGTTCCTTACAATGGCAGCAAAGAAGGATTGAATTCTGTTAAATTTAGCTAAGTTGACGGGCAAGAAGTTGTCCAAATGGGAAAGCAGTAGTTTGCAATGGGCTGAATTATCGAGAGGTTATAGAGTCGAAGAGCTGCGGGATTTTTATATCTGTGAAGCGGTAGAGTATGCCAAGGAATTTCATGGCTTTGGATAAAGAATGTTGTATAAGTTCTTTAAATCTTAGCTGGCTGTCTAATATGACCCCGAGATCTCGCTGATACGCAACTGCGGTAATGGGCCTGTCTTGTAAGGAATATGTTGTAGGTACTGGTGAATTGCGTAGGGTAATTGTTAAAAAGCTGCAGTTATCTGGGTTTGGTTTCAACTTCGATGTGCGGTACCAGTCGGACAGAGCGTTAAGTGAGGACTGAAGGAGTGCGTCGTCGTCAGGTGTCTTAATTTCCTTGAAAATCTTGCAGTCATCTGCGAAGAATAGGGTATCGGCTGTGTCAGAGAGTTTGGATGGTAGGTCAGCCATAAATAATGAAAATGAAAGTGAGCCAAGGGCACTGCCTTGCGGGACGCCGAAGAGCACAGGTAGCCAAAGGGATGAAGTGCCTGATATTACGACTTTCTGTTGTCGGTTCTGTAGAAAGCCGGTGAGGAGTGTTAGGAGATTGCCATGTATAGTGAACCGTCCCGCGATTTTGTGGCCCACTTTTATTTTCATTATTTATGGCTGACCTACCATCCAAACTCTCTGACACAGCCGATACCCTAATCTTCGCAGATGACTGCAAGATTCTTAAGGAAATTAAGACACCTGCCGACGCCGCACCCCTTCAGTCCTCACTTAACACTCTGTCCGACTGGTGCCGCACATGGAAGTAGTCTATTGAGTCAAATGCTTTCGATATATCTACGTAGCAGATATCAAGCTGGGATGTTTCTGCAATGGCATGTGTTGCATAGCTGCGGAGTGAGGCACGAGCCTCCAGGAAGGAAGCCATGCTGGCTGGGCAGTGCAGTGAGATGAATGGCTCCTAGCAACGGTTTGGGGCTAGTGGTGTTGGTCACTACGGTTGTCAGCCCAGTGAATTTAAATTAGTAATTCCAATGTGAATAACTATAGATAATAGTTATGGCACAGGGAGGAATTAAGGTTGAAGGTAGATGCATTTTGGAACGTTGACATGATGTTATCAACTTAGAAAACATTTTAATAGTTACACGAGAGTGTTGGATAATCGGTGGAAAACTAAAAATTTTGTAATGATGGTCAGCCAACGTTTATCGAGGTGAGAAAGGATTTATGAAAGAAATCTAACCTGAAATGTTAAATAAGTTCTGTATAAATGAAACAAGACTAGTCCAAGGTTTATCCCAAGGAAGGTTATGGCTATATATAATTTATTTGATTTACCGGTTGTATGACTATTTTGAGGTCATA
The DNA here is from genome assembly GCA_946902985.2 of Meconema thalassinum. Lineage (NCBI taxonomy): Eukaryota > Metazoa > Arthropoda > Insecta > Orthoptera > Tettigoniidae > Meconema > Meconema thalassinum. The sequence continues at coordinate 734,257,277 of OX336389.2, read as the reverse complement.
AGTAAAGTAAAATTAATATTGTAAATTAGGATTGCTGTTAGATTTTTTTTATTTTTGTAGTCCATTGGCTACAAAGGATAATGAGTAATATAGGGAAGACGGATTTTAAATCCGTAAAATTAACAGGTATTCGAAGGAAGGAAGGAAGGAAGGAAGGAAGGAAGGAAGGAAGCTTGTAGTTTAACGTGACCGTTAATCTGTAGATCATAAGCCACGGGACCTCCTTTTTACGTGGAATCCGAACCACAGGACATGACATTTCACTTCGAAAATCTCACATGCATTGACCTGGAATCGAACCCGGACAGCCTTGGTGAGAGGCATACAGCTAGACCGCTGAGCCACCACACCCCGAACAGGTATTCGTAATTTTAGGATAAGTTAAGTAGTAAACTATAAAATCTCCTTCTTTGTAGTGGTATAAATGTTTTTTTTTTCGGATATTCTCGATTGTTGTCATAGAGATTGTTCCCTATTCTCAAGAAAGAAGAAAATTCCAGGTGACCTGGAAACCATTAGGGCAATGTTCGCTACATTGCAAGAAACTCAGGGCAAGCTTGATAAAGACTTGGAGGCCCTACACCAAGTAACCCACCAACATCAGAAACGTGTAGAAAAGGAAATTAAGATAAACGCAGAGGAAATCAGGAGAGAGGCTAAGGAAGCTACAGATAGGTTAGCTAGGGAATGCAAGAATAATGCTCGAACAATTCTAGCTACTTTAGAAACTAGGTTTACTGATACCCTGAATACTCTAGCTAGAACACAAACATCCTTAGCAGATTTAGAAATTCAATCTGAGGACACTAATAAGAAACTTACAGATTTCCAGAATGATATATCCCTCCAATTAGGTAAGCTCAAATCTGAAAATCTAGGTATCAACTCCAACCTGGATGAGTTGAAAACAACTGTTGCCAAGCTACATATAGAGGTGAATCAGAAGGCTGATCTTGTAATGGCTGATATCGAAATTGAAGTGAACGGTATTGTTTATAAAAGTGTTGATAAGCTTAAGAATGAATTAATTGAGGCATCAGGCCATACTGTAAAATTTTAGACGATGAGTTATCTAAGAAACTAATTATTTCAGAGTATTGTCTGCATAAAGACATTACTGAGGTGAGAGAGGATTTCATTATGAGAATTCAAATTGTACAGTCACAAAAAAAAATTGTCAATTTAGACCCAAAATTTGGATGATAAGATTAAAGAACATGTTAGTTCGGAGATTAACAATAACATTTCAAATTTAAGTGGTGAAATCGAATCAATTAGGAATAAGTTAATCGGAGTCACAATTGATAATTTTAACAATGTGGAGGATACCAATAAAGGTCAGACTATCGAAATTAATAATAATGATAATGAATCGATACCAGACCGAGTAAAAGTAGGAAATTTTAGAGAGGAACAGGAAAGATAGCAAGAACAAATCGATAGATTAGAGGACGAACTCTATAGTTTGAGAAGACAGGATGTACCGCCAGTTAGAAGTAATCAGGTGCGATTCTCTACGCCTAACAAGAATATGTTAAGAGGAAATACTCTATCGAGTGCTCCCAATCTATACTAATATAATAAAGCTGAAGAGTTTGTGTGTTTGTATGTGTGTTTTTGTGTTTAAACGCGCTAATCTCTGGAACTATCAGTCGGATTCGATTTTTTATTTTTATATATGATAACCAGATTCAAAAGGAATAGTTAAGGCTATGTTAAATTTCGGACTGACCACTCTATTCCCTGCATTTAGGCCCTTTGGCACAAATCTACACCGTTTCACCGATCTGAACCAAAATTTGTATACTTGGCCTTTGGAACCCTGCGAGTAACACTGTTTACATGAAATTTCAGACACACCACTCCATTCCCTGCATGTATGCCCTTTGGCACAAATCTACACTGTTTCACCAATCAGTACCAAAATTTGTACACTTACCCTTTGGAACCCTGCGAGTAACACTGTTTACATGAAATTTCGGACAGACCACTCCATTCCCTGCATTTATGCCCTTTGGCACAAATCCACACCGTTTCACCGATCTGAACCAAAATTTGTATACTTACACTTTGGAACCCTACGAGGAACACTGTCTGCATGAAATTTCGGACAGACCACTCCATTCGCTGCATTTACGCCCTTTGTCACAAATCTACACCGTTTCACCGATCTGGACCAAAATTTGTATACTTACCCTCTGAAACCCTTCGAGTAACACTGTCAGCATGAAATTTCGGACAGACCACTCCATTCCCTGCATTTATGCCCTGTGGCACAAATCTACACCGTTTCACCGATCTAAGCCAAATTTCACATACTTACACTTTGGAACCCGACGAGTAACACTGTATGCTTGAAAATTCGGACAGACCACTCCATTCCCTGCATTTAGGTCAATTGGCACAAATCTACAGCGTTTCACCGATCTGAACCACATTTTGCACACTTACCCTTTGGAACCCTGCGGGTGACACTGTTCACTTTACATTTTGGACAGGCCACTCCATTACCTGCATTTAGGCCCTTTATCACAAATCTACACCGTTCCTAATAATTGCACCAAATTATACATACACTTTGAAACCCTGCTGGTAACACTGTCCACTTGATATTTTGGACTACGCTCTCCTTACCCTACATTTAGAATAACAAACAAACTGAACTTGAAAACCATGTATTAAGGCCTTAGAATCATTCATGTCCGCAGTAGTGTAACTGTACGAGTATTTTAATAAGTCTATTTTTGACTGACAATTCGGGCTGCATCACGTCGCCCCTACCAGTGTTCTGGTGCAGAATTGTGAAAATAGTTAAATCTTGCGCTGCTTATACATTGCAGTCACGGGGAGTAATTAGTGCAAAAAGATTTATCTTGCCCCTTAAAACAGTTATCATCATGAACATATTATGCGTCTGTATAAGTTCAATGGTGTTGGTGTAATACATTGAGGTTATCAGCTGCAATAAGCGTTGGTGCCTTCAAATTTACCTTAATTTATTCCGAAACTTATCGTTGAGCACTATGAGGCCATAAATTATACTATTGCTACCTCAGGAGCTCGGGACAGCCGAAGTTTTCCAAAGTGTTCTGATTATTTTCCTACGGCGCTAAGCTACAAAATACGACACTATTGGTCTCTACATTTCTAACAGACAATGAGATATAGGCCCTAGGCAGTGACTTTTATTTCAATTACTCCTCTTTCTAATCATTTTTAGAAATTTGTTTGTTAATTACATGTGTCAGTGCTGTAGTTAGTAAATAGCCGTTTCCCTATTCATTATTATCATTAATATCATTATGGAAAAATGACCTAAATGTTACGTCCATTATACTGTACTGCTTATCACCCTCACTACAACCACCACCACCACCACAATAAGTTATATTTAATTATTTTTTCTGGTAGTTTATGTATCATGTGCCAGTTCTGTATTAATATTCATTATCATCCATGAAACAAATAAATCCACCGGGCGAAGCCGGGCACTACTGCTAGTGTAATGATAATTCGCATCATAGACCATAAACCACGTGCTCTCTCCGATATAATTTTTAAATGAGGTTTCCGAATATTTTCTTGAAAATAACATCTCAGAGGAGAGGAAATTAAGGATGGTGGAGCGATATCTTACTTCAAACTCGCTTCAGTGGTACAGAACCTTCCTATGGACATTTAGGCCTTTTGAGGTCTTTGCTGATGCCCTCATAAGACGATTTTGTATTTGGACGAGCAACAGAATTTAAGGGCAGAGGCGTATTCGCGAAAGTATGCCAGTTCACATCCTACACGTTACGCTAGCTACTTTACTACCCAGTTGGCCCGTCTTCAGTATTTGCAGCCACCACTGTCCGGCTTAGAATTGATACAAAAAATATCGCGACAGTTACCAGCGGATGTCAGGAGAAATATTATATCATCCGGAGTATCTAATTTACAGGTAATCGACGAGCTATTCCGTAAATTAGATTATACATCGGGTACCTCGAATCAAAGTTTTCGCAGTCCAAGAACGGACCATCACGAAATGAAGACTACAATGATAGACGAGATGCAGCAGACAGAGGAAGGAATTGTTGGAAATAACCATTGGGGAGGACCTATAAGAAATGGTTATACTCATAGACAGAAGAACGAATATCGGAACCGCAGACAACATGATGGTAGGCCATACCAGAGATATGCGCGTAGTAACGAACAGAATCGAAGGTATGGATACCAGTACAACAATGCTTATCGCCGAAGTACCTATTACCAGAGAGGTAATAATAATTATAATCAGAGATATTCGCGTTATAAAAACTGGAACGACGACCATTATAATCGCCAAAATCACCTGAGAAACCAGGATGATCAAAATTTCGTCCGGAATAGGCGTGATAACAGCCGAGGTACGAGAGAAAACAGACCAAGGCAGGACGAACAAAATCCTAGCACTAGGAGACAGGAGAACAGAGGTAATAATAATGAAGCCTCTGGGCAAAAATACTCCGATTCTGTAACGGCAATAGAAGATCGAAAACCTGCACATACTAACGAAATCACGATAAATGAAGTATACCAGACGACGGATGATGATTTGTTATTTGAAGAAGAAATTCCAGAAAGGAATAGGACGGCTGAGTTGCCTATAATAAACATTGTTTTAGGAGAAAATACACTGAAAGCATTGATGGACACAGGTGCGTCAGATTCGATCCTATCGCAAGAGTCGTATGAGAAATTGAAAGATGGAGAGGAATTTATTTCCATGCCAGTCTCCAGTCTGAAGATACGTGGAATATTCAAGGATAAATCTGTTAAATGTGGAATCCAAGTTATGATGGAATTCACAATTAATGATCAACGCTATGAGCATATTTTTATTGTGGTTGAGAAGATTAGTTTCGATGGGATCATAGGAATCGACTTCATTACGAAAGTAGGAGCAATAATGGACATGTGGAATAGAATAGTGAAATTCTATGAAGAAATGGACATGGAAAAATCAGAAGAACAGGACACTGAAAACCTTCCAGAAAAGGAACCAAGAGAGGTCATTTTAAATCACATGATTGGTGAAGTAGAAAAGGAATCGTGCCACTATGGAATAAAAGTTGAAGGATTTGTCGAATATGAAGAGAAATTTCTAAATTTAATTCAGGAATTCGGATATAATTTTGATGATAAACCTGGATTGATCTGAGGATTTAAATACCACTGATAATTCTCCATATCAGAGAAAACCTTAGCCGATTCCAGAAAAAAAAACAATGCGGAGGTAGCTGCTATTATTCGGAGGATGGAGAGTGAAGAAATAATTGGGAAACAGACCACTTCCTATATTAACCCTATCACCGTGGTAAAGAAGGCAAATGGGCAATTTAGGCTATGTTTAGACGCCAGAAGGAGCAACGGTTTGATACTAAAAGAAAACGACCGTCCGCCGAAAATTAAAGAGGTTTTAAGGCAATTCAGAGGAAAAGAATCTGGAACTTACGTCTTCATTTTATCACATTGAATTGACGGAAGAAATTAAGATGTATACTGGATTTTTATTTGACAAGACTACATGGATTTTTAATAGACCTCCATTTGGGGTCATAAATAGTGGTCCGGCGCTGAAAAGAGCACTTGACAGTCAGTTGATAGAGGACGTAAAAAGAACGTTATATGCTATTTTGATGACATTATCGTTTCTTCGACTACGCTCCAAGAACATTTAATCCATCTCATATTACTTTTTGATAATCTTCGTGAAGCTAATATCAAAGTAAATTACGAGAAATGCTATTTCTTCCATGAGAAGATCAATTTGTTGGGTCAAACTATAGACAAGGATTGTTATCACCCAAACCAGGACAAAATATATGTGATAATGAAATTCCCAAAGCCTACAAGAGTTAAAAACGTGAGAACTTTTCTCGGTGTTTGCCAGTATTTTGCTCAGCATTGTCCTCGTTATTCTGAGACAATGGCACCATTGTATGAACTCCATAAAATAACAATCGGTAGCGATGGAATGAAGAAGCAGACAAGGCTTTCCAAGATACGAAGAACATCCTTAAGCATAATGTAAATTGGAATACCCTGATTTTGAAAGGATATTCTGTGTAGAGGCAGATGCATCTAAAATTGGTATAAGCGCTGTTCTATATCAAATATACTACGAGGGTCATAAGCATTACATAGCTTTCAGCAGCAGAAAATTGAAGGCCCATAGAAGCAAAGTATTTCACTACGGAATTAGAAGCTCTAGCTTTTATTTCGGTTTTACACCAGTGGAAGAAAGTGCTTATTGGACACCAAATAATTATTGTTACCGACCATAAGGCATTACAATTAATGTTGAAGACAGATTTGTCAGCGACAGGCTTATTAGATGATCACTGTTCTTACAGCAATTTAATGCGACAATTGTTCATAAGCCTGGGAAGGATAACTTGATGGCAGATGCGTTATCACGCAATCCAGTGGAAAGTATCCAAGTTAACGTAATCCAGATGGATAGACAAGATCAAGATACTATTCACCGACTGAAAACCATTGCAGTATCGCAGAAAAGGCATGCACCTACGTGGCGTATATTTCGATTCTTGAAGGGAAGAATGGATCAGGAAGATCCTGACTATGAAGAAACGAGAAAACTAGCTCGGAAGCATGAGATTTGTGAGGAAATTGTGTGCAAATACAAGGATGCCGATAATACGCAAATAAGAATTGCAGTTCCACCTAACCTTATTAATCGTATTATATGGTTAACTCATCACAGTATTGGTCATGGAGGAGTGGATAAAACTTTATCCACTGTCAAAGAACAATTTATTTGGACAAACATGAGAGTCACAGTAGCCGATGTTATTAGAACCTGTAATAATTGTCAGCTAAGCAAGCAAGCTTCATCTTTGCTTAAGGAAAACCGAGGTCAATTATACCTGAATGACCACGTGAAAAATATTCGTTGGATAAATTTGGTCCAGGACTTAAGAGATATCGCGCTAATCAGTATTTATTGGTGACGATCGATGTTTTTACGAAGTACGTGATCTTGAACCCTAAGCAGAAAGCTAACTCTAAGAGTGTTATTAAACACATAGGAAGGAATGTCATCCCAAGAGCAGGAAAATCTTCGAGTATTTTGAAGGACCATGGCATGCAATTTATTCGGAGGAATTTAAGAGTGCGATGGAGAGGCTTGAGATTAGGCACATATTCTCCAGCTTTAGAAATCCTGAATCTAATCCTGTTGAGAGATCGATAAAAAAGATTAGTAATTTTGCAAGACTATACTGTTCAGAGAACCATAGAGAATGGATTAGGATTGTGCCCGTCATTGAAGAATGTTTAAATTCTACGGTACACAAAAGTACGGCAGACATCCCAGCACTATTACATTGTGATAGGAAACCAGAGCAATCGTGGGATGAAGTATTCAGGAGAATTCCTAAATATAGACAACCGACGAGGGAAAGAAGAATTGACGTAGCCCATGAGAATCTTATTGCAGTTGCAGAGAAACGAGAGAAACGCACGTTAGGTAAACGATATGATACACCTTTGAGAAGAGGTGACATGGTGGTGATTAGAAGATCTACTAAAGCATATGTAACAAAGCAAATATACCCTCGATTTTCTAAGGTCTACAACGGCCCGTTCAGAGTATCTGAAAGTTTCGGAAATACCTGTTATCAAATTGTTAACATTTATGATGACCAAGTAATTGAAAACTTGAATGCAAAGAACTAAAAAAGGTATTTCAGAAAGATAGAACGAAGAGTAAAATACGGTACAGTTAATGTCTGAAGAGTGCATTTCAAAAATATTTTTTCACGCTTTTGCTATGGAAGTTGAGTGGGGATTGCACGCGTTTTTGCGGTTGAAAATATTCTATCTTCAGAAAGTTTTATAAGTTAACCAATGCTAAATAAAACGGAGCCAGGTGTCAAGCCACAAGCTGGTTTACACATCTCGCATAGCTAGCTAAATTAACCGAGCGTGGCCAATCAGGTAAATTCTAGCCTACACGTGCACTACAGGACGACTCGGGTGGAGTCAAAAGTTGTCTGAGAGCACGAAAGAAGCCTAGGACATCCGAACTCGCACAAGCCACGTAGACAGGCACGTGCGAATGGAGTGTGAGAGAAAGCAAGGGGAGGGGGACACAGGTCAGACGCGTGGCGATGAAAGCCAATCATAAGAGATGTTACTAAGAAGAAAGCAATTAGCGCAATTAGCATATCTAATTACCAGCGAGATATTAACACTTTGTAACATCAGAAAAGTTGTTAATACATACATAAGAAATATTTATAGATCATTTCAGCTAATTAAATGCACAATTAAGGAATAATATAATATTCGCTGTTAACGCGCCAAATAGGCAAAGGTTTTTATGAGGTGAGGCTAACTTTTTGTCAGAGTGGGGGACAAGCGACCTGAATCGCGGCTCTTATTATACACGACTTCATAGAGAGTGGATGTGTCCACAAGACTTCGCTATATTTTGAAAGAACAAAGTTTTAGATTTGAGAACGACTTCGAAGAGGAAAGTATTTCTACAAAACTTATATATGCAACGAGATTTATAAGATATTACAACGAGTAATTAATGTTTGCAATTATAAACAGTAACTAAGATATTATTGAAGAAAACTACGTGAAATTGTTGAAAGCAACGCTTTGAGGTGATAGAAAATTTTATTATACAGTTATACCCATGAGAAATATTCTGAAGTTGAGAGGGGAAGAAACGATTGAATCTACCGTGATAGAGATATGCTACTAAGATGCTACATGGAACATAACTATGATAATGGCGAGAATATTCGAAATGACATGATATTAGCACCGTGGGGTGAGATGAACACCTAATCTCTCCTACGTCAAATAAATCTACAACTACAAGCCATTTCATTGACTTCAATGATGGATACAGCTCTACCAGAACTTCGGCGAAGAAGAAAGAAGAATTCCTGTACGAGTGCGGCTCGGGTGGACCCAGCGCAATCAAGAGAGAAAGGGCTTTCCCATCTTATTAAGGAGATAGCCAAGCTGAATGGACGACTACACGATGATGTTAAGTTTCGCATCCCGTTCCTCGCAGTTTGTAGACTTCCGAATGAGATCGAGCAGAGTCCCACATGGCATCTTGAGGGGGCTATTTCACAGAAACAATCCGTTTCTGATGAACAACGAGGGAAATCCATTTCTAGACAGATCCACGCAGCACCCGGTAGTCAATAGACCAATGAAGTATACCATTTTGTAGAATTATAGAAACTTTTGAGAATATCCGACAACATAGTATTTTAATGCCATTTTTCTAAATCTTCGAATTGTTATTTTCTTACTTTTCGATTTCATATTTTCATCGTTATGTTAGATATAAGTTTCATTTTCGATTTTCATCGCTTTTTTGGTTTGATAAGCGATTTTTGTGACGATTTAGAATTGTTATTTGGAATTTAGATTTTTATGCGATTTCGAATTTACTTGATGGAGATTTTATCGTTTAGCTCGAATTTATTGTACAATTCGTATTATATTGTTTAAAGAATATTGTATTTTAAAGGTGGACTTGATCATTTTTGTAATGACGGAAGTTTGATGGCAATATATTCCAAAGATAATATACAGAGGTATATATTTAATAATGCGATCGTTGGTGATCTCTTTTAAAGATCTGATCGAAGTTATAATCTAATAACTTGTTCGACAGATCTGGTGGTGAATATATTTTCATTATTTGCGAATATTAAAATGTGGAACTGTATCAGAATTTCGTAACAGAGAAAGAATGGACATCATATTGTAATATGAAAAGAAGTAAAAGCAAGCTACGACATTATAGTAATACAGTCAAAGATTAAAGAAATACTTGAGAGAAGTATATTAGCCGAGTGCAGCTAACATGGAAAATGATATTTAGAAGATGAATATAATTTGTTATCGAAGGAATAGTATTTTATTATATTTCCTGTTAAGATAAGTTTTCGAAAGAACCAGTATTTTTTTTATTAAATGAGTTGGAACTGCTATAAGAATTTTGTAACGAGTAAGGATGTATTTTGGAAGAATACTATTTAATGTGAAGAAGGAACTGCGAAGTATATCTAGGAAATATATTTATTATATTCCCGTATTGACGGAGGAACATGTTGTACAGGTGTTTATGACTATGAGCACCTTTATGTTAGTGTGTCATTTGTGAAGGGAAATCTGTTGAGACAGATGTGCGTAAGATTTTTATTATTGAAGGAAAATGTTGTGAAGAAGCAGTAGTGTTATATGGAAATATCTGAAGTTAACGAGATAGACTCAATTGGCTGAGTTCTATTCAAATGGTTCTGAGTAGACATTAAATTAAAGGCAATTATTAGACGGAAAGGAAAAACTATTTTATTAAGTATTTTTATTTTTTACGATATACCAGTGTATGCAGGTAATTAAACTATGTCTATACTTAGCTGTACGGATTATAGAAGCCCAAATTACGATATTATTACCGATGAAGACATGGTTTTGTGCAAGATTTTCTAAATTCTAAAGGCATTTATTTGAATGAAGAAGTTGAAAGACAGTTAGTGTCAATATTTCATGTTGGAAATAGGCTTTTTGCCTAGTGTAATCTTTGAAGATGTTAGTTGACGAACTTCATAATTTTTGTATATAAACCGTGTATAGTATTTATAGGATGTGTTTAAGAGTTATATTTGTTCGTATTTTTTCAAGTTAAATTAATAGTAGTATTTTTATCGCTTCTACGGAAGGATTTTATGAAGATAGGAGGCGGGAGTTATAATGTATTGAGTAACGAATAGTTTTTGTAATACCGTTGATCTACGTCATGGGTAAATTCTTTTTATTTTGCGGGGATTTTGTAAATGTAATGACATCAATTTATTTGTTGTTGTTAATCTCCCGCAATCCAGGGCACAGCAGTCGTTTGTCTTTATTTAATTTAATTTAATTTATTTCAGCTTATAAAAGCATCTTTTGGATGTATTCATGGTTTCTTAATGAAACAGAGATGGAAATATTTTGTTTTTTAACACCATTTATGCAATGTTAAATGTTTTACGAACGTAAGTTTTTAAATTCTATGTTTGAATTTTGTTTGCGTATTCTATGTCGTTTACTAATTGACAGGCACGTACTTAGGTTTTCCTGATATTTTTTTATAGAAATTTGGCATTGTCTTTTATAGTTTAATGCTAGAGAAATGTGCTATAGGGTGGAGGTATTCCCAAGGATCTGATCCAGATCCTTACGCCCTAGATTTTCTTTGATTCTCGTACTCCTGAGTAGTTTAGAGATCTTCTTGTTCTGTAGTTTGTTTCTATAGCATATTCAGTTGTAAATCCCTGTTCCTTATCCTAAGTGTTTTCGCTAAGTAGCATCGTGTGTTTTTTTTTAGCTGGGAACTTCAAGATGCTACAATCCATTTTCCAGCTGCGGATATTGGTGAATCATTCCAGGTATAAGGGTGCAGTACGTTGTTTAAGGACACTGCTTATTACTTCCCAATCTTAGCACCATAAATACACACACACTAGTAAGGGCATGTCAAGAGCACAGATTTTGATTTCTTCTCATTTTTCTGAAAATAACTTCAAGAACAACTTACTTTGTCCAGAAGCTATATCCGACAAAGTAAGTTGAATTGTAAAGTGGAATAATATTTTTCATTAATTTTTAATTCAATGCGAAAAAAAAGATTATATTAAGAGGTACTTTAAGTGGATAATATGCATTTTGAAACTAGATTTTCCATATTATCCTGTGTTTATTCTTGAGTTGATTTTACGCTGATTTCATTAATGACTTCCAATTCCTTCTATCGCACCATAGTTTCACACAAAACAGGAACTTGTTTTGTACTTTCAATTGGTTTGAGCATATGTACAGTACTTTGTCATACTCTTCATACAAGGAATAACATGTGTTTGGCTAAGGCATACTGAAAATGGCCCAAACAATCATTCTAATAATTCCTTCACTGCTCTCTAACGAAACAAAAGTGAAATGTAAACTACTAATTTTGAAACTTCCAATGTTTACTTCCTATCAGAATATTTAGCATTATAGTCTATAAAGTCCTTCATATATTCGTAGAATCTTCTCTGGTTCCTGTTTCCTATCACCAAAATAACCAGGTGAAATAATACCCCATTCTATCGACAAATGTGTCCTACATTTCCTTGAAATTCATTAATACGAAGCTGTTGAAATGAAGTATGACATTTATATTGAAGAATGTTTTCAATAAAAGTTTGTAGCCAGAACTAGCTTTTATGGTCTTCAGAAAATGTCCTGTTGGAGATCAGAAGACGATCAATTCTTCGGATTCTATTGGAATCGTTGTTCCCACAAAATCTTTGGCTGGCCTTCGCCAATTTGTTGAGTTATGGACCAACAAACCCCTGGTGTGATTGACTGGAATTTCATTAAGAGCTTCTCGAAGCAAGCCTTCTGTATTGTAAGAGCCTTCGCTCAAATGGGTTAATTCAGAATGTTTTCAGTCCTCATCACATAATTTGTCCAAACTGCCACTTCCGACCACTTTTTCTTTGCCGGGATACCCCTTTCAAATGCAAAGACAAGTCATTCAGTGCATCCAACTTAGAGTTCCCGAACGATAGCATCCCGTAAATATTGAAGTCATCAATTATTAAACATATGTGTTAATGATGCTGAATATTACTTGTTAACAGTACCTTCAAGTTCTCATAGGTTTCTTCCAAATGAACTGAGTGGACTACGAGAATAGAACCACACTGGTTCTGATTGTGCAGCAAAACCCTTTAGAGATTCCATGTGGACGAATCGATGAAATGTCTCTGCATCTTAGGATCATGTTTATTTCCGTCGAAGAGCATTAACTTATTAGAGCCATTGACGTCGAAACAATGAAGTTGAGATTTACTACGCTTGCAAGGTCAAAGTTGAAGACACAACAGCAACAGATGTACCAACCTATAGAATTAAATCAAATAATGGTTTAGAAGTCAGAACAAGCAAAAGAGCAAACAAAACATTAGTTTTTAATCACCGGAAACAAAACATAACTCTGTTATCAGACAGGCTCCACACAAACTCTAGTAGATGGAGCTGATGCCGACGATATCTCATGCCCTCAAATGAAACAGCAATAAAAATAGTGCAACTGCCTCAAACAGATTTTCGGTTGGTCCCAGTCTTTGCATCTTATGGTTTTCAGCTTTGCTTGCAATTAGAATAGCTAACTGATCAAAGCAAACGCAGGATTGCTGTCCCATGAGTCGGCAGAAGCTTGAAGCAATCTTACCTAAACACCGTTCATCACTTACAGCCTAGTCTCTCCACCATACGACCACTCACAGCAGCTGCTAGGTGGACCAAGCCTAGAATAGCCTGTTCCCATAGAACGTGAATTATACATTTTAACGGTACATTCATTACAGACGCAGCAACAGTACTGTACCCGTAAATCCGGAAAGTAGCCTGTTGGAATATCCATTGCCCCAGCTGGATCGCCTATTTCTAACAGTACCGGCCAATTACTACATTAGAAATCGCTCCAACATGGCCTTAAGGGATTTACATACAGCAGTTACAAGAATATTGTGGATAAACAACAAACTAAACGGGGCACACCTACCTTTACTTACGCTCTCGGGGACTGGGAACTCATCTTCGCCTACAATACATCCACAATACTCTACTCCTTATATTTAAAATGAATCACACACCAACACCGACAGATAACGAACTGAATAAATTTATTAACAATGGTAAACTAACCTAATAAACAAAATAACAATAAACTAATCAAATAACAAAAGAAAAAGAAAACCATACAATCATACACACGTCCTTTCAACTACACATCTTACTACAATGCCGTGCAAAAATATAAGCATAAAAGTCTTGGTAGGTATAGGCCTACACTACGTAAAAGAAAACGTTTAAGGAAGGCTCTTACATTCGTGGCATTCCTGAGAACGGGTTACATTCACTAGCCCGCATCTGGAAAACGCACGTGCATTGGCCTGGCTTTATCAATGAAACGCCAGCACCACGCTGCATTCAGAACTTTTTTCATTTTATAGAAGGCTGTGAATCTTCACCTGTTCATATTATGTCACACCGCTCTCCAACCCTAACGGTGAATTATTCTGGCTAGCCTAAATTGAGACTGCTTTGTGTGCGTTTAAAATACACGTAAAATTAACATTCAAATCTTACAAAAATGCTCATAAGTTCTATGTTCCTTTAACAATCATTCTGAAAATTTTATACGAACTTTCATTCGCACCCCGAAATTGTTCTAGACCAATTCGGTTCAACAATTACTCTTAACAGTGGACAGTCATTCATACAAAACATCTGCTCACAAAACACACGCTATTCCAAAACAATCGATTAATAAATCCTACCAAAAGTATTTAACTAATTAAATCATTTCCGAAAAATATTTACGTGTAATTTGTTCATAATAATATACACTATTTAGTGTTGCTAACACGTTACTTTCGAGATTCTGGCTTCTCGGGTACAATAAAACTCTCAATTAATTATATACACTGGTTTTTCACATAATCATTCTCTTAACACTCCGCAGTTATGATATACTGCTGACACATGGTCTTATATAGGTTTCATTACATTGTCGGTCTAATACAATCGACTGACTAAGGTTAACTGTACGTAATTACATAACTTCGGGTTTAATAAAATATAATAATTGTATCATTGACATGAGTAGACAATCGTTCTCTAGTTGTATTTCCGCTAAAACACGGTCAACACTGCTAAAACGTTACTTCACATGAACTGGACTACTTGTATACAATGACCCTTATCACATGCCTTCTTATCAAAGAACAATAATACTTTGACTTCCTTTAAAATGCGGAACTTCCTTCGCATGAGCACTTCATAGCTCTACAAATCCTCATATAACAGTATATATGGCATAAACATTTATCATCCACTATGTTAAACAATAACCAAAAAGGATTAATTGTTATTAACATTTCTTCTGTAGGAACTTTTCTCAAATAAAGGCGTGATCCTCAGTATCGTTTCACATGACTACTGATCTACAATTATACATGCTTAAGTTCTTCAAACGAAACTTCCAATTGTAATGAACGATATTAGACTGTCGTGATTGACCTCCTAAAGTTTACTCCACAAAAAGATAATTAACTGTTAACTCGCCTGTCGCAAATACATGTAATAAAAATAATACTCCTGTCTCACTTCACTTGTCAAGCTTTAAATTGTTTATCGTTTTAATATCAGGTCGACATAATGACGTGATGTTACACAAATAGTGTAAAATAACACACATGTTATTTATAGTGTCAAATAGAATTCAATCTTGACCGGGATAAACTAGCTTTGAATTCCTAGCCAAAGATTTGAATAATCTTCTATCTAAAGGTATTTCCTCTAACATATTAAATGAACAAAGCTCTCAGCTTTACAAATAATAAAGGTTTGTCAATGTCGTAATGTTTTTCCACTCTACACAAAGAATGTTTATAGGGATTAAGACTTCGGTCTTATCAAACGACTAGTATTTCCTAGATCGTCGACAGTTTATGTACAATAATGATATAACAATATCATTCGATGTTTCTTCTGTTCTCGAAGTTTAATTATTCTTACATTAAAGTGCTCAAATTAAATTTAAAAAGAATTTAATTTGAAGCTATGACACAATGTCAGAATACTTGGTTTAAATAAAATTATTAAAATTCGAGAGTCGAAACGACTAGTCTTCTATGAGGCAATGTGATTCCTAAAAACAAAACATTTTAATGTCAGTTCCACAACTGATCCGTAGAATAAAATTGAAAAATAGATGAAAGGCAATCATCTCCTAAATAACCTTGAAGCATAAAAATCTTATCACACATATGAAGTGTAAAATATATGAAAACACTGAAATACATGAGATGTGAAAATATGGAGTAAGATCGTTGGCTCAGGATGTCACTAATCAAGCTCTATACTAAATATAAGAAAGACAGCTACCTTATTTGGACGAAAACTTGAAGATCTATGTAAGTATTCACACAATACTTTAGATGTTTCCTCAGTTCTAGATACTGAGATGGATCTGCATTCGAACCTCGGATCTGCGACCTCAGAGATAGGAAAAACGTACCTTCTCCGGAATTCACCAACATTCGCCTGGGCTCGAACGACATCCTTCTGGCAAATTCTTCTGTGGTTGCTGGGCTACCCCTAGCATCTTGAAAAATCTCTTCTGTAGAATCATCATTCTCAGTCGCAAATATTTATCAGCCTCATCACTGGAATATAATTTATAGAAATATTCATATAAATGGTGAATGAAATATTTCCATTGCTAATTGATGTTACATTAGTGTTCGTAGACTGAGGAAAATGTACAAGATGGACGGTACCCTACGTCTGTATTCAAGAATACGTCGTCTAACGAAGTTCCATCGTTGTATCTTAACTTCTGTTATCGAATATGTCTCTGGCGCATGACTATTTAGTTCATCATATCAACAGTGTTAATTATGTTGAATGAAACCACTCGAAGAATAATGAGTCATTATGATAATGTTCATTTGCTGCGCCAATGTTAAAAGTTCTCCGCTACTGTTCACTTGAACTGCGTTCGCCAACTTCACGTTGCAATCTAAAATGATATTCAGCTTTATTTCCAACACATTTGAAAATTGTCGAAACGGTAAATTTTAGAACGCTCGACTTTCAACAGAATGTAGTATTCGACATGTTCTTTATATATATTCACTTAGTTAAACTCAAATCTCAATTATACAAGAGATATACTAATTTCAGTGTTCCTCACAACTTCACATAAAATGGAAGTGCGGTAATCTCCTACGATCTACCTAGCTATCCTCGCGTCTCCACAAGTTGACGGTCGTCGCACTCGGACAAAGCTTTGGGATCTCCGTTAACCCAATAAAAACACTTCCTCACTCTTCAAAGACTGCTGGAATAAGAACATCGATCCTTGGATCTCCCCCTCCAAGTCGAAATTTTGGCGGCCATATCAATCTCCCACCATAATTTTAGCGCGTAGATTACTAATGCTTATTACTGCGTAGATTAACCGATCTGTGGTTTTTAAAGTATCAGACATATTTTCTTTTAATATTTTCTTCATTACCAAATAAGAAAATCTTCTTCTAAGGGCCTAAATGCATAATTTCACCAAATTATGTAGGTGAAGTTGATCCCGTCTTCAATAAGACCTGTTCTCATTGGCTATGGGCTGGGATCCAATAGCATAATTTATAACAATATTTATAATATTAATTTCCAACTCACTGTTGCTATGCCAATCTTAGCCTTCTAGAAGCGTCTATTGTGCAATATATCACGTGATCAGGCTCTCCCACGGCCTCGAGCTTGTAACACTACCCTCCTGTGTCACACTTCCAGAATTGATATTTGCTGGTTAAATTTTATCATGGGGACGGAAAATACTCTCATTTTGTCCCAAATTCAGTTTTCGGGGGCATTCCTACGTCATCTCAAGTTAAAACAGTTGCAAATTGTTTTAATCATTCTAATTCAAGACTTTTGATATGTCACTTGAAGCCGAATATTGAATTATTTTAGCCTATTTTCTTATGATACTTTTTAAATTCTTAACGTTGAATTTTCCTAGAATAACGTTATTTTCATCATCAAACAACTCATAACAATTATTCCCATAAGCATTAGTTATACGGAACGCTCTTTCTTCTCAGTTTTATTGCAGTTATCTTCATCTGACCCGTTCCTCTTCTTCTATTCTTCTCTTCTTCAACGTCTTCTTCTTTTCTTTTCTTAGTTCTTCAACGTCTTCTTCTTCCTCTTTTCTTGGTTCTGTGCTGCAGTATATTCTCTTCTCTCTTCTACTTCTTTTGATCAACGTAAATGGTTCCTCCATATCGTCTATGAGAACCATTTCCATTACCTTCTCCTTTACTGGTGCTTGGTTTGGAATCGATACTCAAATTCTTTTTATCATCATTCCCATTTTCCTTGTCTCTTAAATCTTTAAGATATTCTCTTCTTTCCATATGACGTTCATCATACTTCTCCTTCTTCATTATTTCACCTTGGGAGTTTCTGTTACGATTATCATTTTGGTTATTCCTATTGTTATTCCTGTTATAATAACCATTATTATTGTACCTGTAGTCATTATTATTGTGATAATAACCACTTCTACGGTTGCCAGTGCTATTACCGTTACTACGTCCTTGCTGTCGCTGATATGGACGACCTCCACGGAATCTCCTGTATCTGGGTTCTGGTCTGCGATCACGGAAATAATTATTCCTTTCAGGACCAACATTTCCCTTTTCTGGTTCTTTCGGATTGTCTGTCTATTGTGTTTGGTCAAGATATACTGTATTAATGTCTTTGTACTCTTGCCTTTGGTTCTTCGCAACAACGTTCGGCATCGGACTCGTGTAATAGAGTTTTCTGAGCAGTTCGTCCATGCTCGCTAGATCGTTGATCCCTGACGAGATAATTAGACGTCTGACTTCAACAGGGAGCATCCTGGCTATCGCGTCTATCAACTGAGCTGTAGATAACGGGGGGTTGAAGAAATCTAAGTCTGGCGAGCTGACTCGTGAAGAAGTCTGCGTAGCGTGTGGGAAGAGTACCTGAATACTTTCGTGAGTATACTTCTGCGGGTAGGGAATTTTGAGCTTCAATAGACCAGAAACGCTTTATCAGTGCTTCTGCGAATTCATCAAAGTTCATGAAGGTATATCTAAAGGCGAAAAACCATTCAAGGGGCCCATCTGGCAGATAGCGCTCTACGATCTTCATTTCTCTCTCTCTTGGAATATGCGTTTCGATAAAGTAATCTTTGAGATTTCTGATGTACTCTATCGGTGTGAAACTATCTAGGTTGCTGAACTTACGCGGTTTGTCTTCGAAGTTTCTTATGACCGTCACGTTTCTCGGATATGAATCCTGAAGGTTTGGTCGAAAATCTCTATTGTAACTTTCGGGCTCTTTACTCCTCTCCTCTAAACATTCCGTAAACCTGAATAATCATCCTTCCGGCCTGATTTCCCTTTCTTCCACTTCTAAGCTACTTCTTCTAGTATGATTTCTCGAATCTTCAAAATCTATCTTCTCCCTTTCCTTTTCTTCTATCTCACTGATAATCTTCTTCAGCTGTTGGCCTACTTCAGTCTTTAAATCTTCCTTATAAGTCTCACGACTAGCAACATCTCCTAGATTAAGACTTTGTAATTTCTTGGTTACGTATTCTTCTAGTTCATTAGTTTTCTCCTCACTCATGGCATTAACGTTAGTGACAACCTTGTTTAACCGTTCCTCTATCGTTTTAGTCTTACTCTCTAACGATTCTTTCGAAGCTTGCACATCCTGACTAGATTGTGTTCTATCTTCTACTTGCTTTTCAGTGAGCGTATCAATCCTTTTACCTAAATCCTTTCTTACTTCAATAACCTCTCGATTAACTTCTACTTGAGTACTGGCTAATTTCTTTTCTATGTTATCTTGGATTTGCTTAACATGTTCCCCACTGGATTTGTTCCATTCGTCTTTCCAGACAACTACATTAGCTTTTAACATTTCAGTTATGTCTTCCTCAATATCTGTCTTAAGAATTTTATTGTGATCAATAACCTGCATTCGCAAAGTTTCTACATTACCTTTTATTCCGGCCAGAGAAGCTGTGGTTCGTAACGCATCGTTTACAAAACGTGTCGATAAAGCAGTACACACTGTTTTAGAAGCTTCCACCTCTTGCCTAATTTTGTAAATGTCCACTTGGACGTTTGTTACATCTACAAATACCGTATTGACTTGTCTTTGTATTTTACCTATGTCAGACTGTACATCAGTGACATCTGACTGCATATTGTTTATGTCAACCTGAACATTAGTGACATCGGCTTGGACTGAATCTATCTTAGATTGGACTGTGGATACCTCTAACCTCACATTACCAATATCGGACTGTACTATGTCTACTTTGGATTGGACTGTGGATACATCTACTTGGACTGTATCTACTTTACTTTGGACACTACCGACCTCTGTCCGTACACCCCTTCATCATCCTGAATCTGCTTTGAGCTGGCCTGTAAACGCGTGACATTTGCAACCATTTTAGAGGCACTAGTTTGTAAACCCTCTAAAGAAGTCTGAACTTCTTGAATTTCCGTTTTTAAACTCTCTTTGACACTTTCTGCAACTTTATCTGTAATAGAATCAACAACTTAAACAATCACTGTGTCAAGGTCCTCCTTTCGTTCACGCTTCTGTTGTTCTAGGTCCTGCTTCGCTTCCTGGAATTTACCTTGCATATCTACCATATTCACAGATAAATTCTCCCTTATCTTACCTTCAACAGCATTCAAACTGCTCTGCATACTTTCTTGCAGCTTCACCTGCATCTCCTCCCACATCCTCTTTACATCCTCGGTTGCCATTGCAATAACACTTTATATAATGCTATTGAGACACATTCAACAACAGAGCAAAATAAAAACATCTGAGCAACGTCTTCCTCCATATACATTTTTGAGCACCTTAATGTCTAAAAGTAACTTAAAATTACCTTAGCATTAACTTATAGTACACCCTATGTAAAATAAACTTACTCATAATGTTCGTTCTCCTGTGATTCACTTTAAATATACTACCACAAAGAAAATTCTACCATTACTACCGTTAAAACAAGTTAGCTTTATTTTTAACATGACCTTAGCCATCGCCATGTACCGGTGAAATAAAATAAATATTCATATCGTAGGTCGTTTTTCGAATCTGTCTACCTACTACACCTCTCTCAGGTTTCTAAGTTCTGATCTTTATCTGAGTGTAACCCTCCTAATATCAATTTAAAATAAGCCTATATAATTACACTCACATCCATCCGAAATTGGATAAGATATCCCACAAGTCTGGTAATTATTTCTTTCACTAGAACTGTTCAAACCAACTTCCTTTAGAGGCACTATGAAGCTAATTTCGTATCCCCAAAGTTCTAAGGCGCCATTCCTACTGTACCCGTAAATCCGGAAAGTAGCCTGTTGAAATATTCATTGCCCCAGCCGGATCGCCTATTTCTAACAGCACCGGCCAATTACTACATTAGAAATCACTCCAACATGGCCTTTAGGGATTTACATACAGCAGTTACAAGAATATTGTGGATAAACAACAAACTACACGGGGCACACCTACCTTTACTTACGCTCTCGGGGACTGGGAACTCAGCTTCGCCTACAATACATCCACAATACTCTACTCCTTATATTTAAAATGAATCACACGCCAACACCGACAGATAACGAACTGAATAAATTTATTAACAATTGTAAACTAACCTAAATAAACAAAATAACAATAAACTAATGTAATAACAAAAGAAAAAGAAAACCATACTATCATACACACGTCCTTTCTACTACACATCTTACTACAATGCCGTGCAATAATATAAGCATAAAAGTCTTGGTAGGTATAGGCCTACACTACGTAAAAAGTCGACAGTGGTCGCACTCGGACAAAGCTTTGCGATCTCCGTTAACCCAATAAAAACACTTCCTCACTCTTCAAAGACTGCTGGAATAAGAACATCGATCCTTGGATCTCCCCCTCCAAGTCGAAATTTTGGCGGCCATATCAATCTCCCACCATAATTTTAGCGCGTAGATTACTAATGCTTATTACTGCGTAGATTAATCGATCTGCGGTTTTTAAAGTATCAGACGTATTTTCTTTTAATATTTTCTTCATTACCAAAGAAGAAAATCTTCTTCTAAGGGCCTAAATGCATAATTTCACCAAATTATGTAGGTGAAGTTGATCCCGTCTTCAATAAGACCTGTTCTCATTGGCTCTGGGCTGGGATCCAATAGCATAATTTATAACAATATTTATAATATTAATTTCCAACTCACTGTTGCTATGCCAATCTTAGCCTTCTAGAAGCGTCTATTGTGCAATATATCACGTGATCAGGCTCTCCCACGGCCTCGAGCTTGTAACACTACCCTCCTGTGTCACACTTCCAGAATTGATATTTGCTGGTTAAATTTTATCATGGGGACGTTAAATACTCTCATTTTGTCCC
Source organism: Meconema thalassinum (assembly GCA_946902985.2). Classification (NCBI taxonomy): domain Eukaryota; kingdom Metazoa; phylum Arthropoda; class Insecta; order Orthoptera; family Tettigoniidae; genus Meconema; species Meconema thalassinum. The sequence goes on along the minus strand of OX336389.2, from coordinate 734,235,181 downwards.
AGAATAATTCAGTTTTCGGGGGCAGTACGAGTACTAATGTTATGTATTTGCTCTTCCCAGTTGTCGAGGAGTCATTTTCACTCCAAGCCTGGTATGTTTTCAAATGCAATGATTCGCATTCGCTTTTACACTCCGCGGTAGCTTACAGCAAACGCATCAAAAGGAGACAGGGAGGTGATTACGGCTCGATGGACAAAGGTTCCCGCACTGTGTGTGTGTACCACCGATGTTGAGGTTTAGGATGTCAGTCGCCCGTTATCTTTAGATACCTGAAACTGTCGAGTTTGTGACCTGTTGTAGTGTGCTGATTTCCAAAGCTGTAAATCCGAGTATAGAACTGGTACGCATCACATCATTATTATTATTATTATTATTATTCGAATTGGCTACTATATTACTTACGTGAAATTTGATATCTTGGTGTTGTTAAATAATATTGTATTCGATCTATAGACCTTACACCGGACAAAGTGAGAAGAGAAGACTTACAGCCAGATCAGAAGGTGTTTCTGGTTAACAATTTACTTGAGGTAGTGTGGCCAGTTCCGTTCTCCACATCCTTCCATTAATCAGCTAACAGCACGGTATCACCCACAAACGATCACCTATCCAACTATCATCCACATGCGTATCAAAACATGTCTCTAAATGAATAATGCAAAACTGAAGCAAGACAAAAGCCACGTCACATTCAAGATGCAGATATTATTCCGTTTTTCACAGACTATAGAACTTCCACGATTCAAAGTATCGCCAAACATTAAGAATATCGAACTTCTGGCCCATAAGTCTCTATTTAACTTTTAGTATCATTGAATCGTACACTTTTATTTTCTTTGGTATGTCCATTTGTTGTTGGATGCTAAACCTAAAAAATGGTGGAAAAAGGGTTGACTGTTCATGGATACCCAAAATACAAGTATCCCTAAAAAAATGGTTCAAAACTTCGTAACAGATAAAACCCCAACAAATAATACAAAAGGTGAAGTTTGCATTTAAAGACATGTATTATTCTTGTACCGATATATTCCGATACAATTGTGCTAATTGGTGTAAACTAAATATATGTGAGACTATTTCAGTTGCTGTCTGGTTATGACAGTGGTATATGTAGACATATTAGCATGAACCGTTTAAATACGAATATGTAACCGTTGAGTAAGGCTACGCTATGTATAACTGAACGTTCCTTCGTTAAGATTTGTACTAAGCCTATAACGTATAGGAGAGATTACCTAAGGGGTTAATGAGTTTGGCTGTAGAGGATAAGAGAAGCAGAGGTAGATCTATGAGGCGATGGTTAGATTCAGTGCTGATCGATTTCAAAGTGAGAGGTGTAGAAACTGAGAAGGACGCAGTGCTAACTGCTAATAGGCGACTTGTTCGCAATCAGAGGCTGGCAGACTAGGCTGGATGCTGAAAGGCATAACAGTGGCCTATCAAATGAAAATATATGAACAATAGGCCTATTATGTCGTTATGACATAAGCGTCCTAATTTTGCGAAAGTCTTAAATAGCCTGAAAATATTGTATATCCGTTGTGTTGTGTTCACGGCGTACTCTGGATGGATATACTCGTATATTTCTGGACGTAAGTTATATAAAACTGTGGTTTGGTACTGTGCCCATTCGCGGCCCTGGGACACACACAGATCGACTCTAGTCGCAATGATCCGTCCCAGGCCCACTAACTGACCCCAGGAGGGATGCACCCCGGAACCAGTCCTCTCGCACGAGATGCCAATAAAATCTCAGGGTGGATGAATTTGGTTCGAGACAACCGGTTCCTGAGCACAATCGGAAATGTTGATAAAGATCCAATGCCAATATTTAAAGCTTTATAGAAATGTTTATTATCCACAAGAATGTAACACCAATAACATAGATATCCAATTGAAATATGTACAAGGGTAACCAATGCATAACTTCTATAGTGCCGAAACACACTACAAATTCTTTGTACATATTGCACTGATATTGTTTATAATAATCATCAGCATGATTAATGTTGTTAAGCATATAACAAATGCTTTGTAAATATTGCACTGACATGTGGTAGAATTCTTAATAATAATCATCAGCATGATTAATGTTGTTAAGCATATAACAAATGCTTTGTAAATATTGAACTGATATGTGGCAGCATTGTTTATAATAATCATCAGCATGATTAATGTTGTTAAGCATATAACAAATGCTTTGTAAATATTGAACTGATATGTGGCAGCATTGTTTATAATAATCATCAGCATGATTAATGTTGTTAAACAGAACACTGATATATGGCAGAATTATTTATAATAATTATTTATCAGCGTGACTTAATGTTGTTAAGCATATAACAAATGCTTTATAAATATTGCACTGATATAAGGCAGAATTGTTTATAATAATTTAACAGCATGACTAAATGTTGTTAAGCATATAACATATGCTTTGTAATTATTGCACTGATATATAGAAGAATTGTATATAATAATTATCAGCATGGCTAAATGTTGTTCAGCATATAACATCATCATCATCTTGCACAGTTTCCAGCCACTGGCCGGGTCTGTTTGGACCACAAGCCTCTCCAACGTCTTCTGCTGTTCTGAGGGACATCCTTGCTCCATATCATGCTTCTCACACTCCTCCGGAATGCATCTGCCTGTCTCGCCCGCTCATTTATTTCTCTATCGTTTCTTCCAGATACTTGAAACTCTCCACTTTCTTCAGCTGTTCCCCACCAATTGTTATTCCCGTTGTGGTTCTTTTCTTCTTCCTTGTTGTGATCACATTATCACTCTTATTTATGCTAAATTTCATCCCATATCCTTGTATTATTCCTCCCCACACGTCCAACTGCTCCTGTACTTCCTCCTCCTTGTTTCCCCAAATCATCAAATCATCTGCAAACACCATTGCTTTCATCTTTCCTTCCCCAATTACTTGTGCCACTCGGGTCATTATGTCATCCATCGCTGCAATGAAAAATAACGGTGACAGTGCACTTCCTTGTTTCAGGCCGTTTCTCTGTTCCAACCAGTCCGATCTCTCTCCTCCCACTTTCACACAGCTCACGCTTCCCTTGTACATCTCCTTTATCCTCCGTATAGTCTACTTTTCCACTCCTCTGTCCTCCAGGGACTTCCATACTTTGTTTCTGCATACACTGTCATATGCTTTCTCAATGTCCAAGAAGGCCATCAGTAGATCTGTCCCATACTCATAGTGCTGTTCTTGTAACTGTCTTACAGCAAAAATCAAATCCACTGTGGACCTTCCTGCTCTGAAGCCATGTTGTTCTTCTCTCATCCCTCCTTCTATCCTTGTCCTAATTGTCCTTTCCAAAACTTTCTCAAAGCATATAACAATGCTTTGTAAATATGACACTGATATGTGGAAGAATTGTTTATAATAATCATGAGCATGATTAAAGTTGTTAAACAGAACACTGATATGTGTCAGAATTATTTATAATAATTATTTATCAGCATGACTAAATGTTGTTAGGCATATAACAAATGCTTTGTAAATATTGCACTGATATATGGAATAATTGTTTATAATAATCATCAGCATGATTAATGTTGTTAAGCATATAACAAATGCTTTGGAAATATGTCACTGATATGTGGAAGAATTGTTTATAATGATCATCAGCATGATTAATGTTGTTAAACAGCACACTGATATGTGGCAGAATTATTAATAATAATTATTTATCAGCGTGATTAAGGTTGTTAAGCATATAACAAATGCTTTGTAAATATTGCACTGATATGTGGCAGAATTGTTTATAATAATGCTGGTCATACATTTCATTACGATTAACAAAACGAATTTTCATATCATGGGACAGAGGCAGCATGACGTCCAATGGACATGAATTGGATGCCACAAGAAAGCGCTTACAAGGGGAAATCTACTATACACTGTACGTGCATAATTAACAATTTATATATAGCCGTACACTTTGTGGCAATCATATGCTCACAAAAAAACAAAACATAAATGCAAATTACATCTCCTAATATATATATATATATATATATATCTCATGGCAACTACGGCTCACGAAAATACTAACAATTACAATTATGGCAACTACACCGACAGTAGTGGCTACGCTGGCTAAAGCGCAGCATTAGGGCATGGGGCCAAGCTCTCTGCTGACTCGGTAGACGCGTGGGTTCGAGCCTCACCGTCGGCCGTCCTTGAAATGGTTTTCTGTGGTTTCCCATTTTCAACACCAGGCAAATGCTGGGACGGTACCTTCTGACATCCTTGTCCAGTTTCAGTCACCATCATTCATTTCATCTCTCATTATCTCCTCTCATGAAGTTGGCGTCAGGAATGGCATCCGCAAAAACCATCGCCACAAAGATTTCCATCGCATCTCATCCCCGACCCCATTGGACAACGGGAATAATAAGGGGTAGACATACATACAATTATGGCAACTACGGCTCATAAGTATTATAACCTGTCGTGGCAACTACCGCTCACGAATACAATAACATTGTCTCATCTGTCAAGGTAATCTTGGTTCACCAACATGTAAACAACAACACTGATATATCGTGGCACTCCGGCTCACCAAATATAAACAACAACATTGAGATGCATCACGCTACACATGTCGCTTCAGGCAGAACATACTTGCTCCTGAAGTGCTACTCTTCCCCATACGTCATGCTCACCTTATCATTTAGAAAAAAAAATCATATGCTGCCATCGTGTAAATATTATGACCAACGGTTTCAATGGATTATCCGAAAGATGGTGACGTCATATACCTGTCATAAAACAAACGTTAACTTCAACGGATATCTAGAAACAACTGTCTCATTTAATATCACGCCGAATTTGGAGCCGTTGAATGTAAATAAATTATAACCTGCGAAAACCAGTTAACCAGGAAAGAGTGACGAACTTAACTAACCATCCGATAACCACAAACACCCATATGAAGAATTGGTTGCCAATACCTTACTCTTAGACCACCATAAGGTACCTCCTGATGTGGTTTCATGGCCATGGGGGCGTCCTCCGGCGTCGGCTGGAAAAGTCGTGACGTGCGCCACCCAAAGATCTTCTCCCCATTCTCCCAGTCACCAGCGTCCCTGCCGTCGAAATCCCATGGAGTCGTTTAGCACGCCATGTTGACAAGATCAAAATCCAAGTAAGAAGAGCGTCTCTCTATTCCCGTCGACGTCGCGGCACGCACCACCGAAATATTTTCTCCGCACATGCTTTACGCCGAATATTCCTGATGTGATCCAACCAGTATTAACGGGTCCGTCCACATGTGACGTCACGTCTCGACAATGATTTTCTGATAGGCACTGTTCAGAATGAGCCCCAATTTAATCCTTCGATAAAATGGGATATCACAACTATCGTTCTGATAGATTACATGTACCTGCACATATTTGTACACGGCACATTCTACTGCCAGCGTAACCGGATAATTTCGGTATGATAACAGTTCCCGTAATTTGAGTATATGAACAATCCGCGACACTCCACAGGGCCATTTAACCATTCAATAGTTTCAACCATGTTATGGTCCCAATTATAATTTCGTAGATTTGTTTGTACTCGAATTAACTTTCACATGACCATTCGACCATTTAATAGTCCCAATTATTATTTCGTAGATTTGTGTGTACTCGCAATAACAGTTTGCAACACTTACATGAATGTTTTCTTGCAGTAACCGCACCACAAAAATCGATCGGCACGCCTGGCCCTCATAGTGATATGCACTGGAGTCCACATACTAACCCGAGTGAACTGAACGACCGGCTATTCAGAGCAACACATACTGACACGCTCGCTTGACACAACTCACATCACACACTCGCTGCATCTTAACCTTAACTCTGTCGACTCACCCCAGTCAAGTTCTCAAGTCAAACATTTGAATCCACACCTGACACACTTCCGCGTTCATAGCGCGTTCAAAAATTTCTTCCGCTTCCGCTTCTGGAATATTCCTTCTTGTGTCATAAGGTAGTCATGCATGGAAGAGTAAAGGCCCAAATAAATATAAATAGCTTCAATATAACATAGTGAACAAGGTAGAGCACAAAAATATAATGTAATGTCTTCGGATTTCCTTCCGCGAAACGCAGTTCCTTCAAATGAGGTGACGTACTCAGACGTGCTCTTATTATCCTATCGTCCATGACGTAACGGGGACATCTCTCTCCTTTCCACCAAAAAAATATTCAAGCCAAGGATGGATTTTTCCCCTTTCTTATCTTAAAATTCTTGCGCACACGTATGTCCACGTTGTACAATACTTCTTGCTGCAACTTCTTAATTATACCGTCTTGACTACCTAATTGATTTTCTATGACCTCTGTTACTTTATCAAGATCAATTTTGAGCTTTAGATTTTCTTCGCTAAGCTCCCCGTTATCTATTACGCGATTTTCATCCATTGACTCTTGAATCTTTTCCAGGTCCTCGGTAATTTCCCCAATTCAGTTATGAGTCTCTTCCGCCCACTGTTTTGCAAACTCCTTCATGTTTTTTTTAACTTCACACAGTCTTGGCGTACGCCTTTTGACTGCTATTTCAAACGTGCATTGGTGTCAACCGCCCTTCGTTGTACATCCAATTTCGCCTCCTTAAATCCGTCATACATTTCATTTTTATAGATTTCTAAACTAGTCCTTAATTCAACCTTACATTCTTCCATACCTTCGTTGAGATTCTTCGTAACTTCATCCATATCCTCACGCAAACTTTCTACTTCTTTTCGGCTAGTCCTGACGCTGTCCTGTACCTCCCGTACTTCTCGCCTACCTACCGTACATTAATGTCACATTTAATTGCCTCCAAACTCATCTTTATATGCTTCTCAAATCGATCAAAGTTTTGTTTATTTTCTTTGGTATCATTTTGAATTGACCCTAGCCTGGTTTCTAGATCCGACCGAAATGCCTGAATACTACTTTGAAGTTCTTTCCTAAACTCCTGATTCTCCTTCCTACTATCCTGATTCTCCTTCCTACTGGCCTCCATCTGGACCATCATTTCCGCCATCATCATTCCTAATTCCTCCATTGTACCACACAATGTACCACAATACAAAAATCAACACTCTTAACACTACAAGTCTTACACTACGGTACAAAATTATCAGTCTTACTACTAGGGATTTCGACATAAAGAGATCCTGTGATCAACAACTAGACCCGCTTGTGGTTATCATCTCTTTCCTGGTTAAAAACAAAATACCTACGTTATGGTAGCAAAGCAAAAGAAAAGAAAAATAAACAAAGTCTCACAGAAGGTGACCACAAATCCGAACAAAACACATGCGGCTGCAATTCATCTATGCTCGATCCCCACACGTTATGTCGCCATTTACTCTTCTCCTCCTGTGCCCGTCTGCGGCCCTGGGACACACAGAGATCGACTCCAGTCGCAATGATCCATCCCGGGCCCACTAACGGACCCCAGGAGGGATGCAACCTGGAACCAGTCCTCTCGCACGAGACGCCAATAAAATCTCAGGGTGGATGAATTTGGTTGGAGACAACCGGTTCCTGAGCACAATCGGGAATGTTGATAAAGATCCAAGGCCAATATTTAAAGCTTTATCCAAATGTTTATTATCCACAAGAATGTAACACCAATAACATAGATATCCAATTGAAATATGTACAAGGGTAACCAATACATAACTTCTATAGTGCCGAAACACACTACAAATTCTTTGTAAATATTACACTGATAGACGGAAGAATTGTTTATAATAATCATCAGCATGATTCATGTTGTTAAGCATATAACAAATGCTTTGTAAATATTGCACTGACATGTGGTAGAATTGTTTACAATAATCATCAGCATGATTAATGTTGTTAAACAGAACACTGATATGTGGCAGAATTATTTATATTAATTATTTATCAGCGTGACTAAATGCTGTTAAGCATATAACAAATAATTTTTAAATATTGCACTGATATGTGGAAGAACTGTTTATAATAATCATCAGCAAGATTAATATTGTTAATCATATAACAAATGATTTGTAAATATTGCACTGATATGTGGCAGAATTGTTGATAATAATGCTGGACCTAGATTTCATTACGATTACCAAAACGAATTTTCATATGATGGGACAGAGGCAGCATGACGATCAATGGACATGTAATTGATGCCATAAGAAAGCGCTTGCATGGGGAAAACTACTATACACGGTACGTGCATAATTAACAATTTACACATAGCCGTACACTTTGTGGAAATCATAGGCTCACAAAAAAAATGCAAATTACATCTCCTAATACTCGTATATACAGGGTGAACAAAAAATGCCGCACTTGGAGGTCAGCATGCGATTCCTCATCCAATTGCAAGACTAACGTTTCTATAGCAAAATCGGATCGGGTGCTGTTTAAAAATACAAGTATGAAAACGAGAAGCTGACAACACTGTCACATCCTGCAGCGCATCGGAATGTACAGAGAAATGTGGTTCATCCCGCTCTACCGTACCGGCCGTCGCAGCTCACTGAGTAGACTGCTGGGTTATCAAACGCACATGCACCATGGAGCTACGGTTCGAATCTACGTCAGGTCTTTTTTGGTGTGTGTGTGTGACGTCAGTTCCCTAGTTCCCGTCGTTTAACTGCGTTTGTAAGCATGACATGATTTTGTCACATGACAGTGTGAGTTGCCTCCGTTGCTTAGTGGTCAGGGTGATTAGCTGCCACCCCGGAGGTCTTCGGTTCGATTCCCGGCTCTGCCACGAAATTTGAAAAGTGGTATGAGGACTGGTACGAGGTCTACTCAACCTCGGGTGGTTCAAATGAGTAGAGGGGGTTCGATTTCCACAGAGGTCGTCCAAGGACTAGACATACTCCACAGACAGAGGACGCAATTCTTGAAACCGTTCACCAATCACCTCGGCGAAGTACCCGTGATATTGTAAGGCAGGTCCAGGCATCTCAAACACTGTTTGTTGACGTGTTGCCCGACGAAGAACTGCATCCATATCATTACACGTTAACTCAACACCAGCGGCCAGAAGACCGCATTTAACGAGTACAATTCTATGAATAGCTTTTGCAAAAAGTTGAAGATAACGAACATTTTATCAAAAATGTGATATGGAGTGACGAATATAGCTTCACTCGGGAAGGTATTTTCAACCATCACAACAGTCATTATTGGTCTGACCACAACCCACATGTCACCCGTGAACGTGGCATTCAGACACGCTTTGGTATAAACCTGTGGGCTTGAATCGTGGGAGGAGTGCTTTTACGCCCTTACCTATTGCCGGACAAGATGATTGCCCCCCTCTATCGTACGTTTCTTGGCGATACTTTGCCTGACGCTTTAGAGAACGTTCCACTTGGTCTTCGGCGACAGCTATGGTTTCAGAATGTTGTTGCACCGCCACACTTTGGAATGACTGTGCGTAACTGTTTAAATGAAGCGTTTCCAGGGAAATGGATTGGTCGTGGAAGTCCAATGTACTGGCCTCCACGTGACACGTACCTTAATCCACTAGATTTTTATTTGTGGGGACACATAAAGGAACACGTTTATAGTACTCCACCAATGGATGTACAAGACCTAATAGCTCGCCTGCATGCTGCATCGGCAATGGTGGATGCAGGTGTGTTGCATAGGGTCCGGGAAAGTATGCTCCAACGAGAGGCAAAGTGTTTGCAGATCGTTGCTTTGAACATCTGCTGTGAAGTGAAGGCGTTGCTCGTAAGTGTAGGCCTACGTACTGTCCCCGTTAACCGGCAGTGAATCGGATGACCCGGCGAAAACATCGCAATTCATGCCGATAACACAAGACATATATAAGATAAAGAACAAAAATATTGATGTCTGGGTTTGAATATCAAAAAAAAAAAAAACGGTGGATACGAGAACTCAAATAGTCTCAAGGGTGGTTAACAGGATGTAGGTGTAACAGGTTAAATTAACCCACTCCCAAACCTAAATTAAAACAATAGCACAACAGAAATCAGAATATAAGCAAAAATAATAAGATAAAATAAGCATCCGTTTATTGGCAACTCATCGACCAACACTTAAAAATAGAAATCCCTAAAGCCTACCTTGCCTCGGAGATTCGGTCTAAATTAAAGCTTGATGTGTGTGGATCGATGCAAAAGAAAAATATTTATGGTCCAAAATAAAAAAAAGGAAATAAAGGTTTAAATGGTCAACGAATCTCCTCGGTCCTATCCTTGGATATAAATAAAATTAGGAGATCCTCGAAGAAAATTAATTAAAATAAAAACAGGTTAGATTCGGTCATATTTGACTATGTGATCCATTAAACACCCTGAATGTCCGTCAGGTGGTGTTCCCAGTCTATCACAAACACACTCACTTGAGATTATGATAAAAGAAAAATCTTTAAAAAAGATGTATCTTGCCTCGGTGTAAAAGTATAGATCTCCATTCTAACTAGTGCAACCAATGAGAAAATTAATTAATTATATCACCAATTATTAACAGTAATTATTGCCGTAGAAATATTGGTCTAGCTTGACCACTAAATCAAGATTAAATTCAATATTTACAATTATTATACAACTTGTTATCTACATTCTTTCAAATAGAAGAATAAATTTTATTAGTAGAATATCCATGCTTTCCAAATCTATCAGACACTCATCTCAGGTCTATGTCTCAAATATTATGATATCCAAATTATTTTGCAAGTTATTTCAGAGTCTCATTACCCTTATTACTCATAATATTGCAACAAATGTGCATCCCTCATTATCATTTGTACAAAATTCAAATTTTATGTTTCAATAATATGTGACAACTAAGTGATTCTGTTTCTTCACATTCGATGGTTAGTTTGTAATATAGTCCACTTGATTAAATGCAAAGTGATAAGACTATCATTTATACGCTTATATCAACGCTTAATTTACAATCATTTGCCTATACTTTACGTAGTCATGCCGTTTTGAATGATCTCACACAAATAATGATTATTATAAGTAATATATATATATATATATATATATATATATATATATATTAATATATTCACCACGTGTTTCATTATTCTACTATCTTTCTTTTTTTATTAAACACCAAGATTAATCTTCAAACCATTGTCGAATTGTTCACAGTATATATGAATTATCACCTTAAATTATTCTCTTATTTCTTTAGTATCTTTTCTTTTCTAAATAAACACACCAACTTCACAGTTTTATTGCAGAAAATGTATAATTATTACCCTATACTCATTATGGCTCCCCTTCATTCACATAATTGGCCGTACAAATTATAATATAATGTAGGCCTGACTAGAAGCAATGTCAAATGTATAAACGCTCAAGAAAAATGGCAAAAACGTGCTTGAAATAATTCCAATTCCCAAAGCAAAGAGTATGGGAGAAGAAAATATGAAAGTATTGAACTGATAATCTAGTTAGCAAATCATAATAATATCCGCCAATATCTGAAGTTAAGATCCAAGAATTTAAACCAAAATTTTACTATAGCTCTCAATATCAAATTAGTTACAGGCATCTAGCATATTCCATCGAAAATACAGTCGAATAGACTATCAAGTATTCGACCAAAACTATAGGCTTTCTCCTATGAAGTTCCAACGTCCAAAAGTAGCAAAATCTTATCATCCGAATTTGAGATGGATTTATAGGATATCCAAAAAATATTAACTGGATCGTAGAATAAGGCAATGCGGGTTATGTCCTTCCAACATCCAATAGCCTATCCATGTGAAATATTACATCAGCTATCCTTCGTAGACGTAGAATACATCTGGCTATTAATGATAATAATAATCATCAATCAAATAATTCACCACTGATTTGCTTAATCCAATACCTTCACCATCTTATCTAAATTCAATTCTACCCCCAATTCAACTTTAGTTCAATATTAGCTCAATTCCATGATACAGAGTAATACTGAGTAGTCAAACCTCTCACTACTAAATGAAGAAATATTCTGGCTCACCAACTCGAAGAAATAAGAAAGGATGGTACAAGGTTAGTAGGCCTATGTCCCTGGTGTGAAGAATTTCCAGATCCTGTGAAGAAATCCCCATCTTCATCCAGTACCATCCGCCCCCAAGTCCAAAGCTGCAGGAATCCATCTTCTTCAGTCTTCTTCCAAAATTCTTGCAGGAACCGAACCCGGGACCTTCCAGCCCCATGGTGGCTATCTCCATCTCCCTCGATGTAATCATGGTGTTCTCATGGCTTCATTCTGGCGTGGCTATCACTCCATCTCGTACCACTATGTACCGGACTAGTGCTCCATGTTTTCAGTAAATATTTCCATTTCCAAATTTCTCACAGGCATTCCAATATCACAAGTTGGAAAATGCCCTAATGTGCCCGTTTAGACCGGAGTCCGCACGACCACATATGCATTTTACCAATAATCAGTCAGCACGAGAATCAAAATATCCCGGAGCGCCAGATGGGTTAAAGCAAATCGCAAAAACGACATCAAATTTATAAAAATGCTTTGCTGATTTTTGGCTCAATGCAACAATAAGGATAGAAGGAGATTTAATTGGGTGAAACACATCTGGTAAAATTATCTCAGTTTATTTAAAGTTAAAATCTGACTGCAAGAATAATGCTCAAAGCAGCATCATCCACGTGTGGCGATCCACACTCTTATTTACACACAATATACAGAAATCTTCCAAACACATTTGACAATCTTTTTGAAAACACAAGTCCGATTGTTAGTCCTGTGGACTGTGTTCCAAAATTATTAACATTTTAACTCCAGTGCAAAATGAATTGTCCATACTGGAAATAACGTAGATCACTGTTTGACTATTTACATGATATTAACACTCGTAGAATAAATGTTTATAGAATTTCTTAGACTTTCATTTGTTTTCCAGTTTTCAAAAATATATCGTTGAAACTATTATTATCATCGTAGCAACACAAATTATTAACACATATTAACAACATCTGAAAAGTATTTGACCATTGAGCATAGCATCGAAGAACTGTGCGAAGCAAAACAACAATTAATTGTTCTTCTGACATTAAACATTCGAGAAGTGACTCGATTATGAACTTCAAGTTCCAAACAAAACATATGATTTCTGAATCATCAACTTGATCAATAAATGGTTGAACCATTCAACTATTAGATTTTCCACTTGGAATTATTATGAAAAAAATATTTATATTTAAGGCCATTTCTAGCAACTTTCACAACTTGCAATTCTTCGACAGAATGCGGAAATTAGAATTGTAGTCTTATAATGAATTCATTTAGTTCATGGCACTAGGATTTGAAAATATCCTTCAAATTATTCGTGGTTAAAGAATTATTTTAAATTGGCAGTGGCCCATTCTACTATTTGTGTAAGAACACAATATTATAACAACAACAACAACGGCAAAGGTCTTCCTCTGAAGAAGAATAAACTACTATCATGACAAATCCGGGTTCTAGCAAATTCAAATTCTAAATGGAATTCGTAAACAAGGTTGAAATAAGAACTGATGGTTTCAAAGAAATAACCTTCGGGTTATTCATACGACGAAACGTGTGGATCCAATACTCCTACTATAAACCTGAGCCATCGAACCTGCTATTTGATTGATGCTCGAAAAAACCTTCATTCCTGCGACTTAACATGCGCACCTGGGAATGGCATTTCAACTACTCCACACACATAAATTATCTTCCCAAAATTTATACAATAAATCAAGCCTCTGCTTGTTATCAACACTGGAAGATTAATAAACTTACAAGTTTATTTTATTTTACCATTCAGTTCAACCCGTGAATTTACCATACTTATGAAAAGCTTCATTTCACTTTCGAGTGTATTTACGTCATGATTTTATATAAATACAAAAATATCCTATTTGATACAAATATCAATTGCTTCCCGTTTCATGCCTCTCCGTGTTATATGAAACATATACTTTGCTCATAGCAAATATCAACTGTTCAACCAGAACTGAAATGTAGGTTGAATGCGGGCTTGCGCTAACCACTCTCCTTCGTAAAATCTCCTGTTCCAAACTAGAAATGTTTCAACTACTTCATAGGCTCTTTCTCAATACATATGATTATTATAAAATATAATATCCAAGAATTATTTAGAAAAATTATGAAAATTATTATTATTATTATTAGTGGATTATTATTATTATTATTATTATTTCAAATATGTTGAATTATCATCTCATTATGTGAGAATCCACATGTTCGAACCTTCGAATATGGAAAAAATATCCATTCCTCAACAAAAATAAATTTAACTTTTACTTTTACACTGATTACCGTGATTTCCCAAAAATATGAAAAATTCAAATAAATGCTCAAAATGCTCGGTCATCGATCCTAAACTGTTCTGAGTGCTGAAAATGCTCAGAATAAATCTAACAAGTCTTGCGTAAATCATTACAAGCTTTAAATACGACGAAAAAAATGTGTTGGTCATCTGCAGAAAAATAGTTTGTTCCAATTAGCTAGGCATAAAATAATTCAAATGTGGCTTACATTTCTTGATGTTCTTGAAGTGTAGTAAACCTGGTCTATACCAGATTTATCCGTAGACATGCCCTATCGGACAAGCACGTATAATCCTTGTATCGGCCGCCATTGTAGACCCACAAATCGTCTAGTCAGACATAGTGGTAGTATCTTTCGACGTTTTAAATGACTGTGGTTCCATTTTAATATGGGCTTCTAACAAAGCCATAACAGTTTGTTTGAAATAGGGTCAGATCTAAGCGATCTCTTCTTAAATGTGTCAGTTGTAACCTAACTCACTGTAATCTCATCAGTACAAGAAAAACGTTGACAGTCTAATCAGTTAACGGCTGTTCTGAAGATCGTTCCCTGGGCATGGTTTGTATATCACCATCTGCCATGCGCTAGACAACTTGCAGTTTCCCTTGCGTAGACTAATGAACGCCACCGTTATAGACTATTCTTCAATGTACTGACGGATTGAAGTGGTTAAATAGTTACGAAATATGAAACTGACTTCAAATGGATTTAAACATCCAAGTATTAATTTACTATTGGACTGTGACAATATACTATTTTCTAGACCAAGTCTAGCATATGTCCTTTTGGAAATATAAATATTTCCACCAATGTCTGTAGAAAAACAATCACCTCAGTGATTCTCCTCACCAGAAACTTACTAAGTTCCAACTCGTTTGCGCAGCACTTCTCGTGACTATCACGATTTGAAAAGTACTTCTTCGTAGAGGCGGCAACCTTGTGCCTTGGCTCAGCGTAGACGCAACTTGTTCGCCAAGTGCTTGTGATGAATTGAGCTAACTAAGCCTGCTCCAGCTTGCTTTTATACAAAAACGGTCAGGGTCACGCGTCATCGCCTGATATCTAAAAATCCTCATATCTCTTGAATCCCTGGTCCGATTTACTTGATACTAATTGCATTCTCTTTCATTTGGCCGTGCCAGTAATCTGATCCCAGTCTCAAGTCTCTGCTCCATAGTTAACTATTTAATCAATAAATAGTCTCCACCTCTGCTGTTACTCGCTACGTCATTTACCATCCAACTATCGGTAATTTCCTTCGAAAGGCTTCGAGAAGCAATGTAGCGCGATATTCAAATATCCGAACTTTCAAACGCTGCTACAGCCTTTCCCTTAATATCTAGGTGTCTGAAACTTGGAATACCCATTCCTAGATTTGGGCACATCCACCCCACACCTAGCAAAAAATAAAAATTGAAAAATTTTTATTTTTCCTATCTACACATTAAATTATCTGGTTCTTGAATAATAGATCTTCAGATTCGATGCATTGTAAGTTCCCACGATGTTACCAGTTCGTGTATTAGCTACTTCATAGCTTCCATTATTGTTTACTTCCACAATATTCAAAATCTTCAATTTCACCAGGTTTAATGTCAAAAATATCTTGATACTCTTCCAAAATTTTCCCTAGCTCTGGGGACTCCTTCTCAGTGTAGACTTCTCTTCCTTCAGCTTCATGAAAAATCAGAGACCATTGAGCATCTCCCTCGATGTCTTCCTCTTCTTTTCCCTCGAAGTTTATCTCTTCGGTATTCTTGAATTTAATCGTCTCTGTCTTCATATCTATCACTGCTTGATATTTCTGAATGAAATCTGCTCCCAATATCATGTCAAAAGCCATGTCCTTCATTACAACAAATACATGTCGGAAATCATGTCCTCCAATCGTAATACATAAGTATAATTGTGTTTTACACAGAGATATTTTATTGGGTATTATTCCTTGGATCTTAATTCCTGATACTGGAATTTCCTCTAAATTCTCTTTGAGCTTCCACAGAATATAAAGCTTCTCACTCACCAGACAAAGCATAGCCCCAGTATCGATCAAAGTATCGACAGGCATACCAAATACTTCGCATGAAATGATTGGCATTCTAATTCTGGTACCCATTTCTTTTCGTTCGTCATTCTGTTGAATTAAGTCATCATCCTCTGCTTGCCATTTAATTATTCTGGAAGTGAAAGTATTCAAAATTCTATCTTCTACTGTGAATTCGAAGTTTTTTTTTTCCATTACCATTCCCCCGGGATTGTTGTGTTCCCGATGGACCTGGATCATTGGACCTCTGCTCCACAAATTGTAAGTTATCTTGGTGTCTTGCTTCCAAGTTTTTCCTCGTGTCCTTGTTAAACTCTTCATTGGACTGACGAGTATCTACATTCCCTCTGTTATTATAGTTATTACCATAGGATCTTCTTTCCTGGTACCTTCCTTGAGTATCTCGTGGTCTTCTCCATCGAGTGTTGTATCGATTACCACCATCCGGTCTTGCATATGGTTTGTAACTGTATCTGTTACGGTATTGGTTCCATCCTCTCGTATTGGAATCTTCCCTCGGCGATTTCTCTTCTCGCTCCTCTCGAATCTCTCGAGGTGTCTGAGAATAACTGTCAGCCATAACAGCGTACACAGCGTTATTACTCTTTACTCCCTTCTGATGGAAGAATTGAGCGTTTGTATGATCCAGCTTCTGCAATACTTCATCAAACTGTTCCATATTGTAGATATCAGCAGCGATCAAAGTCCTCTGGACGTCTGCTGGAAATTGTCGTATCAAAGCAGTAATCAACTCGTTTTCTGGCATTGGCGGATCTAAATGTTGGAGTTTAGACAGCTGTCCAGAAAAGTATGTAGAGTATCGAGTAGGTTGTGACGTCGAGAATCTCTTCGAATACAACTCTGCTCTAACTTGCTGTTGGGTTTCAGGGGACCAAAACTTCTTCAATAGCCCACGAGAAAACTCCTCAAAAGTATTTAGAGTGGATCTAAATGCTCTAAACCACAAAAGTGCGGGACCTTCCAAGAACTTCCCTATTACCCTGATCTGTCTTTCTTTAGGGATCTTAGAATCTTTCAGATAATCACCTGCTTCTCTCAAAAATTCCACGGGTGTTACAGAATCTCGCCCTGAAAATTTAGAAGGCTTGTCTTCTATATTCTTAAATACAGTTATGGGGTTGGATTGAAATACTGTCCTGACCTCATCCTGTCTATCAGTCTCTCTAGCTCCTCCTAGATTTATCTGTATCTGTTCCTTTCCCCTTACATTCGGCATTTTCAAAAAATGATCAGACTGTTTCTCATCCTTTATTTGAGTTTTCATAGCCTCAAGTTCCTTCTGGTTTTCTTCTGCCATCTTCTTGATTGCTTCAGTCTCCTTACAATTGTCTTTAACATCAATGGATATCTGGTTCATAACAGCCTCATGACTTTTCAATGACCCTGTCATATCTGATATGTCCTTCTGAGTTGCTTGAATATCCTTGGCAATTACTTCAATGTGGGATGACAA
Source organism: Meconema thalassinum (assembly GCA_946902985.2). NCBI lineage: Eukaryota > Metazoa > Arthropoda > Insecta > Orthoptera > Tettigoniidae > Meconema > Meconema thalassinum. Next base: position 734,217,350 of record OX336389.2, on the reverse strand, counting down.
AGATTCCCTAATCTCCTTGATTCCCTCTTGATTCTCCAGCTTGAGTGTGTCTTTTATTTCATTGACAACTGTGGTTTTAATCTCAGTTTGCAATTCATGAATCACTCCTTCTCTTATTTCTCCCATGACAAGTTCCTTGAATTGTTCCGTTAAACGCTGAACAACTAGAATTCCCATCTCGTTACTCTCCTTCTTCACTCTGACTTCCAGGTTGACCATGTCTTCACCAACTTTCCTAAGACCATGTTCTATCCTATCAGCTAAGCTTTGGGATCGAAGATCGGCATCGCGAAATTTATCGTCCATTAAACTAGCGTTAGTAGCTAATGAAGTTTCGAGCTCATGTGTTTTGTCGCATAATTTATTCATTTTACTTTCAAGTGTCATTTTCAAAATTTCAGAATTCTCTTTAAATTTACTTTCCATTGAATTAAATTTACTATTTAAATTTTCTTTCAAGTTATCTTTTAACCTGCTTTCTAACAAATCGGAATTTTCTTTGAGTTTATCAGAATTTTCTTTAAGTTTATTTTCTAAAGAATCAGAATTTTCTTTAAGTTTATCATTCAAGTTTTCTCTAAGTTTATTCTCTAAAGAATCAGAATTTTCTTTAAGTTTATCATTCAAATTTTCTCTAAGTTTATCCTCTAAAGAATCAGAATTTTCTTTAAGTTTATTTTCTAAAGAATCAGAATTTTCTTTAAGTTTACCATCTAAACTTTCTTTCAAATTATCAGAATTTTCTTTAAGTTTCTTTTCTAAAGCCTCAGTATTCTCTTTCATAATGGCTGCTACACGAAGTCCAGCCTGTTTTGAACTCTCCTCCAAACTCCTCATCATCCTCATCATTTCTTCCATAATTTCAATTATTCAAAACTTAGGGGTATACAACAGTGGCAAACACAAGCTTATAACTAGAACAAGAAATATGAATAGCTAATTGGAACACTATAATAAAATGAGATTTGTCCTAATGTCGACGTGATGGAAAAACAAAATTCTTTACTTTTACGAATTACATTTACCATAATATCACAAGAAAAATATGCTAGTTCTCAAATATCCTCCACCTGGATTCTAATAATGTGTATCTCCAGTCATCGAACGTTTACTACTGAATTTACTTGACGCCCTAATGGTTAAGCCATTATCAAAAATAATCAAACCCATTCTAATTATTAACCAGTTAAATTTTTAATTTTCCCACTAATTGGGTTTCCTACTAATTTATTCATCCAAACCAGACATCTCTCAACTCCCAAAATATTTCTATAAAAATTATCACAATTTCAAATCGGCATGCGATTGACCATGTCTAAATCGGGACCCACGTTCGAAGCCATTTCTCTCTCTATCTTATTTTATGTGCCCGTTTAGACCGGAGTCCGCACGACCACATATGCATTTTACCAATAATCAGTCAGCACGAGAATCAAAATATCCCGGAGCGCCAGATGGGTTAAAGCAAATCGCAAAAACGACATCAAATTTATAAAAATGCTTTGCTGATTTTTGGCTCAATGCAACAATAAGGATAGAAGGAGATTTAATTGGGTGAAACACATCTGGTAAAATTATCTCAGTTTATTTAAAGTTAAAATCTGACTGCAAGAATAATGCTCAAAGCAGCATCATCCACGTGTGGCGATCCACACTCTTATTTACACACAATATACAGAAATCTTCCAAACACATTTGACAATCTTTTTGAAAACACAAGTCCGATTGTTAGTCCTGTGGACTGTGTTCCAAAATTATTAACATATTAACTCCAGTGCAAAATGAATTGTCCATACTGGAAATAACGTAGATCACTGTTTGACTATTTACAGTATTTTGCTTCTTTGTACCGCATTGGATAGAGACGATGTTACTGTATCCACTATTATGTTCTATTGGCTTTATTTGTGCCATGGACAAAACAAAGGGGTCGTTTACGTCTGTAAGAGGTTCATGTTACGATTGAATGTTTAAATAAAGGTAACTGTAACAGTAAAACATAGTGTATTGCATAGTGGAGGTGTACATTGGATGCAATTTGATATATTAACTGGAAAAAATGGCGCGAACGCGACTCGAACACCGGCGCATCCGCGCAACCGACATTTATGGTATTACCTCGTCTCACTGAGCTAATGAGACAGCTCCGTCAAAGCACCGAGTTCCTGCGACCTGTTTTTGGCCACGCTGCATGCGGTTACAGCGTTGCCAGAGCCTCGTTTCTTAACACGCATTTCTGTTAAACCTATTGGCGGGACTAGGTTTAGCAAGATAAACTTTTGTCGTGAATTTCGACGAGGAACCGCAAGACGACCTCCAAGTGCGGCATTTTTTTCACCCTGTATGTCGTAGTCAGATAGTGAAATCCGTCATTTCATGAAGATCCTAGGCACTTCATGAAAAGCCGGCATATGATGTAAAAAGAGATAGTTACACCATCTGACGCGTTTCTTCATGAAGTGACGGACTGATTTAGGCAGATGGTGTAAGAAATGATTTTACATTATCAGCCGAGGCACTTCATGAAGATCCGGTGTTTGTTGATTCGGCATTTCATGAAATGACTGACGAAATGAAGCCGTACATTAATTCATTTAATTGTTCTATTCCATGAAATAAATTAATGCTTGTTTATTATGGTTTTCGAAATTAATTTTCATATAACAAGCTATATCTAATCGTGAAATACCGGTTACTCTTTACTCTCTATCTCTTCTTTTTGTGTGTAGAAGTTTGTATTTTTATTTTTACATTTTTTTACTGTCCCCGTTAACCGGCAGTGGATTGGACGACCCGGCGAAAACATCGCAATTCATACCGATAACACAAGGCATATATCAGATAAGGAACACAGATGATTGAGGTCTGGGTTTGAATATTAAATATATATGCCGGTGGATACGAGAACTCTAGTAGTCCCAGGGGTGGTTAACAGGATACAGGTGTAACAAGTTAAATCAACCCACTCCCAACCCTAAATCAAAGCAATAGCACAACAGAAATCAGAAGATAAGCACAATTAATAAGATAAAATAGGTATCCATTTATTGGGCAACTCATCGACCAACAAATAAAAATAGAAATCCCAAAAGCCTATCTTGCCTCGGAGATTCGGTCTAAACTCTAAATTAAAGCTCGATGTGGATCGATGAAAAAGAAAAATATTTATAGTAAAAAAAAGGTTTAAATGGCCAACGAATCTCCTCGGTCCTATCCTTGGATATAAATAAACTTAGGAGATATTAGAAAAAATTAAATAAAATCTAAACAGGTTAGATTCGGTCATGATTAACTATATATTCCATTAAACACCCTGAATGTCCGTTAGGTGGTGTTTTAATTCTATCACAAAAACACTCACTTGAGATTATATTTAAAGAAAAATCTATAGAAAAGGTGTATCTTGCCCTGGAATAAAAGTATAGATCTCCATTCTAATTAGTGCAACCAATGAGAAAAATCCAATAATAACTATATCATTCACCAATTATTAACAGCAATTATTTCCGTAGCAATATTGGTCTAGCTTGACCACTAAATCAAGATTAAATTCACTATTTACAATATTATTACACAACTAGTTATCTACATTCTTTCAAATAGAAGAATAAATTTCATTAGTAGAACATCCTTGCTTTACAAATCTATCAGACACTCATCTCAGGTCTATGTCTCAAATATTATGATTTCCAAATTATTTTACAAGTTATTTCAGAGTCGCATTACTCTTATTACCCATAATGTTGCAACAAATGTGCACCCCTCATTATCTTTTTGTACAAAATTCAAATTTTATGTTTCAATATAATATGACAACTAAGTGATTCTATTTCTTCCCATTCGATGGTTAGTTTGTAATATAGTCCACTTGACTAAATGCAAAGTGATTAGACTATCATTTATATGCTTATATCAATGCGTAATTTACAATCATTTGCCTATACTTTACGTAGTCATGCTGTTATGAATGACCTCACACCAATAATCATTATTATAAGTAATATATATTTTTTATTCACCAAGTGTTTCATTATTCTACCATCTTTTTTATATTAAACACCATGATTAATCCTCAAACCATTGTTTTGAATTGTTCACAGCATATGTGAATAATCTCTTTAAATTATTCTCTTTTATATTTTTAAATCTCTTTTCTTTTTTTAAAACAATTACACCAATTTCGCCGTTTTAGTGCAAAAAAATGTATAATTATTACCCTATAATCATTATGGCTTCCCTTCGATCACATAATTGGCATGTATAAATTATGATATAATGTAGGCCTGACTAGTAGCAATGTCAAATGTATAAACGTTCAAGCAAAAATGGCAAAACGTGCCTGAAATAATTCAAATTACCAAAGCAAAGAGTATGGGAGAAGAAAATATGAAAGTATTAAACTAATAATCATACTTAGCAAATCATAATAATATCCGCCAATATCTGAAGTTAAGATCCAAGAATTTAAAACTGAATTTCACTATAGCTCTCCATATCAAATTAGTTACAGGCATCTATTCCATCGAAAATTCCGTCGAATCATGTTTTCGACCAAAAATATAGTCATGCTCCTATTAAGTTCCAACGTCCAAAAGTAGCAAAATCCTCTCATCAGAATTTGAGATGGATTTATAGAATATCCGCAAAATGCTGTATTATTAACTGGATCGTAGAATAAGGCAATGTGGGTTATGTCCATCCACATCCAATAGCCCATCCATGGGAAATATTACATCAGATTGCCTTCGTAGACGTAGAATAAATCTGGCTATTAATAATAATTATCATCATCAATCAATTAATTCACCAGTAATTTGCATAATCCAATTCCTTCACCATCTTATCTAAATTCAATTCTACTTCCAATTCAACTTTAGTTCAATATTAGCTCAATTCCATGATATAGAGTAATACTGAGTAGTCAAACCACTCAACTACTAAATGAAGAAATATTCTGGCTCACCAACTCGAAGAAATAGGAAAGAATGGTACAAGCTTAGTATGTTACAGGTGTGAAGAATCTCCGGATCCTACGAAGAAATCCCCATCTTCATCCAGTACCTTCTGCTCCCAAATCCAAAGCTGCAGGAATCCATCTTCTTCAGTCTTCTTCCAAATTTCTTGCAAGAACCGAACCCGGGACCTTCCAGCCCCATGGTGACTATCTCCCACTCCCTCGATGTGGTCATCATGGTGATCTCATGGGTTCATTCTGGCGTGCCTATCACTCCTTCTCGTTCCCTCATGTACCGGAATATTGCTCCATATTTTCAGTAACTATTTCCATTTCCAAATTTTTCACGGACGCTCCAATAGCACAAGTTGGAAAATGCCCTAATTCCATTCTGGAAATTACAAGTCTCTGCGCCACGCACAGTTCATATTGGAACACGACTCTATCTATCAAGTAGTCTTCACAAGCTTTATATTGGCAGTCAGTTGAAAGCATTCACAGCTATTCATGAAGTTCATTTGCATCCTCAAATCACAAATTGCATTTGCGAGTCGTCCTACGACGGCAAGTGCTCGATTGTTCCCGAACGTTCGTTCATACAAGATGCCGTAATGTAGCCCGCATGTAAAGTTAGTTCTTTCGTTTTCAAGCCTAAAGCATTTTCACAATTATGCACAGAAAACTCGGCCGTCTAATGTTTCTATTGCGCAAGGTAACTTCGGCGATACATAATTATAGGGTCTTTCATAGACTCTAATACAATCCACTCCCGATACGTGGCGATATAGCATTCACGGTCCTTCGCAATCACGACCAGATATAAAGCCACTCACGTACATCACGACGGAGCACTGTCCCGTACGCGCACTTAAAAGCCTGTGTCTTTCTTCTCGATGTGACAGGTCCCCAAACACCTCGGCCGTCACGTGGTCAGCAGCGGCGCGCTCTGGCCGTGATAATATTCAGGTACGCGTGACGTCACTCAACCTTGCCGTCACGCACACAGCGTTGTCATGCGGAGCCTTTCGCTAGCATTCTCGCGGGGTTGTCAATCCGTGCTTATATTAGGTTAATATGTTGGGCACAGTACAGTATTGTTTTCTAATGTGTAATGCATACTTTCATAATTTCATTTGTAGTTTTTCTTTTTATTCTTCAATTGTGTATCTTTTTTTCTCTCTTTTCGTCACTGATGCAATTCGTATTTTTGAACTTGATATGCCAAGAAGAATCATAATTGGGCTTACGTCTGTATACCTTAATATTGCTAAATACATAAAGAGCATAAATAAATAAATGAAGACACACATACATTAGAATACTTAGATTGCATAGTATACTATAAAATATTTGTCGAAGGATTTCTGCTGGGTTAAAAATGACAACAGCTTTATTTCTTTGTCTGAAGGAGGGGGGGGGGGGGAGAGGGGGCGTTAGCAAGCTAGCATACGCTGTTACGCAAGAAAAGTTGAACAACCTGCAGGGTGACGTAGCTCGAGGATGCACTGTATTATTTAGAACTTCCCAAAATTAAATAAATAGTAAGTTCTTTGGATTATAACGATTGAATTAGCTCTGGAATCTCAATCAACCAAAGAGAAAATAGTTGTAGCCTACATAGGCTGTATTCCTATCGGCTAATATTTATTGTGGTAGACAAGTGAAGGAGAGAGTGCATGTTATGGTAATAATAGTAATTATGTGGGTTTGTCAACATTCATCACCAACAGCGGTAGCTACATTCACTAACGCAAAGCTCTAGGCCAGGCCTTCTCAACTTGGTGCTCGGGAGCTCCACAAAAGATATTTGGTACTCCCATCATACGAGCAAAAAAGTGCCCGCGAGCACAACCTCCCCTGAGATCCATTGGTTAATAAAAATTCTGATGCATGAACAAGATTAATAGGGTTTGACAGTGAAAAATGTTATCTTGTAAAATAGTATTTATTAATCATCAGTAATCATAATTGGACATCCCTGCTTTATGAGTAACGCAAAGGATGCTGATTCGACTCGACTGTACATACGTAAGTGATCTTATCTGCATGAGTCAGCAAGCAGTTGCAGCATTCCTGGATGCCTGGTGAGTGGTGAATCACTAGATATTTCAGCTCTTCAATGGGAGAGAGAGACAGGAAAAGAAAAGAGAGGCGCATGCTTGTTGCATTATTATTATTATTATTATTACTATTATTATTATTATTATTATTATTATTATTATTATTATTATTGACTTAATGGTGCTCGGGGACTTGGTATGGCATGATGGTGGTGGTCACAGTCTCAAACATATTGAGAACGCCGCTCTAGGGTATGAAACCAAGCTATATACCGACTTGTCGAGTGGTTCAAACCCCATTTACAGCGGTCAATAAAATAATGTTTCCCATTTGAAACTCTAAGGAAAATGCTGGGCCGGTACTGCGCCCGAATTTATTTAAGGCCACTACTAAGATCCAGACGGGATACGAACTGGGACGCAGGAAAAATAAAAGAACGAATTAAAATCCCTTATTCCTTAAAAATTTGTGAGATATGGAAAACCTAAGCTGAAATAGAATGTAATACCATGCATCATTATTAATATAAACAATTACGGAAGGCCGGAAGGAAAGAAGGAACTATTTAATTATGGTTGTGTATTTATTATCTGAATGTAGGGAGGCCTACATTATAAGAATGCGTCACACCACGAGAAGTGAGTGTAACGTCATGAAGGAGGAGAAGTGACCAAGGTTGATGACACAGCGAGTGAGGGGTAGTCTGTGGAGCTACGTCACACCACGAGAGGGGAGGAAACGCGATAAACTTGCCGTACACGGAGAGCAAGAACGAACAGTCATTCCTAATTCAGATCGGGTCTGAACAAGACCGCCAGTGTAGAAACGAGTTGTTTCTTGGACAGTGCCACGCATAACGAAAGTGGAGAAAAGGAGCGCGGAGTCAGAAGGCTGTGACTTGTGAAGCAAGCGACATTCGGACTGAGACCAGCACAGCATGTAGGCCGGTGATTTTGTAACACACTTATCGGAACGAGACTGAGTTCATTTGCAATCACATTTAGAGAAGCTTCATACAGCAAGTCTGTGGAGTATTAGAAACACAGCTTGTTACTTCAGTATTTCGATACGAAGCTACTACACATCTCACGCAGATAAATGCAAACAATCCACTTCAGGAAAAGAGCTATATTACTCATACAATTCGGCTCATCCTTGGAAGCTATACACAATGCAGTTTATAAATTGGCGACGGGGAAGTTATGTAGGTTTAATCATTAATCCGATTATGACTTCGTGCTAAGATGCACATTATAGGGAAGTAGAAACAACAGAAATTTAAAGTTGAATCCAGAATTCCACAACATGGATGGCGCAGTCGAATATCTACGCGATGCGCAAAAATGCAGAACAAATCTATACTTCATAACACGAGTTCATATACATCCAGTATACTCTCAAAGACACTTATAGAACAATCGAATTTCAACCTTAAGAAGCGATGCCGGCATAGTGAAGTGGTAACGTCAGAAGATCCGAACGACTTGCGGGAGTCGAGTGAAGGAGTGGGGGAGAGACTTGCTGTACACGGAGAGGTCGCTAACCCAGTTATGTCATCGACCCTGTCCCACTGTGAGGTTATCCATCAGGCCTCGCCACAACCGGTTCTCGCAGCTGTGGGCGTTGTGCTCAAACACATTTGTCTTGCCAGACAAGGCATATTACAGCAGAGATCGTCGCCAGCTCAAGGTAGTGAAGAGATTGAAATATATATTTAGTAGATTTGTAGTCATGTTCTGTGTTTATCCAAATTGACCAACCGTATAATTGTGTCATTTTATTTAAAATTGTGTAGATTTTAATCCAGTATATCAGTATTTTCTTAGGAGTCATTTTCATTGAAAATTTCAGTCATTTGGACGAAATTTTATTAGCGAATTGCTGTTGTCAACGCTAAATCAGTTCATTATAAAGTCGTTTAGAATTATTGATACTTGTGTTAAATTAAATAAATCTGATTTGTGCGCAGCGTTGGAACGTATATTGAACATCTTAAGTACCGTACATTTAAAAAGCTATGTCACGAAATGTCAAATAAATTTCGACAACTCAAGATGTTGATTCGATTGACAGAAATTAATTATAAACCAACTGTGTGCAATAATGGATTGTTACACGACACAAAATCTGGTAAAAGATAGTCTAAATAATTGATACAGACATTTAAATCAATAAATACCAAATTCATTGCAATGAAACAGATATTTATGTAGAACTATGCTGTAAACGTAACAAACCACATTCCCTAGTAACAAAGATGTTCCAAGAACCTTTACATGTGTCAGATAAAACATTTAGAGCATTAAAAAGCCTAGATAAAATTTATTAAACAAAATATTTCACGAAGATAGCTAAGACTTTATTGTATTCACAGGAAGAGACAGGGCAATTTAGATAAGTCTACCCATTGTCTGAAAATAAATCAGCTGGACTTAACTGAATTAAATTCAGAAATTTGTATTCACAGGAAGAGAGGACACACTTATATCATTTTTAAATATGAATTCTTGCTGACAATTCTTTGAAAGTTACAATAATGTAATAACTGAATTTAAATACGTGAAAAGGAGTTAAGAAAGTTAAATCACAGGGTGATATAAAAGTAACTGTACAGAAAGTAATTAAAGATTTGAATTTATAGGCACAAGGACATTTTGTGTAAGAATAAAGGAGTTTGTTAAAGTTTGTTTCTTGAACAATATTCACAATGGTAGTGGATATTTAATAGAGTTACTGATTTTCTTTGCATTGATTGAGAAAATGCACTGAAAGGGGTTTAGATTTGGAATGCCGTGCAAGAAAGGAATCGTAGACGTAAATGAGTTACGTATTTTCACAAAAGGAGACTGATGAGTCATGTTTCCTAGTTTTCATCACAGCGAATGACACATCGTTTAATTGCATTTGAGGGAAGTTCTGTACAGGGTGTTTAAGAAATAATGTGATTGTTGTATAATTTTGGAACTGAAGTGTGGAATGAAGGTAAAATGCCATGCACTTCGAATAGAAAATGTAAGTCGAGCAAATAATTTCAGGATTTTTTCGAAATTTAATAATCAAATGGGAGAAAACAAATTTAGAGCAGTGCTGAACTGAAACGTTTGTCACCTATGTTCTCTTGATTTAGACAAGTATTTATACTTTCAACCGATAAAGTTACGGTGTTTGTTCAGGAAGTTTGAGTAGTAAAGACTCATGTATATTAACGGAAAGTAAATCATTTCAACGCAGTTAAGTTAATATTTGTGCGAATCACAAATCATTGTACATATGAACAAACATTTAATACTGAGTAAATTTTGATCTTGCATATTTAGATGTGGAACTACGGTTCAAATATGAAACGCAATGTATAATATGGGCTAATGTTTGAAATCACGCCGTTTCTTAATTTTTCATATTTCAGTGGAGGTTCTGAGGAACTCCACTCGAGTTTATCGTTTGTAATTAATTGTGTGTTTAATTTTTGTAATAGCAAAGAAATGCTATATTCTTCGATGAGAGAAGAATGAATCAGTGGAGTACCGAATTCTCCAACCTTTATTTTCAGGACATTATATATAAATGCCACGTTTTTAGTTTATCTTAAATTTTCATTTTTCTTGTAGTGTCAGGTAGACACTAATTATCGATATACATCAGGGACATGTGTGTATTTCCATAGCACAATAAACGGCTGGCGCTTTTTAGCGAATAAGCCAATTTTTATCTTAGCTGGCATCGTTTTCATTTTGTCAACGCCGAAAATAGTACTGCTAGGTAGGATACAGGCGCTCACTATAGACAGACCTCATCACCCCTCGAGATCGGATTTTCTCGAATTGCTTAAATGTAAATGCTAGTAGAAATTAGTACCTAGGCTGGTAGTACTATTTTTTTAAAATAAATATACCCTGTATGATCCTAGAATTCTCAATTTTTACTTAGCAGACAATGGTAAGTTTGTGAGTTGGGTAGCTACGTGTCTGCAATCCTTTACAGTGCAGCGGATATAGGTGCTGATTGGAGAAATCGGGCGCATATAGGTGATATATTTAAATGGCCGGCCCATACGTGGGGCGATCGAATGAGGCACTCGAGAGAGGCATTTGGAAGCACTCGAGAGTGATTCCATATATGTTTTGAAATAAAAGAAATGCCGATCCCAAATTTGATGATTGTTGAGGTGGACGCAACATCAACAGATTAGTGGAGTACATTACAGTTGTGAGGCATATTTCTAGAACCAGCTAACGACAGTTTGTCATGTAATATTAGATTAGAGAGTAAATTAACGTTGTTAAACATAAGTTACGTCGGATGATAAAATGTAATGATGTCAGTTCAGTAAAATGGGACAATTAAAAAAATACGTAATAACTCGCGATTTAAATAGACTTAAGTAGTTCTAAGGTTTCCAATGCATTCCATCACTTGTATAAAATATATACGTTGGTCAATTCTGGATATTCACTTGTAGTTTTTGTAGTAGATACTTCCCTTAGTCTCAAGAAAGAAGAAATTATGTCAGCAAATGACATGACGTTCATAAGAACGATGTTGGAAAACATGAAAGAAGGTCAAAATGAATTGACCAAAGACCTTGAAGCCCTCCACCAATTAACACACCCTAACACTAAACAAATGAAAGCCGAGATTCAGAAATCTGTAGCTACTGTGAAATCCGAGGTCAAGGTTGAGTTGGCGGTCAATCAAACACTTACTAAGGCTAGTATAACGTTAGCAAAGGAGGAAGCCAAGTTAGCTTTAGAAAAGGATAGACAGGAACGTGAAGTAATCAGATTAGCTCAAGAGAAGGCACAGGAGGAAATTAGGCTAACATTAGAAAAAACTCGAAAAGAGGATAGACAGGAACGTGAAGCAATCAGGTTAGCTTTAGATAAAGCTCGAGAAGAAGATAGAAAGGTAGAAGAAGAGGCTAAAAGGATAAGAGCGGAGATTAGAATAGCTCAAGAAAAAGCTCGCGAAGAGGACCGATTGAGTCAGGAACAGGTTAGATTAGAAGAAAGAAAAATCCAGGCTGAAATAAGAGCAGCGCAGGAAGAAGCCAGGAAAATTCATGATGAGGTTAGGAAAAATCAGGAAAAGGCTCAGAAATTTAAAAAAAAAGGCAGGAAATGCACAGGAAGAATTGAAAACCTCTTTGACCAAGTCAAACAGGCACAAAGAAGAAACCCCGGGAAGTCGGACTACCTTCCCTCATAGAATACAATAACAACCTCGACCTTGTGACAGACACTCTCATCGCACTAACCAGCTGGGCCGGCAATAACCTTCATTGCCACTTTTAGAATTCAGACGGCTGGCCACATTTCTACCTGCTTCTTAAGACTCCCTTTTGACTACCTCGGGTTCAAGCTGTACAATTACTTTTCCGACAGAGCTAAAGTGGACTCTCATCAGACAATGAACTCAATCATTTCACTTACCATTTATATCGTCGTAGAACACGGGAATATCACCTCCGTTATTAATTTCACTTACCATTTATATCATCGTAGAACGCGGGAATATCACCTCCGCTATTAATTTCACTTACCATTTATATCATCGTAGAACGCGGGAATATCACCTCCGCTATTAATTCTGCTCGACCCAGGATCGACTCTCAACCTTTTCTGAATATATCACATTATCATCCAGCCATTTCGTCTTACCTCCCTTACCTTAATGTGATCATCACTTACCATACTTATTATTCACATAATTTCAGTGTCACCACTGGTCTTATCACAATATCGAGCTGTCTTTCCCATATTAGCTTTTACGTTCATAACGTGCATAAGCACTATCAAACCAATTATTCCCTTAACTGTGCATTCAGCAAGATTACTGACACTCCCAAACAAAACATATTTAATTAGAATTTTGATGCTCATATACTTATTACGTTATAAAACACACAAAAATAATCATTACTGATAAATACACAAATCTACACAAAACATGCCCGCTATGCCTAAAATATCCATTTTTATCATAATTGCTTATGATCGAGATAAACTTATCCGATTCCCTTGATGGGAAACGCTATGGCAAACATGCCCCATACAATATTTACTTATCTCTCATACATCCTGATGCTGCTCTGGTTCTTGATATCAGTCTTCTTGATTAGTTGGTTCATCTTGCTAGGAGGATAATTTACACACGATTTCCAAAATTCACCAAAGCAAAGGCCCACTGTGAATTATTATTATTATCACAATGCACGGTTCTCGCATATGAAGCTCCTATCTCCTATAGCTATTATCAACCTACTTAGTTCAGCTGACAGTTAAATAGCTTCCTAGATCACTGGTTTAGCTACTAAGAGCTCGTGCGGCTATACCTATCATTATAACTGCGTCGTACTGTTATGATATGCACTGTTCTAATTCGCACTCGCGAATACTTAGCGATATTCAAATTTCAGAGGTATACTTGCTCCTACTTATAAAACTTGTAAAGAATGTTACTTTTCTGACGGCTACTGGGTTCGGCTTCCGCATGTACAGCGCGGAGTAAGAACTTATAAAAAATTGTAAAATTTATTCACTGTCCTTATGGTCTCAAGCACGGGCTCCAGCCTTCACAGCGCCCGGAGTAGGAACTTATAGAACTTGTAAAAATCACGGTACTTTCTGATCGTCCGGGGCAAAGGCTTCCGCCTCCAGCAATGCCCCAAAGTAGACTGACTTCGCTGCGTTTCCGACCAATATTTATACGATTTCTCTTAGGGGGACTTGGAGTAGGGGGCTTTTAGAATTTATTTCCAAAATAACACTCACATGAATATGCAAACTAGCTCCTTAGAACGTCCTCATTTCCAATGTCTCAATGACTCCTTTTTATCTAAAATCCGATCGCTGGATCCTTATATAATGAGCTCCGTAATTTCCTTCATTGTTCCTTAATTTCGGCGGGATTTGGTCGCGTCTCGCGTCTCTCGCTGCCATTGGTCGTTTCAAATCCACCCCCTGATTTCATTTTAATTCTGGCAAAAATCACAGAATGTTCCAATTTAAATTTTGACGATACTTCTGAGAGGCTGGGATGGTCCCCTATACGATGGTATAATTCCTGTTTCTGTATTTTAATTACTGCTCCAATTCCTTTCAAATGGACGGGGTTTATTTGGTGGGTGATCGTTGAAATCTTCGCATTTACCCGCTTAGTTGAACGACCTTCGAGCGTAGTCTGAGCGCATTTGGTGTCCAGATGTTGAGTTTTCTCTCCTACCGTCTTTGTCTGCGCTGGGTGAAAGCTACTTCAAGTCACGTACGAACCTCTCTTTTGTCATGCCTGTTCCACAAGCAACTTCTATTCTCACACCGGCTTTGAGACATGAATAAAATCTTGTTGGAATAAATATGTAGACTTTATGCAATCAGAGATGCATAAAGGTCACAATACTGAAACACTTAATTATTTGTAGTCCTCGAAACTTTATTAGTGTGGAGAGAGCACTCTAGTAGCAGTAATCTGAAGATTTAATTCATCACTTAAGGTGTTGATTTTGGTAATAAGCTGTATAAAGAATGCCATGAGATATTTTTAGCCTACTTTTGATTTTTGCAAAAAAATGAAAGTAGACAACACAGGGCCAAAAATTGTGTGTCTGTTAGTGTGCATGTGTATGTGTGTGTACTCTGCATGTCTGTCCTCCCCTATCAATTCAAACACGCTGAAACCGAATTGAACGAAATTTGGTACAGAGTTAGCACTAGCAAAAGACACCTCAGTGTCATGTTTTATATCACCGCCATCTTGACGGAAACGTAATGGCGGTCACCCAAATGTTCAAAGCTTAAATCAAATTCGACTAACCTAATCATCTGATCTCTACCAAAATTTGCAACATCATACCTTCATGTGGGAAGCGTCTTCTATCAAGGTCATCAGTCCAATAGTTTGAAGATGGCGGCCGTGTATGTGTGCAAATCGATCCCCCCTATCAATTCAAACACAACGAAACCAAATCGGACCACCTTCGGTACAGAGGTAGCACTAGCAAGGGACAACTCATTGTTTGTTTGTTTTCTTTTGGTCGTGTGGCCCCCTGAGAGGCCGAGTGCAGGTCTTTCTATTCGACGCCCGTGGGCAACCTGCGCGTCGGGATGAGAGATGGAATGGATGAAGATGAATGAAACTGGGCAAGGATGTGGAAGGAAGTGGCCGTGGCCTGTCGGAAGGTACTGTTCCAGCATTTGCCTGGTGTTGAAAATGGGAAACCACGGAAAACCATTTCAAGGACAGCCGACGGTGGGGCTCGAACCCACGCGTCTACCGAGTCAGCAGAGAGCTTGGCCCCATGGCTTAACGCAGCGCTTTAGCTCGCGTAGCCACTACTGTCGGTTAACTCAATGTCATGTTGTATATCGCCGCCATGATAACAAAAAAGAAATTGCGCTCACCCAAATGTTCTGAGCTTGAATCAAATTACGACTAACCTAATCATCCGATCTCTACAAAAATTTGCAACAATATACTTTAATGTGGGAAGCTTCTTTTGCCCGAGCTGCAGGGTCGTCGGCCAAATGGTTTCGAGACCGTGACTTGCGATCCAGCGGGGCCTGGCCTCAGCAATTCAGCTTGTCGTACATGGGAGGGTTTAGAGTGTCCTCAAGGAGGTGACCGTAGAGGTGGCAGGTCGGGCTTGCCGTGCGATATCATTGTGGGTCCGCGCCGTCCCGTTGTCAAGATGGCCGCTTTTTTGCTCGTAAATCCATATATTTCCATGACTGGTAAGTTTATATCCTTTTAGGTATGTACTGAAAAAAATAATACACTTTTAGTATCAAATGGTTTATAGAAACGGCAAAAACGCTAATGTAATCGTTGATTTCAACACAAATATGATACAGTTATACTAAACCACCTGTTATAGTCCAGGACACCTTAAATAAGTTACTAGAAAACCAACATGGCCACCACATTTGGTGTTGCCAACTTACATCATTTAACACCAAAAAGTCAGCACACACATCCATGTAACACGTATCGCAAATGATCCAAACTAAGTAAAGGCTCTTTTACGAAAATATGTTTTACATGAAGTTGTGAAGCAGTCCTTGCTCAAGTTAGGGACATCTTGGTCATCAGTCCTCAACAGTAACTCTTAAGCAGTATTATGGTAGTGAAGTTAACTTAAATTATCTCTTCTAGATTGATTTTTAAAGCATCATATAAAATGCATAAGAACAGAAACATTATACTTACTCAATTATTTTCACCAGGGAGCTAAAGATGAGCATGTTCATTTCTTCTTATAGGCTATATTTTTATAATTAGTCCAAAAATGCAGACCATTCTGTTTTAAGACGAGTGTTCAGAGAAGGATTTAGGAGCAGGAGAGAAATATAATAGTAGGGTACATATTAGCTTATTATTTCTTTATTTTTGATAAGTACCGTACACATTTCTTGCATGTATTGGCAACTCAAACTAACACTTGGGGCGCTGCGGTCAGTCTGGATAAGTAGGGTAAAAATACACAATAACACGCGTTTGATATGGAACACTTTTTATTTTTCGGTTATAATCAGTAAATGTGGTCCCTAAAATAATGACAGTGTTATTTTTGATTGTACATATGTATAACTGTGCGATACACGTGATCTAATTTGTGTGTTCCACTGGATTTTATGTATCAATTGCATATTATCAAGCATCGGTTGTCTGCTGGTATCTGTTTTTGAGCAGTTCGAGTCATGGCGCTGTTACTTTAAAAGCTATATTTGAGTTTGCTCACTGTACCATAGACTGTAGAAATTATTTGCTGCTTGGTAGGGCGAAGGGATGAGTTTAACTTGTATTAAAGCTCGGGGGACACAGGAATTGCTAGATTTAGATGGTTAGCTGGTGGGTTTGGTGTAGAATATCGGACTGGTAGCAGGTTCTCGCAGAGTAGATATTTACCCTGCGAAGTCAAATTAGGCCTATATGACTCGTAGTGGAATGGCTTGGATATCGCAGAACGAGATGATGGCGGTTGGTAGGGTAATTGGAAATGAACTAGGGAGGGGGAAGGATACCTGACTGATGAAGCTTGGCTGTAGTCGGCTGGTGTAGGCCTAGCTGTCTTGGTACGGCTTGGCTCGGCATAAACAGTGAACAACCCGTCCTGTCGTCAGTGAGTGTAGTGATGAGTGGTCCAACCCGCTCCTGTTGCCCGTGTTTATTTGGTATCGTCACCTTTTGGCTATTGCTATTTACATCTTTTGGAAAGTGATAATAATAATAATATCGTATGGCCTCGGATGCCTGGTGCAAGCTTTGCTATTTGACACCCAGAGGGTAGCTTGCATGTCGAATTTCGTAGTTCCTTAACTATGAAAGTCAAGGAGGTTAGATATCTAATCTCCTTGAACACAATAGCACTTTCTAGTAGAGAAATGAGGAACTTTGTGCTGGCGGAAACTCCCGAGATTAATTTTGCCATTATGAACTCGCCCTACTGAATTCAAATGGGTTCTTTGACATGCCAACATCGTATGACATGCGTATCGTATTTTTTCCGCCTTTCAAAAATCACTTACCATGGTCAGGGGCGAACCTGCAATCTTGGGGTTAGTAGACCGACACGCTATCCACTCACCCACCGTGGCAAGCTTTGGAAAGTGATGAAAACTTATATCCGCAGCCCTCTTTTATGCATCGACTTACAGCCGTAAACCGAGCAATATACTTTGCTTTTACTCATTCTACACTCCATCAACGAGTAAAACTTATTACTTATGTATAAAGACACGAAGAAATTACCTCTATCTGCTTACGAATACAAGAAACCATATACAAACAGTCACCACGTGACAAATGTACCCTACTTGGTAAGTTTCTAATTTTTACCGCTAGATGTCATATCAGATAGCTGGAGTTGCCAATAGGCCTACAATATGAAGGCAGAATTGAGACAAGCTGTTGAAAGCCTGTTGGCAAATCCCTATTGAGATGCAAGAAGATGGTTGATCCAATGCTTAGGCGCGGACCCACAATGATATGGCACGGTAGGCCTGACCTGTTAGTCATTTCTACGGTCACCTCCTTGAGGACATTTTGAACCTTCCTATGTGCGACAGGCTGAATTGATGAGGCCAGGCCTTGTTGGATCGTGGGTTGCGGTCTCGAAGCTGTTTGGCTGATGACCTTGTAGTTCGGGCAAAAGAAGCTTCGAACTAGTCGTGGATTTTAGGGGCATTAGACTAATGGCAACTCGAAGATTTCATCTTGGAATGGTAGAAAGCAGCAGTTGGTTGATTTTGGGGCTTTGTGACATGGTCATGTAGATCTGTGTACTTGGGCATGTGGAATTTGTCTGATAACCTGTGTTATTGTGATGGCTGGATTAGTGTGTGCATTTATTATTCAGATGAGGATTGGGAACGAGGTGGCCATGGCCTTAATTTAGGAACCATCCCGGCATTTGCCAGGACTAGAAGCGTGGAAACCACTTCCAAGATGGCTAAGATAGGAATCGAACCCTCCTTTTCTCAGTTTTGCCTCATGAGGCTGAGTGTGCCTTGTTCCATCCCTCAGACCAAAATTAAAATTTCTTGGCAGAGCTGGAAATTGAACCTGGACCAACTGCCAAAAAATGCTAGCCGCACAACGCGAGATGGTTGGTAGAATAGTCTCCTGACCTCTCATCAACCGGCACATTAAAAGCCACTTGTAGAAAATTCAATGAATTCACTGAGAAATTGACGAGTTAAGTACAGGCGTTGAAAGGCAAGCTTTATCGACGGAGTAATATCTTGAAAATTATAATTATAAGATACCAACACAAAACAATTTTCTGTGGAGAGCTGAGATATTTAAATTGCGAGAGAGGATTATATGAGAGGGAATTGAACTGAGGCAGCGTTGTCGCACTCTACACTACACTCAACACTTCCACTCATTTCTACATGATCATAATAATAGCATTATCATGACGAATATAATACATAGTGTTATCACTGACCGAGTTCAAGTGCGCCCCGCTGTTGGCCAGCGCTAGTGGTGCAGACCCCCAACGCTACAGTCAACCGCAGTCAGCTGTTCAAAAATGGGATACGCGCTGGCCTGCGTAAACCTCTTTACGAAGGCTGCCGTTACGCTGATTACATCAAATTTTCAGTGAATATTCTAAAATAAAATAATAGCCCGCCTTCAACCAAAAATGTTCAAGGCGAAACGACATACGTAATAGAGGTAACACTTCAGGAGTGATGAACCAAGTAGAATACTTAAATTAGCCTAATTACCTTGTGTAATCATCATCATCTTGAGCAGTTTCCAACTGCTGGTCGGGTCTGCTTTCCTTGTGTAATGATGAATAATAATTATGGAAGTGATGTCCTAATAGATGTTTTCTCCTTCGCTGTCTGTAACCCACCCACTATGCCCTTTTATAAAACGACATATACTGTAGTGGAATTTCAGATTAATTCTGTACCATGTATCACTCTTCTTTCTTTTCGCTTTCACTTTGATAATATATCATTTTCATACCTTATTTCATCTTTTGGCGGGAGGGGGAGGGGACGACATTACCAATTGTAACTACTAACCTTGATCACTTCTGCACCGGATATATGTGCTAAATCACTTAAACATGTGTTTTTATTTATTGTATAGTTAACAACCGCAGCCATGTTCGACAGCATATTTGGTATGTGAAACTGCCGCAGTGAGCGATCATTGACGTCATTAGTTACCAACATATCCGATACTAAATAGGCCTACATTAGACGACACATGTAATGTTGTAATTATGTGAGAAAAAGAAATAAACGAGCTCTTCTTGGTTAGACGACTGACTGGACTAAACCATTGGTCGCTACTTGGTTAGACGACTGTCTGGATGAAAATTACCGATTGCACTACAAGCAAGGAGGTCTGGGCATAAGCCCCAGGTTAGGTTTGTTTAGTATGTAGAACAGTATTTACCACTGTAATGAACGCTGATCGCAAGAATTTCATGTTTCGAACTAATCGGGAAAAGCCAGCGCCTCGCTGCCTAAAAGTTATTGGTCTAGGCACAAACCATGGGTTTGGATGAAAATTATTGATGCGTGTCTACCCCCACTGTGCGTGATAAAATCCAGGGGTGTTTGTATGGCCTAATGAATTAACAATTATTGGTCTAGACCAGGGTGGTCCAACCTTTTGTTACCCGAGGGCCAATCAAACTTTAGTATAGGAATGTGAGGGCCAGAGACAATCCAGAAAGAAAACGCATTTCATATTTTACATTTTGTAAGTATTTTCTATCTAAATTGCATTTTGTAAATATTGTCAATTCAAATAAAAGTACAGTAAGTATGTAGTTAGTTTTAGTTGTAAGTAGGTAGTTAGTTTGTCTATTAGATATATGTCATTGTTCTATTATGCTGTGGTGTGTGAGTGTGTCTGGTAGCACTTGCATTGTTTATTAGTTATAGTTCATTGTTTCAGTAGACTGTGTTGTGTGAGGGTGCATGTGAGTGTGCCTGATGACAGAATGTTTTAGTGGTAGTATTTGTTGTTGGTGGAACTTATGTTTTTTGTTAGTAGAGTTTTTGTATTTAATTGTTAGTACGGTAGAAGGTTAGTATTTTTGTTAGTAGAATTGCTCTTTACTTATTCTGAAAGGGAGTAGCAGCCTTTCAGAATAAATCAATTCTTTACTAGTCTTATAGACGGTTAAGATATTGATAATATAAGCCAATAATGGCTACACTGCGTCCTGCTGCACGGCTGAAAGCAACGGGAAACTACAGCCGTATGCTATTCCCGAGGATATGCACCTCTCTATGCATAATTACATGTGATGATGGCCTCCTCCCTTGTAAAATTTCAATCCGGAGGTAAACTAGTCCCCCGTTCGGATCTCCGGGTGGGGACTACTCGAGAGGGGGTTAACATCACAGAAGTGACAAAGAGGAAATCTGACATTCTACGGATCGGAGCGTGGAATGTTAGAAGTCTGCTAGGAAGTGGAAGGTTAGAAAACTTAGAAAGGGAAATGGATAGGTTGAGGTTGGATTTGGTTGGGATTAGTGAAATGCGCTGGCAGCAAGAACAGGACTTTTGGTCAGGAGACTATAGGGTCATTAGCACTAAATCAAACAATGGCCAAGCAGGGGTTGGCCTCATATTGAGTAGGAAACTTGGACAGCGGGTGGAATATTATGAGCAATATAGTGAACGGATTATTGTAGCAAAAATCAATACAAAACCTACCTGCACTACAGTGGTACAAGTCTATATGCCTACCAGTCAAGCTGATGATGAGGATGTTGAAAAGGTCTACGAAGAAATAGACGAAATTCTGAGGTATATCAAGGGTGATGAAAATGTTATAGTAATGGGAGATTGGAATGCTGTGGTAGGAAAAGGGAGAGAAGGGAAGATAGTAGGAGATTTCGGATTAGGTGAAAGGAATGATCGAGGAAGCAGGCTGGTAGAATTCTGCACCGAGCATGAATTGGTCATAGCTAACACCTTATTCAATAACCACAATAGAAGAATATACACATGGATGAGACCAGGAGATACAGGGCGTTACCAAATCGACTTCATTATGGTCAAGCAGAGGTTTCGAAACCAGATTTTGGATTGTAAAACATATCCTGGTGCTGACATAAACTCTGATCACAATCTGGTTGTAATGAAATGCAGATTAAAGTTGAAGAAACTGAAGAAAAGTCAAAAGCCAAAAAGGTGGGCAATAGACAGACTGAAAGAGAAGGATGTAAACGAAAGATTCAAGAAGAGTATAAAGGAAGGACTAATGAAAAACCCTAAACAAACTTCAATTGCAGACGAATGGGCACTTTTGAAGAATGAAATAACAAAATCCGCAGAAGAAAACATTGGTAGGAAAGAAAGAATAGGTAGAAAACCGTGGATCACTCAGGATATACTAGAATTGATGGATGAAAGGCGGAAACACAAGAATCTAAGAGATGAAGGGGAAAGCAGAATACAGACGTCTGAGAAATGAGGTTAACAAGAAGTGCAAGGAAGCGAAAGAAGAATGGTTGAAAGAGAAATGTGCAGGTATAGAAAATTGTCTGAAATTAGGAAAAGTAGACACAGCTTATCGAAGGATTAAGAATACTTTTGGGGAAAAGAAGACTAAGTGCTGTAATATTAAGGACACAAATGGAAAGCCTCTAACAGATAGGGATGAAAAGGTTGAGAGATGGAAAGCTTACATAGAGAGTTTGTATAAGGGAAAGGAGATTGAGAATCATGTAATGGAAAGGGAGGAGGAAATTGATGAGGATGCGAAAGGAGATTTAATATTGAGATCAGAATTTGATAGAGCTTTGGAAGACTTAAGCAGGAACAAAGCACCAGGCATAGATGATATACCGATTGAGTTGCTACGCTGCATAGGAGATGAAGGTCTGATCAGGTTATTTCACTTGGTGTGTAGGATTTATGAGACAGGTGAGGTACCCCCTGATTTCAAGAAGAATGTAATCATCCCTATACCAAAGAAAGTGGGAGCTGACAGATGTGAAGATTACCGTACAATTAGCTTGATTACTCATGCTTCAAAGATCCTGTCTAGAATAATTTACAAGAGGATTGAAAGCCAGATAGAAACGGAGTTGGGTGAAGACCAGTTTGGTTTCAGGAGAAATGTAGGAACAAGGGAAGCTGTACTAAGTCTTAGGCTGATTTTAGAAGGTAGAATAAGGAAAGATAAGAGAACTTTCATGGCTTTTGTAGACTTAGAAAAGGCTTTTGATAACGTTGATTGGACTAAATTGTTTGACATTTTGAAATCAATTGGAATAAAGTACAGGGATAGGAGGGTGATATACAATCTGTACAGAAACCAGACAGCAGTTATTAGAGTTGAAGGACATGAGAGAGAAGCTGGTATTCAGAAAGGTGTAAGGCAAGGCTGCAACTTATCACCCATACTTTTCAATCTTTACATTGAACAAGCAATGAAGGAAATTAGGGAAAAAATTAAAGTGGGGGTGAAGATTCAAGGAGAAATAATTTCAACTCTGAGATTTGCTGATGACATAGTCATCTTGGCCGACAAGCCTGAGGATTTGAATGAGTTTTTGAATGGTATGGACTCCGTCTTACAGAAAGAATTCATGATGAAAATTAATAAATGTAAAACAAAAATACTGGAATGCAGCCGAAATAAATCAGAAACCTCTATGGAGATCAAATTGGCTGGTGAAAAGCTGAAGGAAGTAGGAGACTTCTGTTACTTAGGAAGCAGAATAACCAGTGATGGACGAAGCAAAGAGGATATTAAAAGTAGGTTGGCTCAGGCAAAGAAAGCATTTCTACAAAAAAGGAATCTGCTGACATCGAAAATAGATTTAGGTATTAGGAAGTCATTTTTGAATGCCTTTGTCTGGAGCGTGGCGCTCTATGGAAGTGAAACTTGGACTATTGGTGCAGCAGAAAAGAGGAGAATTGAAGCATTTGAAATGTGGTGTTACAGGAGAATGATGAAGATCAGATGGGTAGATAGGGTTACAAACAAAGAGGTATTAAGACGAGTGGGAGAGGAGAGATGTTTCTGGCGACTGCTAATGAAGAGAAGAGATAGGTTGGTAGGACACATACTAAGACACCCAGGAATAGCAAGCTTAGTTATGGAAGGAAGGGTCGAGGACAAAAACTGTAGGGGTAGACCAAGGTTAGAATATGTTAAACAGATTGCCTCCGATGTAGGGTGTCGGAGCTATGTAGAGATGAAACGATTAGCTCAGGACAGGGAGGCATGGAGAGCTGCATCAAACCAGTAAAAAGACTGAAGACTCAAACAACAACAACAACAACAACAGGACATTAGTCTTACTAAAACAGAAGTAGGAATTTTAAGATCTGACATGATAGGCAAAGTATTAGAAGTGAAATTAGCTAACAGTAACAACATAATAGAACTAGAAGAAAAATTACAGGCTAGTATTAGCTCCGTTAAGGAGGAAAACACTACACATCATGTACACATTTCAGGGGCCCAGAACAGACTCAAGGAGCAACTTGACAGTCTAAATGATACTGTTGGTGACTTACAGGTCAAGTTGGAAGGTCAAAGGAAATTGATCGAGGATGGCATTAATGTGGACATAAATGCCGCTATTGTAAAGGCTGTTACGGACATGAAGGAGGAGGTCGTAACGGTTACTACCAAAACTGTATCTGAAATCCATGGTGAACTATCTAATGATATTAATGCCATAGAATTAAGTTCAAACATAAATGTTAGTAGAGTACGTGAAGATCTATCCAAGCGGAAGATGAGCTTAAAACCAATAACGTAGCCACGCTGAGCGATATTGTAAGTAAAGCAGATTTAAGTAATTCAGGCGAACTTGACAAAGTTAAACGTACAGTCCACGACATAAACACAGAACTGGCGAAAATTAGGTCGAGGCAGGAAAAGGAAACCAGCGAATTGGAACAACAATTAAAGTCACTCACGATTGGGGATTCTTCATTTTCATCTACGTTAAGAGCTGAAGTCAGGGAGGACTTGAGGAAGGACATAACTAGATTCTTTGAGGCAAGAGATGAGAAATTGAAGGAAGAAATCAGGAAATTAGAGGCTAGGACAGACAGGAAAGAAGAGGATAAGGAAAGCGTGGATAGTCAGCAGTTTCCGAAATCCAGCTTAAACTTCACTCGAGAGCCATTTCGAACAGAAAGCAGATGGAAGTCTGAGACTATGCTTAGATGCTAGGGGCATTAATATTCTTTTGTTAAAAGAATACGACAGGCCACCAAAGATTCAGTAAATAAGTAAACTCAGTCCCAAGAACAGAGAAACCCAATTTTTATTACAGAAAGTACAGGGTATACTTTACTTTAAATGGCAACGGGGAATTGCGCCCGAATTTATTTAAGGCCAATACTAAGATCCAGACGGGATACGAACTGGGACGCAGGAAAAATAAAAGAACGAATTTAAATCTCTTATTCCTTAAAAATTTGTGAGATATGGAAAACCTAAGCTGAAATATAGTGTAATACCATGCATCATTATTAATATAAACAATTACGGAAGGCCGGAAGGAAAGAAGGAACTATTTAAATATGTTTGTGTATTTATTATCTGAATGTAGGGAGGCCTACATTGTAAGAATGCGTCACACCACGAGAAGTGAGTGTAACGTCATGAAGGAGGAGAAGTGACCAAGGTTGATGACACAGCGAGTGAGGGGTAGTCTGTGGAGCTACGTCACACCACGAGAGGGGAGGAAACGCGATAAACTTGCCGTACACTGAGAGCAAGAACGAGCAGTCATTCCTAATTCAGATCGGGTCTGAACAAAACCGCCAGTGTAGAAACGAGTTGTTTCTTGGACAGTGCCACGCATAACGAAAGTGGAGAAAAGGAGCGCGGAGTCAGAAGGCTGTGACTTGTGAAGCAAACGACATTCGGACTGAGACCAGCACAGCATGTAGGCCGGTGATTTTGTAACACACTTATCGGAACGAGACTGAGTTCATTTGCACTCACATTTAGAGAAGCTTCATACAGCAAGTCTGTGGAGTATTTGAAACACAGCTTGTTACTTCAGTATTTCGATACGAAGCTACTACACATCTCACGCAGATAAATGCAAACAATTCACTTCAGGAAAAGAGCTATATTACTCATACAATTCGGCTCATCCTTCGAAGCTATACACAATGCAGTTTATAAATTGGCGACGGGGAAGTTATGTAGGTTTAATCATTAATCCGATTATGACTTCGTGCTAAAATGCACATTATAGGGAAGTAGAGACTACAGAAATGTAAAGTTGAATCCAGAATTCCACAACATGGATGGCGCAGTCGAACATCTACGCGATGCGCAGAAATGCAGAACAAATCTATACTTCATAACACGAGTTCATATACATCCAGTATACTTTCAAAGACACTTATAGAACAATCGAATTTCAACCTTAAGAAGCGATGCCGGCGTAGTGAAGTGGTAACGTCAGAAGATCCGAACGACTTGCGGGTGTCGAGTGAAGGAGTGGTGGAGAGACTTGCTGTACACGGAGAGGTCGCTAACCCAGTTATGTCATCGAACTTGTCCCACTGTGAGGTTATCCAGCAGGCCTCGCCACAACCGGTTCTCGCAGCTGTGGGCGTTGTGCTCAAACACATTTGTTTTGCCAGACAAGGCATATTACAGCAGAGATCGTCGCCAGCTAAAGGTAGTGAAGAGATTGAAATATATATTTAGTAGAATTGTAGTCATGTTCTGTATTTATCCAAATTGACCAACCGTATAATTGTGTCATTTTATTTAAAATTGTGTAGATTTTAATCCAGTATATCAGTATTTTCTTAGGAGTCATTTTCATTGAAAATTTCAGTCATTTGGACGAAATTTTATTAGCGAATTGCTGTTGTCAACGCTAAATCAGTTCATTATAAAGTCGTTTAGAATTATTGATACTTGTGTTAAATTAAATAAATCTGATTTGTGCGCAGCGTTGGAACGTATATTGAACATCTTAAGTACCGTATATTTAAAAAGCTATGTCACGAAATGTCAAATATATTTCGACAACTCAAGATGTTGATTCGAGTGACAGAAATTAATTATAAACCAACTGTGTGCATTAATGGATTGTTACACGACACAAAATCTGGTAAAAGATAGTCTAAATAATTGATACAGACATTTAAATCAATAAATACCAAATTCATTGTAATGAAACAGATAGTTATGTAGAACTAAGCTGTAAACGTAACAAACCATATTCCCTAGAAACAAAGATGTTCCAAGAACCTTTACATGCGTCAGATAAAACATTTAGAGCATTAAAAAGCCTAGATAAAATTTATTAAACAAAATATTTCACGAAGATAGCTAAGACTTTATTGTATTCACAGGAAGAGACAGCGCAATTTAGATAAGTCTACCCATTGTCTGAAAATAAATCAGCTGGACTTAACTGAATTAAATTCAGAAATTTGTATTCACAGGAAGAGAGGACACACTTATATCATTTTTAAATATGAATTCTTGCTGACAATTCTTTGAAAGTTACAATAATGTAATAACTGAATTTAAATACGTGAAAAGGAGTTAAGAAAGTTAAATCACAGGGTGATATAAAAGTAACTGTACAGAAAGTAATTAAAGATTTGAATTTATAGGCACAAGGAAATTTTGTAAAAGAATAAAGGAGTTTGTTAAAGTTTGTTTCTTGAACAATATTCACAATGGTAGTGGATATTTAATAGAGTTACTGATTTTCTTTGCATTGATTGAGAAAATGCACTGAAATGGGTTTAGATTTGGAATACCGTGCAAGAAAGGAATCGTAGACGTAAATGAGTTACGTATTTTCACAAAAGGAGACTGATGAGTCATGTTTCCTACTTTTCATCACAGCAAATGTCACATCGTTTAATTGCATTTGAGGGGAGTTCTGTACAGGGTGTTTAAGAAATAATGTGATTGTTGTATAATTTTGGAACTGAAGTGTGGAATGAAGGTAAAATGCCATGCACTTCGAATAGAAAATGTAAGTCGAGCAAATAATTTCAGGAATTTTTCGAAATTTAATAATCAAATGGGAGAAAACAAAGTTAGAGCAGTGCTGAACTGAAACGTTTGTCACCTATGTTCTCTTGATTTAGACAAGTATTTATACTTTCAACCGATAAAGTTACGGTGTTTGTTCAGGAAGTTTGAGTAGTAAAGACTCTTGTATATTAACGGAAAGTAAATCATTTCAACGCAGTTAAGTTAATATTTGTGCGAATCACAAATCATTGTACATATGAACAAACATTTAATACTGAGTAAATTTTGATCTTGCATATTTAGATGTGGAACTACGGTTCAAATATGAAACGCAATGTATAATATAGGGTAATGTTTGAAATCACGCCGTTTCTTAATTTTTCATATTTCAGTGGAGGTTCTGAGGAACTCCACTCGAGTTTATCGTTTGTAATTAATTGTGTGTTTAATTTTTGTAATAGCAAAGAAATGCTATATTCTTCGATGAGAGAAGAATGAATCAGTGGAGTACCGAATTCTCCAACCTTTATTTTCAGGACATTATATATAAATGCCACGTTTTTAGTTTATCTTAAATTTTCATTTTTCTTGTAGTGTCAGGTAGACACTAATTATCGATATACATCAGGGACATGTGTGTATTTCCATAGCACAATAAACGGCTGGCGCTTTTTAGCGAATAAGCCAATTTTTATCTTAGCTGGCATAGTTTTCTTTTTGTCAACGCCGAAAATAGTACTGCTAGGTAGGATACAGGCGCTCACTATAGACAGACCTCATCACCCCTCGAGATTGGATTTTCTCGAATTGCTTAAATGTAAATGCTAGTAGAAATTAGTACCTAGGCTGGTAGTACTATTTTTTTTAAATAAATATACCCTGTATGATCCTAGAATTCTCAATTTTTACTTAGCAGACAATGGTAAGTTTGTGAGTTGGGTAGCTACGTGTCTGCAATCCTTTACAGTGCAGCGGATATAGGTGCTGATTGGAGAAATCGGGCGCATATAGGTGGTATATTTAAAAGGCCGGCCCATACGTGGGGCGATCGAATGAGGCACTCGAGAGAGGCATTTGGAAGCACTCGAGAGTGATTCCATATATGTTTTGAAATAAAAGAAATGCCGATCCCAAATTTGATGATTGTTGAGGCGGACGCAACATCAACAGATTAGTGGAGTACATTACAGTTGTGAGGCATATTTCTAGAACCAGCTAACGACAGTTTGTCATGTAATATTAGATTAGAGAGTAAATTAACGTTGTTAAACATAAGTTACGTCGGATGATAAAATGTAATGATGTCAGTTCAGTAAAATGGGACAATTAAAAAAAAACGTAATAACTCGCGATTTAAATAGACTTAAGTAGTTCTAAGGTTTCCAATGCATTCCATCACTTGTATAAAATATATACGTTGGTCAATTCTGGATATTCACTTGTAGTTTTTGTAGTAGATACTTCCCTTAGTCTCAAGAAAGAAGAAATTATGTCGGCAAATGACATGACGTTCATAAGAACGATGTTGGAAAACATGAAAGAAGGTCAAAATGTATTGACCATAGACCTTGAAGCCCTCCACCAATTAACACACCCTAACACTAAACAAAAGAAAGCCGAGATTCAGAAATCTGTAGCTTCTGTGAAATCCGAGGTCAAGGCTGAGTTGTCGGTCAATCAAACACTTACTAAGGCTAGTATAACGTTAGCAAAGGAGGAAGCCAAGTTAGCTTTAGAAAAGGATAGACAGGAACGTGAAGTAATCAGATTAGCTCAAGAGAAGGCACAGGAGGAAATTAGGCTAACATTAGAAAAAACTCGAAAAGAGGATAGACAGGAACGTGAAGCAATCAGGTTAGCTTTAGATAAAGCTCGAGAAGAAGATAGAAAGGTAGAAGAAGAGGCTAAAAGGATAAGAGCGGAGATTAGAATAGCTCAAGAAAAAGCTCGCGAAGAGGACCGATTGAGTCAGGAACAGGCTAGATTAGAAGAAAGAAAAATCCAGGCCGAAATAAGAGCAGCGCAGGAAGAAGCCAGGAAAATTCATGATGAGGTTAGGAAAAATCAGGAAAAGGCTCAGAAAATTTTAAAAAAGGCAGGAAATGCACAGGAAGAATTGAAAACCTCTTTGACCAAGTCAAACAGGACATTAGTCTTACTAAAACAGAAGTAGGAATTTTAAGATCCGACATGATAGGCAAAGTATTAGAAGTGAAATTAGCTAACAGTAACAACATAATAGAACTAGAAGAAAAATTACAGGTTAGTATTAGCTCCGTTAAGGAGGAAAACACTACACATCATGTACACATTTCAGGGGCCCAGAACAGACTCAAGGAGCAACTTGACAGTCTAAATGATACTGTTGGTGACTTACAGGTCAAGTTGGAAGGTCAAAGGAAATTGATCGAGGATGGCATTAATGTGGACATAAATGCCGCTATTGTAAAGGCTGTTACGGACATGAAGGAGGAGGTCGTAACGGTTACTACTAAAACTGTATCTGAAATCCATGGTGAATTATCTAATGATATTAAGGCCATAGAATTAAGTTCAAACATAAATGTTAGTATAGTACGTGAAGATCTATCCAAGCGGAAGATGAGCTTAAAACCAATAACGTAGCCACGCTGAGCGATATTGTAAGTAAAGCAGATTTAAGTAATTCAGGCGAACTTGACAAAGTTAAACGTACAGTCCACGACATAAACACAGAACTGGCGAAAATTAGGTCGAGGCAGGAAAAGGAAACCAGCGAATTGGAACAACAATTAAAGTCACTCACGATTGGGGATTCTTCATTTTTATCTACGTTAAGAGCTGAAGTCAGGGAGGACTTGAGGAAGGACTTAACTAGATTATTTGAGGCAAGAGATGAGAAATTGAAGGAAGAAATCAGGAAATTAGAGGCTAGGACAGACAGGAAAGAAGAGGATAAGGAAAGCGTGGATAGTCAGCAGTTTCCGAAATCCAGCTTAAACTTCACTCGAGAGCCATTTCGAACAGAAAGCAGATGGAAGTCTGAGACTATGCTTAGATGCTAGGGGCATTAATATTCTTTTGTTAAAAGAATACGACAGGCCACCAAAGATTCAGTAAATAAGTAAATTCAGTCCCAAGAACAGAGAAACCCAATTTTTATTACAGAAAGTACAGGGTATACTTTACTTTAAATGGCAACGGGGAATTGCGCCCGAATTTATTTAAGGCCAATACTAAGATCCAGACGGGATACGAACTGGGACGCAGGAAAAATAAAAGAACGAATTTAAATCTCTTATTCCTTAAAAATTTGTGAGATATGGAAAACCTAAGCTGAAATATAGTGTAATACCATGCATCATTATTAATATAAACAATTACGGAAGGCCGGAAGGAAAGAAGGAACTATTTAAATATGTTTGTGTATTTATTATCTGAATGTAGGGGGGGCTACATTGTAAGAAAGCGTCACACCACGAGAAGTGAGTGTAACGACATGAAGGAAGAGAAGTGACCAAGGTTGATGACACAGCGAGTGAGTGGTAGTCTGTGGAGCTACGTCACACCACGAGAGGGGAGGAAACGCGATAAACTTGCCGTACACGGAGAGCAAGAACGAGCAGTCATTCCTAATTCAGATCGGGTCTGAACAAGACCGCCAGTGTAGAAACGAGTTGTTTCTTGGACAGTGCCACGCATAACGAAAGTGGAGAAAAGGGCGCGGAGTCAGAAGGCTGTGACTTGTGAAGCAAACGACATTCGGACTGAGACCAGCACAGCATGAAGGCCGGTGATTTTGTAACACACTTATCGGAACGAGACTGAGTTCATTTGCACTCACATTTAGAGAAGCTTCATACAGCAGGTCTGTGGAGTATTTGAAACAGAGCTTGTTACTTCAGTATTTCGATACGAAGCTACTGCACATCTCACGCAGATAAATGCAAACAATTCACTTCAGGAAAAGAGCTATATTACTCATACAATTCGGCTCATCCTTCGAAGCTATACACAATGCAGTTTATAAATTGGCGACGGGGAAGTTATGTAGGTTTAATCATTAATCCGATTATGACTTCGTGCTAAAATGCACATTATAGGGAAGTAGAGACTACAGAAATGTAAAGTTGAATCCAGAATTCCACAACATGGATGGCGCAGTCGAACATCTACGCGATGCGCAGAAATGCAGAACAAATCTATACTTCATAACACGAGTTCATATACATCCAGTATACTCTCAAAGACACTTATAGAACAATCGAATTTCAACCTTAAGAAGCGATGCCGGCGTAGTGAAGTGGTAACGCCAGATGATCCGAACGACATGCGGGTGTCGAGTGAAGGAGTGGTGGAGAGACTTGCTGTACACGGAGAGGTCGCTAACCCAGTTATGTCATCGAACTTGTCCCACTGTGAGGTTATCCAGCAGGCCTCGCCACAACCGGTTCTCGCAGCTGTGGGCGTTGTGCTCAAACACATTTGTCTTGCCAGACAAGGCATATCACAGCAGAGATCGTCGCCAGCTCAAGGTAGTGAAGAGATTGAAATATATATTTAGTAGAATTGTAGTCATGTTCTGTATTTATCCAAATTGACCAACCGTATAATTGTGTCATTTTATTTAAAATTGTGTAGATTTTAATCCAGTATATCAGTATTTTCTTAGGAGTCATTTTCATTGAAAATTTCAGTCATTTGGACGAAATTTTATTAGCGAATTGCTGTTGTCAACGCTAAATCAGTTCATTATAAAGTCGTTTAGAATTATTGATACTTGTGTTAAATTAAATAAATCTGATTTGTGCGCAGCGTTGGAACGTATATTGAACATCTTAAGTACCGTATATTTAAAAAGCTATGTCACGAAATGTCAAATAAATTTCGACAACTCAAGATGTTGATTCGAGTGACAGAAATTAATTATAAACCAACTGTGTGCAATAATGGATTGTTACACGACACAAAATCTGGTAAAAGATAGCCTAATAATTGATACAGACATTTAAATCAATAAATACCAAATTCATTGTAATGAAACAGATAGTTATGTAGAACTATGCTGTAAACGTAACAAACCACATTCCCTAGTAACAAAGATGTTCCAAGAACCTTTACATGTGTCAGATAAAACATTTAGAGCATTAAAAAGCCTAGATAAAATTTATTAAACAAAATATTTCACGAAGATAGCTAAGACTTTATTGTATTTACAGGAAGAGACAGGGCAATTTAGATAAGTCTACCCATTGTCTGAAAATAAATCAGCTGGACTTAACTGAATTAAATTCAGAAATTTGTATTCACAGGAAGAGAGGACACACTTATATCATTTTTAAATATGAATTCTTGCTGACAATTCTTTGAAAGTTACAATAATGTAATAACTGAATTTAAATACGTGAAAAGGAGTTAAGAAAGTTAAATCACAGGGTGATATAAAAGTAACTGTACAGAAAGTAATTAAAGATTTGAATTTATAGGCACAAGGAAATTTTGTATAAGAATAAATGAGTTTGTTAAAGTTTGTTTCTTGAACAATATTCACAATGGTAGTGGATATTTAATAGAGTTACTGATTTTCTTTGCATTGATTGAGGAAATGCACTGAAAGGGGTTTAGATTTGGAATACCGTGCAAGAAAGGAATCGTAGACGTAAATGAGTTACTTATTTTCACAAAAGGAGACTGATGAGTCATGTTTCCTAGTTTTCATCACAGCGAATGTCACATCGTTTAATTGCATTTGAGGTAAGTTCTGTACAGGGTGTTTAAGAAATAATGTGATTGTTGTATAATTTTGGAACTGAAGTGTGGAATGAAGGTAAAATGCCATGCACTTCGAATATTCATGTTTATCAAAGAAAATGTAAGTCGATCGAAGAATTTCAGGAATTTTTCGAAATTTAATAATCAAATGGGAGAAAACAAAGTTAGAGCAGTGCTGAACTGAAACGTTTGTCACCTATGTTCTCTTGATTTAGACAAGTATTTATACTTTCAACCGATAAAGTTACGGTGTTTGTTCAGTAGGTTTGAGTAGTAAAGACTCATGTATATTAAAGGAAAGTAAATCATTTCATCGCAGTTAAGTTAATATTTGTGCGAATCACAAATCATTGTACATATGAATAAACATTTAATACTGAGTAAATTTTGATCTTGGATATTTAGATGTGGAACTACGGTTCAAGTATGAAACGCAATGTATAACATAGGGTAATGTTTGAAATCACGCCGTTTCATAATTTTTCATATTTCAGTGGAGGTTCTGAGGAACTCCACTCGAGTTTATCGTTTGTAATTAATTGTGTGTTTAATTTTTGTAATAGCAAAGAAATGCTATATTCTTCGATGAGAGAAGAATGAATCAGTGGAGTACCGAATTCTCCAACCTTTATTTTCAGGACATTATATATAAATGCCACGTTTTTAGTTTATCTTAAATTTTCATTTTTCTTGTAGTGTCAGGTAGACACTAATTATCGATATACATCAGGGACATGTGTGTATTTTCATAGCACAATAAACGGCTGGCGCTTTTTAGCGAATAAGCCAATTTTTATCTTAGCTGGTATCGTTTTCATTTTGTCAACGCCGAAAATATTACTGCTAGGTAGGATACAGGCGCTCACTATAGACAGACCTCATCACCCCTCGAGATCGGATTTTCTCGAATTGCTTAAATGTAAATGCTAGTAGAAATTAGTACCTAGGCTGGTAGTACTATTTTTTTAAAATAAATATACCCTGTATGATCCTAGAATTCTCAATTTTTACTTAGCAGACAATGGTAAGTTTGTGAGTTGGGTAGCTACGTGTCTGCAATCCTTTACAGTGCAGCGGATATAGGTGCTGATTGGAGAAATCGTGCGCATATAGGTGATATATTTAAATGGCCGGCCCATACGTGGCGCGATCGAATGAGGCACTCGAGAGAGGCATTTGGAAGCACTCGAGAGTGATTCCATATATGTTTTGAAATAAAAGAAATGCCGATCCCAAATTTGATGATTGTTGAGGTGGACGCAACATCAACAGATTAGTGGAGTACATTACAGTTGTGAGGCATATTTCTAGAACCAGCTAACGACAGTTTGTCATGTAATATTAGATTAGAGAGTAAATTAACGTTGTTAAACATAAGTTACGTCGGATGATAAAATGTAATGATGTCAGTTCAGTAAAATGGGACAATTAAAAAAATACGTAATAACTCGCGATTTAAATAGACTTAAGTAGTTCTAAGGTTTCCAATGCATTCCATCACTTGTATAAAATATATACGTTGGTCAATTCTGGATATTCACTTGTAGTTTTTGTAGTAGATACTTCCCTTAGTCTCAAGAAAGAAGAAATTATGTCAGCAAATGACATGACGTTCATAAGAACGATGTTGGAAAACATGAAAGAAGGTCAAAATGTATTGACCAAAGACCTTGAAGCCCTCCACCAATTAACACACCCTAACACTAAACAAATGAAAGCCGAGATTCAGAAATCTGTAGCTTCTGTGAAATCCGAGGTCAAGGCTGAGTTGTCGGTCAATCAAACCCTTACTAAGGCTAGTATAACGTTAGCAAAGGAGGAAGCCAAGTTAGCTTTAGAAAAGGATAGACAGGAACGTGAAGTAATCAGATTAGCTCAAGAGAAGGCACAGGAGGAAATTAGGCTAACATTAGAAAAAACTCGAAAAGAGGATAGACAGGAACGTGAAGCAATCAGGTTAGCTTTAGATAAAGCTCGAGAAGAAGATAGAAAGGTAGAAGAAGAGGCTAAAAGGATAAGAGCAGAGATTAGAATAGCTCAAGAAAAAGCTCGCGAAGAGGACCGATTGAGTCAGGAACAGGCTAGATTAGAAGAAAGAAAAATCCAGGCCGAAATAAGAGCAGCGCAGGAAGAAAGCCAGGAAAATTCATGATGAGGTTAGGAAAAATCAGGAAAAGGCTCAGAAATTTTAAAAAAAGGCAGGAAATGCACAGGAAGAATTGAAAACCTCTTTGACCAAGTCAAACAGGACATTAGTCTTACAAAAACAGAAGTAGGAATTTTAAGATCTGACATGATAGGCAAAGTATTAGAAGTGAAATTAGCTAACAGTAACAACATAATGGAACTAGAAGAAAAATTACAGGCTAGTATTAGCTCCGTTAAGGAGGAAAACACTACACATCATGTACATATTTCAGGGGCCCAGAACAGACTCAAGGAGCAACTTGACAGTCTAAATGATACTGTTGGTGACTTACAGGTCAAGTTGGAAGGTCAAAGGAAATTGATCGAGGATGGCATTAATGTGGACATAAATGCCGCTATTGTAAAGGCTGTTACGGACATGAAGGAGGAGGTCGTAACGGTTACTACTAAAACTGTATCTGAAATCCATGGTGAACTATCTAATGATATTAATGCCATAGAATTAAGTTCAAACATAAATGTTAGTAGAGTACGTGAAGATCTATCCAAGCGGAAGATGAGCTTAAAACCATTAACGTAGCCACGCTGAGTGATATTGTAAGTAAAGCAGATTTAAGTAATTCAGGCGAACTTGACAAAGTTAAACGTACAGTCCACGACATAAACACAGAACTGGCGAAAATTAGGTCGAGGCAGGAAAAGGAAACCAGCGAATTGGAACAACAATTAAAGTCACTCACGATTGGGGATTCTTCATTTTCATCTACGTTAAGAGCTGCAGTCAGGGAGGACTTGAGGAAGGACTTAACTAGATTCTTTGAGGCAAGAGATGAGAAATTGAAGGAAGAAATCAGGAAATTAGAGGCTAGGACAGACAGGAAAGAAGAGGATAAGGAAAGAGTGGATAGTCAGCAGTTTCCGAAATCCAGCTTAAACTTCACTCGAGAGCCATTTCGAACAGAAAGCAGATGGAAGTCTGAGACTATGCTTAGATGCTAGGGGCATTAATATTCTTTTGTTAAAAGAATACGACAGGCCACCAAAGATTCAGTAAATAAGTAAATTCAGTCCCAAGAACAGAGAAACCCAATTTTTATTACAGAAAGTACAGGGTATACTTTACTTTAAATGGCAACGGGGAATTGCGCCCGAATTTATTTAAGGCCAATACTAAGATCCAGACGGGATACGAACTGGGACGCAGGAAAAATAAAAGAACGAATTTAAATCTCTTATTCCTTAAAAATTTGTGAGATATGGAAAACCTAAGCTGAAATATAGTGTAATACCATGCATCATTATTAATATAAACAATTACGGAAGGCCGGAAGGAAAGAAGGAACTATTTAAATATGTTTGTGTATTTATTATCTGAATGTAGGGAGGCCTACATTGTAAGAATGCGTCACACCACGAGAAGTGAGTGTAACGTCATGAAGGAGGAGAAGTGACCAAGGTTGATGACACAGCGAGTGAGGGGTAGTCTGTGGAGCTACGTCACACCACGAGAGGGGAGGAAACGCGATAAACTTGCCGTATACGGAGAGCAAGAACGAGCAGTCATTCCTAATTCAGATCGGGTCTGAACAAGACCGCCAGTGTAGAAACGAGTTGTTTCTTGGACAGTGCCACGCATAACGAAAGTGGAGAAAAGGAGCGCGGAGTCAGAAGGCTGTGACTTGTGAAGCAAACGACATTCGGACTGAGACCAGCACAGCATGTAGGCCGGTGAGTTTGTAACACACTTATCGGAACGAGACTGAGTTCATTTGCACTCACATTTAGAGAAGCTTCATACAGCAAGTCTGTGGAGTATTTGAAACACAGCTTGTTACTTCAGTATTTCGATACGAAGCTACTACACATCTCACGCAGATAAATGCAAACAATTCACTTCAGGAAAAGAGCTATATTACTCATACAATTCGTCTCATCCTTGGAAGCTATACACAATGCAGTTTTTAAATTGGCGACGGGGAAGTTATGTAGGTTTAATCATTAATCCGATTATGACTTCGTGCTAAAATGCACATTATAGGGAAGTAGAGACTACAGAAATGTAAAGTTGAATCCAGAATTCCACAACATGGATGGCGCAGTCGAACATCTACGCGATGCGCAGAAATGCAGAACAAATCTATACTTCATAACACGAGTTCATATACATCCAGTATACTCTCAAAGACACTTATAGAACAATCGAATTTCAACCTTAAGAAGCGATGCCGGCGTAGTGAAGTGGTAACGTCAGAAGATCCGAACGACTTGCGGGTGTCGAGTGAAGGAGTGGTGGAGAGACTTGCTGTACACGGAGAGGTCGCTAACCCAGTTATGTCATCGAACTTGTCCCACTGTGAGGTTATCCAGCAGGCCTCGCCACAACCGGTTCTCGCAGCTGTGGGCGTTGTGCTCAAACACATTTGTCTTGCCAGACAAGGCATATTACAGCAGAGATCGTCGCCAGCTCAAGGTAGTGAAGAGATTGAAATATATATTTAGTAGAATTGTAGTCATTTTCTGTATTTATCCAAATTGACCAACCGTATAATTGTGTCATTTTATTTAAAATTGTGTAGATTTTAATCCAGTATATCAGTATTTTCTTAGGAGTCATTTTCATTGAAAATTTCAGTCATTTGGACGAAATTTTATTAGCGAATTGCTGTTGTCAACGCTAAATCAGTTCATTATAAAGTCGTTTAGAATTATTGATACTTGTGTTAAATTAAATAAATCTGATTTGTGCGCAGCGTTGGAACGTATATTGAACATCTTAAGTACCGTATATTTAAAAAGCTATGTCACGAAATGTCAAATAAATTTCGACAACTCAAGATGTTGATTCGAGTGACAGAAATTAATTATAAACCAACTGTGTGCAATAATGGATTGTTACACGACACAAAATCTGGTAAAAGATAGTCTAAATAATTGATACAGACATTTAAATCAATAAATACCAAATTCATTGTAATGAAACAGATAGTTATGTAGAACTATGCTGTAAACGTAACAAACCATATTCCCTAGTAACAAAGATGTTCCAAGAACCTTTACATGCGTCAGATAAAACATTTAGGGCATTAAAAAGCCTAGATAAAATTTATTAAACAAAATATTTCACGAAGATAGCTAAGACTTTATTGTATTCACAGGAAGAGACAGCGCAATTTAGATAAGTCTACCCATTGTCTGAAAATAAATCAGCTGGACTTAACTGAATTAAATTCAGAAATTTGTATTCACAGGAAGAGAGGACACACTTATATCATTTTTAAATATGAATTCTTGCTGACAATTCTTTGAAAGTTACAATAATGTAATAACTGAATTTAAATACGTGAAAAGGAGTTAAGAAAGTTAAATCACAGGGTGATATAAAAGTAACTGTACAGAAAGTAATTAAAGATTTGAATTTATAGGCACAAGGAAATTTTGTAAAAGAATAAAGGAGTTTGTTAAAGTTTGTTTCTTGAACAATATTCACAATGGTAGTGGATATTTAATAGAGTTACTGATTTTCTTTGCATTGATTGAGAAAATGCACTGAAAGGGGTTTAGATTTGGAATACCGTGCAAGAAAGGAATCGTAGACGTAAATGAGTTACGTATTTTCACAAAAGGAGACTGATGAGTCATGTTTCCTACTTTTCATCACAGCGAATGTCACATCGTTTAATTGCATTTGAGGGAAGTTCTGTACAGGGTGTTTAAGAAATAATGTGATTGTTGTATAATTTTGGAACTGAAGTGTGGAATGAAGGTAAAATGCCATGCACTTCGAATATTCACGTTTATCAAAGAAAATGTAAGTCGAGCAAAGAATTTCAGGAATTTTTCGAAATTTAATAATCAAATGGGAGAAAACAAAGTTAGAGCAGTGCTGAACTGAAACGTTTGTCACCTATGTTCTCTTGATTTAGACAAGTATTTATACTTTCAACCGATAAAGTTACGGTGTTTGTTCAGGAAGTTTGAGTAGTAAAGACTCATGTATATTAACGGAAAGTAAATCATTTCAACGCAGTTAAGTTAATATTTGTGCGAATCACAAATCATTGTACATATGAACAAACATTTAATACTGAGTAAATTTTGATCTTGCATATTTAGATGTGGAACTACGGTTCAAATATGAAACGCAATGTATAATATAGGGTAATGTTTGAAATCACGCCGTTTCTTAATTTTTCATATTTCAGTGGAGGTTCTGAGGAACTCCACTCGAGTTTATCGTTTGTAATTAATTGTGTGTTTAATTTTTGTAATAGCAAAGAAATGCTATATTCTTCGATGAGAGAAGAATGAATCAGTGGAGTACCGAATTCTCCAACCTTTATTTTCAGGACATTATATATAAATGCCACGTTTTTAGTTTATCTTAAATTTTCATTTTTCTTGTAGTGTCAGGTAGACACTAATTATCGATATACATCAGGGACATGTGTGTATTTCCATAGCACAATAAACGGCTGGCGCTTTTTAGCGAATAAGCCAATTTTTATCTTAGCTGGCATCGTTTTCATTTTGTCAACGCCGAAAATAGTACTGCTAGGTAGGATACAGGCGCTCACTATAGACAGACCTCATCACCCCTCGAGATCGGATTTTCTCGAATTGCTTAAATGTAAATGCTAGTAGAAATTAGTACCTAGGCTGGTAGTACTATTTTTTTTAAATAAATATACCCTGTATGATCCTAGAATTCTCAATTTTTACTTAGCAGACAATGGTAAGTTTGTGAGTTGGGTAGCTACGTGTCTGCAATCCTTTACAGTGTAGCGGATATAGGTGCTGATTGGAGAAATCGGGCGCATATAGGTGATATATTTAAATGGCCGGCCCATACGTGGGGCGATCGAATGAGGCACTCGAGAGAGGCATTTGGAAGCACTCGAGAGTGATTCCATATATGTTTTGAAATAAAAGAAATGCCGATCCCAAATTTGATGATTGTTGAGGCGGACGCAACATCAACAGATTAGTGGAGTACATTACAGTTGTGAGGCATATTTCTAGAACCAGCTAACGACAGTTTGTCATGTAATATTAGATTAGAGAGTAAATTAACGTTGTTAAACATAAGTTACGTCGGATGATAAAATGTAATGATGTCAGTTCAGTAAAATGGGACAATTAAAAAAAATACGTAATAACTTGCGATTTAAATAGACTTAAGTAGTTCTAAGGTTTCCAATGCATTCCATCACTTGTATAAAATATATACGTTGGTCAATTCTGGATATTCACTTGTAGTTTTTGTAGTAGATACTTCCCTTAGTCTCAAGAAAGAAGAAATTATGTCAGCAAATGACATGACGTTCAT
This sequence comes from Meconema thalassinum, assembly GCA_946902985.2. Classification (NCBI taxonomy): domain Eukaryota; kingdom Metazoa; phylum Arthropoda; class Insecta; order Orthoptera; family Tettigoniidae; genus Meconema; species Meconema thalassinum. The sequence goes on along the minus strand of OX336389.2, from coordinate 734,176,640 downwards.
AAGAACGATGTTGGAAAACATGAAAGAAGGTCAAAATGTATTGACCATAGACCTTGAAGCCCTCCACCAATTAACACACCCTAACACTAAACAAAAGAAAGCCGAGATTCAGAAATCTGTAGCTTCTGTGAAATCCGAGGTCAAGGCTGAGTTGTCGGTCAATCAAACACTTACTAAGGCTAGTATAACGTTAGCAAAGGAGGAAGCCAATTTAGCTTTAGAAAAGGATAGACAAGAACGTGAAGTAATCAGATTAGCTCAAGATAAGGCACAGGAGGAAATTAGGCTAACGTTAGAAAAAACTCGAAAAGAGGATAGACAGGAACGTGAAGCAATCAGGTTAGCTTTAGATAAAGCTCGAGAAGAAGATAGAAAGGTAGAAGAAGAGGCTAAAAGGATAAGAGCGGAGATTAGAATAGCTCAAGAAAAAGCTCGCGAAGAGGACCGATTGAGTCAGGAACAGGCTAGATTAGAAGAAAGAAAAATCCAGGCCGAAATAAGAGCAGCGCAGGAAGAAGCCAGGAAAATTCATGATGAGATTAGGAAAAATCAGGAAAAGGCTCAGAAAATTTTAAAAAAGGCAGGAAATGCACAGGAAGAAATGAAAACCTCTTTGACCAAGTAAAACAGGACATTAGTCTTACTAAAACAGAAGTAGGAATTTTAAGATCCGACATGATAGGCAAAGTATTAGAAGTGAAATTAGCTAACAGTAACAACATAATAGAACTAGAAGAAAAATTACAGGTTAGTATTAGCTCCGTTAAGGAGGAAAACACTACACATCATGTACACATTTCAGGGGCCCAGAACAGACTCAAGGAGCAACTTGACAGTCGAAATGATACTGTTGATGACTTACAGGTCAAGTTGGAAGGTCAAAGGAAATTGATCTAGGATGGCATTAATGTGGACATAAATGCCGCTATTGTAAAGGCTGTTACGGACATGAAGGAGGAGGTCGTAACGGTTACTACTAAAACTGTATCTGAAATCCATGGTGAACTATCTAATGATATTAAGGCCATAGAATTAAGTTCAAACATAAATGTTAGTATAGTACGTGAAGATCTATCCAAGCGGAAGATGAGCTTAAAACCAATAACGTAGCCACACTGAGCGATATTGTAAGTAAAGCAGATTTAAGTAATTCAGGCGAACTTGACAAAGTTAAACGTACAGTCCACGACATAAACACAGAACTGGCGAAAATTAGGTCGAGGCAGGAAAAGGAAACCAGCGAATTGGAACAACAATTAAAGTCACTCACGATTGGGGATTCTTCATTTTCATCTACGTTAAGAGCTGAAGTCAGGCAGGACTTGAGGAAGGACTTAACTAGATTCTTTGAGGCAAGAGATGAGAAATTGAAGGAAGAAATCAGGAAATTAGAGGCTAGGACAGACAGGAAAGAAGAGGGTAAGGAAAGCGTGGATAGTCAGCAGTTTCCGAAATCCAGCTTTAACTTCACTCGAGAGCCATTTCGAACAAAAAGCAGATGGAAGTCTGAGACTATGCTTAGATGCTAGGGGCATTAATATTCTTTTGTTAAAAGAATACGACAGGCCACCAAAGATTCAGTAAATAAGTAAATTCAGTCCCAAGAACAGAGAAACCCAATTTTTATTACAGAAAGTACAGGGTATACTTTACTTTAAATGGCAACGGGGAATTGCGCCCGAATTTATTTAAGGCCAATACTAAGATCCAGACGGGATACGAACTGGGACGCAGGAAAAATAAAAGAACGAATTTAAATCTCTTATTCCTTAAAAATTTGTGAGATATGGAAAACCTAAGCTGAAATATAGTGTAATACCATGCATCATTATTAATATAAACAATTACGGAAGGCCGGAAGGAAAGAAGGAACTATTTAAATATGTTTGTGTATTTATTATCTGAATGTAGGGGGGCCTACATTGTAAGAATGCGTCACACCACGAGAAGTGAGTGTAACGTCATGAAGGAAGAGAAGTGACCAAGGTTGATGACACAGCGAGTGAGTGGTAGTCTGTGGAGCTACGTCACACCACGAGAGGGGAGGAAACGCGATAAACTTGCCGTACACGGAGAGCAAGAACGAGCAGTCATTCCTAATTCAGATCGGGTCTGAACAAGACCGCCAGTGTAGAAACGAGTTGTTTCTTGGACAGTGCCACGCATAACGAAAGTGGAGAAAAGGAGTGCGGAGTCAGAAGGCTGTGACTTGTGAAGCAAACGACATTCGGACTGAGACCAGCACAGCATGTAGGCCGGTGATTTTGTAACACACTTATCGGAACGAGACTGAGTTCATTTGCACTCACATTTAGAGAAGCTTCATACAGCAAGTCTGTGGAGTATTTGAAACACAGCTTGTTACTTCAGTATTTCGATACGAAGCTACTACACATCTCACGCAGATAAATGCAAACAATTCACTTCAGGAAAAGAGCTATATTACTCATACAATTCGTCTCATCCTTGGAAGCTATACACAATGCAGTTTATAAATTGGCGACGGGGAAGTTATGTAGGTTTAATCATTAATCCGATTATGACTTCGTGCTAAAATGCACATTATAGGGAAGTAGAGACTACAGAAATGTAAAGTTGAATCCAGAATTCCACAACATGGATGGCGCAGTCGAACATCTACGCGATGCGCAGAAATGCAGAACAAATCTATACTTCATAACACGAGTTCATATACATCCAGTATACTCTCAAAGACACTTATAGAACAATCGAATTTCAACCTTAAGAAGCGATGCCGGCGTAGTGAAGTGGTAACGTCAGAAGATCCGAACGACTTGCGGGTGTCGAGTGAAGGAGTGGTGGAGAGACTTGCTGTACACGGAGAGGTCGCTAACCCAGTTATGTCATCGAACTTGTCCCACTGTGAGGTTATCCAGCAGGCCTCGCCACAACCGGTTCTCGCAGCTGTGGGCGTTGTGCTCAAACACATTTGTCTTGCCAGACAAGGCATATTACAGCAGAGATCGTCGCCAGCTCAAGGTAGTGAAGAGATTGAAATATATATTTAGTAGAATTGTAGTCATTTTCTGTATTTATCCAAATTGACCAACCGTATAATTGTGTCATTTTATTTAAAATTGTGTAGATTTTAATCCAGTATATCAGTATTTTCTTAGGAGTCATTTTCATTGAAAATTTCAGTCATTTGGACGAAATTTTATTAGCGAATTGCTGTTGTCAACGCTAAATCAGTTCATTATAAAGTCGTTTAGAATTATTGATACTTGTGTTAAATTAAATAAATCTGACTTGTGCGCAGCGTTGGAACGTATATTGAACATCTTAAGTACCGTATATTTAAAAAGCTATGTCACGAAATGTCAAATAAATTTCGACAACTCAAGATGTTGATTCGAGTGACAGAAATTAATTATAAACCAACTGTGTGCAATAATGGATTGTTACACGACACAAAATCTGGTAAAAGATAGTCTAAATAATTGATACAGACATTTAAATCAATAAATACCAAATTCATTGTAATGAAACAGATAGTTATGTAGAACTATGCTGTAAACGTAACAAACCATATTCCCTAGTAACAAAGATGTTCCAAGAACCTTTACATGTGTCAGATAAAACATTTAGAGCATTAAAAAGCCTAGATAAAATTTATTAAACAAAATATTTCACGAAGATAGCTAAGACTTTATTGTATTTACAGGAAGAGACAGGGCAATTTAGATAAGTCTACCCATTGTCTGAAAATAAATCAGCTGGACTTAACTGAATTAAATTCAGAAATTTGTATTCACAGGAAGAGAGGACACACTTATATCATTTTTAAATATGAATTCTTGCTGACAATTCTTTGAAAGTTACAATAATGTAATAACTGAATTTAAATACGTGAAAAGGAGTTAAGAAAGTTAAATCACAGGGTGATATAAAAGTAACTGTACAGAAAGTAATTAAAGATTTGAATTTATAGGCACAAGGAAATTTTGTATAAGAATAAATGAGTTTGTTAAAGTTTGTTTCTTGAACAATATTCACAATGGTAGTGGATATTTAATAGAGTTACTGATTTTCTTTGCATTGATTGAGAAAATGCACTGAAAGGGGTTTAGATTTGGAATACCGTGCAAGAAAGGAATCGTAGACGTAAATGAGTTACTTATTTTCACAAAAGGAGACTGATGAGTCATGTTTCCTAGTTTTCATCACAGCGAATGTCACATCGTTTAATTGCATTTGAGGGAAGTTCTGTACAGGGTGTTTAAGAAATAATGTGATTGTTGTATAATTTTGGAACTGAAGTGTGGAATGAAGGTAAAATGCCATGCACTTCGAATATTCTTGTTTATCAAAGAAAATGTAAGTCGATCGAAGAATGTCAGGAATTTTTCGAAATTTAATAATCAAATGGGAGAAAACAAAGTTAGAGCAGTGCTGAACTGAAACGTTTGTCACCTATGTTCTCTTGATTTAGACAAGTATTTATACTTTCAACCGATAAAGTTACGGTGTTTGTTCAGGAAGTTTGAGTAGTAAAGACTCATGTATATTAAAGGAAAGTAAATCATTTCATCGCAGTTAAGTTAATATTTGTGCGAATCACAAATCATTGTACATATGAATAAACATTTAATACTGAGTAAATTTTGATCTTGCATATTTAGATGTGGAACTACGGTTCAAATATGAAACGCAATGTATAACATAGGGTAATGTTTGAAATCACGCCGTTTCATAATTTTTCATATTTCAGTGGAGGTTCTGAGGAACTCCACTCGAGTTTATCGTTTGTAATTAATTGTGTGTTTAATTTTTGTAATAGCAAAGAAATGCTATATTCTTCGATGAGAGAAGAATGAATCAGTGGAGTACCGAATTCACCAACCTTTATTTTCAGGACATTATGTATAAATGCCACGTTTTTAGTTTATCTTAAATTTTCATTTTTCTTGTAGTGTCAGGTAGACACTAATTATCGATATACATCAGGGACATGTGTGTATTTCCATAGCACAATAACGGCTGGCGGTTTTTAGCGAATTAGCCAATTTTTATCTTAGCTGACATTGTTTTCATTTTGTCAACGCCGAAAATAGTACTGCTAGGTAGGATACAGGCGCTCACTATAGACAGACCTAATCACCCCTCGAGATCGGAGTTTCTCGAATTGCTTAAATGTAAATGCTAGTAGAAATTAGTACCTAGGCTGGTAGTACTTTTTTTTTTATAAATATACCCTGTATGATCCAAGAATTCCCAATTTTTACTTAGCAGACAATGGTAGGTTTGTGAGTTGGGTAGCTACGTGTCTGCAATCCTTTACAGTGCAGCGTATATAGGTGCTGATTGGAGTATTCGGGCGCAGTACCTTCTAATAGGCCACAGACCGCTTCCTCCATCTCTCGGTCCAGTTTCAATCAATATCCCATTAACTTTTCATTAGTTTGCCATCAGGAAGGGCATTTGGCCTTGAAACCACCTTCCACGAAAAAATTGATTGAACATCATCCCCAAGCCCATTGAAACTGGAAGGAGTCCCGCGACGTAGCCTTGCACGTACAAATCTTGCACCCCGGCCACAAAGGTAGCTGCAGAAAGTCGGGAGATCGTAGGTGCTATACCCGGCGATGACATTGGCTATGCAGAGTGTAGTTTCTCCCCGTGGATTTTCCTCACTCCCTTCACCCAAATCGCTGGATAGTACCACTTCAAGTCCCGGGGCACCTACCCTGTCCCTTTCCCTAATGCAGTTCCACCCACCCCTACAGTCATCATATAAATAAAAGTTCAATTCACACCCAATCACACGGGGCTGATGATTGAGGTGACCCAAGTCCCCCAAAATAATTAACAACAAAACTGGAACGATAACAGGTAAGATACACACAATGAAGATCCTCCACTAAATCAACCAAATGTAAAGCTTTTGTGTATGCCCCTCTTACTTCTCGCGAGTATGTCACGCCGAGAGACAATAGACGAAATATGACGCTGTTGTTTCACTTGAGGTACTTCGACATCGTGGTCATTCAGCCCTGTGTACTTGGGAGTGTGTATAATCTGTCTGATAATCAGTAATATTATGGTATTTGTAGTAGCGTGTGTATTTGTAGTTCAGGTTAAGATTGGGAAGGAGGCGGCCGTGGCTTAAGTTAGGAACCAACCCGGCATTTGCCTAGAAGAGAAGGGCGAAACCACGGAAACCGAATTACTGGATGGCTAAGGTAGGAATGGAACTCTTCTCAGTTTTGCCTCCCGAGGTCGAGTGTACCCCAATTCAACCCTCAGACCATAATTATGTTCCTATTCGTGGTAACCATAGTTGATTTCATAAGTCTACTTATCGAGTAGGCCTATATACTGGTTCAAATCCCGTCGCTGACTGGAGTTTTCCCCCAGGTCTTTCCACACACCCTCTCAGCAAATGCCGTGATGGTACTTCATTTCAAGTCTCGCGACACCTTCCCAAATTCTTTACCCACACACTACTTCAGTCATCACGCAAACACAGGTTATCAGAAAACAACCACCCAAATACACTGGGCTGATGATCAAGATGTCCCTAGCCCTTAAGATAAATATACAAGAAAACAAGTATAAAACAAGGCAACAACTGAACTAAATTAAAATGTGTAGATTGAACAAAAATACTGAAATAGTTACTTGGCAAAAATATCATCCAGCAGTGGGGTTCGAACTCACCACGTAGTGTTGGGGATGCTAACACCATATCCCGGGACCACAAGTTCACTAAGAGAATCGGCTGCTAAGATCTGTACAAGATCCCTTTAATGCGCGTCCGTAACTGAGTTCTTGTTTTAAAGGGTGGAACAGCGAATCCAAGTCATATTATACTATCGGTTATCTATCTCTCTTGTTTTAGAAACAAAATGGATTTGAACGACGTTCTTCTTCCATTCACAGTATGGCAGCATAATATTCCTTCTAGGCGCAAGGCCAAGCATGATGCTGGGGGAGGGAATTAGGGGATAAATGAGGTCCAGACCATTAGACATTTGTACCATATATCACAGTGTTCACTTTATGAGGAAATAACAGCCCTTTAGTGCCCACATTTTTATCCGATTAATTCCTGGAAGTCTCAATTCCCTCACACGTGATCACCGCTGCCGCTACGGTACTTCATGAAGTGACGGGCTGGATTTCCCGTCAGATGATGTACAAAATTAATTACACTATGTGACGGTGAAATTTAGTCATTTCATGAAACCACGCTTCAGATAGTCCAACTGTACCTTTGTACATCATATGCCGGCTCTTCATGAAGTGCCTAGGATTTCCATGAAATGACGGATGTCACTGTCTGACTACGACATATATATATCTCATGGCAACTACGGCTCACGAAAATATTAACAATTACAATTATGGCAACTGCGGCTCATAAGTATTATAACCTGTCGTGGCAACTACCGCTCACGAATACAATAACATTGTCTCATCTGTCAAGGTAATCTTGGTTCACCAACATGTAAACAACAACACTGATATATCGTGGCACTCCGGCTCACCAAATGTAAACAACAACATTGAGATGCATCACGCTACACATGTCGCTTCAGACAGAACATACTTGCTCCTGAAGTGCTACTCTTCCCCATACGTCATGCTCACCTTATCATTTAGAAAAACAAATCATATGCTGCCATCGTGTAAATATTATGACCAACGGTTTCAATGGATTATCCGAAAGATGGTGACGTCATATACCTGTCATAAAACAAACGTTAACTTCAACGGATATCTAGAAACAACTGTCTCATTTAACATCATGCCGAATTTGGAGCCGTTGAATGTAAATAAATTATAACCTGCGAAAACCAGTTAACCAGGAAAGAGTGACGAACTTAACTAACCATCCGATAACCACAAACATCCATATGAAGAATTGGTTGCCAATGCCTTACTCTTAGACCACCATAAGATACCTCTTGATGTGGTTTCATGGCCATGGGGGCGTCCTCCGGCGTCGGCTGGAAACGTCGTGACGTGCGCCACCCAAATATCTTCTCCCCATTCTCCCAGTCACCAGCGTCCCTGCCGTCGAAATCCCATGGAGTCGTTTAGCACGCCGTGTTGACAAGATCAAAATCCAAGTAAGAAGAGCGTCTCTCTATTCCCGTCGACGTCGCGGCACGCACCACCGAAATATTTTCTCCGCACATGCTTTACGCCGAATATTCCAGATGTGATCCAAACAGTATTAACGGGTCCGTCCACATGTGACGTCACGTCTCGACAATAATTTTCTGATAGGCACTGTTCAGAATGAGCCCCGATTTAATCCTTCGTTAAAATGGGATATCACAGCTATCGTTCTCATAGATTACATGTACCTGCACATATTTGTACACGGCACATTCTACTGCCAGCGTAACCGGATAATTTCGGTATGATAACAGTTCCCGTAATTTGAGTATATGAACAATCCGCGACACTCCACAGGGCCATTTGACCATTCAATAGTTTCAACCATTTAATAGCCCCAATTATAATTTCGTAGATTTGTGTGTACTCGTAATAAGAGTTCGCAACTTTCCCATGACCATTCAACCATTCAATAGTCCCAATTATAATTTCGTAGATTTGTGTGTACTCGAAATAACAATTTGCAACACTTACATAAATAGTTTCTTGCAATAACCATACCACAAAAATCGATTGTCACGCCTGGCCCTCATAGTGATATGCACTGGAGTCCACATACTGACCCGAGTGAACTGTACGACCGGCTGTTCAGAGCAACACATACCGACACGCTCGCTTGACACAACTCACATCACACACTCGCTGCATCTTAACCTTAACTGTGTCGACTCACCCCAGTCAAGTTCTCAAGTCAAACATTTGAATCCACACCTGACACACTTCCGATTTCATAGCGCGTTCAAAAATCTTATTCCGCTTCTGCTTCTGGAATATTTCTTCTTGTGTCATAAGGCAGACATGCATGAAAGAGTAAAGGCCGAAATAAATATAAATAGCTTCAAAATAACATAGTGAATATGGTAGACCACAAAAATATAATGTAATGTCTTCGGATTTCCTTCCGCGAAACGCGATTCCTTCAAATGAGGTGACTCAGATGTGCTCTTATTATTCTATCGTCCATGACGTAACGGGGACAGTACGGAGAGCTGACTCGCCTGGCCTATCATATTCTCTGTGCTATGGAGCTATACAGTAATAGTAATTATTGGACATATTATGCCTACTTTAGCTATATTCCCTCGTGAGGTTGTTACACACGTTCGAAACCAAACCACGTGGCACTACAGCCCATGAAGAGCCTAGGCCTACTAAGCGACCGCTGCCTAGCCATTTGGCATGGAGATTATGGGGTGCGCGTGGTCAGGGCGTTGGATCCCCTTGGTCGTTAATCTTGGTCTCCGTGACCGGAGTGCTGCCTCACTGTGAGCGATGCAACTCAATTGTCCTCACGAGGCTGAGTGCACCCCGTTCCAGCCCTCGCGTCAGTTTCTAAAATACCACGACGGAGCCGGGAATCGAACCCGGGACCTCCAGGTGCGAGGCAGGCGTGCTAGCCAAACACCATTACACACGTTTAGTGTCTGAAATTGGCGTACTCTTGCAAGTAAGTATTACCTTATTGTAAATTGGTTTCTTTTTTCATTTTTATTTCTGATGGAGGCAGTTTTTGTTTCATTGATTTTGTGAAATAGGTCTAGACATTACGAATGTGTCTGCTTCCTTGAACACTGGTTTACCTTGCTGCTCTTAGCCTACACCCATGTACGCTTCCTTATCCCCAATGAGTTGTTTGTGTCTTTCCTGGGGATGGCGGGTGAGCACAGTGCACAGAATGTACCAACATAGCTGGATTTAAATTAAAGTTGTACAGTATTTTCAAACGTTGACGAGTTTTTAAGATTTTTACCAGAATGTATGGAATACAGACGTACAATTGTGTGCCGTGATTATTGTATTAATAGTCTTTTCGTGTGTAACAAACACATAGTTTTCCGTGACTATCATGGATTTATCACCAACTGCATACGCCCTTTGTTAACGGCAGCTGCCGCAGTGGGAAACTACAGGATTTTGCTGGTGGCTGGGTTGTGTATATCTGGAAGGTTTATTAGGTCCTCGGAGTCCTTCAGTTCTGATCAAGTTAAGTGTGACCCAATTAGAAAAACAGCATATGTGTGTAGGTGATTGAAATCTAGGTTATCGCGTATCTCGACAAAAGTGAGTATAAAAAAGAAACTAAGTACGCTCACCACGTAACATACATATCGTACTGTTGCCACATTGTTACGTTTCCTAAAATGCATTCCATTATTTACTAACCACTGAGGTATAGGCCTACAATAATACTGGTACGCTGTATATAGACGAAACAACTGCGTTTCATTATTTACGTATATCGCCAGAAAGCCACAATCGACAGCGCGTCGGGTCGCGTTGGCTTGTCGCACAGGCTCAGGCTGGAGTTACCAATAGACCCCATTGACCCCGGCCTAGGGACGCACCATTCTGAGGGGCGCAAAATTAATCCGCATTTTTTTTTTTGTCAGAAAATGTCCATAAAATGTTATAGACTACAATACACGTCTATATTTGCATTTTATGATTTAAATTAAACATTCCAAAATAATGGCAATTTTTCAATTTATATTGTGGCCATCAATTTCCAACAAATGTTTTGCAACAGTAGATTTTTCGACTTCATCTTGTGATGTTTCTCACTTGCTTGGTGCCACTTGGCAACCACATGTAATGTTTTACTTTTTCCTGAAGTATCGTGGTGAAACCGCTATAAACCTTTTTACCGGATGGGCGCCATCGTGTCCAATTACCATTTGGACATCGAAATATACAGGTAACCAAACTTACCATAATATACCTCGGCTATTCAGATTCTTGTAGCTCAGCCCGTAGGGAAACTTATGCATCCAACCAGAATGATATATACCAAGAGAGGAGAGAGTCGTCTTACAGTTAATTCTAAATACTAGGAGGAAATACGCAGACTGAGTTTAAGGAATTTACTTTAATGACATTACTAATAGAACAAGATATATTAAACATAAGAAAGGAAGATTTACTGAAGTTACGTTTGACGATGTGGCATGAAGCAAGTGACGACGGAGACATGACGTTAAGATTATTACAAAAGCTGAGAATTTACATTTAAGGTGCCCAAATCAAAAATTAAAATAGTGAACAGAGAAATACGCAATTTTGTCGTTTGCGCTCACCAATGCTGGATTCTTCTGGTTTGCTTTGCGTGTTACAAAGCAATGCTTCTGTCTGATGCTGGATAAAGTTGCCATCACGATGTTGTAGATTAAGTGATATATGATTGATTATAGTTGATGTAGTGATGAAGATCTGACTTCTAAAATCACTTTAATAATGATTAGCCCAATACACGACTAACATTATACGTAAGCCTGAACAGAATATGACCTAGCATACTTTCAAATTGTAAGCGAAGTACTGCTAATAATATTTAAATGAAGTAATCCATACTCAATAGTAGGAATTTGTCGAAGGAATATCGAAGAAGTGGGGTCGTCGAGTCCAGAGCAAGGTCTTATAAAAACATCACCTTACCCTCACTCTAGCACCTTAGTTTCAAAAGTTTCAACCAATCAAACTTCTCTCGTCCGATAACAGTCATCTCTTCCTCAACTGGTCGTCTGCGATTCGTCCTTTTATAGCTTTGTCTGAATACTCAGAATTCGTGGCCTTGTAGCTAATAAATATGTTGGTGTTGTTGTGTAGCAAGATTTCCTTGTCTTGGATGGACTTAACCTGCCTTGAACCTTTTTCTGAGAAAGGCCCCTCAAGTAGCGTCTGTTTCCTTGTCTTCTCTTCATCCTGGTATCCCTCCCGCTGTGAGCTAGCAGACATGTTAAGCTATCGTTGCGACATATTTCCCTGCCTTCCTAACTGACTGAAAATTGCTACGTATTCAACTTGCTTTGTCATGTCGTACAAATGATCATAATTATGTATTAGTTTATAAATCTTCCCTTTGAAATCAATTAATTAAATATGAACCCTGCTTCACTCATCAACAACCAATATAAAATGATAATAATAATAATAATGCAGTTATTACAGAAATAGTGTGGGTGGTTATAATATTTCCCACTGAATTAAATAATAATAATAATAACAATATCTCAACTTCGAAGATATTACAAGCTTTAGAACAGGGATGTTTTATGATTTAGCCTATTAGTAGAAAATTTAAATCTTGAATATTAATATCAGTTTAATTTGAATAATTCATTATGCATATTTGTAGGTTGTATGATGTAGTGTATATGTATATCGGAATATATGTAGTGTATAATGAGTCTTAAATGGTTTAAACTTATTTTAATATCTCGTTTGCCTATTTATTTTTAGTTTATATATACACTTTTAGAAACAGTTGATTCTCTCATTATTTTAATTTATTTAATTTATTTTACTTCACGATACATTAGAATAAAATGAAGATTAACTTCACAAAGTCCTTTCTGAGGTCTAAATTCTCGTTCCTTCACGTTGGTATGAAGAGGTGGCGAAAAAACCAACGGGCCTGGGAGCGCATAAAATCTAAATCCGGCCCTGCACAGGCTAGGTGTGTATTTGTGTGTAAAGCCTTATTTACACTAAGAATTCATCGTTGAATCCTTTAGGTTCGTTCATGGCAACATGGAGGCCGCCATTTTGTGTCTAGGGAAGTTTTATAGTGTAAGGTATCACGATCTATACTACCTAGTTCCCCGTCGCACATCAAATTTACACTTTCAAGAAATTTCCAAAATTAAATTTGCTAATAACCCAGAGAGAGACCTCAGTAATTTTCATTGTTGCTTTCGTATATTATGCACCAATAATAATAGTATTAATATATGTGAATATATCGATCATGAAACACCTTCTCCTCATTTGTAGCTTCAGGCAAAACCTGACACATTCCACGGGGTTTTCAGCGTGTGTGGTATCTTCATGATATGGTTACTTGTATCATTTTGTTTTGGTTACTGTTATGTATGTGCTCGTAGTCATGACTAGGATCGAGAAAGTGGTGGTCGTCACCTTAATTTAGGCACTATTCAGATATTCGCCCAGAGTAGATATGGAAAACCACTTCTAGGGTAACCAAGAGTGGAATTTGAACCCACTTCCCTCTCAGTTGTCCTCATGAAGCTTAATGCACCCTGTTCCAATCTTCATAAAATGTTTAAAGGCATCCATGGAAGGGGAACCCCGTTTGTCTGTGTAGGGAGGTATTACCTCTACATATCCCTAGACCACCCTCTTGAAAGTAGAGCTTGATCTTTAGTAGACAATTGTCTACTGGCATGTAGTTTAAATTATACCAGTGGAATCTTGCGAAATTCTAGGATTATCTTACCAAAAGGACAAGTAATTGAATTGTATGAATCAAATTGCTGGCTGAGAATGACTTCCTCAGCCACAAGATAGGCTATCAGGGTTTGTTCATAAATTAGATTCTCTCTTAAAGGTATAACTAAATGCTTTACTTTGCAGTAAATATATATAGAAATATTATTGGAATGTGGATGTTGATGCCAGTTGATGGATACTTGCATGTTACTATTTCTGGAGAATTATTTCCCCAATTAGACTCTGACATTGCATGATCAGGAGCTATTTTAAAATGTACTGCAACTCGCCAGTGCCAGAAGACTTTTAAATAACAGGAATTCTTGAATTCTTGTTCCATTTGCTATATTTGTCATCTAACAAACAGTAATTTATGTAATGGAAATTTCAAATGCAAGATATTCAAAACCGTTGAGACATGATGTATCTTGAATTCCTGGAACAGTGAGCGTAACAATCAGCATGGTATTTATCAGGGACAGTTCGCCTAAATGTGCTGTCAAGGTAAATTAATGAAAAGCAGCTCAGTAATATTGCATGTGAGTTACATTGGTTGATGTTGCTCCTTAGTCCTACATGCCTTACTTAACACATCTGGAGATCATTTCTTATCAAATAGCCATATTTCTACTACAGATGTGCTCACGGGCTGCAAGTAAGTTATACGACTATACAGATGAACGTTATAATAAGACTAGTTAACAAGGGTTTTGCCACAAGGGTGAAAAAGGTCATTTAATTCAGTTATTATTTGTGTTCATAATGAATATGAAATTCAGATATTCAATAAGATCGATTGTTTCTATTTTGGCCAAACCTATTCACGTATCCCTAAACAATTGATTCGTGACAATGCCAACGTGATTGTCCTCTTTCGACAGGATGAACGAAACATGCGTCTTATCTACGATGATCACGTCAATCCAGACATGACGTGTCAAACATTTACATAGGTGTGTGCTATGTGTTGGAACGCTCGCCACCACGGCTGTTTCATCATCGATAAGCTGAGTGACATTGACAACGGTCGCTACCACATGGAGTTTCTTCATTTCATTCGTATTTAAGGCGCTGCATGGATTTTTCACACATCATTCGTTCGTACATCATGGCGACGGAAGGATATCAATTAAAGAAACATATTATCCGTGCACGAAATAACATTCGCCGCAAATATTGTGTATTAAACGCACTCATGCCGATATTGAAATGTTTGTCCAGAACCATTTAAAGTCACCTATGGAGGCCATGATAAAGCTATCGTCAAAGCCGGATAAGCTCATGACGCTATCGAAAGCAACGCAGACGATCAACGTGGAGGAAGGGGATGGCGAAGATGAAGAGCCTGTTTTTATATCTATAAGACAAACATACCTTCCACAGTTTCTGACAACGACCGTAATTGCCGAAACACCCTCCACCTCCAAGGAACCTACTTTGTCAGAGGTATTGGCAACACCTAAAAGACAGGCCAAACTGAATACCATTCATTTTAAGATTTTTGTAAGTTTGCTTTTTACGTAAACTACCAATACTACCTATGGTATTCGCTATGAAGATGATCGTTTCCGGATTGGTGATTTAATTATCAAGATACATGATCATACTTTTGTCGTGAAGAGTGTTCGATATAAATTAACGATTGGCCTTCTAGATCTTTTACTGTATTTTTACGTTCCCCTCTTCCAGAGGACTGTACCCAAAATGATATTAAAAAGTATAAGGCCATCTTGTTTCCTACGAATGCTTATAGACGTAATTACATCCGTTCCGAAGGGGTTAATACCAATAAAGGAACCAAGTATAGAACCATAATTTTGAAATTGTTTCCTACCTCTCAGAGTACCCGCCGTGGACTGTCTGCATCTGGTGTCAAGTTTAAGAAATTGAAACCACTCGTCGATAGTGTCTACTGGAACGATCCAATACGTTGGTCAAACACCTGCAGCCCTTACATGCCTCAAAACAAGCTGGACATACTGGTCATGAAGGTGAACTATTAGAAATAGAAGAGGGGCAACGCCATGCCAGCATTATCGTGTGATGGCTCCACGCGTCGCCTCCTCCTCGCCAGTTAAGACGGCCATTGCTCACAAGTTACATCGACCAGCTTGTCTCCTCTACCGTCGTCGTCGTGTCTTCACACCAGGTATCGACGATCTGTGGTAAGCCGATCTCGTTAAAATGATACCCCATGCTAACGATAACGACGGTGTTCTCTATCTGCTTACCGTCACCGACGTCTACTCCAAAATGGTATTTGCTTAACCGGTGAGGTGCAAATCAGGTCCTCTGGTCATCGCTGCATTCAAGAACATTATTCAACAATCCAAACGACAACCTCGTCTGCTCCAAACGTCTGCTGCAAGGCAAAGAGGTTTTCAACACGACGTTAACCAGCTTTCTCAAAACATTGGGTATCCGTCACTATTCAACCTATAATACGTAATCTGAAGGTGGGTGTGGTTGAACGTTTCAACCGAACCCTAAAGACACACATGTGGCGAGAATTTACAGCAAGGAGAAATTATCGCTGGCTTGAACTTGTGGACAGCCTAGTGGTACAATACAACAATACCAAACATAGAACCATCGGCATGAAACCAATACTTGTCACCAAGAACCTTAGACGGTTGGATCATCTTCATCAAGGCATCAAGACAGCTGATCCACGACGTCATCACTATTGTGTTGGTGATTATGCACGCATCAGTAAACATAAATTCATCTTCTCTTAAGGTTACGCCCCCAACTGGGGCACGGAGATTTTTCCATTCGCAAAGTAAACCTTCACGATTCCGTCACCTATTTACTCCAGGACGACACCGGACAGCCCATAGAAGGAGGCTTCTACGTAGAGGAACTTCAAACGACGCAGTTTCCCAAACACTACCCAGTGGGAAAGTGCTTCGAATACGTGGACAGAAACTCTTTGTAAATTGGTTAGGGTTTAACTTAACCTTTAATTATTGGATTAATAAATCTGATTTAATCTAAACCAGTGATCTTCAACCCGCGGCCCGCGAAACGATTTAGTTTCAATAATTCACATTTGATAGTATTTCGATAGCCACAACAGTGTTATGTTGATGTACCGAAGAACAAAGAGTTCAGAAGATTGCATCATTTTGTTGATTTTTAAATGTTATCATACTTCGTAGGCCGTACTAGAGGATTTTGTAAGCGGCGAAGCAAGTGTGGCAATCCTGAGACTCAAGGTCAGTCAACTGAGACTGCTTTCCACGGTGCACTAATCAGCATCACCTGATGTCTCCTAGCGAGTGAACGCTTGTTTATGTTTTTTGAATAATGGCTATGAGTAGTAACAAACAGAAAATTGCCGATGAGTACCGAGTGTTCCAAGAAAAGTGGACTGACCTGTACTGTTTCGTAAATATAGAAAATAAACCAGTTTGTTTAATTTGTAATGAATCTGTCTCCTTTATGAAAGCGTACAATTTAAAGTGGCATTATGACGCCAAACACGCCTCCAAGATGGACTCAATCCAAGGACAATTTCGAATAGATAAGGTACGAGATTTAAAGAAAAAATTAGAAAACCAACAATCCTCGTTCAATTGGCAAAATGCTGAAAGTGAATTAAGTATTTAAGTTAGCTGCATCATTTCTGAACAAATTGCTAAGAAATCAAAGCCATTTACGGATGTTGATTTTGTAAAGCAGTGCATGGAATCGTCAGCTGAAATTCTATGCTCGAAACAAGAGCATTTGTTTTCAATGGTTAGCTTATCTGGAGTTACTGTGGCCAGAAGAATCGTAGAATTAGCCCAGGATATTGAAAAAGCACTAAAAGACAGTGCTTCAAAGTTTGCTTTTTATTCAATGGCAGACTCAGCTCAGTTAGCTATTTTTATCAGAGGAATCGACCAAAACTCTTCCATTACCGAAGAAATGGACGCTCTCTTTCCAATGAAAGGCACAACTAAAGGAATTGATATTTACAAGTCTTTGACTTCAACTTTACATCGAATTGGACTAAAGCTGAACAATCTGTCCGGTGTTGTTACTGATGGTGACCCAGCAATGACAGGAAAACATGAAGGTGCTGTGGCTCTGGTCAGAAAAGACGCGTGCGAAAATAGGCAATTCATGCAATACCATTGCTCTATCCACCAAGAAAGTTTGTGTGCAAAAAGTGTATGTTTCAAGGATGTGATCAAAGATGTGACTAAAATCGTGAATTTCATCAGATCATCACAAGGATTGAACCATAGGGAATTCTAGACTTTCCTTGGTCAGATGGATGCAGAGTATGGTGATATATATTACACAGAGCTTCGCTGGCTCAGTCGGGGAAAGTTTCTAAAAATGGTTTTCGATCTGAAAGAAGAAATCTGTACATTCTTGGAAAGTAAAGGAAATACAGTTCACCAGCTCAACGATCCCAAATGGATGGCTAATTTTGGGTACTTTACGGATATCTCAGTGCATCTCAACGATTTGAATATTCGACTGCAAGGTAAGAACATCAAGTTGAGGCATTTTAGAAAACCTTTGGTTGTGGGAGAGCCAACTATTAAAGGGTGAATTCACACAATTTCCAACACTGTCGCAATGTGAAGTTCAAAACAAGGGAAAGTACAGTGAAGCACTTACTGTTCTACGATCTGATTTCAGTAACAGGTTTGAAGATTTCAAGTAAAATAAAAAATGATGAAGCTATTTTGTTCACCATTTGCTGTGAATGTGGAAGACTATCACGAAAACATACAAATGGAATTTATTGAGTTTCAGTGTAATAGCGATTTACAGGTGAAATTTAAAATTTTTGGACTTTTGGTGTTTTACTCACAGTATGTTGAAAAAGATCAATTTCCAGCAATCAGATCTCATGCTCTGTCGACAGCATCCCTCTTTGGCAGCACTGACATCTTTGAGCAGCTATTTTCCAAAATGAAGAATGTGAAGTCAAAATTGAGGAATCGTGTTTCTGACACTCATTTAGAGAAATCTCTTCGAATTGCTTCATCCAACATAAAAGCCAATGTTGACAGATTAGTGAAAGAGAAAGTGTCAGATTTCTCATGGACCTAAAAAAAATATACCATTTTCATATTTTTAATTTAGTTTTGTGTTTTGTGACATATTTTAATATTGATTTCACTGTTTTAAAACTAAATCAAAACTTATTTTAAACAAGTAGTTCCGTGAAGAACTATACAGCATATTTTCATATATCCTGCTCATGCTAATTGCCTCTATCAACATAAAAAAAATCAGTTTAATTGCTTTAACAGATTCTTAGATATTGAGAACCGTCTAAATATTTCAGATTGTCGCCTGGTTGGATTTTTATTTTTGTATTATTACATTAAGATTATTGTGTACGTGTGGTATTCAAACTTCAATCGGATGATTAGAACACAAGAAGTAAAAACGAGATTTTAAAATTACGCACAGCAGCCATCTTGTGATTATGCAAACAATTGAAATAAATTAGATGCCAGTGGATCAACATTTGTATAAGCATTTAACGTGCAACGTTTCACGGCACTCGGATAGTTAATTCGCGAGAAACGTCCATTTAAATATTTATACTTCGCGTCGCCGCCATGTTGGATTTTTGCTTACCAGGTTACTGAAAGTCCTATAGGTGAACATATGTTCATAGTCTCTATGAACATAAAAAAAATCAGTTTGGTTGCTGTAAAAGATTCATAGATATTGAGAACCGTCTAAATATTTTGGAAGCTCGCCATTTAGGATTGTTATATGTATAAGCCATAGAGCTACGTACCATTCAAGGACAATTATTGCCTAGGTTCATTATTCAAACTTTCACTTCGATCGCATGATTACGACACAAGAAATAAAAACTTAATTTTAAAATTTCGCACAGCCGCCATATTGAGGTTATGTAAACAATTGAATTAAATTAGATGGCAGTGCATTACAATCTGCAAAATCATTTACTGTACCACATTTCACTGCGCTCAGAGAGTTAAATCACGAAAAAAGTCTATTCAAATATCTCAAATTCGCTTGGTCGCCATGTTCGTTTTGTACTTTACAGGTTTATGAAAGTTACATAGATTAACTTGTACCAGTGCCCTTTATCACCGTACAAAATTGCAGGGTGATATCTGTAACAGTTTCGGAGATATAGAATGTCAGTGAAATATTTCGCACAGCCGCCATTTTGAGGTTATGTAAACAATTGAACTAAATTAGACTCCAGTGCATTACAATGTGTATAAACATTTGCTGTACCAAGTTTCATTACGTTTGGATAGTTAAATCGCGAGAAAAGTCTATTTAAAAGTCTCAACTTCCCTTGACCGCCATGTTGGTTTTGTAGTCATCAGGGTTTTGAAGTGTCATAGATGAACATCTATTAGTGCCCTTTATCACCGTACACAATTTCAGGGCGATATTGGTAATAGTTTCGGAGATATTGAATGCTAGTGAAATATTTCGCACAGCCGCCATGTTGGATTGATGAGACGTAACAAAATTTGAAGGGCACGGTCGAGGTCGCCGGGAATAGTGCTATGAACTTACCGAGTTTCATTGAAATCGCTCCAGCCGTTTAGATTTTATTAGGGGGACACACACACACACCTCACACACACACACACACGCACACACACACGGACAAAAGGTGATCTCATAAGCCTATTTTTTCAAAATTGAAAATAGGCTAAAAATGATGTTTTTTTCCAAGTTGAAAGACCAATATTTATATGCAGTAGAGATATAATAAGATTAATGTGGCCCTCAAGCCCTTCCATAACAAAAATTTGGCCCTTCTTTAAAATAAGGTTGAAGACCACTGGTCTAAACCATTTGCCGCGTCATTTTATTGCCCTCGCATGACATCCTATTCCCTTTGTCTATGCCACGCCCTCTTCGTCAAGAACCAACATGGCCGCCACTCTCTCTCGTCCTGTAACGTCATACGCTGTCACGAGACAGGTATTTGCTTTGTAGTGGTTCAAATGCCTCCTCCTCCTGAGGAGTTATGAAGAAGTGAGCCATCTCGCGCATGGAACTTATGTGGGGATGGCCGCCCATTAGCTGACCCAACGTCTCCCATGACCTTGAAAACTCGAATTTCAGTTTTGCAGTTAGACTCCAAACTCACGTTTGGCGTTTAGACCTGTACTACCCCAAACGTCGTTGGAAATTATAGTATAACCCGTTTCGATCAGCCACATAGGCCCCACTCAAAACATTAATTTCCTCTCTGGTAGGGGTAGGTTTCATCCCAGAGTCGAATTGACTTGCACTAGGGGAAGAGAGCGTCGCTACCTCTCTCTTGAACTGTCACCCCTATTTTCACACTCGCAGTTTAGGGTATAATTGCCTAGTGGGTTTAGAATTACAGTGAGTTTAGAGTGATATTGAGTTTAGAGTGACATTGCATTACTACTTAAGTCAGCTAGGTCCATGACACGGAAGCCCTGGGTTCAATGCCGCGCCATGTCAGGCCTTTTAGAAACTGGCGTGAGGGTCATAACGGGGTGCACTCAGCCTCGAGTGGAGAATTGAGTAGTTGTCTGATCTGAGATTCAGCGTTCTGGTCAAGGAAACCAAGATCGGCCGAGGGCACTCGACGTGGTGACCTCGCTTCACCCTACAATCTGTAGGCCAACAGTGCTGGGCAGCGGACGCTTGGTAGGCCAAGGCTCTTGAGGGCCTAAGTACCACGGGATTGGTTTTTGTTTTATTAAAGTAACATTAAAAATGTGCTGCCTGCAATCCATGGTCGATGAATATGTGCAGTTTTACAGCATATTCACGAGAGTACTGATAGGTATTAGCAAACGATAACACCGTGTGTTTAACTGATTGTGGTGTAATCTCATATCTAGCGAGTTCGGCGGGGATGCTCAGTCCGCACTCTGGCGGCATGCCAGCAGAGGCTACAGACTCTCTCATAACGGAAACGACGAATCTGTCTGTCGTTACTTTCTGCATGAGGATGGCACCCCCAAGTTTTGTAGCTAAGACGTGAGAGGAATGAGATGTATAGTCTGTTACCAAAGACGGCGCTCTAAAAGTCCCTATAATCTCATCATTGTCGGAGCTTTCATTTTCATCTCTCTCTCTCTCTCTGGGACCATATCCCATCTATTGGAGCCCAGCGAATTCCGTGTCTGAATTTATTATTAGGCTCAGAATCTCATCGTGTCCAGGCACGTGCTTGTTGTTCCTAACGGCTCCGTGTGCCGGCACGTAGCATCACCTTCAAGTTTGATACAAATCGAGACATGTCTTAATTCCGTTGTTCAAATAGTCTGAGCACTGAATATCAACAAGGCTTACACTCAGTGCCCATTAGGTAACAGGGCAACGCAAGTCCAGGTTACTGAGGTTGCTCACCCTTCCGAGATAGTGCAGACCCCTTTCTCAAATATCTCCCTTTTTGATTTTAAGTTCGATTCCCGGTCAATGCATGTGAGATTTTCGAAGTGAAATGCCATGTCCTGTGGTTCGGATTCCACGTAAAAATGAGGTCCCGTGGCTCATGATCTCGCGATTAACGGTCACGTTAAACTACAAGCTTCCTTTTTTTTTATTTTAACGCAATAAACATATTTGTCACAGTATTAAATACGAATTCTCTAGATATACTGTAGTTAAGTAATCTGACATATTGCTTGAGTTTTAATTGTTGTTGTTTCATTCGAGGGGTTTGAAACATCGCACAGTGTGTCGAATCCCATATCTAGGTGGAAAAAATTCACTGCCGCAAATGAAAGCGAAAACTGGCTCATTCGATAGTGAACAAACCTGATGGTGACATTCGGTGTTCCTTTACGGTGTCTGGTGCGTAGAAGGGAGGGGATAGGTGCTGAAACATCTTCCTGGCAGTTATCAGCTCCTTTGATAGAAGGTGTCGGAGTGAACCGAAGGCTATGTTTCTAGTGAGTTCAACGAGGGGTGTCTTCTGCGGTTCATGGAATAGTGAAAAGAGGAATGTGTTCTCACTTTCATGCGTAATACAGGCTTTCTGCACTAAATAAATTATTTACTTTATGAGTGCCTCATAATACTACTTCACTTTAAACGTCATTCGATGGGAAATTTAATGTAGATTCAGGATCTGTAGTGGTTTGGTTGGGCACGAATGTGCATGATGGTTTATTTTCTTATTTTCAGTGACTAGGTGGGCCTTACCGCTAGAAGAACTTTTCAACGCGTGGCAGTCATGTCGTAAAGAGGGGCGTACTGCACCCTTATATCTGGATGATCCACCAAAATCCCAGGTTGGAAATAATAATGGATTGTATTGAAGTCCTGGCTAAAAACAACATGGTGCTACTTGGCGGAAACACTCAGAATAAGGAACAGGATTTTTTTCAAACGGAATGTGCTATAGTAACTAACTACAGAACAGTAGGTTTCTCTATCTACTCAGGAAAAATGAGAATCTATGAAAATCTCGGGCGTAAGGATACGGATCAAGTCCCTTGGGAACTTCCACCCTACAGCACATTCCACTACCATATAACTACCAAGATAATGCCAATTTCCTATAAAAGATCAGGGAATCGTAACAACGTGCCTGTCGTATTTATTTACTAAACAATTACACGTTTCCTAACACTAGCATTGATTATATGCATTAATAACTTGAAATAAGATCAAATGACCAAATGTCATTGCTTCAGTTACATGAAATACATATTCGTTTCTATAAGAAACCATAAATTATTTCAAACGCTCTTATAAGCTTGAATAAAATCATGACTTAAATAGCAGCAAACAACTGCTGTGCCCTAGGTAACGGGAGTTTTATAACAAGAAAAATGTTATAAAGTTTAAAAAAATATCCCGAAAAATAAATGAAGTTTCCCCTGACGTAGATCTCCGTCATTACAAAAACTATTCATTGCTCTATACAATTTATCTTCCGCCTACTATCACTTAAATTCTTCTCATGGAAGCGATAAAAATCTCTACATACATTTAAATCACAAGTTAAAAAATTATAATGCGCGTAAATGTAACAATAAACCTTTCTTTAATTTCTTAATACAATTTATGTACAACACAAATATTAACGTTGTAGTTCAGCAACTACTCAATATAAAATAAAATGTATTCAACGGTCCAACCGCTTTCTTTACTGACAATTTAAACTGAAATTGTCTTCCTATTTCTTTACTGCTTCTCAAAGGACTTTAGACAATAATCCTTTACCATACTATGTCTTATTCGTGAAAGTGTGACAATTCGGGATTCTATAATCCATACAATTAAGTAGAGACATAGTTCATAGACCTCCTACAACTGGTATGTCGGCATAATAAAAATACTTAATAAAAATAAGAATTTCCACTGCGTTGAATAAATACCGTAAATTCAATATCAGATTAAGAATCATTTAAATAGATCTCAGTTTACTCGCAGTTTCTTCAGAGATCCATGGATCATATCATTTCTTTCAGATTCAACTTCATCCAGGATCCGCTGTCCTGTGAATTTCAAGGAGTTTCAACTCTGTGAGACTATTGCAATAACTTCCAATACTAATCAATATCAATAATACTGCATCTTCATAAAACATCCTACTTCAACCTCAAAATATGCGCAAGTCTGTCACTACAGACATTCATTCAAGAATTGACCAATGGCTTCACAATTGCCCATTGTCATTCAACAAATACCTCCGTCTGCTCCGGGAATAAAAAATCTCTCTCTCCTGAGATGCTTCGCAGTTTCTTCCAAAAACATATACTTCTTAACTCAATTCTCATAGTTACAACATTCTCAATAAAAATATTTAATTAAAATACTGGTTCTATCAATGAATTAACTTAATAGGTAATACGATAAAATACTAGTCTTCAAATAACAATCTTATTTCTTTGTATCACTCACATTTCATAAAAGCTTTCAATTAGCTGTAATATTTCTTTAAATCTTTCTTCACATTCTTATTACTTCAAAAATACGCTGTAATTCGTATTTGTTAACTTGACATTATATTCCTTTACATATTCTTCCTTTAATATATTTCTCACAAACTTTAATACTTTATAATCGTTAGTCACCAAATATGTATAACCAAATCTGTCTAATAAGTTATCAGATCGTGATTTTACATTGATCTCTACATAAGATCTTTAAGAATCGCATTCTCTAAACTATACAGTAGCCTAACTCTGTATAACACTCTTGGAACCAATTTCCATTATTATTATCGTTGACAAAAAACGATATCATACAATTCAAAAATTGACAAAATGTGATCTGAACACATTTAAACTTTACCATAAAAATATTCTGAACTAAACTGTAAAATCTCCTCATTCAAATTTCAAAAGTCGCAATTTCCAAAAATTCCAAATAAAATTCTAAATAATCAAAATCGACGAAAAACGTGAATAAACATTCACATGATATAGTTATGAAATTATAACGTCGAAAACTACAATAATATTCTTAAAAACGTAGAAAAATGGCAACAATAAATAGTTGTCGGATATTCTCAAATGTTCTACAATACTCTACAAATTGGGATATATGTATAGTTGGTCCGTAGACTACCTTGTGTTGCGTTATAGATGACCAGAAGTGGGCTTTCTTCGCTATCCTTTAGAAACGGATTGCTTCCAATAGCGCGAGACTGCATGATGTCGTGCGGTATTCTACGATCTCCTACAGAAGTTCCCACGCGGTCAGGTTCGGGATTCAAACTCTATCATCATCGTGTTGCCGTTCCTTCTGCTGGTGAATCTTCTTGTATGAGATGGCAAAGCCCTTTCTCTCTTGTTTGGCGCTGGGTCCACCCTAGCCGCCCTCGTTCTGGAATTCTTCTTCTTCTTCTTTCGCCAAAGTTCTGATATATATTGTCATTTTAGTTGTTGAAATGACTTGTAGATGTAGAATTTTCTGAATGGGAGGGACGAGATGTTAATCTCTCCCGCGAGATTGATGTTATGTCATTTCGAATATTCTTGCTGCCGTCACAGTTCTGTCCCCATAACTTCTTAGTTGATCATCATGACTCCTGTAGATTCATTAATAAATTTCTCCCTCAACTTCAGGAATTTCGACATGGTTAATAATGTAGATGGGTTTCAGTAACTTTTAAATTTCGTTGAATGTCGACTTTATATATCTGCTTGCACAAACTAAGTGCCTTCGTTCGTGAATCTCTATTTGCTTTGTTGTATTGTGGAGTAACTTGTTGAGACGTCCTTCTTCGCTGAAGTCGTAAGTATTAAGAGCCTCGATTCTTCTCTCATTTCCCCCTCATCAGAACACGGATCTGATTGGTCGCTTATTATCGATGATCATAATAATCCTTAATTAAATAAATAATTCACCGCAAATTTAATAGATAGTTCTTATGTATTATTTAATATCTTCCATGATATTACGATGTGTTAAAATCATCCTGGTAATTAGCTATGCTCATTACATTGCTTGCTCTTGTTTAAGTAAGGTCGCTTCTCATTGGCTGCGTGCCACGCGCCGTGCCCGCGTCTTCCCCTTCCACACTCTAGACACACTTGCAACGCGTGCTGGGGTGGGCTCTCCTTCGGGAGTCCTCGATTCTGCTCGTGCACGCTCGTCCCGTCTTTGTTCAAACGACGCAGTCTAGCTCCAAGTTCCCCCACGTGACTGCTAATATTCTCATTGGTCGGCTCGGTTAACTCGGTTAACTCTGCGATGTACAAACCAGTTTTATGTCGACTTCCAGAGTCGCTATATTTTATCATGGGACAATTAAGAAAACATTTGAAGAGATGAATAATTTCCTGGCTCATATCTATATAAGAGCACAGTACAGACGTCATATTTCAATATGTTATGATAAATTTGATCCTACAACTCTCACTGACACTCAGGTTCTGGAGATAAGAAACAAAATTAAGTTGATATCCCATAATATTAACAACAAAATGGGAGAGCGCAGGTAGAAGAGAAGAACGATCCCGGAAAAAATTCGGTGATTGGTTAAATGGGACGGATTTCATAGTTTTTAGTGAGCAAGAAGACATCGATCCGGCGTATAATCAGAAAACAAGTTGTGTCCCTAATATTTTTTATTTGCAATAGGAGAAACAGGCCTAATATTCAATATATGTTATCTTTATTTCCATGCTTTTCTAGATAAATAATATTGTTTTCGTGTGTGAAATGTGTTTACTAAAACTACGTCATTAACAGGACTGGAAAATGACATTTTGTTATACAGAAATATTGTTTGTATGATTTTGACGAATATCTTTTTATTTTTAGCAAATAAATGTTTTTTTGTGTGTGCACATTTCGTTGTTCTATGTTTAATATACGTTTTTAATATGGATACAGTGACTTCGTTTATTCCCTCAGATAAGGTGTAACAAGAATACTGGATGCAAGTCTCATTGTTATTCATATTTTATCCAGTTTTAAATAGTATGTTTACCACCGTCATAAACTATAATAATACACATCCAATCGTGATTTTTACTACCGAAAATGGACGATTCTTATGTTGCGTTCGGTCATTTTTTACACCTCCCCTTACCCCTCACCCCTGTATATTTACTCCCGAAGATCATACACTTTAGACGATGCCATAAATGAATTCAGCGACCTCGAGAACTGTATATTGCTAACTTTTAATAGAATCCCACCACTATTAACGAAGTTATTAATTTTTTCCTCCTAGAATTGGGATTCGACACACTGTGCATCGTGGTCATTTAGCCCCGTGTACGAGGGTTTGTGTAGAATTTGTCTGATGGCCTGTGTTATTGTGATGGCTGTAGTAGTGTGTGTATTTGAAATTCAGGGGAGGATTGGGAAGGAGGTAACCGTGCCCTTAACTTAGAAACCATCCCAGCATTTGCCTAGAGTAGAAGTGAGAAAGCACGGGAAGCCACTTCCCGGAAGGCTGAGGTGAGATATGAACCTACCTCTTCTCTGTTTTGCCTCACAAGGATGAGTGTACCCCGTTCTCGCCCTCAGACCAGAATTATATTTTCGACTGGCTGCGTGGCTAAGTGGTAATGTTCTCGCCTGTTGTGCTCAAGGTTGCAGGATCAAATCCTGATGCAGTCAGTTGGCATTTGAGGGTGCGCAAATACGAAGGAACTGTGTTAGTAGATTTCATGGCACGTTAATGATCCTTTTCGGGCAAAATTCCGGCACCCCGTTGTCTCCGAAAGCCGTAGTAGTTAAAGACACGTAAAACCAATAACATTATAATTATAGAATTACATTTCTTGGCAGAGCCAGGAATCGAATCCGGACCTCCGAGGCGACAGCCAAGAACGCTAGCCTCTACACCAGAATGTGGACTGCTTGAGTTTCAGGCATTTGCAATATTTTTCATTAAATTTGCATGATTTTGTTTAATGAATCGTTTGTGCTGAATGAATTATGCTGTCAAAATGCCGTCATATAAGATTCAATTGTCATTTTTACTTAATTAACAAACGATAAGGTATTCAGTTTCCATCAGTGGTCTCATTGAAGAGTCGGGTGGTTATGATGTGAAGAGGATTATTCGGTATTGTACAGTACGTGACATTTAGTGCGTACGATATATTATAACCCTTTACGTGCTTGTGGTATTAATCCTCAGTCAATAGGGAGCTCCCTAAGGATTACCATTCCCAGGTAATAACACCTATCGATAAAAATTAAATGTTATTTTGTGTCTGTATTTGAATTTTCTGCTGATACCTCTTTTCTACCATGGAGAAGAATTCAGGCATCATTTCAAATATTGTTTGTTTGTCTCGCATCACGCCAAAGATACTGGCACATATTAAGTTGTTGTTGATTCATTAGGGGCTTTGGGACATCATGGTCACGTAGCCCCGTATACATGGGTGTGTGTAGAATTTGTCTGATAACCTGTGTCACTGTGATGTCTGTACTAGTGTGTGTATTTGTAATTGAGGTTGGATTTGGATCGGAAGTGACCGTGGCCTTATGTTAGGTTCCATCCCGGCATTTGCCTGGAGTGAAAGTAGGAAACCGTAGAAAACCACTTTCAGGATGGCTGAGGTAGGAATCAAACCCGCCTCAGTTTTTCCTCACGAGGATAAGTGTACCCCGTTCCATCCCTCACACCTGAATGACATTGCTTGGAATCGAATCCGGACCTGCGGAGCGACAGCCAAGAACGCTAGCCACTACACCAGAAAGTGGGCTTGGCACATAATTAACGACTGTTGATGAGGTGAAGCGTATTGTTTGGAATTCTCTCACGGTGTTGTGATTGCCAAGTGGTTCATTCCTACTAAAACGAAATGGCTTAAACACTTTTGGGTTATGCCTTTGAGAATCGCGTCACTTAGCATTGAATATATTCACAATTAAGAAGGATAAAATTATGTCATGCTATTTGCCAGCATATTGATGACCCCATGTATAAGCTTAACAATTAATCAGAAATCATTTTTTCAGATGGTGTGTAATTGTAACCGGACAAAAATACATATTGACCGACTGAGAACTGTTTGAAGTAATAGAAGGAACTATCACACATTGTTCAGCAATTGGTTCATTAACGCACCAAATTTTAGAATAAGCACACACGGTATCTATAACTCCTGAATTGACAATGGGAGAAACCAAACCAAACCCGGTGGAGTTACAGCCCATTAAGGGCCTAGACCTACCAAGCGACCACTGCCCAGCCATTTGACCTGCAGATTATGGGGTCCTCCACCGAGATCCACTTTCATAGTGCTTATATACATTCCTGGGTGTCAATTTTATGTGGTTCGAAAACCTGTTAAAACGTTGAAATAATTATGCCCATAAGAATATTGGAAAATAATTTCATCGAAGGAATGGAATAAGTAGATTATTAGGTATTCATTCATTTTGTGAGAGTCTCCTAGGCCTCTCAAAGTTCGATTGTTGCAAAAATGAAAGCCAATACACCTCGTATAACAATCAAGTTGTACGCTATAGGCCGAAATATGTAATACGCAAGTCCTGTGACTACAATTGACCCTAAATCCGATGCATTCTGAAGTATAAACGTTTCCTATTAGACCACGGTACAAGACATCGAATGAGAAATTATGAGAGAGCTATCTACCGTTAACATTCAATAGCCTGCTCGACTTCACCGGTAAATTAAAATTAAAACATTCTATGTGATGACCCCATTTGACGACATAAAATAAAGGATTAGTAAAAATGATCTCTTAAGCTAACTATTCCTAAAATCTCTTTCTTAACATTGAAATAATTTTGAAATCCACCTAGAAGTCATGCAACACACGTTATATAAGAACTGAACCCTACCATCCCAACCCGCAGCAAACCCCTTTAATAAATTTAAAAGGTTATGGGGCATGACAATTCAGCTTTTCAAACTCCGAATACAACCACTTTTAAAATTCTAGAAAATGTTATTCAATGCAGGAATTTTTTGAAAACAATTTTGCTGTTTAGAGCTTTAAAACACCTTTCGTACGCCATATCACACGTGTAAATCGAGTGAAAAAATATAAAGCACCCCTTGACCTCTCCCCCCCCCCCCCCCCGCCTTCCTCCTTCCCCCAAGGCCCATGATATTGTACAGTATTTATGAATTGTATGGCCCGTGTAGGTTCCGGGACAACCTTATACACTTTTTCAAAATGGTACTGCAATCTGTTGGACTGTTCTAGAGTTATAAAATGACGGACCGACAGACTAAAGTCCAATTTCATAAATATAGATGCATGCGAGTGAATATCCACACAATAGTACCGTATTAAGCATGTAATTTTATTGTAAAATAAGGGGGAAAATACTGTCGTGAGTATATAAAACGGAAAGTTCGCCGACTTCCAGCTCTACTGTGGAAGGTCCACTCCAGCCCAAAAATGTCGAATTCCTGTCAGCTTCCGGGCTTAAAATTAAAGTCAGCATGCAATAATTAATTGTTCTTTTCAAGTAATATTCTTCTTCTTAAATACCGTACCCCAAGTCCGTACAGATCCCCATATGCAGGAACACTCCAATAATAAATCTTTAATACATTACTGAAACGTAAGACAGATTTATATACCTGTAGGTTTACACTACAGTATAGTAGTGGTGCACCATGCCGAGTTTCAGATATCGGGTTGTTTCTCTATGAGTTAGGGAAATTCATATCTTAGAAATCGGCATATGCACCTTCTGTAATTTACTACAAGTAAGGAATAAATGTATGCACCAGTAGACACACTTTATAGTAATGGCTCATCAAACAAAATTTCACTTCATTCGCATGATTAGGATACAAGAAATATAAACGTATTTTTAAAATTTCACACTGCTACCAACTTGATTTTCACTGATAGTTGAATTACATTATGAATGCATTTAGCTCTAAATAGAGATTAGCTACGCCAGTTCACTTGGATGTTTAAGTCAGCGGAAATCCCTATTTAAACATTTTATTTTTGTGTTACTGCCTTGTTGGTTTGTACCGATCAGGGTTTTGAAAGACATATGTGTGAACTTCGTTTACCGTTCCTTATTTCCTCACAAAATTTTAGGTCGATTGCAGCAATACGTTCGGAGATATTGAATACCGGTGACACTGAAATTTGAAAGGCACTTTGGAGGTTGGACTGGGTAGTAGTAAATCCTTACTAAGTTCCATCGAAATCGCTCCAGCCAATCAAAATTTGTTTGGGACCCACACACATGTTCACGCAGACAGAAGGTGATATCACGAGTCTATATTTCATATCATGTAGACTATACAGACTAAAGAGGTCAAAGTTCGCTGCAGTTCAAAATTCTGCTATTTTAAAGAGCCCCTCTCCAAAGTTTACATAATCACATTTATATTTGAAATTGATTGTTGACAGTACAAACACCTTTCAATGGAATAGCTGCCCGATATTGATGGCTAAGTTTATGAAAACAATGTTTGTACCCAGAAAAATAAGGTTAATTATTTTAATTTCTCCTTATGGTTTATTAGCAGGCTGAACCTCTATGGTTTTCCATGTGTAAGGGCAGCTATCCGAAATATTTTATGATTTTAAATGATCTAGTCGACTTCATCGTTACGTTACGCCAACGTCACGAAATGTACCGAGAATGCACTGAGGTGGGTGACGTCATAGTATCGCTTGGTGCATGTGTACTGAGTTCACTGGTGAGCTCTGGCGTTATGAGACGGCAACGACACGGCGTGACGACATCTAGCCAGCTCCCTTTCCCAGACCACATACTTCACTCACTATCCAATGTTTACACTGCCAGCACCTGAACCATACATCATTTGACTGTAAATACGAAGCTAGGTGTAACCGTGGAGGTGGCCCCCATCGACATACGGTGTGCACCGTCTCTAAAGAAAGCCCTACATGTGCAAACTGTAGAGATGGACACGCAGCTTCGTATCACGGTTGTAGGCACTTCAAACAAGCCATTAAAAACAGCAGTTGAAAAACAAACAACAACAGCAACAATTCCAGAAACCGATCCCCTCACTTCTCTCCCTCTCGCCAACACTTCCCCCAAGCAATCCCAGTACTCTACATCAAATTTTACAGCTTTTAAGCACGCTTGCAGCGCAATAAACTTAATAAATCCAGGCTTCAGAACAGACCATAAAATTACACATTATGCCAAACCAAATTCACTTCTCAGCTCGACATAAACCATAATACTACCTTCACAAAACTTATTCTCCTTACTGTTGTACAACTATCAAACCAACTATTCGCATTCAAAACCTAAATACCATGAAATGAGAACTAATTAAAATCGCAATAGCCTAGCATGATCAGGTCTCCGGCAGTGTTACTGCATATGCTTACTAAACTCCGCAATAACTTCTAAATTACGGCTAAGTGACCTATCTGCCTGTGTAGTAAAGGTGTTACCGGCTCGCCTGGGATGATGGGTCAACAAACCGGTACTTAAATCTCAAATTTTAAGCTTTACTTAAACAAATTCAGCACTTTTTACAATTACAACTAACACAAAATATTTCCTGCCAGCATTAATACATGCACGACTCCAAACTACCAGTAACCAATCACAGAGCCCGATTCGCGCCCTCCCAACCAATCACAACGCTCTATTACCTACAAGCATACTTAATTACTAAATCCAGCTACAAACTACTTAAAACCAATTTCATTCCTCCCTGGAGCAAATGAGGCGTATTTCCACTATTCTTATGTATTACCTAAATAACTATTATCTACTACAGGTCTTTAAATTACTTCAAACTATCAAAACCAACCCACTAGTGGCCATTCTATCTTCACCTTCCTTTCAAAACTATTATAAAAACTTAAAACACTCTTCTTATTGATATCAATATACTTATTAAATTCTGAAGCTGCTGCTGATACAGAAATTAACTTAACACCTAGGCCTACGGTCGCTGGGTGGTCCATGCGACACACCTGCCCAGATACTGTAGGCATATCCATGGCGAGCCAAATACTAAAGGTCATTTCAAGTCTAGAATACCGTACTTCAAAATTTAAATACTTAAAAAAAGCAACTTAAAACTCTTAATTACTTCAAAAGAAAAAAAAATCCCCTCAATACCAACGAGTTTTTTTTTGTATAATTACTTTTCCTAAATCTACTAATTAAAGGCTAAAAGGAGCTCCTTTAGGAGAACCAGTGCCTGCCACCATCCCATGGGCGCTTGGTCGCGCTTCGCGCGCTAGGGGATGATTACTGCCCTAGTACTTGACTTGACTTGTAACTTTCTAGCGTTCTGATTGTTTCTTGATAATCTAACATGTCAAGAGGCTTTGGCTTCGAGCGAAGCGAGAAGCCTCCAGCCTTTCTAGCATTTATCAGCATTTGTAGCATTTAAAATGATATAAAGTCCAGTCTTTCAGACTAACTGTCTCTTTTTTTTTATATATAAAACGCAGTAATTCAGCTATGTACCACTTAACATTGAATAAGCTATTAACACAAATCATTACAGTGCAATGAGTAAGTCTATGAATTGCAAATTATTTACACGAATTTCCAACACTTGTTTCCTACTTCAGAATTTACAGAATATTTAGAATCTCTACTCTTGAGTAGAGACGAGCATTGACATAGCCAAGCGTGTTAAGACATGGATAGAAACTGGAACATGGCAAGAGAGTCAATATTAAACTGGTTGATCCCAACGTTCGCTAATGTTCATCCATCCTGAGTGTAGATTTTCCACAATCATTGTTAATTAACATCACGATTGTTCCAGGTCGCTCGTCACATAGCCCGAGCCTACATGACAGTTACACTGCCTTAGACATTACAATAACACAATTCGTTAGTGAGAATTCACACTCATATTTACATACAGAGTAAATAATCAAGGTGTCCCTATCACATAAGAGTAGTGCCCACACAACAGGGTACAAAATGAATTATACGTGAAGAACTTGTAAAATACATTGTATAACATTAAGAAAAATCCATGTGCTTACATAATTAGCCTACGTACTTACGTTACGTGATGCCAGAGTCCACTGGATTTTAATAAGACAAATATGTTTTAATACTTCATATGCTACGAAAGGCATTATAACAATAATTTCCCTGGAGGAAAACGCGCAGATATTAATGATATCCCTGTGACACATGATGTATCTCCTACTACGCAAACAAACAACTAGTTCCCGCTCAGGATGGCCGCAGTCAGCACCGGTATTCTAACCTTTGGTCTCCGAACTTCCAGGTCCTCCTTACAGTCAAGGTGCACAATCATATTAGGATGGGAACTGTTCACAACTGGGATGAAAATCACTTTGGTTGTTTGTTGTTATTGATTTTTTTGTCGTGTGGCCTCCTGATAGGCTGAGTGCAGGTCCTCTAGTCGACGCCCGTGGGCGACCTGCGCGCCGGAATTAGAGATGGAATTGATGAAGGTGAATGAAACTGGGCAAGGATGGCCTGTCAGAAGGTACCGGCCCAGCATTTTCCTGGTGTTGAAAATGGGGAAACCACGGTAAACCATTTCAATGAAGGTCGACGATGGGGCTCGAACCCATGCACCTACCGAGTCAGCTGTGCCCCATGACCTAACACTGCGCTCTAGCAACTGTAGCCACCGCTGTTGGTTGTAATCGATTGATTTAGGGGCTTTGTGACATCCCATCAAGTACATGGGGTTATGACCACGATGTCCCAAAATCCCCAAAATGTGTCAACAACAACAACAACAATAACACACTACTACAGTTAGTGCATAAACCCACACACAAATGCACGGGGATGATGACCAAAATGTTCTAAGCTCCCAAAATGAATTAACAACAACCACTACAACAATGACGAAAAATGTAAATTTTATACTAATTGATCCGGCCGTGTCCTTTAAATTTAAATCCCTTTCAACATTCCAACATGGCGGCCGCGCGAAATATTTCACTGACATTCCATCCAAAAATATTACAAATATCACCCTGATATTTTCTATGGTGATAGAGAATACAAAATTACGTTCAGCACATGTCAAGTACAAAACTAACATGGTGGGCAAGTGAAATTTAATATTTAAATATCCATTTCTCCACAATTAATCAACCAAGCGTAGTGAAACGTAGCACAATAAATCTTCATACATGGCTTAATATATTGGCTTAGAAATGGCGTAAAACAATCCGACATGGCGTCCATACGATACATTTCACTGGTTCTCAAAATCTCTGAAACTACAATATTTTAGCAATCAAACTGAAGTTTTGTGTGGTGTTACAGGATTGTTATATAAGGACAAATATGTGACTTTCCAAATCTTCAGGCACACAAAATCATCAGGGCGGCTAAGTGATTTTCAAATATTTAAAATTACTTTTCTGGCGATCTAATCGTCCGAGTACAGTGTAACTTAGCTCAGCATATCTTTATTCAGAGCTTAGTGTAGAGACATAAAATGATGATGTTCATTTGTTTAAAAAATTCGAATTCCATCAGTTCGAAAATTTTAAACCTTATCTTTCTCAATTCTTGTAATTTATTCAGGTGATTTAAAAGGCGATTCGTATGCTGGGCTATGATAACAATCATTATCTAATGGCACTGAATTCTGTAGATCACTTTTCGCAAATCATAGAAGCTGTGTATTTGACTTATATAAAAATTAAATACCGAGGTTCGTTACAGAAAGATGCCATCTCGCAGGAGGAGTCTTAATCACCGACATTGAAAGCTATGTATTTTAGCACGTAACTTATCATTGTTACGGTGTTGGTGAGGACATGAGTCTTGAAAGCTATTTTGTATTCCACATTGGCAGAAGAGTTTTAATGGAAAAGACCAGTGGGATATATGATAATAGCCTATTTTGTTCTTCATGGAACTACTTGTTTTTATTTCTATTAGACGATAGATACAAAAGAAACTCTTAAGACACAGGTTGTGTTTGAAGCAAGAGCAAAGGACATTGAACAACAGCAAAATGGATGCTAGTGCTTCAAATGGAAGCAGAAGAATCCTATGGTTCTAAAAACTGGAAAAGTCTTTGATTCCAATTTCTCAATAAATGTTTTCTAGAAATAATATTTCCCCTTTTTAGGTACTTTTCAACATACAATGCTGAAATATTAGATGTAGTATCTCTTTACATTTTAGCGCGACCGTTTTTCATAATTTACTTTAGTTCAATTTTGCCAAATGGAAATATACATGGAAGTGGCGTTCAAATTATGCAATTCTAAAATGATTTATGAAAATTCAAAAACAAATTTATTTTTATAATGCTTGTGACAAAGTAAGGAGAGAGTCTAGAAGATCATCCCTGAAAAGATTCGATTAGTTTATGTTAATAGTTTCTAAGAAAAGGGTAAACCAATTACAATTCAGCATAGGCACTTACTTAATATTATACGATGTTGTGGAATAAAAAGGGCCAGATGATTTCGCGAACAAAACTGGACTCATTAATTTATTATTACCAATGCTAATGATTCTAACACGAAGGAAATATAGACAGCAGGTTTTGTAAGTTCGGGATCGTATATTTGCATTCATTAATTATGTTTTATGACCTAGCCCTCACATACCCCACCCAATGTCATCCCCCCTCCAGAAGCAATCCCTAGTTACGCTACTGCCTGACTCTCTCATGTAGCAGAATATCTGGTGTGAGGTGCAGTGTGAAATTGAGCTCTCGCTGTAAGCCTGCGCAAGCTCTCTCCAGCTCTTTTGTTTCATTAAATATTGCTGCAACGAGCTTTGTGTTAGCGATTGTATTCAGGTGACCACATAAATAAACGAATGACAGTTATTGACTGCCCACTGACAATCCCCAACTCCGTACAACGTTTTACTAAAGCTTGTGATTGGCACTTGCTACCTATGTTAACCTAGAATGGAAAAAGCAAACCGTGAATTATTCTTCCCTCACTATTGGAAAAGTTGTAGTGGTGAATATGTGAACATAGGAATGCCATGCTAATAGTGTATCTGGCATAACTAGTATACAGTCACTCACAATCACATGACACCTCAGTGTCATGTTTTATATCACCGCCATCTTGATAAACACGTAATGGCGGTCACCCAAATGTTAAACGCTTAAATCAAATTACGACCAACCTAATCATCTGATCTCTACCAAGTTTTGCAGCATTATACCTTTATGCATGCAGAATCTTTTGACGAAACTACAAGGTCATCAGCCAAATAATTTACGGATGGTGGCCATGTATGTGTGCAAATCGATTCCCCCTATCTATTCAAACACGGCGAAACCAAATTGAACGAAATTTGGTACAGAGGTAGAACTAGCAAAGGGAACCTCAGTGTCATGTTTTATATCGCCGTCATCTTGACGGAAACGTAATGGCGGCCATCCAAATTTTGAAAGTTTAAATCAAATTACACCAACCTAATAATCTGATCTCTACTAAATTTTGCAAAATCGTACCTCTATGTGGTAAGCATATTTTGGCCAAACTACAAGGTTATCAACCCAACAGTTTGCAGATAGCGGCCATGTATGTGTGCAAATCGATTCCCCCTATCAATTCAAATACGGTGAAACCGAACTGAACGTCATTTGGTATAGATGTAGCACTAGCAAAAGGCACCTCAGTGTTATGATTTACATCGCCGCCATCTTGATGAAAACGTAATGGCGGCCACCCAATAGTTAAAAACCCAAATCAAATTACGACCAACCTAATCATCTGATCTCTACCAAATTTTGCAACATTATACCTTTATGTATGAAGAATCTTTTGCCCAAACTACAAGGTCATCAGCCCAATAATTTGCGGATGGCGGCCATGTATGTGTGTAAATCGATTCTCCCTATCTATTCAAACACGGCGAAACCAAATTGAACGAAATTTGGTACAGAGGTAGAACTAGCAAAGGGAACCTCAGTGTCATGTTTTATATCGCCGTCATCTTGACGGAAACGTAATGGCGGCCATCCAAATTTTGAAAGTTTAAATCAAATTACACCAACCTAATAATCTGATCTCTACTAAATTTTGCAAAATCGTACCTCTATGTGGTAAGCATATTTTGGCCAAACTACAAGGTTATCAACCCAACAGTTTGCAGATAGCGGCCATGTATGTATACAAATCGATTCCCCCTATCAATTCAAATACGGTGAAACCGAACTGAACGTCATTTGGTATAGATGTAGCACTAGCAAAAGGCACCTCAGTGTTATGATTTACATCGCCGCCATCTTGATGAAAACGTAATGGCGGCCACCCAATTGTTAAAAACCCAAATCAAATTACGACCAACCTAATCATCTGATCTCTACCAAATTTTGCAACATTATACCTTTATGTATGAAGAATCTTTTGCCCAAACTACAAGGTCATCAGCCCAATAATTTGCGGATGGCGGCCATGTATGTGTGTAAATCGATTCCCCCTATCTATTCAAACACGGCGAAACCAAATTGAACGAAATTTGGTACAGAGGTAGAACTAGCAAAGGGCACCTCAGTGTCATGTTTATATCGCCGTCATCTTGACGGAACGTAATGGCGGCCATCCAAATGTTAAAAGCTTAAATCAAATTACACCAACCTAATAATCTGATCTCTACTAAATTTTTCAGAATCATACCTCTATGAGGTAAGCATCTTTTGGCCAAACTACAAGGTCATCAACCCAACAGTTTGCAGATAGCGGCCATGTATGTGTGCAAATCGATTCCCCCTATCAATTCAAACACGGTGAAACAGAATTGAACGTCATTTGGTGCAGAGGTAGCACGCGCAAAAGGCAACTCAGTGTCATATTTTACATCGTCGCCATCTTGACTGAAACGTAATGGCGGCCAACCAAATGTTAAAAGCTTAAATCAAATTACGACCAACCTAATCATCTGATCTCTGCCAAATTTTGCAACAACATACCTTTATGTGAGGAGCGATCTTTGACCAAGCTACAAGGTCATCAGTCCAATAATTTGCATATGGAGGCCATGTATGTGTGCAAATCGATTGCCCCTATAAATTCAAACACGGTCAAACCGAATTGAATGAAATTTGGTTCATAGGTATCACTAGCAAAGGGCACCTCCGTGTCATGTTTTATATCACCGCCATCTTGACGGAAACGGAATGGCGGCCACCCAAATGTTAAAAGCTTAAATCAAATTACGACCAACCTAATCATTTGATCGCTACCAAATTTTTCAACAACATACCCTTTTGCGGGAAGCATCTTTTGACTGAACTACAAGGTCATCAGCCCAATAGTTTGCAGATAGAAGCCATGTATGTGTGCAAATCGATTCACCATATCAATTCAAACACGGTGAAACCGAATTGAATGAAATTTTGTACAGAGGTAGCACTAGCAAAGGGCACCTCATATTCATGTGTATTATCCGTATAACACGTTGTATTTCAACAAGCTACTACAACCAACATTCAATTATACTCCTTGAAAAGGACAAAGAGTTATAACAATACCCAGGCATTCAGGAGAAGGTAGGCTATATGTTCTTAACTGAACATCTTTTTAAGTACATGTATGCAACATTGAAAAACCTGGTCAATATAAAAACAACATGGCAGCCACGTGAATTTTAAATATCTAAAATCACTTTTCAGGTGATTTAATCATTCGATCGCAGTGAAAACATGGCACAGCGAACCTTAATTTAGGGTTAAGTATATAGGCATCTAATTTGTTCAATATTGCAGAAATGAAAGGTAGTGGCAGCGCGAATTTGTTATTTATTGTATTCTGTTGAAGTTCTAGAAATAAATATTGATATAATGAACCACCATAATAATCGTCATACACAGACATTAAATTATCTAGAAGGACATCAATATTCTACGGGAGGAGTCATAATTACCGATATACTCTTGCAAACATTTTAAAAGTTATAGTCTTGGTGGTGGTGATGGTCTTTAAATATTTGGTTTCATAATTTTTGTGTTGCATTCTTGTATTATAAATAACGTCTCATCGCGTGACTTCTGACACTATTTTTCCAGTGGTAGAACTGTGTTGATGCGAGTTATTTTGGGCAATGATGAAAGCTTTGTTATTGGGCTATTACACAAGCAAGCAGTAGAACCTCAGAAATACCATTTTGATATCTTAAAATATTATTTTACACACACCTCAGAAAACGTTTTTACCCCCTATTGTTCCGCGTTTCTAGATTGATCACGACCTCACTAAATGTACGAGATGGAAATCCACACTTTCCGTCAAGCATGACACGGTTGATGTAACGAACAAACCCCGACAGGGGCAACACAAACAACGTCTACGTGTATCCGCCTATTGCACATGGGAATCTGATTCTGCCTTTCACTACGGTGTTACTCCATCCCATGCAGTGAATCATGATCGTTCCCGTCGTTGCGTGCTCTGCACAAGGTGGTTGGGGCTCTCTTGGTCGATCCTATTCCCTCTCTTCGACATCTGCCTTCCGGAGGTCGGCTAGTGTGCGAGGTGGATTCGGTCGTAGTCGCAGTGCCTGTTTGAGCATATCCGAGGCATATTCGATGGGATTCATGTCTAGAGGCACCGCAGGTAAGTCCATTCGATGGATGTGGGCCTCCCTGAGGAAGAGGTTCACAAGACTGGAGTGGAGTGGGCGCGTGTTGTCATCCTGCAGAACGAATCAGACGCCGAAATCTTGTCAGTATGGTTGAACAATGGGCACATGGATTCTGTCCCAGTTTTGTGGTGCAGTAATATTGTCATGTACACGATGAAAGGCGTCGGAAGTCCATGTATAACACCCCCCCCCCCCCCCCGCCACTCCCACCCCCTCCTCCTGTAATGGTCCCAATTTGTGACCAGAATGAAATAATTTTATATATTTTATTATTATTATTATTTTACCTTTTCTTAGTCGTTATGTTAACTAATATGTTTATATCTATTATTATGCGGTAATGTAGAATATTATAGCAATTGAAAGGACTTGGAGCTATACACATTATATTTGAAATAAGTTAGACGCTTGACTGAATACTATTTCTGAAGAAAATACGTACAAGAGGAAGAAAGAGGGTTATTCGCGGAAGGCCGGCTTATCTACTGCTTCTTGGTAACGACATGAATAGACACTAATGTCTTTCACTTCAAGAATTATACCAGTAAACAAATCATACTAGGAATGGATTCATTGGAGACTCGCCATTAACAATACCTGGCAGGCAAGGTAATGGGGCTTGTGTACGAGGAGAGTACGGTAGGCCAGCAGTCCTTTGAAACATTATACAAAAGGTCGGGTGGACCTCCCGAGAAATGTTACAAAGAAGTTTTGCCATTATCGATATGTGAAAGGCGTGCAAATTGCCTAGTGACTTCGGAAGTGGGGGGGGGGGGGGGGGGGGGGGGGGTGGCGTGCCCTACCTGGGAATGATATATATATGACGGCCGCCCAGCTGGGTGATTATTATTATTGAATGGCTGGCAGGAGACTGATTGGAGCTGGACGTACAGGCAGAAGAGTGGAACGTGTAGCGAGATGGAGTTGGAAATTAACATTCATCTGTAACGCAGTGCTAAATTATACAGTTGACTATTTAAGTATGTGAATTTGATAAGACATTCAGTCTCATCAAACTGTGTCATGGTTGTGTACGAGGCTATTTTCACAGGGATGATTTATGGAATTTATTCCGTCATCCACATATAAATTCATTACGTTGAGGAAGATCAGGGTCATCATGAACTCTCTACGCAACAATCCATCTACAATGATCTTCAATGCGGTGAGCTATATAAACAGTTTTACTCCAGTCAAATCGGGAGGCTCTCATGCTTATTAAATTCAAGACATTTTATTCAATTAACTCAGTATACTACAATTTCCAATCAAGTCCCATAGTACAAGTAAATTCAGTAGATTCTTTAATTTAAATTTATTATTATTATTATCTTATACCTCCGTGGCATAGGCGGCAGCACGCCGGCCTCTCACCGCTGGGTCCGTGGTTCAAATCCCGGTCACTCCATGTGAGATCTGTGCTGGACAAAACGGAGGCAGACAGGTTTTTCTCCGTACTCCGGTTTTCCCTGTCAACATTTCATTCCAGCAACACTCTCCACTATCATTTCATTTCATCAGTCATTCATTTAATCATTGCCCCAGAGGAGTGCGTCAGGCCTCGGCAGCCGGCACAGTTCATATCCTCGCCGCTAGATGGGGGCTTCATTCATCCCATTCCTGACCCGGTCGGAGACTGGAAGCAGGCTGTGGATTTTCTTTTCATTATTATTATCTTTAGTATTTTTTGCACTTGTTGTTTTTATATAGGCTATTACATTCATTTTTAAATTCAAATGTTTGACTGGTTTCCCTTAGTAGCTAGAAATTACTATAAGGCAACACCACACTCCTAAACTAATTAACGTAAGGTTAGATTACGTAAGTTTCACTACGATTGGAGAAAGGAATTTCGCTGCTCTGCCTCTGTCTAACCGAGGTTTAATATATTATTTTGATCATGATATATGAATGATCTGGCGCCCTGGCTACATATAATACTACACATTATGTACCTTTTTAGTGATGCTGACAACAATACAAAGACATTATTAAAGTAATACACAATTAAATATTTCATTTTGATCACCCAAAAGTGGGCGACTATTTAATTATTAACCCTTGCATATTAACATTATTCAGTTTAAAATAACCCATTACAAATAACGCCCAACAGTGGAGCGCTTTGCATATAATCAGTTTAAACATAACCCATTACACTCCGACGATTAACAGGCGTCAGACACATTCGGCACTCATCCGTGACGAGGACCCGCCGCCATTCTGCCAGAGTACAATCCAATTGCCTCCTTGCCCATCTTTACTTGGTGCCACGATGTTGGGAAGTACGTGCGGGTGTTCGCAAAGGAACTCTTTGAGAATAGGTGGTCCCTATGAAGAAGATTTCTGATTGTCTGCGTAGACACAGCCCTACCAGTTGCCTCCTGTAAGGCATCATGTAGTTCTGTTGTGGTGTCTTCCGGGTTCCTGCGAGCACGTGGAGGTCATCAGATGCTGTTGTTGACCATGGACGACCACTGCGAGGACGATCTTCAACACTTTGTGTCACACGTTAGCGGCTGTATGTCCTGAAAACGTCGCTATGGTGTACACCAACCAGGCCGGCAATTGCCCTCAAGAAGAGACCTGCTGACGGAACATCACTACTCGCGTACGG
Source organism: Meconema thalassinum (assembly GCA_946902985.2). Taxonomy (NCBI): domain Eukaryota; kingdom Metazoa; phylum Arthropoda; class Insecta; order Orthoptera; family Tettigoniidae; genus Meconema; species Meconema thalassinum. The sequence continues at coordinate 734,133,703 of OX336389.2, read as the reverse complement.
TCAAAAGGGGTAATGACCCACCGAGGCATCTTTTGCACATTACACCGGAAAGGAATATTCCGGAGCTGAGAGGAGAAAGAGCGAATAGTGTATGTGATCTTATTGCTGATTCGCCCTGTCTCCTCCCAGCTGAAAAGGCGGCTATTGTATGTAATCTTATTGCAATCTTATCCCTACGCAGCACAATGACGATGAAAAAATAATAATAATAATAACAGGAATCTACAGCAAAGCAATTATTTTAATCGTTGACAATATCAAAAGGATAATATACATTTACAAGCAGCAATAAACATATCTAAACTATGATGGTGTCACCTCCAACATTTATCTTTACGTTAATTATCTAGCTAGCCCTAACTTACGTTAAATAAAATAGACGAGAAGCGTCTATGCAAAGAAATTGCAGAACTAGGCACAATCGTGTCCGGTCAAAAAAGAACAATTGTCTAATTACAACACAAATAAGTAACAAATCATAGAACCCTCCTGTTTGCGCAATTACACACATTAGTCACTGTTTGGGCATAATGGTCGTTGTGTGAAAAAGGAGGAAGAAATTACGTCGGTGACTGCCTGGTGGAACACCATGTCTCATGTCGCATTGTTGTTACCGACCGTGGTTCCCAATTATCACGTCAATAGCAACTGTCGTCTCACAAATGGGGTTATAGTCGAGAAGGTATTTAAATCAATCGAAGAATAACAAGTTCTGCTTGTTTTGGTCACAAAAGAAAATTTAAGTTTTATTTATTTTATTTATTCGCAGAATTATTAAATCGCTGGTTTAGTTTGAAAAATCCCAATACATGATTATTAGTAATTGTTTAAGTATAGTCTAATATTATCCCTAATTGTGTAATTAGTAATTTTGTTGACCAGATAAACTCGTATTAGTGTAGTAGTGTCTTACAGTATCATCTCAAATATGCTCAATAAATGGTGAAACTCTATTTCACAAATCCATATTTTCATCTGCAACAGCACACCCTTAAGTGGTTGCAACAACAACACCTGTGGTTCGTCAGCCGAATGGTCAGCACGGCATAAACTTCCATACTGCCTCCAATATAAACATCCACAAATGCGAGTTATCCACGTCATCTTGCTTTCCATGTCTCAAAATAGACAGAAAAATAACACAGTTTGAAACGTATACATATGGTCCACCATAAAAAATTAATGGGATATCTGCTTACTTATCAACAATACAAATTGTGTTCTTTCACTGAACTTTTAAATCTGTTCATAAATATCCTACGAATGCATTCTCAATATTAGCTTCTATATGCTCTGGCAAAAATCACTTGTGTTTCAATGAACACCTGGCCTCCCGCATACACAAATACCATTCTCTTATGCTAGTCTGAAGTAGTCGATGATTTTCATAATATGAAAAAAATACCTCTGCTCCACACAGCTGTGATTCTAGTATACCCGTTGTACAGGTTTACATTCTATAATACAAGCGTGCTAATCCATAGTTTTCTGATTCTCAATAAAGCAGCAAGTTACAGTTCTCTACTGCGTAACAAGAAACAACAAAAGAAAACTCCATTCTCAAATCATGTGCTCTGCACGTGAGGCAGGCTTTAATATCATACAATAGCCTGCTCTGGCTGTCTCAAACAACTCATTAAGTAAATTTCAAAGAGCTAACGTTGGAAAGCTAAAACACTGCTCGACTCCCGGCAGTAATAAACAATATGACACTGCTACGTTAACCAAGGTGTCTACCTACTTGATTGTGCGAGTATGACCAATAAACTACTCTACTTATTCCAACCTTTTACAACATTCTACGAAGCAGTAGGGTATTAAACTCACATCCGTTGCTTTCGGTGTAAATGGAGCTCTGCTCCTGGCATTAGGACATCAGTTCATGGTCTAGGATAACACCATGGTCACCAGACGGGGCTTAGTACCAGTTCACATCGTCCGCTCTACCATATTGTATGAAGATTTGCTCCATTTCATCCTCTCAAGAATATAGGTGACAAATTGCCATGTGGTTTATACAGTATGATGAGCTTGTTCTGACATGTTGAGTTTAACATTACGCGGATGGAAATAAAATATTGCACTGTTCCTATACTGTGCCGGTAAATTGCAAAATTAGGCGTACTTTTCACCCCCTCTCATAGATTCTAATATGTCAGTCATAAGGCATTTATTTCACTCGTACGCCGTACTACCACGTGTACTGAAAATATCGTGAAACATCGCGGCTACCAATGTCTCGATATTGACGATTTTTACACAGTTTTAGTTCTCCTGAAAACACGACTAATATTTTATTATTCCGCCTTGTGTATGTCCATTCTACAAAAAATATGAATTTTCAATGTCCACGTTTCTCACCAAGTCCTTGGTTCATAACCAGAGTTAGCACAAAATATAAAAACTTCCCAAAATAGCGATAAATTGCTATACAATGTTTTAGAAAAATCGTAGCACACACAGGCTTCTACAACACTCGCGTTTGCTTTACAATATTTCCAATACAGTTCAAATTCCGAAACTACGGTTTTTCAATAACTGTGACACTTGCCTTCCTGATACGACAAAGTCAGAAACACGAGTAGTGGAAATAATGGCTGTCTCGAGGCTTGAATTTGACTCTCGAGTCATGTGAGCCCCCAAAATTATTTGTCGCATGTCTGCGACTGGTAACCATAATTTTCCATGTTATCAAAAATTACAAAATGTTCGTAAATAATGTTTTATTATTTCCACGTTCATACAAAATGTTCAAAAAATCTAAAAATCTAAAAATCCACTTCCTTACATCCAAAATTGGTGAACTAAACTCGGCAGAGTTTACATTTCATCTTTCGGCTTGGAAAATCTGATACGATGCGCCTCCGCCGTGATCGGTGCAATCGATCTCCATGATCCTCGATCCGTCAATCAACAAATGAGCTCTCGGATTCAGTATGTATCTTCTAAAATGATTACAATGTTTGGATGTTGAGTTCTGAGTTTTAGATTGTTACCCTATACTTTATCACAATGTAGGTCATGTGCCAATATCTATTTAGTTCATCACATGGAGAATATATTTTATTGGTTGGAAAATTTCGAAATAAAAACGACCATTTGAATATATTAAATCATGCGATTTAATTCTAACAAGAGTTTAGTGCTTTTCAGTCGGTCAACACGAATGCGCCCAAAAGAGCTGGGTTATGACCTAATCCTGGAATAAATTACATGAGATTAATAAATACACTAGGATGACCAGTTTCGATCGTCAAGCGATCATCATCAGATCCATTACACTTAGACTATAAAATCTATGTTTGAAAATACAGGTGAAATTATTTACAATATGTACAATTATTTAGTTGCAGTATTGGGAATGCAACTGTCGGTGTACGTTAAATGCAGTATATATGATGTTAGGTGAAATGCTAAATGGTGATAGATATCCGGAGTTTGTATATTTGGAGTGATTATATGGTTGTAAAAATCAACTATGGTTAAACGGTAATATTACAAGCTACTACTTATCTGGTTGTCTTCCTTGCTGGAGCTACGAGCAGTTTCTTGTTCACTGTTACTCCAGGTGTGGTCGACTGAGATGGACTGTTATCTCAACGACACTGGTCTTTTCCCTTTCTCCCCCATGTTCATATGTGCTGTGCGGAGTCAGTGCGATGTGTGTGCGAATTGTACATATTGTAAATATTTTCACCTGTATTTTTCAAACATAGATTTTATAGCCTAAGTGTAATGGATCTGATGATGATCGCTTGACGATCGAAACTGGTCATCCTAGTGTATTTATTAATCTCATGTAATTTATTCCAGGATCAGGACATAACCCAGCTCTTTTGGGTACATCCGTGTTGACCGACTGAAAAGCACTAAACTCTTATTTACTATGGCAACACTGAAAAAATGGCTTCAAACCCCACACCGATTTAATTCTTCTAAGTATTACTTGTTTTTTTTATTTGTTCTTCAAGCAAGTCGGCCTAAGCTTTATGTTAGTAGTATTAAGATTAGTAGGAATCGTTTTGATATAGTTCCCACACCTTAAACCAACAAACACCTCCATTGCCATCATCAATCCTTTTCATTCTTATGATCATCGTCATCCAAGATGACAGGACACTTACTACAAGAATTATCATCTTCATCATCAGCAGAGGCAATTGTTCCGTTGGAATCTCCAAGGCTGGAATCTCGGTGTGTGGATTCTCTGCGGGTATTTTCCGCACTCACATCAGAAAGAATTCAAAACTGAAAACAAATGTGAATTATTCTTATGTTTAATTCAGTTTATATAATAGAGTATGGTTCTCTGCAGTTATTCCAGTGTTCTGTACGAGTACGGGTGCAGGTTGTCACTGCTGGTATTCGAAGGTGAATGGTTAACACACCTGTGTTATGGTCATATATCAGAGCTTGTCGTTGCTTATCTTGAATGTCGTAGCCCTGAAGGCCTGTTATAAGGTGTGAGCCTTATCTGAAAGCAGGATGGAAATCTCTGGGAAAGATTTACTTTTACGATAAATACTTCTTGATGTTCGAACGAGCGGGCAATCTTGGATGTATGGCACGTAACAGAAAGTAGTGATAACATGTCCGAGTTGCAAATCAATTTCTGAGACTCACTACTTCATTCATTTATCACCTTTTTACTACGAAGTTAGCAGGAAGGTCAATTGGTTGCTGACTTTCGGAGGTCCGTGGTTTGAACCCCGACGTTTTTCTGCGGCCATCCTGAGTGTGTTTTTTACTTTATTTAATACTCGAGGCAAATTCCAAGATGGTGTTTTATTTCAAGACTTAGGGCATTAATCGTAATACTAAGCCTTTAAAATTGCAATGACACACATTGCTAGAGTCTCCAAAAGAATGCAGATTATCAGAGAAACTCCATGTACAGTACATACGAGGTTGATGTCCCGAGCACACAAAATGAAGAAACACCAATATACATTTTACTTATTATCGACTGCTATGCCTAATCCGCAAGCCTCTATGAGCGAATGATATACCTCCATGAGCCCCCATTAGCATTTAGTACTAAAATTTCATGCTTCCATACGTGTCGCCGTGAAATATCTTTACACCCAATTCAACCAATGTCTCCTACCTCTTATCCATCGCTCGCATCTCTTATCTTTACCAACAGAACTGACTCATACGAAGAGCTTCATCTAACGTGTTCATTTCCAATTCATCCTTTATCTCTCCAATAAGAGTACCCTCCGGCCATTGCTCCCATCTGTTTGTTCCAGCAGTCATTCTTGCTTTACCTCCAGCTTATGTATGAGATATCCTGTATCCACCCAGGTCTCATTTCCATCCAGCAAAGTTGGCATGAATATTGAGCGACGTAGGCAGAGTTTCGTCACAACATTAACTATTTCCTTACATGGTACAGTACATCGCAACTACGAACTCAGTGCATTGACTTATCTACACTTCAACGCTATGTCCTTCACTTTACTACCGTCCGCCCTGAGAGAATACTATGACAGATCCATCCGGCTGGGGAGAGAGAGGATGGAGTTTCCCAAGTCGTGCCCCTCTTGACGTCCGCGGGGTAATCTTCTCTAAACAAAGACCTCTGTGAATCACGCAAGGTCATTGACGCACCGAGATTGCTGGATTGATCTGTTTCTGGAAAAAGCTGGGCTAAGCGAGCTGTCAGACAGTTCGAGACACGGTGATATCACCCAGTTGGTCTGGAGTAGCCGAGAAGCTACGAGTGGTCCCGTTAACTGGTATTTAAAGACCATCGGACGTGGCCGAGGGAGTTGAGTGTAAACGGTGACTAACAGCTGTTGATGAGTGAAGTCCATTACGGTTCGGATCAGTGTGTATAGAGCAGAGGAATGCGCCAGTACGCTTGTGTGAGTGAGTTTGTGAAGGTAGGAGTGGACAGGGATGAAGGCCCTGGGTTCGACGTGGTGCGTGGATGGACTCGTGGACTACGAAGCGGGTCTCTGGTGGGAACTTCACGGCAGAGCAGAGGATAACTGTGAACTTGGCAGCCAGTTGCATGAGAATTGCACAATGAGTGTAGATAATTGTGTACGGTATCTATAATAAAGTTCATGAGCCACATGAGTTAATTGTGCGAAATTAAAATAGAGCCTGGGGCCCGTTGATCCAAATTCTAGAACGCTATCCACTTAGCCATAGAGCGGAACAGGGATTGTGGTAGGTGCCCCGAAACTTCAAATAAGAGACTATTCTAGTATTTGCCTCCAAGGAATGTGGTAGAAGGCGGTGAATATCCACACTCAGCGTCAGGATTAGAACCTTGGACTTCCGGACTTGGCGTAGATCCTTGTTGGTGTCATGGTGTGTGGATTAGCCTGCGCGACTAGGTCACGAGGTCGGTAAATAAATAGAGACAACAGTACCTTTGACATGCAACAAACAAACATCATTTTAAATTCAACTCAAAGAAAAAATGTATATGCGAACCATACATTGTTTAAGGGAGCAAACGCTTAGCCCCTTACAGACGATGAGCATTCCGCTCGCTTTCAGAACCGCGGGAAACTTTCCCCGCTATAAATATCTTAGTGTGCTGCGAATTGATCCGTGGCTTATTAAGCGCCCGGCGCCAGTTCTTTGTGGTGGCGACTCACCTGTATTAATGTTTAAAATCTACGGAGCAAATTTCAGTTGCATGTGTGAATCGATCATCTTTGTCAATTTGTTTTACCCTTTTGTCCGTGGGTGTATGTGTATGTTTGCGTGTTCATGTGTGCGTATCTGTCTGCCCCTCCCCCGCCCCCCACCGCACACCCCCAAATAAAATCTAAACGGCTGGAGAAATTCGAATGAAACTCGGTAAGGTCATGGTACTATTTTGTCCGACCCCCGACACGCCCTTGAAATTTTATTACGTCTCACTAATCCAACATGGCGGCTGTGCGAAATATTTCACCGGCATTCTATATCTCCAAACCTATTACTGACATCACCCTAAAATTTTGTACGGCGATAAAGGGCACTACTGAAAGTTCACCTATGTGACTTTCAAAAACCTGTTAAGAACAAAATGAACATGGCGGCCAAGCAAATTTGAAACTTTTAAATAGAATTTTATCGCGATTTAACCATTCGAGCGCAGTGAAACATGGTACAGCAATATTTTATACACATTGTAATGCACTAACATCTAATTTAGTTCAATTGTTTACATGAATGCAAGATGGCGGCTGTGCAAAATTTTAAAATTAATTTTAAATTTCTTGTGTCCTAATCATGCGATCAAAGTCAACGTTTCAATAATGAACCTAAGCAATAATCGTCATCTAATAGTACATTACTCTACGGCCAACATATAAAACAATCCAACATGGTGACCATCCGGAATATATAGACGGTTCTCAATTTCTACTAGTCTATGACAGCAATCAAACTGAAATTTTGTATGTTGATAAAAGCTATAAACATAAGTTCACCTATGGGACTTTCAATAACCTGATGAGCACAAATCCAACATGGCGGTGACGCGAAATTTAAATATTTAAGTAGACGTTTCTCGCGATTTAACCATCCGAGCGCAGTGAAATTTGGTACGGTAAATGCTTATACACATTTTAATCCACTGACATCTAATTTATTTGAATTGTTATCATAACTTTAAGATGGCGGGTGCGCGAAATTTAAAAAACTCGTTTTAATTTCTTGTGTCCTAATCATGCGATTGAATAAACCTACGCAATTATCTTCATGTGCCGGCCCCGTGGTGTTGGGGTAGCGCGCCTGCCTCTCACCCGGAGGCCCCGGGTTCGATCCCTGGCTCCGTCAGGGATTTTAAAACTGACGTGAGGTTTGAACGGGGTGCACTCAGCCTCGTGAGGACAATTGAGTAGCTGTCTGACAGTGAGACAGCACCCCAATCACGAATTCCAAGATTAACGCCCGAGGGGACCCGACGTGCTGATCACGCGTCACCCCAATATCTGCAGGCCAAATGGCTGAGCAGCGGTCGCTTGGTCGGCCTTAGCCCGTCATGGGCTGTATAGTGCCAGGAGTTGTTTTTTTGCTGAATTATCTTCATGTAATAGTATAGGCTATAACTACAGTATGTGGCCTACATATATAAAAATCCAACGGCGACCATCCCAAATATTTAGGTGGTTCTCAATATCCACGAATCGATTACAGCAATCAAGCTGAAATTTTGTATGTTTACACAGGAAATTGACATAAATAGGATATATGAAAATAGACTAGTTTTTCACGGAACTACTTGTTTCATAAATGAAAATAGTCTAACAATATCCAAATATTGTAGTCAGTTTAGCATAGAAACATAATATATTATTGTAAGACAGAAGAATGGTTTAACTATAGTACTAGTGCCTGCCTTATCATAAACCGAAGATAATGCTCATCAACAAACCTCCAAATCTGTCCAAATTCAAACAATGAAGTGCTATCTAAAATACACGAATCCAACACTAAAATTGTGCAAAAGAATGTTTATTTTATGGTACTGGTTTATCATCTTTCCGAAAAACCGGTTCAACAGAACATCAGCAAGTGTTTTTTATTTTCAGAAAATAACATGCTTATCTACAGTGTGTCTTTATTTTTCCGAAGAACAAGATCAACAACTCTGTACTTTCAAGGTAATGACTGGGCTAAATGTTAAATCATAAAAATTAATAGCTCAGAGTGCAATTGAGCAATCCACACAGAGAAGATATCATATAATAAATCTCGCTGGCATTAGTCATGAGACTATTACATTGAGTATAGAGCGCAGCTGCCATCTTAAATATATGAGTTATATGTGAATTGTAGCTCTCACTGATGAAACTTAGCAATAAGGTAGATCCATATAAGCAGCTTTCTATGCCCAAGGCAAACGATATGCTGCTCAATACCTTGAAGTTGCTGAATGGGCGTACTATTAATACATTAAGAACACGAAGAAAAAACGTAGAACAGGGTTTTTTCTTCGCTCAGTAGTAGTAAGGTTATTCCTTCTCGTCCAGCAAAGTAAATGGCCATGAGATGCAGAAACGTGATGTCAATATTAGTGTAGTGAAAATGAATGAATTAAACTCCTTCTAACATCTCTAGAGTGGTGCACGATAATTTACCTGATTTGTTTAATGAATAACACAATTGTTGTTGACAAGATTTGTAATTTATTCATGTAGAAGTAAAGAATGCAGCTTCGAAATACAACCCAATGAGTCAATTGTTTAATATGACTGCCGTTTTGTTTTAAAACTTCTAGTCGCACACGTGCATTTGTGACGAGTCTCCGACACAAATCTTCGGGTTTTCTATGGCACACCTCCTCTTTATGGAACCCCCAATGGAAGAAGTCGCATGGGTTAAAGTCCGGGCTATGGGGCGGCCACATTCCTCCTCCTTCATAACGTTCTGGAAAACTGTTTGACAATACCCTAAGGCCAAGTCTTTCGTGTAAGAAATCAAGCACAACGTTGGCAGTATGGGGGCGTGGTCCATCCTGCATGAACCATTGTGTCTGCAATGGAAGACGTGTGGCCATGAGTTGAGGAAAGAACTGGTTTCGCAGCATGTCCAAATAGCGTTCACCGGTTACTGTAGCATCGAAGAAGAACGGACCGATGATTCCATTGCTTGACATCACGACCCACTCGCACATTTTCACCCCGTGGATTAATCGCGGAGGTTCACGTGCCCAGAATCGAACGTTCTATTTGTTCACAACACCGTTCACGTAAAAATAAGCTTCGTCAGAAACCATCTGTTGTGTAGCACTGCCTCTTGATCTTGCTCGATTGCCCACCTTGCTAACTGTAGTCTACGCTCCTTATCTCTCGCAGTAAACTTATGCACCACAGTCATCTTGTGAGGATACAAGCGAAGCAAGGATTGATAAAATCATTGTACAGATCGGCGTGAAATTCCCAACTCGGCACTGGATCTTCTGGTTGATTTACTCGGACTAGAGTCCAAGCCACTAGAACTGCTTCAATGTTTTGCGGCGAACGTACGGTACGTGCATGTGGCCGCTTACACTCAAAAACAGATCCAGTACCTGAAAATTTGTGATGTAATCTGCGTATTGTCTGTGGGCTGGGAATCCACCGTGTGCCGAAATGAGCACGAAACCTTCTCTGTGTCAATGTAACACTGTTCGTCGTCGCGAACAGTAACACATTCTTCGTCTTTTGTGCGACGGTCAACCGTCATATTTCCGCCATCGCGGCAAACTGAAATGGCGGACTCAAAACGGAAGCGATGAACTCGTAACGACATCTGGAGTAATTTACATGAACTGCACGAAGTTGAGCGCAATAGTATATTTGTAGGATCAATTCAATTGGGTGACTTATCGTTCGCCACCCTGTATATAAAAATTTAAGCTTATAATGCTTCCTCTCAACGTTTTTCAGTATGTTTTCAGACTTATGCCTGTTTATTAATGTATGTGTGGCATGTCATTTACTGTCAGCCTTTTTTCTTTCCATCCTTCGTTATTTTCAGGATGAGATCGTTCAGTGTTGGTTCGCTGATGAATGTTGCAATTTGCATTATGAGCAATTCCCACTTCTATCCACCAAGTTTCAGAAAAGTAACCGTCGAAAGAGGTTATGTTGCCGATATTGTCCAATCTTGTGACTAAAATAAATTTTAAAAAATCAATGAAGATTTCAAGTAACTCCTTCGTAGAAATGGATCAATTCCTTCTTTTAATATGGCAAATAATGGCTTAACTCATTTTCAAGAGCGCTATTAAATGGTTAATTACCAAATTAGAGTACTGCATTATACACATTAAGGCTGGTACTTTAATTGATTAATGTCAGATAACGATTAATTGATTAATCGAAACAGAGATATGGATTAATTGCCTCAAAACGATTAATAAATCGTGCGTTTAGTCGATTAATTGATTGGCCTTTTAACCGATTAAAAATTGATCGAATAATCGATTAATGGTTTTGTAGAATAATCTACTGTATGTACTTCGCACTTTTCACTACGCTCTCACACATGCAGCGAACTAAGACACAACGTGCTTTCTTAATGCGATCACTCAACATGGTTAGTCTGGACTGTCCCATAACACGTGATGTTGCCAGGGGCTTTGCAGCATCGTGGTCATGCAGCCCCGTTTACTTGGGAGTGTGTAAGACTTGTCTGATAGCCTGTGTCACTGCGATGTTTGTACCAGACTGTGTATTTGTAATTGAGTAGGATTCCTATCGCAGCCATCCTGGAAGTGGTTTTCCGTGGTATCCCAATTCTACTCCAGGCAAATGCCGGGGTTGTTACCAACTTAAGGCCACGGCCTCCTCCTCCCTAATCCCCTCTTCAATTAAATATACACACACTAATACAGCCATAACAATAACGCAGGTTATCAGACAAAAGTTGCACACTCATCCAAGTACACAAGGACTAAATGACCACGATGTCCATGTCCCTCAAATGAAACAACAACAACTCTCCAGTGGAACCATTACAGAACATTCTGCGCTTGGTAAATTTGTAATTTCCAATAATGACTTTAACCCAGTTACGGAGATGGGTGGAAATGAATTTCAATTTACAGCCCTGATTCACAGCACATTTTCATTATGAAGCAGACATGAATTAGGTACTTCGTACCGCTGTGCAAAGCTCATTTACCGCAACATATTTTCCGCTTTGGTGAAACTTGAACGAGACACCGATAAACCACAGCAATGATTACGGCAACACACTAATATTCATGAAACAGATCACAGAGACAGGTAGGCCTATGTGGGGTGACCAATGGTTTCATAGTTATGAGCAGAAACATGGTGCTTGTTTTTGTGAGAAAATGTAAACGAAGTTTCAAAACGCCCGTTAAGTTGCAAGCTGATGTTTTATTGTTGGGATGTGCAGTTCATTAGCACCAAGCACTTGGGTGGGCAAGTGTGAAATTTGAACACGTAGTCTATGTTCTTATTTAGATGATTATCGCAGTGTGTATTCAAACCTAAGATCTCCGTAATACAGCTGGTTAGTTCATTCGTAGAGCGTGCCTTCGACCTCTCGGCTACGCTAGCAAGTTATCATTGCAGTTGGTAGTTCATAAGTTGAGAACACCAAGTTCAGCTAAGCGTCCGGACAACGGGTTTGAAGCTTATCCTAAAACTAGACCTTCAATACGTAATAAATTTGAATTTTTGGCCATCCTATTCCAACAAAAGGCGAAATACACCATACATTATGTACCATTTCTGGAGTGTTCGATCGTCAGATTTGAAATCCCAGTGAATGACAGCGATGAACCTAAGTGTAAGCTTTGCCGGATTTCCCACACTCTCTCGATTCAAATGCTGGAATTCGTATTTCGAGGCATCTACTCAATGCTTGACCTTAAAATTAAAACTCTACACACTGCTACAGTCATCACAATAGCACAGTTTATCAGCAATCCCTATACATGTACAAGCACACAGGATTGATGACTTAGATATCCCAAGCCGCTACGTGAAGCAACAAGAAATTCATTTTCTAAGTCACACCTACATGTATACTGTATTCCCATAATATCAAGAAAATGTCCACATACTCTTCACATACTCATAACAACCGCCAGAAGAAAAAGAAAAAAAGGTATTTTCTGTTAAAATTATCAAAGTATTGTATTGAAACTGTTATTGGTGATGTCATTATCTGTAGTCAAGAGTTGCAAATCAATACTCATATCCCAAATACCGTTGGTTCGTTTCCTGTTTCGTGAGAATTACTGAGAAAAGGTGGGGTCGATTTCCACCACAACCATCGTAGAAGTGGTTTGCTGTGGCTTGCCACTTCTACTCCAATCTAACCTCTATTACCAGGATGAAACGTAACTAAGGGTCAAGGCAAAATCCTTTCCAATCGGAGTGGTACACTAGTGCAAACGCTTCGTTACCACAGGCCATCAGACAAAGTAAACAAGCACGCAAGTACACGAGGCTTATGATCACGATTTCCCAAACTGATAATTGGAACAATAACAAATATCTTTAGAGATGTGTGAAAACGCATTTATCCATTTCTACAATGACAGAATTTTTAAGCCGATAAAGTTGTTTGTTGGTGGTTTTAGCCTACTTTCCAATTTTTCAAAAATCACAAGGAAAGTTATGATATGTAGGCCTACAGTGTTTGTATGTTTGCCCTCACCCTATCAGCTACCCAATGAATAAACCGAATTGCATGAAATTTGGCACAGAGGTAGCAGTAGTAAAGGACACCTCAACCCTTTTGTTTTATATCACCGCCATCTTAACAAAAACAAAACAGTGGATAATTAAGTGTTCAGTGCCTAAATTATGTACCGGTACCGTCCAAAATCGGATCAGTATTAAATTTCGCAACGTATGATCCTACGGGAAGCGTCAGAGGCCAATGCTATAAGGTATATTTTCAACATAGTAACCGTGTTAGGCATTCAAATATTATAATCCTTAACTCGTGCTCTAATGAAGCAATACTCACAGTAGATGGCGTAAAAGGAGTTCAAATCAAGGAACATAGGCTGCCAAGTGATGACTTCATCAGATTGACTGTTACGCAAATTCGCCATGTTGAATTCATAGTATATACAGTATAAATGTATGTCTGCCCCTTATTATTCCCGTTTTCCCTACGGGGTCGGGGATGAGATGCGATGGAAGTCTTTGTGGCGGATGATTTTTACGGCCGGATGCTCTTCCTGACACCAACCTCATGAGAGGAGTTAATGAGAGATGAAATGAATGATGGTGAATGAAACTGGGCAAGGATGTGGAAGGAAGCGGCCGTGGCCTGTCAGAAGGAACCGTCCCAGCATTTGCCTGGAGTTGAAAATGGGAAACCACGGGAAACCATTCCAAGGACGGCCGACGGTGGGACTCGAACCCACGCGTCTACCGAGTCAGCAGAGAGCTTGGCCCCATGACCTAACGCAGCGCTTTAGCGAGCGCAGCCACTACAATATATACAGTATAAATAAATTTCAATATTTAAGAGCTCCCATTATTACTGCACTTCGCGCTGAATTGATAAAAATACAGTGGAACACGTCTGTACATCACGTCATACCTAGAGATTGCGTACAAGGAAGATTTCACTGGAAATGCATACAGAGAGATTGAGCACAGGCTGTGGAGTATGATCAGGTGAGCAGTGGATCTGAGCAACTGCATAAATTCAACAACAACAAAAAATGAAAATAATAAGTGAAGAGATGAAATACAACCAGAATTCCCCATAGAACAATACTTTCTATTTTAGATGGAGATCTGAACTTCAGGTGATATTTTAGACCGAATATGAAAAGAAGAACCCTGATTGGTGGAACATTGCGGGATCCAATGATGGAGAATCTGACTCACTTACTTGCTTCTAGTGAGTGTTCGGAGACGCATGGTGTAACATTTGGAACTGAAGCGCATAGTTGATAGTATTGTAAATAAATAGAGTAAAGTACGTTATAACTTAATACCATTAGGAGGAATAACGGCACGTGTCGCGTTCTTTGAAGTAAAAGTTTCTGTACGAATTGCTGATATTTAGTGGTATGATTCGTCATTTGTGTGTAACCGCATGGTCAGACATTGATAACAATAAAAATTGTATTATTCAGTCTCATGTAATCTACTTTAATGCTGTTACAAAACACAACGTTACAAACGTGTGTGTGGATTGGCATAATTGAAAAAGAAAATTTAAACCACAAGGGGGCAGTGATCTATAAAATTGATACACCAGTGAAATCGGTCAAATTAAAATTAAAACTGAGCATTTATTTGGTACTAAAGAGTGTAAATTCAATGCTACGATGTATCCTGAAGCTATAAATTTGCAGGAGCGCATTATGCAATTCATAACCCTGGAGAGTGCCATGTGACAGTAAAGCAAAAGGTGCCATAGTCCCACTATATCATTTTATTCGATCCTGAGTTTTAATTCACTGGTCGTGAAAGCCAATATACCATCAGTTGAGGGAGACCCCGGGAGAGTTGAACCAAGGAATCCCAGGACGAGATGTAACTACAGGTACAGAGAAATGAACATACATTACTCGTAGTAGCATTGTTGACTAGAATGCAGATATGTTTCGTTATTATTATTGACTAAACTCTTAATTAAAAAGAACGCTGTACATTGTCTAGGCAGATGTTAGAACATCTCATTTTATTTGCGTGTTAAATTAGCTCCATTAGGGAATTGTATCAGCTTGTAAAGAAATGTCACAATGCTGGCAAGAAATCAGCCAAGTGGTGCATTGTGCAGAGGGGCGTGGTGCACTTTTGATTGTCTTGCTGGACGTGAACTTAAAGACTTGAATATTATGCCGGTGTGAAACAATGCCTTTTCGAAGGCTTGAATAAAACATGTTTGACAGGCAGATTGACGGCTGTATTAGACTAGAAGTAGCACTATTTTAACACGTCGTGTTTTGTATAAATGATTCAGAATAGATGGGTGTACATGATGGTAAATATTAGGAACTTCATGAATGTTTTGGAAAGATGCTAATGTTATTATTATTATGGTTAATAAAGGTGCTAAAAATCTACAAAACATACCAGAGAGCAGATGACTGATATACGTTTGAAAGCTTGGTTTATTATGTGTATAAATAAATACATGTATTATGCAGATCAGACTAGTGGAGTCTTGACGTTTGGTTGTACTGAAAGGAGCGCATAATAATTGTGTTATTGAAATATAAGTGAGAGGTTATGGGAATGATACCATAAGCCTAGTGGTCATGTATAAGTCTAATGGAACTATGTTGTCACAACGCGGAATAATATTATTTATTATGTTGTGCACAGATGAAGTGATTTTATGGAACTATTTTACTGTCACGCGGAGTGATGGCTATGTCGGCGGATGTGAAGTTAATAATCAAGCTATTTAAAATAACGCATTGGGAGATAAATACGATATCATACTGTAACTGAATAAGATTTGTTGATTGTAGAATTTTCGCATAAATTGAACCCTATAATAATTGACACCTAAATAAGACTGAATATGATTAATCATAATGAGTTAAATATTCCGGGATGAATAATAATAATTCCTATTTAAACGTACCTACTATTCGTTATTTGCTATTAAAGAGTGAGGCCTAACCGGATATGAGACGACCAGATGTTGATGGCGAGACATGTTGTTTACACAATCAGGTGATCAGAGGCTGATGCTATTGTGTTGACTTTTGACTACGATAAGATTGTTATACAGTTATAAATTCTTGTAAGTATTTAATCTTCAGGCACAGCGTACGTTATAATTTCAGGTGAAATATTATTTAGGGTTTAGATTTGGACTTAGCTAGATTTCTCAATTTGTGATTGAATATCAAAGATGGTACCAACGTAACTTAGTTATTTTAATTTTATTTTTATTTTTGTGTTTTGTTGAATTTCATGGAGAGTTGTATAACGACCATACATTAGCCATCTGGTGCCGAATAGGAGCAATGTAAATAAATGCTTTACTTTTTCACGAAGCTTTATATTTGTCTAGGGATCTGTGTTTTTAACAATTCTTAGCCTTGCTCTTAAAGATTTAGTTTTGTTTCATTTTCATTGCTGGGAGACATGGTGTTTGTGACCCTCTTCATAATTTAATTTTATCTTCATCAAGTCGCGCAGGTCACCTAAGGGTGTCAACTAGAAAGACCTGAATCAGGCCTCTTCGGAAGCCACACGTCATTAGTTTTGCACAATTAACGCAAAACGTGTGACGAGAGGAGTGTCATGATAGTGACGTTGCTAGTATTAGTCATAAGATCTTTGTACTGAATATAAGGTTCAGTCACCATCTTGAAAATAACTTTCTGAAACGCATAACCTATCATACATTAGAACTACTGTGACAAAACATACCAATCAGGTACAGCCGTATGAAATTGTAATCATTAACTGTCTCAATTTACTGCGTGAACCCGTAATCAATAGGCAATGAAAGCTAGTAGAATATAAAGGCATATTACTTACAATATATCAGAGCTACAATAACTAAAATTAGCAATAAGGTGGGACCGTGTAAATGGCAGGAGAACATAGACCCAATATATGCAAGATGGTGGCTGGGCGTACTATTCAAATGTTAAAATCAATAATTCAGGATATAATTGCACAATTCCCTCGAAACATTATCTTGTTGGAAGCCATTTTTAGCGTTGCCTTATAAATCAGAATTTTTGGTTTTCAGTCGGTCAACACTTGGATTTATTAATAACACGTAATATTTTTAATCGGATTAGGGAACCACCCTTTACAATTGGGTGCAATCGTGTTGACAACTGAAAATCATTAAATGTTGGTTTTCTTAATGTTTATATGAAACATTTTTGGAAAAACTAGGTATTGGTATATTTTCCACCAAAGTGAAAATAATTTCAATGCCAAATTATACTTTGATTGTAGGTCATGTTACGAATATGTAGTGCATATCAATTTCATATAATGTAGTGGTATTGAAATGTGTAATTTTTTGCAAGCATTTTATTGAAATCACTATCCACGAAAGCAGTACGGATGTGGATATGGATAACAATGGCATTAATGTCATCGTAAAATATCAAACTTTTTTTAATAGGTCAGATTAGGATTTGACCCTACACCTCAACACTCACCTTGTACGTAATTTAACACAGAGTATTCTTGGTATATGTTCACAAGGTAGACCTGTTATAATGGAGCATGCTCGTAAAGGGCTGAATATCTGTTGTCGTAAAGCCGCGCCATTCAGCTGCTCTTTTATCTCGGCTGCTTTGCCCCCACAAAGAGTAATTAGCCGCCTATCACCGTTGTCGACATACAAACTATTACTGTATATGTGTCATAACATCAAAGGGTACCGTTTGTGTTGAAATGTTTAATGAAAGTTACGGATTATTTTCAGACACGTTATTCACTCTCTATAAAATATAAAACACGACATTATTCAAGAGATAGAACTTAAAAAAAACCTTGTTCCCTCTACGGAGGAAAACATTTATATATGATATGCCATGTTTCCACAGCAATTATGCTGCTGTGTGAAGTCTTCTGGAAACATTCCTTTCACTATAATAAACATATCGATAATGACCTGAGTAATGTTTTCTCTTCCTATGGAATTTCTTCTCCTTTGTTTCCTTAGAAAAAACAGAGAGGACATATTTATGCCCGTTTGTTGTTTGCATATAGGAACAGTTTCATGGAGTACTGTGTTAAACAAATGATAAATCAGGTCTACTGGATTATTTACATCAGTGCACTCGTATATTTGACTCCAGGCACCATCCTTCAACAGAGTGTACAGCTGCACAAAACTGGCTTCCCGGAAGTTACAGGTATCATTTTACTGGATCTGTAGGCCTACTAGGTTTCGACATATGGTTAGAGATATTTCCACATTCAGGGCAGGGTGGTGGCGATCCAGCGGTAAGAGCGGATCAGTGTTTTCTGATACATTTATGATGGTTTTGTTGGATAGGACTAAGTCCAGCGTCCTCCCATTACGGATTAGTTCTGAAGTATAAGATTTAAGCTAAATTTAATTGATAACATTTACTAGTTCTCTTATTTGAGTATTGTCGTATTTATTATTGTAATTTGTATTCTTGGGATGTTAAAATCACCGAAGATTAATACAGTTTGAACATAAGTCTATATTTCTGTGCTGAATTCCAACCACTGGTATAGTTCCCTGTATGTTTCTACCTTTGAAGCTGGTGAAATGTACACACGCACAATTGTACCAAATATATATTTTTAATAACCAGTTTCACTAATAGACATTCCAAGCTGCCAGTCATTAATTCGACCTTGAGTACTGTTAATCCGCTTCGAACCAAGTCCGCCATCATTGGGAATCTTATCTTATTTAATTCCAAAAACATACAATGTTATCGCAATTTAGATTTTATTTCAGTCACTAAACGCACCAGATTGCTCTCGGGGAAATAAAATAAAATAAATATACTTATCACTCTGCACATTGGAAATTCATAATATCATAATCAGGAATTATATCATCATATAATCAAAAAGCCTATCGTGATCTTCCTGGGAAAACTATATTATTATAATAAGAAAATTTTCAAATAATAAAGGTAAGAAAATAGAATGTCAGGTAGGAGGAACTACACTGGAGCAGGTGGAACATTTTAAATACTTAGGTTGTATGTTCTTTCAGGATGGTAGTGTGGGGGATGAATTAGAGTCAAGGTGTATTAAAGTCAATGCAGTGAGTTCTTAGTTGCGATCTACAATATTCTGCAAGAAAGAAGTTAGAGTAGCCACGAAACTCTCCCTACATCACTCAGTATTTAGACCGACCTTGCTTTACGGAAGTGATAGTTGGGTAGTTTCAGGATATCTGATACATAAGGTAGAGGTAACTAATATGAGGGTAGCACGAATGATTGCTGGGGAAAATAGATGGGAGCAATGACAGGATGGTACTCGTATTGAAGAGATAAAAGCTAAGTTAGAAATGAACACGCTGGATGAAGCTATTCGTATGAGCCGATTCAGATGGTGAGGTCATGTGATGAGAATGGGGGAGGAGAGATTACCTTAGAGGTTAATTAGTTAATACAATATTGATGCATGATCATGAAATGTATGAAATTATAAACAAGAAACCTATCATACAGCAGCTCTATGCAGGAAATCCACGAAATTGTAATCAGTAAGTCAGTAACATTGTCATCATAAATCATTGTAATCAACACTTCATCTCATAGAAATTTTCACATTATAATCACTAAAGCTATCACAATTATTGTACCAGGAGGTCCAGTCCAGTATAATCAAGAAATCTAGTTCATCGTTATCAACGAGCAAGAAACGTATCACATTATAATCATGAATTCTGTCACACATTAATCAGAAAACCTACCTCATTATCTCTGGAAACACATAACATTATCGCGGGAAAATTTCAGTTTATAATGATGAAACCTTTCCAATTACAATAAATATATAATCACATTGATGATGATGATTGTTGCTTCAAGGGAAGGACAACAAGGTCGTCAGTCCCTAATATAGTTATAATCAGGAAATCCATTATATTATAAAGGGAAACCTACTATCACATTATAATTAGAAAACCTGTCAAATTGTAATTAAGAATCCTATCTCATTATAATCGCGAAACATTTTACATATTATCATGAAACCTATCGCATTACAAGCAACAAATGTATCTTAACAAAGGCATCTATCACATTATCGCAAGAAATAGTTTACATTATCTTACAAAACCTATCTACAATTAAGTAATCTGTAACGTTAAAATCTGTAGTAATATCGCATTATAGTCTCAACCTGTGACATATTTCGGAAACTGATCACATTTAAATCACAGAATCTATTTAATTAAAATAATGAAATCTACAACAATAAGTTCAGGAAACCTATCATATTTTTTATCATAATACATCGCTTACAACATTATAACAAGGAAATCTCTCACATTATAATCATGAAGCTTATCACTTTACCACAGCATACCTCCCACATAACAATGAAACCTATTGCATAGTATTCAGGATACTTATCACATTATAGAAAAACATCCTATAACGTGAGTGATTAAGTGAAAAACTAGCTTATTCATTTTTTTTACCTAGATGTTCAGTAAAGAATATATAGCCTACTTACTCCAAAAGTATGGGTATAGTTATACCTCATTGTCCTTATCAAAAGTATAATAGAATGTTCTTGTGATGAACGTTAAGGATGTACAAATTGTCCAGGCTTGTAGGCCGTGGTCGAGGCAGGATGTTATCTCCCGAAGTTTCACTGAAGACCGCGTCCAGCATTATCAAGAGTCCGCTTCTTCTGTTAGACAGCAGTCTACAATGAAACATTACGTTCTAGAATATATAACTTTCTTTATCGGTAATTATGATTCCTCCCACGAGTTGGCACCTTTCAATGACGAGTCACAAGATTTAATTTTAAGAAGGCAATATGCTCGCCTTCGATAATTTAAGAAAAGGAAGCTAGATAAGGTAGTTCCATTAGATAGTGATTATTACAATAGTTCATTATGCGAAGCTTCTCTTAGGTCGCTTAAATTACATAGAAGAAATACAACTTTAGAACTGACACCATCTTGAACTATTAAAAATAATTGAACAACACTGGATATATATTAAGCTCTAAATAAAGATTTTTGTGCCGAATGTCAATGCTCCCAGGTGACTAGATCGCCAGAAAAGTTATTTTTAATATTTAAGCAATGCGAGGCCGCCTTACAAAATTTCAGTTTGTTTGCTGTAATAGTTTCTGAGGTATTGAGAACCGGTGAAATATTTCGAATGCCCACCATATTGGATTATTTTACATGTAGGCTATAGACTTAAGTGCCAGCAGATGAAGATTAAAACGGTGGCTCATTATACAAACTTTCTTTTCGATCGCTTGATAGGGACACCAGAAGTAATAACGTGATTTTAATATTATGCACAGCTGCCATTTTGAATATCCCAAAAAATGTATTAAAATATACGCCAGTAAATGTCGTCTTGTATATTCGATACGGTCGACTCGTACCCACCGGCGAACAAAGATTTCGGCTTGCGTTTGATCCCAAGTGTTTCTCGCCCAACAGAGGGGCGGCAACAGCCTTTAAACAGGAGACACTCTTAAGTTTCTATTCTCCAAGTAGGCACAGTCCCATTAAACCACGATGGAGTGGTCACGACATCTGATGTTGAGAGAGAGGAAGCCGACACGGGACCTTTATAATTATTTCGGCGAAACTTAGTGGCAGGATTATGGTGACGAAAGGCTTGTGACAGAGAATCCTTTCAACGTCACTACTATATAAAGATATACCGTTCCATGTTTCACCGTGCTCACATGGTTAAGTCGCGAGAAAAGTCCAATTAAATATTTAAAGTTCGTATGGCAGCAAGTTGGTTTCGTGCTCATCAGGTTGTTGAAATTATTATAGGTGAACGAATTTAAAATAGCCTCTCTGAACATACAAAGGGTTAGTTTAATTGTTGTAATAGATTCGTAGTTATTGAGAACCTTCGAAATATCTCACATGCCACCATATTGCATTTTTGATATGTAGGCTATATATTACATATCAGTAGATGAAGATCCTTGCGTTGGTTCATCATAAAACCTTTCAATCCGATCCCTCGATTAGACACAAAAAATAAAAATGTAACTTTAAAATTTCGCAGTCAACATGTTGAGTTTGACAAAACTATTATATATTTAAGTATCTGCCAGTAAATATGGCCTTTTATAAAGATTTATCGTGCCATATTTCACTGGTCTCGGATGGTTAGATCGCGAGAAAAGTTCATTTAAAAATTTGAACTTCGTTTAGCTGGCTTGATAGTTTTGTGCTTATCAGGGTGAATTTTCCTTAGTGTATTCTCTTCCGAAATACAAAATTTCAGGTTGATAGCAATAAGGGTTTTGGAGATACAGAATGCTGGTGCAATACCTCGTACGGCCGCCATCTTGGATTGGTGACACTTATTAAAATTTAAAAGGCGCGGTTGAGGTCGGACAAAATAGTAGTAAGTCCTTACCAGGTTTCGTTCAATCCACTCCAGCCGTTTAGATTTATTAGGAACACACACAATCACATACACTGCTCACAACAAAAATACGTATCACAACTATGGTATGAACTAGCGCACACACATGCTATTTCACATACATAGGTGCTCTGCAGGGTTGTTTGTTTATCTCCTTTGTGGCATTAATGTGGTGAAATATTGAAGTCAAGGGCATAACCCTCCAGTCGTAGCAGTTATCCTTTTGACCGCACCCCAAACAGCAGTAGTTTGTGACGTATGCCATGGTCTGTCAGTGTTGTGTGAGCTGTCGAATTGGAAATTAGCGCAGGCAGTTTAGAGCACAAGACATGGGAAGGCATTTACCATCAGAACTAGTCATGCGTGCAGTAACCCTCTTGCAGGAAGGACGCACTCAGCGTTACGTGGCAGAGTGGCTCAAAGTGTCTCAACCAGTCATCTGCAGGTGGTGGCAGTGATGTTAAACGCCGACATGGTTTAGGGAGGAAACGGAAAACAATGCCCGCTGAGGACGCAGTACAACTAGGATCCTACGAGGTGAGCTAATCAATGCACATGGGACTGGCGTCAGTACACAGACAGTCCGCAATAGACTAAGGGAAGGTCAGCTCAATTCCCGGATACCGTTTTAAGTACCCCGATTGATCCCTCATCACCGAAGATGCCGTCTGCAGTTTGCAAAACAGAATGTCAACTGGCAACTCCGACACTGGACGCCAGTATTCTTTGCAAGTGCATCCAGATTCCAGCTTTCTGGGTCAGATAGTCGTATTCGAGTCTGGCTTCGTCAAGGAGAACGAAATTTGCCTTGCGACGTGCAGGAAACAGTCGCTTAGAGTGGCGGTTCAGTAATGGTTAGGGGAGGAATTTCTTTGAACCATAAAAGTGACCTTTTAGTTATTCATGGGCGATTGACAGCTGTGCGCTACATTGAGGAGGTTCTGGAGAACCATGTACCACCCATCGCAGGCAACATTGGGCAACATTTCACATTACTGCATGATGGAGCCACTGCACATTCTGCTAAGGCCTCCATGTACTTCCTTGCAGCTGCTGGACTTCAAGTAATGGACTGGCCCGCATGTAGCCCCGTCCTCAATAGTATCGAGCATCTGTGGGATCAACTTCGAAGGCGTATCCCGAATCGCCCACAGCAAACCCGAACACCCAAGAGTTGACAGCAGCATTATTAGAAGAGTTAACCATCGCCCAGGATGACATCCGGAGGCTTATCAGAAGCAGGTCACACATAGTACTCAAAAGTGTTAAGTGTAAGTTTCAGTTTGTTTTCAGCTGCATTCAAGTGCCGTGACTTTCAGTTTTGGACCACTGTTTCTGTTTGGGACAATCAAGCGTAAACCGTGTGGGTATTTTTTGTTTCTGTACAAATAAAGGAACATGTTTAGGTTCTGTATAATCTACTTCTGCAAATTAAAGGCATGCAAAGGACAGGGCGCCAGGGAATGTTCTCCGCAGTGCCTACAAGCTGCTGCGAGAGATTATGTCACCAGTTACGTTGCAGCACGGCTTTCGCTTGTATCATAACAAACAAACAGTAAACTTTATTCTCACCACAGCCATTCATAACATCTAACTACACGCACTGACGATTTTGACAGCCCACAGCCCACACATGTGGCCTTCACCCTATCAAGGACTCTGTGCTGCCAACTAAACTGATGATGCAACCTCTCGCAGCTGCACGTAGCCACTTCGGAGAACATTTCCTGGCGCCCTGTATTACAGACGACCAAAAGTTTGATACGTTTTATTTGGTGAGCAGCGTATAAGTTACGCACACACACACACACACACACTCACACATCTGTTACACGCGCGCGTAGATAAGGTGATCACTTCAGGCCAAGACTAAAAATGTGTCAACTGTATGTTGAACATCTTGTGGGATATACGTTAGTCATTGCCTGCCTGCAAACTGTTCTGGATACTTCGTATATTGGTCATTTTCAATGTTTGCATAGTCTGCATCATAAGACATTTGAACAAGCACGGTAGACACCTTGGGTACTTAACGGTGTCTAGGGGCCTGAACATCACTCTCATTTAGCATTCACTAATTCGCTGTCATTCGGTCATCAGCTAAATTATTCTAACATCTTATTTTCTCATTACGTGGGCGCTTCATCTTGTCATTGAAAGAACAGGATGAAAGATAGTCGATGTTTCGAAACTTAAATCAAAGAATAAAAGCAAGCGGTGAATAAAATAAAGAGGCAGAAAAACATCTACAAATATTCTACTTCCCTGCGGCGTGGCGCGGTGGCGTTGAATCACTCACCATTAGTGTACTTGGGTGTGTGTTGGGATGTCAGATTGCCTGTGCTTCTTTGTATCTGTATTTATTAAGGTTGAAAATGGGGTAGGTGCCACGGAGCTTGAAATAAGGTACTCTATCGGCATTTTCCTGGAGGGAGTGGGGAAAAACCGGGGAAATCCACACTCAGGATAGCCACTGCCAGTGCCGAGATACGAACGGGGGATCTCTGGTCTTGACGCAGTTCCAGAATTCGAACTTTGTATCTCCGGACTGCAGGTATCCTCTGAAGTCATGTAGCCTGACTTAGCTACGCAGCTGGGTTCCTAACCTTTCTCCATCCACCCTTATACAGACGGTTGGCTTCTGTTGAGGCCGAATAGACGTTCTGGCAATTGACGCGTGTCGCTAGTGGGTATTGTAGATCTGTAAACATTGTCTAGCACTAAACTTGTTATTTGTGATGTCCGTCCTTTGTCACACATTTCTAACATCAACTGATGAAATTAGCATTCTGTGGTATTATTCTTAATCTCTCCTCGAATATTCTCATTTAAGTTCCTTTGAGCTGTGAGGGTCTTAAAATTTTCCCAGAAATGAAAAACACACACCGTAATGTAGGAAGAACGGTGAGCAAGCTTAAGCCAGCAGGATTTACCCTGCCACCAGAAACCTCGCTTATATCGTGCATGGAAGGCAGGGATATATGGGCTGTAGCAGAATTTGTTGGAAGTATCCACGTTGCCTCTCGTTATCTGACAACATTTCACAAATATAAAAGAGAGAGAGGAGGGAGCTTCTGTGTGTAATGCATTACTGCATCATCAAAATATATGGGTCCCATTGTTCGCTTTGCAAGCACAACATACGCCAACACTTTCGTTATGTAATGCAACCTCATGAATTAATAGGGGGTATTCTCTGTGCTATTCTGTGAAACAACAGGAACAGGTAAATTAAACCATGCAAAATGTTTAAAAATCTATCTATTATGCAATGTTTAGTGAAACCCAGTCATTAATCGTCACGAGGCTGGATTTCAAGCACGATAGTCGTGGGTGTGACTTAAACCTTGACCTGCCATTAATTTTATTACAAACTCTAGAAAATGACAATCGTTAAAGCCAACATTGCGGAAACTTATCAGAAATTATAAAACACATTAAACAATTTGGAATATTGGCTTTCACGGGCAGTTTAACTCTCTCGTGGAGCAGTGACTAGCATTCTTGGCCGTCACCCCTGAGGTCTGGGTTTGATTCCTGGCTCTGCCAAAAAAAAATTCTGGTTTGAAGGCTGGAACGGGGTAACTTACACTCAGCTTCTTGAGGCATAAATGAGGACAGGAGGGTTCGATTCCTACCTCAGCCATCGTGGAAGTGGTTCCCCACTTCTATTCCAGGCAAATGCCGGGATGGTTCCTAGCTTAAGGCCACGGCTGCCTCCTTCCCAATCCTCACCTGAATAACAAATACACACACTACTGCAGACACCACAATAACACATACAAATACAAATCATACAAATTCTACACGCACACAAGTACACGATGTCCAAGCCCCTCAAATGAAACAACAACAAAACTTAAACTCAGGTATATCTGTTGCGGTGTAGCCTACCAATCTTTCTCATAATTATTATAAATAAATATTATAGCAATGGTACATTACGTTTCACTTCACTCGCTTGAATAGGACACAAGAAATAAAAGCATGATTTTAAAATTTAACATGGTCACAACCTTGACTTCTTCATTAAAATCGAATTAAATTAGACTCCAATATACAGGGTGATTACAACGTCCTATTACCCCCTATGTATTACATGATGTTAATGAATTGTTGTTTCTTATTGTTGTAGGTGTTGATATACATCTAAATCATGGCGGATTAGTCCACTTACACCATGGATCGTAATGCGCAGGTGGCTTCACGAACGACCGCATAGAGCAAAATCAGAGAGATATTCAGCCTGATTTCACTGTAAGGTTTCAGAAACCTTCCCCACCAAAATTAACAGTTTTACCGAGGGAGAGAAAGCTCTTTGCAACTGGTTCCATAAAAGATAAGCCTCAATCAGGACGACTTTCAACACGAATGGAAAAGTGTGTGGAGGCTGCAGCGTCTATCGAACGTTCGCCAAAAAAGTCCATTCGTAAGCGGTCATAGGAATTGCGAGTTCCATACATGACATTGCACAAACATATTGTTACGGCTGTGAGTTTGTGTCATCGCTCGCCGCATGAGTCACAACTGCCCCAGGGCTGGGCTGTGCCCTGCCTCGTGTATTGCGTGTGCCTTATGCAACAGGGCTACAAGGAAAAAGGGATGGTCCAGAATATTCGTGACTGAACCAGCGATGGAAACCTCGAGAAGCCGTGAACCCTGGATGGATCTAGAAGCATTTATTGAGTCACCGGACTGCTATATAAGAGCGACCTGTCAAGCAGTGGTTGTTGTTGTGTTTTACGAGCGAGTGCGAGCGCTTATCCTGAGCGACAGAAGTGTGGAAACTTGCGAAACCCCTAGTGAAGCCGATTCTCTTGACAGCGAACGGAGTGAGGAGCTTACAGGGGACTGCCTGTGTTTTGAGCGAGTGTGCTTACCTAGTGCAAGAGACGTCATTGTGGTGCATTGTGAAACAGTGTGTAGTACAGTGACAGACTTAGTGCAGCTATTTCCAGCTAGCGTACGGGACCGGACTCATTAGCGAGAGGATTAACTGTGGTCTGTTGACAATTGAAAGGAGGCAAGAGCGCTCCATAAGGAAGAGACGTGAGTAAACTGGAGTAAGGTAATAATTGCTTGTATTTACTGAAGAGTATTTACTGTATCTTTTTGGCCGAAATAAAGTTAATTATTTCATTTAAAGGAACAATCTGTGTTGTGCTTCAACCCACCGTAATCCAGTTAACAAAAAGTGCCACTAGGGGGGTGGCACGCAACAACTGGTGTCAGAAGCCGGATTACGAACTCAAGCACAAGCACAACACCTGACGGTCCTGGTTTCAAAACCCGAGCAGGTCATTTTTTTTTAAATTTTCCTGTGAGTGCATGCCCCTTACAAGACAAACATCTAAAATGGAAGAGCAATTCGCAGCATTGCTAGAAAAGTTAAGTGGCATGGAAGCCAAGATGGAAGACGGCCAGAAGAATTTAACCAGGGACCTAACTGCGAAAATGGAAGACGGCCAGAAGAAGATGGAGGACGGCCAGAAGAAGATGGAGGATGGCCAGAAGAAGTTAGCAGAGGACCTGAAGGACAGCCAGAATAAGTTAGCAGAGGACCTAACCGCCAAATTTCTGGATGGCCAGAAAAATCTGGAAGAGTGTCTGCTGACGAAATTAGAGGTGAGCCAAAGGAAATTAGAACAGGGCCTAAGTGAGGAAGTCGCAGCAGTGGAAAAGAAGTTCGACGCCATACAAGTGGAAGTTGCCGAGCTGCGCCAACGCCCGCTGAAGGGGGTGGAGGAGAAATTCAACGCCTTACAAGTGGAAGTTGCCGAGCTGTGCCAACGCCCGCTGATGGGGGTGGAGGAGAAATTCAACGCCTTACAAAAGGAAGTTG
This sequence comes from Meconema thalassinum, assembly GCA_946902985.2. Taxonomy (NCBI): domain Eukaryota; kingdom Metazoa; phylum Arthropoda; class Insecta; order Orthoptera; family Tettigoniidae; genus Meconema; species Meconema thalassinum. The sequence goes on along the minus strand of OX336389.2, from coordinate 734,105,342 downwards.
CCGAGCTGCGCCAACGCCCACTGACGGAGGTGGAAGAGGAATTCAACGCTCTACGATAAGAAGTTGCCGAGCTGCGCCAACGCCCGCCCACCGTTACACCGGGAATATCAGGAACGGGACATAGCAGAGTGACGCCCCCAACCTTCGACGGAAAGGTCCCGTGGAGCACCTACTTACGTCAGTTCGAGGCAGCCTGTTCCATAAATAACTGGAACAACACAGAAAAGGCTACAGCTCTCATTGTAGCGCTGGGAGGTGACGCCCTTAACGTCCTTCAGGCCATCCCGACTGGATCCCAGGACTACTCTTCACTGATCGCCTATATGGAGTCCCGATATGGGGATAGCCATCTTCAGCAGGCCTACCAGATGCAGCTCCGGACTCGGGTACAAAAGAACGCGGAAACCCTGCAGGAGTTCGAGATGGACATCGCACGCCTCGTAAGGCTCGCCTACCCAACAGCGCCGGCCGACGTTCTGGAACAGATAGCGACGCAGACCTTCACAGACGGGCTACGGGACCCGGACACCCAACAGGCGCTGCGACTCGCGCGCAATAAGACCCTGGCAGATGCGCTGAGCCACGCACTTGAGTTCGAGACGGCAAAGCAGGTATCTAGAATGCGCGCGCGGGTGCGTCAGGTGGACGTCGACGAACCAGCCAAAGCCGGCAAGACCAAGCCCCTGGCTGATGAACTGATGGAGGCGCTAAGCCGGTCCTTCAAGAGTCGCAGTACCACCAACAAAAACGTAGCCGAAGGACATCCGGAGAGGCGGCCCGGAAGAGGACTACCGACCTGCTGGACCAGCCGTAAGAGAGGCCACCTGAGCAAGGACTGCAGTGATCGCCGCCGCCTAGGGTATACGACGGGAAATTAGTCACCTGAAAACCGCGCGGCCCAGGGAAACGAGTATTAGCCAGCCTTGGGGGGCAAAGGTTGGCTTGTGACAGTCGTCAAGCCCCGGCAGTCAAAGTTCGTGTGACGCAGTTACGGAGGGAAAATAGCAGCCTGATGGTCGACGGAGTCGTCAACGGAGAGAGCTGGCCCATGCTAATCGACACGGGAGCATCGAGGACCATCGTCAGTCCCACCGTGATCCCGAAGTGGAGAGTGCAACCCACACAAAGGAACCTCCAGCTAATAACCACGACCGGAGAGACCGCACCGGTACATGGCGAAGCATCACTGGAGTTCGGCATTGGTCGACGGGCGATAAAGCATCCAGTACTTGTGGCTGACGTGTCAAGTGAAGTGATCATCGGACTGGACTTCCTGGACCAGAACAACATCATCTTGGATCTGAGTACCAACACTCTGCACTTCGGAGGTGAGGAACTTGCTTTGTAAACAGCACACGAGGCCGTAGCCGCACGACGAGTAAGGCTGAGAGAGGACGTCATCGTTCCCGCCAGGACGGAAGTCAGCGCTGCCGTAACTGTCGACGGAACAGCTGAGGGAGTGGCGGCTGTCATCGAGCCAAAATATGAGGATATCCGGACAAAAGGATTGCTAATTGCCAAGACCCTCATCAACACGACGTCTCGGCCGTACGTGCGCCTGTCCAACCTGAACGACTACGACATTACGGTACACAGGGACACCAACCTAGAAGTCTGCGAGCCCGTTACCTGGATTGCCCGCATCACAGACACGACGGACGAACACCTGCAGACTGACAACCGAAGAAGACGCGCCCTGCCAGAAGAACTACAGAAGCTGTACCAAGGATCCCAGGACCATTTAGACGAGGAACAATCACGCCAACTTCGGGACCTGCTACGCGAATTCCAGGATGTCTTCTCCGTGGGGTGCAGAGACTTCGGCAGGACAAGCTTGGTCCAGCACAGAATCGACGTTGGGGACAGCGCACCGATTAGGGCCCCATTCCGACGTGTCCCGCTCGCCAAGCAAGCCGAAGTCGACCGGATGGTAGAAGAGATGAAGGAGCAAGGGGTGATAGAGCCATCACATAGTCCTTGGAGTTCTCCGGTCGTGCTAGTGAAGAAGAAGGACGGTTCCACCAGGTTCTGCGTGGATTACAGGCGGGTGAATGACGTCACGAAGAAGGACAGCTACCCTCTACCCCGGATCGACGACACCCTGGACACCATATCAGGGTCAAGATGGTTCTCCACCTTGGATTTGAAGAGTGGCTACTGGCAGGTGGAGGTCCACCATAAGGACCGCGAGAAAACTGCGTTCTCTCTGGGCAGCGGGCTCTGGCAGTTCACCGTCATGCCATTCGGTCTGTGCAACGCCCCTGCGACCTTCGAAAGGCTAATGGAGTCCATTCTGAGGGGACTACACTGGAAGACCTGCCTGGTCTACCTAAACGACGTCATCGTTCTGGGAAGAAGCTTCGAGGAGCACTACAGCAACCTGAAGGAGATCTTGATAAAGCTACGGGCTGCCCAGCTGAAGTTGAGCCCCAAGAAGTGTCAGGTCTTCCAGAAGCAGGTCCAGTACCTTGGGCATATCGTCTCCGAGGAAGGGGTGCGCACCGAGCCAGAGAAGACCGCAGCTGTGAGGGAGTGGCCAGTTCCGAAGGACAAGTCCCAACTACGAAGCTTCCTGGGACTCTGCACTTATTACCGTCGCTTCGTGAGAGGATTCGCCGACATTGCCAAACTACTGCATCGACTGACTGAGAAGGACCAACTCTTCACATGGACAGCAGAATGCCACAGTGCTTTCGAACAACTCAAGCAGGCTCTGTGCACCGCGCCTATTCTGGCCTACCCCAGACCTGGAACAAGGTTCATCGTCGATACCGATGCCAGCGACTTTGGCATATGGGGGATCCTGTCGCAAGTAGTGGACGGCGAGGAGAGAGTAGTGGCCTACTTCAGCAAAGCCTTGTCAAAGCCAGAAAGGAACTACTGCGTCACCGGGAAGGAGCTGCTCGCCATCGTGAAGACCATTGAACACTTCCACAAGTACCTGTACGGGCAAGAATTTCTCATCAGGACCGACCATGCCTCCCTGCGGTGGCTCCTAAACTTCAAGCAGCCCGAGGGTCAACTCGCGCGGTGGTTAGAGAGGCTTCAACAGTACAACTTAGAGATTCAGCACAGGAAAGGCCAACTGCATTCTAACGCCGACGCCCTGTCACGAAGACCGTGCCCCGAAGACTGCAACTTCTGTGCCCGAAGGGAGGAGAACACCGGGATACAGTGCCGAAGGACTACCGTGGAACTTCAAGGGAGCTGGAGCCGCGAATCTTTCACGCGGGCACAAGCAGAAGATGATGACCTGGGACTGATAGCCGAATGGAAGAGGGCCTGTGTCCCCAGACATTGTGAGTGACTGCAGCCCAAAGTTTAAATCCTACTGGGCGCAGTGGGACTCGCTGATTGTAAGGGATGGCCTCATCTGCCGTACCTGGGAGAGCACCGACGGGAAGACATCTCGGGAACAAGTCGTCGTTCCAAAGGCTATGACGGAGGAAGTCCTGAAGGAAGTTCATGGAGGATCATCTGGTGGACACCTAGGGATAAAGAAGACCCTGGAGAAGCTGAGAGAGCGGTTCTACTGGATCGGATGCCGAACAGACGTGGAGAACCACTGCGCGAGAACCATCTCCGAATAGTCGTCAGCGAGCATAGAGGGATTGGGACAAACATCTTCCACTATTTCTCCTGGCCTACCGCGCCGCCGTGCATGAAGCCACCGGGTGCACACCAGCCCGGGCCATGTTTGGGAGGGAGCTCCGTCTACCTGTCGATCTTGCCTTCGGCCGACCTGGGAATGATCCGATCCCGGTAAGCCAGTATTGTCAAGAACTGGTCGACCAACTGGAGGACGTGCACGCGTTCGCGAGGAGGAAACTGCGGATCGAGACCGACCGAATGAAGACCTGATACGACCAGCAGACGGATGCCGGCGGATTCCACGAGGACGGCCTGGTCTGGCTCTTCAACCCATTACGGAAGAAAGGCCTGTCACCCAAACTGCAGAAGTCCTGGGAGGGCCCGTACCGAGTCGTGAAACCGATCAACGATGTCGTCTACGGGATCCAGCGGAGCCCGAGGGCGAAGATGAAGATCGTGCATCGAGATCGCCTGGCAGCCTACGGAGGGACACAGACGGACCAATGATTGATCGGGACGATCAGCCTTTTTAAGAAGGGGGTGGTGTTACGGCTGTGAGTTTGTGTCATCGCTCGCCGCATGAGTCACAACTGCCCCAGGGCTGGGCTGTGCCCTGCCTCGTGTATTACGTGCGCCTTATGCAACAGGGCTACTAGGACAAAGGGATGGTCCAGAATATTCGTGACTGAACCAGCGATGGAAACCTCGAGAAGCCGTGAACCCTGGATGGATCTAGAAGCATTTATTGAGTCACCGGACTGCTATATAAGAGCGACCTGTCAAGCAGTGGTTGTTGTTGTGTTTTACGAGCGAGTGCGAGCGCTTATCCTGAGCGACAGAAGTGTGGAAACTTGCGAAACCCCTAGTGAAGCCGATTCTCTTGACAGCGAAGGGAGTGAGGAGCTTACAGGGGACTACCTGTGTTTTGAGCGAGTGTGCTTACCTAGTGCGAGAGAGGTCATTGTGGTGCATTGTGAAACAGTGTGTAGTACAGTGACAGACTTAGTGCAGCTATTTCCAGCTAGCGTACGGGACCGGACTCATTAGCGAGAGGATTAACTGTTGTCTGTTGACAAGTGAAAGGAGGCAAGAGCGCTCCATAAGGAAGAGACGTGAGGAAACTGGAGTAAGGTAATAATTGCTTGTATTTACTGAAGAGTGCTGTATCTTTTTGGCCGAAATAAAGTTAATTATTTCATTTAAAGGAACAATCTGTGTTGTGCTTCAACCCACCGTAATCCAGTTAACAAAAAGTGCCACTAGGGGGGTGGCACGTAACAATATTGTTACGAGAGCGGAGTTGCTTCATTCCCTCCCGCGTGACTCACAGCCACCTGAGGCTACCTCTGGTCTCTGTCGGCCGGCAACGTGCGCAGCGCGAACAAAGGCATGGTCTGGAATGATCCTGGCGTATCTGGTGATGGAACTCTCGGGAGAAGCCGTGAACTCTACTACTCTGGAAACGTCCATTGAGTCACCACCCTCCCTATATATAGCGGCGTCACCAGTGAGGGAGGGACTGTGTTTTTGAGCTAGTGCGTGTTTTTACCTGTGCGACAGTACTGTGGTGACGTGACGTGCAAAGTTACGAAACCCAAGTGAGGCTGATTCTCCAGACAGCGAGGCAGTGTGAATCATACGGAGGGACTGAGTTTTGAGGAGTGTGTACTTACCTAGTGCGACAGAGATACTGTGGTGAATTGCGAAACGCAGTGGGCTGTTCCCTAGCCAGCGGACAGCGAAGCAGTGTGTAGTGGTGAGTGACTGGCTATCGTAAATAACTGTAGTTTGTGTACAAGGCGGAGTTGCAGGTATTAATAGCGAGGACAGTAGTGTGAAAGTAGGCTAAGCGCGGAAGCTATAGTGACTAGTAGTGTCTTATGAAGTGAGATTCAGTGCTTATTGTGTGGTGTATTTTCCTGGCCTGCAATAAAGCTAATATTTCGTTAAAGGAACAATTGTGTTGTGCTTTCACCCACCGTAATCCAGTTAACGAACTCGCCACTAGGGGCAACACTTGACAACTGGTGTCAGAAGCCGGATTACGAACCCAAGCACAACAACTGAAGTCCTAGTTTCAAAACCCGTGCGGGTCATTTTACCACAGTTCACTATTTCGTCTGTGAGTGCATGACCATCACAAGACAATCAACTAAAATGGATGCTCAAATACAACTACTGCTAGAAAAGTTAAGTGGCATGCAATCCAAGATGGAGGATTGCCAGAAGAAGTTAGCAGAGTACCTATCTTCCAAATTGGAAGACGGCCAGAAGAAGATGGAAGACGGTCAGAAGAATTTAGCAAAGGACCTAACTTCCAAATTAGAGGACAGCCAGAAGAATTTAGCCGAAGACTTAACTGCCAAACTAGAAGACGGCCAGAAGAAGATGGAAGACGGTCAAAATAAGCTAGCGGAGGACCTGAAGAAGATAGAGAACGGCCAGAAGAAGATAGAAGACGGTCAGTGTAAGTTAGAACAGGACCTGAAGAAATTAGAACTGGGTCTGCGTGAGGAAGTCACGGCAGAGGAAAAGAAGTTCGACGCATTACAGGAAGAAGTTTCCGAGCTATGCCGACGCCCGCTGACGGGGTTGGAAGAGAGATTCAACGCTCTACAAAAGGAATTTGCTGAGCAGCGCCGACACCCACCGACAGGGATGGAGGAGAGATTCAAAGCCCTACAAGAGGAAGTTGCCGAGCTGCGCCAACGCCCGTCCACAGTTACATCGGGAATATCAGGAACGGGACAGAGAAGGGTGACGCCCCCATCCTTCGACGGAAAGGTCCCGTGGAGCACCTACTTACGTCAGTTCGAGGCGGCCTGATCCATAAACAACTGAAACAACACAGAAAATGCTACAGCCCTTATTGTGGCGCTGAGAGGGGACGCCCTTAACGACCTTCAGGCCAACCCGACTGGATTCCAGGACTACGCTTCACTAATCGCCCATATGGAGTCCCGATATGGAGATAGCCATCTTCAGCAGGCCTACCAGATGCAGCTCCGGACCCGGGTACAAAAGAACGCGGAAACCCTGCAGGAGTTTGAGACGGTCATCGCACGCCTCGTAAAGCTCTCATATCCAACGTTCTGGAACAGATTGCGACGCAGACCTTCACCGACAGTCTACGGGACTCGGACACTCAACAGGCGCTGCACTCGCGCGCAATAAGACCTTAGCAGATGCGCTGAGCCACGCACATGAGTTCTAGACGGCAAAACAGGCATCTGGAATTCACGCGCGGGTGCGTCAAGTGGACGTCGACGAACCAGCAAAAACCAACGGGACCAAGCCGCTGGCAGATGAATTGATGGAGGCGCTAAGCCGTTTCTTCGATAGTCGTGGCACCACCAACAACGACACAGCCGGAAGACAACCGGAGAGGCGGCCCGGAAGAGGACTACCGACCTGCTGGACCTGCGGTAAGAAAGGCCACCTGAGCATGGACTGCAGTGATCGCCGCTGCCGAGGGTATACGACGGGAAATCAGTCACCTGAAAACCGCGCGGCCCAGGGAAACGAGTATTAGCCAGCCTTGGGGGGCAAAGGTTGGCTTGTGACAGTCGTCAAGCCCCAGCAGTCCAAGTTCGTGTGACGAAGTTACGGAGGGATAATAGCAGCCTGATGGTCGACGGAGTCGTCAACGGAGAGAGCTGGCCTATGCTGATCGACACAGGAGCAACGAGGACCATCGTCAATCCCTCTGAGATCCCAAAGTGGAGAGTACAACCCACACAAAGGAACCTCCAACTAATAACCGCGACTGGAGGGACGGCACCGGTAGATGGCGAAGCATGACTGGAGTTCGTCATTGGTCGACGGGCGGTGAAGCATCCAGTGCTTGTGACTGATGTAGCAAACGAAGTGAACATCGGACTGGATTTTCTGGACCAGAACAGCATCATCTTGGACCTGAGTACCAACACTCTGAACTTCGGAGGTGAGGAACTTGCTTTGAAACCAGCACACGAGGCCATCACCGCACGACGAGTAAGGCTGAGAGAGGACGTCATCATTTCCGCCAGGACGGAGGTCAGCGCTGCCGTAATTGTTGACAGAACTGCTGAGGGAGTGGCGGCTGTCATCGAGCCAAAATATGAGGATAACCGGACAAAAGGATTGCTAATTGCCAAGACCCTCATCAACACGACGTCTCGGCCGTACGTGCGCCGTTCCAACCTGAACGACTACGTCCATTGAGTCACCACCCTCCCTATTGTTTTAGATCCCTTATTTGGGGGTGGATCTAAAAGGAAGAGTTATTGTATTAATTTATAAAGCTGTGCCTAAAAAGGGTAGCTTCCCTTGGCAGGGTAAGCTGACCAGTGTAGAGTGTTGTGATGTGCTGGGAACTAGGGGGCGTTCCTGTAAATAATGTAGTAGTGTTTGAAGGGATGGGGCCCAATGCAAAGGTCACTGCGCTGGTCGCTCAGCTGACTTATTATGTAACTGAATCTGCTCGTATCAGCCGAGTGGGACGTGCTGCTTGCTAGCAGCCGGGTCGGCTCGAGAAATACAATGGTATCTGAGCTAGCGCTATTAGACTACCGTCTGTCACGTCCAACCGTGACGGGAATAAGGAAGGGCGTTGGGATGTAAAGAGGCGTATGGACAGTAAGACTAGTGTGATGTGTTGACCAAGTGTTTATTGGTCTGTAATTCTGAAGTATGAGTCCCTTGTAGGGAATGTAATTATGTTCACAATGTAAAGTACAAGTTGTGGGTTAGAGGTTACAAAATTAGGAAATCTGAACACGACTGACTCACCTCAGATGACACCAGTATAGCCTTCGGCCGCAACGTTGAAGCACTGATAATGGAGAGATCCCTTGACCTGATTAAGACGCCTTCTTATACTCTTCGGCGCTATGCTGTCAGCAATGTCTTGGCATTGCTGTCCCAGTTAATAGTATGTCGCTATGTGTAACCATTGTGCAAGGACCGAGCTGCTTCTAGAGTGGCAAGCTGTCCTTGCTACGTTTATGGATGTTGGCCCGGCTTTCCAAGGGTTGCCCGTTAGGAGATTTGGGCAGATGATGGGGGGATGGTCTCCAAGGGGTGCATATCCCTGGGAGGCTGTACAAGCGTCTTCCTTCATTTGTTCGCGTCCTCGCGAACGGGAACGGAACTGGAGGTTGGGATGTTGACGTAGTGGTTCTTGAGGCCCCCTCGTATCTCCTGGTGGTGTCGTATCGAAGTGTGGGTGTGAGGTCAGCCCGTGTTCAGAGGGGAGGGTTATGGGATGTACAGAGATATATATATATAACATTGACATTGGCATTGTGACAATAGAAATGGACGTTGAAAAAAAAATTTGCCATCGAGAAAAAAAAAATTGACATTGGAAGCAAAAAAAAATGACATTGTTGGCATATTGCTACTTTCAAAAAAATCATGGTTTTTGATGGTGATTCGTTACATAGTTGTGCAGGGAGGAAAAACCCAGCTAGACGAGGAATTGTGTCGTCTGGCTTTACTTTGGGGAAAAAGTGCTCCCTGCGAAGAGAAAGATAGGAGAGAACAGAAAAAATGGGTGTTCCAGGGTATAATTTAAGGGATATAATCAAAGTGTATTTATTGTTTCGGGATGAAACGGAACACCCTGACAAATGGGGAAGTTAGAAGAAGGAAAAATGAAAGAAAACAAATCATAGACATTATGTACATTGGTGGTCTTGATAATGGTAACAGATATGACCCGATAATAATAATAATAGTAATCCTTACATTTGTAAAATTCCTGACAAGTTATAATTGAACATAGTAAACATGTAATGAAGATGAACATAGAAAAAATAATGGTTGCCATGTGGGTACCCTGTACGTATAAGTATTCTTGCCACTCTTGTGGACCCTTGCAATTGTATGACATGGCGAGAAAATACAAAATAATTAACACTTTACAATTATCACTATCATATATATATATATATATATATATAAACCTTATAGAGCTCTGTTACCTGGCCAGTTTTTGCATGTCTCTTATACTTGGCGCGCACCGTACTATTATGCCTCGCCGACCGTTCTCTAATCGGCCGTTCCCGGTGCGGTTTAGTGGCTAGTCCACTATTCTCTCCCTGTACTTATCACATAACCTCGTGGTTTTCCGTCGTGGGTCGGAATCCCACCTTAGGGTCGAAGGTCCGGCACTTACAAACCTTGTGTCGCCCTTTGAGCCTGAAGTAACGCTTCATTTGCGTATTCTGAAATGTGTTTGCGTTCAGCGATGGTCATCATCCCACGTATGCTGTCCACCGCTGACCGCTGGCGTTGTCACCTTTAAGGGTGCAACTTAAAATTGATAAGGAGTGTATTTGTGTATGACATATGTGTGTATTTTGGTAATATATTTACCACATATTCACGTTCTTGGTTACCTGTAAATCAAAACAAAAAAAAATGCATCCATATGAAGATGTTTATCTCTTTGTAGCTCCGTGGTCTTCCTGTGTGGGTGAAAAGTGGATTAGTTATGAATAGGACAGTACAATACATTATAATTCATTACAGGTATATATATAACCTTCCTCGGTAGCGCTTAGTTTGGAAACTAAGTGTAGCGCCACCGAAGTCTAACTTACCCTAGGTTAGCCTCTGTTAACCTATTCTAGCTTAAATGGTGTCGGGCTTATCTTGGTAACGGGTTTTGAGTCACCAAGTGCCGAGATATTCTATTGTGATCTATGAAAATGAAAATCCACAGCCTGCTTCCAGTCTCCGACCGGGTCAGGAATGGAATGAATGAAGCCCCCATCTAGCGGCGAGGATATGAACTGTGCCGGCTGCCGAGGCCTGACGCACTCCTCCGGGGCAATGATTAAATGAATGACAGATGAAATGAAATGATAGTGGAGAGTGTTGCTGGAATGAAATTTTTGACAGGGAAAACCGGAGTACCCGGAGAAAAACCTGTCTGCCTCCGTTTTGTCCAGCACAGATCTCACATGGAGTGACCGGGATTTGAACCACGGACCCAGCGGTGAGAGGCCGGCGTGCTGCCGCCTAAGCCACGGAGGCTTCCATTGTGATCTATATATATATAAAAAAAATTCCTTAAATGTAGGCTTATGCTACCTTACAACGAATTATCATGCCTTATCATGAGTTGTCGGACTTACCCTGATGCCGGGTTTCTGGGCCATCAGGCGCCGAACGGCGTTACTTAGTGCTACCTATCTTAATTATGGTCTAATAAGAAAAAAATGCTATTTCTAAGCCGAAAGGGTTGCCTTAATCTATTGCCGAAATGTGCTGCGCCATACCTGGCAACAGCGGTGAATAAATTTGCTTAATCCTAGGTTGCGTGTCAAATGCAACCGTCTTACAGCTAAATTTGGCCTAGAACGATCGCCTGGGGCAATTTACTTCCCCAGGACACCACCCGCACGAGTCCTAGAAACACCGGTTGTCTCTAGGATCGCTGGATTCCGTTCCCTTAATTCTAGGTGTCGACGTCTATTACTAGTACTAATCTAATCACAGGCGGCTTACGGTGCCACTAAGCAAACCGTTTCGCCTGCTGTACCTTCCATTTCTTTGACCGTTGCCATCGCGTGTGTAGTTGTAGTTGGGCCGCCCACGTAACCCTTATGAGGCGCTCGCAATGCCCCTCTCTTAATGCCCATTGACTGCCCGATGCATCGCCATTTATGTGGGCATTGGACATTGTCGTCCAATGGCATAATATTCTCTTCGCCTTTGTCGGCAATCGCAATCTGCTTTTCGCAGTAATCTTCGCCTGTATCGGCCGCAGTAATATGCTTGTCGCATTAATCTTCGCCTGTATCGGCCGCAGTAATATGCTTGTCGCATTAATCTTCGCCTGTATCGGCCGCAGTATTATGTATCTCGCAGTAACATTTCCCTCCAACGCACAGGAGTTTTGCTTCCCGCTATGGAAGCCGTGCCTACTTAAATTTAAACTTAACTAGAAGTCTAGTCATAATGGGGTCGTCTCTAGGGATAGCTCCCGAGTCCGGCGCGGAGTGAGCTATTTCTCCCGCCATTCTCAGAAAGTCTCCCTGCAGGTCTTGGCTTCGATGACCGTGGCACATAGTGGGTGTAACCTTCTCCGACAAGGGGGATAAGCGACATGCACCCCTAGATCTCGATGTTTGCCCGTGCTAGGTCACGAATGCTTTGACCTTACGTGGTTCGTCTGTTTAGTCTAGTCGTTAAGTTAAGTGAGGTCGCTGCGCTGTCGAGCCAACTGGGGTAAGGGTCCACATCGCCTTCCCCAGCTCTGCTCCAGTGTGGTCCCTCCTGACCTTCGGCTTACACCGTTGTCATCAATCAGATCGTATCAGATTCCTTTGTAAAAAAAAATGTAGCGTAACCTGTGTAAATAGTTTAATCTCTGTGTAAAATGTAAAATATTTCCAGTGTTGCGGGGTTGTAGATCTTCTAAGTACATAGGCTACTTCTGGTCTACCTTTGCTACGTCAGCTTTCCAGCAATAATGCTTTCTTTACCATAATGGAGGTGTTAGTAGGGTCTGTAGTGTCAGGTACCCTGTTATTAGGATCTGGGGGTAGTTATTTGTCGAGTGGGCTGAAACAAGGCAGGAAGGGGTTGCGCACCTTTGGGTTCCACGTTAGTGGTGGCCTGAAACCGGTGATGGCGTTGGGATGCTCCTATAGTGAGTGGAGTGGGGAGGTAATTCCCGGGATTGCAAAGATACGAAAATTTCATGCAGGTTTGATATAAAAATCCCTGGTAAATGGATGGGATACTCATGCATGTGTCTGTATATGAAGTGTCTGCCTTCATGTACGGATAGGTGTAGGGTGGGGCATAATACCAATATATTCCTGTCATGCGGGAGTGTTTAAGTACTAAGGAATGGTTAATATATATCTATGGCCTCCTCTCTCATTTGGAGAGGCGCATTATGCTTATTTAATGTTTGATGACCCACCCCTAATACTCAGGTGGTAGCATCGTGGCCCAAGGCGTAGCATGCCTTCTCTTTAGACGCATGAAGTCCATCAACCCCTTGTGTGTACTTTATAATGTAGTGTAGCTGTTTTTTGGTCGTGTACATGTGTCTGCGTTGGCTTATGTGGGACGTGAGAGGGTTATTGGAAGGAAATTGGGTATTAACAATGGTAGCCTGCTGTAGTATGTCGGTAATCCCTCTGGGATTATCCACCTATGGTTTGTCATCCTCCCTTGGTCCATGTTGGCTTTCTATCCGCGCCTTGGGATAGTAAAGCTTCATGACCTAATCTGGTCTGCCATTTGTAGTGTAAATGTGGCCAGTGGTCGTAGTGCGACTGGTCATGTGCTAGTCATCTGTAATGACTCCTATGCCTTTCGATTGATAAGAGAAGTTATTAGAGGGGAGGACTTGTCTGTGTTTGCTCCTAATTGTTGAGTGCGTGAGCGTGTGTGTGACTATGTTCCGCTACACCACGCGGACGGTTGGTCTGTTGCAGGCTAAGTCGTAATATGTATCGCCTGTATGGGCGGGAGGCGCCCGTGGCCTGTCAATGTCTTGTCCATTGCCAAGTGCTTTTGTGGTGTAATAAAAAAAATGTATGTTGTTATGATTGTTTTGCGTTTTTGATTTCATTGTCAATGCCGGTAAACAATAGTGCCCTGTCATGAGCAGTATTGCCGTATGACTAGTCTGCAAGTCAGCAGTTGGTATGTGTAATGTCAGGCTGGGATGTTATTGTTTGTCATCCGCTGGCATGTGCTTTCCTGCACGTAGGCAAGTGTGGTCATTGTTTTAGATTCCTAGCGGCCTAATGTAGCAATTCATCCTAGTTAGGTAATGACGTTGTGTGGCCATTGTTTCCTAAGACTTGTGTCTTGCGAAATTTTCCTACCTGTGTTTGGGAAATGTATTCTCTATGTCTGGTGTAATTCGAAATTTTATGTCTGGCTTTTGGTGGGAGGAAATGTAGTATTCCCTGTTCATGTATTTGTATGGGCCAATTTCGGTGTGGTTGGGAGCCTGGATAACTGCTTTCCCTTGTGTCTAATTTTTACTGGGACTCGGACCCGTGACCTTATGTCATTCTCTGTGTTCTATGTCTGCGTTGTGTTTCAGGGCTTGGGGCTTCCCCAGTGTGGTTTTTGCTTGTGTTTCGTGTACCAAAAATACCATTGGATAGTTAGTTTTTGGTACGAGTGTGGTGTGTGGTCATGGGTTCGAATCCGGTTGTCTGTAAAGACTCGGTGTGACCCTCTCTGTGCCGGATATATTATGGCACATGTACTGTGTATGTGCAATGCGCAAATGAAAGCATGCATACCTGTGTAGAGTTTGTATGTTTTTGATTTCCCCTCGTAGTGTAATTTTGGAAGATATAGGGTCTCTAAATCGGGCGTGAATGATGCGTTGGTTTCTGTCCAGTGGGAGTTGGCTCGGCTTGTCTGTGTCGAGCAGTCTTGCTCATTGAGGAGTATGTTAGTGCTGATACGACGGTGTTGAATTACGATGTTGTGTGCTTTCATTTGTTTTATGTTCAGCCCACGTCCTTGTTTTTCTGCACGTGTGTGTGTGTGAACTTGATTGTTGCCTGTAGTGATTGCGAGCAGTGCCTCTCGCATTGTAGAAAAAAAAACTTGTGGTTTAACATGACCGCTAATCTGTAGATCATGCGCCACGGGACTTCCGTTTTACGTGGAATCCAAACCACAGGCCGTGGCCTTTCACTTCGAAAGTCTCACATGCATTGGCCGTATTGAAAAAGAACCTCTTACTAACTACATTTTGTGTCCCCAATTGTGTGTTACTGTAACGTGGTTCAAGTATATTCCTATCTGTGGTACAAAATGTCGTTGTACGCGAGTGTCTCCGGGGCGCTAGTCGCGTGTTTAGTGACTATGTGCCGGTGAGAAAAAGTCATGTTAGAGGCAGTGTTATGTGTAACGGATGCCTATGTATTAATTATATATATAGTTTAACTTGGCCACCTACGTTTCTCGGGCCGCATGCGTGAGGCAAAAAAAAAATGTTAGCCCCGCTCTGAATTAAGAGAGCACTTTGAAAGAAAATAATAGAAAGATTATGCTGTATCCCGTTAGCACCCTGCTTTATATTGATTAAAGCGGGTTGCCCGATGGCGATAGTCTGCCAAAATTGTGTCGTAACCACTATGAAAAAAAATGCTTGAAAATGGTAAGTAGGTCCCGATCGTACTATTCACCTAGTAGGTGACGTTAACACTATAGTAATCTGGTTACATCTCATGGGAATCTACCGACACTGTCTAGTACACATCGGGAAGGCCATTGCAAGACGTATTTGATACATGTGTATCCACGTCACGAGCAAAGCCAGTGCACTATGGGAGTCGAAACTCCACTCCAAAGCAATTATAATCTTACCTTGGCACTGAATATATATTTTTTTCAAAAGTAAAATATGTATTGTCCGTTGAGCCATTATATATTTATACACAATTTGTGCTAAATGTTCCGGCATAACTCAACAAAATGACAGTGTCTTGCCCCGGTGTGCAATTGGGCTTTTCAGTTGGTTACAGCACACCTCACCAAAATTTTTGAAAACTGGTTTGCGATTCTTAATTCTTGCCACGCTTATGGCTTTTGCCCGCTACCAGAGAATCTATCCAACTGTTGAACCGGAACATAGAACATTTAGCCATTTCTGCTTAGAAAGACTCGCTTAAGCTCTATGCTGTGATTTGATGCTTACGCTATGTTCAAAATATCTCTTTCCGGCTTTAAGCCGCGTAGCTCACCTGATGGGCTTCTACTTGGCTTTGGATATTAGAAACTTTACGTTATCCAATTTATGGTGATGACCACTCCGACCAATAATCATTGCTGGCCTGGGAGAAAAAATGTCAGGGGCAAACAAAAAAAAACAAGGATTTTGAATCATGCACTTCTTATCTAGCCAAGTTGCACTGCATATACGTGAAAGAAGGCAGATAGAGAAAGAGAGAGAAAAAAATGTGCAGTTTATGTTTGTGCTGATGGATGGTGTATTGTCGTACTGTGTGGTAGTGTCTGGTCCCAATGTGCGTGCGTGTATCGTGCATCCTGAGGGACTAATACCGGTGTTCGCCTTCGTTCTGGCAAATTTGCCCTTTGAACTGGCGGAAAAGGTCGCTTAATGGCTTGTGTCTGGCCTAGCAATGTGGTGGCGTGTAGCCTGACCGCTTTTCGGCCTGTGGCCACGGCAGACTCCTGCCATTGTGTGAGCCTATCTGTGTGGGTGTATGTAGGCTTTATGTGTAGGGGGACGGGTTCTATGTCGTCTGCCCATGACGTGGTTACGTCCCGTTGTCCCTCTGTTATGCTATGTGTATTTGAGAGTCCTGGCTTCAACTCCCTCTTGTCCCTTTGTTCCGAGGGGGTTGTTCTAGGCTCTGCCCCTCGGTTTGGCAAAATTGCCTTCCGATCCGGCGCTGAAGGACATGTGTTTATGTAACCTTTTATTTGTAGCCTATTGGAGCCTAACCTGGCCGTCTCCTGGACTGTGGCCATGGTGACCTCCTTCCCATGTGTGGCAGTACCTGGCGAGAGGGACATCCTCGCAAATTGTTGAGGTAGCGTATCTACGCTTATGTCCTCTCTCGGCTGGGCTGGTGGCCCTACCAACTGTGTGTGGTCGTGTACGTGTACCGGGTGTGAATCTCGGTATGTGTCCACGTCTGCAC
Organism: Meconema thalassinum; assembly: GCA_946902985.2. Taxonomy (NCBI): domain Eukaryota; kingdom Metazoa; phylum Arthropoda; class Insecta; order Orthoptera; family Tettigoniidae; genus Meconema; species Meconema thalassinum. Next base: position 734,089,104 of record OX336389.2, on the reverse strand, counting down.
TTGCACTCGTGGCCCTGGCGCTGAATTAGCCATTGCATGCCTAGCCAGGTCCGTGTGCCTAGTGTACCTATATGCCCTATCGTGATGTTGTAGCGTGGATGTCCAAATGTCATGTTCGTTTCGCCGACGATCGCGGGTTTCATCCCTTATCGGAGCATGTGCTCCTTCTGTCGGTCTAGTTGGGTCTCTATAATCCCGGTAGTGTGTTTGTCTGTAGGCTCTCGCTCGCTCTTCCCTCCTGTGTCTTCCCTTGTCCCCCCCTGTTGTTTGTTTGTCTGTTGTTTGACGTGGCGGCGGAGTGGGTAGCCCCGTTCTTCCCTGTATTGGTGTGGGAGGGATATGTCCCCGGCTTCGCCTGTTCTCTGTTTTGTTAGGCTTCCGGGCCGGTTCCGGGAATTGGTGGCATGTGTGTGTGTGTCCCCGCATTGTACTGGAGGGTGGTCTGTCCGTCTTTCGGCCTGTGGCCATGGTAGACTCCCGCCCTTGTGTTGCGGTACATGCTGAGAGAGACGTTTTCGCAAATTGCTGCGCTAATGCGTCTACAGAGATGTCGTTTGAGTGGTTCTTGAGTTTTTCCTCTGAACGCTCCCAATGGATGTTCCTCAGCATGGCCTTTCGTGCGGGCGCATACATCTTCATATATGTGTTGAGAAAAGAAAAAAAATGACTTTGACTGGGGTTGTTTTACTAAGAATTTCTCCTGTGTAGCTGGTTTGGAGCAAAAATGGTGTTTTTTGTCTGGGGAAAAATTTTTCACTATTTGCTTGGTTTTTTTGCGGTACGGAAGGGGTCGTTTTAACTACGAGGGCTCGTTGGTTGAGTCCCGTTCTCTATGCGTAGTACCCCGCCTCCACCAGTGTTTTAGATCCCTTATTTGGGGGTGGATCTAAAAGGAAGAGTTATTGTATTAATTTATAAAGCTGTGCCTAAAAAGGGTAGCTTCCCTTGGCAGGGTAAGCTGACCAGTGTAGAGTGTTGTGATGTGCTGGGAACTAGGGGGCATTCCTGTAAATAATGTAGTAGTGTTTGAAGGGATGGGGCCCAATGCAAAGGTCACTGCGCTGGTCGCTCAGCTGACTTATTATGTAACTGAATCTGCTCGTATCAGCCGAGTGGCACGTGCTGCTTGCTAGCAGCCGGGTCGGCTCGAGAAATACAATGGTATCTGAGCTAGCGCTATTAGACTACCGTCTGTCATGTCCAACCGTGACGGGAATAAGGAAGGGCGTTGGGATGTAAAGAGGCGTATGGACAGTAAGACTAGTGTGATGTGTTGACCAAGTGTTTATTGGTCTGTAATTCTGAAGTATGAGTCCCTTGTAGGGAATGTAATTATGTTCACAATGTAAAGTACAAGTTGTGGGTTAGAGGTTACAAAATTAGGAAATCTGAACACGACTGACTCACCTCAGATGACACCAGTATAGCCTTCGGCCGCAACGTTGAAGCACTGATAATGGAGAGATCCCTTGACCTGATTAAGACGCCTTCTTATACTCTTCGGCGCTATGCTGTCAGCAATGTCTTGGCATTGCTGTCCCAGTTAATAGTATGTCGCTATGTGTAACCATTGTGCAAGGACCGAGCTGCTTCTAGAGTGGCAAGCTGTCCTTGCTACGTTTATGGATGTTGGCCCGGCTTTCCAAGGGTTGCCCGTTAGGAGATTTGGGCAGATGATGGGGGGATGGTCTCCAAGGGGTGCATACCCCTGGGAGGCTGTACACTATATATAGCGGCGTCACCAGTGAGGGAGGGACTGTGTTTTTGAGCTAGTGAGTGTTTTTACCTGTGCGACAGTACTGTGGCGACGTGACGTGCGAAGTTACGAAACCCAAGTGAGGCTGATTCTCCAGACAGCGAGGCAGTGTGAATCATACGGAGGGACTGAGTTTTGCGGAGTGTGTACTTACCTAGTGCGACAGAGATATTGTGGTGAATTGCGAAACGCAGTGGGCTGTTCCCTAGCCAGCGGACAGCGAAGCAGTGTGTAGTGGTGAGTGACTGGCTATCGTAAATAAGTGTAGTTTGTGTACAAGGCAGAGTTGCAGGTATTAATAGCGAGGACAGTAGTGTGAAAGTAGGCTAAGTGTGGAAGCTATAGTGACTAGTAATGCCTTATGAAGCGAGATTCAGTGCTTATTGTGTGGTGTATTTTCCTGGTCTGCAATCAAGCTAATATTTCGTTAAAGGAACAATTGTGTTGTGCTTTCACCCACCGTAATCCAGTTAACGAACTTGCCACTAAGGGCAACACTTAACAATATTATGAAGAAGGATTTGAAGTTAAAGGCTTTTAAACCTTCGTTTTAAACGAATTGAGTGATAATTAAATTAAATTAAATTGGTATTCTGCCCGAAGGCAAGTCCGAGCCTCCGAAGAGGCTATCCTCAGCCGGAGTTTACGTGCGGTAGGGTGGCCAGGGCCTTTCCGCTCCTCCTTATGTTGGCCAACAGCGCGCAGTACCTAGAACCGGCATACCATCCAAGTTCCAACCACGCCAAATGTAGCTTAACTGCGGAGTTCTCATGGGATCCGATGTTTCAACATGGCCAGGCCGTTGGCCTGAGTGATAATGACATGCTAAAACGTCATCAGGCTTGAGGGCGAATGCTCGATGTCTTTACGACTATTCCTTCAAGGGGGAAAGTTTTTTTCTCGGACGAGTGTGTAATAGAGTCTATCGCAGTGCAATATCGAGAAACATTTATTTCTGGAGTATAGAAAACCCACAATTTTGTGAAGAACTTGAACATAACCCATCACATGTCATATTCTAGGCTGCAATGTCTGAAACCCAATTGGTAAGTACATACTTCTTTGACGGCGAAGTGTATCAAATTACGTATCTTGCCATGTTACGTGACTGGTTTATTCCATATCTTCAAGATCGAGGACTGCTCGGTCACATATGGTTCCAGCAGGTGGAGCACAGACCCATTATGATATTGCCGTTAGAGAATATCTCAATGTGGTGTTGCCTGATAATTGGATTGGACGTGGTCCTGTCCATTTGCCTGCGCATTTGGAGTGGCCACCCTAAGTCCTGATCTCTCGTCCTGCGATAATGCATTATGGGGGGTCATTAAACAGAAGGTTGCTGCCACACGTTACGAGACAATTGACGAACTTAAGGATGCTGTTTGACGTACATTTACTACCATCACGCCAGCAATGTTGAGGAGAATTTCACATCGTACATGGAGGAAATTCATACTCTGTTATGAAAACGATGGTGTACACCTAGACACCCTGGAATAAATAATAACAAATAGTCATACTACCTCAAAGTAGTCCTCAGCCATGATCCCACAACAATAAGGCACAACAATTCATTACCATCTGTGTAATACATAGGGGGTAATGGGACTTTGTGATCACCCTGTACTGTATTAAGCTTTGGGTCTATAGGTCTATAAAGATTAACGGTGCTCAGTTGCACTGCAATCAGCTGATTAAGTCACGAGAAAAGCCCATTTGATATTTGAAATTCTTGTGGACGCCATGTTGGTTTTGCGCTTATCAGGCTTTTTCAAAGTCACATAGGTCAACTTACCTCATTGACCTTTTATCACTCAACAGAATTTCAGTTTGATTGCTGCAATGGTTTCGCATATCTATACTAATATAATAAAGCTCTAATCTCTGGAACTACCAGTCCGATTCGAAAAATTCTTTTTTATATGATATCCAGATTCAAGAAGAATAGTTTAGGCTCTGTAGCATTAGGCTACACCTCTCAGGTAGCCTTAAAGATTGATTTTTGTTCAGTAAGTCGGTAGAACAAGCGCTCCCAAACAGCTCTATCCACATACGCTGGCGTTATGGTTAGTGATACGTACACGGTTTCACCGATCTGAACTAAAATTTGTAAATTTACCCTTTGGAAAACTGCGAGTAACTCTGTCTACATGAAATTTATGACAGATCAGTCCATTCCCTGCATTTAGGCCCTTTGGCACAACTCTATACATTTTCACCGATCTGAACCAAAATTTGTATACTTACGCTTTGGAACCCTGCGAGTAACACTGTTTACATCAAATTTCGGACAGACCATTCCATTCCCTGCATTTAGGCCCTTGGGCACAAATCTACACCGTTTCACCGATCTGAACCAAAATTTGAATACTTACCCTTTGGAACCCTGCGAGTAACACTGTCTGCATGACATTTTGGACTCACCACTCCATTCCCTGTATTTAGGCCCTTTGGCACAAATATACACCGTTTCACAGATCTGAACCAAATTTTACATACTTACCCTTTGGAACCCGACGAGTAGCACTGTCTGCTTGAAATTTCGGACCGACCACTCCATTCCCTGCATTTAGGTACTTTGGCATAAATCTACACCGTTTCACCGACCAAAATCACATTTTGTATACTTACCCTTTGGAACCCTGCGGGTGACACTGTCCACTTTAAATTTTGGACAGACCACTCCATTCCCTGCATTTAGGTACTTTATCACAAATCTACACCGTTTCTCCTAATTGCACCAAATTTTACATACATTTTGAAACCCTGCTGGTAATACTGTCCACTTGATATTTTGGACAATGCTCTCCATTCACTACATTTAGTATAACAGACAAAATTAACTTGAATACCACGTATTAAGGCCTTAGAACCATTCATGTCCGAAGTAGTGTAACTGTAAGGGTATTTTAATAAATCTACTGTTGACGGGCTGTTCGGGCTTCATCACGTCAAGTACCTGTGTTCTGGTGCAGAATTGCGAAAATAGTTGCATCTTGCACTGTTTATAAATTGCAATCACGGGGAGTAATTAGTGCAAAGATATTTCTTAGGCCCCTTAAAACAGTTATCATCATGAAAATATTATGCCTCTGTATAAGTGCAATGATGTTGGTGCAGTACATTGAGGTTACCAGCTGCAATAAGCGTTGGTGCTTTCAAATTTACCCTCATTTATTCCGAACCTTTTCGTTGAGCGCTATGTGGCGATAAACGATACTATCGCTTCCTCAGTAGCTCGGGACAGCCGAAGTTTTCCAAAGTATTCTGATTAGTTTCCTACGGCGCTATGCGACAAATGACGACACTATTGGTCTCTACATTTCTAACAGCCAATGCGATATTGGCCCTAGGCAGTGTCTTTTATTTCACTTACTCCTCTTTCTAATTAAATGAAAATCCACAACCTGCTTCCAGTCGATCGACCGGGTCGGGAAATGCAATCAATGAAGCCCCTATCTAGCGGCGAGGATATGAACTGTGCCGGCTGCCGAAGCCTGTCGCACTCCCCTGGGAAAATGATGAAATGAATAACATACCAAATGAAATGATAGTGGAGAGCGCTGCTGGAATGAAATTGTGACAGGGAAAACCGGAGTACCCGGAGAAAAACCTGTCTGCCTCCGCTATGTCCAGCACATACATGGTGTGACAGGGATTTGAACCACGGACCCAGCGGTGAGAGGCCAGCGTGATGCCGCCTAAGCCACGGAGGCTTACGCTCTTTCTAATCATTTTTTTAAATTTGTTTGTAAATTACATGTGTCAGTGCTGTAGTTAGTAAATAGCTTTTTCCCTATTCATGAAAAGAAAATCCACAGCCTGCTTCCAGTCTCCGACCGGGTCAGGAATGGAATGAATGAAGCCCCCACCTAGCGGCGAGGATATGAACAGTGCCGTCTGCCGAGGCCTGACGCACTCCTCTGGGGCAATGATTAAATGAATGAACAGATGAAATGAAATGATAGTGGAGAGTGTTGCTGGAATGAAATTTTGACAGGGAAAACCGGAGTACCCGGAGAAAAACCTGTCTGCGTCCATTTTGTCCAGCACAGATCTCACATGGAGTGACCGGGAATTGAACCACGGACCCAGCGGTGAGAGGCCGGCGTGCGGCCGCCTAAGCCACGGAGGCTCCTTTTTTCCCTATTCATAATTATCATGCTTATCATTACGGGAAAATGACCTGAATGTTACGTCCATTATACTGTACTGCTTATCACCCCCACTACAACCACGACCACCACAGAAAGTTATATTTTTAAAATATCCTTTTCTGTTAGTTTAAGTATCATGTGTCAGTTCTGTAGTAGTAGGCTATTCATTATCATCCATAAAACTAATAAATCCACCGGGCGAAGCTGGGCACTATTGCTAGTATTGAATATTAGTGAAATATTTTGAGTTATCGCCATGTTGGATAGATGTTACTTTTTGAAATTTCAAAGGCACGTTCGACGTCAGATGGGTAGTAGTAAGTCCTTACTAAGTTTGATGGAAATCGCACTTGCCGTTAAGAATTCATTAGGGAGGAACCCACATACGGACAAAAGTGATCTCATAAGCCTATATTTCACAAGTGATCGCTGCAGAACGATAATAAAATAAGTCTCAAGCTCATATTCGTCGAATAATTAGTGGAGCGCTTAACCGCCGTTACACGAACGGCAGATGTCGAATGGCTACTTCATAAACAGGACAGTTGAGAAACTGCGTCATTATCGTGTTGGGAGCTATTTTTCAGTGTTGCCCTAGTAATCGAGATGCAATGTTTTTCAGTCGGTCAACACGTTTGTACCCAATTGCAATGGGTGTTTCACTAAACCTGAAAACACTTTAATGAGCTTAATAAATTCATTTGGATTACCAGTGTCGATCGTCAAGCGATCAACATCACATCCTTTACAATAAGGCTGTTAAATATATGCCTACAAGTAAGTTATGTGGGTGATGGTATTTACAAAATATACACTTATTTAGTTACAGCAGTTCAGTGTAGACAATGTTAGTGGTGCATGAGAATGGATCCCACATCGCTCAAAGAACCAGTTAAGTCCTTAATCCATTCCATTACAAACACCAACCTGACTCTTTACTATCACAGATATCACACTAAACAAGCAAGCTTGAAGGTCAACAACCACTATCAATATCTTAACAAGAAATCATATATAACTAACACATTTTGACAAGTTGCGCAATTTTATAATAAGCTCATCTGACATATTACATTTAAGAGAAGACGGTGGTTGTTTGAAATAAATTAGAATGTTCGAAGAGTTATATGTATCGAAGGAGAGAATAATGCACATGCTCAAAGCTGTACCTACCTCCTTAAATTCAAGTGTGCTCACACTCTACGAAGAAACATACAACGAACCCATTTCCAAACGCATCCGCAAATTGGCTTGCACGGCAATGCTGTCACAATGCTGCTCTTGGAACCGTCGCGTCGGTACGTTGGATGTTGAAGATCCCAGAGCATCCCTATCCAATGGAATATCAGTTCCTGTAACTACAAAGGAAGCTCCCTGAAGAAACGTGAGTCCATATATGAGGCTCAATATTTCAACCGGCAGGGCCCTCCATACATTTGGCAACGGGTGTAACATGTTGCAAGGAAATATGATGACGATGATAATTGTTGTTTTAAGGGGCCCAACATCTAGGTTATCGGCCCCTGCAAGGAAATACATTCAATGCCTGCGGAAGAATAATGGTTTTACAATAAACGGCTTAGTAAATATGCATATTTTGCCACTACTTCCTTTATAGCCCTAATATGGAAGGTACGTAGGATATTACTCCCCAAGCCGGGATGTGCCTAATGTGAAAAACATTACGGTACTGTGACCATTTTGAGGGAGCGTCAGTTGCCAGTTATGGAGGTGTTGTTTTTGTCGCGGCTCTGTTTGAATTTGAAGCGAGCGCCTGGCCGAGTTGAGATTCGCCGCTACAGAGTGCATATCTGAGCAGATGCGCGGGCGAAGATGCGTGTACGCATGCTATCACCTGGCGATCTGAAGGGCGGGCAAGCAGATGCAAGAGGAGTGATAGTCGTTCTTATGCAGTAACTCGAGCATGAACGGACAGCTAAATCAATCTTGGTTACGAGTACCGAACCTGAAAGCCAAAAGTAGCCTTCGAATGAGACTTTGTTCGCAATGCGCTCATGATAGTATTTACTAGGTGGGGCCAACCTTTTGTGTGTTCAAGGTTGTGTTGGGTAATACCCAATCTCACAGCCTAGTTTAGCCAACGAGCTGGAACTAATTCCAGACCCGAGTTATGTGAAGATAATATCTTCTACTAGAGTAGTTTACTGGATAGCATATAAAATGGAAAATAAGGCTGAACAGTTGTGTAAGTGTACTGCGATAACCATAGAAAGATTATGAGCACGTGACCGTGAAAATTATTGTAATTATCGGAGATAATTCGGAACGGTAAAACACCGGGTGATTGACGTGAAACCACTGAAAGTTTTAGACACGTGTTTTTCATAGCGAAAGCTATGGTGATAAGAAAATTCGATCAGGAAGTCATGGTAGCGATACGCCGTTATGAACTGTTGGAAACTACCATGAGTCGAGCCATTACTATGGTGCACTAAATTTGAATTGGGTGTACGGTGGCTGCCGATGTGTGGCGACTTGGGCCGTGGACCAGCGGAACCAGGGAAGTGACGTGTACACACTCCGTGTACAGAGGGACGCATGGGACATTAAGCCCAGGAGTAAGGGGGCTGTGAGAGGGCTGACTCATAGCCTACTTTCCTGGTGACGTCACAGGGGAGAGGGAGTGGCGAGGAGGGGGGTGGGGGAGGGGAGTGGGGCGGGGGACGGGAGGGAGTATGACGTCACATGTTGTTGTTGTTACAAGATGGCGGCCAAGATGGCGGCTAACCAAAATGGCGGTCATAGCTTAACTGACGTAGCCTAACCTAACCTCACCTAGGAGGGGTGATCAAAAAGTTCCAAAATGTTGACCCATAGCCTACTTTCCTGGTGACGTCACAACGAGGGGTGATTGATAAGTTCCAAAATGTTAACCCATAGCCTACTTTCCCGGTGAAGTCAGAACGAGGGGTGATCAAAAAGTTCCAAAATGTTGACTCATAGCCTACTTTCCTGGTGACGTAACAACGAGGGGTGATCAAAAAGTTCCAAAAATTTTGACCCATAGCCTACTTTCCTGGTGACATCACATACTAACCCGCCGTACATTCAGGGGCAAAGCCGATATCTCCCGAACGCATGGTCGTATTTTGATGAATGAGGTGTCGTTGGAATCGGGATGACACCCCCTTTCCAAAATTCCAAAATGTTAATCAATAGCCTACTTTACTGGCGACGTCACATACCAACCCGCCATACATTCACGAGCAAAGCCGATATCTCCCGAATGCATAGTCGGATTTTGACGAATGAATTGTCGTTGAACTCTTCCTGACACCGCTCTTTCCAATGGACAACATTGCTTGCCAATGCATTCATCGCTATTTGATAAATCATGGATTGTAATGTAATGATTGAAAAAAACAATTGCAAGAATGATTGCCGAGCTACAGGGCATGGTATTGACCAAGATAATAGCCTTGCTTGCATTAGTCGATATTTGAATGAACCATAAATCACAGAGGCTTACGGCATGGTTTGTAGTAGGCAATCGAACTCGAGATACTTTAAGCCAAAGCCTAGCGCGCAAACCAGTTAGCTATCAGGTGTAGAACAGTGTCGGCTGCTAAAACCTGTCGCACTTCCCTGGGGTAATGATTAAATGAATAACCGATGAAATGAAATGATAGTGGAAAGTGTTGCTCGACTGAGCGAAAACAATTGCGAGAATGACCTTTGAGTTACGGTAAACGTATAAACCAACACAAAAACTTATATTTAAGTCAACACAAAAGCCAATACATAAACCAACACAAAAGCCAACACAAAAGCCAATACATAAGCCAATACAAAAGCTAACACATGGGGTTAGGTTAGGTTATGATATGTTACATTAGGTTAGGTGAACTAAGTGTGATGTTATAACCTGACTTAAAGCAAGTCTCAACGTATAAGCCAACACAAAAGCCAATATATAAGCCAACGCAAAAGCCAATACAAAAGCCAACACAATAGCCAATACAAAAAGCCAATACATAAGCCAATTCAAAAGCCATCACATGGGGTTAGGTTAGGTTATGATATGTTACATAAGGTTAGGTGAACTAAGTGTAACGTTAAGCCAGTCTTAAAGCAAGTCTAAACGTATAAGCCAACACAAAAGCCAATATATAAGCCAACACAAAAGCCAATACATAAGCCAATACAAAAGCCAACACATGGGGTTAGGTTAGGTTAGGTTATGATATGTTACATTAGGTTAGGTGAACTAAGTGTAACGTTATAGCCAGTCTTAAAGCAAGTCTAAACATATACGCCAACACAAAAGCCAATATATAAGCCAACGCAAAAGCCAATACATAAGCCAATACAAAATCCAACACAAAAGCCAATACAAAAAGCCAATACATAAGCCAATACAAAAGCCAACACATGGGGTTAGGTTAGGTTATGATGTGTTACATTAGGTTAGGTGAACTAACTGTAACGTTATAGCCAGTCTTAAAGCAAGTCTAAACGTATTCGCCAACACAAAAGCCAATGTATAAGCCAACACAGAAGCCAATACATAAGCCAATACAAAACCAAACACAAAAGCCAATACAAAAGCCAATACATAAGCCAATACAAAAGCCAACACATGGGGTTAGGTTAGGTTAGGTTAGGTTATGTTACATTAGGTTAGGTGAAATAAGTGTGACGTTATAGCCAGTCTTAAAGCTAGTCTAAACGTATAAGCCAACACAAAAGCCAATATATAAGCCATCACAAAAGCTAATACATAAACCAATACATAAGCCAACACAAAACCCAATACAAAAGCCAATACATAAGACAATACAAAAGCCAACACATAGGGTTAGGTTAGGTTAGGTTATGATATGCTACATTAGGTTAGGTGAGCTATGTGTGATATCATAGCCAGTCTTAAAGCAAGACTAAACTTGTAGAATATGTCACATGACAAGGTTAAGTTAGGTTATGTAATGGTGAGTTGAGCTATGACGTCATAGATGGATGGGGTAGGAGGCTGGCATATAAGGAAAATGTTTAGGTTTAACTTTTGCATTCAGTTTTGCATCCGCTTTTTCACCCACTATTGCACTCACTTTTGCACCCACTTTTACACACACTTTTGCACCCCCTCTTGCACACACTTTAACACCTACCTTTGCACCCACTTTTCCACCCACTTTTGCACCCACATTAGCACCCACTTTTGCACATACCTTTGCACCCACTTTTCCACCCACTTTTGTACCTACTTTTGCACTCACTTTTACATCCACTTTTGCACTCAATTTTGCACCCACTTGTGCACCCACTTTTAAACCCGCTTTTGCACCCACTTTTGCACCCTTTTTCACCTACTTTTGCACTCACCTTTACACCTACCTTTGCGCTCACTTTTGCATCTACTTTTGCACCCACTTTTGGACTCACTTTTACACCCACTTTTGCACCCACTTTTGCACCCACGTTTACACCCACTTTTGCACCCACTTTTGCACCTACTTAAAACTATTAGTAAGTCACTTTATCGCCAAAACCTTTGTAGTGTGAACATCATACCGACAGGTCAGTTACTACTATAAAACTTACTACAACCAACAAAGGTAGGCAACATGTACTCTATCAAGGCTACGCTTATAACTAAAATCGTCAGAATGTGAATGGAATAATATTCTGGCTTTGCTCAAAAGAGAGTTCACGAAATGTCTAGGGAATCTAAAAGTAAAAATGGAAATGTTTTAAGTGTGAGTGCCCAACAATGTAGTGCTTCAAACAAACCACGGTTGCTGTTTACAAGTATTTGATTGAGCAAGAACCATAGTTAGAATGAATACCCTTAATCTTAGAACATGATTGAAGTTGTATTTCACTTACATAGTGCTAACCTATGTCTATGATATACTAGCTATGGAATTATTCATAAAGTCATTGAATATAAACCCTTGAAAAAAAAATATCCCTACCTTGTTACTCCTTTTGTGGTCTCAGCACTCAGCTTGATGTTTGTTTGAGAGGTGGGAGAGACATGCAGGTGGGAAATAATGCTATAACGTATCATAACAGTAATGCATTATTAAGACGTGTTCTTAATTATTAGTGGAATGAATGGTAAATGACTTTTATCTACCCATAAACTTTAGGATTAAAAAACAATCAAAATGTGTATCATCACTGCTATGATTTCAAAAATAGAAAACACGAATTTATGCTGTTTTTTTGGCTATTCAAAACGTAGCATACATCGATGATTGTTTTTACCTTCATAAATCAAATATACAGGTTGACTACTTGCATTCATATCATGAAAAACATCATCAGGCACGTCATCAAAACGTGAAGGAAGAAATGCTTCAAACTCTACACAAATGCAAAGAGCGCGGATTCCAAATTTAGTCGTTTTAACATGAATTTGCAAACTTGTATTATCAAATGGTATCTAGTATTGAACATAAACATTGGATAAAGCATTAATCAAATAACAAACGATCAAGTTGTTTTAACATGGATTTTCAAACTCATATTGTCAGTGGCATCTAGTCATGAACATGAACCCTGGATAGAGTGTTAATCAAATCGCAAATGGTCAAGTCATTTTAACACGGATTTGCAAACTTGTATTGTCAATGGCATCTAGTAGTCAACATGAACAATGGATAGAGCGTTAATCAAATTACAAATGGTCAAGTCGTTATAACACAGATTCACAAAATAGTGTTGTCAATGACATCTAGTTGTCGAAATGGACACTGGATAGAGCATTAATCAAATCACAAATGGTCAAGTCGATTCATCACATATTTGCAAAATAGCATTGACAAAGATATCTAGTTATGAACATTGGCTTTTCAAACTCATATTGTCAGTGGCATCTAGTTATGAACATGAACACTGGATAGAGTGTTAATCAAATTATAAATGATCAAGTCATTTAAACACGGATTTGCAAACTTATATTGTCAATGGCATCTTTTCGTCAACATGAACACTGGATAGAGCATTAATCAAATCACAAAATGGTCGTCGTTTTATCACAGATTCGCAAAATAGTATTGTCAATGGCATCTAGTTATGAACATTGGCTTTTCAAACTCATATTGTTAGTGGCATCTAGTAATGAACATGAACACTGGATAGAGTGTTAATCAAATCACAAATGGCCAAGTTGTTTTAACACGGATTTGCAAACTCGTATTGTAAGTGGCATCTAGTAGCCAACATGGACACTGGATAGAGTATTCATCATATCACAAAAATGGTCAAGTCATTTTAACACGGATTTGCAAACTTTTATTGTCAGTGGCATCTAGTTATCAACATGGACACTGGACAGAACATTTAATCAAATTACAAATGGTCAACTTGTATTAACATGGATTCGCAAAATTGTATTGTCAATGATATTTAGTAGTGAACATAGACATTGAATAAAGCGTTAATCAAATTACAAATGGTCAGATGTTACAACACGAATTCACAAAATAGTATTGCCAGAGGCATCTAGTCATGAACATGGACACTATATAGAGTGTTAATCAAATCACAGATGGTAAAGTTGTTTTAACTTGGATTTGCAAACTCGTATAGTCAGTGGCATCTAGTAGTCAACATGGACACTGGATAAGGTATTCATCAGATCACAAAATGGCCAAGTCATTCTAACACGGATTTGCAAACTTCTATTGTCAGTGGCATCCAGTAGTCAACACGGACATTGGATAGAGCGTTTAATCAAATCACACAATGGTCAAGTCGTTTTAACATGGATTCGCAAAATAATATTGTCAATGGTATTTAGCAGTGAACATGGACATTGAATAAAGCGCTAATCAAATTACAAATGGTCAAGTTGTTTCAACACGAATTCACAAAATAGTATTGCCAGTGGCATCTAGTCATGAACATGGACACTGGATGGAGCGTTTAATCAAATCACCAATGGTGAAGTCGTTTTAACATGGATTGTCAAAATAGTATTTTCAATGATATTTAGTAGTAAACATAGACATCGAATAAAGCGTTAATTAAATTACAAATGGTCAATTTGTTTCAACACGGATTCACAAAATAGTATTGCCAGTGGCATCTACTAATGAACACGAACACTGGATAGAGTGTTAATCAAATCACAAATGTTCAAGTTGTTTTAACAAGGATTTGCAAACTCGAATTGTCAGTGGCATCTAGTAGTCAACATGGACACTGGATAAATTATTCATCAGATCACAAAATGGTCAAGTCATTTTAACACGGATTTGCAAACTTGTATTGTCAGTGGCATCTAGCAGTCACCATGGACATTGGATAGAGCGTTTAATCAAATCACACAATGGGCAAGTCGTTTTAACATGGATTCGCAAAATAGTATTGTCAATGGTATTTAGCAGTGAACATGGACATTGAATAAAGCGCCAATCAAATTACAAATGGTCGAGTTGTTTCAACACAAATTCACAAAATAGTATTGCCAGTGGCATCTAGTCATGAACATGGACACTGGATAGAGCGTTTAATCAAATCACCAATGGTGAAATCGTTATAACATGGATTGTAAAATAGTATTTTCAATGCTATTTAGTAGTGAACATAGGCATTGAATAAAGCGTTAATTAAATTACAAATGGTCAAAGTGTTTCCACACGGATTCACAAAATAGTATTGCCAGTGGCATCTAGTTATGAACATGGACACTAGATAGAGCGTTAATCAAATCACAACTGTTCAAGTAGTTTTAACACGGATTTGCAAACTCGTATTGTCAGTGGCATCTAGTCATGAACAGGAACACTGGATAGAGTAATCATCAAACCACAAAATGGTCAAGTCTTTTTAACACGGATTTGCAAACTTGTATTGTCAACGGCATCTAGTTGTTAACATGAACACTGGATAGAGCGTTAGTCAAATCACAAATGGGCAAGTCGTTTTGACGTGGATTCGCAAAAATAGTAATTACAAATGGTCAAGTTGTTTCAACACGAATTTACAAACTAGTATTGCCAATGGCATCTAGTCATGAACATTTCCACTTGGTAGAGGGTTAATCAAATCACAAATGGTCAAGTCATCTTAACACGGATTTGCAAACGCGTATTGTCAATGCCATCTAGTAGTCAACATGAACACTGGATAGAGCGTTAATCAAATCACAAATGGTCAAGTTGTTTGAACATGAATTTGCAAACTTGCATTGTCAAATGGTATCTAGTATTGAACATAAACATTGGATAAAACATTAATCAAATTATGAACGATCAAGTTGTTTTAACACGGATTTCCAAACTCGTATTGTCAGTGGCATCTAGTCATGAACATGGACACTTGGTAGAGTGTTAATCAAATCACAAATGGTCAAGTTGTTTTAAAGTGGATTTGCAAACTCGAATGTCAGTAGCATCTAGTCATCAACATGAACACTGGATAGAGTATTCATAAAATATAAAATGGTCAAGTCGTTGTAACAAAGATTCACAAAATAGTATTGTCAATGACATCTAGTTGTCAACATGGACACTGGATAGAAATTTAATCAAATCACAAATGGTCAAATCGATGTATCACATATTTACAAAATAATCTTGTCAATGATATATAGTTATGTACATTGGCTTTTTAAACTCATATTATCAGTGGCATCTAGTGATGAACATGAACACTGGATAGAGTGTTAATAAAAATACAAATGATGAATTCATATTAACACGGATTTGCAAACTTGTATTGTCAATGGCATCTAGTAGTCATCATGAACACTGGATAGAGCATTAATCAAATCAAAAAATGGTAATCGTTTTATCACAGATTCGTAAAATAGCATTGGCAATGATATCTAGTTATGAACATTGGCTTTTCAAAGTCATATTGTCAGTGGCATCTAGTAATGAACACGAAAACTGGATAGAGTGTTAATCAAATTACAAATGATCAAGTTGTTTTAGCAAGGATTTGCAAACTCGTATTGTCAGTGGCATCTAGTAGTCAACATGGACACTGGATAAGTTATTCATCAGATCACAAAATGGTCAAGTCATTTTAACACGGATTTGCAAACTTGTATTGTCAGCGGCATCTAGTAGTCACCATGGACATTGAATAAAGCGCTAATCAAATTACAGATGGTCAAGTTGTTTCAACAGGAATTCACAAAATAGTATTGCCAGTGGCATCTAGTTATGATCATGGACACTGGATAGAGCGTTTAATCAAATCACCAATGGTGAAGTCGTTTTAACATGGATTGTCAAAATAGAATTTTCAATGATATTTAGTAGTAAACATAGACATTGAATAAAGCGTTAATTATATTACAAATGGTCAAGTTGTTTCAACACGGATTCACAAAATAGTATTGCCAGTGGCATCTAGTTATGAACATAGACACTATATAGAGCGTTAATCAAATCACAAATGGTCAAGTTGTTTTAACACAGATTTGCAAACTCGTATTGGCAGTGGCATCTAGCCATGAACAGGAACACTGGATAGAGTATTCATCATATCACAAAATGGTCAAGTCATTTTAACACGGATTTGCAAACTTGTATTGTCAACGGCATCTAGTTGTTAACATGAACACTGGATAGAGCGTTATTCAAATCACAAGTGGGCAAGTCGTTTTAACGTGGATTCGCAAAAATAGTAATTACAAATGGTCAAGTTGTTTTAACACGAATTTACAAAATAGTATTGACAGTGGCATCTAGTCATGAACATGGACACTTGCTAGAGAGTTAATCAAATCACAAATGGTCAAGTTGTTTTAACGTGGCTTGCAAACTCGTTTGTCAGTGGCATCTAGTCATCAACATGAACACTGGATAGAGTATTCATAAAATATAAAATGGTCACGTCGTTGTAACAAAGATTCACAAGATAGTATTTTCAGTGACATCTAGTCGTCAACATGGACACTGGATAGAGATTTAATCAAATCACAAATGGTCAAATCGATGTATCGCATATTTGCAAAATAATCTTGTCAATGATATCTAGTTATGTACATTGGCTTTTCAAACTCATATTGTCAGTGGCATCTAGTGATAAACATGAACACTGGATAGAGTGTTAATCAAATTACAAATGATGAAGTCATTAACACGGATTTGCAAACTTGTATTGTCAATAGCATCTAGCAGTCAACATGAACACTGGATAGAGCATTAATCAAATCACAAAATGGTCATCGTTTTATTACAGATTCGTAAAATAGTATTGGCAATGATATCTAGTTATGAACATTGGCTTATCAAAATCATATAGTCAGTGGCATCTAGTAATGAACACGAACACTGGATAGAGTGTTAATCAAATTACAAATGATCAAGTTGTTTTAACAAGGATTTGCAAACTCGAATTGTCAGTGGCATCTAGTAGTCAACATGGACATTGAATAAGGTATTCATCAGATCACAAAATGGTCAAGTAATTTTAACACGGATTTAAAAACATGTATTGTCAGTGGCATCTAGAAGTCACCATGGACATTGGATGGAGCGTTTAATCAAATCACACAATGGTCAAGTCGTTTTAACATGCATTCGCAAAATAGTATTGTCAATGGTATTTACCAGTGAACATGGACATTGAATAAAGCGCCAATCAAATTACAAATGGTCAAATTGTTTCAACAGGAATTCACAAAATAGTATTGTCAGTGGCATCTAGTTATGAACATGGACACTGGATAGAGCGTTTAATCAAATCACCAATGGTGAAGTCGTTTTAACATGGATTGTCAAAATAGTATTTTCATGATATTTAGTAGTAAACATAGACATTGAATAAAGCGTTAATTAAATTACAAATGGTCAAGTTGTTTCAACATGGATTCACAAAATAGTATTGCCAGTGGCATCTAGTAATGCACACGAACACTGGATATTGTGTTAATCAAATCACAAATGATCAAGTTGTTTTAACAGGGATTTGCAAACACGTATTGTCAGTTGCATCTAGTAGTCAACATGGACACTGGATAAGGTATTCATCAGATCACAAAATGGTCAAGTCATTTTAACACGGATTTGCAAACTTGTATTGTCAGTGGCGTCTAGCAGTCACCATGGACATTGGATAGAGCGGTTAATCAAATCACACAATGGTCAAGTCGTTTTAACATGGATTCGCAAAATAGTATTGTCAATGGTATTTAGCAGTGAATATGGACATTGAATAAAGCGCTAATCAAATTACAAATGGTCGAGTTGTTTCAACACGAATTCACAAAATAGTATTGCCAGTGGCATCTAGTCATTACCATGGACACTGGATAGAGCGTTTAATCAAAACACCAATGGTGAAGTCGTTATAACATGGATTGAAGAATAGTATTTTCAATGGTATTTAGTAGTGAACATAGGCATTGAATAAAGCGTTACTTAAATTACAAATGGCCAAGTTGTTTCAACACGGAATCACAAGATAGTATTGCCAGTGGCATCTAGTTATGAACATGGACACTAGATAGAGCGTTAATCAAATCACAACTGGTCAAGTTGTTTTAACACGGATTTGCGAACTCGTATTGTCAGTGGCATCTAGTCATCAACATGAACACTGGATAGAGTATTCATAAAATATAAAATGGTCAAGTCGTTGTAACAAAGATTCACAAGATAGTTTTGTCAATGGCATCTAGTTGTCAACATGGACACTGGATAGAGATTTAATCAAATCACAAATGGTCAAATCGATGTATCACATATTTGCAAAATAATATTGTCAATGATATCTAGTTATGTGCATTGGCTTTTCAAACTCATATTGTCAGTGGCATCTAGTGATGAACATGAACACTATATAGAGTGTTAATCAAATTACAAATGATGAAGTCATATTAACACGGATTTGCAAACTTGTATTGTCAATGGCACCTAGTAGTCATCATGAACACTGGATAGAGCATTAATCAAATCACAAAATGGTCATCGTTTTATCACAGATTCGTAAAATAGTATTGGCAATGATATCTAGTTATGAACATTGGCTTTTCAAAGTCATATTGTCAGTGGCATCTAGTAATTAACACGAAAACTGGATAGAGTGTTAATCAAATTACAAATGATCAAGTTTTTTTAGCAAGGATTTGCAAACTCGTATTGTTAGTGGCATCTAGTAGTCACCATGGACATTGGATAGAGCGTTTAATCAAATCACACAATGGTGAATTCGATTTAACATGGATTGTCATAATAGTATTTTCAATGATATTTAGTAGTAAACATAGACATTGAATAAAGCGTTAATTATATTACAAATGGTCATGTTGTTTCAACACGGATTCACAAAATAAAATTGCCGGTGGCATCTAGTAATGAACACTGGATAGAGTGTTAAACAAATTACAAATGATCAAGTTGTTTTAACAAGGATTTGCAAACTCGTATTGTCAGTGGCATCTAGTAGTCAACATGGACACTGGATAAGGTATTCTTCAGATCACAAAATGGTCAAGTCATTTTAACACGGATTTGCAAATTGTATTGTCAGTGGCATCTAGTAGTCACCATGGACATTGGATAGAGCGCTTAATCAAATCACACAATGGTCAAGTCGTTTTAACATGGATTCGCAAAATAGTATTGTCAGTGGTATTTAGCAGTGAACATGGACATTGAATAAAGCGCTAATCAAATTACAGATGGTCAAGTTGTTTCAACAGGAATTCACAAAATAGTATTGCCAGTGGCATCTAGTTATGAACATGGACACTGGATAGAGCGTTTAATCAAATCACCAATGATGAAGTCGTTTTAACATGGATTGTCTAAATAGTATTTTCAATGATATTTAGTTGTAAACATAGACATTGAATAAAGCGTTAATTAAATTACAAATGGTCAAGTTGTTTCAACACGGATTCACAAAATAGTATTGCCAGTGGCATCTAGTAATGAACACGAACACTGGATAGAGTGTTAAAAAATCACAAATGATCAAGTTGTTTTAACAAGGATTTGCAAGCTCGTATTGTCAGTGGCATCTAGTAGTCAACATGGACACTGGATAAGGTATTCATCAGATCACAAAATGGTCGAGTCATTTTTACACGGATTTGCAAACTTGTATTGTCAGTGGCATCTACCAGTCACCATGGACATTGGATAGAGCTTTTAATTAAAACACACAATGGTCAAGTCGTTTTAACAAGGATTCGCAAAATAGTATTGTCAATGGTATTTAGCAGAGAACATGGACATTGAATAAAGCGCTAATCAAATTTCAGATGGTCAACTTGTTTCTACACGAATGCACAAATTAGTATTGCCAGTGGCATCTAGTCATGAACATGGACACTGGATAGAGCGTTTAATCAAATCACCAATGGTCAAGTCGTTTAAACATGGATTCGCAAAATAGTACTTTCAATGATATTTAGTAGTGAACATAGACATTGAATAAAGCGTTAATTAAATTACAAATGATCAAGTTGTTTTAACTAGGATTTGCTAACTCGTATTGTCAGAGGCATCTAGTAGTCAACATGGACACTGGATAAGGTATTCATCAGATCACAAAATGGTCAAGTCATTTTAACACGGATTTGCAAACTTGTATTGTCATTGGCACTTAGTAGTCACCATGGATATTGGATAGACCGTTTAATCAAATCACACAAAGGTCAAGTCGTTTAAACATGGATTCGCAAAATAGTACTTTCAATGATATTTAGTAGTGAACATAGACATTGAATAAAGAGTTATTTAAATTACAAATGGTCAAGTTGTTTCAACACGGATTCACAAAATAGTATTGCCAGTGGCATCTAGTTATGAACATAGACACTTCATAGAGCGTTAATCAAATCACAAATGGTCAAATTGTTTTAACACGGATTTGCAAACTCGTATTGGCAGTGGCATCTAGCCATGAACAGGAACACTGGATATAGTATTCATCAAATCACAAAATGGTCAAGTCATTTTAACACGGATTTGCAAAATTGTATTGTCAACGGCATCTAGTTGTTAACATGAACACTGGATAGAGCGTTAATCAAATCACAAATGGGCAAGTCGTTTTAAAGTGGATTCGCAAAAATAGTAATTACAAATGGTCAAGTTGTTTCAACACGAATTTACAAAATAGTATTGACAGTGGCATCTAGTCATGAACATGGACACTTGCTAGAGTGTTAATCAAATCACAAATGGTCAAGTTGTTTTAACGTGGATTTGCAAACTCGTTTGTCAGTGGCATCTAGTCATCAACATGAACAATGGATAGAGTATTCATAAAATATATAATGGTCAAGTCGTTGTAACAAAGATTCACAAAATAGTATTGTCAATGACATCTAGTTGTCAACATAGACACTGGAGAGAAATTTAATCAAATCACAAATGGTCAAATCGATGTATCACATATTTGCAAAATAATATTGTCAATGATATCTAGTTATGTACATTGGCTTTTCAAACTCATATTGTCAGTGGCATCTAGTGATGAACATGAACACTGGATAGAGTGTTAAACAAATTACAAATGATGAAGACATATTAACACGGATTTGCAAACTAGTATTGTCAATGGCATCTAGTAGTCATCATGAACACTGGATAGAGCATTAATCAAATCACAAAATGGTCATCGTTTTATCACAGATTAGTAAAATAGTATTGGCAATGATATCTAGTTATGAACATTGGCTTATCAAAGTCATATTGTCAGTGGCATCTAGTAATGAACACAAACACTGGATAGTGTTAATCAAATTACAAATGATCAAGTAGTTTAACAAGGATTTGCAAACTCGTATTGTCAGTGGCATCTAGTAGTCAACATGGACACTGGATAAGGTATTCATCAGATCACAAAATGGTCAAGTCATTTTAACACGGATTTGCAAACTTGTATTGTCAGTGGCATCTAGTAGTCACCATGGACATTGGATAGAGCGTTTAATCAAATCACACAATGGTCAAGTCGTTTTATCATGGATTCGCAAAATAGTATTGTCAATGGTATTTAGCAGTGAATATGGACATTGAACAAAGCCCTAATCAAATTACAGATGGTCAAGTTGTTTCAACATGAATTCACAAAATAGTATTGCCAGGAACATCTAGTTATGAACATGGACACTGGATAGAGTGTTTAATCAAATCACCAATGGTGAAGTCGTTTTAACATGGATTGTCAAAATAGTATTTTCAATGATATTTAGTTGTAAACATAGACATTGAATAAAGCGTTAATTAAGTTACAAATGGTCGCGTTGCTTCAACACGGATTCACAAAATAGTATTGCCAGTGGCATCTAGTAATGAACACGAACACTGGATAGAGTGCTAATCAAATCACAAATGATCAAGTTGTTTTAACAAGGATTTGCAAACTCGTATTGTCAGTGGCATCTAGTCGTCAACATGGACATTGGATAGTGCGTTTAATCAAATCACACAATGGTCATGTCGTTTTAACATGGATTCGCAAAATAGTATTTTCAATGGTATTTAGCAGTGAACATGGACATTGAATAAAGCGCTAATCAAATTACAAATGGTCGAGTTGTTTCAACATCGAATTCACAAAATAGTATTGCCAGTGGCATCTAGTCATGAACATGGACACTGGATAGAGCGTTTAATCAAATCACCAATGGTGAAGTCGTTATAACATGGATTGTAGAATAGTATTTTCAATGCTATTTAGTAGTGATCATAGGCATTGAATAAATCGTTAATTAAATTACAAATGTTCAAGTTGTTTCAACACGGATTCACAAAATAGTATTGCCAGAGGCATCTAGTTATGAACATGGACACTAGATAGAGCGTTAATCAAATCACAACTGGTCAACTTGTTTTAACACGGATTTGCAGACTCGTATTGTCAGTGGCATCTAGTCATGAACACGAACACTGGATAGAGTATTCATCAAATCACAAAATGGTCAAGTCTTTATACACGGATTTGCAAACTTGTTTTGTCAACGGCATCTAGTTGTTAACATGAACACTGGATAGAACGTTAGTCAAATCACAAATGGGCAAGTCATTTTAACGTGGATTCGCAAAATAGTATTTACAAATGTTCAAGTTGTTTCAACACGAATTTACAAAATAGTATTGCCAGTGGCATCTAGTCTTGAACATGGCCGCTTGGTAGAGTGTTAATCAAATCACAAATGGTCAAGTCATCTTAACACGGATGTGCAAACGTGAATTGTCAATGGCATCTAGTAGTCAACATGAACACTGGATCGAGCGTTAATCAAATCACAAATGGTCAAGTTGTTTGAACATGAATTTGCAAACTTGCATTGTCAAATGGTATATAGTAATGAACATAAACATTCGATAAAACATTAATCAAATTATGAACGATCAAGTTGTTTTAACACGGATTTCCAAACTCGTATTGTCAGTGGCATCTAGTCATGAATATGGACTCTTAGTAGAGTGTTAATCAAATCACAAATGGTCAAGTTGTTTTAACGTGGATTTGGAAAATCGTTTGTCAGTGGCATCTTGTCATCAACAAGAACACTGGATAGAGTGTTCATAAAATATAAAATGGTCAAGTCGTTGTAAGAAAGATTCACAAAATAGTATTGTCAATGACATCTAGTTGTCAACATGGACACTGGATAGAGATTTAATCAAATCACAAATGGTCAAATCGATGTATCACATATTTACAAAATAATATTGTCAATGATATCTAGTTATGTACATTGGCTTTTCAAACTCATATTGTCAGTGGCATCTAGTGATGAACATGAACACTGGATAGAGTGTTAATCAAATTACAAATGATGAAGTCATTAACACGGATTTGCAAACTTGTATTGTCAATGGCATCTAGCAGTCAACATTAATACTGGATACAGCATTAATCAAATCACAAAATGGTCATCGTTTAATCACAGATTCGTAAAATAGTATTGGCAATGATATCTAGTTATGAACATTGGCTTTTCATAGTCATATTGTCAGTGGCATCTAGTAATGAACACGAACTATGGATAGAGTGTTAATCAAATAGCAAATGATCAAGTTGCTTTAACAAGGATTTGCAAACTCGTATTGTCAGTGGCATCTAGTAGTCAACATGGACACTGGATAAGGTATTCATCAGATCACAAAATGGTCAAGTCATTTTTACACGGATTCGCAAACTTGTATTGTCAGTGGCATCCAGTAGTCACCGTGGACATTGGATAGAGCGTTTAATCAAATCACACAATGGTCAAGTCGTTTTAACATGGATTCGCAAAATAGTATTGTCAATGGTATTTAGCAGTGAACATGGACATTGAACAAAGCCCTAATCAAATTACAGATGGTCAAGTTGTTTCAACATGAATTCACAAAATAGTATTGCCAGGAACATCTAGTTATGAACATGGACACAGGATAGAGCGTTTAATCAAATCACCAATGGTCAAGTCGTTTAAACATGGATTCGCAAAATAGTACTTTCAATGATATTTAGTAGTGAACATAGACATTGAATAAAGCGTTAATTAAATTACAAATGGTCAAGTTGTTTCAACACGGATTCACAAAATAGTATTGCCAGTGGCATCTAATTATGAACATAGACACTAGATAGAGCGTTAATCAAATCACAAATGGTCAAGTTGTTTTAACACGGATTTGCAAACTCGTATTGGCAGTGGCATCTAGCCATGAACAGGAACACTGGATAGAGTATTCATCAAATCACAAAATGGTCAAGTCATTTTAACACGGATTTGCAAACTTGAATTGTCAACGGCATGTAGTTGTTAACATGAACACTGGATAGAGCGTTAATCAAATCACAAATGGGCAAGGCGTTTTAACGTGGATTCGCAAAAATAGTAATTACAAATGGTCAAGTTGTTTCAACACGAATTTACAAATTAGTATTGACAGTGGCATCTAGTTATGAACATGGACACTGGATAGAGCGTTTAATCAAATCACCAATGGTGAAGTCGTTTTAACATGGATTGTCAAAATAGTATTTTCAATGATATTTAGTAGTAAACATAGACATTGAATAAAGCGTTAATTAAATTACAAATGGTCAAGTTGCTTCAACACGGATTTACAAAATAGTATTGCCAGTGGCATCTAGTAAAGAACACGAACACTGGATAGAGTGTTAATCAAATCACAAATGATCAAATTGTTTTAACAAGGATTTGCAAACTCGTATTGTCAGTGGCATCTAGTAGTCAACATGGACACTGGATAAGGTATTCATCAGATCACAAAATGGTCAAGTCATTTTTACACGGATTTGCAAACTTGTATTGTCAGTGGCATCCAGTAGTCACCATGGACATTGGATAGAGCGTTTAATCAAATCAAACAATGGTCAAGTCGTTTTAACATGGATTTGAAAAATAGTATTGTCAATGGTATTTAGCAGTGAACATGGACATTGAACAAAGCCCTAATCAAATTACAGATGGTCAAGTTGTTTCAACATGAATTCACAAAATAGTATTGCCAGGAACATCTAGTTATGAACATGGCCACAGGATAGAGTGTTTAATCAAATCACCAATGGTCAAGTCGTTTAAACATGGATTCGCAAAATAGTACTTTCAATGATATTTAGTAGTGAACATAGACATTGAATAAAGCGTTAATTAAATTAAAAATGGTCAAGTTGTTTCAACACGGATTCTCAAAATAGTATTGCCAGTGGCATCTAATTATGAACATAGACACTAGATAGAGCGTTAATCAAATCACAAATGGTCAAGTCATTTTTACACGGAATTGCAAACTTGTATTGTCAGTGGCATCCAGTAGTCACCATGGACATTGGATAGAGCGTTTAATCAAATCACACAATGGTCAAGTCGTTTTAGCATGGATTCGCAAAATAGTATTTTCAATGGTACTTAGCAATGAACACGGACATTGAATAAAGCGCTAATCAAATTACAAATGGTCGAGTTGTTTCAACATGAATTCACAAAATAGTATTGCCAGTGGCATCTAGTCATGAACATGGCCACTTGGTAGAGTGTTAATCAAATCACAAATGGTCAATTCATCTTAACACGGATTTGCAAACGCGTATTGCCAATGGCATCTAGTAGTCAACATGAACACTGGATAGAGCGTTAATCAAATCACAAATGGTCAAGTTGTTTGAACATGAATTTGCAAACTTGCATTGTCAAATGGTATCTAGTTTTGAACATAAACATTGGATAAAACATTAATCAAATTATGAACGATCAAGTTGTTTTAACACGGATTTCCAAACTCGTATTGTCAGTGGCATCTAGTCATGAATATGGACACTTGGTAGAGTGTTAATCAAATCACAAATGGTCAAGTTGTTTTAACGTGGATTTGCAAACTCGTTTGTCAGTGGCATCTAGTCATCAACATAAACACTGGATAGAGTGTTCATAAAATATAAAATGGTCAAGTCGTTGTAACAAAGATTCACAAGATAGTATTGTCAGTGACATCTAGTCGTCAACATGGACACTGGATAGAGATTTAATCAAATCACAAATGGTCAAATCGATGTATCACATATTTGCAAAATAATCTTGTCAATGATATCTAGTTATGTACATTGGCTTTTCAAACTCATATTGTCAGTGGCATCTAGTGATGAACATGAACACTGGATAGAGTGTTAATCAAATTACAAATGATGAAGTCATTAACACGGATTTGCAAACTTGTATTGTCAATAGCATCTAGCAGTTAACATGAACACTGGATAGAGCATTAATCAAATCACAAAATGGTCATCGTTTTATCACAGATTCGTAAAATAGTATTGGCAATGATATCTAGTTATGAACATTGGCTTTTCATAGTCATATTGCCAGTGGCATCTAGTAATGAACACGAACACAGGATATAGTGTTAATCAAATTGCAAATGATCAAGTTGCTTTAACAAGGATTTGCAAACTCGTATTGTCAGTGGCATCTAGTAGTCAACATGGACACTGGATAAGGTATTCATCAGATCACAAAATGGGCAAGTAATTTTAACACGGATTTGCAAACTTGTATTGTCAGTGGCATCTAGTGTTCACCATGGACATTGGATAGAGCGTTTAATCAAATCACACAAAGGTCAAGTCGTTTTAACATGGATTAGCAAAATAGTAATGTCAATGGTATTTAGCAGTGAACATGGACATTGAATAAAGTGCTAATCAAATTACAGATGGTCAAGTTGTTTCAACAGGAATTCACAAAATAGTATTGCCAGTGGCATCTAGTTATGAACATGGACACTGGATAGAGCGTTTAAACAAATCACCAATGGTGGAGTCGTTGTAACATGGATTGTCAAAATAGTATTTCCAATGATATTTAGTAGTATATATAGAATTTGAATAAAGCGTTAATTAAATTACAAATGGTCAAGTTGTTTCAACACGGATTCACAAAATAGTCTTGCCAGTGGCATCTAGTAATGAACACGAACACTGGATAGAGTGTTAATCAAATCACAAATGATCAAGTTGTTTTAACAAGGATTTGCAAACTCGTATTGTCAGTGGCATCTAGTAGTCAACATGGACACTGGATAAGGTATTCATCAGATCACAAAATGGTCAAGTCATTTTTACACGGATTTGCAAACTTGTATTGTCAGTGGCATCTAGTATTCACCATGGACATTGGATAGAGCGTTTAATCAAATCACACAATGGTCAAGTCGTTTTATCATGGATTCGCAAAATAGTATTGTCAATGGTATTTAGCAGTGAACATGGACATTGAACAAAGCCCTAATCAAATTACAGATGGTCAAGTTGTTTCAACATGAATTCACAAAATAGTATTGCCAGTGGCATCTAGTTATGAACATGGACATAGGAAAGAGCGTTTAATCAAATCACCAATGGTCAAGTCGTTTAAGCATGGATTCGCAAACTAGTACTTTCATTGATATTTAGTAGTGAACATAGACATTGAATGAAGCGTTTATTAAATTGCAAATGGTCAAGCTGTTTCAACACGGATTCACAAAATAGTATTGCCAGTGGCATCTAGTTATGAACATAGACACTAGATAGAGCGTTAATCAAATCACAACTGGTCAAGCTGTTTTAACACGGATTTGCAAACTCGTATTGGCAGTGGCATCTAGCCATGAACAGGAACACTGGATAGAGTATTCATCAAATCACAAAATGGTCAAGTCATTTTAACACGGATTTGCAAACTTGTATTGTCAACGGCATCTAGTTGTTAACATGAACACTGGATAGAGCGTTAATCAAATCAGAAATGGGCAAGTCGTTTAAACGTGGATTCGCAAAAATAATAATTACAAATGGTCAAGTTGTTTCAACAAGAATTTACAAATTAGTATTGACAGTGGCATCTAGTCATGAACATGGACCCTTGGTAGAGTGTTAATCAAATCACAAATGGTCAAGTTGTTTTAACGTGGATTTGCAAACTCGTTTGTCAGTGGCATCTAGTCATCAACATGTACACTGGATAGAGTATTCATAAAATATAAAATGGTCATTCGTTGTGACAAAGATTCACAAAATAGTATTGTCAATGACATCTAGTTGTCAACATGGACACTGGATAGAGATTTAATCAAATCACAAATGGTCAAATCGATGTATCACATGTTTGCAAAATAATATTGTCAATGATATCTAGTTATGTACATTGGCTTTTCAAAGTCATATTGTCAGTGGCATCTAGTGATGAACATGAACATTGGATAGAGTGTTAATCAAATTACAAATGATGAAATCATATTAACACGGATTTGCAAACTGGTATTGTCAATGGCATCTAGTAGTCATCATGAACCCTGGATAGAGCATTAATCAAATCTCAAAATGGTCATCGTTTTATCACAGATTCGTAAAATAGTATTGGCAATGATATCTAGTTAAGAACATTGGCTTATCAAAGTCATATTGTTAGTGGCATCTAGTAATGAACACGAACACTGGATAGAGTATTAATCAAATTACAAATGAGCAAGTAGTTTTAACAAGGATTTGCAAACTCGTATTGTCAGTGGCATCTAGTAGTCAACATGGACACTGGATGAGGTATTCATCAGATCACAAAATGGTCAAGTCATTTTAACACGGATTTGCAAACTTGTATTGTCAGTGGCATCTAGTATTCACCATGGACATTGAATAGAGCGTTTAATCAAATCACACAATGGTTAAGTCGTTTTAACATTGATTCGCAAAATATTATTGTCATTGGTATTTAGCAGTGAACATGGACATTGAATAAAGCGCCAATCAAATTACAAATGGTTGAGTTGTTTCAACACGAATTCACAAAATAGTATTGCCAGTGGCATCTAGTTATGAACATGGACACTGGATAGAGCGTTTAATCAAATCACCAATGGTGAATGGTTTTAACACGGATTGTCAAAATAGTATTTTCAATGATATTTAGTAGTAAACATTGACATTGAATAAAGCGTTAATTAAGTTAAAAATGGTCAAGTTGCTTCAACACGGATTCACAAAATAGTATTGCCAATGGCATCTAGTAATGAACACGAACACTGGATAGAGTGTTAAACAAATCACAAATGATCAAGTTGTTTTAACAAGGATTAGCAAACTCGTATTGTCAGTGGCATCTAGTAGTCAACATGGACCCTGGATAAGGTATTCATTAGATCACGAAATGGCCAGGTCATTTTAACACGGATTTGCAAACTTGTATTGTCAGTGTCATCTAGCAGTCACCATGTACATTGGATACAGCGTTTAATCAAATCACACAATGGTCAAGTCGTTTTAACATGGATTCGCAAAATAGTATTTTCAATGGTACTTAGCAATGAACACGGACATTGAATAAAGCGCTAATCAAATTACAAATGGTCGACTTGTTTCAACACGAATTCACAAAATAGTATTGCCAGTGGCATCTAGTTATGAACTTGGACACTGGATAGAGCGTTTAATCAAATCACCAATGGTGAAGTCGTTATAACATGGATTGTAGAATAGTATTTTCAATGCTATTTAGTTGTGAACATAGGCATTGAATAAAGCGTTAATTAAATTACAAATGGTCAAGTTGTTTCAACACGGATTCACAAAATAGTATTGCCAGAGGCATCTAGTTATGAACATGGACACTAGATGGAGCGTTAATCAAATCACAACTGGTCAAGTTGTTTTAACACGGATTTGCAAACTCGTATTGTCAGTGGCATCTAGTCATGAACACGAACACTGGATAGAGTATTCATCAAATCACAAAATGGTCAAGTCTTTTTAACACGGATTTGCAAACTTGTATTGTCAACGGCATCTAGTTGTTAACATGAACACTGGATAGAGCGTTATTCAAATCACAAATGGGCAAGTCGTTTTAACGTGGATTCGCAAAAATAGTAATTACAAATGGTCAAGTTGTTTCAACACGAATTTCCAAAATAGTATTGCCAGTGGCATCTAGTCATGAACATGGTCACTTGGCAGAGTGTTAATCAAATCACAAATGGTCAAGTCATCTTAACACGGATTTGCAAACGCGTATTGTCAATGGCATCTAGTAGTCAACAAGAACACTGGATAGAGCGTTAATCAAATCACAAATGGTCAAGTTGTTTGAACATGAATTTGCAAACTTGCATTGTCAAATGGTATCTAGTATTGAACATAAACATTGGATAAAACATTAATCAAATTATGAACGATCAAGTTGTTTTAACACGGATTTCCAAACTCGTATTGTCAGTGGCATCTAGTCATGAATATGGACACTTGGTAGAGTGTTAATCAAATCACAAATGGTCAAGTTGTTTTAACTTGGTTTTGCAAACTCGTTTGTCAGTGGCATCTAGTCATCAACATAAACACTGGATAGAGTATTCATAAAATATAAAATGGTCAAGTCGTTGTAACAAAGATTCACAAGATAGTATTTTCAGTGACATTTAGTCGTCAACATGGACACTGGATAGAGATTTAATCAAATCACAAATGGTCAAATCGATGTATCACATATTTGCAAAATAATCTTGTCAATGATATCTAGTTATGCACATTGGCTTTTCAAACTCATATTGTCAGTGGCATCTAGTGATGAACATGAACACTGGAGAGAGTGTTAATCAAATTACAAATGATGAAGTCATTAACACGGATTTGCAAACTTGTATTGTCAATAGCATCTAGCAGTCAACATGAACACTGGATAGAGCATTAATCAAATCACAAAATGGTCATCGTTTTATCACAGATTCGTAAAATAGTATTGGCAATCATATCTAGTTATGAACATTGGCTTTTCATAGTCATATTGTCAGTGGCATCTATTAATGAACACGAACACTGGATAGAGTGTAAATCAAATTGCAAATGACAAATTGCTTTAACAAGGATTTGCAAACTCGTATTGTCAGTGGCATCTAGTAGTCAACATGGACACTGGATAAGGTATTCATCAGATCACAAAATGGTCAAGTCATTTTTACACGGATTTGCAAACTTGTATTGTCAGTGGCATCTAGTAGTCACCATGGACATTGGATAGATCGTTCAATCAAATCACACAATGGTCAAGTCGGATTAACATGGATTCGCAAAATAGTATTGTCAATGGTATTTAGCAGTGAACATGGACATTGAATAAAGCGCTAATCAAATTACAGATGGTCAAGTTGTTTCAACAGGTATTCACAAAATAGTATTGCCAGTGGCATCTAGTTATGAACATGGACACTGGATAGAGCGTTTAATCAAATCACCAATGGTGAAGTCGTTGTAACATGGATTGTCAAAATAGTATTTTCAATGATATTTAGTAGTAAACATAGACATTGAATAAAGCGTTAATTAAATTACAAATGGTCAAGTTGTTTCAACACGGATTCACAAAATAGTATTGCCAGAGGCATCTAGTAATGAACACGAACTCTGGATAGAGTGTTAATCAAATCACAAATGATCAAATTGTTTTAACAAGGATTTGCAAACTCGTATTGTCAGTGGCATCTAGTAGTCAACATGGACACTGGATAAGATATTCATCAGATCACAAAATGGTCAAGTCATTTTTACACGGATTTGCAAACTTGTATTGTCAGTGGCATCTAGTAGTCACCATGGACATTGGATAGAGCGTTTAATCAAATCACACAATGGTCAAGTCGTTTTAACATTGATTCGCAAAATAGTATTGTCATTGGTATTTAGCAGTGAACATGGACATTGAATAAAGCGCCAATCAAATTACAAATGGTCAAGTTGTTTCAACACGAATTCACAAAATAGTATTGCCAGCGGCATCTAGTTATGAACATGGACACTGGATAGAGCGTTTAATCAAATCACCAATGGTGAAGTCGTTTTAACATGGATTGTCAAAATGGTATTTTCAATGATATTTAGTAGTAAACATAGACATTGAATAAAGCGTTAATTAAATTACAAATGGTCAAGTTGCTTCAACACGGATTCACAAAATAGTACTGCCAGTGGCATCTAGTAATGAACACGAACACTGGATAGAGTGTTAATCAAATCACAAATGATCAAGTTGTTTTAACAAGGATTGGCAAACTCGTATTGTCAGTGGCATCTAGTAGTCAACATGGACACTGGATAAGGTATTCATTAGATCACGAAATGGCCAAGTCATTTTAACACGGAATTGCAAACTTGTATTGTCAGTGTCATCTAGCAGTCACCATGAACATTGGATAGAGCGTTTAATCAAATCACACAATGGTCAAGTCGTTTTAACATGGATTCGCAAAATAGTATTTTCAATGGTACTTAGCAGTGAACACGGACATTGAATAAAGCGCTAATCAAATTACAAATGGTCGAGTTGTTTCAACACGAATTCACAAAATAGTATTGCCAGTGGCATCTAGTTATGAACATGGACACTGGATAGAGCGTTTAATCAAATCACCAATTGTGAAGTCGTTGTAACATGGATTGTCAAAATAGTATTTTGAATGATATTTAGTAGTATACATAGACTTTGAATAAAGCGTAATTTAGTTACAAATGGTCAAGTTGTTTCAACACGGATTCACAAAATTGTATTTCCAGTGGAATCTAGTAATGAACACGAACACTTAATAGAGTGTTAATCAAATCACAAATGATCAAGTTGTTTTAACAAGGATTTGCAAACTCGTATTGTCAGTGGCATCTAGTAGTCAACATGGACACTGGATAAGGTATTCATCGGATCACAAAATGGTCAAGTCATTTTTACACGGATTTGCGAACTTGTATTGTCAGTGGCATCTAGTAGTCACCATGGACATTGGATAGAGCGTTTAATCAAATCACACAATGGTCAAGTCGTTTTAACATGGATTCGCAAAATAGTATTGTCAATGGTATTTAGCAGTGAACATGGACATTGAACAAAGCCCTAATCAAATTACAGATGGTCAAGTTGTTTCAACACTAATTCACAAAATAGTATTGCCAGTGGCAACTAGTTATGAACATGGACACTGGATAGAGCGTTTAATCAAATCACCAATGGTCAAGTCGTTTAAACATGGATTCGCAAAATATTACTTTCAATGATATTTAGTTGTGAACATAGACATTGAATAAAGCGTTAATTAAATTACAAATGGTCAAGTTGTTTCAACACGCATTCACAAAATAGTATTGCCAGTGGCATCTAGTTATGAACATAGACACTAGATAGAGCGTTAATCAAATCACAAATGGTCAAGTTGTTTTAACACGGATTCGCAAACTCGTATTGGCAGTGGCATCTAGTCATGAACACGAACACTGGATAGAGTATTCATCAAATCACAAAATGGTCAAGTCATTTTAACACGGATTTGCAAACTTGTATTGTCAGTGGCATCTAGTATTCACCATGGACATTGGATAGAACGTTTAATCAAATCACACAATGGTCAAGTCGTTTTAACATTGATTCGCAAAATAGTATTGTCATTGGTATTTAGCAGTGCACATGGACATTGAATAAAGCGCCAATCAAATTACAAATGGTCAAGTTGTTTCAACACGAATTCACAAAATAGTATTGCCAGTGGCATCTAGTTATGAATATGGACACTGGATAGAGCGTTTAATCAAATCACCAATGGTGAAGTCGTTTTAACATGGATTGACATAATAGTATTTTCAATGATATTTAGTAGTAAACATAGACATTGAATAAAGCGTTAATTAAATTACAAATGGTCAAGTTGCTTCAACACGGATTCACAAAATAGTATTGCCAGTGGCATCTAGTAATGAACACGAACACTGGATAGAGTGTTAATCAAATCACAAATGATCAAGTTGTTTTAACAAGGATTAGCAAACTCGTATTGTCAGTGGCATCTAGTAGTCAACATGGACACTGGATAAGGTATTCATTAGATCAAGAAATGGCCAAGTCATTTTAACACGGATTTGCAAACTTGTATTGTCAGTGTCATCTAGCAGTCTCCATGGACATTGGATAGAGCGTTTAATCAAATCACAAAATGGTCAAGTCGTTTTAACATGGATTCGCAAAATAGTATTTTCAATGGTACTTAGCAATGAACACGGTCATTGAATAAAGCGCTAATCAAATTACAAATGGTCGAGTTGTTTCAACACGAATTCACAAAATAGTATTGCCAGTGGCATCTAGTCATGAACATGGACACTGGATAGAGCGTTTAATCAAATCACCATTGGTGAAGTCGTTATAACATGGATTGTAGAATAGTATTTTCAATGCTATTTAGTTGTGGACATAGGCATTGAATAAAGCGTTAATTAAATTACAAATGGTCAAGTTGTTTCAACACGGATTCACAAAAGAGTATTGCCAGAGGCATCTAGTTATGAACATGGACACTAGATAGAGCGTTAATCAAATCACAACTGGTCAAGTTCTTTTAACACGGATTTGCAAACTCGTATTGTCAATGGCATCTAGTCATGAACACGAACACTGGATAGAGTATTCATCAAATCACAAAATGGTCAAGTCTTTTTAACAAGGATTTGCAAACTTGTATTGTCAACGGCATCTAGTTGTTAACTTGAACACTGGATAGAGCGTTATTCAAATCACAAATGGGCAAGTCGTTTTAACGTGGATTCGCAAAAATAGTAAATACAAATCGTCAAGTTGTTTTAACACGAATTTACAAAATAGTATTGCCAGTGGCAACTAGTCATGAACATGGCCACTTGGTAGAGTGTTAATCAAATCACAAATGGTCAGGTCATCTTAACACGGATTTGCAAACGCGTATTGTCAATGGCATCTAGTTGTCAACATGAACACTGGATAGAGCGTTAATCAAATCACAAATGGTCAAGTTGTTTGAACATGAATTTGCAAACTTGCATTGTCAAATGGTATCTAGTATTGAACATAAACATTGGATAAAACATTAATCAAATTATGAACGATCAAGTTGTTTTAACACGGATTTCCAAACTCGTATTGTCAGTGGCATCTAGTCATGAATATGGACACTTGGTAGAGTGTTAATCAAATCACAAATGGTCAAGTTGTTTTAACGTGGATTTGCAAACTCGTTTGTCAGTGGCATCTAGTTATCAACATGAACACTGGATAGAGTATTCATAAAATATATAATGGTCAAGTCGTTGTAACAAAGATTCACAAGATAGTATTGTCAGTGACATCTAGTTGTCAACATGGACACTGGATAGAAGTTTAATCAAATCACAAATGGTCAAATCGATGTATCACATATTTGCAAAATAATATTATCAATGATATCTAGTTATGTACATTGGTTTTTCAAACTAATATTGTCAGTGGCATCTAGTGATGAACATGAACACTGGATAGAGTGTTAATCAAATTACAAATGATGAAGTCATATTAACACGGATTTGCAAACTGGTATTGTTAATGGCATCTAGTAGTCAACATGGACCCTGGATAAGGTATTCATTAGATCACGAAATGGCCAGGTCATTTTAACACGGATTTGCAAACTTGTATTGTCAGTGTCATCTAGCAGTCACCATGTACATTGGATACAGCGTTTAATCAAATCACACAATGGTCAAGTCGTTTTAACATGGATTCGCAAAATAGTATTTTCAATGGTACTTAGCAATGAACACGGACATTGAATAAAGCGCTAATCAAATTACAAATGGTCGACTTGTTTCAACACGAATTCACAAAATAGTATTGCCAGTGGCATCTAGTTATGAACTTGGACACTGGATAGAGCGTTTAATCAAATCACCAATGGTGAAGTCGTTATAACATGGATTGTAGAATAGTATTTTCAATGCTATTTAGTTGTGAACATAGGCATTGAATAAAGCGTTAATTAAATTACAAATGGTCAAGTTGTTTCAACACGGATTCACAAAATAGTATTGCCAGAGGCATCTAGTTATGAACATGGACACTAGATGGAGCGTTAATCAAATCACAACTGGTCAAGTTGTTTTAACACGGATTTGCAAACTCGTATTGTCAGTGGCATCTAGTCATGAACACGAACACTGGATAGAGTATTCATCAAATCACAAAATGGTCAAGTCTTTTTAACACGGATTTGCAAACTTGTATTGTCAACGGCATCTAGTTGTTAACATGAACACTGGATAGAGCGTTATTCAAATCACAAATGGGCAAGTCGTTTTAACGTGGATTCGCAAAAATAGTAATTACAAATGGTCAAGTTGTTTCAACACGAATTTCCAAAATAGTATTGCCAGTGGCATCTAGTCATGAACATGGTCACTTGGCAGAGTGTTAATCAAATCACAAATGGTCAAGTCATCTTAACACGGATTTGCAAACGCGTATTGTCAATGGCATCTAGTAGTCAACAAGAACACTGGATAGAGCGTTAATCAAATCACAAATGGTCAAGTTGTTTGAACATGAATTTGCAAACTTGCATTGTCAAATGGTATCTAGTATTGAACATAAACATTGGATAAAACATTAATCAAATTATGAACGATCAAGTTGTTTTAACACGGATTTCCAAACTCGTATTGTCAGTGGCATCTAGTCATGAATATGGACACTTGGTAGAGTGTTAATCAAATCACAAATGGTCAAGTTGTTTTAACTTGGTTTTGCAAACTCGTTTGTCAGTGGCATCTAGTCATCAACATAAACACTGGATAGAGTATTCATAAAATATAAAATGGTCAAGTCGTTGTAACAAAGATTCACAAGATAGTATTTTCAGTGACATTTAGTCGTCAACATGGACACTGGATAGAGATTTAATCAAATCACAAATGGTCAAATCGATGTATCACATATTTGCAAAATAATCTTGTCAATGATATCTAGTTATGCACATTGGCTTTTCAAACTCATATTGTCAGTGGCATCTAGTGATGAACATGAACACTGGAGAGAGTGTTAATCAAATTACAAATGATGAAGTCATTAACACGGATTTGCAAACTTGTATTGTCAATAGCATCTAGCAGTCAACATGAACACTGGATAGAGCATTAATCAAATCACAAAATGGTCATCGTTTTATCACAGATTCGTAAAATAGTATTGGCAATCATATCTAGTTATGAACATTGGCTTTTCATAGTCATATTGTCAGTGGCATCTATTAATGAACACGAACACTGGATAGAGTGTAAATCAAATTGCAAATGACAAATTGCTTTAACAAGGATTTGCAAACTCGTATTGTCAGTGGCATCTAGTAGTCAACATGGACACTGGATAAGGTATTCATCAGATCACAAAATGGTCAAGTCATTTTTACACGGATTTGCAAACTTGTATTGTCAGTGGCATCTAGTAGTCACCATGGACATTGGATAGATCGTTCAATCAAATCACACAATGGTCAAGTCGGATTAACATGGATTCGCAAAATAGTATTGTCAATGGTATTTAGCAGTGAAACGGACATTGAATAAAGCGCTAATCAAATTACAGATGGTCAAGTTGTTTCAACAGGTATTCACAAAATAGTATTGCCAGTGGCATCTAGTTATGAACATGGACACTGGATAGAGCGTTTAATCAAATCACCAATGGTGAAGTCGTTGTAACATGGATTGTCAAAATAGTATTTTCAATGATATTTAGTAGTAAACATAGACATTGAATAAAGCGTTAATTAAATTACAAATGGTCAAGTTGTTTCAACACGGATTCACAAAATAGTATTGCCAGAGGCATCTAGTAATGAACACGAACTCTGGATAGAGTGTTAATCAAATCACAAATGATCAAATTGTTTTAACAAGGATTTGCAAACTCGTATTGTCAGTGGCATCTAGTAGTCAACATGGACACTGGATAAGATATTCATCAGATCACAAAATGGTCAAGTCATTTTTACACGGATTTGCAAACTTGTATTGTCAGTGGCATCTAGTAGTCACCATGGACATTGGATAGAGCGTTTAATCAAATCACACAATGGTCAAGTCGTTTTAACATTGATTCGCAAAATAGTATTGTCATTGGTATTTAGCAGTGAACATGGACATTGAATAAAGCGCCAATCAAATTACAAATGGTCAAGTTGTTTCAACACGAATTCACAAAATAGTATTGCCAGCGGCATCTAGTTATGAACATGGACACTGGATAGAGCGTTTAATCAAATCACCAATGGTGAAGTCGTTTTAACATGGATTGTCAAAATGGTATTTTCAATGATATTTAGTAGTAAACATAGACATTGAATAAAGCGTTAATTAAATTACAAATGGTCAAGTTGCTTCAACACGGATTCACAAAATAGTACTGCCAGTGGCATCTAGTAATGAACACGAACACTGGATAGAGTGTTAATCAAATCACAAATGATCAAGTTGTTTTAACAAGGATTGGCAAACTCGTATTGTCAGTGGCATCTAGTAGTCAACATGGACACTGGATAAGGTATTCATTAGATCACGAAATGGCCAAGTCATTTTAACACGGAATTGCAAACTTGTATTGTCAGTGTCATCTAGCAGTCACCATGAACATTGGATAGAGCGTTTAATCAAATCACACAATGGTCAAGTCGTTTTAACATGGATTCGCAAAATAGTATTTTCAATGGTACTTAGCAGTGAACACGGACATTGAATAAAGCGCTAATCAAATTACAAATGGTCGAGTTGTTTCAACACGAATTCACAAAATAGTATTGCCAGTGGCATCTAGTTATGAACATGGACACTGGATAGAGCGTTTAATCAAATCACCAATTGTGAAGTCGTTGTAACATGGATTGTCAAAATAGTATTTTGAATGATATTTAGTAGTATACATAGACTTTGAATAAAGCGTAATTTAGTTACAAATGGTCAAGTTGTTTCAACACGGATTCACAAAATTGTATTTCCAGTGGAATCTAGTAATGAACACGAACACTTAATAGAG
The DNA here is from genome assembly GCA_946902985.2 of Meconema thalassinum. Taxonomy (NCBI): domain Eukaryota; kingdom Metazoa; phylum Arthropoda; class Insecta; order Orthoptera; family Tettigoniidae; genus Meconema; species Meconema thalassinum. The sequence goes on along the minus strand of OX336389.2, from coordinate 734,049,911 downwards.
TGTTAATCAAATCACAAATGATCAAGTTGTTTTAACAAGGATTTGCAAACTCGTATTGTCAGTGGCATCTAGTAGTCAACATGGACACTGGATAAGGTATTCATCGGATCACAAAATGGTCAAGTCATTTTTACACGGATTTGCGAACTTGTATTGTCAGTGGCATCTAGTAGTCACCATGGACATTGGATAGAGCGTTTAATCAAATCACACAATGGTCAAGTCGTTTTAACATGGATTCGCAAAATAGTATTGTCAATGGTATTTAGCAGTGAACATGGACATTGAACAAAGCCCTAATCAAATTACAGATGGTCAAGTTGTTTCAACACTAATTCACAAAATAGTATTGCCAGTGGCAACTAGTTATGAACATGGACACTGGATAGAGCGTTTAATCAAATCACCAATGGTCAAGTCGTTTAAACATGGATTCGCAAAATATTACTTTCAATGATATTTAGTTGTGAACATAGACATTGAATAAAGCGTTAATTAAATTACAAATGGTCAAGTTGTTTCAACACGCATTCACAAAATAGTATTGCCAGTGGCATCTAGTTATGAACATAGACACTAGATAGAGCGTTAATCAAATCACAAATGGTCAAGTTGTTTTAACACGGATTCGCAAACTCGTATTGGCAGTGGCATCTAGTCATGAACACGAACACTGGATAGAGTATTCATCAAATCACAAAATGGTCAAGTCATTTTAACACGGATTTGCAAACTTGTATTGTCAGTGGCATCTAGTATTCACCATGGACATTGGATAGAACGTTTAATCAAATCACACAATGGTCAAGTCGTTTTAACATTGATTCGCAAAATAGTATTGTCATTGGTATTTAGCAGTGCACATGGACATTGAATAAAGCGCCAATCAAATTACAAATGGTCAAGTTGTTTCAACACGAATTCACAAAATAGTATTGCCAGTGGCATCTAGTTATGAATATGGACACTGGATAGAGCGTTTAATCAAATCACCAATGGTGAAGTCGTTTTAACATGGATTGACATAATAGTATTTTCAATGATATTTAGTAGTAAACATAGACATTGAATAAAGCGTTAATTAAATTACAAATGGTCAAGTTGCTTCAACACGGATTCACAAAATAGTATTGCCAGTGGCATCTAGTAATGAACACGAACACTGGATAGAGTGTTAATCAAATCACAAATGATCAAGTTGTTTTAACAAGGATTAGCAAACTCGTATTGTCAGTGGCATCTAGTAGTCAACATGGACACTGGATAAGGTATTCATTAGATCAAGAAATGGCCAAGTCATTTTAACACGGATTTGCAAACTTGTATTGTCAGTGTCATCTAGCAGTCTCCATGGACATTGGATAGAGCGTTTAATCAAATCACAAAATGGTCAAGTCGTTTTAACATGGATTCGCAAAATAGTATTTTCAATGGTACTTAGCAATGAACACGGTCATTGAATAAAGCGCTAATCAAATTACAAATGGTCGAGTTGTTTCAACACGAATTCACAAAATAGTATTGCCAGTGGCATCTAGTCATGAACATGGACACTGGATAGAGCGTTTAATCAAATCACCATTGGTGAAGTCGTTATAACATGGATTGTAGAATAGTATTTTCAATGCTATTTAGTTGTGGACATAGGCATTGAATAAAGCGTTAATTAAATTACAAATGGTCAAGTTGTTTCAACACGGATTCACAAAAGAGTATTGCCAGAGGCATCTAGTTATGAACATGGACACTAGATAGAGCGTTAATCAAATCACAACTGGTCAAGTTCTTTTAACACGGATTTGCAAACTCGTATTGTCAATGGCATCTAGTCATGAACACGAACACTGGATAGAGTATTCATCAAATCACAAAATGGTCAAGTCTTTTTAACAAGGATTTGCAAACTTGTATTGTCAACGGCATCTAGTTGTTAACTTGAACACTGGATAGAGCGTTATTCAAATCACAAATGGGCAAGTCGTTTTAACGTGGATTCGCAAAAATAGTAAATACAAATCGTCAAGTTGTTTTAACACGAATTTACAAAATAGTATTGCCAGTGGCAACTAGTCATGAACATGGCCACTTGGTAGAGTGTTAATCAAATCACAAATGGTCAGGTCATCTTAACACGGATTTGCAAACGCGTATTGTCAATGGCATCTAGTTGTCAACATGAACACTGGATAGAGCGTTAATCAAATCACAAATGGTCAAGTTGTTTGAACATGAATTTGCAAACTTGCATTGTCAAATGGTATCTAGTATTGAACATAAACATTGGATAAAACATTAATCAAATTATGAACGATCAAGTTGTTTTAACACGGATTTCCAAACTCGTATTGTCAGTGGCATCTAGTCATGAATATGGACACTTGGTAGAGTGTTAATCAAATCACAAATGGTCAAGTTGTTTTAACGTGGATTTGCAAACTCGTTTGTCAGTGGCATCTAGTTATCAACATGAACACTGGATAGAGTATTCATAAAATATATAATGGTCAAGTCGTTGTAACAAAGATTCACAAGATAGTATTGTCAGTGACATCTAGTTGTCAACATGGACACTGGATAGAAGTTTAATCAAATCACAAATGGTCAAATCGATGTATCACATATTTGCAAAATAATATTATCAATGATATCTAGTTATGTACATTGGTTTTTCAAACTAATATTGTCAGTGGCATCTAGTGATGAACATGAACACTGGATAGAGTGTTAATCAAATTACAAATGATGAAGTCATATTAACACGGATTTGCAAACTGGTATTGTTAATGGCATCTAGTAGTCATCATGAACACTGGATAGAGCATTAATCAAATCACAAAATGATCATCGATTTATCACAGATTCGTAAAATAGTATTGTCAATGATATCTAGTTATGAACATTGGCTTTTCAAAGTCATATTGTCAGTGGCATCTAGTAATGAACACGAACACTGGATAGAGTGTTAATCAAAATACAAATGATCAAGTTGTTTTAACAAGGATTTGCAAACTCGTATTGTCAGTGGCATCTAGTAGTCAACATGGACACTAGATAAGGTATTCATCAGATCACAAAATGGTCAAGTCATTTTTACACGGATTTGCAAACTTATTGTCAGTGGCATCTAGCAGTCACCATGGACATTGGATAGAGCGTTTAATCAAATCACACAAAGGTCAAGTCGTTTTAACATGGATTCGCAAAATAGTGTTGTCGATGGTATTTAGCAGTGAACATGGACATTGAATAAGGCGCTAATGAAATTACAAATGGTCACGTTGTTTCAACACGAATTCTCAAAATAGTATTGCCAGTGGCATCTAGTTATGAACATGGACACTGGATAGAGCGTTTAATCAAATCACCAATGGTGAAGTCGTTATAACATGGATTGTCAAAATAGTATTTTCAATGATATTTAGTAGTAAACATAGACATTGAATAAAGCGTTAATTAAATTACAAATGGTCAAGTTGTTTCAACACAGATTCACAAAATAGTATTGCCAGTGGCATCTAGTAATGAACACGAACACAGGATAGAGTGTTAATCAAATCACAAATGATCAAGTTGTTTTAACAAGGATTTGCAAACTCGTATTGTCAGTGGCATCTAGTAATGAACACGAACAGAGGATAGAGTGTTAATCAAATCACAAATGATCAAGTTGTTTTAACAAGGATTTGCAAACTCGTAATGTCAGTGGCATCTAGTAGTCAACATGGACACTGGATAAAGTATCCATCAGATCACAAAATGGTCAAGTCATTTTAACACGGATTTGCAAACTTGTATTTTCAGTGGCAGCTAGCAATCACCATGGACATTGGATAGATCATTTAATCAAATCACACAATGGTCAAGTCGTTTTAACATGGATTCGCAAAATAGTATTGTCAATGGTATTTAGCAGTGAACATGGACATTGAATAAAGCGCTAATCAAATTACAAATGGTCAAGTTGTTTCAACACGAATTCACAAAAGTGTATTGCCAGTGGCATCTAGTCATGAACATGGACACTGGATAGAGCGTTTAATCAAATCACCAATGGTGAAGTCGTTATAACATGGATTGTAAAATAGTATTTTCTGTGCTATTTAGTAGTGAACATATGCATTGAATAAAGCGTTAATTAAATCACAAATGGTCAAGTTGTTTCAACACGGATTCACAAAATAGTATTGCCAGTGGCATCTAGTTATGAACATGGACACTAGATAGAGCGTTAATCAAATCACAACTGGTTAAGTTGTTTTAACACGGATTTGCAAACTCGTATTGTCAGTGGCATCTAGTCATGAACACGAACACTGGATAGAGTATTCATCAAATCACAAAATGGTCGTGTCTTTTTAACACGGATTTTGCAAACTTGTATTGTCAACGGCATCTAGTTGTTAACATGAACACTGGATAGAGCGTTAGTCAAATCAAAAATGGGCAAGTCGTTTTAACGTGGATTCGCAAAAATAGTAATTACAAATGGTCAAGTTGTTTCAACACGAATTTACAAAATAGGATTGCCAGTGGCATCTAGTCATGAACATGGCCACATGGTTGAGTGTTAATCAAATCACAAATGGTCAAGTCATCTTAACACGGATTTGCAAACGCGTATTGTCAATGGCATCTAGTAGTCAACTTGAACACTGGATAGAGCGTTAATCAAATCACAAATGGTCAAGTTTTTTGAACATGAATTTGCAAACTTGCATTGTCAAATGGTATCTAGTATTGAACATATACATTGGATAAAACATTAATCAAATTATGAACGATCAAGTTGTTTTAACACGGATTTCCAAACTCGTATGGTCAGTGGCATCTAGTCATGAACATGGACACTTGGTAGAGTGTTAATCAAATCACAAATGGTCAAGTTGTTGTAACGTGGATTTGCAAACTCGTTTGTCAGTGGCATCTAGTCATCAACATGAACACTGGATAGAGTATTCATAAAATATAAAATGGTCAAGTCGTTGTAACAAAGATTCACAAAATAGTATTGTCAATGAAATCTAGTTGTCAACATGGTCACTGGATAGAGATTTAATAAAATCACAAATGGTCAAATCGATGTATCACATATTTGCAAAATAATATTGTCAATGATATCTAGTTATGTACATTGGCTTTTCAAACTCATATTGCAAGTGTCATCTAGTGATGAACTTGAACACTGGATAGAGCGTTAATCAAATTACAAATGATGAAGTCATATTAACACGGATTTGCAAACTTGTATTGTCAATGGCATCTAGCAGTCAACATGGACACTGGATAAGGTATTCATCAGATCACAAAATGGTCAAGTCATTTTAACACGGATTTGCAAACTTGTATTGTCAGTGGCATCTAGTAGTCACCATGGACATTGGATAGAGCGTTTAATCAAATCACACATAGGTCAAGTCTTTTTAACATGGATTCGCAAAACAGTATTGTCAATGGTATTTAGCAGTGAACATGGACATTGAATAAAGTGCTAATCAAATTACAAATGGTCAAGTTGTTTCAACACGAATTCACAAAATAGTATTGCCAGTGGCATCTAGTCATGAACATGGACACTGGATAGTGCGTTTAATCAAATCACCAATGGTCAAGTCGTTTTAACATGGATTCCCAAAATAGTACTTTCAATGATATTTAGTAGTGAAAATAGCATTGGATAAAGCGTTAATTAAATTACAAATGGTCATGTTGTTTCAACACGGATTCACAAATTAGTATTGCCAGTGGCATATAGTTATGAACATAGACGCTAGATAGAGCGTTAATCAAATTACAAATGGTCAAGTTTTTTTAACACGGATTTGCAAACTCGTATTGGCAGTATCATCTAGCCATGAACAGGAACACTGGATAGAGTATTCATCAAATCAAAAAATGGTCAAGTCATTTTAACACGGATTTGCAAACTTGAATTGTTAACGGCATCCAGTTGTTAACATGAACACTGGATAGAGCGTTAATCAAATCACAAATGGGCAAGTCGTTTTAACGTGGATTCGCAAAAATAGTAATTACAAATGGTCAAGTTGTTTCAACACGAATTTACAAAATAGTATTGCCAGTGGCATCTAGTCATGAACATGGACACTTGGTAGAGTGTTAATCAAATCACAAATGGTCAAGTTGTTTTAACGTGGATTTGCAAACTCGTTTGTCATTGGCATCTAGTCATCAACATGAACACTGGATAGAGTATTCATAAAATATAAAATGTTCAAGTCGTTGTAACAAAGATTCACAAAATAGTATTGTCAATGACATCTAGCTGTCAACATGGACACTGGATAGAGATTTAATCAAATCACAAATGGTCAAATCGATGTATCACATATTTGCAAAATAATATTGTCAATGATATCTATTTATGTGTATTGGCTTTTCAAACTCATTTTGTCAGTGGCATCTAGTGATGAACATGAGCACTGGATAGAGTGTTAATCAAATTACAAATGATGAAGTCATATTAACACGGATTTGCAAACTGGTATTGTTAATGGCATCTGGTAGTCATCATGAACACTGGATAGAGCATTAATCAAATCACAAAATGGTTATCGTTTTATCACAGATTCGTAAAATAGTATTGGCAATGATATGTAGTTATGAACATTGGCTTTTCAAAGTCATATTGTCAGCGGCATCTAGTAATGAACACGAACACAAGATAGAGTGTTAATCAAATTACAAATGATCAAGTTGTTTTAACAAGGATTTGCAAACTCGTATTGTCAGTGGCATCTAGTAGTCAACATGGACACTGGATAAGGTATTCATCAGATCACAAAATGGTCAAGTCATTTTAACACGGATTTGCAAACTTGTATTGTCAGTGGCATCTAGTAGTCACCATGGACATTGGATAGAGCGTTTAATCAAATCACACAATGGTGAAGTAGTTTTAACACGGATTGTCAAAATAGTATTTTCAATGATATTTAGTAGTAAACATAGACATTGAATAAAGCGTTAATTAAATTACAAATGGTCAAGTTGCTTCAACACGGATTCACAAAATAGTATTGCCAGTGGCATCTAGTAACGAACACGAACACTGGATAGAGTGTTAATCAAATCACAAATGATCAAGTTGTTTTGACAAGGATTTGCAAACTCGTATTGTCAGTGGCATCTAGTAGTCAACATGGACACTGGATAAGGTATTCATCAGATCACAAAATGGTCAAGTCATTTTAACACGGATTTGCAAACTTGTATTGTCAGTGGCACCTAGCCGTCACCATGGACATTGGATAGGGCGTTTAATCAAATCACACAATGGTCAAGTCGTTTTAACATGGATTCGCAAAATAGTATTATCAATGGTATTTAGCGGTGAACATGGACATTGAATAAAGCGCTAATAAAATTACAAATGGTCGAGTTGTTTCAGCATGAATTCACAAAATAGTATTGCCAGTGGCATCTAGTCATGAACATGGACACTGGATAGAGCGTTTAATCAAATCACCAATGGTCAAATGGTTTTAACATGGATTGTAAAATAGTATTTTCAATGCTGTTTAGTAGTGAACATAGGCATTGAATAAAGCGTTAATTAAATTACAAATGGTCAAGTTGCTTCAACACGGATTCACAAAATAGTATTGCCAGTGGCATCAAGTTATGAACATGGACACTAGATAGAGCGTTAAGCAAATCACAACTGGTCAAGTTGTTTTAACACGGATTTGCAAACTCGTATTTTCAGTGGCATCTAGTCATGAACACGAACACTGGATAGAGTATTCATCAAATCACAAAATGGTCAAGTCTTTTTAACAAGGATTTGCAAACTTGTATTGTAAACGGCATCTAGTTGTTAGCATGAACACTGGATAGAGCGTTAGTCAAATCACAAATGGGCAAGTCGTTTTAACGTGGATTCGCAAAAATAGTTATTACACATGGTCAAGTTGTTTCAACACGAATTTTCAAAATAGTATTGCCAGTGGCATCTAGTCATGAACATGGCCACTTGGTAGAGTGTTAATCAAGTCACAAATGGTCAAGTCATCTTAGCACGGATTTGCAAACGCGTATTGTCAATGGCATCTAGTTGTCAACATGAACACTGGATAGAGCTTTAATCAAATCACAAATGGTCAAGTTATTTGAACATGAATTTGCAAACTTGCATTGTCAAATGGTATCTAGTGTTGAACATGAACATTGGATAAAACATTAATCGAATTATGAACGATCAAGTTGTTTTAACACGGATTTCCAAACTCGTATTGTCAGTGGCATCTAGTCATGAACTTGGACACTTGGTAGAGTGTTAATCAAATCACAAATGGTCAAGTTGTTTTAACGTGGATTTGCAAACTCGATTGTCAGTGGCATCTAGTCATCAACATGAACACTGGATATAGTATTCTTAAAATATAAATTGGTCAAGTCGTTGTAACAAAGATTCACAAAATAGTATTGTCAATGACATCTAGTTGTCAACACGGACACTGGATAGAGATTTAATCAAATCACAAATGGTCAAATCGATGTATCACATATTTGCAGAATAATATTGTCAATGATATCTAGTTATGTACATTGGCTTTTCAAACTCATATTGTCAGTGGCATCTAGGGATGAACATAAACACTGGATAGTGTTAATCAAATTACAAATGATGAAGTCATATTAACACGGATTTGCAAACTTGTATTGTCAATGCCATCTAGTAGTCATCATGAACAATGGATTGAGCATTAATCAAATGACAAAATGGTTATCGTTTTATCACAGATTCGTAAAATAGTATTGGCAATGATATCTACTTATGAACATTGGCTTTTCAAAGTCAAATTGTCAGTGGCATCTAGTAATGAACATGAACACTGGATAGAGTGTTAATCAAATTACAAATGATCAAGTTGTTTTAACAAGGATTTGCAAACTAGTATTGTCAGTGGCATCTAGTAGTCAACATGGACACTGGATAAGGTATTCATCAGATCACCAAAAGGTCAAGTCATTTTAACACGGATTTGCAAACTTGTATTGTCAGTGGCATCTAGTGTTCACCATGGACATTGGATAGAGCGTTTAATCAAATCACACAAAGGTCAAGTCGTTTTAACATGGATTCGCAAAATAGTAATGTCAATGGTATTTAGCAGTGAACATGGACATTGAATAGAGCGCTAATCAAATTACAAATGATCAAGTTGTTTCAACACGAATTCACAAAATAGTATTGCCAGTGGCATCTAGTTATGAACATGGACACTGGATAGAGCGTTTAATCAAATCACCAATGGTGAAGTCGTTTTAACATGGATTGCCAAAATAGTATTTTCAATGATATTTAGTAGTAAACATAGACATTGAATAAAGCGTTAATTGAATTACAATTGGTCAAGTTGTTTCAACACGGATTCACAAAATAGTATTGCCAGTGGCATCTAGTAATGAACACGAACACTGGATAGGGTGTTAATCAAATCACAAACGATCAAGTTGTTTTAACAAGGATTTGCAAACTCGTATTGTCAGTGGCATCTAGTAGTCAACATGGACACTGGATAAGGTATTCATCAGATCACAAAATGGTCAAGTCATTTTAACACGGATTTGGAAACTTGTATTGTCAGTGGCATCTAGCAGTCACCATGGACATTGGATAGAGCTTTTAATCAAATCACACAATGGTCAAGTCGTTTTAACATGGATTCGCGAAATAGTATTGTCAATGGTATTTAGCCGTGAACATGGACATTGAATAAAGCGCTAATCAAATTACAAATGGTCAAGTTGTTCCAACACGAATTCACGAAATAGTATTGCCAGTGGCATCTAGTCATGCACATGGACACTGGATAGAGCGTTTAATCAAATCACCAATGGTCAAATGGTTTTAACATGGATTGTAAAATAGCATTTTCAATGCTATTTAGTAGTGAACATAGGCATTGAATAAAGCGTTAATTAAATTACAAATGGTCAAGTTGTTTGAACACGGATTCACAAAATAGTATTGCCAGTGGCATCTAGTTATGAACATGGACACTAGATAGAGCGTTAATCAAATCACAACTGGTCAAGTTGTTCTAACACAGATTTGCAAACTCGTATTGTCAGTGGCATGTAGTCATGAACACGAACACTGGATAGAGTATTCATCAAATCACAAAATGGTCAAGTCTTTTTAACACGGATTTGCAAACTTGTATTGTCAACGGCATCTAGTTGTTAACATGAACACTGGATAGAGCGTTAGTCAAATCACAAATGGGCAAGTCGTTCTAACGTGGATTCGCAAAAATAGTAATTACAAATGGTCAAGTTGTTTCAACACGAATTTACGAAATAGTATTGCCAGTGGCATCTAGTCATGAACATGGCCACTTGGTAGAGTGTTAATCAAATCACAAATGGTCAAGTCATCTTAACACGGATTTGCAAACGCGTATTGTCAATGGCATCTAGTAGTCAACATGAACACTGGATAGAGCGTTAATCAAATCACAAATGGTCAAGTTGTTTGGACATGAATTTGCAAACTTGCATTGTCAAATGGTATCTAGTATTGAACATAAACATTGGATAAAACATTAATCAAATTATGAACGATCAAGTTGTTTTAACACGGATTTCCAAACTCGTATTGTCAGTGGCGTCTAGTCATGAACATGGACACTTGGTAGAGTGTTAATCAAATCACGAATGGTCAAGTCGTTTTATCACAGATTCACAAAATAGTGTTGTCAACGACATCCAGTAGTCAACATGGACACTGGATAGAGCATTAATGAAATCATAAATGGTCAAGTCATTTTTTCACATATTTGCAAAATAGTATTGTCAATGATATCTAGTTATGAACATTGACTATTCAAACCCATATTGTCAGTGGCATCTAGTGATGAACATGAACACTGGCTAGAGTGTTAATCAAATAACAAACGATCAAGTCATATTAAGACGGATTTGCAAACTTGTATTGTCAATGGCATCTAGTAGTCATCATGAACACTGGATTGAGCATTAATCAAATCACAAAATGGTCGTCGTTTTATCACAGATTCGCAAAATAGTATTGTCAATGATATCTAGTTATGAACATTGGCTTTTCAAAGTCATATTGTCAGTGGCATCTAGTAACGAACATGAACGCTGGAGTGTCAATCAAATCACAAATGATCAAGTTGTTTTAACACGGATTTGCAAACTCGTATTGTTAGTGGCATCTAGTAGTCAACATGGACACTGGATAAGGTTTTCATCAGAACACAAAATGGTCAAGACATTTTAACTCGGATTTGCAAAGTTGTATTGTCTGTGGCAGCTAGTAGTCACCTTGGACATTGGATAGAGCGTTTAATCAAATCACACAATGGTCAAGTCGTTTTAACTTGGATTCACAAAATAGTATTGTCAAAGGTATTTAGCAGTGAACATTGACATTGAATAAAGCGCTAATCAAATTACAAATGGTCAAGTTGTTTCATCACGAATTCACAAAATAGTATTGCCAGTGGCATCTAATCATGAACATGGACACTGGATAGAGCGTTTAATCAAATCACGAATGGTCAAGTCGTTTTAACATGGATTCGCAAAATTGTATTGTCAATGTTATTTAGTAGTGAACATGAACATTGAATAAAGCGTTAATCAAATTACAAATATTCAAGTTGTTTTAACATGGACTCACAAAATAGTATTGCCAGTGGCATCTAGTTATGAACATGGACACTAGATAGAGTGTTAATCAGATCACAAATGATCAAGTTGTTTTAACACGGATTTGGAAACTTGTATTGTCAATTGCATCTAGTTATCAACATGGACACTGGATAGAGTATTCATCAAATCTCACCTACACGTTTAGTTTTTAAAAGAGGTACTCACCTTTAATAGTAACTGCTGTTGCCAACTGGATTAGGTATAACCAATTATCTGTAAATAAATAAACCCATCAATCAATCAATCAATCAATCAAACCATTCATCCATTTTTCAATCCAAGACTTACACATTGATTTATTTTTAAACTGTTTTAAAAAGTTTAATCTATTAAATACATACCTCGCAAATAGTTTTCTTTTTTCTCCAAGTAACGCTATTGCTTTCGTAAGTTGCTTATAATAAATGATAAGACTGCAGCATTAATCGCCAGTAATGGGACTAATGAGTGTCGATGATTGGTATGACCTTGCATTAATAATGTTCAATATTGCTAGCTTGTAAAAAACAATTTTTATCACATGGCACATCAAACGGAATTGACATGCATAATAAGTTTTCCGTTTTCACTTATCAGCAATGTCAGCTTTCTTCAAACAAGATTGCTTGTATTACAATACCACATCCTGTCTGAAGATCTCTGCTATTAGTTAACTGTTGCTAAGTGATGTAATAGAGAAACGGTATTACCTAGTTCATCCCTTACAAAATCTGGGGGCTCACATCTAGTGAGATATAGGATTGGCAATCCCAAGATCCTAGTTGAGTCTGGCATTGCTTTCACATACTTGTATCAAACTCCTATCTGCTTTCTTTCCTGTCGACATGGGATGGAAAGAGTGAAAGAATTTGGCGAGGAAGTGTAAAGGAGGCGGCCGTGGCCTTAGAGTAGGTATCATCTCAGCATTTTATCCAAAACAAAGTGGAAAACCACTGAAACCCACTTCAAGAATGTTTAACGTAAAAAATCAAATCCCCCTCTACTCATTTCAGTGATCCAGAGGCTAAGTAGTCCCTGTTTCAATTCTCATATCACTTTTCAAATTTCATGACAGAGCTGGAAATCAAACCCTGGATCTCTGGGGGTGACAGCTAATCATGCTAACCGCTACACTACAAAGGCGACTCGGTTCCATTCCCCAATCCTTTAGTCGAGCAACACTTTTCCACAATCATTTTTATTTCATTTGTTATTCATTTCATCGTTCCCCAGGAAAGTGCGACAGGCTTTAGCTGTTGGCACTGTTTCAAATCCTCATCGCTAAATGAGGGGTTCATTCATTCCATTCCCTAACCCGCTCGGTTGATTGAAAGCTGGCTGTGAATTTGCATTTTTCAATCTTGTCTTTACCAAGCTAGAGTTAAACCATTACATACAGCTCTGCGATCCATGGTTCATGAAATAGCGATGAATTTTGTAAGCATGAACATCGTGGTTGACCATCGGTATCGTTCATTCATAGCTTACGGGTTAGCGCGCTAGGCTTAGGCTTAATGTATCTATGGTTTAATGGTCTGCTGCAAAACCATCGCATAAGCCTCTGTGATTTTCCATAGTTTTTTACATAGCCACTTGTTATCCCCACGCTTTAACAATTCATATCCATGTTCCACGTTTCCAATTTCCTATTCACACTTGGTCAATGCCATGCCCTGTGGTCGATATAATTTTATCCTCCACGATTGGTTTTTCCAATGAATTAAACAAGGGAGCACACCTCTACCGCCACTGGGGGACAGTGTCCTAGAGCTTGAGACTCTGAGTCTGTGATACAACTGGGGTGTGTAACCAGCACAATGCCCAGGCGGCCTCAGATGCAAAGCAATCAGGGGCTTAATGAAGAGATGGAAAGAGTGAGAGGGTGTGGCAAGAAAGTGGGAAGGAGCTGCCGTGGCCTTATGGTAGGTATCATCACAGCATTTTGCCCAAAGAAAAAGTGAGAAATCATAGAAAACCACTTCAAGAATGGCTAAAGTGGGAATCGAATCCTCTCTACTCATTTGAGCCTGGGCTGAAGCTGAGTAGACCCCGTTCCAGTCCTCATACCAATTTTTAAATTTCTTGACAGAGCCGGGAATCAATCCCAGAACCTCTGGGAGCGCCAGCTAATCATGCTAACCGCTAAGCTACAAAAGCGACTCAGGAGTGAATTCCGTTCTCTTAAAATTGGTTTTCGTGATTTTCACATTTTTAGCACCAGGCAGATGCCAGAACAATTCCTTTCAATATGTCCACAGCTGATTTCCTTTTAATATCCAATAATTCATACAGCGATACATACATGCAATCTATCAGGCAGCATGTTTAGAGAATGTACAATTTAATACAGTCATCATGCTAGAGTTGCAGTTTTCATTTTCTCAAGGTTACACTACATGTATGCGAGCAAGCAGTCGTGTTTCAAGTTTCTCGCCAGGAGCTCACATCTAGTGGAACGTGTGTAAGCGACCACAGGGCCCCAGCTGTGTTAGGCATTGCTTTCACTTACTTGTACCGGGCTCCTCTCCGTCTTCTTTCCTGTCGACCTCACTTGCTTAACTCTTGTTCTCTTCCAATCTCTAGCTACACCTGTTTTCCCTGTCACTATTTCATTCTAGCAACACTCTCCACAATAATGTTATTTCATCTGTCTTTCATTTAATAATTATCCTAGGGGAGTGTGACAGGCTTTAGCAGCCGGCACTGTTTCATATCCTCACTATTTAAGGGAGACTTTACTCATTCCATTCCCTGACCGATCAATCAAGCAATACTTTGCTCGATCATTTCATCTGTGATTCATTTAATCGTTGTCTCAGGAAAGTGCCACAGGCTTTAGCAGCCAGCAGTGTTTCACATTTCATCGCTAATTGGGGAGCTCATTCATTCCATTCCTAAATCACTCAATCGAGCAACACTTTCCACTATCATTTCATTTCATCGGTTATTTATTTAATCATTCCCCCCAGGAAAGTGCGACAGGTTATAGCAGCCGACACTATTTTACATCCCATAGCTAACTGGTTGGCGCGCTAGGCTTCGGCTTAAAGTATCTCGAGTTCGATTGCCTACTACAAACCATGGCATAAGCCTCTGCAATTCATGGTTCATTCAAATATCGTCTAATGCATTTGCAAGCATGGCTTTTATCTTGGTCAATGCCAAGCAGTCATGTTTCAAGTTTCTTTCGAGGGGCTCACATCTAGTGGAAAGTGGGTTAGCGATCACAGGGCCCCAGCTGTGTTCGGCATTGCTTCCACTTACTTGTGCCGGGCTCCTCTCCGTCTTCTTTCCTGTCGACCTCACTTGGTTAACTCTTGTTCTCTTCCAATCTCTAGCTACTTCGGTTTTCCCCTGTCACTATTTCTTTCTAGCAACACTCTCCACAATCATTTTATTTCATCTGTCATTCATTTAATCATTATCCTAAGGGCGTGTGACAGGCTTTAGCAGCCGGCACTATTTAATATCCTCACTGTTTAATGGAGACTTTACTCATTCCATTCCCTGACCGATCAATCAAGCAATACTTTGCACGATCATTTCATCTGTCATTCATTTAATCATTGTCTCAGGAAAGTGCGACATGCTATAGCAGCCAGCAGTGTTTCACATTCCATTGCTAAATGGGAGGTTCATTCATTCCATTCCCTGATCACTCAATCGAGCCACACTTTCCACTATCATTTCATTTCATCGGTTATTCATTTATTCATTCCCCCAGGAAAATGCGACAGGTTTTAGCAGCCGACACTGTTTTACATCCCTTAGCTAACCGGTTAGCGCGCTAGGCTTTGGCTTAAAGTATCTCGAGTTCGATTGCCTACTACAAATCATGCCATAAGCCTCTGTGATTTATGGTTCATTCAAATATTGACTAATGCAAGCATGGCTATTATCTTGGTCAATACCATGTCCTGTAGCTCGGCAATCATTCTTGCAATTGTTTTTTCAATCATTACACTACAATCCATGATTTATCAAATAGCGATGAATGCATCAGCAAGCAATATTGTCCATTGGAAAGAGGGTGTCAGCTCGAGTTCAACGACACCTCATTCGTCAAAATCCCACCATGCGTTCGGGAGATATCGGCTTTGCCCCTGAATGTATTGTGCCCAAATCCAGTTGCCTAGATTCGAGAGCACGGGCCACAAAGCTAAGTCCAGAATTGAAAGCTTGAATAGCACGCGCCAAACCTTCTAAGAAGGAATTGGAAGCTTTTAGCAGCCAAGAAATGGTTAAGTGACGTAGGCGAGAGCGTCATATTCGAGGCTAAATTGACATTAAATATTTTCCGATGGAGTAGAATCTTGAGACTAACATCAGATTACTGGCACGGACAAGGGAGGAAGAATGTGCTTTATTTCGAGGAAATTGTTTGAGCGGAAGCTGAGATATGAGATGTTTTACTTTCAGCATATTTCACGCATTGACCTCGAGAAGTCTGCTTAAGGAGTATATAAGGCACGCACGCCCGTGCTAAATATGTTCATTCCTTCGTAAGCGCTCAGCCGCTAAACACTCTACGTCGCTCCGAACACTGTTATAATCATCGTGCACATGGTTGCAAAATCTACGTTATTACCAGCACAGTTGCTGGGACTCAGTGATTTTGACAGTACATGGTTACTGGTCTTATAAAAGTGTTGAACATTATAGTGATCTTCGAACTTTTCAAAAGTTATCACCGCGGTGATACACTTTGTGGCATTGGTAATTATTTGCTGCTACAACGGACATATGAATAGACTAGTCTATATTTTGATTTCCACTGTCCATTAAAATTTAACTTGGATTATTTCATCCAAACAACCAGAATAAGTCTTGGACTTAATAACTTTCTACCAACCAAAATAGTTCATTACTGTTCATCTACCAGTCTTGCACAGTTCAGTTCATTAGCCGACATAGGGAATACCAGCATGCTTGCATTGTCTGGAGAGTGAGAAGCTCTGCCCAGGGAATTGATCTTCAGAACTCGAACATGTGTTGCATAAGATTGTAAGAGTAGTGACAGTATTGAAGGCATTACAGTTGGGTCGAGTTAAAACTGGTATTTTTTCATCATGGATCTTTTCGATCTAACCCCAGTCAAGATTACTTCAGCTGTTGAAGCAGCATATTTTACGAACTATTTTCATCAAGATATTCAGGCTACAAGTATGAATACCGCTATGTCTGAGTAAGACCATTGCGGGTATAAAATGGAGGCCGATACAAGATTATACATCCGTGTCCTAATGGGGACAAGAAGACTGAAATAATTTGGTTCAGACCAGATTACAAGCATCAAGATCTACAGGAATGTAAGCTACAATTTGCATTACTTTTATGCGTAGTTAGCTGGAATTTCTCAATTTTTCTACCGTCTTACCAGCGCATATTTTCATTTCATCGATGTTTTTGCTGTTGCAATTTTTATTTTTGCAATGGAAGCTTTGATCTGAGCAGTTTTTACACTCAGAAGTCAATGATTCGAAATTTATGGACGAGCAGAACGAGCATTTATTTAATTTTGATATTTTTCTAATCACGGTCATCAGCCGTCGTAACTGAAAATTTAATAATAAATATAAGTTGAGAAATGGATATTTATCCATTATTAGGAAGTCGAGGATGATATACCCCGAACAGTATAACAACTTTAAATCCATTTGTTGAGGAAATAATAATAATGATGTTGATTTAATAATAATTATTATTTTCAATTTTCTGAGATTATAATAATAATAGTTGTGATTTCTAATAATCATTATCATGTAGTGTGATTTATACATTTGACATTTAAAACAATTTTATAAGATCGGATACTTGTTGATTCCGAAGGTTAGTGGTTAACGCATGCCCACAAACAAATAACATATTAATTCAGTGGAAGTATTTCACACTTGCATTATGCATTTAAATCTTTGAGAAGACACGGAAAGTAATGATGCGGGAAGCCAAAAGCAGGTATAAAACAGGGTTTTTGCTAGAGTTTGTATAAAAATAAAATCATTATTGAGCAACGTCTTTTGATAAAACGTTTGGCTAAGAATAGACACGGTGTGGAGTTATTCATGTTTTAAACTGATGGTAAAATTATTATTGTAAACTCATTGGTGGAGTTTACTAACTTAAAAATCTTCCAGTTGTCGTAACAAGCAAACGCTTGATTATTCTGTATAATATGGGAAGAAATAATTGTTGTGTGTGCAAAGAGTTAAATATGCCATTCTGATTGTGCAATTAAGTCGCAGGAATGAGGTTGTTGAAATGAAGCATCAACCATATTGTAGGTTGGATGTCTTTGAAATTAGTAGAGGAGTTGAATTTAGCCACACTTTCGTCGAGATATAACCAAAGGTTATTTTGTTGAGCCATCATTGTCAATTCACAGTTTACCCACGTGTTCTAGAAGTATTCCTAGTAATTGCTTGCCCGAGAATTGTTATTGTTAAACTTGTACCTTTCATTATGAAAAGACTTTACCGTTGTCTAGATGCTAATTATGATTATGTGATTTTTGACGCTTCTAAATCGAATAGGCCGATGCTGTCAATTATTTAAAACTGTTACTTCTTAATAACCACTACAAACTGAGAGGATTTTTGTGATCCTGTAAAAATATATCAACGTTTTGCAAATAAATTTAATGATTAACATATTTGACATTTTGTCAAATAATTGTAATTTTGATAATATTAAATGAAATTGTTTTATGATAAATTTTCTAAATAATATTTCCAAGTGATAGTTAATTGATTAAATGGATGAATCCATATTGAATTGAATTTATATTTTGTTGATAATAATATTTTGACCATTATATTGATAATTGAGTCAAAAGCTCTGAATAGATCTTGGATCGAGAACAGATGATTCCATAAATATTTTCTGTTTATCGAAGTTCGTCGAATCCCAATGCTCGAATGTCCATGTAAATGATATTGTGTTGTATTTATTGTTAATAACTCATTATTTGAACAAATCATGAGATAACTGAATCCTGAAGTGTTAGTTAATTTGCAACGATAATTTTGAAAAAAGTGAATCAGTGATATATTTTTCAACGAGTGGTAAATCTTTTTTTTTTCATTTCAATATGTGAATACTCAAATAAGATAGGAATCAGGAAGGACAATTAAATTTGCACTGACAAAACCCTACTACTGTAAATAATTCTTCTGAGCGAAGTCAGCAGGTCTATTAGTTTGACCTTCGTCTCAATTGCCAAGTGTTCACGTGTTGGTGAAATTGGAAATCTTGTACATAACGTGTGATTCGTCATACATCTATTTATGCTATTTTTGGCATACCTTCAGTAAATTTTAACGTTTTAAATAAAATGAGACAATTTTACAGGTTGTATTATTTTCAGAAAATCTCATTCTATCCTTATTGTTGCATCGAGTCGAAAATAAGTAAAGCATATTTTTTGTTGAGTTATTTTAGTCATTTTAACCCATCTGGCGCCCCGGGATACTTTGATTCTCGTGCTGACTGATTTTTGGTGAAATGCATATGTGGTCGTCCGGACTTTGTCTAAACGGTTACAGTATGGTGGGTTAGTATGTGACGTCACCAGGAATGTAGGCTATGGGTCAACATTTTAGAATTTTGGAAAGGGGATGAGCCCGAGTACAACGACGCCTCATTCATCAAAATCCTACCATGCGTTCGGCGGATATCGGCTATGCCCCTGAATGTATGGTGGGTTAGTATGTGTCCTCACCAGGAAAGTAGGCTATGGGTCATCATTTCGGAATTTTGGAAAAGGGGTGTCAGCCCGATTTCAACGACACCTCATTCATCAAAATCCGACCATGCATTCGGGAGATATCGGCTTTGCTCGTGAATGTATGGCGGGTTAGTATATGACGTCACCAGGAAAGTAGGCTCTGGGTTATCATTTTGGAATTTTGGAAAGAGAGTGTCAGCCCGATTTCAACGACACCTCATTCGTCGCAATCCGACCATGCGTTCGGGAGATATCGGCTTTGCCCCTGAATGTATGGGGGGTTAGTATGCGACGTCACCAGGAAAGTAGGCAATGGGTTAACATTTTGGAATTTTGGAAAGGGGTGTCAGCCCTATTTCAACGACATCTCATTCATCAAAATACGATCATGCATTCGGGAGATATCAGCTTTGCTCGTGAATATATGGCGGGTTAGTATGTGACGTCAGCAGGAAAGTAGGCTATTGGTTAACATTTTGGAATTTTGGAAAGAGGGTGTCAGCCCAATTTCAACGACACCCCATTCGTCGAAATCCGACCATGCGTTCGGGAGATATCGGCTTTACCCCTGAATGTATGGCAGGTTTTTATGTGACGTCACCAGGAAAGTAGGCTATGGGTTAACATTTTGGAACCTTTCGATCACCACTCGTTGTAACGTCACCACGAATGTAGGCTATGGGTCAACATTTTTGGAGCATTTGATCACCCCTCGTTGTGACGTCACCAGGAAAGTAGGCTATGGGTCAACATTTTGGAACTTCTTGATCACTCCTCGTTGTGACATCACCGAGAAAGTAGGCTATGGGTACATTTCAATCACCCCTCGTTGTGACGTCACCAGGAAAGTATGCTATGGGTCAACATTTTGGAACTTTTTTATCACCCCTCGTAGGTGAGGTTAAGTTAGGCTAGGTTGGTTAAGCTATGGCCGCCATTATGGTTAGCCGCCATCTTGTAACAACAACAACAACAAAATGTGACGTCATATCCCCCCGCCCCATCCCTCCCTCTTCCCGCCACTTCTCTCCATCCCTCCCTCTTCCCGCAACTTCTCCCCATCCCTCCCCCCCCCCCTCCTCGCTCACTCCCCTGTGACGTCACCAGGAAAGTAGGCTATGAGTCAGCTCTCTCACCGCCCCCCTACAGCTAGGCCAAGGGTATTCCACCGGAACAGGAGCCTTCTTCAAGAACATCTGAAAATGGACGTGAGCCCTATATTCTATTTTTATAACTAGTACCGGTGAATATCAGACTGTAGACAACACCTTTCAACCATGTAGGAATCGTTTTAGACGCCATGAATCATTATTTTCTTACATTATGCTGAAGTATAAGCATGGGACTTTTGATGTTTGTCCACTCATCAGTTTTTGTTGAGATAGCATATCCACGATAGGCATATCGCAGAATGAGGATATTCTTTCAAAGGCATCCAGTTTTTCCAGTTAGACAGGAGTATCATCCTGATTTTTGTTGTACAGTTCAGTGCATATTTTTATGGCACATTATTTTTATAGACTACCGTTTTGGGCTAGTTTATGGAAATATTTGTTTGGTTAAATGTAATTCTTTTCGTCTAGATTTCATTCATCTTAGATGAGTTCTGATAATCATTTTGTCGTAAAATGATTCGATTTTTCTTTTGGTTCAGGATTTCTTTAATAATGATAATGCAGAATGGGCATGATTTGGAAATGACATGTGGGATTAAGGAATAATATTTATAACAATTTAACGGATCTGATGAGAAAGAGAACATGGCAATTATCCATAAGAATTAATTATTTTGGGATTGTTGAATATTTAATATTAATGAAAAATCCACAGCCCGCTTCCAGTCTCCGACCGGGTCAGGAATGGAATGAATGAAGCCCCCACCTAGCGGCGAGGATATGAACTGCCGGCTGCCGAGGCCTGACGCACTCCTCTGGGACAAATATTAAATGAATGACAGATGAGATGAAATGACAGTGGAGAGTGTTGCTGGAATGATATTTCGACAGGGAAAACCGGAGTACGCGGAGAAAAACCTGCCTGCCTCCGTGTTGTCCAGCACAGATCTCACATGGAGTGACCGGGATTTGAACCACGGACCCAGCGGTGAGAGGCCGGCGTGCTGCCGCCTAAGCCACGGAGGCTTTATTTAATAATAATAATTGTTACGTGCAAAGCCCGTCCCAACATTTTTATTATGCATCTATTTCGATGTCCTGGGTACATTCGCCTTTTAAAGCGCCCGCCTAGATGTCTTGGTTTGGCTAATGAACTCGAGATGGCAGCGTCTCTCGGCACTTCTAGCTGGGGTTGTGTCTTCTGCCGCTAGAGCGAGACATAGGTGTCTTCTGGTCCCGTCTCACCCAGACATATTTAAAAAATATATTATTCAACGTCATTAAACAAAAGACTATTTATGCATCATGCCGCCAAAATAACTATAAAATACGCACATTGTTAAATTGTGTGTCACTCTGTGATTGGACAATTTCGATTAACATTAATGCACTAGGGCCTATAACTTTTGGGTCTCAACCATGTTGGTAGTTGACTTCTGAAAAAGGAAGAAGCTAGCTGGTCGTGAAAAGGTGTCTCCGTTAGGGCCGGGGGCTTGTCCCCTGGCCTCCATGAAATGTGGATTTATTCTATCTCAAGGAAATAATATGTGCACTGAAGGATATAAATTCGAGATTTCATCTTGAAGAGGAAATGTGGGATAATTATCGTAACTTGCTGCAAGGAGAAGTTTCATGTGTAACCTAAACGGCGTGTGTGCTGGGGTAGCCATTTTGAGGCAAATCTGGTGCCTTTTAAAATTATTTAATGTGTGTTAATGATTTTGTTATTATTGTGTCTCCACAAAAGAAGGATTTAAGGTACGTTTTATAATATATATATATTTATATATATTGTTATGGGAGATCCGATATTGGCCTTATATTGATGTTTTAATACTGTATTTAATTTCGTGTTCTAGGCCTAATTTTCTTTTTTTTTTAATGTTACCTGATATGTAAATTTTTGTTTTTTCTGCGCCTTCCGGAGACACGTTTCAAGTTTATCGTACATTGTAATTTATTATTTATTTAGTTTATTTTCTTTACGGGAATTCTCATTGTGATTAGTTGGTTCTTTTCTTTTCGTAATCTTAGGGATTGGCCTATTGTTTATTTGTTTTACGATCCGCAGCATCCTAAATTGCCTCGTTTTAAACGTGTTAAGGTGTAATTATTTCCTCTATTTCTTTTCTCTCTGGCGACGTTTAATTTTAAAAGGTAATTGTTTGCCGTAATTCGGCTAGACATGCAGTCATCTGTTTCGTGGCCATGTTTTTTTTTGCCAGAGTGCATTGTGGTCTGGTGTGTGTAATTCTCTTGGCGTCGAGCGGGACACTCTAACTTGTTGTGGTGGGAGATTAGAATGTTTTTTTGTTAATCTTGTTGATTTTCCCTTGTGTTTTTTTTGTGAGTGTTCCTGAGTATACCGCCGTCATGAAAGTTTTGGATTTGTAAATTGGTCCTATTTTATTAATTTATTTTTACTTTTCGTTTCCTCGTGGATTAGCTGCCTGCATGTCGAGTCAGTTTTACGTGCCTCAGTGGTTTATCAAGCCCTTTCTTATTTGGTGATCCCTGTCTGCTGGCGTTCCTTCTTTTGGGCTTTATTATATTTTTTTAAAATTAAATGTTTCCGCTTTGCTCAGCTGTAAAGCCTTCTCTTGTTTCCATAGGTAATTGACTTGTTTTGGCCTTAAGCCAATGTGCATCACCAGAGAGTTTTTTGTGGCAATAGGAGATTTTTTTCTTATGTTGTGTTTGCTGGAGGTTCTTATTAAATTATATTTTCTTGCTCCTTTTTCGTGATTAATTTTTTTTTAAATATTAAGCAACTGTTGTGGCATTATTTCGTCGTTGGCAGTTCTGTGGGTTATCGGAGTGTATCTGGAGACGAGCCTGTGCGTTTTCCTCTTCTCCACCTTCCTTCGCCTTTAGGTGTTCTTCTGTTGGGACATGTCAACTGATGGTGAATTGCTGTTAGCGATGCGGACCTCCTGAAATAAGGTAAGTACCACCCTAGCCAACCTGTGTCATTTTGGTAGCAATGCGAGCTCGTGTATCGCTTCTGCAGCTATCCCCTCCCCGGTACCCGCAGGCTCGTTTATGGACCCTTCTGGCGCTAATAGGACGGTTACTGGTGAGATGTGTCATGTCAGTGTGATTTATGTTATTTTATGTTAATCCTTGTCGTTTGTTTGGTTTCATGTATGCCTCTAAAAATCCATGTGGTGATATTTGAAGTGACCTGTTCCAAGCAAGGTTTCTGTGCTGAATTATATCCTATTTATGATGCAACGTTGCCAATGAAGAAGAGGGTTGGTAAGTGATTGGCTTGTATTCTTGGCATGGGATTTTTTTAAATATATTCTGATAGCCTACATGCTGCTAGTGAAGGCATCGAGGAGCCCTGTCTGAAGCTGTTCGCCCTGTGATTTGTAGCAATTTGTTGTATTTAGCTTCCTGGTCTGGAGCCAAGCTAAGGATGCGCTCTGCAGTTCTGGGCAGCATTGTGTAGGATTTTATTTGTCGAAATTTCAGTTGTCGATGCAGTGTCGGTGTTTAAGAGGACTGTTGTGTGCCTATATGTTTCTTTGCATGGAATTCTGTTGTGATATGCTGTCCTCGTGATATATTTATGGAACTGTCACGCCTACTGGTTGTATGGCGAAGTGTAGTCCGATTAAAAGGGCTAAACTATGGAAATGAGCCCTCCCTATGTCCCTATGGTGGTGCCAAAAGGCACATATAACGTGCATGTCACTATTATTTGCTAGGAATTCTTCCCAAACTCATTCAAGGTAAGTGTTTGTTTTGAGATGTTTTTATTGCAGTGTGCGGTTTGTAAATTTTTTGTTCATACACTTACTTTATGCTGCAATCGTTCTGGGATGAGTGTGTATTTTGTGCAAATCGTGTCTGTGTGTATGTGTTAACGTTAGATTTTGATTTAGATTTGTAGGGTGGGGTAATTCAGGCGTTGTTGTGTTTGCAAAAGTAAGTCTAGGATCGTATTTTTATTAGTTGCTTTCCTTGTAATTTTGAACTAAACCTAATATGTAGGTGTGTTTTACGTGGAGATATCTACTGTCTGGGGTTAGCTAGGTTAGAAGTATGGGATTCTTTCTTAGTTTGATCCCTGGGCAGGTTGTATATAGGACTTGCACGATCCGAATTGCTCAGGTATGGGACTGAGTTGGACGGTGACGTGCAAGCGTGTGTCATGTAATGTAATTGTCAGGGTATTGTGTTTTTAATTGTATTTGTTTGTGTCATGATGTCTCTACGACTACATAACTTGCATATTTGAGTATTAATGGGAATTATTTTTGTGGGTGGGTAAAAATTATGTATTGCTGCTATTTGAGTATGTTGTGCGATGAATATGTTGTTGTGAATATGAGGTCTCAGTTCGTGAACAGCCATAATGTAATGTGCTTTCCGGTTAGTTAATTAATATTGGGTCTTCTAAATATACTGGGGTTAATTTTCTGTTGGACATTGTGGTCATCAGCTTCTGTAAGTCAGCTTGTTTTGCGTTTTAAGCCAGTAATCTGTGGTTGCTGGAAATCAGGGTCATCAGTTGCCTCATGTTAACTGTAAATGACATAGGCCTTCTGTTTTAGTTCATGCTATGGCAATCACGGTCATCAGCCACTGTAACTGGAGTAAAATTTTCTGCTTTTGACTGGTAATTCTAAATATTTTCTGCTTAAATCGTTAGGAATGGTGCGTTAGTGTTCCCCGTTTGCCTCGTCTTTCGACAAGAGCGGCTTGTTTTCTCATCTAACCGTATTTTCGGGCCATTTTAGGCATCCTTTGGTTGTACGTGTTCGTGTCTTAAACCTGAACGAGGAAACCGCATTTGTACCTCCTGTACTGTTGAACTTAGTTCTTTTATGTTGGATTTTTCTCACCCAGGCGGATTTCGGCTGTATAGTCATCTGGTGTCGAACCTCAATTTCGTTCCTTGTGTTAGTGTACTGGTGTTTTGTTTTCTGCGCTGCCATTTCCCCTTCGTTTTTTTGGTCGTTACTGTAACGGTGTTTTTATTTCTCATTGCCCCATGCCAAGCAATGTGTGCGATCACGAACCAACAAATGTAGATGCATACATGTCAGCTTAATTTATTTTCTTTTTCTATACCCTAAGGCCAACTGAATATCCAGAGTGCATCTGTCGCACATATAACGAGGTGGAGAGATTTGTAATGAAGAGATGGTACCATAAATTTGTAAACTGATTTTTTGTATAATGTAGAGTATCCCTAACCTTCATTGAAGCCTACAGGCATCTGTTCCTTCTGGAATTTTGAATTGGATATGCAAACTCTACTGGGATACAACTTGTAACTGTTGGGTAATTCCCATTTAATGGTAAAATTGTAACTAATTGTGATGTTCACGTAGAAGATGCTAGCATGTAAGTAGGACTCGGTGGGAGACCTAACTCATGGTGATCGTGTATACCTGTTTCCTTGGGAATTTGAGTAGTCATTCCTCTAGAGTAGCTCCTTCTGAATGTATAGTCGTTCAACTCGTGTACTCTAGAAAAGTATAACTAGTCTGAAAAAACGTAACCTTATTTAATGAACTATTGTGAGCACGGATCTAGGGCATGGTCAGGATTTTCTTCATATAAATTCAAACATGTTTCTCATATGCAAAATGTATTAGGAATTAGTAATTTCTGTAAGCTTTTATTTTTGAAATAAGATTAACGGCTGTTTTGTAAATGGCTGCCCACTCGTCGCATGATATCTTGCACATTGCATCCACCTACTTCGTCAAAAGCTAACAACATTGGACTTATGGACCATTTACCTAACGCGTCTCGGACTCTCAAAGCACTGCTGGTGCTGGTGTAATGCGTTTCTGAGGACTTTTGGACACAGTGAAGCTGTTAGCTAAGTGGCTTGCGAGGTGATCAATTATTCCATCACTGATAATGTGACCCTGCACTCTTCCTAACCAAACGATGCGGTTTTATCCATCAATTGGAGTTAACTGGTGAACATTATCTTCTGGAATCAATGCTTGGTGAATCGACTAGTTAACGTGTACTGCCTATGCCTAGGCATATTCGTGAACGGTGTTCACGCTTAAGGGAGGGAGACTTTTACGTGCAAAGCCCGTCCCAACATTTTTATTATGCATCTATTTCGATGTCCTGTGTACCTTCGCCTTTTAAAGCGCTCACCTAGATGTCTTGGTTTGGCTAATGAACTCGAGATTGCAGCGTCTCTCGGCACTTCTAGCTGGGTTGTGTCTTCTGCCGCTAGAGCGAGACATTGGTGTCTTCTGGTCCCGTCTCACCCAGAAATATTTAAAAATATATTAATTCTACGTCATTAAACAAAAGACTATTTATGCATCATGCCGCCAAAATAACTATATAATACGCACATTGTTAAATTGTGTGTCACTCTGTGATTGGACAATTTCGATTAACATTAATGCACTGGGGCCTATAACTTTTGGGTCTCCGCCATGTTGGTAGTTGACTTCTGAAAAAAGGAAGAAGCTAGATGTTCGTGAAAAGGTGTCTCCGTTAGGGCCGGGGGCTTGTCCCCTGGCCTCCATGAAATGTGGATTTATTCTATCTCAAGGAAATAATATGTGCACTGAAGGATATAAATTCGAGATTTCATCTTGCAGAGGAAATGTGGGATAATTATCGTAACTTTCTGCAAGGAGAAGTTTCATGTGTAACCTAAACGGCGCGTGTGCTGGGGTAGCCATTTTGAGGCAAATCTGGTGCCTTTTAAAATTATTTAATGTGTGTTAATGATTTTGTTATTATTGTGTCTCCACAAAAGAAGGATTTAAGGTACGTTTTATAATATATATATATTTATATATATTGTTATGGGAGATCCGATATTGGCCTTATATTGATGTTTTAATACTGTATTTAATTTCGTGTTCTAGGCCTAATTTTCTTTTTTTTTAATGTTACCTGATATGTAAATTTTTGTTTTTTCTGCGCCTTCCGGAGACACGTTTCAAGTTTATCGTACATTGTAATTTATTATTTATTTAGTTTATTTTCTTTACGGGAATTCTCATTGTGATTAGTTGGTTCTTTTCTTTTCGTAATCTTAGGGATTGGCCTATTGTTTATTTGTTTTACGATCCGCAGCATCCTAAATTGCCTCGTTTTAAACGTGTTAAGGTGTAATTATTTCCTCTATTTCTTTTCTCTCTGGCGACGTTTAATTTTAAAAGGTAATTGTTTGCCGTAATTCGGCTAGACATGCAGTCATCTGTTTCGTGGCCATGTTTTTTTTTTGCCAGAGTGCATTGTGGTCTGGTGTGTGTAATTCTCTTGGCGTCGAGCGGGACACTCTAACTTGTTGTGGTGGGAGATTAGAATGTTTTTTTGTTAATCATGTTGATTTTCCCTTGTGTTTTTTTTGTGAGTGTTCCTGAGTATACCGCCGTCATGAAAGTTTTGGATTTGTAAATTGGTCCTATTTTATTAATTTTTTTTATACTTTTCGTTTCCTCGTGGATTAGCTGCCTGCATGTCGAGTCAGTTTTACGTGCCTCAGTGGTTTATCAAGCCCTTTCTTATTTGGTGATCCCTGTCTGCTGGCGTTCCTTCTTTTGGGCTTTATTATATTTTTTTTAAATTAAATGTTTCCGCTTTGCTCAGCTGTAAAGCCTTCTCTTGTTTCCATAGGTAATTGACTTGTTTTGGCCTTAAGCCAATGTGCATCACCAGAGAGTTTTTTGTGGCAATAGGAGATTTTTTTCTTATGTTGTGTTTGCTGGAGGTTCTTATTAAATTATATTTTCTTGCTCCTTTTTCGTGATTATTTTTTTTTTTAAATATTAAGCAACTGTTGTGGCATTATTTCGTCGGTGGCAGTTCTGTGGGTTATCGGAGTGTATCTGGAGACGAGCCTGTGCGTTTTCCTCTTCTCCACCTTCCTTCGCCTTTAGGTGTTCTTCTGTTGGGACATGTCAACTGATGGTGAATTGCTGTTAGCGATGCGGACCTCCTGAAATAAGGTAAGTACCACCCTAGCCAACCTGTGTCATTTTGGTAGCAATGCGAGCTCGTGTATCGCTTCTGCAGCTATCCCCTCCCCGGTACCCGCAGGCTCGTTTATGGACCCTTCTGGCGCTAATAGGACGGTTACTGGTGAGATGTGTCATGTCAGTGTGATTTATGTTATTTTATGTTAATCCTTGTCGTTTGTTTGGTTTCATGTATGCCTCTAAAAATCCATGTGGTGATATTTGAAGTGACCTGTTCCAAGCAAGGTTTCTGTGCTGAATTATATCCTATTTATGATGCAACGTTGCCAATGAAGAAGAGGGTTGGTAAGTGATTGGCTTGTATTCTTGGCATGGGATTTTTTTAAATATATTCTGATAGCCTACATGCTGCTAGTGAAGGCATCGAGGAGCCCTGTCTGAAGCTGTTCGCCCTGTGATTTGTAGCAATTTGTTGTATTTAGCTTCCTGGTCTGGAGCCAAGCTAAGGATGCGCTCTGCAGTTCTGGGCAGCATTGTGTAGGATTTTATTTGTCGAAATTTCAGTTGTCGATGCAGTGTCGGTGTTTAAGAGGACTGTTGTGTGCCTATATGTTTCTTTGCATGGAATTCTGTTGTGATATGCTGTCCTCGTGATATATTTATTATGGAACTGTCACGCCTACTGGTTGTATGGCGAATTGTAGTCCGATTAAAAGTGCTAAACTATGGAAATGAGCCCTCCCTATGTCCCTATGGTGGTGCCAAAAGGCACATATAACGTGCATGTCACTATTATTTGCTAGGAATTCTTCCCAAACTCATTCAAGGTAAGTGTTTGTTTTGAGATGTTTTTATTGCAGTGTGCGGTTTGTAAATTTTTTGTTCATACACTTACTTTATGCTGCAATCGTTCTGGGATGAGTGTGTATTTTGTGCAAATCGTGTCTGTGTGTATGTGTTAACGTTAGATTTTGATTTAGATTTGTAGGGTGGGGTAATTCAGGCGTTGTTGTGTTTGCAAAAGTAAGTCTAGGATCGTATTTTTATTAGTTGCTTTCCTTGTAATTTTGAACTAAACCTAATATGTAGGTGTGTTTTACGTGGAGATATCTACTGTCTGGGGTTAGCTAGGTTAGAAGTATGGGATTCTTTCTTAGTTTGATCCCTGGGCAGGTTGTATATAGGACTTGCACGATCCGAATTGCTCAGGTATGGGACTGAGTTGGACGGTGACGTGCAAGCGTGTGTCATGTAATGTAATTGTCAGGGTATTGTGTTTTTAATTGTATTTGTTTGTGTCATGATGTCTCTACGACTACATAACTTGCATATTTGAGTATTAATGGGAATTATTTTTGTGGGTGGGTAAAAATTATGTATTGCTGCTATTTGAGTATGTTGTGCGATGAATATGTTGTTGTGAATATGAGGTCTCAGTTCGTGAACAGCCATAATGTAATGTGCTTTCCGGTTAGTTAATTAATATTGGGTCTTCTAAATATACTGGGGTTAATTTTCTGTTGGACATTGTGGTCATCAGCTTCTGTAAGTCAGCTTGTTTTGCGTTTTAAGCCAGTAATCTGTGGTTGCTGGAAATCAGGGTCATCAGTTGCCTCATGTTAACTGTAAATGACATAGGCCTTCTGTTTTAGTTCATGCTATGGCAATCACGGTCATCAGCCACTGTAACTGGAGTAAAATTTTCTGCTTTTGACTGGTAATTCTAAATATTTTCTGCTTAAATCGTTAGGAATGGTGCGTTAGTGTTCCCCGTTTGCCTCGTCTTTCGACAAGAGCGGCTTGTTTTCTCATCTAACCGTATTTTCGGGCCATTTTAGGCATCCTTTGGTTGTACGTGTTCGTGTCTTAAACCTGAACGAGGAAACCGCATTTGTACCTCCTGTACTGTTGAACTTAGTTCTTTTATGTTGGATTTTTCTCACCCAGGCGGATTTCGGCTGTATAGTCATCTGGTGTCGAACCTCAATTTCGTTCCTTGTGTTAGTGTACTGGTGTTTTGTTTTCTGCGCTGCCATTTCCCCTTCGTTTTTTTGGTCGTTACTGTAACGGTGTTTTTATTTCTCATTGCCCCATGCCAAGCAATGTGTGCGATCACGAACCAACAAATGTAGATGCATACATGTCAGCTTAATTTATTTTCTTTTTCTATACCCTAAGGCCAACTGAATATCCAGAGTGCATCTGTCGCACATATAACGAGGTGGAGAGATTTGTAATGAAGAGATGGTACCATAAATTTGTAAACTGATTTTTTGTATAATGTAGAGTATCCCTAACCTTCATTGAAGCCTACAGGCATCTGTTCCTTCTGGAATTTTGAATTGGATATGCAAACTCTACTGGGATACAACTTGTAACTGTTGGGTAATTCCCATTTAATGGTAAAATTGTAACTAATTTTGATGTTCACGTAGAAGATGCTAGCATGTAAGTAGGACTCGGTGGGAGACCTAACTCATGGTGATCGTGTATACCTGTTTCCTTGGGAATTTGAGTAGTCATTCCTCTAGAGTAGCTCCTTCTGAATGTATAGTCGTTCAACTCGTGTACTCTAGAAAAGTATAACTAGTCTGAAAAAACGTAACCTTATTTAATGAACTATTGTGAGCACGGATCTAGGGCATGGTCAGGATTTTCTTCATATAAATTCAAACATGTTTCTCATATGCAAAATGTATTAGGAATTAGTAATTTCTGTAAGCTTTTATTTTTGAAATAAGATTAACGGCTGTTTTGTAAATGGCTGCCCACTCGTCGCATGATATCTTGCATATTGCATCCACCTACTTCGTCAAAAGCTAACAACATTGGACTTATGGAACATTTACCTAACGCGTCTCGGACTCTCAAAGCACTGCTGGTGCTGGTGTAATGCGTTTCTGAGGACTTTTGGACACAGTGAAGCTGTTAGCTAAGTGGCTTGCGAGGTGATCAATTATTCCATCACTGATAATGTGACCCTGCACTCTTCCTAACCAAACGATGCGGTTTTATCCATCAATTGGAGTTAACTGGTGAACATTATCTTCTGGAAACAATGCTTGGTGAATCGACTAGTTAACGTGTACTGCCTATGCCTAGGCATATTCGTGAACGGTGTTCACGCTTAAGGGAGGGAGACTTTTACGTGCAAAGCCCGTCCCAACATTTTTATTATGCATCTATTTCGATGTCCTGGGTACCTTCGCCTTTTAAAGCGCTCACCTAGATGTCTTGGTTTGGCTAATGAACTCGAGATTGCAGCGTCTCTCGGCACTTCTAGCTGGGGTTGTGTCTTCTGCCGCTAGAGCGAGACATTGGTGTCTTCTGGTCCCGTCTCACCCAGAAATATTTAAAAAATATATTAATTCTACGTCATTAAACAAAAGACTATTTATGCATCATGCCGCCAAAATAACTATATAATACGCGTATTGTTAAATTGTGTGTCACTCTGTGATTGGACAATTTCGATTAACATTAATGCACTGGGGCCTATAACTTTTGGGTCTCCGCCATGTTGGTAGTTGACTTCTGAAAAAAGGAAGAAGCTAGATGTTCGTGAAAAGGTGTCTCCGTTAGGGCCGGGGGCTTGTCCCCTGGCCTCCATGAAATGTGGATTTATTCTATCTCAAGGAAATAATATGTGCACTGAAGGATATAAATTCGAGATTTCATCTTGCAGAGGAAATGTGGGATAATTATCGTAACTTTCTGCAAGGAGAAGTTTCATGTGTAACCTAAACGGCGCGTGTGCTGGGGTAGCCATTTTGAGGCAAATCTGGTGCCTTTTAAAATTATTTAATGTGTGTTAATGATTTTGTTATTATTGTGTCTCCACAAAAGAAGGATTTAAGGTACGTTTTATAATATATATATATTTATATATATATTGTTATGGGAGATCCGATATTGGCCTTATATTGATGTTTCAATACTGTATTTAATTTCGTGTTCTAGGCCTAATTTTCTTTTTTTTAATGTTACCTGATATGTAAATTTTTGTTTTTTCTGCGCCTTCCGGAGACACGTTTCAAGTTTATCGTACATTGTAATTTATTATTTATTTAGTTTATTTTCTTTATGGGAATTCTCATTGTGATTAGTTGGTTCTTTTCTTTTCGTAATCTTAGGGATTGGCCTATTGTTTATTTGTTTTACGATCCGTAGCATCCTAAATTGCCTCGGTTTAATCGTGTTAAGGTGTAATTATTTCCTCTATTTCTTTTCTCTCTGGTGACGTTTAATTTTAAAAGGTAATTGTTTGCCGTAATTCTGCTAGACATGCAGTCATCTGTTTCGTGGCCATGTTTCTTTTTTTTGCCAGAGTGAATTGTAGTCTGGTGTGTGTAATTCTCTTGGCGTCGAGCGGGACACTCAAACGTGTTGTGGTGGGAGATTGGAATGTTTTTTTTTGTTAATCTTGTTGATTTTCCTTGATGTTTTTTTTTGTGAGTGTTCCTGAGTATACCGCCGTCATGAAAGTTTTGGATTTGTAAATTGGTCCTATTTTATTATTTTTTTAACTTTTCGTTTCCTCGTGGATTAGCTGCCTGCATGTCGAGTCAGTTTTACGTGCCTCAGTGGTTTATCAAGCCCTTTCTTATTTGGTGATCCCTGTCTGCTGGCGTTCCTTCTTCTTTTTTAAATTAAATGTTTCCGTTTTGCTCAGCAAGCTAGCATGTAAAGCCTTCTCTTGTTTCCATAGGTAATTGACTTGTTTTGGCCTTAAGCCAATGTGCATCACCAGAGAGTTTTTTGTGGCAATAGAAGTTTTTCTTTCATATGTTGTGTTTGCAGGAGGTTCTTATTAAATTATATTTTCTTGCCCCTTTTTCGTGATTAATTTTTTTAAAAAATATTAAGCAACTGTTGTGGCATTATTTTGTCGGTGGCAGTTCTGTGGGTTATCGGAGTGTATCTGTAGACGAGTCTGTGCGTTTTCCTCTTCTCCACCTTCCATCGCCTTTAGGTGTTCTTCTGTTGGGGCATGTCAACTGATGATGAGTTGCTGTTAGCGATGCGGACCTCCTGAAATAATGAACCCTAGCCAACCTGTGTCAATAATAATAATAATAATAATAATAATAATAATAATAATAATAATAATAATAATAATAAATTAATGGATGGGTTTTAACAATAATGATGATAATTTTTGTTTAAAGGGGCCTAACATCTAGGTTATCGGTCCCACTTGAACAATTTATGTGATGTTCAATTAAACAAATATGAGTTAATGATATCGGAAAAATGGGAGATAAATAATAAATTAATGCACATTGGAATGGTAGTGAGATCGTAACGTAGTTTTGTTATTAGAGCAAGGTGTATAAATTAGGAGGACTTTTGTTATGGTGACAGGCGGATAATTGAACAGGTTACTAGAAACAGTTATTTATAACATCCATATAATAAATCTGGTAGGGTGATGAGTTGACTTGAGAATGCGTGCTTGCATTTTTGTCCCATGAATAATTATGATAATCCATTAATTACAGTAAAAATGACTGGATGGAAGTTCAATATGTGAAAATAAGGTGTAAAAGAAATATAATTGTTGAATATAATGAAATGCTGGAATTTGGAGTATGATATTCTCATTGTACTCAAAAAGAAGGGTAGTGCAACAGTTGCAACCCCACGCCACTATCGGATGTTGTCATCAGCGGAATTTTAGATTCTGCTTTAATTTGCTCTAACCTTAATTAAATGTTTTCTTGTTGAATGATATAAACTTGCGGATAGATTAAATTGCTTAATAATTTTATTTATGGAATAAATCAGATTGATGAAAGTGCATAGAGAAATGGGGCATTTAAAATGCAGCCTCAAATTCCCATCAAATTTTGAAATGGCTACAAATCATCCATAAGTGTCTGAAATTAATTTGAATAATCAGATTGAGTTGCAATCAGCTTCACAAAAATAATTAATCCCATAATTTACTTCTTTATTAAAAATAAATCACAGATCCCTAATTTATAAATTCTGATATGAATATTCCTTTGTGGAATTAATTAAATTTAATCTGTATTATATTTCTAATCGAGCAATCATTGATTGGACATAAGCTAACATGTGTTAAGAGGCGTAATTAATAATTCTGGTAGTGTTTGGAATTCCTCTTGTTTCATGGAAGAGGATATCCGATAGGATTGTCCAAGATTTTTGGAAATATGAAAAAGGTGTGGAACTTTGAAAATAAAATTTTATTCAGGTGTTTAATAGAACGATCAGTGATCTACACATCCTGAATATTGTAAATAACATTTAAATATGATGGAAAACCATGATGGGCTAAGAATGTCATGGGTATGCTAATGAAAGTGGATATTTAAAAATAGATGATTTTTTGCATAGATAATTAATTGTTTTTGGAACGTTATTTAATGCCTACGATTAAATGGTATAGGATCCCAGGGGCAGCGCAGGGTTTTATTTTTTTCAGAATGGTGTTTAATTTTCTCCCTGAGGCCCTTTTAAAGATTAGGATGGTTGAATGGATCAATTAAATTGAAACAATTTTATCATAACTAATACTGTGGTCATTCATGTTTCTTAAAAATAGGCCTTCTATCCTTGCTGTAGTGTGCATCTGGAGAACAGCAGAGCTTTTATTTTATTATACAACTTTGGTTGTTGCTCACAGTTAACCCCGATATATATTTTTTGAGTCTTGTGCTCGGCTGTTGCTAGGATGCGCACTTGTGTTGTCGTAGGACGTCCGTCAAACGGTCACATAAAGTAATATAGAAGATTTTGGCCGACAACGTGTTGGGCCCGAGTTCGATTCAGTTTCTGATACGATTCGATTCCGAATTTCGATTCAAGGTCGATTTGTGTTTGATTTTGCTATAGTAGTATTTGAGGTCATGAATGCACAGTTTTCATAGTTTGGAGTGTTTTGTTTGGATTGTTGTGGTTATTTCTGGTCATTAATAATAAATTTTAAATTTAATATGTCATCGGTATTGCAGTATCAATTTAAGGTCTTGTCTGCATATTTTGCATAAAATGGGAGGTTTAGAAAATAAGATTGAAAATCAAATAAAAGAGAATTCTGCTTCTCTAGAAAATAAAATTGAAATTCAAATGAAAGAGAATTCTGCTTCTCTAGAAAATAAAATTCAAAGTCGAATAAAAGAGAATTCTGCTTCTCTAGAAAAAATTGGAGGTTTAGAATGTAAAATCACAGAAAATTCGAACTCATTAAAAGCGGAAATGTTAGAAAGGAGAGAAGTGATAGAAAGGCGGATGTCTGGAAAAATAAAATCATTCGATGATAGATTGACTGAATCGATAGATGCTAAGATTGCGGATAAAGTCGTGTCATTGGAAACCAAGATTAGAGACAACGCCATGAGAACTCAAGAGAATTTCCTAAGTTTAGAAGCAAGGATCGTGGACACGGGAACGAATTTAAAGGATAATTTATTCGCAAACTATAGCCTTATGAAGGAAAGTTTACAAGATAGTCGCAAATTGATGAAGGAAGAGTTAGCTCAACATAGGAACGATACTCAAAAATGGTTAGATCATTAGAGAATAAATAGGAAGATCATGTTAGGAAAATAACAGACGATCTAGCGTCATTAGAGACTAACACAACGACAGAAAGTACGTTAAATGCCACACAGGTAGTGCAGAGAGTTACGTCTGAATATAGAGAAATAATTGTAGAACAATTAAGGGAAGGAGTCGTAACAGACATGAAAATGAAGTAAAAGAATCAGTAATTAATGAAATTCAAGCTCAGGTTGTAAAAGAGACTCAGGGCGAAGTTAAAGATGTCGGGGAGGCTTTTTCATCAGAGATTAAAGTCGTATCCGAAGATATTCAAGCCATTAGGGAAATTATAGAAAAATTAAAAGGTCAAGAAACCACTGTCGAAGAAAATCTGAATGAAATGACAGGAGAGTTGAAAGATAGCCAAGGAGGGGAAGAAGTTGGAGGACAGAATAGGTATGAAATGTACGAATTCAGGAAGACCATTAGTGATTTAGAGACGAAATTTGATGATTATAGATCAAAATCTGATAGGAAACAAGACAATATAACTACGATCGCTGTATCAAATAGAGGAATATTGCCAGAGTTAGGAAAATCTGAAGAAATTTCATCTATTCGCACTTCTACTCCGATCACGCTAGTTAAAGGTTATGAATTGAAACCTATAACATTTTCAGGGACTAGAAATGTTTCTCCTGTTGAATTTTTGAGCGAAATAAGAGATTATCTGAAAGATGCTAAGGTGACAAAGGAAAAAGAGATGAGAGTGCTTAGTAGATTCTTAGATGGACCAGCACTCGTATGGTTTAGAGCTTTTCGGCGTAATTTGAGGACCTAGGAAGAATTCGAACAGGCACTCTTACGTAAATTTTGGTCACCGGAAACGCAGCAGACCATCAGGGCAGGGTAATATGTCAAGCGTTATTCTACGTCACAGCCGACCAAGTATTCAAATTACTTTGCAAATCAACTTGCAAAATTGGAATGTTTGGATCCACCTATGCCATCGTTTCCTTTGGAAGTTAAGCGATGTCTTATTTCTGCAAATGTCGAGCACATGGAAGAATTTGATGAAGTACTCCAACGTCTAGTTAATTCTAATGCTCAATTTTACCAGCAGAGTGGTAATAAGCAAGAGTCTCAGGCTGCATATGCTGTCTTCACCTATAGACAATGCCAAACCATGTCCGAAAGGAATAGGGAAGAGCAAACGTCGAGGGATTATCAAGACAGAAGAGAAAGAGATAATGGACGACCTTACGTCAGGCGAGGAAGGCACGGAAACAATTGGAATTCGTGGAGGAGACAAGGATATACGAGACCATATGACAGAACAGGATACAATAAATCGTATGATAGGACGGATAATGAGAGGTTCAAAAACCAGCAGAGGCAGAACCTTGAGCAAAGAGGAGAAGAGAGTAAACGGTATTTGAAGGAACTAGAAGAAGCAAGAAATAAACCTGGTACTTCTGGTACAAATAATACGTCGGGTAAAAATGAAAAAAACTTCGATTTCAGACCAAAGAAATCAACAGAAGTAGTTACCACACAACTTATTTCCAAAATCGTAAAATGGTAAGTCGAAGATGAAGACTTAATTCAGGAAGAACAAGAGGTTAAAGATACGGTAATAAGTTATGTGGATGATATTCTGATAGCATCGGAGACTGAAGACCAGCACTTAGTTCATCTACGAAGTTTATTTATTGATTTGAGGAAGGCAAATTTCAAAGTTAACTTGAAAAAGTGCCAATTCTTTACGAGTGAGATAAGATTTCTTGGACATGTCTTCGTTGGGAACGGTTATAGACCTAATGAGCAGAAACGTCAGGCCATTGCAGAATTTCCCAGACCCACTCGGGTAAAGCATGTACGTCAATTCTTGGGAACTTGCCAGTTCTTTGCAGGACATTGCCATACATACACCGAGGTAGTTGAATCCTTACAGGACTTACTGAAAAAGGATAATAAGTGGAAATGGAACGATTTGTGTGAAGAATCATTTAAGAAGGCAAAGGAATTAATGCTTAATAGTGTCAAGCTGGAGTATCCTGATTTAGAGAAGAATTTTATTATCGAGTCGGATGCATCGAATATTGGAATAGGTGCCATAATACTCCAAGAGGATGAAGATCACACACGACAGTATTTATCCTTCATCAGTAGGAAGTTGAATCCAGCGGAACTCAATTACTATACTACTGAACTGGCTTTGGCGATTATCTATGCATTGGAGACATGGAAAAAGTTGCTTATCGCACATTCGACTATAGTCAGAACTGATCATCATGCACTAGAATTTATATT
Source organism: Meconema thalassinum (assembly GCA_946902985.2). NCBI lineage: Eukaryota > Metazoa > Arthropoda > Insecta > Orthoptera > Tettigoniidae > Meconema > Meconema thalassinum. Next base: position 734,011,644 of record OX336389.2, on the reverse strand, counting down.
GAAGACCAATTTCGCCAGTGACAGGGTCACAAGATGGGCATTATTCGTGCAATAGTTCAACGTAACCATTGCACATAGACCAGGAAGGAATAATGTGGGGGCTGATTTGCTAAGGAAAATGCGGAACCTACTCTTTGAGTATTGCCTATAACACTCATGCAAGAAGACGATGATACTTTACGTAGACTTGAGAGAATAGCCCAAGCCCAGAAGCGATATGGACCTTTAAGGAATATCTACAGATTTCTGAACAGGGATATGGATCCTACAGATGATGAATTCCCAGGGACGGAAAGGATTGCACGAGATTATGTGTTATTAAATGGCATGATATACAAATTCACTGTTCCCGAACACACCAAATTACGAATAGTAATTCCGCCTAGATTACAGGAAGATATGATAGGGTTAGCTCACCGAAGCTCAGGTCACACTGGAGTGGATAAAGTGGTATGTTTAATAATGGAGAAGTTCACTTCGGAACATTTGAGGAGTACCTTGAGAGATGCCATCAGGACTTGTGATTTGTGTCAACGTAGCAAACAAAATACGCATTTGTTGAGGGAGGCACCTAGGCCTATTATACCGTCGAAGCCGTGTGAGTTGTTTGCCACAGATATTTACGGACCTCTGCCTAAGTCTAAGAGAGGCAACCGATATATTTTGGTCACGGTTGATGTTTTCAGTAAGTTAAACATGATCCATCCAATTCAGAAAGCGAACTCCAGATATATAATCAAAAGATTAGAGAATGTGTTATTCCCGAAGCGGGTAAACCAGAATTTTTGTTATTGGACCCTGGGTTACAATTTACGTCCTGGGAATTTAGAAATGCTATGAGAGAATGGATATCAAACAGGTATTGTGTTCAATACGACATCCAGAGAGTAACACGGCCGAAAGACTCATGTCAGAGATAGCCAAGTTTTGTCGTCTCTATAGTGCAAACGAACGATGGATGGATGTGGTTCCTATTATGATGAATTCGATTAATTCTACCGTACATGAAAGCACGGGGCATATTCCATCAGTACTACATCATGGAGAAAAAACTATAAGACCGTGGGACGGAATCGTATCTATTCCTCCTGAGATAGAGCCTAACAGGAGAGGACGTGAAATGGAAGCCTTAGGAAGATTACGGACACAGGCAGAGAAACGGAACAGAAGGGTTAGAGGAAGACGGTTTAGAGATCCTTTGAGAGAGGGAACATTGGTATTGATCAGGAAGCCTACTCCATCTGATGTTAGCAACAAGGTCTATTCCAAGTTTGCTACTTTTTATAATGGACCATTTCGGATAGCCCAGAGCTTGGGTAATGGTAGTTATCGTATTGTGGAGATTGTATCTGGTAACACCGTGGGAACATTTAGCGCAGCGAATCTCAAGAAGTATTTTACAATAACCAGATAAGAAGAAGGTCGAAAAACAACAGGAACAAGAAAAATGGGGATTTCTATTTTTGACCATATGTAGGGCGAATGTGACCATTTTGGGGGAGCGTCAGTTGCCAGTTATGGAGGTGTTGTTTCTGTCGCGGCTTTGTTTGAATTTGAAGCGAGGGTCTGGCTGAGTTGAAATTCGCCGCTAAGAGTGCATATTTGAGGAGATGCGCGGGCGACGATGCGCGTACGCATGCTATCACCTGGCGATCTGTAGGGCGAGCAAGCAGATGCAAGAGGAGTGACAGTCGTTCTTATGCAGTATCTCGAGCATGAACGGACAGCTAAATCAATCTTGGTTACGAGTACCGAGCCTGAAAGCCAAAAGTAGCCTACGAATGAGACATTGTTCGCAATGCACTCATGATAATTTTTACTAGGTGGGGCCAACCTTTTGTGTGTTCAAGGTTGTGTTCGGTAATACCCAATGTCACAGCATAGTTTAGCCGACGAGCTGGAACTAATTCCTGACCCGAGTTATGTGAAGATAATATCTCCTACCAGAGTTGTTTATTGGATAGCATAAAATGGAAAGTAAGGCTGAACAGGTGTGTAAGTGTACTGCGATAACTATAGAAAGATTATGAGCACGTGACCATGAACATTATTGTAATTTTCGGAGATAATTTGGAACGGTAAAACACCGGGTGATTGTCGTGAAACCACTGAAAGTTTTAGACACGTGTTTTTCATAGCAAAAGCTATGATGATAACAAAATTCGATCAGGAAGTCATGGTAGCGATACGCCGTTATGTACTTTTGGAAACTACTATGAGTCGAGCCATTACTATGGTGCACTAAATTTGAATTGGGTGTACGATGGCTGCCGATGTGTGGAGACTTGGGCCGTGGACCAGTGGAACCAGGGAAGTGACGTGCACACATTCCGTGTACAGAGGAACGCTTGGGACATTATGCCTAGGCCGAGGGCATTCCACCGGAACAGGAGCCTTCTTCAAGAACATCTGTACATGGATGTGAGCCCTATATTCTATTTTAATAGCTAGTACCGGTGAATATCAGACTGTAGGCTACACCTTTCAACCATGTGGGAATCGTTTTACACGCCATGAATCATTATTTTCTTACATTATGCTGAAGCATAAGCATGGGCCTTTTGATGTTTGTCTACTCTTCAGTTTTTGTTGAGGTAGCATATCCACGATAGGCATATCGGAGAATGAGGATATTTCTTTCATAGGCATCCAGTTTTTCTAGTTAGACAGGAGTTTCATCCTGATTTTTGTTGTACAGTTCAGTGCATATTTTTATGGCACATTATTTTTATAGACTACCGTTTTGGGCTAGTTTATGGAAATATTTGTTTGGTTAAATGTACTTCTTTTCGTCTAGATTTAGTTCATCATAGATAAGTTCTGATAATCATTTTGTCGTAAAATGATTCGAGTTTTCTTGTGGTTCAGGATTCGTTTAATAATGATAATGCAGGATGGTCGTGATTTGGAAATGACATGTGGGATTAAGGAATAATATATATAACAATTTAACGGATCTGATGAGAAATAGAACATGGCAATTATCCATGAGAATTAAATATTTTGGGATTGTTGAATATTTAATAATAATAATAATAATAATAATAATAATAATAAATTAATGGACGAGTTTGAACAATTTATGTGATGTTCAATTAAACAAATCTGAATTAATGATATCGGAAAAATGAGAGATAAATAATAAATTATTGCACATTGGAATGATAGTGAGATCGTAACGTAGTTTTGTTATTAGAGCAAGGTGTATAAATTAGGAGGATTTTTGTTATGGTGACAATCGGATAATTGAACAGGTTACTGGAAACAGTTATTTATATCATCCATATGATAAATCTGGTAGGGTGATGAGTTCAATTGGGAATGCGTGCTTGCATTTTTGTCCCATGAATAAGTATGATAATCCATTAAGTACAGTAAATATGACTGGATGAATGAAAATCCACAGCCTGCGTCCAGTCCCCGACCGGGTCAGGAATGGAATGAATGAAGCCCCCATCTAGCGGCGAGGATATGAACTGTGCCGGCTGCCGAGGCCTGTCGCACTCCTCTGGGGCAATGATTAAATGAATGACAGATGAAATGAAATGATAGTGGAGAGTGTTGCTGGAATGACATTTTGACAGGGAAAACCGGAGTACCCGGAGAAAAACCTGTCTGCCTCCGTTTTGTCCAGCACAGATCTCACATGGAGTGACCGTGATTTGAACCACGGATCCAGCGGTGAGAGGCCGGCGTGCTGCCGCCTAAGCCACGGAGGCTTGCAAATATGACTGGATGGAAGTTCAATATTTGAAAATAACGTGTAAAAGAAATAGAATTGTTGAATATAATGAAATGTTGGAATTTGGAGGATGTTAGCCTCATTTTACTCAAAAAGAAGGGTAGTGCCACAGTTGCAAACCCACGCCACTATCCGGATCTTGTCATCAGCGGAATTTTAGATTCTCCTTGAATTTGCTCTAACCATAATTAAATGCTTTCTTGTTGAATGATATAAACCTGCCGATAGATTAAATTGCTTAATAATCTTATTTATGGAATAAATCAGATTGATGAAAGTGCATAGAGAAATGGGGCATTTAAAATGCGGCCTCATATTCCCATAAAATTTTGAAATGAAATTAATTTGAATAATCAGATTGAGTTGCAATCAGCATCACAAAAATAATTAATCCCATAATTTACTTCTTTATTGAAAATAAATCACAGATCCCGAATTTATAAATTCTAATGTGAATATTCCTTTGCGGAATAAATGAAATTTAAACTGTATATTTCTATTGGGGCAATCATTGATAGGACATAAGCTGACTTGTGTTAAGAGGCGTAATTAATAATTCTGGTAGTGTTTGGAATTCCTCTCGTTTCATGGAAGAGGATATCCGATAGGATTGTCCAAGATTTTTGGAAATATGAAAAAAGTGTGGAACGTTGAAAATAAAATTTTATTCAAGTGTTTAATAGAAGGATCAGTGTTCTACACATCCTGAATATTGTAAATAACGTTTAAATATGATGGATTACCATGATGGACTAATAATTTCATGGGTATTCTAATGAAAGTGGATATTTAAAATTCGTTGATATTTTTGCATAGTTAATTAATTGTTTTTGGAACGTTATTTAATGCCTACGATTAAATAGTATAGGATCCCAGGCGCAGCGCAGGGTGTTATTTTTTCAGAATGGTGTTTAATTTTCTTCCTGAGGATACCCCTTGTAAAGATTAGGATGGTTGAATGGATCAATTAAATTGATACAATTTTATCTTAACTAATACTGTGGTCATTCATGATTCTTAAAATAGGCCTTCTATCCTTGCTGTAGTGCGCATCTGGGGAACAGCAGAACTTTTATTTTATTATACAACTTTTGTTGTTGCTCACAGTTAACCCCAAGTTTTTTTTTTTTTTTTTGAGTCTTGTGCTCGGCTGTTGTTAGGATGCGCACTTGTGTGGTCGTAGGTCGTCCGTCAAACGGTCACAGTACTAAAAGGTGCGTAGTTTAAGAGATACCAAGAAGAAAGTGCATCGTGCTAGGCAACACCGCTTACAGTGGTCCACTACTTTGCGTCAGACCAGAACGAGGTAAAGAAACTTAAGATGAGTTAGCAGTTAATGTTTGGATAACAAAAATATGCTTTATGTAAACATTAGTATGAAGTTTTTCAGTCGGTCAACACGATAGTACCCAAATGAGATGGGATATTCCCTTGGGCTATAAAATCTATGTCTGAAAGTATGGGTGAAAATATTTATGATATATATATATATATATATATATATATATATATATATATATATACAATTATTTACTTGCAGTATTAGTTAAGATAATGCAACTCATCAACATTTGTTAGTTATAGTTTATGTGATGATTTGCTAAGATTTTGCAAGGGGCGATTGACCTCCGGAATGTGCTCGTTTGGAGTGAATATGTGGTTGTTGTAAATGGTCAATTCAGATTGTATTGTACAGGCTACTTATCTGGTTGAGTCTTGCGCGGTCCTGGTGAGAGCAGTTAACTTGGTCATTGTCTGCACTCGACTGAAGGGAAATTCCTGTGTGTGAGGGTCCCTTATCTCGTTGGGATATTCCCCAACTCGCATTCCTAAGTGCCATGTGTTCCTCGTACAAATGTTACTGTAGGTTGCCAAGTCTAGTCTCTCTAACTGTATCCAGGATAATCTTCAACTATTAAATACCTGGTTTCAAACTCGCCACGCATAAGCTAAAATGCCCTCTTTAAGCGCAAACGATCTAATGAGAATGTCCCGGCACCTTTAATACTGCCGTTAATAACGGCCTAGGTTTATTGAAGAAAAAGATACATCGTAAATCCTCATCCAATAACATATTTCCCTTATTAATCCCTTATCTAGCTTAGCTACGTCGTTATGTTATGTCTTGTTTCCGACGGAGTGTGTTTTCATGTAGAATGAAGAGGGGTGAACTCTCCATGAAATTGTGCTCGTTTATATTATTAGGATTGTTTATTTTAGCTAAGTGTATCTCGATTGCTTCCTTTATGTCAAGAACCCTGCCTTTCGGTTCGTGATGAATTATTTCAAAGTCGGTCTCAATGTTAGTTAAACTGTGTTCCGCGTCGCACATGTGTTCCCATACGGCCGAGTGCGTCTCGTATTTTATCGCATTTCTATGTTCATTGTATCGTGTATCCGTTCTTCTTCCACTGCCCGATGTAATTTGCTTGATAATCTGTATCTTGGCACGTAATGGAATACTGTATACCCCTGATTTTTAAATACGGGTCTTGTTTATTTAGATTACTATTGTGCAGATGCTTTCCGGTTGGGTTATTCGTTGTAAATGCTATTTTATGGCTTGGTATTTGGACAGATTAATGATTTTATATGTATTCACGTTCACATAATTGAAACGCGCGAATATTTTCTCATTATTGTCCGGCCTTTGAATCATTTTATTTTTATGTCTGGCTACAATTCGATCTATTTTGCTGGACGGAGAATTGTTTTCCGATGCTATTTGCTTGATAATTCTGATTTCCTTATCGCAATTGTATTTTGGCATGGGTACGTTAAAGCCTTGTGCACCACTGAATTGAACCCCGCTAATTTATGCCTACTGGGGTGATTGGACTGATTGTCAATTGCACGCGAAGTTTGTGTGGCTTTGTGGAATATGGCATATGAAAGCTCATCTTTACGTTCGATAGCTATCTCGAGATAATTTATTCTCCGATCGGTTCTGGATTCCATAGTGAATTTGATTGAGTGGTGTAGGCTATTCATGGTTTGGAGAATTGTTTCTTCGCTTGTTAATTCAGTGTCGTAGATGCAAATTACAACATCCACGTATATTTTCCACTTTAACATTTCCTTTGTCAAGGTCTTTTTTAGGAACGCTTTTTCCAGTGCGCTAATGAAGATGTAATGATTAACCCACTTAGTGCTGACCCCATGGCTTGGCCCTCTGTTTGTGAGTATATTTTATTAACGAATTGAAACATATTTTGGCTGAGTACAACCCTCAGTAATCTCACGACCTCTTCAGTTTCTTTTGCCGAGTCGTTGGACTTAAAGTTGTTTTCGATAATATTGATTGCTTCATTAATTGGAATGTTGGTGTACATGATAGTTATATCGAAGGATACTAGCCGAAAGCTAGGTTTCATTTGTAACAGGTTTAATGCAGTTACTAATTCCGTTGTGTTCTTTCCAGAATTGTTGGAAAGGCGGTGTTTTTAAAGTTTTAGTAATTCTCTACCGATTTTGTATTTTGGCGCGTTCCTGCAATTAACTATTGGTCTCATTGGGCACTTCATTTTGTGTATTTTTGGTAGTCCCCTCAATGACGGTACTTTCGGGTTCATATTTATTAATTTTGTTTTTTCGGTTTTGGTCAATACGTATTCCGTTTCTTTTAACACACTTTTTATTTGTTTTTGGAATTTGTTGGAGGGGTCTTTTCCTAGTCCCTTGGTTTTATTGTTGTTCAGAAATTCGACTGGTTTATCGATGTATTCTGTTTAGTTCAGAATTACTGTGGTGTTCCCCTTACCTGCTTTCGTTAGTCTTGTTCTTTTAATTTTGTTTCAATGACTTTATCTCTTTGAGTTGCGTGTTGCCGTGAGTGTTGTTTCTTTGGCTCAATCGTTTGAGGATTTTTTTTGCTTCGTTGGTGACCAGATTTTCGGTAATTTCCCATCTTCTACTGGAAGTTTATGACTGGCTATCTCAATGTCTGCGATTAAATTGTTTAATATTGTGGGCCGTGTGTGAGTCCCTGCAATTGTATCTCAATTCTTTGTCTAACATTTCTTGTGTGAAAAATAAAAATACGTTCGTTCTGTTTTACTCTGCTGTGGAAGTCGAATTCATTGTTATTCGTGTGTTGTTCATCGAACGTTTTTTTTACTAAGGCAACACTGAAAATGGCTTCAAACACCATAATAAGTTCAATGTGTTAACATCATACACATCAACAAATCTGAGAACCATAAACCATAAACAAGATAACACGTGATAGCTGGTGTTTAGATGAAGACATGCGGAGGGGAGGGGAACTCGAGCAACTACAAACCCGTCCCCTTACGCGCACGTATCACTTGTATTGTTCTCGTCAGACTTCTTATGTTGAATGGTCTCCAACAAAGTGATTACTGTAACTAGGAATTCTGCGAGAATCACTCGCAGCAAGCAGATGCGTCATTTCTTTGTTTTGTTATGCGGTGCAACACACTGTCTATAGGAAATACGATTAGATATACAGTATTTAAATACCGTCAAGGAACCATTTTTTCTTCACTTTTCATGTCTTTTTGCGCTTCCTGACCTGCGGAATCCTGTGTTTCCGGCTGACCAGTAACACCCCGCCCACCATGGTTCCGTATTTTATGCATAACTCATTTTCGGTCAAATATTGGGATGATGACCTCCGCAATCGATAATCAACAACCCACAGTTTTTGAAAGATTATTATGTGTCGATGACTGTGGTGAGAGGTAGTTCGTCTAAATTTTGTCTAATTTTACACTAAATTGACGAGAGCAGTTAACGCTGGCAGGAAGCATTTTGCATTCTCTACTCTGTACCAACTAAAGAAAACTGAAGCAATTGTACCTATGTATGTTGTCATCACGGGAGTAATCATTTGATAAAGATCCGGAAAAATATATCATGGTGTATCTATTTGTTGTTGTGTTATTTAGAGGTTTAAACATCGTGGTTAGTAGGTCCCTTCTACTTGGGTGTGTGTGTGTGTAGAATTTGTATGATAACATGTGTTATTGAAGTGTAAGTAGGTGTGTGTATTTGAAATTGAGATGAGGATTGTGAATGAGATGACCGTAGCCTTAAGTTAGGGACCATCCCGGCATTCACCTGGAGTAGAAGTGGAAAACCATAGAAAAACCACTCCCAGGATGGATGAGAAGGAAATTGAAACCATCCCTTTTCAGTTCTGTCTCTCGAGGCTGAGTTTACTCCGCTTCAACCCCCAGACTTGAATTAAATTTCCATGGTAGAGCAAGTAATAGAACTAGGGCATCTGCGGTAACAGACAAGAATTCTACTCACTACGCCATGAGGTGGACTGCTTGTTTGTTTCGCTGATTGATCGATTGCTTGTTTGTTACGTGATTTATGCCATCATGGAAAAACTTGTGATCAAAATTCATAACTTATGTGTGTTGCTGTTTGTCCATCTTAATGGTTATGTTGTTGTTACTTCTTTTATGGGGTTTGTAATATCATGATCATTTAGCCCCGCTTTTTGATTGGGTTGGTTAAGAATTTCTCTGATAACCTGTTTATTGTGGTGTCTGTAGTAGTATGTGTGTAGGCCTATTTGTGATTGAGAGTAGGATTGGGATATAAACGGCTGTGGTCTTAAGTTAGGTACCATCCCAGCGTTTGCCTGGATTATAAATGAGAAACCATGGAAAACCACTTGTAAAATGGCCGAGGTGGGAATCGAACCCACCTCTTCTCCCGCCTCACGAGGCTGAGTGTAACCCGTTCCAGTCCTCAGACCAGAATTAAGTTTCTTGGCAGATTTGAGCATCGAAATCGGACCTCCGTGGCGACAGCCAAGAATGTTAGCCACTACTCAATGAGGCGGACAAATTTGGATCAGTAAACTAGCTCTTACAAGGATGGGAGCGCACTCTCTGTACCTGTATGCTAGCTGATGTAGTCTACGGTAATTTTCAATCATGTCATAATTCGCCATTGAATCACCCATTGTTAAATGACTGAGCATTGAGATAATAGATTAAAGCTTTCTCTAATGGCTCACTTTTATAGCTGTGCCGTTATTGTGGTGTTACAACATCACTTAGCTTACAATGATAATTGCATGCTAGAATAGAAATACAGTACATAGTTTCTTTGATTCTTTTGTAAATACCGATATGTCATCAATTACACAACTGTACGGTAGAGAATTGAAGAGATATCGACCCAAGCCGCTTCGAGGTCCCTGGTAATTGTAGGTACCAGGTCATGGGTGAAAATGGACCTCTTCACCACGTCGCGTTACAGCTGGAGTAAACAGCAATCATGTCGATAAACGGCGTTGCCACACAAACACCCTAAGGATGTCACCTCTAAGTAAAGTACTCTCATATACCTTGTCTCCTGTTGCTAGTCCTCTATTGAGCATTTGGCAATTCCATAAACCAGGGCATGTCTCTGGAGTACTCTGATGAGTCCTTGCTCTCACATACCTTGTCCCGTGTTTTGCTAGTCCTCTAGCGAGCATTTAGTGACTACAGAAACCAGTAAAACGGGCACATCAGTAAGTATTTGACTCCCACACAACTTGTCAGCTTAAGAGGGCTGCGTTGGATTGGTAGTCATGTGTCTCACACCTCCTGCATTCACTGTAGATGTTATTTCAAGCAATGTCGCTTGTCGTATATTATGGACTTTTCTAGACAATCGGAGGTGGTGTTGATTTTTGAGCCCTAGTTGTAGGCCTACGGAGATGCGTCCCATTTATCAGGCACCCACAATAATGACATTACATTACTCAAATAATTCGTTTCACGTAGTCATAAACAAACTACTTGGTGTTCAACCTGATCCAGGATTAGGTTAGCACCACGGCATTGTGACCTGTATCGACACTTTACAGTTTGTTACTCTGTGACACTTGACGTTGGAGAGCATTATGTATAACTAGCGGACCCGTGCGAGAAATCTCGCATGTCCATAATCCACACTTTGCCCAATAGGTTTACAATGAGAGACTTAAGAAGAAAGGTTGCTATGTTTTTATTTCATCCAATTGATTATAGAACACTATTTACATTTCAGGATAAAGGAAAGACCTCAGATTGTTAAAATTACATGAAACAGGGATCACAGCGGCCTATGGACAGCAATTATGGAGCGTATTTTACTACAGAAACAGGAACTGCAAATCGCACACGTCGTACATTTTTTAAAAGTGATTTATTAAAGAAATTATAAATATTTATGAAATTGTAGTGCAATTCATCACTGCTAATGTCTATTCTCGTTCATTTGAATGCTCATTAGTCACAATCGGGCGCTTGTGAACGCCGCAGGAGGGATCTATACTACTGAAATAATATATGCTAGCGGATCCGTGTGAGAAATCTCGCATGTTCATAAACCATACTTCCCCAAATAGGTTTTGCAAATCGAACACTTCTTGAAAAAATTGATATTTAAGAAATTTGAATGCAATTTGTCACTGATAATGTCATTTGTGTGCTGAGTGTGCTGTAACACTCACCGGTTATTCGATATTCATAAAATTATACGATTCGAGTACTCATTCCTTTGATTTACTGTTTCTGAATTCCATGGAAAATGATAAAGGAAATACCTCAGAATGTTAAAATGACATGAAACAAGCGTCACAGCGGCCAAAATGTGAAGCGGAAAGCAATTATGGAGCGTATTTTCATACATCAACTGTATCTGCAAATCGCACACATCGTAAATTTTTTTGAAAGTCATTTTTTTAAGAAACTATTGATAATTATGGAATTAGAGTGCAATTCGTCACTGCTAATGTCTATTCTCTTTCATTTGAATGCTCATTTTCACGATCGGTCGCTTGTGAGCGCCGTAGGAGGGATCTATATTACTGAAATAATATATATGATGATGATGATGATTCTACTCATTCTTGATCAATAATGCACATTATTGTGTTAGTGGGCACAAGACGGCACTACACTGTTTAAGTAATGCCATGGAATATCCGAAAGTATGCTACTATCACGCAATTTTAAACACAGTTAGGTAGGCAATGAAAACCTCGTAACTCCGTTTTGTTAAATTTTACAGGAGAAGCAGAAATATATTTAAAAATATTGTACGAAGTGATACAGATATGGTTGCTACATGTGTTACTACACAATACAAGCCTAGTTATTGGTAGATTAGAGACATCCATGCACTTTCAAATCTAACTGTGATAAAGGAGTTCCGAGGTTTACACTGTAAAATCTATACTAAATAATAAGGCTGAAGAGTTTGTGTGTTTTTGAGTTTAAACGCGCTAATCTCTGGAACTACCAGTCGGATTCGATTTTTTTTATATGATAGCCAGATTCAAGAGGAATAGTTTAGGCTATGTTAAATTTCGGACAGACCACTCCATTCCCTGCATTTGGGCCCTTTGGCACCAATCTACACCGTTTCACCGATCTGAACCAAAATTTTATACTTACCTTTTGGAACCCTGCGAGTAACACAGTCTCCCTGAAATTTCAGACAGACCACTCCATTCCCTGCATTTAGGCCCTTCGGCCCAAATCTACACCGTTTCACCGATCTGAACCAAAATTTGTGCACACACCCTTTGGAACACTGCGGTTAACACTGTCCACTTTAAATTTCGGACAGACCACTCCATTCCCTGCATTTAGGCCCTTTGACACCAATCTACACCGTTTCACCGATCTGAACCAAAATTTGTATACTTACCCTTTGGAACCCTGCGAGTAACACTGTTTACATGACATTTCGGACAGACTACTCCATTCCCTGCATTTATGCCATTTGGCACAAATCTACACTGTTTCACCAATCTGAACCAAAATATGTATACTTACTCTTTGGAACCCTACGAGGAACACTGTCTGCATGAAATTTCGGACAGGCCACTCCATTCCCTGAATTTAGGCCCTTTGTCACAAATCTACACCGTTTCACTGATCTGGACCAAAATTTGTATACTTACCCTTTGGAACCCTGCGAGTAACACTGTAAGCATGCCATTTCGGACAGACCACTCCATTCCCTGCATTTCGGCCACTTGTCACAAATCTACACCGTTTCACCGATCTGAACCAAATTTCACATACTTACACTTTGGAACCTGACGAGTAACTCTGTCTGCTTGAAATTGTGGACAGACCACTCAATTCCCTGCATTTAGGTCCATTGCCACAAATCTACACCGTTTCACCGATCTGAACCACATTTTGTACACTTACCCTTTGGAACCCTGCGGGTGACACTGTCCACTTTAAATTTCGGACAGACCACTCCATTCCCTGCATTTAGGCCCTTTATCACAAACTAGCAGTAGTGCCCGGCTTCGCCCAGTGGATTTATTTGTTTTATGGATGATAATGAATTCTACCACAGAACTGGCACATGATACTTAAACTACCAGATATTTTTAAAATATAACTTTTTGTGGTGGTGGTGGTGGTGGTGGTGGTGGTGGTGGTTGTAGTGAGGGTGATAGGCAGTACAGTATAATGGACGTAACATTTAGGTCATTTTTCCCCAGTGATAATAACGATAACAATGAATAGGGAAACAGCTATTTACTAACTACAGCACTTACACATGAAATTTACAAACAAATTTCTAAAAATGATTAGAAAGAGGACTAAGTGAAATAAAAGACACTGCCTAGGGCCTATATCTCATTGTCTGTTAGAAATGTAGATACCAATAGTGTCGTCTTTTGTCGCTTAGCGCCGTAGGAAAATAATCAGAACACTTTGGAAAACTTCGGCTGTCCCGAGCTCCTGAGATATCAATAGTATTATTTATGGCCACATAGCGCTCAACGATAAGTTTCGGAACCAATTAAGGTAAATTTGAAAGCACCAACGCTTATTGCAGCTGATAACCTCAATGTATTGCACCAATACCATTGCACTTATACAGATGCATAATATGTTCATGATGATAACTGTTTTAAGGGGCAAAAGAAATCTTTTTGTACTAATTACTCCCCGTGACTTCAATTTATAAGCAGCGCGAGATTTAACTATTTTCGCAATTCTGCACCAGATCACTGGTAGGGGCGACATGATGCAGCCTGAATTGCCAGTCAACAATAGACTTATTAAAATACTCTTGCAGATACACTACTACGGACATGAATGATTCTAGGGCCTTAATACGTGATTTTCAAGTTCAGTTTGTTTGTTATTCTAACTGTAGGGAATGGAGAGCGTTGTCCAAAATATCAAGTGGACAGTGTTACCAGCATGGTTTCACTATGCGACAAAAGACGACACTATTGGTTTCTACATTTCTAAAAGACAATGAGATATAGGCCCTAGGCAGTGTCTTTTATTTCACTTACTCCTCTTTCTAATCATTTTTAGAAATTTGTTTGTAAATTACATGTGTTAGTGCTGTAGTTATGTAAATAGCCGTTTCCCTATTCATTATTATCATTATTATCATTGGGGGAAAATGACCTAAATGTTACTGTACTACCTATCACCCTCACTACAGCCACCACCACCACCACCACCACCACCACCACCACCACAAAAAGTTATATTAAAAAAAAACTGGTAATCTAAGAATCATGTGCCAGTTCTGTAGTAGTATTCATTATCATCCATATAACAATTAAATCCACCGGGCGAAGCCGGGCACTACTGCTAGTTCTGGATAAAACTGAAGATACGAGGTTTATATAGCGACACAAAAAGTGAAGTTAATTTAGTTCTAATTATAATTAGTTCAATAATATAACAACTGAAAACTTTTTGATTGGCTAGTGACGACAAAATAACAAATTTTGGTATGAATTGAGATAAAATGAAATTCCTACAGTTACATTAGAAAACACTGTTACATAAGTTCTATGTTTATACACCTGGCAGCAAGAGAGCATCTTGTATTTTACTTCAACTGTTGCAAACTGGTAAATTATCATAAAAATAATGATAGTCCTTTGGAATAACTTTTTTACCTGCTGCAAATGAGCATACTTTTCTGCTTTGATCTTCTGTGGAGAACTGTACAGAGCAGGAACTTCAAATAAGTTGTCAATATTTGACATTCTTCTTGGAAGTGTCTGCCATTCGTCACTATATTTCAATTTGTACTGAATTCCGCCTGAGGGATCAAGCTTCAAACATCGGATATCAGTCACAGTAGGGTCCCCAGCTTGTGACCCAGGCCAAATAGACGAATATAATGTCATTTTCTGAAATGCCTTGAAAATTGTATGTTCCAGGTATTTCACGGCATAGGGTTAGGGATTTTGCCTTGCAGTAGTACACAATTCAACATATCCAGCAGGAGTGTATATCTGTCTGTTTCTCAGTCGCCTTTGTATTATGGCATGCATGGAATCACACTCCATTTGAATGTGACCTTTTTCTAAAAACTTCTGAGTTATAGTCATGTCCTTCTGTTTTGTCAAATGAGCCAGTGCATTACTCATGATTGAATAGCGATTTTGATAGGTGCATCCATCGCTATAGAATATAATTTCTGAATCATCTTGGATGTAGGTTTGAATAAAATACACGACTATGCTGGTGAACTCTGAAGCATTCATACATCCTTCACACTCGTGCCACAGGAAGCAATAGCCATCATTTCTTTGCAGGTCGTAGATGGTAAAGTTGTGGACCTTTAATTTACTTCTGTAGTATAATGCCGACGACTGTAGTCTGGGAGATAGCAAAACGGCATGGAGGCTTTTGGTTCCTCTTGCCTCATTTTTTCAGTCCAAGTGCAACAAATATCACTCTCTGGAAGATTGCCTGCCTCATATGAACAGCATATATCACACTGGTCTTTTTTGGTGAAAACAAACTGCAATTCCTTTCAGAAAATTCTTCACAAAACTGTTTATAAGCAGCGGGAGTGAGATCTTCGTAGTTGCAAAATTTCTTATATCTCCTATGTAGTTATGCTTTGCTTTGCCAATTTGGTTCCAGATATAATTTCTGGGAAGAACTGGGACAATAATGCGATTCAAGTTTCGGTAACTGGATTACTTATTACAGAAATACTTATTTCCTTCCCCCTGAAACCTTCTTTGAGGAGTCATCATCTTTCAGCTTCTTTCTGTTTGTTCCCTTCTGAACCCAGTTTCTGACACTCCATTCTCCTAAGCACAAGGTATTAAGAAACATGGTCTTACAGATAGATAATATTTTTCATACAATGACAATATGGTAACACAACGTGTTAGAGCGATGTGAATTGTCAGTCTGATTTCTTCGGCTTTTAACAGGAAGACTCTACATGACATCTAATGATCGTTTTTCTGTTGCTCCATGACATATCATTCCAGAATTTATAAAATATAAGTTCCCTCTGCTGGTCTGAAATCACACTGAAATTTCCTTTCTTATTAATAGTAGCGTGTTTACATGTACACCGTGCTTTAATTATTCTTTTATTCCGGGATACCATGGGTCTCTTCCTTCCAAATTCGTATTTTCGCTTGCCTAAATAATCTTACCCCCTCATACGTTTCTCTATATTTACTGGCCCCTTCCTCTTTTATGTTTTATGAGACTGTCTTCTTTACTTGTTATAGCACTAACCTGCAATGATAAATAACTGACTTAATCCATAATTATTTACTGAAACTTGTGAGATATCTTAATGATCTTAAACATAAAAGGACCATTACATTATGAGGTGTACTAAAATTCTGAATCACCTTGGACGCCTTTCTTACGCTTGAGTAGATTTCCTTCCTTCATCATCGCCATCACTTATACTGATGCTACACTCATCTTTATCCAAATGAGGGGTATAATTATCACTGTTGCCGCAAGACAAATCATCGATTCCGCTATCTACTTCAATAGAACTCCTTGAAACTCCATTTTCTATTGTAATTATAATTGATGAATTAGTTCCCACATCATCTATAACAATAAAGTTATTGTCAATAATTAACAATTCTTCAAAAATTAATTATATTAATGCAGCTAATGGCCACGTATTTTCAGGACGGGTCAGGGAAGGGATTTTGGAAGGAAATCGGCCGTGGACCTATTGAAAGGAACCGTCCCGGCACTTGGCTGGTAGTGAAAATGGGAAACCACTAAAACCATTTTCAGGACGACCGAGGTGAGATTCGATCCCACGATCTCCCGATGCCAGCGAGGCCCGAGGTAGCGGGTTAGCGCTCTCGGCCACCGCGACCAGTATCTTTCAAAAAGTGCAAGTAGCAAAGTACAGCTTTATTGACATTATTTTACCTTCCTTTGTTAATACAACAATCGGTGTATCAGGGGTAAGCACCTGACTTGAACACGTTGCTGGTGGTCTTATTGTGTAAGTGCTGTGCATCCTTCCTTGCTTTACAAGTTTGAAGATACGTTTTGTTCTCTCACTCATCTGAAAGCAGATATAGTTATGTTAGGCTTAAATATTTCTTTAAATTCTGTCACTGTAAACCTCGTAAGTAGGCTACACTCATGAACACTGTCATGTGCAGTGAAAAACACGCAACTCCGCATGCGTTTAAATTAAACAGTATACTTTTTAAGCATGAATAGTTGTATTATAATAAATTATTATTATTATTATCAATGCACACGTACCTTTAGTTATGAATTAGTGTTGCATTCATTACACAACGTGGTCACAGTCGTAGAGAAAACACTAAAATATCACAACACGTTACTTCTCAATGTACATACAATGGGTTAAGTGGAGTTACGAGGTCCTCAGCACAAACGAAAGGGCACGAATGATACGAGGTATTCATTCTTCCTCCTAGAGAGCGACGCTGTGCAGCGTGACGTCCATGCTCTCAACAAGTTGCGTGTCGTGTTGCACTTCGCTGGTTAGTGGAGTTAAGTGGTGTTCACAGACTGATGGAGTTACGAGCTTTTCATTGTCTACCGTCGTCAATGAATTCAGGTTAACAAATTAACATGTTTTGTCAGAGAAAATCAACCAAGATTGAATGTTTCGCAGTACAAGCAAAGCCCTATAATAAAAGATCTTCAGTTGAGCTATCATTTTCATCAATGAGTAGAAATTAGATTGGCCACATGGGAATTCCCGTATAAAGGTCATAAATAAAATTACTGTATATCGCAGTGTGTAACCCTAATTCGAATTGTAAGACATGTTTGGTGTTAAATCATTGAAATTCAATTCTACGGTTAAGAAAATCGAAAGTCAGGTTCTGACTATGGCACATATTGACTGTTGTAGTAGGCCCCCCATTTCCGTCAGATCAGGTATTGATATCGTGTTTTTCCTATTTATTTTATAAATAATGGCGTATTTTATTGTTTGGTTGCGGGACTAATTGTTTAGCCCGTTGATTATAGATTCAGTGTGATTATTTGTTATTGGGTAATTATTATTATTATTATTATCATCATTTATTAATCTGGTTGTCTTTTCTTCTGTCACGGGATGGTGAGTAGTTATATAATACGAGTTATTTCCTGATCCTTGTATTTCTGTGTGATGTGATAAGTTAATTATATTTGATATTTTGTATTTCAATTGATACTGTACAACCTATGAATCTGTAAAATGTGAGTTGAATGCTGGAGTTGAGGCAATGTTTGTTATCAAAACAGTGATACAGTATTTGGGGAGGTGGAATTTTACTAAGAGTAATGGTTTTCCCAGGCTTGAGTTACCAGTAAGAGATGCGAGCCTGGCGCGAAGCTAGTGTATTGTTTGAACGTGGTCTCAAGTTATTGGACAGTGTAATCTATATTTAGGACTGAGAGCAAAGATGCATTGGATAAGTGGGGGAGTGGACGGCTTGTGAGACATACGATTGGCGCGGGGTATGAACTGGTGGAGGTATACGAAATAGTGCTAGGTAACGTGTGTCTTGTATATAAACTGGAACTTCAACAGTACTAATGTCTGATCTTTTATTTTCGAGTGAATGAGCTCTGGTTACCGTGTGTACCATTATCAGTACTGAAGACCTACTTTCTCTCCAAGTAGAGATGGCGTACAATATGTATCTCAGTAGTGATAGCTCTGTTAGAGCAGTGTTCTGGTAAAAACCTATTACCGTGACATTTTAGCTACTTTCTCCACCCCCTTTTTTTAGACTGTTTGCTTCAAACTCCATATGAAGCGAGACCAATATGTGTTTCGGCGGACTAAGTATCGAGTCAGTGATCGATAAATACTGTGCTAGATCAGTGAAATCTCGAGTCAATGAGTGTGAAGAACTGTGGCTAAGTCACCAATGTCAGAGGGTGGCAAATATAATAGACTGGCGTGCCAATGTAATGCAGAGACTGAGTCTAAGGTCATTCTCCAGTAGAATATTTCGACGAACTTTCTTGACAGACAGTGGTAAGTCCAAGGACTTTCGAGGCAGGCTGTTTCTATGGGTTAGTGTTTTCCTGTGGCTAATGTAAATATCGTGCTGTCGGAAACCATCAGATCATCAGTCAACAGTCATCAGTAGCCAACTATTAGCAGCCAGCAATCTTCAGTCAACAGTCATTGACTAGCAACCTGTAAAATGAAGGGGTATCACGTAAGACCAAATGTACAGTAAGGCGTATCAGATTACGTAGGCTATTAGCCTACTTTCAAACTATGTAAAAAGTGAAAGTAGACGTATGAGATTTACACGGCTCAAATGTCGGTATTACTGTCTGTGTGTGTGTATGATTGTCTCCCTCCCCACTATCAATTGCCAGACGACGAAACCGAAATAAATCAAATTTAGTACATAGGTAGTACCAGTAAAGAGCACCTCTGTGTCATAATTTATAACGCCTCCCCCTAAACGAAAACCAAATGGCTGCCACCCAAGTGTCCAATGCTTAATCTAATTACGAATAAACTAACCACCGGAATGCTACTGAATTTTTGAAAAAAAAAACTTTCCTGTGAGTAGCGTCAGCCTAAAGTACAAAATCATCAGCCGAATAATTTTAAATGGCGGCCATGCGAATCATGCAAGCTTTTTATTCCATAACGTATGACCCAATGAAACAATGCTCACTGTACTTGACATTCAGATAGTTTTATGTAAGGACTTTCTGTTACCAACATGATAACTACATGAGACTGTATGTACGCGCAGCCACCATCTTGAAATTATAAAAATCAAAATGAATAACTCTCAGTACTTACGAGCTACAGTAACGAAAACTTGAGCCACGGTAGGACCGTATATTTCGCCTTCTATGGACAAGGCAAGATACAGCCTCTCCATTCATTCAAGATGGCCACTGTGGGTAGTATTAGAACATTAAAATTGATCAGTCAGAACATTGCTGCGCAATTAAGCCGAATCTTGGCAGGAGATGTGTATCGTCTAAGGATTCTTACTTCCAGGAGTCATGTTTATTACAGTAAATATAGCGCACTGAGGCCATCTTTAAGTTTTAAAATATACCTAAAACTTTCAGTATTCCACAATTATTATGACTAAATTTAGTAATGGACTAAGGTAGAACCTGATATGTCATTTTGTATGACCTAAGCCAAAGGACTCCATACATTCAAGATGGCGGCTAGGTGCACAATTAAACTATACAAATTAGTAACTTAAGACATAATTGCTCGGTCTCTCAGGTGGCCACACGAAAAAATATTGCACAATTAAGACGAATGTTAGTAATAATAATAATGTTATTGGTTTTACGTCCCTGTTAACTACTGAGGCTTTTAGAGACGCCAGGGTGCCGGAATTTTGCCCCGATGGGGATATTTAACGTTCCAGTATATCTTCTGACACGGCTCCCTCACATTTGCGCACAAATGCCAGCTGACTCCGCTGGGATCCCATACCGCTATCTTGGGTTCAGCAGGCGAGAACGTTACCGCTGAGCCACGCAGCCAGTCGAATATTAGTAAGAACGAAGTACCACATGAGAGGCATTGCTGAAATAGACCATTCGAATAACAGGCTGAATTCAACGCGCAGTGGCCATCTTGAAAATATGGAATGTGATAATGAATAACTAAATGTATATTGAAGCTTATAGCTTTGTAGCAATGAAAATACGTGTGTTTGTCTAAGTCAAAAGCACAGCCAGCGACTCCATACATTTACGATGGCGGCTGGGCGTATTCCTAAAAATTGTGTATCATTAGCTCATTATATAATAGCACAATTAATGGGGAATTTGGTGACAGAGGAGTCCCATATAAAGTACCTCGCTAGCATTACTCATAAGAATATCACATTGAATATAGCGCGCAGCTGCCATATTGAAAATATAAGACATTAATATTAATAATCCACTATTTATTACCGTTGCAATGACGAAACGCAGCAAGTATGGAGTCTCTGATAAGAGGCTTTCCTGCATTATTAACGATTCAATATATTCAAGGTGGTGGATGGACGTACTCTTCTCATGTTGGGATCAATCCCTCTGGGTGCAAGAGTGGAATTTCAATGAAACTTAGTATAGGCTACGTGGCCAGACATTGCTGGGTTCAACTCTAAACTAGGACATTCAATTAGACTTCTGAAGGACACAGAGACAACTATACCCATACATTTAGAAGAAAGTGGGGTCCATGTTCATTGCTGAACATCTCGGATTTTTTCTTTTGTAATTTGTAAAATTACAAGGAATCTCAGGTGTCACATCTGAATTCACAGTCATCTCGATGATATCCTGGACGTCACACCGCAGTGCCTAATGAGCACGTGGTTGTGGCGAGTCCGAGGCTAATGTGCCTACCCGAAATGAAGCAGATTCGTGTTAAAATATTTGTTGCTTTACCTTCGTTGTTTATCAACACTGTATGTCTGATATGTGTGGAATGTTTTGACAATTTGTCTTATTGTGGTGTCTATAATATACGTGAGTAGTCTAAATAATGTGTCTCGTATTTAAATTGGATACCATCCCGGCATATTCGTGGAGTAAATTTAGGGATGAGGGCGATATGCCACACCAAAAATAGCATCTGTTGGCCTTGGTGTTTGAATCTTGAACCTCCAAACTTACAGCAACCCACAAACTAAGCACTCGGGGCTGATGATTCTCACATTCCAAAAGCCTAAATTGTTAAGTGTAGTAACACTAATGAACCTAAACGGCTATAACTCTGCAAATTTTCCTGGGCAAGAAGTCATTGTCCAGCTAATAGCTGCCACAGTAGAAGGTGCTTGGTTCCCGCCCCGCTAGTGAGCCCACAAATTGTGCAGTTTGGATGATATTGGGACCATATATGTTGTCAAGAACTAGAAGTGATGCGGGTTGGGACCACGACGTACCTTAGAATATATGCAGCAGGTTCAGATGACGAACGGTTTTTGCAGGAATCGTTTTTGAAATGTTGCAGACGTAAGACTTAGCCGTTTATATCTAACTACAGGTTAAAGTGCCAACCATTGAGAGCCAACAAGTGCAGCAGTTCATGAAACAGACAGGACAGACTGTGTATTTCCCTGTTAATATTATTATTATTACTATTATTATTATTTACTACATGGAAATTTAGGAAATGTGTGGTCCTCGGACGTTGCTCAGAGTTGTAGAGTGTTGGCTAAACAAGAGAAGGCAAGAAGCAATCACCTGTCCCTCGGGGTGAGTGACAATCTGTGAGGAAAGGCATGAAAAGAGAAAGGAATATTGCACCTTGTTGCCTATCGATCAATTCTGACGTTGTTCGTGTTTTCTAAATGTAGTGACTTATCATGTTCCAAGCACTCTACAGATAGCCTACATATTGAAGTGGTTTAGTGGCGTGTTATTCTTGAATGCTAGTCGATGTGAAGAATTATCAAGTCCGGACAATTTTATCCTATTTACCTGGGACCCTTTTGGATGTATGCTTGGTGCAATTAAATAATTTTTTACAGCCAAGTGAAAAACAGTGAAGTATAGACTTTGGTAGCTAGCGGGGATAGTGGCATTTACCCTTGACATGAATCGAAAGGTGTAAAGAAATGTTTGCGCTGGAACAGCTGACCCTTTCTACTCACTTCATCTCGTTTCACACGAGTGTTTGTGGCACCACAAAAGTTCGCTCGGAAGCTGCAAAACGACTGAAAGGTTGTTCAGTAACTAGAAAAGTGTACTGTTGAATCGGATTCGTATCTCTCGATAAGTTTTCAGATAACTGCTTTTATAAATGCTACTCAAATTCAGAGTAATAGTTTATTGCATCAAAAGGTGGTTGTCTGGGCAGCCTGTAGACATTCACTAATTTCAGGTAATTATCCACATCAGATCTTTCATCGTATTATTAGAAGGCAAACACTATTTTGTACGTTGTGGTTATAGCTTTTAACTATCATCACAGCAGAGTACTTGATCATTTCCACATAATAGTGTACAATTCTACAGTACTATAGGGCTTATTACATAAGTGTATCACGGTAATAGTAGCTACATCTTCATAGATTAATTGGGGAGAGAAAGACTGTCTGTGGGTGTCACTGTAGGTTTGGTAGTGTTTTGTAGAGCCATTTGTCTTGTAGATTTGGATCAGATGGTGCTTACTTGACGAGCGAAACCTGCCATCCCTTATATTTCTCCTTTCTCAATAGTCCATAACAATATACTGTACATGTCCACCTTATTGCGAAGTGACTAGCACTCTTGCTTATCACCGCGGAGGACCGGGTTCGATTCCCGGCTCTGCCAAGAAATATAATTCTGGAATGAAGGCAGGAACGGGGTACACTCACCCACGTGAAACAATACTGAGAAGAGGCGGGTTCGATTCCCACCTCTGCCATCCTGGAAGTGGTTTTCCGTTGTTTCCCATTTATAATCCAGGCGAATGCTGGGTTGGCTCCTAAATCAAGGGCACGGCCGCCTCCCTCCCAATCATCATCTGAATTTTAAATACACACACTAATACCAACAACACAATAACACAGGTTATCAGACAAATTCCACACACGCCCAGTTACATGGGGCTACATGACCACGATGTCGCAAAGCCCCTAAGTGAAACCACAACAACTATACAGTATATATCTTAATCACATGTAATTTACTGGTATTTCAGGTAATTATTTCACATATTCCAGTAATTGGAATTATTTTGTGTTGACCGACTGAAAGCTACAATTCTATTGTCAATAAGGCAACACTGAAAAATGGTTTCAAAGCTATCTTATGAATCCAACTAACACGTCACTAGGTTTTCGGATCATTGTATAGTGAACAACTACAGTACTATAATCTAGACCTACAGAGCCAACACACTATTATTGGACATTGCGAATGATTCTATGTCCAAAATAGATTGATGGACTGCAATTTTACATAGTGGTTGAGAATTACCAATCCTCATTTCATCATTGACAACGTAACACTTCTAAGAGGAGATAAGATAATTCCAATTACTGGAATATGTGAAATAATTACCTGAAATACCAGTAAATTACATGTGATTAAGATATATACTGTATAGTTGTTGTGGTTTCACTTAGGGGCTTTGCGACATCGTGGTCATGTAGCCCCATGTAACTGGGCGTGTGTGGAATTTGTCTGATAACCTGTGTTATTGTGTTGTCGGTATTAGTGTGTGTATTTAAAATTCAGATGATGACTGGGAGGGAGGTGGCCGTGCCCTTGATTTAGGAGCCAACCCAGCATTCGCCTGGATTATAAATGGGAAACAACGGAAAACCACTTCCAGGATGGCAGAGGTGGGAATCGAACCCGCCTCTTCTCAGTATTGTTTCACGTGGGTGAGTGTACCCCGTTCCTGCCTTCATTCCAGAATTATATTTCTTGGCAGAGCCGGGAATCGAACCCGGTCCTCCGCGGTGATAAGCAAGAGTGCTAGTCACTTCGCAATAAGGTGGACATGTACAGTATATTGTTATGGACTATTGAGAAAGGAGAAATATAAGGGATGGCAGGTTTCGCTCGTCAAGTAAGCACCATCTGATCCAAATCTACAAGACAAATGGCTCTACAAAACACTACCAAACCTACAGTGACACCCACAGACAGTCTTTCTCTCCCCAATTAATCTATGAAGATGTAGCTACTATTACCGTGATACACTCATGTAATAAGCCCTATAGTACTGTAGAATTGTACACTATTATGTGGAAATGATCAAGTACTCTGCTGTGATGATAGTAAAAAGCTATAACCACAACGTACAAAATAGTGTTTGCCTACTAATAATACGTTGAAAGATCTGATGTGGATACTTACCTGAAATTAGTGAATGTCTACAGGCTGCCCAGACAACCACCTTTTGATGCAATAAACTATTACTCTGAATTTGAGTAGCATTTATAAAAGCAGTTATCTGAAAACTTATCAAGAGATACGAATCCGATTCAACAGTACACTTTTCTAGTTACTGAACAACCTTTCAGTCACTTTTCTGTAAATAAACACGAGATGTTCCCTAAATAACATATAGCCTTCTTCTTCTTAAAAGTATGGATATAGCTACAACTATTTGTCCTTATGAAGGAGTATAATTCAATAATATTGTGCCCATTCTACCGAGATATCGTGGGAACTGGGTATCCAAGCTAGCCCACACGAGACCCCATTCCAACAAGACATTTATGATTGAGAGGATGGGGCGTGTCCTTTTGACCAGCTGGGCACGAGACTGCTGTCTCAGGGAGTATCGGGTTAGGAGAAACTGTGTGGATAATTTGAATTATCCCCAAGAATACATCCGAAGAACAAACAAATTTACAATCATAAGGTCCCAGGCTTAAGTAAATATTCTCTGCATTTAATCAGAAATCAGATCCCTAGTCTAATTCTAAGAAGGGTTCTGGTGGCTATTCCACCTTAAATTAAACAAATCTGAATTCTAAGAACGTCGTCAGCTATTCCCTAAAAATCCATTCTAGAAGTCCTACTTACAAAAATATGGCAAATCAAGCTAAGATTCGTGACACTTAAAATGTTCCCCTAAGCAAATACAATTCAATTAATAATAATAATAATAATAATAATAATAATAATAATAATAATAATTACACCTGACCCTACGGCAAATCAAATTTCTCTCTTCTACAATAAATTTCGTTACATTTAATAATAGCAAACATAAGTAAGCTATAATGAATTTATGACGGTGTCACGGCTTACATTTATATTTACGTTACGTTTTCCTAGCTAAACCTGTAGTGAAGTTAAATTTACTTTCATTGGACGACAAATGTCGACCAAGAAAAAAAAACCAAATCTAAAAATATGCACAAATCATCGTATCGAAAAATCAAAATAAATTAAAAAAAACATATTTAGTAAAGAACATATAGCCTACTTTCTTCTAAATGCATGGGTTCAGTTATAACACTTTATGTTCGACCCTGACTATTTTATGTCAGAAAACTGTACTATAATGAGGCTCATTATAACACTATTTTTCATTATGAAACAGTTTCTCCCACCAATCAGAGCTCAAGAAACAGTTGTTTGACCAATTAGATAAGGATAGCATCGCGCCTGCGCTGAGTTCCACGACCTTCTAATTCAAATTTCACTGCGTGGCCTAGTGTCATGGCATGGTAATCGAGGAGGCCATGGTCAAATACAAGGCATTCTCTGCGTCTCACGCGCTCTGTTCAGTACATAAAACTGGCGAAATCTCGACAGATATTTATGAATATTTATGTTCGAACATAAAATAGTTATAATAATTATCGTCGAACATAAACAGTCGTATGCAACTTGCCTCTAATGGTAATTAAGACACTCATATGGAAAGTATAAAACTCGCATACGCTCGTTTTATAAACATACTCGTGTCTTAATTATTGCCATTATAGGCTCGTTGCGTAATGTACTATTTTGTCCTTTTCATGGAGTATAATTGAATGTTGGTTGTAATAGCTTGTTGAAATGCAACATGCTATACGGATATTAAACGTTGATTGATTGAATCCTCACCTGAATTATACATACACACTCACACACACACACACACACACACACGCTAATACAGCCATCACAATAACACAGGTTATCGGACAAAATTCAACACTCACCCAAGTACACGAGGCTAAATGACCATGATGTCCATGCGTCTCAAATTAAACAATAACAACAACAGCTTCCTACCCAAATCCTTCCTCGTATAAAAGTACACACGCTAGTAAGCCTACAGACATCACAGTGACACAGGTTATCAGACTTCTACACACATCCTAGTAAATGGGGCTACAAGACCACGATACCGCAAAAAAAAGTTTAACTAATGACACAATTATTTACATCAGGTAAGCACTCCTATAGTTTGTGCAATTGGCACAGCCTGCATGCACGATTTGCTACTCTTTGTGACAAACTGTCACGAGTGTGTGGACATGAGGGTAAAGAAAAGAAAAGAATGGCCTGCAACTGCTATGGCAATCATAGAAATTACCACGACTCACTTTGCCACCAATATGATGCGTGGACTACCGTTATCACGTCACCTAAAATTCTAAAATTATGTCAGAAAAAGTGTCAAAAATGTATCAAAAGTAACGACGCACATCAATTTCTAAGTTCGGTCCACCAAAATATACTAGGTTTAGCATTCAGTTGTTATTTAATATCAGGGAATTATTTATGCATGGTTTATGATAATAAAAATCCTGTGACTTTATTATTAATTTGCTTTTTATATATTTTTATACCTCAGAATATTCTAGTTATTTTTACGGACAATGAAATTCGTCCAGTGTATTCAGGTGTGGTCAATGAATCAATCTAAAATATCTCATAACTTCTACTTCATAAATTCATAACTTCACAAATTCACAGCTTCACATACCTTCACAGACACCCTATGTCTTTAACAATAACACGGATTCGTCAATCCAGTAACCATCGGTCAACACGATATATGAGTTCATTGTTGCCGGAAAATATGGGAGTTCTATCCTTCAGAACAACACCTCCTAATAACATCTATTACAAGACTACAATTAGTGAGGATCCCTGATTTATACACATTGTGGTAATAAAAAACAACCAAGTTTATTATTTCAGCTATCAGCTGTTCCTAGGCAAGTATAATCTTGTCTTGAACTCCATAAACAGTGTTCTCATAATAGCACGCAATAAATCTGGTTCAAATGCTTATATTGTTCATATAATTTATGTGAGACCTCATTTATAATTCATTGTCGAACTAGCGATACTTCGCTTCCAAGTCTTTCACAGTTCATTTGATAATAGTCGACTTAGAAGTCGTAATAACGAAAGAAAATCTGTACACACAAACTTCATTTGTTTTATAAAAGCGAATAACGGGACCTGGGTTGCATGTGATATAACTGAGGAATGTCATCGCCTTCTAGATTCAAAATATACAGTTACATAAGGTTTGCATAGCAGTGTAGCCTATCAACTTCCTACAAGATTCTTAGCATTGACCTCGTCTACCAGCTGGGAACTCGTTTCATTTGTTACGCGTGGCTCACAAGCAACTGACCGCTTGCCCGCTAGAAATGATACGCTTGTTATAACATTATCGCCTGCTCAGCGTGTATAAAACTTTGTAGAATAACTAAATAAATCCACACTTCTTCTTAATAACAAAACCCTACCTAAATTGAGCATTGTGAAACCGACTGTAACTAATCTACGGTTCCAACACTTTACAAAGATTTACTGTAATGGATACGTGATCCATTCCAAAATAACCTGGATCAAGCATTGTATGTTTATTACAAGGGTTCCTTTATTGTGACGTTTATGTCAAAGTTTGATGTATGTAGTTTACTTATTCGTGTCTGGAAAAGGGATGGTGACCATTTCAATACTGTCAGATTGTACATATAGCTTAAGGAAATGTAATTTATGAGACTTCGGGCATATTGTTTAGTTAGAATGTATAGTTAGAATGACCGAGAGCCTCCGTGGCTTAGGCGGCAGCACGCCGGCCTCTCACCGCTGGGTCCTTGGTTCAAATCCCGGTCACTCCATGTGAGATCTGTGCTGGACAAAACGGAGGCAGACAGGTTTTTCACCGGGTACTCCGGTTTTCCCTGTCAAAATTTCATTCCAGCAACACTCTCCACTATCATTTCATTTCATCTGTCATTCATTTAATCACTGCCCCAGAGGAGTGCGTCAGGCCTCGGCAGCCGGCACAGCTCATATCCTCGCCGCTAGATGGGGGCTTCATTCATTCCATTCCTGACCTGGTCGGAGACTGTAAGCAGGCTGTGGATTTTCATTTCAGTTAGAATGACCGGGACGGGACAAAGATATGACAATGAAGAAACCTTCCTTTTCAAGTTTATTGGAAGGCACGGGTTGTCGTCGTCTACACCTGTTTGAACAATAGATGTTTTCGAGTTGGAGTACAAGGGTTGGTGCCTGCAAATGTAAGAAGGGCTCCAGGGAGTTTATGTCACCCGCCACTATATTGAATAGAGCTTACGAAGCTCATTGTATCTTAATGGAGATACAACTCACTCATCATGTCACAGGTCCGTCACAGGTCAACTGGTTGATGCAATTAAGGCCTGATGAATGTGTATTGTGCTGAAAAAGGGGAGATTTGGTAAACAACAGCAGACGCCTATATAAGGTGGAAATTGAAAGCAATGGTATCCGTTATCGTTCTTCGGTGGGCAGTAGTGAGTCGTCAGTATTGATTCACTCGTTCTCAACACTTCTGTCGAAGTTACAGATACTCTCAATGGCATTAGCAGTCATATGTTATATTAGAGAACATGTGGTTCGATTATTTAAGTACTTGATATAAGCTGTACATACAGTACAATATAATCAGTGTTTTTTTTTTCGGAAAATGGAAGAAGACCGGAGTCCAACAGCCACCCAGCCACGAAGTCAGCCAACCATCCAGTTTCCAAGACATAACAGGAGTTATGCATACACCAACGCCGATCGTCGAAACAGGTATTACAACTGTCTACAAGTCCTCATCGTTCAGCATGATTAGCAGTCAATACTAGTGTAAATGTTCAAAGTCTCAATTGTGGATATTATACGAATTAACTTCCACTCACTTTTTATTACTGCGTGTATCCAGTTAATATGGTCCAGTGTTGTATGTTCCACGACAATTATTGCAAAGAGTTGGCATGAGTAAGTTTCATTACCCCACACCTGAGAGAAGAGTTTTGTTAAAAAGGAAGGAGCAAGCCGAGGTTAAATTGTTCATTTTTCCTCCTAAATAGTGGATGGCGCCCATGGCAATACAAAGTGTATGTCGTCCGTTAGTGGACCAATGTTGTTTATTAATTAGTAGTCGTTACAAATGGCTTCACCAACATGGGGAACGCATTATCGTACTACAGTAATTGGTGTGATATTGTACGTATAGAGTAAATTTAAATTATTTTATAGTACGATAAATGTCAACTCTTTGCATTTTCCAAGCTTTTAATTAAGATGCACCATTCAAGTTAGGGAACTACGGTTGTAAGTTAGGTTTGTTGTTTATTGGTTCTTTTTTGCGGGTTATGAATGAAGGAAATGACTTGGGGTCTATTGTTCTGAGAAACCGTAGTGTTATTATATCTGCGAAAATGGAGAACGAAAACAAATTTTTGAGTGAAGAGGAGGATAACATTTTTTCTAAGGATATTATTGTAGACGAGCAGGGTACCAGTAGTGGAGTTAGTGAGCGAAATTCAGTTGAATTCAGAAACTAAACAAAGCGGTGTTACCAACAGTCACAGTAATGAGGGGGAGAGTCCTCCCCGTCTTCGAAACCTGACGATGCTCATAACTGAACAAAACGCGAGATTGGCCGAACAAAATAAGAAATTAGATGAACACTTTAAGATGTTTAGTGACGCTACGGAGAGTTTTAATAGACAAATTCAGGAAGTAGGTCAGGATTGTTAAAGAAGATTGGAGAGAAAAATTGATGAGTTGGATAAATCATGGTCACAAAAGGTTGATGTAAAAATACAACTAGTATCGGAGCAAGTTGGCAAGATTAACGAGAAACGTAATGTTGAATGTGATAAAATTAGGGGGAATCCGCTGAAAGAGTTGGTCAAATTCAGAGTGAAGTTAACATTATGAGTGTTAAGTGCGATAATAATATTGCTAAGATAGGTAATTTGGAAAACAAAATGGAGATCAGTAGTATAGAAATTAAGAAAGGAGTAGACCGTAAATTTAATTGTATCTCAGATCAAGTTAAAAATAAAACTGGCAAATGTGTCGAGAAAATTGAGTTGATTGAAGGTAAAATAAAGAAAGTACTCAGCACTCTAGAAATAAAAATGCAGGAAATCATAGATGAAGGAAATAGACAGATAAGGGAAGAATTTAGAGCCTGTATAAAATAAGTTAATAGGAAATTAAAATAGATGGAGATGCGTGCGTTAAGTAACAGTCAGAAAGACATGGTTATTGAACCAGGAAGGCAGAACGCTGAGATGAAAAATTCGAAGAAAAGGTAGAGAAAACAGGATCAGAGCACAATGTTAGAAGAAATGGTGGAAGGAGATAGTAGAGAAGATGAGAAGAGGGCATTAAGTAATAGTAGTGGAGAAATGAAGGGAAGGCCTAAGGATAGAAATCCCAGAAGTAAAATGAATGAGGAGAAAATTAAGTTGTTAGAAGAAATAGTGATTAGGCCACAATACCAAGACAGAGACAGAGCTGGGCTGAGTCACCAAGACCGGAATGTAAACAATGAGAGACGGTGAGTGATTGAGGGGCGCGCCGGCCCGCAGGTCCATATAGATATCGGATAGAGTCGCGTAAATAGAGGTTGGAGACTTAATCGTGTAATTAAAGTGTATTTATATACTGTAAATAAATTAGGGAATTATGACGTAGTTATTAAAGAATAGTACGATAATGAGGTAAAGAGTATGCTTAGAGAGTAAAGTAGTGGAGATTTTCAGTTCATGGTTAAACAGAAATATGCATTGCTTGATGAAGTATTGATAAAAGTAATAACTATTATGCCAACCATAATAATGAGAAATAATAATAATAATAATACGTAGAAGAAGAAATCATAATAATGATAATAATAATAAGGTAGAGATAGATAATTGATCTACGATGATGAGATACAGTAATGAATAATATTAATACGGTGAAGAAGTAAGTATTGGTATGCAGTAAAGGAGTTTCATGTGAGGACAGCGAAGTCATCAGTGACTACATCTGGAGAAATTTAAAAATGGTTTAGAGTGAGTGATGGTAAGTCATGGTGTGATAACCAACACATAATGGAGATAATGCAGTATTAAACTAATAGGACATCTGGTACTTGGAGAGGATTATGTGCGTATGTATGCATGGGTGTGTTTAAAGAGGAGGCTAGTGTTGATTTAAGTGATGAGTTTCCTGAAGTGAGTGAAGAAGACCGCGGAGTTGCTAGTGAGAGCAAAGTTTTAGAGGTTGTCAGGTAGGAATGGAGTCTGAATTGGTATGTAAGATCCATAGTGCAGTGACAGAGGGTAAGCTGGATGGCAAGCAAGGCCATCAGTTACAAGAGGTTTTTGTGGGGTCTAAGTGAACACGTGAAGTATTAATAGATGTTGGGAGATTTTTTGAGGTATAAAGAGAGTGAATGTATGCACACATGGAAAGAACGTAATAGGTGAGTACAGATAAGAGACGATCCAAGTATTAGTACACAGCCCAAAATATTACAAGGCGTAATACATAGTTGAACCAATTTTAAATGTCATTGATGATGAGCGATAAGGAATTAATGGTGTAGTGTGTTATTGTCCGACACAAGTTTAAAAGTAAAAAATAATAATAATAATAAATATTGCTTGACATAATATTTACAAGTTATTCAAAGGAATATGTTTTAATTCGAAGTTAATTGATTGAATGGTAGTAGTTAGAAGCTTATCGTTATTTATTTTGGTTAGGGCATTTGAGCAAGTATTTTAGGTATATTGGTGACTTATATGTAAGGTTATTAGAACCAATGAGTGTTGAATTGAGAGTTTTCGATGAACTGGACGTAGGTAGCAAAGTTTTGTTGCGAACGCCACTGCCATCTTGCACTGCAGAAGGACATATGTCCAAACTATTTCCATTGTTTAAGGGGCCGTATGTGATTGAGAGACGCATAGGGAAAAGCACATATTCGTTAAAATTCGAGGAAGGGAATATACTAAGGACATATAATTTCCACAATTTGAGAAAGTACATTGTTGAGAAGTGAACTTTGTTGCAAGAAGAATACTTCAAGAATTGCGTGTGAAAGTGCTTACGACACCTTAAGGTGTATGTTTTGAAGAGAGCTAAGGCATAGCTCAGAGAGCGAATGATCTCTCAGTGATAAAGTGTTGCGTTGAGTTATGATTCAATGGGCAACCCAGAAATTTGTTCATTAAGGGCACAGGACAATAAAAAAAACAATTAACTCAGAATAATTGCAAGAAGAGTGCCAATATACAATGTGTGAAGGGTAACATGTAATTGATGCATTTATGTAGTGCATTGGATATATGCTTACGATATTTATTGTTTTTATGTATTTACAGGAAATGGTTGTAATTTCATAATTCATGCATCCATTATGAAATTAGAGGGGCGTCTGTAATGGATACGTGATCCATTCCAAAATAACCTGGATCAAGCATTGTATGTTTATTTCAAGGGTTCCTTTATTGTGACGTTTATGTCAAAGTTTGATGTATGTTGTTTACTTATTCGTGTCTGGAGAAGGGATGGTGACCATTTCATTACTATCAGATTGTACATATAGCTTAAGTAAATGTAATTTATGAGACTTTGGGCATATTGTTTAGTAAGAATGTATAATTAGAATGACCGGAACGGGACAAAGATATGACAATGAAGAAACCCTTCCTTTTCAAGTTTATTGGAAGGCACGGGTGGTCGTCTTCTACACCTGTTTGAACAATAGATGTTTTCGAGTTGGAGTACAAGGGTTGGTGCCTGCAAATGTAAGAAGGGCTCCAGGGAGTTTATGTCACTCGCCACTATATTGAATAGAGCTTACGAGGCTCATTGTATCTTAATGGAGATACAATTCACTCATCATGTCACAAGTCCGTCACAGGTCAACTGGTTGATGCAATTAAGGCCTGATGAATGTGTATTGTGCTGAAAAAGGGGAGATTTGGTAAACAACAACAGACGCCTATATAAGGTGGAAATTGAAAGCAATGGTATCCGTTATCGTTCTTCGGTGGGCAGTAGTGAGTCGTCAGTATTGATTCACTCGTTCTCAACACTTCTGTCGAAGTTACAGATACTCTCAGTGGCATTAACAGTCATATGTTATATTAGAGAACATGTGGTTCGATTATTTAAGTACTTGATATAAGCTGTACATACAGTACAATATAATCAGTGTTTTATCGGAAAATGGAAGAAGACCGGAGACAACTGCCACCCAGCCACGAAGCCAGCCAACCATCCAGTTTCCAAGACATAACAGGAGTTATGCATACATAAACGCCGATCAGCGAAACAGGTATAACAACTGTCTACTAGTCCTCGTCGTTTAGCATGATTAGCAGTCAATACTAGTGTAAATGTTCAAAGTCTCAATTGTGGATATTATACGAATTAACTACCGCTCACCTTTTATTTCTGCGTGTATCCAGTTAATATGGTCCAGTGTTATATGTTGCACGACAATTATTTCAAAGATTTGGCATGAGTAAGTTTCATTACCCCACACCTGAGAGAATAATTTTGTTAAATAGGAAGGAGCAAGCCGAGGTTAAATTGTTCATTTTTCCACCTAAATAGTGGATGGCACCCATGGCAATACAAAGTGTATGTCGTCCGTTAGTGGACCAATGTTGTTTATTAATTAGTAGCCGTTACATTACAGAATCATTGGTTCGCTTACTGGACGCTGCATGTCGTGGATTGAGACTCACTTTGGGATGGTTGGCGTTCTCAGATAATAGATCATATTACCTCCACATGGCTTATGCTTGTAGATCCATTGTAAATTCCCCCACAATATTTTGGCTTAGCACATCCTCCTTCCTTCAGTAAAGTGATCGTATTCATCCATAGGTATTATGATTTGGAATATTGTAGACTCCATGTTGAACGGTGATGATTGGGACAGGGGGTTTCACTGATTCTACGTTACACTGTTCAATTATTTCCTAACTGAATTTAAGGTGCGGTTATAAAATTGCCCATGAACTTCAGCAACTGCTTCTACAATATCACTTCTGTGATATGCTCACACGAATACTGGCCCTGGCGTATTGCAACGCTAAACACGTGGTCACAGCTTATAGTACAAAAGTTATTACAGCTCAAATGTCAATTATGTGAATATTCGTAGCACTTTGTAATGATGTTTTTCAGATATTAAATATCACTGTTCTCTTAAATTACACTCACAAAATGTACTTTACCAATGTATGTGAATTTTCCGGCATGCGGTAGACGAATTAACTCACGTTTTTATCAATGTTACTAACTATACGTAAAAGAGCCCAATACGGCTTCCAATACAATTACTAATTCAACTTTAGCGATTCCCACTGCTATTCATGCAGGGATGTTTCGTAATTTCTTGACTACTGTCGGATTTAAACGTTGCACTTAGTAAAATATACCTCACGCACAGTATGCGCCTGTCTCCTCGAGACGCACTACAAGAAGTGTGTGTGTGCAGTCGACGGAACTGACGTCGAGCCTCGTGTGCCATACAAAATCCACATTTCGCCTTTCTGCTATGTATTAAATGTTTTTAATACCACCAAAAATTCGTAAATAATTTATAATAATTTCCAGGGTGTCGAGGCCTCCGTGGCTTAGGCGACAGCACGCCGGCCTCTCACCGCTGGGTCTGTGGTTCAAATCCCGGTCACTCCATGTGAGATCTGTGCTGGACAAAACGGAGGCAGACAGGTTTTTCTCCGGGTACTCCGGTTTTCCATGTCAAAATTTCATTCCTGCAACACTCTCCACTATCATTTCATTTCATCCGACATTCATTTAATTATTGCCCCAGAGGAGTGCGCCAGGCCTCGGCAGCCGGCACAGTTCATATCCTCGCCGCTAGATGGGGGCTTCATTCATTCCATTCCTGACCCAGTCGGAGACTGGAAGCAGGCTGTGGATTTTCATTTTTCCAGGGTGTCGAAAACATGTATAAATTTTCCATAAATAGAATTTTGCTCAATTATTATTTCCCGATGAGTTCGAAGGGTTTACATTCAAGTAGGGTGCATTCAGTGCTGTTCCAATGGTACTGCGCCTTTTTCAGATCATCTTGGTGTACAATTGCCAAATCGAACATGCACTATCGGGTGCAATACACACACACAGACTCACGGAGAGTGTCCCGTGAAGATTGTATAAGTATGCTTCCATTTTTTACAAATTTCGAAAGTTGGAAGAAATTGGTATTCACTGACGGGCATTCACTTGTTTTTTTTTTGTCGTGTGGCCTCCTGAGAGGCCGAGTGCAGGTCTTTCTAGTCGACGCCCGTGGGTGACCTGCGCGTCGGGATGAGAGATGGAATGGATGAAGATGAATGAAATTGGGCAAGGATGTGGAAGGAAGCGGCCGTGGCCTATCAGAAGGTACCGTCCCAGCATTTGTCTGGTGTTGAAAATGGGAAACCACGGAAAACCATTTCAAGGACGGCCGACGGTGGGGCTCGAACCCACGCGTCTACCGAGTCAGCAAAGAGCTTGGCCCCATGACCTAACGCTGCGCTTTAGTCAGCTTGGCCACTGCTGTCGGTATTCACTTGGTAAATTACTACTATAAACTGTACTAAAGAAAGTAGGAAGGAATTCTTGTTCCATGTGACATGTACCTTTCTCTGTGGATCCTTGTAGAAAAGTGCTGTTTGCATCACTGAATCAATGTGAAGAGTAATTAGAGTTCAAAACTTGCTGTTTATTTTCTCTTCATCGGAGACATTCTTTTGTTGTGCCATGTGTTCAAGCTCTAAACGACAGTACAGAGTAGCAAAGCTACGAACTGAATACGTCTATTTATTGTCGTGTTTTTCCAGTTCTGGCAGGGAATGGTTGTATACCGGCCCAGCTTCTCTGTTATGCGGGCTCGGCGCGACACAGTTCTGGCATGGGCTGTCTG
Source organism: Meconema thalassinum (assembly GCA_946902985.2). NCBI lineage: Eukaryota > Metazoa > Arthropoda > Insecta > Orthoptera > Tettigoniidae > Meconema > Meconema thalassinum. The sequence goes on along the minus strand of OX336389.2, from coordinate 733,975,013 downwards.
TGCACGTGCCTGGCTTCACTGATATGCGGGTTCGACACGACACACTTTTGACAGGGGTTGACTGTGTGCCCGGCTGTACAGTTGCGCGGTCTCGGCGCAACATAGTTCTGTCACAGATTATCGTTTATTAGTTTAAACATTTGTTTATAGACAAATTGTTGAAATTTATAAAATCAGAGTATAATTTGTCACTGCTCCGTGTAATTCTCTTTCTTTTGAATGCTCATTTGTTACGATTGGATACTTGTATGCTCCGCTAAAGGAATCTATAGTACTGGAATAATTCATGAGAATTATTTTTGTTCCGTTTGTGTACATGACTTCTGACCACCTCATGGTGTAGCGGCTAGCATTCTTGGCTGTCAACCCAGAGGTCTGGGTTGATTCCCGGATCAGCCAAGAAATATAATTCTGTTCTGAGGACTGGAACGGGTTTCACTCAACCTCGTGCGGCAAAACTGAGAAGAGGTGGGTATGATTCTCTCCTCAGCCATCCTGCAAGTGGTTTTCCGTGGTTTACCCCCACTTTTTATCCAAGCAAACTCTGGGATTGTTCGTAATTTAAGGCCACAGCTGCCTCCTTCCAATCCTCACCTAAATCAAAAATACTCACATTAACACAGGTTATCAGACAAATGTCCACAAGCACGCCAAGTATACGGGGCTAAATGAGCAAGATGTCCATGCCCCTCATATGAATCAACAACAACTTACATCACTTCTGCAAGTGCTTCGGTTTTTGTTGTTGTTATGGAGTCAATTAAGCATACGTTTTGTAATGTTTGAAGCCTTGTAACCCCGTTACAAAGCGTCTGCGGACCATATGATTTTATATTTAGACGGATATATTCACGAAAAGAAGGTACCACGGTTCAGTTCAACCTGTATATGGAATTGTTTCTGTGTAACATAAGAGGATAATACAATGATAGCAATGCAGAGTGCTGGGTGGTGGGATGAGGGAAGCGTGTTTACCAGGCTGGCTAGATTTAATTAAGTCATGTGATGCATGCATGAACCACTACGCTTGAGGAAGATAATTATGCTACTAATTGAGGACAAGCAGTGCAAGAAGATGTATAACCCTGTGTAAACTCAGCAGCACGAACTATGAATGGGGAAGCTAATGAGCCAAATGTCCCGGAGGCCGGAGGGTAGAGTCTACCTCAGTTTGTTACCGAAGAATAATGGGAAGTGCTGTCTGCAAGTCACGACGTCCTCTTTAATTGTCAGACTTTTTTGTTTTGCATTTTTCCTGTCCTCAGTTAACGCTAAAGGATTAGATGGATACTAGTGAGGAGAGGTGTATTACTTGCCAATCGTTGGGTTCGAAGATGTAGTTTTGTTGGACAGGTCACTCAAGAATTAAAAACAAGGAATTATTCTGTATGAAATATCCCAGGAAAAATGTATTGTAGAGTAGAGAACAGGGTGAAGTTCAAAAGTATTTAATGTGAGAATCATTTACAGAAGCAATGGTCATATACAACCTCGAAGGTACCTACTACATATAAATACACATTTGGTTATATCTTGGCGAGAGGATTGACAATCTCTTACAAGAGGCGAACGTGAATCACCCATCGGCGAGACGTCGCATTCATATTGGCCGCAATGCAGCAAAGTTGGTATCTTTGATTGTATTTCGTCCCCAGATTCACTCAAACTATCCAGAGACAGGCGAAATTTTGCGTAAGACTTGGTACAACCCAGAAGAGTGGGCTTGCCGATTTCTTATACTGTATGTTCTCCAAACTATCACACTGCCTGCCTACGATGAGGGGATTTGTGGTAAATACTGTGGCAAGTGCTTGTGGCACTGCGATAGATTTGAGAAGACTCAAGAGTCCAGTTTGTGAGAGCTAGAATGTTGTGTGGAAGTTACGTAGAGACAGAATGAGATCTAAGGTATTTGTGAGAGCTAAAGATTTATAATAAGAGAATGTACGATTATTATGAGTTCAATGGTATAATCAAAGAAGATTTAATTAATTATCATGTAAATCAAAGTTCACCTACGCATAGTCAAACAGAAAAATCCCAGAGATTTGAGTAAATAAAAATGGTTAATCAATGTTGATTAATTAATGAATAATCATTAGATTTATTGAAGTAATTAAGAATAAGCAATCAACTTTTATTGATAGTTGAGACTCGCGTAAATTAGAGTGCTATAAGAGATTTAAATGTCGTTATGGACTCGGCTAAGAGATCCAAGTCTGATTTAGTGATGTGTTTTCTTCTATATTTGTGTATTTTCATGAATAAATTATTTATTAGGAAGCTTTGTTGTTTTCAGTGGGAGAAGTTGATCCTTGCTCAAATCCTCATATGTGTGTTGCCAACTGTGGGAGAACGTACTACGCCATGAAACTAAGCACCGAGCAGGTTAGATACATATATCTATGGTTGGATGGGTACAATATATCAGCATAGCGTACACATGTTCGCTATGTACCAAATGGGAGAGAATTGCAGACTTAGCAAAACCATCCAGGCGTCGCCCTTTGCACCATATGAAAACATGTTAACGAACGTACGTTAAAAGGTACATATTCGCCAACTGGGTTCGAAATGCAATACCCCCATCCGTAGCTGAGTACGTTTAGTTACACCTCCCATTGAGAATTAGGCAGGCCTAGCTGCTCACTCAGGGAACTAATGTTTGAATTCCAATGATGAGAGCACTCATCCAGAATAGCGGTCTTCCGGTAAGTATATTAGCTTTGTTCCTTGTGTCTAACAACCAAATTTGTTTTGATATGCGTTTCACTCTATAGACACCAATGCCTTGTGTCAAACCGAAGGACTGACACATGCAGAGTATACAACCCTAAGCTAGACTATGATTTAAGTGTGGATATTTAAAATATCCCTAGTGAATGAGTCAATACTTGCCTTCGGATGCGCTGTTGTGTACTATACCTTTCAAGAGTACATCATATGTCGAATTATACTCACCGCCATTCTCTCATTGAAACCGTAAGTAAGCAAATTATCAGCCAGTGTTCCAAAACACGGATATACACTATGCTAAATCTACTGTATATGTAGATAGTGTTTTTAAAACACTTCTCCCTTATTTTTGAAGCTCTCTTAAAATGAAACGTGCAATTATTAATTGGTGTATTTTTATTTACCGGTAAGCGCTTGGAGTGTGTCAAACTGAGAGACAAAGGCACGCGCACAGTACACAACTGTGAACTCCAGTCTGATATAAATGTGGATATTCAAAATTTCCCTGGTGAATGAATGAATGAGTGAATGAATGATTATAATTTATATCGTAATTAATTAGGTGTATGGGAATCTATATAATAACCTATATTGATGTTTCTTTTCTACTGATATGTTGGGGCAGGAATTGAGAGGGTGTTGGTCTTGGCCACCTGTTGGATACCAACCAAGCATTTACCTCCAATTAAAGGGACAAACCACAGGAAACCTTAGCTTGGATAGTATTGTCACCCACTAGATACCAATCCAGCATTTGCCTCTAATAGAAGTGTCAAACCACAGGGAACCTTATAGGATAGCTTGGGTTGGATCGTCTCCCACTAGGTACCAATCCAGGAATTACCTCTAATAGAAGTGTAAAACCACGGGAAAACCTTAAAGGATGGCTTGTGTAGGAATGTCACCCACATATTCTCAGTTGTCCTCACGGGGTTGAGTCGATTCTCTTCCAACACTCAGACCAGAACTACATTCTTCATAGAGCAGGGAATAGCGCCCGGTCTTTGGATCAAGAATCTAACTAAGAACCCCTAGACCACAGAAGGCACAGTTATTAATTATTATTATTATTATGCTTGCCACGGTGGGTGAGTGGTTATAGTGTCGGACTACCAACCCCAAGATTGCAGGTTCGCCCCTGGCCATGGTAAGTGATTTTTGAAGGCGGCAAAAATCACGATACTCATGTCATACGTTGTTGGCATGTTAAAGAACCCATTTGAATTCAGTAGGCCGTGTTCAATGGCAAAATTAATCTCGGGATTTTCCGCCAACACAAAGTTCCTCCATTCTCTACTTGAAAGTGCTGTAGTGTCAAGGAGTTTAGATATCTAACCTACTTGACTTTCATAGCGTTCAAAGGAACGACGAAATTCGACATGCAAGCTACCCTCTGGGTGTCAATTAACAAAGCTTGCACCAGGCACCCGAGGCCATACGATATTATTATTATTATTATTATATTATTATTATTACTATTATTATTATTGTCTCTTGGTTTCGGACAACTATGGACCACGTCATTTCAACTGTTTCCTTTTAGCTTTAAAATTAGCCAAGCATTCCTTCATTCACACACAGTGTTATTCTTTTATCTCGTTTGTCAACGCCTTTTCAGTTCTCAGCGTCGGTTAAGACTGGAAACTCCGATGTTTAAAGAGTTTTCTCTTAAGCTGGTCACGTTCCTGGATATCTTCACATAAGATCCCAATCTTGTGCAAATCATTTTGTATCGGACTAAACCAGGCTCCTATTCTCCCTTTCTCTTGAAGAAAAGTGAATATGCGCTTAGATCATCATGTTGACTATTATTATTATTATTATTAATGATAATAATAGCCTAATAATGATAACAATATTTATAGTAATACAAGTCGATCTCATTACCTTTGAGAACTGCTCAAAATAACGTGCGTTGAACTAGCTGATGGTGATGTTGAGAGTCCACGTCTCGTCAAAGGTCTCTTTGTTGACGTTAACATGCCTAATAAAGTGATCGAAGTGTCGGACCACAGCAGTTCGCAATGAACTCTGTTCGTCTGTTCTCACCACCACATTAACATACAGTACAAGCGTTCGTTTGATCTCTCCACTTGCTCTTTGCACTTCTCGAACCCTTTGTGCCATATGATACCACTCAGCAACAACAAGATACAAACATGGCGAGTTATTATTCAGCATCTCCTGGGAAAAGGGAGGATATTACAATTAAATGAAACTGGAAGAATTTACAACCTTAACATACATTAAAACTTGATGCAATAATTGTATACAACTCCATCACCTAAATTAACCATTATCACTAGAGTTCGAACGTTCAGGCATTTCGTTTGTTTAAAATGGGCAGCAATATAATGAATAGTCATTTATTAACGTGAATACAGAGACTCACTTACTATAAACTGTTGTAGATTCACTTAAGGGCTCTGTGATATTGTGGTCATGTAACCCCGTGAATTGTTCCCTCACTTTCCTGGTTAACGAGCGGCGACTCAAACGTAAGGCAATAGCACGCGCCAACAATAACCATTGTTCGCTACTGACCAATAGCTGACGGTTGTTGACCAATAGAAAGCTTCCTCTATCACTCCACGTAGACTCCAAAGTTCCGCCCTGGTGGCTAACTTACGTGTCACTCAGGTATCAGGTGTCCAGTGTCGCACTTATGCAAGTAGTTCTGTCCAGTCCCACTGCTTGCTCTTAGTGGCTACGGTGGAAAGTTGACAACGCTGTGCCTTGCGCTGAAAAGACCTTGGCTCCAGGCAGCCATGCAGTGTAATCATATCCGACCAGCTAGATTTTAAAGGCGAGCCGCACGTTAACGAGGAAAGTGCAAGAACTATCCTTGGCTGTGTGTAGAATTTGTCTGATAACCAGGGTTTTTGTGATGGTGTGTGTATTTGTAATTCATACGGGGATTAAGAAGGAGGAGGCCGTTGCCATAAGTGTGGAAAAATCCCGGCATTCACCTGGAATAGAAGTGGAAAACCACGAAAACCACTAATAGGATGGCTGAGGTGGGAATCAAATCCGCCTCTTCTCAGTTTTCCCTCACAGCCTTCAGACCAGATTTAAACTCCTTGGCAGAGCCAGGAATTGAACTAAGGCATTTGCGTTGACAGCCAAGAGTGATAACCACTAAGCAACGAGGTGGACCATTAGTAATTAAAATAGGCATTTAAGTAACTTAATAATTTCTTTATAACAACGGGCAGCGGAAGCTACGCTCGCTAACGCGCAGCGCTAGGCCACGGGGCCAAGCTATTTCGGTAGACATGGATACGAGCCCCACTGTCGGCCGTCCTTGAAATGGTTTTCCGCGCTTTCCTATTTTCAACTCCAGACAAATGCTGGGACGGTACCTTCTGATAAGCTACGGCCGATTCCTTCCACATCCTTGCCCAGTTTCATTCATCTTCATTCATTTCATCTCCCATTACCTTCTCACATGAGGATGGCGACAGGAAGGTCATCCGGAATTAAGAACCATCCGCCACATAGACTTCCATCGCATCTCATCCCCGACTAATAAGGGGTATACATACATACATACAGTACATACATACATACTGTTACGTGCCACCCCCTAGTGGCACCTTTGTTAACTGGATTACGGTGGGTATAAAACACAACACCAATTACTGCTTAAAGAAATAATTAATTTTATTGCAGCCAGAAAAATACACTACTCAACAGCAATCATTACCTTACTCCAGTTTCCTCACGTCGAGAATACTTTCCCTTTCACTTGTCAACAGACCACAGTTAATCCTCTTCGCTAATGAGTCCGCTCCCGTACGCTCGCTGGAAATAGCTGCACTAGGTCTGTCACTGTACTATACACTGTTTCACAAGCACCACAATCACTTCCTCGGTGTCAAGAGAATCAGCTTCACTAGGGGTTTTGCAAGTCACCACACTTCTGTCGCTCAAGATAATCGCTCGCACTAGCTCGTAAAACACAACAACAACAACTGCTAGACAGGTCGCACTTATATAGCAGGCCGGTGACTCAATAAATGCTTCTAGATCCATCCAGGGTTCACGGCTTCTCGAGGTTTCCATCGCTGGTCCAGTCACGAATATTCTGGACTACACCTTTGTCCTAGTAGCCCTGTTGCATAAGGCACACGCAATACAGGAGGCAGGCCACAGCCCAGCCCTGGGGCAGTTGTGACTCATGCGGCGAGTGATGACCCAAACTCACAGCCGTAACACCACCCCCTTCCTAAAAAGGCTGATCGTCCCGATCAATCATTGGTCCGTCTGTGTCCCTCCGTAGGCTGCCAGGCGATCTCGGTGCACGATCTTCATCTTTGCCCTCGGGCTCCACATGGATCCTGCAGACGACATCGTTGATCCGTTTCACGACTCGGTACGGGCCCTCCCAGGACTTCTGCAGTTTGGGTGACTGGCCTTTCTTCCGTAATGGGTTGAAGAGCCAGACCAGGTCGTCCTCGTGGAATCCGCCGGCATCCGTCTGCTGGTCGTATCGGGTCTTCATTCGGTCGGTCTCGATCCGTAGTTTCCTCCTCGTGAACGCGTGTACGTCCTCCAGTTGGTCGACCAGTTCTTGACAATACTGGCTTACCTGGATCGGATCATTCCCAGGTTGGCCGAAGGCAAGATCGACAGGTAGACGGAGCTCCCTCCCAAACATGGCCCGGGCTGGTGTGCACCCGGTGGCTTCATGCACAGCGGCGCGGTAGGCCAGGAGAAATAGTGGAAGATGCTTGTCCCTATCCCTTTGGTGCTCGCTGACGACTATTCGGAGATGGTTCTCGATGGTGCGATTGAATCGCTCTACCATCCCGTCGGACTGAGGGTGTAGCGGCGTTGTCCTTGTCTTCCGGATTCCCAGCAGCTGGCATAGGTTCTGGAACACCTGCGACTCGAAGTTCCTCCCTTGGTCGGAGTGCAGCTCCAGGGGTACTCCGTACCGGCTGACGAATTCCTTCACCAGGGTCTCTGCAATCGTCGCGGCTTATTGGTTAGGGAGTGCATACGCCTCCGGCCATTTGGTAAAGTAGTCGCTGACGACTAATATGTAGCGGTTCCCTGCCTCGCTTAACGGGAATGGCCCAGCAACATCGATGGCCACTCTCTCCATGGGGCCGCCCACGTTGTAGGTCTTCAGTGGACCCCGTCGTATTCGTCCTGGGCCCTTGCTGGCTGCGCAATCGTGGCACCTCGCGCAGTAGTTCTCCACGTCTCTTCGGCATCCGATCCAGTAGAACCGCTCTCTCAGCTTCTCCAGGGTCTTCTTTATCCCTAGGTGTCCACCAGATGATCCTCCATGAACTTCCTTCAGGACTTCCTCCGTCATAGCCTTTGGAACGACGACTTGTTCCCGAGATGTCTTCCCGTCGATGCTCTCCCAGGTACGGCAGATGAGGCCATCCCTTACAATCAGCGAGTCCCACTGTGCCCAGTAGGACTTAAACTTTGGGCTGCAATCACTCACAATGTTCCACCCGGGTCTGGGGACACAGGCCCTCTTCCATTCGGCTATCAGTCCCAGGTCATCATCGTCTGCTTGTGCCCGCGTGAAAGATTCAAGGCTCCAGCTCCCTTGAAGTTCCACGGTAGTCCTTCGGCACTGTATCCCGGTGTTCTCCTCCCTTCGGGCACAGAAGGTGCAGTCTTCGGGGCACGGTCTTCGTGACAGGGCGTCGGCGTTAGAATGCAGTTGGCCTTTCCTGTGCTGAATCTCAAAGTTGTACTGTTGAAGCCTCTCTAACCACCGCGCGAGTTGACCCTCGGGCTGCTTGAAGTTCAGGAGCCACCGCAGGGATGCATGGTCGGTCCTGATGAGAAATTCTTGCCCCTACACATACTTGTGGAAGTGTTCAATGGTCTTCACGATGGCGAGCAGCTCCTTCCTGGTGACGCAGTAGTTCCTCTCTGGCTTTGACAAGGCTTTACTGAAGTAGGCCACTACTCTCTCCTCGCCGTCCACTATTTGCGACCGGATTCCCCCTATACCAAAGTCGCTGGCATCGGTATCGACGATGAACCTTGTTCCAGGTCTGGGGTAGGCCAGAATAGGCGCGGTGCACAGAGCCCGCTTGAGTTGTTCGAAGGCACTGTGGCATTCTGCTGTCCACGTGAAGAGTTGGTCCTTCTCAGTCAGTCGATGCAGTGGTTTGGCGATGCCGGCGAATCCTCTCACGAAGCGACGGTAATAAGTGCAGAGTCCCAGGAAGCTTCGTAGTTGGGACTTGTCCTTCGGAACTGGCCACTCCCTCACAGCTGCGGTCTTTTCTGGGTCGGTGCGCACCCCTTCCTCGGAGACGATATGCCCAAGGTACTGGACCCGCTTCTGGAAGAGCTGACACTTCTTGGGGCTCAACTTCAGCTGGGCAGCCCGTAGCTTCAACAAGATCTCCTTCAGGTTGCTGTAGTGCTCCTCGAAGCTTCTCCCCAGAACGATGACGTCGTCTAGGTAGACCAGGCAGGTCTTCCAGTGTAGTCCCCTCAGAATGGACTCCATTAGCCTTTCGAAGGTCGCAAGGGCGTTGCACAGACCGAATGGCATGACGGTGAACTGCCAGAGCCCGCTGCCCACAGAGAACGCCGTTTTCTCGCGGTCCTTAGGGTGGACCTCCACCTGCCAGTAGCCACTCTTCAAATCCAAGGTGGAGAACCACCTTGACCCTGATATGGTATCCAGCGTGTCGTCGATCCGGGGTAGAGGGTAGCTGTCCTTCTTCGTGACGTCGTTCACCCGCCTGTAGTCCACGCAGAACCTGGTGGAACCGTCCTTCTTCCTCACAAGCACGACCGGAGAACTCCAAGGACTATGTGATGGCTCGATCACCCCTTGCTCCTTCATCTCTTCTACCATCCGGTCGACTTCGGCTTGCTTGGCGAGCGGGACACGTCGGAATGGGGCCCTAATCGGTGCGCTGTCCCCAACGTCGATTCTGTGCTGGACCAAGCTTGTCCTGCCGAAGTCTTTGCTCCCCACGGAGAAGACATCCTGGAATTCGCGTAGCAGGTCCTGAAGTTGGCGTGATTGTTCCTCGTCTAAATGGTCCTGGGATCCTTGGTACAGATTCTGTAGTTCTTCTGACAGTGTGCGTCTTCCTCGGTTGTCCGTCTGCAGGTGTCTGTCTGTCGTATCTGTGATGCGGGCAATCCAGGTAACGGGCTCGCAGACTCCTAGGTTGGTGTCCCGGTGAACCGTAATGTCGTAGTCGTTCAGGTTGGACAGGCGGACGTACGGCCGAGACGTCGTGTTGATGAGAGTCTTGGCAACTAGCAATCCTTTTGTCTGGATGTCCTCATATTTTGGTTCGATGACAGCCGCCACTCCCTCAGCAGTTCTGTCGACAATTACGGCAGCGCTGACCTCCGTCCTGGCGGGAACGATGACGTCTTCTCTCAGCCTTACTCGTCGTGCGGTGATAGACTCGTGCGCAGGTTGAAAAGCAAGTTCCTCACCTCCGAAGTGCAGAGTGTTGGTACTCAGATCCAAGATGATGTTGTTCTGGTCCAGGAAGTCAAGTCCGATGATCACTTCATTTGATACGTCAGCCACAAGCACTGGATGCTTTATCGCCCGTCGACCAATGACGAACTCCAGTGATGCTTCGCCATGTACCGGTGCGGTCTCTCCGGTCGCGGTTATTAGCTGGAGGTTCCTTTGTGTGGGTTGAACTCTCCACTTCGGGATCACGGTGGGATTGACGATGGTCCTCGACGCTCCCGTGTCGATCAGCATGGGCCAGCTCTCTCCGTTGACGACTCCGTCGACCATCAGGCTGCTATTGTCCCTCCGTAACTTCGTCACGCGCACTTGGACTGCTGGGGCTTGACGACTGTCACAAGCCAACCTTTGCCCCCCAAGGCTGGCTGATACTTGCTTTCCTGGGCCGCGCGGTTTCCCTACGACTGACTGTCCCGACGGAAACCCTTGGCGGCGGCGATCACCGCAGTCCTTGCTCAGGTGGCCTCTCTTACGGCAGGTCCAGCAGGTCGGTAGTCCTCTTCCGGGCCGCCTCTCCGGATGTTCTTCGGCTACGTTTTTGTTGGTGGTACTGCGACTCTTGAAGAACCGGCCAAGCGCCTCCATCAGTTCATCGGCCAGGGGCTTGGTCTTGTTGGTTTTTGCTGGTTCGTCGACGTCCACTTAACGCACCCGCGCGTGCATTCTAGATGCCTGTTTTGCCGTCTCGAACTCAAGTGCGTGGCTCAGCGCATCTGCCAGGGTCTTATTGCGCGCGAGACGCAGCGCCTGTGGAGTGTCCGAGTCCGGTAGCCCGTCGGTGAAGGTCTGCGTCGCTATCTGCTCCAGAAAGTCGGCCGGCACTGTTGGGTAGGCGAGCTTTACGAGGCGTGCGATGTCCATCTCGAACTCCTGCAGGGTTTCCGCATTCTTCTGTACCCGGGTCCGGAGCTGCATCTGATAGGCTTGCTGAAGATGGCTATCTCCATATCGGGACTCCATATGGGCGATCAGGGAAGCGTAGTCCTGGGATCCAGTCGGGATGGCCTGAAGGACGTTAAGGGCGTCACCTCTCAGGGCTACAATGAGAGCTGTAGCCTTTTCTGTGTTGTTCCATTTATTTATGGAACAGGCCGCCTCGAACTGACGTAAGTAGGTGCTCCACGGGACCTTTCCGTCGAAGGTTGGGGGCGTCACTCTGCTATGTCCCGTTCCTGATATTCCCGGTGTAACGGTGGGCGGGCGTTGGCGCAGCTCGGCAACTTCCTCTCGTAGAGCGTTGAATTTCTCCTCCACCCCCGTCAGTGGGCGTTGGCGCAGCTCGGCAACTTCCTTCTGTAAGACGTTGAATTTCTCCTCCACCCCCATCAGCGGGCGTTGGCGCAGCCTGGCAACTTCCACTTGTAAGGCGTCGAACTTCTTTTCCACTGCCGTGACTTCCTCACGCAGACCCAGTTCTAATTTCTTCAGGTCCTGTGTCAACTTATTCTGACCGTCTTCCATCTTCTTCTGGCCGTCCTCTATCCTCTTCAGGTCCTCCGCTAGCTTATTTTGACCGTCTTCCATCTTCTTCTGGCCGTCTTCTAGTTTGGCAGTTAGGTCCTCGGCTAACTTCTTCTGGCCGTCCTCCATCTTCTTCTGGCCGTCCTCCATCTTCTTCTGGCCGTCCTCCATCTTCTTCAGGTCCTCCGCTAACTTATTTTGACCGTCTTCCATCTTCTTCTGGCCGTCTTCTAGCTTCTTCTGGCCGTCTTCTAATTTGGCAGTTAGCTCATTGGTTAAATTCTTCTGGCCGTCTTCTATGCCATTTAACTTTTCTAGCAATGCTGCCAATTGCGCCTCCATTTTAGTTGTTTGCCTTGTTAAGGGCATGCACTCACAGGAAAATTAGAGAAAATGACCTGCTCGGGTTTTGAAACCAGGACGGTCAGGTGTTGTGCTTGAGTTCGTAATCCGGCTTCTGACACCAGTTGTTACGTGCCACCCCCTAGTGGCACCTTTGTTAACTGGATTACGGTGGGTATAAAGCACAACACCAATTACTGCTTAAAGAAATAATTAATTTTATTGCAGCCAGAAAAATACACTACTCAACAGCAATCATTACCTTACTCCAGTTTCCTCACGTCGAGAATACTTTCCCTTTCACTTGTCAACAGACCACAGTTAATCCTCTTCGCTAATGAGTCCGCTCCCGTACGCTCGCTGGAAATAGCTGCACTAGGTCTGTCACTGTACTATACACTGTTTCACAAGCACCACAATCACTTCCTCGGTGACAAGAGAATCAGCTTCACTAGGGGTTTCGCAAGTCACCACACTTCTGTCGCTCAAGATAATCGCTCGCACTAGCTCGTAAAACACAACAACAACAACTGCTAGACAGGTCGCACTTATATAGCAGGCCGGTGACTCAATAAATGCTTCTAGATCCATCCAGGGTTCACGGCTTCTCGAGGTTTCCATCGCTGGTCCAGTCACGAATATTCTGGACTACACCTTTGTCCTAGTAGCCCTGTTGCATAAGGCACACGCAATACAGGATGCAGGCCACAGCCCAGCCCTGGGGCAGTTGTGACTCATGCGGCGAGTGATGACACAAGTAGTGTGTTTTGGATGGTTCTATACCCACCTCCACCTCCCCACCTCACAAGATGGCGGCGGTGCGATATATCTCGAACTTATGGTCGGATTTTGACAAATGAGGTGTCATTGAACTCGGGCTGACACCCCTTTTCCAATGGACAACATATTTCAACCCCAAAAAATAAAACCTACCCTACTAAGGGGTGAAATTGAATTTTTTAGAGAATCTCTCTTTCCAATTACAACATGTGAGAGTTTGAATGCTAATATGGAATGAAAAGTTGTTCTGCAAACCAATAATCAAAGAGGGGCATGTTAGGCCTTGAGGTGAGAGCCCCTGTTATTGTTGACGAGTCCCCCTGCTGTCGGGCCCCTGTGGATGGGTTATTGTTGATAGGTCCTTGTGGACGAGTCCTTGTGGACAAGTCCTTGTGGACAGGTCATTGTTGACAGGTCATTGTGGACAGGTCCTTGTGGACAGGTCCCTGTGGACGAGTCCTTGTCCCTTTGGACTGATCCCTTTGGACGGGTCCCTTTGGCCTGGTTCCTACGGACTAGTCCATGAATTTATTTAAATTATGTCAAAGGGTCTAACTACATTTGTGTGTGTTGAATTGACGTTGTTCACCACTACTATAATGGAATAACGATATGAAAGGAAAGTGACGAAATACATGTGAACACGTGTGAAATGACCTTATTACCGTCCTCCTTGTGAAACAAGTCACATCCTGTTTTGCTTCATACGTGAGAAAATGTGAGTTCGAACCCGTGGTCGGATTTTGACGAATGAGGTGTTATTGAACTCGGGCTGATACCCCCTTTCCAATGAACAACATATTTCCACCCCAAAATAAAACCTACCCCTACTAGGGGGTGAAATTGTATTTTTTTTAGAGAATCTCTCATTCCAATTGCAACATGTGAGAGTTTGAATGCCGATATGGAATAAAACGTTGTTCCACACAAGAGACATGTGTTTGATGGATAGCCACTATGAATTAACATGCTTGTTTTTGTTTTTTGTTTTTTACGCATGCCCACTCATAGCTTTTGTAAGAGGGCAGGCTTTTTAAAAGATGGCGGCTGTAGTGTAACCTAACCTAACCCAACCCACGAGTGGTGATCAAAAAGTATTTTAAGTGACGCTTGTCGATTGGCAAACCAATAATCAAAGAGGGATATGTCAGACCTTGAGGTGATAGCCCCTTTTGATTGATCCATGTTGATTGATCTCTGTTGATTTGTCCCTTTGGACTGGTCTCTGTTGATTAGCCCCTTTTGGACGGGCCCTTTTTGACAGGGGGTCATTTTTGATGGATCCTTTTTGACAGGTCCTTTTTGACGGGTCCCTGTTGACGAGTCATTGCTGACGGGTCCTTGTTGATGAGTCCCTGTGGACGGGTCATTGTTGACGGGTCCCTATTGACAGGTCATTGTTGACAGGTCATTGATGACAGGTCATTGTTGACGGGTCATTGTTGATGGGTCCTTGCTGACAAGTCCCTGTTGATGGGTCCCTGTGGAAGGGTCCCTTTAGACCGGCCCCTTTGGACTGGTCCCTATGGACCGGCCCATGAAATTTATCCAAATTATGTCAAAGGGCCTAACTACATTTGTGTGTAAAGCAGTGTGTTGAACTGACGATGTTCACGAGTCCTTACTACTACAATTGGATAACGATATGAAAGGAATTGATTAACCAGACATGAGTTAACTACCAACGAAACACTTTGGCGACTCTGCTTGTTATTGACCAATGAGTAGGGTTTTAGAAAAACTGTTTGCTATTTTGGGTTATATTCAAAAAATGCTTAGACCTTTCGAGTGACTATGTTTGCTAAACAAGACATTATACCAGACACGATTAGGATTCTTATGTAGCTCAGACAAGGAAAGAATTTCTACAGAATCTGTTGACATTGAATATAGATTTAGGTATTAGGAAGTCATTTTGAAGGCCTTTGTCTGGAGCGTGGCACTCTATGAAAGTAAAACTTAGACAATTGGTGTAGCAGAAAAGTGGAGAATTGAAGTGTTTGAAATGTGGTGTTACAGGAGAATGATGAAGATTAGATGGGTAAATAGGGTTACTAACAAAGAGGTATTAAGACGAGTGGGGGAGAAGAGATGTATCTGGCGACTGTTAATGAAGTAAAGAGATAGGTTGGTAGAACACGTACTAAGACACCCAAGAATATGTTAAACAGATAGCCTTGAATGTAGGGTGTGGTAGCTATATAGAGATGAAACGATTAGCTCGGGACATATAGGCGCTGAGATCTGCATCAAACCAGTCAAAGGACTAAAGACTCAAACAACAACATGAATGTTCACTAAAGTAATGTTGTGTAACGGTATATGTTAGTCAACGAACAGTAATGCATTACTAAAACCCATGACACGATACCTAAGAGCTTTTCTAAAATGATTTTAAAATGCCTTTAACCCTATATTGAACACCCAGTTCACAAGACTCATAACTGCAATGTTATGGTAAAACAAAACAAAATCTATATTTCAAAACAAGCAAGTGGTTTAGTCAATGTATACTGGAAAAAGTTTTGTAAACACTCAAGTCCTCAAGACTAATTAAATTAGTAACTGTCAGGTTGACCGAGTGGTTAAGGTGTTTGACTTAAGATCAAATTTTCTGTATAAGGAAGCAAGGGTTCGAATCCCTTACCTGACATAACTATTGCCTTGACATGGCTTGGCCACACTGCATTATTATGATACTCGGTACACAAACCATAGATATAGTGTATTGTTTAAGGCCACTCTCTTTCTGAACATAGTCAGAGACTGTTGATGGTTAACAATTGTATTAATAGTGGGACATGGGGATAGTAATTAAGAAAAAAAGACAATACCCATACAATATTTTTATTAAATTCATTTTATAATAGTTACACACTGAATTCAACTCTATCTCTTTACCATTGTTCTATATAGATTTTTAAACACAACGCTTGTTGTAGATCCTTTTACAACTTTCTCCAGGTACTCTTGCTCTTAAAAACTGGGGAAGCCGCAATGGTTTTATAAACATAAAACGCTCATACTCTTCTTTTTTCATAATTATCATCATCATCATCATCATTATGAATATTATCATCAAAATTATTATAGTCATTGTCACCATCATTATCATCAACATCTTCATTCTCAACATCACTAGAACTATCCAATTCCTCTTGTTTGTTTTCCACAGGGACCTCTTGTAGAGTCTGCGTTGCTTTTGATAGTGTTAAGGGTTTTTTGAACGATGGTATTTGTCCTAACATGTCTTTTTGAGGTGATGATGAATGCTTTTTAACAAACAATGCACTATCTTGAGCAGCAATATATTTTTCTTGGACTTGCTTTTTTACCTGGGTTAGAGTATTTTGCGTATTTAAATGTGTATTAATTTGAGATTCACAATGATGTTCTTTTGAAGTAAGTACGTTGGAGTCTTTTGTTTTAATCATTCCTCGACACTTTTTGGATCGTTGTTTTGAACATCGCCAAATAACAGTTCCATCTTTATTGGTTGTTTTTACAATATATGTATATCCTTTATAGAAGACACATGGCTTGCCATGACTGGTTGTTGAGACTTCCATATCAACTAATACATATGAATTAAATTTTAGTAAAGTCACATGAACAATCTTTAGATTACAAGTGATTTACACACACACACACTTTCCTAAATGTCAAGATTTATGGATGTTGTTTTCCGCCAACAGCTGCTTACTGCGTATGACAAGGCTGGAGACTGGTAGGTGAGACGGTCTTTCACGATGTGAACACTGTAACAGACAGTAGTCAACTGACAATATTCTTATACCCTAGTCAAGGTTAACAGGTACTTACTGCGTATGACAAGACAGTACACTCGTAGGTTAGACGGTATTTTTTTTTTGTTTGCTAAGGATCCCATATATACCCTAGACATGTTAGTTCTGAACACTTAGTGGTTAATTGTATATATTGAATTTAAATACACAGCTCATACAAGCACGTTTTGCGGATGGGAGGGGTGAGAGGCTGGCAAAAAAGGAAATGTTTTAGTTTAATGAAACGTCATGTCCTAGTAGGCGTGATTTATAGTAGACGCAATTGATAGTAGACGTAATTGATAGTAGGTGTAATCGATACTAGACGTGATTAATATTAGACGCAATTGATACTAGACGTGATTGATAGTAGGCGTGATTTGTAGTAAGCGCGATTTATAGTAGACGCAAATGATAGTAGGCGCGATTGATAGTAGGCGTGATTGATAGTAGACGCGATTGATAGTAGGCGCAATTTGACATGGGCGCGACTCAGATCATTTTTGATATCATAAAGTTACAGTGTCAATGTTTATACAAAGTACAAGGTAGAGGGTATTTTAAGACATAACCTCAGCTCACTTAACATAACCTAACTTTACCTAACCTAACTTTGTCACGTGACATGTTCTACAAGTTTAGACTTGCTTTAAGACTGATTATGACGTCATAGATTGATGGGAGGGGTGAGAGGCTGACAAAAAAGGAAATGTTCTGGTTTAATGAAAGGTCATGTCCTAGTAGGCGCGATTTATAGTAGACGCAATTGATAGTAGGCGCGATTAATAGTAGACGCAATTGATAGTAGACGTGATTGATAGTAGGCGTGATTTGACATGAGCGCGATTTATAGTAGACGCGAAAGATAATAGGCGCGATTGATAGTAGGCGTAATTAGACATGGGCGAGATTTATAGTAGACGCAATTGATAGTAGGCGCGATTGATAGTAGGTGTAATTGGTAGTAGGCGCGATTTGACATGAGCGCGATTTATAGTAGACGCAAATGATAGTAGGCGTGATTGATAGTAGGCGTGATTTGTAGTAAGCGCATTTCATAGTAGGCTCAATTGATAGTAGATGCAATTGATAGTAGACGTGATTGATAGTAGGCGCGATTGATAGTAGACGTGATTGATATGGACGCGACTTAGATCATTTTTGATATTACAAAGTTACAGTGTCAATGTTTATACAAAGTACAAGGCAGAGAGGGGGTATTTAAAGACTTAACCTCAGCTCACCTAACATAACCTAACTTTACCTAACCTAACTTTTGTCACGTGACATGTTCTACAAGTTTAGACTTGCTTTAAGGCTGACTATGACTATGACGTCATAGATTGATGAGAGGGGTGGGAGGCTGACAAAAAAGGAAATGTTTTGGTTTAATGAAAAGTCATGTCCTAGCAGGCGCGATTGGTAGTAGACGCAATTGATAGTAGACGCGATTAATGGTAGGCGCAATTGATAGTAGGTGTGATCAGGTACTTACTGCATATCAAAAGGCTGTACACTCGTGTGTTAGACACTCTATCTTGTTAAGGACCCCTGTATATTCCCTATACAAGGCTATACATGTTAGTTCTAAACACTTAGTGGTTATTTGTATTTTAAATTTATATACACAGGTTATACAAGCACGTTTTTTCACACAGTAAAACTTTGTCAAATAGCCACATGCGACACGCAAAGTATGTTTCCGCTATCTAGCGGTGACTATGGAAACTACCTGAACATATCCTAATCTAATCCTAGCTAACTTCACCTGACGTGACCATACCGGTTTGTAAGCAACAACAACAACACACTAAGATTCCATGAATTCCAGAGTACTTTTAGATTAATTATCGACTCTCAACTCTTATAACTATGTCTATCCCACTCTGTCAAAAACTCGATATTTTTTTAAAAAAATTTTGCTTGATATCAATACTAAAGTGATAATGGGTTTCCCGATCCTATCACTATAAATTCATTACCCCCACTCTTATCTCGGTCTCGACAACAACCATGCCTATTTTTATTATGTCAGATGATGTAATGTTCGAGTGCAAAGTGGGTGTAAAAGTGAGTGCAAAGTGAGTGCAAAAGTGAGTGCAAAGTAAGTGTAAAAGTAGTTGTAAAAGTGAGTGCAAAGTGAGTGCAAAAGTGAGTGCAAAAGTGGGGTGTAAAAGTGGTACCCTATTTGTAATGGCTTATTTGACAAGTTATTTTGTGGTACCCTATTCGTAATGGCTTATTTCACAAGTTGATTTGTCAATGTATTTAGAGGATATTTCTCTTGTTCATGGAAAGTATCTCAGCCCTTTTTATGATAGCATAATGCTTACCGTCATGTTTGTAAGCAACAACAACACACTAAAATTCCAAGAATCCAAACTACTCTAAGGTTAATGATGGTCTCTCAACTCCATTCCACGCCTAGTCAAAAACATTATACATTTCAAATTTAGGTATATATTAAAACTAAAAAATCATATGCTAACTACAACACCTACGTCTATCCCATTCTCAGTCAAAAAATATATATATATTCTTTAAATATACCCGTCAACAAGGACCCGTCTTCCGGGACCCGTAAAAAAATGACTCCCCCTTTAAAAAAGACCCGTCCAAAGGGGCTAGTCAACAGGGACCAGTCCAAAGGGATACATCAACAGAGATCAATCAAAAGGGGTCAATCAACAGGGATCAATCAAAGGTTAAGTTAAGCTACGGCAGCCATTTTGGAACTTTTTGATCACACCTCGTAGGGTTAGGTTAGGTTGAGTTAAGCTACGACCGCCATTTTGGAACTAATTCTTAGTTTACAAAATATAGGCAATTTTGAAAATTGGACTTTAAAAAAAAAAAAAAAAATGAAAAAAATGTTAAATTTTGTTCTAACGTTAAGGGACTTAAAGGACATTGGTTTGAGTCTATATATGACTTTTTAGAATGATTAGTTTTCAAAATATCGTCTACTTTCAAAATTGAACCTTTTTGGATTTTGTCCCAGAGACCTGGGACTTGGTTTGTGGGTAGAGGGGGTAAATACCTGTCATTTTTATGTCAAACACATTTTTTGTGTAATTCATAGTTTACAAAATATAGCCCATTTTTAAAAATGATCAATATTTGGAAAAATGTCAAATTCCATGTTTTGTTCTAACGATTAAGGACATAAAAGCCATTGGTTTGAGTCTATATATATGACTTTTTAGGATGATTAGTTTTCAAATTATAGCCTACTTTCCAAATATTTTTTGGAAAAATTTAAAGAATATATATATATATATATTTTGACTGAGAATGGGATAGACGTAGGTGTTGTAGTTAGCATATGATTTTTTAGTTTTAATATATACCTAAATTTGAAATGTATAATGTTTTTGACTAGGCGTGGAATGGAGTTGAGAGACCATCATTAACCTTAGAGTAGTTTGGATTCTTGGAATTTTAGTGTGTTGTTGTTGCTTACAAACATGACGGTAAGCATTATGCTATCATAAAAAGGGCTGAGATACTTTCCATGAACAAGAGAAATATCCTCTAAATACATAGACAAAAACAACTTGTGAAATAAGCCATTACGAATAGGGTACCACAAAATAACTTGTCAAATAAGCCATTACAAATAGGGTACCACTTTTACACCCCACTTTTGCACTCACTTTTGCACTCACTTTGCACTCACTTTTACAACTACTTTTACACTTACTTTGCACTCACTTTTGCACTCACTTTGCACTCACTTTTACACCCACTTTGCACTCGAACATTACATCATCTGACATAATAAAAATAGGCATGGTTGTTGTCGAGACCGAGATAAGAGTGGGGGTAATGAATTTATAGTGATAGGATCGGAAAACCCATTATCACTTTAGTATTGACATCAAGCAATTTTTTTTAAAAAATATCGTGTTTTTGACAGAGTGGGATAGACATAGTTATAAGAGTTGAGAGTCGATAATTAATCTAAAAGTACTCTGGAATTCATGGAATCTTAGTGTGTTGTTGTTGTTGCTTACAAACCGGTATGGTCACGTCAGGTGAAGTTAGCTAGGATTAGATTAGGATATGTTCAGGTAGTTTCCATAGTCACCGCTAGATAGCGGAAACATACTTTGCGTGTCGCATGTGGCTATTTGACAAAGTTTTACTGTGTGAAAAAACGTGCTTGTATAACCTGTGTATATAAATTTAAAATACAAATAACCACTAAGTGTTTAGAACTAACATGTATAGCCTTGTATAGGGAATATATAGGGGTCCTTAACAAGATAGAGTGTCTAACACACGAGTGTACAGCCTTTTGATATGCAGTAAGTACCTGATCACACCTACTATCAATTGCGCCTACCATTAATCGCGTCTACTATCAATTGCGTCTACTACCAATCGCGCCTGCTAGGACATGACTTTTCATTAAACCAAAACATTTCCTTTTTTGTCAGCCTCCCACCCCTCTCATCAATCTATGACGTCATAGTCATAGTCAGCCTTAAAGCAAGTCTAAACTTGTAGAACATGTCACGTGACAAAAGTTAGGTTAGGTAAAGTTAGGTTATGTTAGGTGAGCTGAGGTTAAGTCTTTAAATACCCCCTCTCTGCCTTGTACTTTGTATAAACATTGACACTGTAACTTTGTAATATCAAAAATGATCTAAGTCGCGTCCATATCAATCACGTCTACTATCAATCGCGCCTACTATCAATCACGTCTACTATCAATTGCATCTACTATCAATTGAGCCTACTATGAAATGCGCTTACTACAAATCACGCCTACTATCAATCACGCCTACTATCATTTCCGTCTACTATAAATCGCGCTCATGTCAAATCGCGCCTACTACCAATTACACCTACTATCAATCGCGCCTACTATCAATTGCGTCTACTATAAATCTCGCCCATGTCTAATTACGCCTACTATCAATCGCGCCTACTATCTTTCGCGTCTACTATAAATCGCGCTCATGTCAAATCACGCCTACTATCAATCACGTCTACTATCAATTGCGTCTACTATTAATCGCGCCTACTATCAATTGCGTCTACTATAAATCGCGCCTACTAGGGCATGACGTTTCATTAAACCAGAACATTTCCTTTTTGTCAGCCTCTCACCCCTCCCATCAATCTATGACGTCATAATCAGTCTTAAAGCAAGTCTAAACTTGTAGAACATGTCACGTGACAAAGTTAGGTTAGGTAAAGTTAGGTTATGTTAAGTGAGCTGAGGTTATGTCTTAAAATACCCTCTACCTTGTACTTTGCATAAACATTGACACTGTAACTTTATGATATCAAAAATGATCTGAGTCGCGCCCATGTCAAATTGCGCCTACTATCAATCGCGTCAACTATCAATCACGCCTACTATCAATCGCGCCTACTATCATTTGCGTCTACTATAAATCGCGCTTACTACAAATCACGCCTACTATCAATCACGCCTAGTATCAATTGCGTCTACTATTAATCACGTCTAGTATCGATTACACCTACTATCAATTACGTCTACTATCAATTGCGTCTACTATAAATCACGTCTACTAGGACATGACGTTTCATTAAACTAAAACATTTCCTTTTTTGCCAGCCTCTCACCCCTCCCATCCGCAAAATGTGCTTGTATGAGCTGTGTATTTAAATTCAATATATACAATTAACCACTAAGTGTTCAGAACTAACATGTCTAGGGTATATATGGGATCCTTAGCAAACAAACAAAAAATACCGTCTAACCTACGAGTGTACGGTCTTGTCATACGCAGTAAGTACCTGTTAACCTTGACTAGGGTATAAGGATATTGTCAGTTGACTACTGCCTGTTACAGTGTTCACATCGTGAAAGACCGTCTCACCTACCAGTCTCCAGCCTTGTCATACGCAGTAAGCAGCTGTTGGCGGAAAACAACATCCATAAATCTTGACATTTAGGAAAGTGTGTGTGTGTGTAAATCACTTGTAATCTAAAGATTGTTCATGTGACTTAACTAAAATTTAATTCATATGTATTAGTTGATATGGAAGTCTCAACAACCAGTCATGGCAAGCCATGTGTCTTCTATAAAGGATATACATATATTGTAAAAACAACCAATAAAGATGGAACTGTTATTTGGCGATGTTCAAAACAACGATCCAAAAAGTGTCGGGGAATGATTAAAACAAAAGTCTCCAACGTACTTACTTCAAAAGAACATCATTGTGAATCTCAAATTAATACACATTTAAATACGCAAAATACTCTAACCCAGGTAAAAAAGCAAGTCCAAGAAAAATATATTGTTGCTCAAGATAGTGCATTGTTTGTTAAAAAGCATTCATCATCACCTCAAAAAGACATGTTAGGACAAATACCATCGTTCAAAAAACCCTTAACACTATCAAAAGCAACGCAGACTCTACAAGAGGTCCCTGTGGAAAACTAACAAGAGGAATTGGATAGTTCTAGTGATGTTGAGAATGAAGATGATGATGATAATGATGGTGACAATGACTATAATAATTGTGATGATAATATTCATAATGATGATGATGATGATGATAATTGTGAAAAAAGAAGAGGATGAGGGTTTTATGTTTATAAAACCATTGCGGCTTCCCCAGTTTTTAAGAGCAAGAGTACCTGGAGAAAGTTGTAAAAGGATCTACAACAAGCGTTGTGTTTAAAAATCTATATAGAACAATGGTAAAGAGATAGAGTTGAATTCAGTGTGTAAATATTATAAAATGAATTTAATAAAAATATTGTATGGGTATTGTCTTTTTTTCTTAATTACTATCCCCATGTCCCACTATTAATAAAATTGTTAACCATCAACAGTCTCTGACTATGTTCAGAAAGAGAGTGGCCTTAAACAATACACTATATCTATGGTTTGTGTACCGAGTATCATAATAATGCAGTGTGGCCAAGCCATGTCAAGGCAATAGTTATGTCAGGAAAGGGATTCGAACCCTTGCTTCCTTATACAGAAAATTTGATCTTAAGTCAAACACCTTAACCACTCGGTCAACCTGACAGTTACTAATTTAATTAGTCTTGAGGACTTGAGTGTTTACAAAACTTTTTCCAGTATACATTGACTAAACCACTTGCTTGTTTTGAAATATAGATTTTGTTTTGTTTTACCATAACATTGCAGTTATGAGTCTTGTGAACTGGGTGTTCAATATAGGGTTAAAGGCATTTTAAAATCATTTTAGAAAAGCTCTTAGGTATCGTGTCATGGGTTTTAGTAATGCATTACTGTTCGTTGACTAACATATACCGTTACACAACATTATTTTAGTGAACTTACATGTTGTTGTTTGAGTCTTTAGTCCTTTGACTGGTTTGATGCAGATCTCAGCGCCTATCTGTCCCGAGCTAATCGTTCCATCTCTATATAGCTACCACACCCTACATTCAAGGCTATCTGTTTAACATATTCTTGGGTGTCTTAGTACGTGTTCTACCAACCTATCTCTTTACTTCATTAACAGTCGCCAGATACATCTCTTCTCCCCCACTCGTCTTAATACCTCTTTGTTAGTAACCCTATTTACCCATCTAATCTTCATCATTCTCCTGTAACACCACATTTCAAACACTTCAATTCTCCACTTTTCTGCTACACCAATTGTCTAAGTTTTACTTTCATAGAGTGCCACGCTCCAGACAAAGGCCTTCAAAATGACTTCCTAATACCTAAATCTATATTCAATGTCAACAGATTCTGTAGAAATTCTTTCCTTGTCTGAGCTACATAAGAATCCTAATCGTGTCTGGTATAATGTCTTGTTTAGCAAACATAGTCACTCGTAAGGTCTAAGCAGTTTTTGTATATAACCCAAAATAGCAAACAGTTTTTCTAAAACCCTACTCATTGGTCAATAACAAGCAGAGTCGCCAAAGTGTTTCGTTGGTAGTTAACTCATGTCTAGTTAATCAATTCCTTTCATATCGTTATCCAATTGTAGTAGTAAGGACTGGTGAACAACGTCAGTTCAACACACTGCTTTACACACAAATGTAGTTAGGCCCTTTGACATAATTTGGATAAATTTCATGGACCGGTCCATAGGGACCAGTCCAAAGGGGCCGGTCTAAAGGGACCCTTCCACAGGGACCCATCAACAGGGACTTGTCAGCAAGGACCCATCAACAATGACCCGTCAACAATGACCTGTCATCAATGACCTGTCAACAATGACCTGTCAATAGGGACCCGTCAACAATGACCCGTCCACAGGGACTCATCAACAAGGACCCGTCAGCAATGACTCGTCAACAGGGACCCGTCGAAAAGCACCTGTCAAAAAGGATCCATCAAAAATGACCCCCTGTTAAAAAGGGCCCGTCCAAAAGGGGCTAGTCAACAGAGACCAGTCCAAAGGGACAAATCAACAGAGATCAATCAACAGGGATCAATCAAAAGGGGCTATCACCTCAAGGCCTGACATATCCCTCTTTGATTATTGGTTTGCCAATCGACAAACGTCACTTAAAATACTTTTTGATCACCACTCGTGGGTTGGGTTAGGTTAGGTTACACTACAGCCGCCATCTTTTAAAAAGCCTGCCCTCTTACAAAAGCTATGAGTGGGCATGCGTAAAAAACAAAAAACAAAAACAAGCATGTTAATTCATAGTGGCTATCCATCAAACACATGTCTCTTGTGTGGAACAACGTTTTATTCCATATCGGCATTCAAACTCTCACATGTTGCAATTGGAATGAGAGATTCTCTAAAAAAATTACAATTTCACCCCCTAGTAGGGGTTGGTTTTATTTTGGGGTGGACATATGTTGTTCATTGGAAAGGGGGTATCAGCCCGAGTTCAATAACACCTCATTCGTCAAAATCCGACCACGGGTTCGAACTCACATTTTCTCACGTATGAAGCAAAACAGGATGTGACTTGTTTCACAAGGAGGACGGTAATAAGGTCATTTCACACGTGTTCACATGTATTTCGTCACTTTCCTTTCATATCGTTATTCCATTATAGTAGTGGTGAACAACGTCAATTCAACACACACAAATGTAGTTAGACCCTTTGACATAATTTAAATAAATTCATGGACTAGTCCGTAGGAACCAGGCCAAAGGGACCCGTCCAAAAGGATCAGTCCAAAGGGACAAGGACTCGTCCACAAGGACTTGTCCACAAGGACCTGTCCACACAGACCTGTCCACAAGGACTCGTCCACAAGGACCTGTCCACAAGGACTTGTCCACAAGGACTCGTCCACAAGGACCTGTCAACAATAACCCATCAACACGGGCCCGACAGCAGGGGGCTCGTCAACAATAACAGGGGCTCTCACCTCAAGGCCTAACATGCCCCTCTTTGATTATTGGTTTGCAGAACAACGTTACATTCCATATCGGCATTCAAACTCTCACATGTTGCAATTGGAAAGAGAGATTCTCTAAAAAATTCAATTTCACCCCTTAGTAGGGTAGGTTTTATTTTTGGGGTGGAAATATGTTGTCCATTGGAAAGGGGGTGTCAGCCCAAGTTCAATGACACCTCATTTGTTAAAATCCAACCATAAGTTCGAGAGATATCGCACCGCCGCCATCTTGTGTGGAGGTTGTGGAGGTGGAGGGTTTTGAACCGATCAAAACACACTACTGACACAAACTCACAGCCGTAACAATACATACATACATACATACATACATACATACATACATACATACATACATACATACATACATACATGCAATAATTTATTTACAATACAATTACGGTTCTCACTCTTAATTTTATTAGCAACAACGATATATTTTTCAAGATATCAAATGTCATAGTAAAATCGCTTGAAATAGACAGGAAAGAACGTTCTATTTTCAATGAGGTGATTGGATCATATTTAAAACAAGCTATTTAACGAGTTACAACAGAACTGTCACCATTCATGACATCACAAATATTTAAAAAATTTCCACACCGCGGTGTAGCCGTGTGCATTAAATCGCATTGGGGAGCTGTTTCGAATTCCGACGCTTACAGGGACTATCTTTAGTGTTTTTCCCCAGGTTTTTCCACATACCCTCCAGACAAATACCGGGTAAGTACTTATTTCAAGTACCTTCCCTATCCTTGTCCCTAATACGAGTACAGCAACACACACTACTATAGCCACCCCAGTTTATCCGATACGTTCAACTCGCACCCAAATACACGAACCAATATGTCCCAAGGCCCTAAAATGAATTAACAATAATGAAAAGACCAGTGGACACGTTTGGTGCTAAAACATGGACTTCAACGAAGTGTTGGTGAGAACAGAATAGGAGTGTCGGAGAGGAAAGTGCTGTGCAAAATTTTTGGTGCAGTGAATCGAGATGACGAATTGCGAATTAAACGAATGCTGAGCTCCATACATTTTATGGAGAACCATGTTTTTGTTGTTGTTGTTGTTGTTGTCGTCTTCGTTAATTCATTTAACGGACAATGGGTATCTTCGTCGTCAGCCTTATGTATGGAGAACTAGATCCTGTGACTACATTAAGAAATAAATCATGCGATGATTAGGGCAGCTAAAACGCATGGCCAATGGTGAGCCTGCGAAGAAGATGTACAACACATAGGACAATTTGAAGGACAGAGATGTGAAGTCAGACCGAGGAAAAGAAGCTCAAGAAGTCCTGAAGGACGCCGAGGCTTACCAAGAGCTGTAGAGCCAGCCATTTGGTAAGTAGTAAGTAAGTAAGTAAGTAAGTAAGTAAGTAAGTAAGTGAGTGAGTAAGTAAGACATACTTTTGGTCATGAGCCGTTTCGCACTTGTGTGTGTGTGAAATTAGTCTGATAACCTGTGTTATTTTGGTGATGGTACTAGTGTGTGAAGCTGCAAACACTGTCAAGAAATGAGGTGGGTGATCCGGGAATTAAACTCATTTTTTACCTGGGGAGAGTGTGGAACAATCAGGAAGCCCCCCCCCACACACACATGGCTACTACCAGCACCAAGATTTGAACCTTGGATATAGGATTGTGCAGTTCTCAATTCAAGACGTGGAGGGTACCTGTTCCTCTTGGCTATACTGGTAGGTCTTACAACGAACACGAACACTCATTGGTGTCATCTTCTTGAATACAGCAATAAATTACTGGTACTACTATCTATACTTTGCAGAATATGGTTTAACTCACTAGTTTGTTAGTGAGTTACCAGATTAGTCATTCAGTTCTTTAATTGGTTATTCAGTTAGGTAGTTAGTTATCCAGTCAGGTTGTGAGTTGGTCAGTCAGTTCATTTGTTACTTAGCTACTTAGTATGTGGCTATCTACTTGGGTTAGTTATTGTAATTTAGTTATAATATAGTTAGCTAGCCAGTTAGTTACTTAGGTAGTTAGTTATTGCTTTTAAGGGGTGGAACAGCAAGGTCATCAGCCCTTAGTTAGTTTGTTAGTTAGTTAAACATTTCGATAGTTAGTCAAATATCTAATAAGCCTGTCAGACAGTTTGCTAGCTAGTCACTTAGATAAGTAGTTACTTAGTTTTCTGGTTACTTAGAGTGTTAATTTATCAGTCAGCCAGTCAGATAGTCAATTATTCGGTTAGTTAGACAGATGGTTAGTTCAGTAGCCGGTTATTTAGTTAGTCAGTTAATGCCTTAGTTATTTAGTTAGTCAGTTATTTAGTTAGTTAATTAGTTAGTCATGTAGTTATTTAATCAGACAGTTAGTTAGTTAGTTAGTTAGTTAGTTAGTCAGTAAGTTGGTTAGTTATTTAGTCAGTTAATCAGTTAATTAGTCAGTTAGTTATTTAGTTAGTTATGCTGAGCCCAAGGTTGCAGGTTCGAAACCTGGCGCAGTCAGCTGGCATTTGAGGGTGCGCAAATGCGAGGGAGCCGTGTCAGTAGATTTACTGGCACGTTAAAGATCCCCTTCGGGGCAAAATTCCGGCACCCCGGCGTCTCTAAAAGCCAGTGTAGTTAAAAGGGACGTAAAACCAATAACATTATTATTATTATTATTTAGTTAGTTAGTAAGTCAGTAAGTTAGTTAGATATTTAGTTAGTTATTTAGTCAGTGAGTTAATAAGTCAGTTAGTTATTTAGTTAGTTAGTCAGTTAATCAGTCAGTTAGTAGTGAGTTAGCTAGTTAGATGGACGACAACCTGTGTAAGCCGGCGATATGCAGAGCAGAGGCGAGCAGTTACCATTGTGAAGGGGATATGCAGCCCCTCACAAAAGCTATTTACACTGATGAATGAGTAATTATGAACGCTTTACATCCGACACATTCTGTTCGGCGTAAAGGCTTAACATGCAATGGAGTGAAATCCCGTGCTCTGTGAAATTCAGTAAAAACAGGATCGCCTCTCCCCACCCTGTCATTATCCGTCAACCAATGTGCTCACGCAATCTGATTGTGATTACACACCCATAAGCACTACCTGGCTTACTAAATAACAACCAAATATGACAACTAGGCTATCTGACTTCCAGTGGCTGGGGTTGAGTGTTCATAGCCCTGCTTGGTATAGGCCTAAGTTGCAATGTCACCTTGTGGTCTAGCTTGTTGGTAGTCTACAGATTGACACAATCAAACAATTTGCCAGAATGACTACAGTACTTTCCTGACAAACAGAACTCTTGAGAGAATATCAAGCTTTCTGGCAGTGGCGTAACTACGGGTGGTGATTAGGGGATCAATTCCCCCAGAACCACATAATAGGAACAGGTAACTCGATGAAATTTTTATTTTGAGCAAAACCAATATTCGGATTAAGGACAGACGACAGGATTATGTTGCCTACGTTTATACTTATTATTTTGGAGCATTTCTACTGTATTTACTCGTGCAAAACTTAACGCTTGCTTATGCAAAATTGTTCTCTTTCGAGCATTATCACATTGATAGGTTCAAATAAGACGTATCAAATGCTATCGAGATCAAACACGAAGAGGCCCAAGCCTACGCCACTGCTTTCAGGCGTCTGTCATACCGCAGAGCACATGAAGCCTTGTGGGATATGCACGTCATTGGTCCTTTCCAGAATGGCCGTGAAATAGACCTGTTGGTTATTGGCACTGAGCATGGTGGCTGTTCGTGTTAAAACGCAAGGTTATGTGGGGCCAGGCTATCTCCGCACTAGAAGCCTAGGCGTCAGTCGTTTTCAAAAAGGTTTTACGTGATTTCCCGTTTTCAACGCCACGCAAATG
Organism: Meconema thalassinum; assembly: GCA_946902985.2. NCBI lineage: Eukaryota > Metazoa > Arthropoda > Insecta > Orthoptera > Tettigoniidae > Meconema > Meconema thalassinum. The sequence continues at coordinate 733,945,250 of OX336389.2, read as the reverse complement.
CAGGGACGGAACCTTTCAGTAGGTCACGTACGCTTCCTTCCAAACCCTCGACCAATATCATGCATTTATCTTCATTAGGGGAAATGGTCTCGATGTTCCGCCCCTTAAAGCAACCATCGCCAGCACGAGTATGTGTCCATTAGGCATTCCATGCGTACGAACCTCCCATCACAAGTTTCTGGTGAACATTTTATGTTCTCTTTACACATCCTTTTATGACGTAAAAAGCAGTGATCATATTCCGCTTCTAAAACGTTGAAACGTGCAAGGCTCTGTAAGATTAACTATGTGGATATTGTGATAAAATCTTGTAGTTTAAAGTAATGGAATATCATGATTATCAGCCTCTGAACTATATTGCTGTTTTTACATCGTGGTTGTCAGAGTCACATACTTACGTACTTGTAAGTGGACTTGGGGATTGACAACGAACCGGCTGTCACCAAACGTTGGCATTTTAGACGTTTGCCTAGGGATGAAGTAGGACACCACGGAGGCCTGGGATAGAATTCAAACAATCCCCTTTCACAGTTGGCTTCAGAAGACGTAATGCACCCTGTCCCAATTCTCAAACAGGAATGACAAAGTCGGAAATCGAAACCAGGTCGTCTGGATAGAGAGATGTTGTACTTAACCGTAAACCAAGATATGGGACATGTTAATATCATCCAATAGCACACCGCAAAGTTAGTTGGTAATCATGGCCTTAAGTAACAGGGACCTCTGTTAGTTGCTTCACGAGCACGTTACAGGACTGACACCCCTGCGTCTTTTAATCCACAGCAGTTAATACATACGTTAAACACAAGGTTTCATCATCAACATCAACATCATCATCATCAGCATAGAAAATATTTTAGGAAATAGCTCTCCTTGGAGCGGTCATATCTGTTGAGTAAGACCTGAGAATAAGACCACAGGCAGGATTCAAACCCGAATCTCCTGCTATTCAGTCACGCGCGCTTATCGCATTCTTCATCTAGACTTTGGAATGAGTCCAGACCCACAGAGGATAAGCGCACCTGCCCAGTAATGATTATTGTTGGAAGCCATATTTCAGTTTTATTATTATTAGTAGTATCTCTTTTAACTACTATTACTTTTAGAGACGCCGCGCCGGGATGCAGGAACTTTACCCCGAAGGGGTCTTTAACGCACCAGTAAATCTACTGACAAGGCTCCTTCGCATTTGCGCATCCTCAAAGGCCAACTGACTGCGTCAGGATTCAATCCCGAAACCTTGGACAGAGCAGGTGAGAACATATGGTGCTAACAACAAATACTGTACAAATAATATTGTTGACTGCAATATTACATTCTATATTGCATTACATTGCACTTTCAACACAGGACATTGAGATCATTATTGTGACGACAATATCTACCGTACAATGTAAAGTGAGATGACTCAATTGGAGATTTTCTGTACTCGCTAAACAAAGCTCTCCACTCGCGTTCAAGGTTGATGATGATGATAATTGTTGTTTTAAGGGGCCTAACATCTTGGTTATCGGCCCCTTATGGTCTAGGTGATAGCAAAAATGTCAATGAAGTGGAAACCAGAACGAAAATTAAGTGAGAAGGAGAATACTTACAAAAAGGAACTCAGATTGAAACTACTCACAAAATGGAGAGCGGTAATACTTACAAAAGGGAATTTAGAACGCAAATACTCACAAAAGGAATAGATTGAAAAATACGCACAAAATGTAGGTTAAGTTCAAAATACGTACAAAATGCAATGTACAGTCGAAATACTTACAAAATGCAAGTGAAATTCAAAATACTTACAAAATGCAAATGAGATTGAAAATACGTACAAGATACAATTGAGGTTCAAAATACTGTTGCGTGCCACCCCCTAGTGGCACCTTCGTTAACTGGATTACGGTGGATAGGAAGCACAACACCAATTACTGCTTAAAGAAATAATTAACTTTATTGCGGCCAGAAGGATAGAGCACTCTTCAGTAAATACAAGCAATTATTACCTTACTCCAGTTTCCTTACGGCGAGAACACTTCCCCTTTCACTTGTCAACAGACCACAGTTAATCCTGTTCGCTAATGAGTCCGGTCCCGTACGCTAGCTGGAAATAGCTGCTCCCAGCCTGTCATCGTACTACACACTGTTTCACAATGTAGCACAATCACTTCTGTCGCACTGGAAATAAACACACTCGCTCAAGACACAGTTCCTCTGTAGGAGTCTCACTTCCCCGCTCCACTAGGGGTTTCGCAAGTCACCACACATCTGTCGCTCAGGATAATCGCTCACACTAGCTTGTCAAACACAACAACCACCACTGCTTGAGAGGTCGCACTTATATAGCAGGCCGGTGACTCAATAAATGCTTCTAGATCCATCCAGGGTTCACGGCTTCTCGAGGTTTCCATCGCTGGTCCAGTCACGAATATTCTGGACTATCCCTTTGTCCTAGTAGCCCTATTGCATAAGGCGCACGCAATACAGGAGGCAGGCCACAGCCCAGCCCTGGGGCAGTTGTGACTCATGCGGCGAGCGACGACACAAACTCACAGCCGTAACACCACCCCCTTCCTAAAAAGGCTGATCGTCCCGATCAATCATTGGTCCGCCTGTGTCCCTCCGTAGGCTGCCAGGCGATCTCGGTGCACGATCTTCATCTTCGCCCTCGGGCTCCGCTGGATCCTGTAGACGACATCGTTGATCCGTTTCACGACTCGGTACGGGCCCTCCCAGGACTTCTGCAGTTTGGGTGACAGGCCTTTCTTCCGTAATGGGTTGAAGAGCCAGACCAGGTCGTCCTCGTGGAATCCGCCGGCATCCGTCTGCTGGTCGTATCGGGTCTTCATTCGGTCGGTCTCGATCCGCAGGTCCTCCTCGCGACCGCGTGTACGTCCTCCAGTTGGTCGACCAGTTCTTGACAATACTGGCTTACCGGGATCGGATCATTCCCAGGTCGGCCGAAGGCAAGATCGACAGGTAGACGGAGCTCCCTCCCAAACATGGCCCGGGCTGGTGTGCACCCGGTGGCTTCATGCACGGCGGCGCGGTAGGCCAGGAGAAATAGTGGAAGATGCTTGTCCCAATCCCTCTGGTGCTCGCTGACGACTATTCGGAGATGGTTCTCGATGGTGCGATTGAATCGCTCTACCATCCCGTCGGACTGAGGGTGTAGCGGCGTTGTCCTTGTCTTCCGGATTCCCAGCAGCTGGCATAGGTTCTGGAACACCTGCGACTCGATGTTCCTCCCTTGGTCGGAGTGCAGCTCCAGGGGTACTCCGTACCGGCTGACGAATTCTTTCACCAGGGTCTCTGCAATCGTCGCGGCTTCTTGGTTAGGGAGCGCATACGCCTCCGGCCATTTGGTAAAGTAGTCGCTGACGACTAATATGTAGCGGTTCCCTGCCTCGCTTAACGGGAATGGCCCAGCAACATCTATGGCCACTCTCTCCATGGGGCCGCCCACGTTGTAGGTCTTCAGTGGACCCCGTCGTCTTCGTCCTGGGCCCTTGCTGGCTGCGCAATCGTGGCACCTCGCGCAGTAGTTCTCCACGTCTCTTCGGCATCCGATCCAGTAGAACCGCTCTCTCAGCTTCTCCAGGGTCTTCTTTATCCCTAGGTGTCCACCAGATGATCCTCCATGAACTTCCTTCAGGACTTCCTCCGTCATAGCCTTTGGAACGACGACTTGTTCCCGAGATGTCTTCCCGTCGATGCTCTCCCAGGTACGGCAGATGAGGCTATCCCTTACAATCAGCGAGTCCCACTGTGCCCAGTAGGACTTAAACTTTGGGCTGCAATCACTCACAATGTTCCACCCGGGTCTGGGGACACAGGCCCTCTTCCATTCGGCTATCAGTCCCAGGTCATCATCGTCTGCTTGTGCCCGCGTGAAAGATTCAAGGCTCCAGCTCCCTTGAAGTTCCACAGTAGTCCGTCGGCACAGTATCCCGGTGTTCTCCTCCCTTCGGGCACAGAAGGTGCAGTCTTCGGGGCACGGTCTTCGTGACAGGGCGTCGGCGTTAGAATGCAGTTGGCCTTTCCTGTGCTGAATCTCAAAGTTGTACTGTTGAAGCCTCTCTAACCACCGCGCGAGTTGACCCTCGGGCTGCTTGAAGTTCAGGAGCCACCGCAGGGATGCATGGTTGGTCCTGATGAGAAATTCTTGCCCGTACAGGTACTTGTGGAAGTGTTCAATGGTCTTCACGATGGCGAGCAGCTCCTTCCTGGTGACGCAGTAGTTCCTTTCTGGCTTTGACAAGGCCTTGCTGAAGTAGCCCACTACTCTCTCCTCGCCGTCCACTACTTGCGACAGGATTCCCCCTATGCCAAAGTCGCTGGCATCGGTATCGACGATGAACCTTGTTCCAGGTCTGGGGTAGGCCAGAATAGGCGCGGTGCACAGAGCCTGCTTGAGTTGTTCGAAGGCACTGTGGCATTCTGCTGTCCACGTGAAGAGTTGGTCCTTCTCAGTCAGTCGATGTAAAGGTTTGGCGATGTCGGCGAATCCTCTCACGAAGCGACGGTAATAAGTGCAGAGTCCCAGGAAGCTTCGTAGTTGGGACTTGTCCTTCGGAACTGGCCACTCCCTCACAGCTGCGGTCTTCTCTGGGTCGGTGCGCACCCCTTCCTCGGAGATGATATGCCCAAGGTACTGGACCCGCTTCTGGAAGAGCTGACACTTCTTGGGGCTCAACTTCAGCTGGGCAGCCCGTAGCTTCAACATGATCTCCTTCAGGTTGCTGTAGTGCTCCTCGAAGCTCCTCCCCAGAACGATGACGTCGTCTAGGTAGACCAGGCAGGTCTTCCAGTGTAGTCCCCTCAGAATGGACTCCATTAGCCTTTCGAAGGTCGCAGGGGCGTAGCACAGACCGAATGGCATGACGGTGAACTGCCAGAGCCCGCTGCCCACAGAGAACGCCGCTTTCTCGCGGTTCTTAGGGTGGACTTCCACCTGCCAGTAGCCACTCTTCAAATCCAAGGTGGAGAACCACCTTGACCCTGATATGGTATCCAGCGTGTCGTCGATCCGCGGTAGAGGGTAGCTGTCCTTCTTCGTGGCGTCGTTCACCCGCCTGTAGTCCACGCAGAACCTGGTGAAACCGTCCTTCTTCTTCACAAGCACGACCGGAGAACTCCAAGGACTATGTGATGGCTCGATCACCCCTTGCTCCTTCATCTCTTCTACCATCCGGTCGACTTCGGCTTGCTTGGCGTGCGGGACACGTCGGAATGGGGCCCTAATCGGTGCGCTGTCCCCAACGTCGATTCTGTGCTGGACCAAGCTTGTCCTGCCGAAGTCTCTGCACCCCACGGAGAAGACATCCTGGAATTCGCGTAGCAGGTCCTGAAGTTGGCGTGATTGTTCCTCGTCTAAATGGTCCTGGGATCCTTGGTACAGCTTCTGTAGTTCTTCTGGCAGTGTGCGTCTTCTTCGGTTGTCCGTCTGCAGGTGTCCGTCTGTCGTATCTGTGATGCGGGCAATCCAGGTAACGGGCTCGCAGACTCCTAGGTTGGTGTCCCGGTGAACCGTAATGTCGTAGTCGTTCAGGTTGGACAGGCGGACGTACGGCCGAGACGTCGTGTTGATGAGAGTCTTGGCAACTAGCAATCCTTTTGTCTGGATGTTCTCATATTTTGGCTCGATGACAGCCGCCACTCCTTCAGCAGTTTCGTCGACAATTACGGCCGCGCTGACCTCCGTCCTGGCGGGAACTATGACGTCTTCTCTCAACCTTACTCGTCGTGCGGTGATGGACTCGTGCGCATGTTGCAAAGCAAGTTCCTCACCTCCGAAATGCAGAGTTTTGGTACTCAGATCCAAGATGATGTTGTTCTGGTCCAGGATGTCCAGTCCGATGATCACTTCATTTGATACGTCAGCCACAAGCACTGGATGCTTTATCGCCCGTCGACCAATGACGAACTCCAGTGATGCTTCGCCATGTACCGGTGCGGTCTCTCCGGTCGCGGTTATTAGCTGGAGGTTCCTTTGTGTGGGTTGCACTCTCCACTTCGGGATCACGGTGGGACTGACGATGGTCCTCGATGCTCCCGTGTCGATTAGCATGGGCCAGCTCTCTCCGTTGACGACTCCGTCGACCATCAGGCTGCTTATATCCCTCCGTAACTGCGTCACACGAACTTGGACTGCCGGGGCTTGACGACTGTCACAAGCCAACCTTTGCCCCCCAAGGCTGGCTGATAATTGCTTTCCCGGGCCGCGCGGTTTCCCTACGACTGACTGTCCCGACGGAAACCCTTGGCGGCGGCGATCACCGCAGTCCTTGCTCAGGTGGCCTCTCTTACGGCAGGTCCAGCAGGTCGGTAGTCCTCTTCCGGGCCGCCTCTCCGGATGTTCTTCGGCTACGTTTTTTTGGTGGTACTGCGACTCTTGAAGAACCGGCCTAGCGCCTCCATCAGTTCATCGGCCAGGGGCTTGGTCTTGTTGGTTTTTGCTGGTTCGTCGACGTCCACTTGACGCACCCGCGCGTGTATTCTAGATGCCTGTTTTGCCGTCTCGAACTCAAGTGCGTGGCCTGCGCATCTGCCAGGGTCTTATTGCGCGCGAGGCGCAGCGCCTGTTGAGTGTCCGAGTCCCGTAGCCCGTCGGTGAAAGTCTGCGTCGCTATCTGCTCCAGAAAGTCGGCCGGCGCTGTTGGGCAGGCGAGCCTTACGAGGCGTGCGATGTCCATCTCGAACTCCTGCAGGGTTTCCGCGTTCTTCTGTACCCGGGTTCGGAGCTGCATCTGATAGGCCTGCCGAAGATGGCTATCCCCATATCGTGACGCCATATGGGCGATCAGGGAAGCGTAGTCCTGGGATCCAGTCGGGATGGCCTGAAGGACGTTAAGGGCGTCTCCTCTCAGCGCTACGATGAGAGCTGTAGCCTTTTCTGTGTTGTTCCAGTTATTTATGGAACTGGCCGCCTCGAACTGACGTAAGTAGGTGCTCCACGGGACCTTTCCGTCGAAGGTTGGGGGCGTCACTCTGCTATGTCCCGTTCCTGTTATTCCCGGTGTAACGGTGGGCGGGCGTTGGCGCAGCTCGGCAACTTCCTCTCGTAGAGCGTTGAATTTCTCTTCCACCCCCTTCAGTGGGCGTTGGCGCAGCTTGGCAACTTCCTTTTGTAAGGAGTTGAATTTCTCCTCCACCCCCATCAGCGGGCGTTGGCACAGCTCGGCAACTTCCACTTGTAAGGCGTTGAATTTCTCCCCCACCCCCATCAGCGGTCGTTGGCACAGCTCGGCAACTTCCACTTGCAAGGCGTTGAATTTCTCCTCCACCGCCGTGACTTCCTCACGCAGACCCAGTTCTAATTTCTTCAGGTCCTGTGTCAACTTATTCTGACCGTCTTCCATCTTCTTCTGGCCGTCCTCTATCCTCTTCAGGTCCTCCGCTAGCTTATTTTGACCGTCTTCCATCTTCTTCTGGCCGTCTTCTAGTTTAGCAGTTAGGTCCTCGGCTAACTTCTTCTGGCCGTCTTCTAGTTTGGCAGTTAGGTCCTCGGCTAACTTCATCTGGCCGTCTTCTAGTTTGGCAGTTAGGTCCTTGGTTAAATTCTTCTGGCCGTCCTCCATCTTGTTTTCCATGCCATTTAACTTTTCTAGCAATGCAGCCAATTTCTCCTCCATTTTAGTTGTTTGTCTTGTAAAGGGCATGCTCTCACAGGAAAATTAGAGAAAATGACCTGCTCGGGTTTTGAAACCAGGACCGTCAGGTGTTGTGCTTGAGTTCGTAATCCGGCTTCTGACACCAGTTGTTGCGTGCCACCCCCTAGTGGCACCTTTGTTAACTGGATTACGGTGGGTAGGAAGCACAACACCAATTACTGCTTAAAGAAATAATTAACTTTATTGCGGCCAGAAGGATACAGCACTCTTCAGTAAATACAAGCAATTATTACCTTACTCCAGTTTCCTTACGGCGAGAACACTTCCCCTTTCACTTGTCAACAGACCACAGTTAATCCTGTTCGCTAATGAGTCCGGTCCCGTACGCTAGCTGGAAATAGCTGCACCCAGCCTGTCACCGTACTACACACTGTTTCACAATGTAGCACAATCACTTCTGTCGCACTGGAAATAAACACACTCGCTCAAGACACAGTTCCTCTGTAGGAGTCTCACTTCCCCGCTCCACTAGGGGTTTCGCAAGTCACCACACATCTGTCGCTCAGGATAATCGCTCACACTAACTCGTCAAACACAACAACCACCACTGCTTGACAGGTCGCACTTATATAGCAGGCCGGTGACTCAATAAATGCTTCTAGATCCATCCAGGGTTCACGGCTTCTCGAGGTTTCCATCGCTGGTCCAGTCACGAATATTCTGGACTATCCCTTTGTCCTAGTAGCCCTGTTGCATAAGGCGCACGCAATACAGGAGGCAGGCCACAGCCCAGCCCTGGGGCAGTTGTGACTCATGCGGCGAGCGACGACACAAACTCACAGCCGTAACAATACTTAAAAAATGCAATTGATATTGAAAATACACAATGCAATTTAGATTGAAAAATAAGCATTTCAGATTCCAAATAATCACAAAGTGCAATTGATATTCAAAATACTTACAAAATGAAATTGAAATTTAAAATGCTTACAAAATGTATGGTAGATTCAAATTACACAATTGAATGGACGATACTTACAAAATGCAATTTAGATTGAAAATACTTACAAAATGTAATTTAGATTCAAAATACCCACAAAATACAATTGAGAATCAAAATAATTGCAAAATGTGCACCTACAAAATGCAATTTAGATTGAAAATACTTGCAAAAAGCGGTTTAGGTTGAAAATACATAATGCAGTTGAAATTCAAAATACTCACAAAAGTTACATCCCCTAGACTTACTAAAAAGCTATTTAGATTGTCAATCCTTCAAAATGCAATTGAGGTTGAAAACATTCACAAAATGCAATTTAGATCGAAAAGACTTACAAAATGCAACGGAGATTGAATACCCCTACAAAATGGAGGGTAAAAAAATGGAATTTAGTTACACGGGGAGCCAATTAACAAAAACAGTGCGGGAATCTTAACGAGAAAAGGAAATATAATGAAAACAAAACAAGAAGGAGGGTTCAGGAAAGATGAGACAAGGGCCAATTAAGGCGGGAAAGTGAAAGACTCCCTAGGCCTCGGATACCCTAATACCTTCGGGGTCGGAAAAGATCAAGAGTTGACCAAGGGAGGTCGACAGGAAAGAAGACGGAGAGGAGCCCGGCACAAGTAAGTGAAAGCAATGCTGGACTCAGCTGGGGTCCCGTGGTCACCAATCCATGTCCCTCTAGATGTGAGCCCCTGGGGGATTGAGTTAAAGGGGACTGAAGAGTTTATATCTATACTAGCGTCCATAATCAAAGCAATAAATGGAAATTAGGCTATTGACCCTATGTTCATTTGACCATACAACACGATCACGTGTAAACAAATGACAGGATACTTTAATTCTGCCCGGCATATGGCAACCCTGGCTTCGTATCCAAACCATAAAAGCCAAAGCATTTTATTCCTCTGAGCATACTATCTGGTCATTTTGTTTTATGGGGAAGTCTTACCTTAACCATATAATTACGGCTAAATTGTGATTACTTCTTTCTTATAATAAAACAAATAATGCTAGTAATGCATAAAAGTGTGAAAAGAAAATACCAATCCATAAGGCTGACAAATACTTTTAGTGACTTTTTTAATATATTTCTCAAGAACTACAGAGTCAATCTAAGTGAAACTACTTTAACGTTTCAGCTCAAATATTTTACCAACAAGTCTTGAGGACGTAATTTGCAGCATAATGTAAATTCTACCCTAATGGTTACTTGACTGAGATTTAAGAATCAATATTGCATGATCGTAATGTAAGTCAACGCTAGCAGTGGCACTGCGTTATGTAGCTCATAACAGCGAAGGAATAATCTCAAATACGAGAGACATGGTGGTTAAGTACAGTTAATTGGGCGACAGTGTTTGTTCGGCAGGCGATACCATCAGATTTGATCACTTCATACAGTACTTTATTTTAGGTCTGGAGGATATGTACACTGCTCACAACAAAAACGAATCACAACTTTGGTATCAACTAGCGTACACACATGCTATTTCACATCCATGGTGCTCTGCAGGGTTGTTTGTTTATCCCTTTGTGACATTAATGTGGTGGAATATTGAAGTCAAGGACATAACCCTCCAGTCGTAGCAGTTATCCTTTTGGCTGCCCCCCAAACAGCAGTGTTTTGTGACGTATGCCATGGTCTGTCAGCGTTGTGTGAGCTGTCGTATTGGAAATCAGCGCAGGCAGTTTAGAGCACAAGGCATGGGAAGGCATTTACCATCAGAATAAGTCATGCGTGCAGAAACCCTCATACAGGAAGGCCGCACTCAGCGTTACGTTGCAGAGTGGCTCAAAGTGTCTCAACCAGTCATCTGCAGGTGGTGGCAGCGATATCAAGAGCTACGTACTGTTAAACGCCGACATGGTTTCGGGAGGAAACGGAAAACAATGCCCGCTGAGGCCGCAGTACAACTAGGATCCTACGAGTTGAGCTAATCAATGCACATGGGACTGGCGTCAGTACACTGACAGTCCGCAATAGACTAAGGGAAGGTCAGCTCAATTCCCGGAGACCGTTTTAAGTACCACGATTGATCCCTCATCACCGAAGATGCCGCCTGCAGATTGCACAACAGAATGTCAACTGACAACTCCGACACTGGACGCCAGTATTCTTTGCAAGTGCATCCAGATTCCAGCTTTCTGGGTCAGATAGTCGTATTCGAGTCTGGCTACGTCAAGGAGAACGAAATTTGCCTTGCGACGTGCAGGAAACAGTCGCTTAGAGTGGCGGTTCAGTGATGGTTTGGGGAGGAATATCTTTGAGCCATGAACGTGTTCTTGTAGTTATTCAGGGGCGATTGACAGCTGTGCGCTACATTGAGGAGGTTCTGGAGAACCATGTACCACCCATCGCAGGCAACATTGGGCAACATTTCACATTACTGCATGATGGAGCCACTGCACATTCTGCTAGGGCCACCATGTACTTCCTTGCAGCTGCTGGACTTCAAGGAATGGACTGGCCCGCATGTAGCCCCGTCCTCAATAGTATCGAGCATCTGTGGGATCAACTTGGAAGGCGTATCCAGAATCGCCCAAAGCAAACCCGAACACCCAAGAGTTGATAGCAGCATTATTAGAAGAGTGGGGAGCCATCGCCCAGGATGCCATCCGGAGGCTTATCGGAAGCATGCCACTCCGGTGTGCTGCTGTGCTACGAGCCAGAGGTGGGAACACAGAGTACTGAAAAGTGTTAACTGTAAGTTTCAGTTTGTTTTCAGCTGCATTCAAGTGCCGTGACTTTCAGTTTTGGACCACTGTTTCTGTTTGGGACAATCAAGCGTAACCGTGTGGGTATTTTTTTTGTTCATTTTTGGTTTCTGAACTAATAGAGAAACATGTTTAGGTTCTGTATAATATATTTATTTTTTATTATTTTCTTATTTAGTCAATTTACCCCCTAGGTTGGTGGTTCCCACGGACTCAGCGAGGGAACTCACCACTACCGCCTTATGGGCAGTGTCCTGGAGCCTGGAACATCTGGTCGGGATGGATACAACTGGGGAGGTGTGATCAGCACTTCGCCCAGGCGGCCTCACCTGCAAAGCGAACATGGGCCTCATGAGGGATGGGAAGGGATGGAAGATTGGGATGGATAGGCGAGGAAGAGGGAAGGAGGCGGCCGTGGCCTTACAGTAGGTACCATCCCGGCATTTGCCACAAGACGAAGTGGGAAACCACGGAAAACCTCTTCGAGGATGGCGTGGGAATCGAACCCCCTCTACTCATTTGGACCAGCCGAGGCTGAGTAGACCCCGTTCCAGTCCTCATACCACTTTTGAAATTTCGTAGCAGAGCAGGGAATCGAACCCAGGACCTCCGGGGCGGCAGCTAACCATGCTGACCGCTACGCTACGGAGGCGACTGTATAATCTACGTCTGCAAATTAAAGGTAGGCAAAGTATTACAGACAACCAAAATTTGACACTTTTTTTTGTGAGCAGTGTATATGTCACAGTCAGATAATGAAATACGTAATTTCATGAAAATCCTAGACTCTTCATGATAAGCCGTCATATAATGTAAAAACGGATAGTTACATTATCTGACGCGTTTCTTCATGAAGTGAGATGAAGGGAGATGGTGTAAGAAATAATTTTACATTATCAGCCGATGCATTTCATGAAAATCTGTGATTGTTGATGCTACTCTTCATGAAACAACTGACACAATGGAGTCGTACATTAATTTGTCTCCGTCATACGCGAGCTATTCCAAGAAATAAATTAATGCTTGCTTATTGCGGTGTTCGAAATCACTGTCATAAAAGTAAACATCGCATTGTTCTACTGCCATTCCACCTTTTCACTATCCCCTAGTACAGCAGGTGTAATATTTCGTTTGGACGTATGAGGATCATCCTCAAACTTGTGATGCTACCAGTATTTGCGTTAGCAACTACCAATCCTCTGTTAACCTGTCACCAGTATTATGTTTATCCGATTAATTGTTGGGAAGCACACTTATTTCACAACGACGACACCGCTACTTCATGAAGTGACTGGCTGGACTTCCCGTCAGATAATTTACAAAATTAATTACATGAAACCACGCGTCAGATAGCGCATATAAGCTATCGCTTTTTACATTACTTGCCAGCTTTTATAAAGTGCCTAGGATTTTCATGAAATGATAGATTTCATTATCTGACTATTTTTTTTAAAGAAAGAGAACATAGTTATATACAAAAATTTATTGGCAACAGGTACAGCAATGTGTCAGGTATTTTTTGACATAGACACCAAACGAATTGAAACACTTGTCATAGCAAGGTATCAACTTGTGTATCCTGTGTCATAGAAGTCTGGGCCTACAAATGGAACCAGCATGTGACAGTCGTCTTCAGTTCTTCGTCGTTGTGGAAACGCTCCCCGGAGGACAGAAATCTCTTGAGGTGCAGGTACAGATGGAAATCGCTCAGAGCAAGATCAGGACTGTCGTTCACCACGGCTGCACGTTCACTGCACCTAGCTTATGAAAGTGGTTTTGGATTTTATAGAACTTCTATAACCTTGCTTAGACCGGCCGCGGTTGCCGAGAGCGCTAGCGCGCTACCTCGTGCCTCGCTGGCATCGGGAGAGCGTGGGATCGAATCCCACCTCGGCCGTCCTGAAAATAGTTTTCGTGGTTTCCCATTTTCACCACCAGGCAAATGCTGGGACGGTTCCTTTCAACAGGTCCACGGACGATTTCCTTCCGATATCCCTTCCCTGACCCACCCTGAAAAGAAAAGTACATGGCCATTGGCTGCATTAATAAAATTATTATAACCTTGCTTAGGCCTTGGCTTACACTGTTATCCTTGCATGATAACAGCTTCTAACAGCTTTCCCTCACCTTATCTTTCCCATAGCCTTGGCGATATGTCACTTCCTGTTACAGTACAGTCTCGCAAACTCGGCCTAATGTGGACCGAAGGGTGGCCGAGTTCGCGAAAATGCCGGGTTATCGGGAAATGTGTTAAAATGAAGAAACAAGCTATTTGTTTTGGTTTAAAAGTAATGCAATGCAGTACATTTATTTGTTCTTTTACAGAAACACAAGTTTTAAAACGATTAATCCACTAAAATTACAGTACTTGAATATATAGTCTAGTACTGTACTGCATACAAATCAAGGAAAACAATTGAATCGGCACATTCTAAAAGGACCTCAGTCCAAGCAACCTAGTTTTGAGAAAAACGAAAAAAACCTGTGTCTAAGCAACCCTAAAATTGTTTTAAACTATTTGACTTTATTGGAAGGTTCTACTTACCTAAATATTACCCTTTTTTTTTTACTATTTTAACATTCTTTTGTGTTTGGTTACTGTTCATACTTGGTCTAAAAGCTGTGGACTGAGGCTCTTTAGCATACAGCAGGGTTTTCACATAATAAGAACAGAACATCTTTGCTTTTTTTTTTTTCAATTAGTTCACTAACAATCAACGATTCACAGTACCATATTTATATAAAGGTAACAAACACTCATTTTAACAGTACAAAATGTCATTTAAGTTGAACTTAGTCATCATCTCGATCATCATTGCTGCTTTCAGAGGTAGGCCAGGCTAGAATTTCAGCATAGAACTCCATAAACTCTTGAGGAACATATGACATTAGTTTTATAATGTCATTTACTTTGGCAGGTTTCAAAGGGACTTTGCTCAGTGGGTAAGCTACTTCATCTAGAAGCTTAACTTCTTGAACTCCAGGTTGTTGAAGGCGAAATGTGTGGGTTATCAATGAAGTGTCCTGCGGAGATCTGGAATTTAAACCTTGAGTCTTAGGTAAAGTGCATGAATGTACTGATAATAAAATTAACTTTTTGGTCTCTAAGAACAGTCTTAGGCTTAGTTTCTTCTGAGACACAGTTCCTTTTATACTAGCGTGGCCACCATTGTTTGAACTCGACAATTTCTTCAGATTGAACTTCTTTTACTATGAACTTGTGAGTTTTACTTGACTGGATGATAATGTTTGTTTGTTGATGGATGCCATAAATTCTGTCGCGTTTTTCAGTTTTTCTTTTATTATGGCGAAATCCCTATGACATGGTAGAAAAGAATGTCCTCGGACAGGAAAAAAATGTTCAATTGCTTCAAAACCCTTTGTGTCAGTGAAAGCTAAAAGCATTCTAGATAGGGCATGATTTTTATTTTGCCCCCCCCCCACAGTTGTCTGAATACACATGCAGCTCTGTGTATTGTGGGGGGACACTATTCAAAAAGTCATACACACGTGAGCATACTTCATTAGGCCATTTTTTCGCTACACCTTCATGATACAGATAGATAACTGGCTCTGTTTTTTTCATGTCGTGTGTACAAAACACGCTGGTTGTCAACTGACGTAAGTAAAAGCTTTCTTGAACAGGTATTTGAGGTAGTTGGACATTCTGCATGAAATCGAAGCACATGGCGATCACATGTGGTTCGTCTTTGGTTTCTACTTCCCTTTTCAAACGAGCATAATACTTTGAGGATCTACTGTTATGAACTAAAAGCTCCACAGATGCCACTCTTTTAACTGCCTCATTGAGGTGGGGGCTTTTTAACTTGAGTTTCAGTTCTTCACAACTCCAACAACAATCACTCTGTGGTACTCCAAAATGTAAGTTGTAATTTTCATCGAAACATCTTGGAAAGAATGATTGGCTAACTTTGTTGTTTGGATTATTTTCATTGTACAGAGTGCACAATAGTTTCTTTTTTAACTTTGCATCTAGTTATAATTTTTTGTTGCCTTTACGCGTACCAACAGACTATTCACTCTTCTATTCTAAATCTTCCACTGATATTCTTAAGTACAACAAACTGAACTGTTTCATAAAACTACAGTAAAACAAATGTTGAATTCTCTTTTTAACACAATACACACACAACAGGCTAAGTAAGTTTAGGTTAGAAACGACACCAAACAAGTATGACAGCTCATCAAGCGCGCGAAACAGCCAGGCAGTGTTGCCACTAGTGTATGTTAGAAGGGCCTCAGTCACGGACTGAGAACCTTTTAGCGTAAGTTAAGAATTTCCCTACCTAATATTAGCTAACCCGCGCATGTGACTCAATCCCTTTTAGCATAGATAGTTGAAGCTATCCTATAACATGCGATTTCCATGCTTAACTCAGTTTGCCATTTTTTGTGACTGAGGCCCTTTTAGAATGTGCGAATTCAATTACTGTAAATTATAAAAGAAAACTTAGAAAAACTAGGCATACAAATTATTTTTATAATATGTACAGTATACAGTATATGTAGAAAATAATTTCCGTAAGCAAATAGTTTTTTCACTTAATGAAAATTACCATATATTTTTTTGCAAAAAAAAGTAAGTTATGTTCTTTTGCTTTTCGCTTTGAAACCTGTTTCTTGAAGCCTCGTCACGAAGACGGGGCAGAAACAGAATTGCGGAGAATGCGCAATCATATAAATACAACGCTCTGCGTGAGAACCGTTTGTTTACTTCTTACTACCAACAGTTTGTGCATTTACAGTACTGTACTGTACAACTACCTGTATTTATCAGGTCGTCGCTACTTTTCTTATTGTCAACTGTAGGTCAACTTGTTTCGCGTCGTATTTAACTGTCGATAATTCCAATGATAGAGAAGACGAAAGAAAACATAATATCGCTCTGGGCGAAAACAAACAAAAATCATGATTTTTGATGTGTAACATCTTTCCGCTCGGTTGCTGGATAGTTTTGTGGGAGTGATTTAGAAAATTGGGGACGGAAGTGGATCGGAACGATCGAGCTGGCAGTGGTGGATCAAACGGAAGTATGCACTGCCCGCTCGATCGATCAAACGGAAGTGTACTAGCTGGCAGTGGTGGACAACGGAAGTATGCACTGCCCGCTCGATCGATCAAACGGAAGTGTACTAACTGGCAGTGGTGGACAACGGAAGTATGCACTGCCCGCTCGATTGATCGAATGGAAGTGTGCCCTAGCTGGCAATGGTGGATCGAACGGATGTATAAGACGCACTGCCAACTCGATCGATCGATCCAGCTGGCACTGGTAAGAGAAACAATCAGCGCGCGATGTCGAAAATTGATACCATGACGCACTCTCGGCCATGTAGAATGTATAATGACATACCGAACGAAAAACGCTCATGCGAACTCTGGTGCCAAGTGATTTAAACAAATGACTTGGTACATGTTCGAAGTCTTCGTATCAGTATTTAAATGGTAAAATGCCTTAATATCAAACATTGTAAGTAGTCGGCATTGCATTGGCATAAGGCATTTTAAACTCAATGTCACTCAGGAACATTATCGAAACAAGCAAAATATAAATGAAACTTAATTCCGTAATGCAGTATTATTGAAACGTGGAAATAAGTCACCATCTTGTGCACAATATTTGCGTAGTCGAAATAGCCGTGGAGTTATGACTGTGAATCAACATATCTTGGGTTCGAATCCTGGGCGGGGTGGATATTTTTGCTACCAGATTATCATTTTAAACGATATATATCATATCAATATGACTCATTTTAACAGAATGCATATGAAATTACGTGTTGGTCTGTGAATCAAGAGGACCTGTTTATAAGGAATTTAAGGTTATGAGCGGTGTCGCGTCTATTAATCTAGTTGATCCATATCGTATTCTTTATTTAGGCTAGTGCTGGTGGAAGCTACAAATCATCTAATAAAATGAGTTCCGTATTATAAACTACAATATCTTTAAAACACTCCCTTTTACAATAGATTAATATTTGTGCCAATAATAGTATAAAATACCGGTGTATCAACAATTTCACGTGAGGTTTCTTCTATGTCAGATGTTACACATCATATGCGACTACTTTAAGGCTCGTAATTTTTTTTCTCCTGTCAGGGTGGCCGAGAAATCCGGAGTGCCGGGTTACCGAGTTCCGAGTTTGCGAGACTCTACTGTACTTTTAAGCATGTGCTCTCCAAAATTGTGTGTTCCATTAAGTTGTGTGAGTAGATAAGTGTTATTCACCGCCAATTTATTTGGGCACATTAATGTGTTGATCACCTGAAAAGCAAATCCTTGAACATTTGATCACTGGCCACTGCCTCAGGCAGGTTCACGACGTTCTTGGTTGCTGGCTGTTGCTGCTTTGCTGGATTCTTCCCTTAGATGCCCTCTGCTTCATAAGATAGGCTTTAGTAATCTCTTGTTGGTCCTCCTCCTGGTGTAGAGGCTAGCATTCTTGTCTGTCACCTCAGAGGCGTGGGTTCAATTCCCGGTTCTGCCAAAATATGTAATTCTAGTCTGAGGGTTCGAAAGGGGTACACTCAGCCTCGTGTGGCAAACCTGAGGTGGGTTCGATTCCCACCTCCGTCATCCAGGAAGTGATTTTTCGTGGTTTCCCACTTCTACTCCAGGCAAATGTCGGGATGATCCCTAACGTAAGGCCATGACCGCCTCCTTCCCAAACCTCGTCTGAGTTACAAATACACACACTAATACAGCCATCACAATAACACAGGTTATCAGACAAATTACACACACACACACACACACACACACACCCAAGTACATGGGGCTACATGACCATGATGTCGCAAAAGCACCTAAATCAATCAACAACTACAACTCTTCTGCTAAGCCCGAATGGTTGAATCTTATGGGTAAGGAAGGCTGCTTATCACTGAAATACGAAGTCGTATTTAATATGGGGATTGAAATGTTTACTGTTCTGTCACGGACAATAACACTCATGTGATATTTACCGCTGTCGCTTTAAAGTGATGAAGGGTTCAGAAGGGAGAGTCCTTGCATGATAATTGTTAGTATTTTTTCGAGTTACGCTGCATGAGATAATATATCACTTAAGAATACCAAGTACAATATAATCTTTGCTTTGAGGCTAGCTAGGTGCACGTTATAATCATGACGTCCATATCTTCGCACTGCTAAAATCTGACGTTTTCAATTTATCTCCTAATTCCTTCCATGATAAAAGTACTTTAATCAGGTTCCGAGAAAGTACACGAGAAGCAAGTTGCCTCATGACTTAAATTCCTGACGGTTCAGTGAACAAAGCTGCAAGTTTGGTAGTTGTAGGATGCCCACGACTCACAATATGCCTAAGATGCATAGCCACCAGTGTCAGGACCACTCACTAGGCCACTAGGCCACGTAATAGGAAATGACTGCAGCTACGCTCACCGTGAACCAAGCACATCAACGAAAGGAAAATAAGACATCTACATTCAACAGAATAATTCAAGTTCTTTGGAAAGTCTGGTTGCAAACTGCAATTTGGTAGAAACATCAGCTGACATCCTTGGATCAATTATATTTTCTTACTTCGAAATTAGTCAGTTAATCTATAAGAAATAATGAATGCGAATGCCAGAATGGTAGCTATATTAAGGCACCTCTACTCAAGGCGAATGCCAGGATGGTAGCTACATTAATGCACCTCTACCACAGGCAAATGCTAGGATGGTAGCTATATTAAGGCACCTCTACTCAAGCCGAATGCCAGGATGGTAGCTATATTAAGGCACCTCTACTCTAGGCGAATGCCAGGATGGTACCTATACTAAGGCACCTCTACTACAAGCAAATACCAGGATGGTACTGTACCCGAACAAACAATGAAAGCAATAAGTATACACAATTATAACATACAACCCCTGATTAATATAATTATACCAACAAAGCATATCAAGTTATTTTGTGTATGTCGTTGTTGATTCTTTTAGGTGTTTTGCGACATCGTGGTCATTGTTTAGGAACAAGTGTTAAACTGTTCGCCAAGCCTCTAGTCGCCTTTGTTGGGAGTCCCGTTATTCCCTGGCCGCGAGGGGTCTGCTACCCTACCTCTCGCCGCTCCCCAAGTACGGTACATTCCTTCGCCAGTGTCACAATTGTGCTCAAGCAAGTCACCACGGGGTGAAAATGCAGCAGACCTGCTGCTATGCAATCTCGGAAAACTATATCGAACGAGTGACAGTGTATTAATTGTATCAACATGTATTGTATATAACTGTATAATATAGGCTAATATAATTACTTAAATGTTCCACAGAAGTCCAGTGATTTGAAATCCCAGCACTATAAATTACAGTCCACCAGAGTATATTCTTCACATTTATTATCAAACTTTATTCATGGTCCTACCGGCCGGATTTCTGTGGAACAACGGACGTGTGTTATGAGTTCGTGCATCATTTCATATCGATGCCTCGCGTTGTGCATTGTTACGGTAGCCTCAACGCGAAGTATGAGCGGTAATCGTGTGTTTCTTCGATGATTCGTATTAACTACAGCGCGCAGTGGCGCATATTGAACCTCGAGACATTACACATGGAAGGAATTCAACTTTAAGCAGCTTCGGTAAGTACATACTCATTTCTGGTTACCTATATTCCTGTATGCTATTCCCATTATGGATCCTAAATTGAAAGCACTTCTCATAAAGACTAGGGGCCTCACAAAGGCAAATATTACTAGTTTGCATAGCTTCGTCAAGAGCTTCCAACCAGGGTCAAGTATTAACGCAATAAAGGCAAGGTTAGACGATCTACCAAAATTAAGGCAGAAGTATGAAGACGCGCAGGAGAGATTAGAATTAGAAGACGAATCCGAGGACCACAGTGAAGATAGGAATACTTTTGAGACTATGTATTATGATCTCGTTGATAAAATGACCACGTTGATTGAAGATAGCGTAAAGTTACGATGAAAACACAACAATCCTTCGAGTACTAAAAGTGATGGTCAGTCTAGTTCCGGCAAGAGAGAGCTGACACTTCCTACAATTAAATTACCTTCCTTCGGGGGACAGGTCACTGAATTCCGTCATTTTTGTGACACATTTACTAGCCTGGTAATAAACAATCAAGCAATTGACGATATACAACGATACCACTATTTGTTATCTTCATTAACGGGTGAAGCACATGGCCAGATTAAGAACATTCCCATAACAGGTCATAATTTTAAAATTGCTTCGCAAACTGTCTGTCTGAGATACAATAATCCGTGATTAATTGCCACAGCACACATCAACAACTTGCTGAACCTTCCACGTGTTCACAATGAATCACCAACAGAGTTACGAGCACTTCTAAATCAGGTATCAAGTAACTTAAATGCACTTGAAGCACTTGAACTTGAAATCCCTCTTCACGAAATCCTTCTAGCGCAATTAATTCATGAAAAGACTGATGACGTCAGCAGAAAACAGTGGGAGTTGTCGTCATCAAATTCACAATTCCCAAGACTGGAAGTGCTAAGTAACTTTTTAGAGGACAGATGTCAAGCCCTAGAATTAATCAATGGTAACCGAATTCCTACCCCAGTTGTCAATTCTACCACTCAAAACATCACTAGAAAGAAGCTCACGAACCAAGTCAGACAAGTGTATGTTTCAAGTAACAATAATTGTTTATTTTGTACTCGCGTGCACCCTCTTTATAAATGTCAAGACTTTTCCAGTGTTAGTGTTGCACAACGAACAGAATTTGCCAAACAGCATAAATTGTGTACAAATTGTTTGAGACATGGTCACATTGTTGGTGATAGTTCTTCAGGTTCTTGCTATTCTTGTGGTTTGAAGCATCACACACTACTTCACCGCGACCGAGGAACTGGTCGTTCTCCTACCCCAAGGTCGCCTGATAACACGCATGATAGGCAACAGGCAAGACCCAACAACTCTAATGTTACGCAACAACGTGCCGACACAGCGTCCTATTGCTCACTTAAAATAAAACCGCATACTCATATGTTGCTCTCGACTGCATTGGTAAAAGTGCGTGATGGGGAGGGCCAACTTCAGACTTGCCGAGTCCTGCTAGACTCGGGCAGTCGAGCGCACTTCAACACGACTGCCTGCACACAACGACTGAACTTAAAGAAGGTACGGAATAGAATTCCAATCCAGGGTATAAGTAGTATCGACGCAGAGTCGCATCATAGTGCAAACATAGAAGTGCATTCCATTACCAGCAACTATCAAGTAGTTATTAATTGTGCTGTATTGTCACGAATTTCAGCTGAATTGCCAGGATCATACATTAACTATCAAGACTGGCAAATTCCCGAAGAACTGACCTTAGCTGACCTCAGCTTCAACCAACCAGGTCAGATTGATATATTAATCGGGGCAGAGATATTTTTTGATCTTCTTAGGCCTGAAAGACGCACGAGGAGCGGACCCCATCCAGTTCTTCAAAACACGGAATTCGGTTGGATTGTAGCGGGACAGTTTCAAATGGATAGGGCGAGCGGTCCGCGTTCACCACCTGTACAGTCATTCTTCACTATGAATGACCATTCACTCGACCAGCAACTTCAACGATTCTGGGAATTAGAAGAGATCACTCAACCAATCAGATCGAATGATGAAATGGAGTGTGAAAGGCATTTTGTTGACACAGTCAGACGGGATGCAGAAGGTAGATTCACGGTACGACTCCCACTCTGTGGAAAACCATCAGAACTTGGAAACTCACTAACAATGGCTACGTCACGGTTTCACAATCTCGAGAGACGCCTTGAAAGAAACCCTGAGTTGAAGGGGGATTAGGTCAGCTTTTTAGAAGAGTACGAGACTCAAGGGCATATGGAGCCTATAACCACGGCGTCTGATAAGGAGGAACAGAGCTACTTCATGCCCCATCATCCAGTGTTCAAGGAGTCAAGTTCAACTACAAAAACCAGGGCTGTATTCGATGCCTCCGCCAGTACTACCACCGGACAGTCACTCAATGACATCCTCAGGGTTGGGCCGACAATCCAGCAAGATATCTGGTCCATTATCACCAGATTTCGCACTCACCAAATATGCTTTACGGCAGACATTCGACAGATGTACCGGCATATAAGGGTTGATTGTCATGACCGCAGACTTCAGAGAATCATGTGGCGATCATCCCCAGAAGATCCTGTAAAACATTACCAGCTCAACACCGTCACCTACGGCACAGCGTCAGCACCCTTCCTCGCCACTAGATGCCTCCAACAGCTCGCTATGGAAGAATCAGACAGCTTTCCTGAGGCAGCGAAGATTTTACAGAGAGACTTCTACATTGATGACTGTATGTCTGGAAGTGCGACCGTCGAGGACGCGTTAGACGCTCAAAATCAACTCATCAACCTTCTACAAACTGGAGGGTTCCAGCTAAGAAAATGGTGTTCGAATCACCCCCGACTACTTGAAGCAGTTCCTTCGGAGTGGCGAGAAACCCAGCTCCCACTTCAACTAGAAAATGGGGAAAACATTGAGACATTAGGCTTGCTTTGGCATGCTGTTAGTGACCAACTGCATATCGTAAACGGCAACTTACAACTACGCAACCCAGTAACAAAACGGAAGGCACTATCTACAATAGTTTCAATATACGACCCACTTGGGCTAGTGAGTCCAATCATCATCTCCTGCAAGTTCTTCTTACAGCAACTGTGGCAGCTACGTCTAGGGTGGGATGAAATTTTACCACCAGAGCTACTTCATCCTTGGCAGAAATTGTGCGGCGAACTTCCACATCTCAACCAAATTCGGATCGACAGACTTGTATTGGCAATGGGAACTCCGTTGAACATACAACTGCATGGTTTTTCGTATGCATCTCAGAAGGGATATGGTTGTTGCATTTATCTTAGATCTGAAACTCTTGATGGAGACTGCGTTACGAAACTGTTGAGTGCTAAATCCAGAGTTGCACCATTGAAGCGGGTTTCTCTACACCGTCTAGAGTTGTGTGGAGCCCTACTTTTATCTCGACTGTTTAAGGTCAACTCAATCCTAAACCTGAATGTCACTAGCGTTCATCTCTGGACAGATTCGACAATAGTTCTTGCATGGATTGCAGCGTCTTCCAACCGCTGGAAGTCGTTCATTGCCAATCGAGTTGCGGAAATTCGGCAAAACACGTCGATTAGAGACTGGAAACACGTTGCCTCAGCTGATAACCCTGCTGACATGATTTCTCGGGGGGTCACTCCAGAAACTCTCATTTCCAACGCCATGTGGTGGAACGGACCGTCGGTCGTGGCTTATGAAGCATTCGGCATCCTGGCCTACATCAGACCCTTTATTAATACCTCAGGACGTCCCAGAACAGAAAAAAACTGTTGTTAGCCTGATAGCAGCTCAACCTCAAGATGATTTCTTGAGGCGATTCTCCAAGTTAACGCGTCTCACGAGAGTAACGGCATATTGTATCAGATTTGCCGCAAATGCCAGATGTCCTCGCAATCAAAGAAAAACGGGTGAATTGGAGTTCGAAGAACTGCGTGTTGCATTACATGCATGCATCAAAATAGCCCAAGCTTCAGAATATGGTCCAGAAATTAACGATCTTCGGATGACAAGGGCCATTAGTAAAGGAAGCAAGTTAATACCTCTGAATACTTTCCTCTGTGACCAAAAACTCCTTCGAGTAGGTGGTCGACTACAACAATCTGATCTTCCGTTTAACCAGAAACATCAGATAATTTTACCGCCAAGGCATCACCTAACTAAACTGATCATTGAAAATGAACATCTACGCCTGCTTCATGCTGGATGTCAACTACTACTGTCGTCGTTACGTGAGCAGTACTGGATACCTAATGGCAGGCGTACGATTCGTCACATCATTCATTTTTGTATTATCTGCCACAAACTTAAGGCAAAAAACGCTGAACAACTAATGGGTCAACTGCCGAATTACAGAGTACCTCCAGTCAATCCATTTATCCACTGCGGAATCGACTACGCGGGACCATTCTACATAAAGGCAGGCTCTCGCAAAACCAGATCCAAAACCAAGTGTTATGTAGCACTCTTCGTATGCCTTTCTACTAGGGCAGTGCATCTAGAGATTGTCAGCAGTATGACTACCCATGCCTTCATTGCTACTCTAAGGCGTTTCATATCCCGTAGAGGCAGGCCATCCCATGTGTTTTCTGATAACGGCAGAAATTTCGTTGGAGCCAATAGGGATCTGGAGGAGATAAGAAGATTGTTCAACGAGGGGCAGCATCAACGTGATCTATCAATCTTTGCAAGCAGTGAAGGAATTCAGTGGCATTTTATTCCTCCTCAAGCTCCTCACTTTGGAGGAATATGGGAGGCAGGTGTCAAATCTTTTAAACACCATCTTCGGCGAGTGATGGGCACTGCATACCTTACCTTCGAGGAATTGTCCACACTCACAACCCAGATCGAAGGATGTCTCAATTCGAGGCCTCTAGTCCCGGCATCCGATGATCCTGACGACCTAGTTGTCCTTACCCCTAGTCACTGTCCCATTGGCCGACCAATCACTGCACTACCCCAACCTGATCTGAGTAATGTGCGTGTAAGCTTGCTTTCCAGATGGCAGCAAATCCAAAGACAGTTCCAAGGATTCTGGAAGGCGTGGTCAACCGACTACTTGTCCCATCTACAACAGAGAGGAAAATGGAAGAAGGAAGGGCGCAACGTCCAGGCAGGCACGCTGGTGATCGTGAAAGAAGACAAACTTCCCCCACTGTGCTGGAAGCTTGCAGTGGTTGATCAGGCCCACCCTGGAGCTGATGGACTCGTACATGTTGCCACTATACGTACCTCTTCCGGTACATTCAAGATACCCATTACAAAACTTTGCCCACTTCCCATGCCAGACAACGGCATTTGTGAAGGTGGTGTTTTGACTAACTAACTATGTTCAGTGCTTTGTGTTCGTTTGTTTGTTGGTGTTATATTTCAGGTGACTGTTTGTTGGAAAAAAGTGTTAAACTCTTTTTGGCGGGCGGCATGTTTAGGAACAAGTGTTAAACTGTTCGCTAAGCCTCTAGTCGCCTTTGTTGGGAGTCCCGTTATTCCCTGGCCGCGAGGGGTCTGCTACCCTACCTCTCGCCGCTCCCCAAGTACGGTACATTCCTTCGCCAGTGTCACAATTGTGCTCAAGCAAGTCACCACGGGGTGAAAGTGCTGCAGACCTGCTGCTATGCAATCTCGGAAAACTATATCGAACGAGTGACAGTGTATTAATTGTATCAACATGTAATGTATATAACTGTATAATATAGGCTAATATAATTACTTAAATGTTCCACAGAAGTCCAGTGATTTGAAATCCCAGCACTATAAATTACAGTCCACCAGAGTATATTCTTCACATTTATTATCAAACTTTCTTCAGTCATGTTATCTCATGTACATAGGTGTCTGTGTGTATGTATGTAAGAATTTGGTAGGAGGTGAATGATTCCTTCATTTGGGTAGAATACTGGCCTTCCTCACTTCTATTACAGGCAAATGCTGGGATAGTACCTAAATTAAGGCACTTCTATAACAGGCAAATGCCGGGATGGTATCTATATACAGTCTCTTATACTCCAAGCAAATGCCAGGATGGTTCCTATATTAAGACACTTCTACTCCATGCGAATACCAGGATGGTACCCATATTAAGGCAATTATACTCTAGCCGAAAGCCAGGATGGTACCTATATTAAGGCACTTCCTCTCTTGGCGAAAGACAAGAAGGTACCTATATTAAGGCACCTCTATTACAGGCAGATGACAGGATGGTACCTATGTAAAGGCACCTCTACTCAAGGCGAATGCCAGGATGGTAACTGTATTACGGCACTTCTACTCTAGGCGAATGCCAGGATGGTACCTATATTAAGGCACTTCTACTCTAGGCGAATGCCGGGATGGTACCTGTATTAAGGCACTTCTACTCTAGGCGAATGCCAGGCTGGTACTGTACCCGATATTACCCAGCAAAACCAGGTGAAATCCCTCGATGACAGCTGGATCGTAGAACCTGAAAATCCCCGGCTAGAAAAACCTACAAGTCCTACCATCAAGTACAGGAGTAATAGGGTAATCAGTTATCCTAACAGGTTGTATTAAGAATGACCATGGCTTCCGAAAAATGACTAGCTCTTGAACACATAAACTCCTCAAAAAGAGAACTATCTCAAAGAGTGGCATACCCTGAAATTACCAAGCAATGACCTTCTTAAAACGACCTCCCATCACTTTGATAAAATATCACGCAGTAAAGTTAAAAATTAGAAAAACAAAATTTATTCATGAAAGGACATGACATAAATAAAAGTAAAACACTGTCGTTGAAACTACCAATAATTCAGTCATGAAATTCTGTCAAAAGAAATTCCGTGAATAAATTGTAAATATCACCTCCAAAGTGGGGTGATCGTAATTGGACATAACATCCAATACAACAACAAAATCAATTATGTCGATCTCAGAATAATAATTATCTCTTTAAATAATAGACTGGATATTGGACAAACATGATTAAGCACCTAAGAATTTTGAATGTAATGTCAGTGATGATATTATAATGCTGTGGCATTTCTCAAATGTTATATACAATATTATACAAAATGTATACGTGATTATGTTTTTGGACACACTAAAATGACCCAAATACTGACTTGGATCATATCATTCGCATTTGTTATATTCGTGAATTCGTGCTAAATATTTCTTAATTCAGACTAGATTTCACTAAGCGATCAAGCTAAGTAAAATTACTTGTCAACATTCATGTTTAATAGAAATAACATGATCTTAATACATTTGTGAAGGCTTCATTATACAGCTGTGGTAATATAATTCGATAATCCACACAACGTAACCAAACATTGCTCATAATTAGTTAATATAAACACGTAGGTCTGATTCAGCAATACATAAAAGCTGACTATGTCTCTACGGACATGAATTACACAAAAACCCACCTGGGTTTATAATGCACCAAACACCGGGTGTTAGACTATTCAGAGTCTAATAATGATTGGCACTCACTGGCTCACAGGCTCCTACTGGCTCGATCTTCCATACAAAAATCTTCACCAAGCATTAAAACACAAAACAGCATTATAAGAAAATATATGCCTAATATATGCAACTGTGCATCACAATATAGGGGACCACAAAATCACATAATGATCTGCACTACACCTTAAAATAGGTGACCACAAAATCATGTAATGATCTGCATTACACCTAGAAATAGGTTAAAACAACTTTCAAATGCCTGTTAATAAATTAAGTTGCTTTCACAAAAAACCTATATTCGTGCTTGAAAATATACAACTAAACTGTAGCACGTTGTTCATCAATATGGAATCAAAATATTCCATTAGCCTGCAAATCTTGCCTTACAAAAAGTTTACATCATGTGTTATGCTTATATAATGACTTAAAGTCTTTCCATCCTGGGAATAATTTATTCAAAAACTTTGATGGTGATCATAAATATGCTGCACTAATACCGCATACTATTGCATTAAAAGCAATTATTTACTTTACATTAATTAAATATTCATGTCTCAGCATGATATCAAATGCTAAATTCCACTCAAATTAATGTCAAATAGAAAGTTAAAATGATCCTTCCTCGAACTAGGATTACCTCCAACTTCGGTGAGTTCGGAAATATTAATAGATAACACGTACACCAAGAACGCAGGTCAACTTCGATGGCTAAGTGCTTTCCATAAAATAATTCAGAAAAGTGAATCAAAACTATCAAGGCAATAAGCATCGAAAGCTTCCTAATATCAAATCGATGTGTGGAAAAACTAAGTTCCTCATCCAAAAAACGCGGTAGAAATATCGAAAGTGTACATGGAAATATTTACAAGCCACAAGACAAAGTCTGTCAGTTGTCTGAACACTGTTAAAAGAAAAGGCAATAAATATTATCTATACTAATATAATAAAGCTGAAGAGTTTGTCTTTATGTGTTTGTGTGTTTGTGGGTTTAAACGCGCAAATCTATGGAACTACCGGTCCGATTCGAAAGAATATTTTTTATATGATAGCCAGATTCAAGAGGAATAGTTTAGGCAATGTTGCATTAGGCTACACCTCTCAGGTAACCTTAAAGATTGATTTTTGTTCAGTAAGTCGCTAGAACAAGCGATCCCGAACTGCTCTATCCGCATGCGCTGGGGGTTATGGTTAGTGATACGTACACCGTTTCACCGATCTCAACCAAAATTTGTATACTAACCCTTTGGAACCCTGCGAGTAACACCGTCTAGGTGAAATTTATGACAGACCAGTCCATTCCCTGCATTTAGGCCCTTTGTTACTGTGCCCGTTCCGTTGTGGTATGCGACGACCCAGCTGACATAGCATCGCACACCAAACGTTACGGCACACACATGCACTGAAAATATCAAATGAAATCAGGCTTGTGTCGGAATCCAGGAAGAAACAAACTAAAAAAAATAATCAGCTAAGGGTAGCAGGAGACGAAGTGTCTCAGGGTCGTTTACGAGTGAAAGCAACATCAATTATGAATTATCCGCCTGGATTCCCATCATTCACAACCTTTCAGGATAAGCCTTAATTTACCAGGAAAAAGGACATGAGGAAAGATAGCATCGTGACAACATTTTAAAACAAACTTAAAAAATTATTAATCTTGGTTTGGTCAATGCAAAAAAAGTCAAAGGAAAATCCTACCTAAGAATATGGTGGATAAGAACTGTTAGGATGAAATGTTCATAGCAAGTCCAACCATTTCTCCTCAAAATCTATGTTCACATGTTAAAAAGATCTAAAAGTTTTCTTGGGCGCTCAGGATCACCGAAGCACCAACACTTGAAAAACACGACACTCATGACCTCTCAGCTCTATCAGTGTTTAATCGTTAACATGGATTTCATGTGAACTGGAACATAATTATTTAAAGACGCATATATTCTCTAAATGAGTCATGTTGAGCGTTGGTTTATGCAAAAGACTGTTCGCTCTTATCACTATATTTGCAAGTAAATTTTATAATATATTTTAATCAAAATCAATAGTGTTCAGATGTCAATGATCAATCTAGTCACTTAAATTACGTACATTTCTTAAATCCACTATCGATCATTGTGACTATCTCACAATCCTCATGTGAGGAAATTCATGAAATTCCATCATATTGTTTTTAATCATTATATTAACCATCTCGAAATCGTTATCATTTAATCGTCATCATCGTTCTTTAATAATCTGAATCATTATCATAATTTTCACTTATTATTATTATTACAATTTATTCAGACGTTATTACTATTTAATTTATCTCATCTCAGCAAGCAAATATCAGATCGAATTATTTATGATAAATTTTATGTCCAGAGCGTATCAATAAATATATTAGAAAATCAGCATAAGTTGTTTCAGAATCTCCAGAACTCTCAACAAATCAGCTTTCGGAGGTGTCATAAGATTTTAACATTTACCAGAGTGCCCGAATATATGTAATCAAATTACTTCAAGGATTGAAGTTATCTTGCACTCAAGAACAAAACTAACTGCCACTATCATAAGTGCCAAAAATCCACGATATCAGGATGCTATCATCCAACAGAAAATCTTAAGAACCGCAGTTCATCCACAAACATTACCTCATTAAAATCATTAAACCACTCAATTAAATTCAATACAACATTATTACCATAATTCCACAACAAATCATTCAGCACTCGGCTGGACCTACAAATTAGACTGGGTTCGCTCGAACCAATCAGTCATATCTCATAACTAGTGGCAATACTCTCATAACAAACTGGCAAAACTCCACATGAATCCGCACTCAAATAAGCATCTCAATCTATGAACTGGTCCTAATTATAAGGGCTACTGACCCCTCAAGCCTGTGGTCAAACAACTGTGTTAACAACTCCGAAAAACAACAAGTAAATCACTGAAATAAATCTGAATGCGCATAAAGCATGAATTAAATTCATAAATATTACTGCTCTGGATTAAATCCTCCAAGAGAAAAAAATCGCCTGTCGGTAAAATTCATTCAAAATACAGGACAAAAATTTCATATTCCACATGGCTTATTCACTGCCTGAGATTTACGTCTGAATCGAATACATTCCATTAGAAGAAATAATAATAATCTGAAAAATCCCAGATTGCTTCAAACAAACGAAGTTCAAAAGAACTGCTGAATTTATTAAATTACCATACTCAAAATAAATCAAACAGGATCATGACAAAACTATTGGATCAATTCAAGAATTACTACAGTGTAAACCTGCTTACATTTATACTCGACTGAAACCTGACACCAAAGTGTGCCCTGAATTAACATCGCCAATAAAGAAAAAAATATCAATCAAATTCCTACTAACACATTGTAAAAGACTAGAAACGGTTATGTTCTGACACTGCATGACGTCAGCTGCATGCCTTCATATCCACGAAGAAAAATCTTTTTCACTCACATCTGAACAAAATCACGGTAACACTTGCCCTATTACACGTATGTGCTCATGTCTACATCATATCAAGGAAAAATACTCATGTGTGCGCTTACAATACCTGGTTGTTGAAACAGCTGCTTTAATGATTAATTTCCAAAGATCGTCGAGTACCCTCAAATTTGCAAAGACTTCTCGGAAGATCGACGCATTCTCCAACACTTCTAGAGATCGTCGACATCGAATGCCTCACCTCGAATTTGTACGCTCCTCACTCGGGTTGATTTTGGGACCGCCACTCCGCTCTGCCATAATGCCTCTTCTATGTTTAGTGCCCCATATTAAAGTTGGAAGTGTCCATGTTGTAAAGAAACTCGACAATATTCCGTAAAAGCATTTGATTGTTCATCGTGAATGGATGTCCCATTATATTGTCCACAATGTTCGCCACTGTTCCAGAAGTGTACGCTGAAGTCAGTGTATAAATGCACTGGAGGTTTTATGTTAAAGTGTCGAAAGAAAATTTTATGTGAAATGTGCAAATTATTTTCAAACACGCTGTGGTCGTGTAAGTGTTCACTTTGTAGGCACATGAAACAATGTTCAAGTCTGAAGTTATTGTCTATATCCACTTGACTAATCTATGATTCATTGTAAAGTTCCGACAACTCGTCGTCGCTTGTGTCCATTTGACTAATAGAAGAGCTGTAAAGTCCCGACAATTCGTGGTCGCCTATGTTCATTTGGCTAATGGATGAATTGTAAAGTTACGACACTTCGTGGTCGCCTAGATTCATTTGGCTGATGGATGAATTGTAAAGTTCCGACACCTCGTGGTCGCCTAGGTTCATTTGGCTAATGGATGAAGAACTGTACCTTGAAATGTAACGTCTAAATCTCACCAAGTTATAAGCTTGTAAATGCATGTTATATTGAACGTTGTGTTACAGTAAGAATGCATTCTGTAAAGTCGCCTGTGCATGTCCGTGAACTGAACTAGATTTAATGAAACCAGTCATATCAACTGCCTCAACATGCTGTGATAAACCTTGCTATATAATACGCAAACTCGGTTAAAATCATGCTGTTACTTCGATTACACAAAGTTTTCTGTATCACACGGGTACCGTCAAGTTATGAACTGTAGACTAGCTTGTTCGAACCGATGGTATTCAGCACTAGATAAAATGAGTTCACTCACTCGCACAACGAAAGAAAACAAGTTACTCCCTCGCACGAAGAAAGACAAGTCACTTTCTACGGCGAGCCGGTCAAGGACTCTTTCTCACCCGTCCTTCTCCTCTTTCTCCTTCAGCACGTGATCAACCATCCCTGCCGCGGTTGGGGTTGCATCACGCCCACTCTGACGTCACATACTCAGCGACTGGAGCGCCAAATACGTAACTCTACAAAGGGTTTCCAAATATAGTAAACAATATTAAATGAAATTCTCCTTTTCTCTTCTGCTATTCCTGGAGGTATGGAATTAATAAAATAATATAAATAAATGATTTCCTTGCGTGTCATGATCTGATGTGTCGCTCCCTCTTGCCAAACTTCCAGAGAACCCAAAATTTCCATCGCTATCACATTCTCACCAGACACATACTTTCAACATGTCACCGTAGCCGATAGTCCCAAGCTCATATCGGGTACAGTACAAATCTACACCTTTTCACCGATCTGAACCAAAATTTGTATACTTACCCTTTGGAACTCTGCGAGTAAAACTATTTACATGAATTTTCGGACAGACCACTCCATTCCCTGCATATAGGCCCTTTGGCACAAATATACACCGTTTCACTGATATGAACCAAATTTTGCATACTTACCCTTTGGAACCCGACGGGAAACACTGTCTGCTTGAAATTTCGAACCGACCACTCCATTCCCTGCATTTAGGCATTTCATCACAAATCTACACCGTTTCACCGAACTGATCCAAAATTTGTATACTTACCTTTTGGAACCCTGCAAGTAACACTGTCTGCATGAAATTTTGGACATACCACTCCATTTCCTGTATTTAGGCCCTTTGGCACAAATATACACCGTTTTACCGATCTGAACCAAATTTTACATACTTACCCTTTGGAACCCGACGAGTAACACTGTGTGCTTGCAATTTCAGACCGACCACTCCATTCCCTGCATTTAGGCCATTTATCACAAATATGCACCGTTTTACCGATCTCATCCAAAATTTGTATACTTAACATTCGGAACCCTGCGAGTAACACTGTATACATGCAATTTTGGACATACCACTCCATTTCCTGTATTTAGGC
This sequence comes from Meconema thalassinum, assembly GCA_946902985.2. Taxonomy (NCBI): domain Eukaryota; kingdom Metazoa; phylum Arthropoda; class Insecta; order Orthoptera; family Tettigoniidae; genus Meconema; species Meconema thalassinum. The sequence goes on along the minus strand of OX336389.2, from coordinate 733,912,202 downwards.
CCTTTGACACTAATCTACACCGTTTCACCGATCTGAACCACATTTTGTATACTTAACCTTTGGAACCATGAGGGTGACACCGCTCTCTTTAAATTAGGCCCTTTGTCATAAATCTACACCGTTTCTCCTATTTGCACCAAATTTTACATTCACTCCGAAACCCTGCTGGTAACACTGTCCACTTGATATTTTGGACAACGCTCTCCGTTCCCTACAATTAGAATAACAAACAAACTGATCTTGAAAGCCAAGTATTAAGGCCCTAGAATCATTCATGTCCGTAGTAGTGTAACTGTAAGAGTATTTTAATAAGTCTATTGTTGACTGGCAATTCAGGCTGCATCACGTCGCCCCTACCTGTGTTCTGGTGCAGAATTGCGAAAATAGTTAAATCTTGCCCTGCTTATAAATTGCAGTTACGGGGAGTAATTAGTACAAAATGATTTCTTTTGTCCCTTAAAACAGTTATCATGAAATTATTATGCTTCTTTATAAGTGCAATGGTGTTTGTGCAATACATTAAGGTTATCAGCGTTGGTGCTTCCAAATTTACCTTCATTTAATCCGAAACATATCATTGACCGCAGTGTGGTGATAAATGACACTATTGCTACCTCAGTAGCTCGGGACAGCCAACGTTTTCCAAAGAGTTCTGATTATTTTCCTACGGCGCTATGCGACAAAAGGCGACACAATTGGTCTCTTCATTTCTAACAGCCAATGGGATACATGCCCAAGGAAGTTTCTTTTAATTCACTTACTCCTCTTTCTAATAATTTTTTTATTTGTTTGTAAATTACATATGTCAGTGCTATAGTAGTAAATAGCTGTTTCCCTATTCATAATTATCATTATTATCATTACGGGAAAATTACCTGAATGTTACGACCATTATACTGCACTACATTTAACCACACTACAACAATCACCACCACCACTACCATCACTAAGTTATATTTTTAAAATATGTTTTTCTGTTAGTTTAAGTATCATGTGCCAGTTCTGTAGTAGTTCATTATCATCCACAACACAAAGAAATCCACCGGGCGAAGCCGGGCACTATTGCTAGTTCTTATATAAAAGTCTGGAGATCTTCCAAAAATGGTTTTCTTGACATGACAATATGCATATCTAATTAATTTACTACTATGAATTTACTCGAAATTAATCATCAAATCTACAAATTACACAAGGGATGAATTCATTAAGTGAACAATATTCCCGGATATACAACAACTCAGTTTTGAAAGAAACATCGAACCTGATAATTATGAATAGGGAAACAAGTATTTACTAACTATAGTACTGACACATGTAATTTACAAACAAACCTACTACTAAAGAAACTGTGGCAATTGTGATTGCTAACAAATGCTCCACTAAGCTATAATAAATGAGTTTTCTTGTCAGTACATTGCGTTGCATCTGGAAGCGTTGTAAATAGATATATATTTGCCATACTAGTCTCCACGCTAGAAAACGACAGAGTATTCTTCCTCCCTAGACCTCCAACTCGAACCCAGGAACACACCGCACTCGATCTGCTGTCGGGCCGGCTTCCGTTCCCCCGTCGCTCAAGTGAGTATCGCCCGCACATACTCGTGGAAACGCGCAGTTCCAAGCATAGTTCGTCATAATTTTACAGCCCGTAATAGCATTCGCAAACAACCACTAACGCATTCCATGCAAGGAATTGTTTCCTCACTGGATTGTACAGTTTGTAGATTGTGCGCTTCATCTCGCTAATGCCTCACATGCAGTTACCCCATACTATTAGCCTGACATATTTGGAGATACTAGTTCAATGTAAAAGTTCCCCGCTGACGCCTCGGTCAGAAATATGCCTTTTAAAATTGGCATAATCCACTGGGAAAATAGTCTCAATACTGGCATGTGTTCTACCCAAGAATGCACAATACCATATTTCGTGAAAGTTTCCACACTGTTTCACGTATTGGCGGCTTAAACCATCAACACCAATGGACATGAAAATATCAGTCCGCGTGTCATATAAAAACTGTTCCTTCTGTCCGAAATCGACAAGTTGCACATGGGCTTAACACGTTGTTTAAACTCCATTGCTTTGCTTTGCTTTGCTATAACTGAAGTAGAAATTGTCACAAGTTTTACACGTTCACTCGCGACTATGCGATTATCTATCCGGCAAAATACGGCTCGCTTCGCGGTCACACTGTTACCGTGATTTGCCGGAAATATACATGAAACTCTTTCTAGCAGACGGGCCTAGCCGGAGAATGTGCTAGCCGACTGTCAAAGTAGACATTACAAGCGGAGTGATACAAGCTCTCTCTTTGCACGCTGCCGTGGGAGAAATAATCCCCTCTCCACTCTGTCATATATTGTTTTTTTATTTAATTAATAATTATTAGATACAAGCATGATAGGTCATTTTACACTAATATTTTAACAATTTCAAATAATATTAACAAAAATAACAACAATAATAACAGGTAACAATTGGCAGTGATGGCAGCAAGGGATAAATCTCGGAAAGACGCAGTGAATGAGTGGGGTAGTGGGTGGTTAGGAGGGTGAGGGGGTAGAAATTGAGGATGAATGGGATCTTCTAATGTTTTGTTGGAATGTTCTATAGGGAGAGAATATGTCAATATTTGGAAGGGAGTTGCTAAGGGTTGGTAGACGGTGGAAGATAGAGCGCTTCTGTACATCAAGACGTGGGAGAGCTATGTGGTGTAAATGGTTCTGACGAGTTGAACGGGAGGGAACATGGAGTGGGATGTAGCTTAAGAGCATGTTACATTTTGTGTAACCATTCATACTTTTATGTAAGAAACACAGGTCAGTAAATTGTAAGCGTCTTCTCAGGTCAAGTACATTGAGCTGATTTAGAATGTCGGATCTGACAAACTGCCTTAGTGAAGGATTGCGAGCTTTGATTATTAATATGCAGAAATTAAAGACACTGTTCAATTTAGAAATATTGGTTATAGCCTAAGTAGACCAAATTGGAGAAGAGAAATCTAGGATAAGGAGAACATATGTAGTGAAGTATAATTTAAGTGCAGTGAGGTCTTTAATTTCAGTGAATCTGTATAGAATGCCGTGACTGCGCGTTGCGCGAGATTTGATGTGGTCAATGTGGGGAGAGAATGTCAGTTTATCATCGTGAATAATACCTAAATCTCTTACCTGAGAAACCGTATCCAATTTATTTCCACATAATTTATAGTCCGCTTGATTTCCAGATTTCAGTAGTGAGAAAGAGACTTTGAAGCACTTTTTGGTATCTCATCGTTATCAACTGTAGCTTGGATTAAATACATTTTATTACTTCAATTCACTTGCTAGCTTCCAGTTTACATGTAAAATAGATTTCTGCTATTAAAATACCTTTTCTAACGTCTTCGAAACTTTGTAATGAACAGTAGAAGCATCTCTCAAGCTGGGGTCGATGCGAGACATTACGTCATTGATAAATTCATTGTTTGGCTAGAGCTCGGCCATCCATTTGGAAGTCTTCGTTGACTGCCATATCGAAACGAATGACTCTCTCTAACTATATTTCAGCTGCGACAATGACTTGTCAAGTGTCTGCAACTACGTCACTCCTCGCGACATCACTGTACACATTACTTGTACTAAAAACCTTCCAAAAAACGGTACATCTCCCCACTGGTCTCAAATAAGAGTCACCTTAGCTTTTATTTGCACCAAACTAGGCAATTGCGACATATGTATCGTTATTTTTTATCTAACCCTTAAACAATCTTCTCTACGAATCTTTTAAGGCTTTTAGCATTGAAACGTCCTATGATATCTCTGACATCTGTGCTTACAATCTCGTAGCAGTTATTTCCATAGGCTCTCGCAATCTTATAGGGGCCATGAAAGACATGTGAAAATGTTGTGTATATCTTCTTTTTCACATCGGCCTTTTAGGGTTTCTTAATGAGAATGAGTTCATTCACTTAATTCTTCTCTGCCGCTTCTCGGCTGCTGCCATCAGTCTTTCCCTCGCTGAATGTACCCTTTCTTGCACTGTGGGCTCAGTGTCTTTGGGCATGTATCTCACATTTTCTGTCCAAGCTCACTCTGGATTTCTGTTTAAATGGAATTTTCATGCGGATGTATGTCAGCGTCAGTCTTCAATTTCTTCGTGAAATTGGCTTTTTTTCCTTTCCTTTGTCAGAAGTATTTTCCTGACTTCTGCCCTCACCACTTGTACCGGGTTGCGATCGATCTTGACTTTCATCGTCCCTCTTCCGTGGACCTATCTCACCCTCTCTTGAGCTTATCTTGTTGTTTCCTTCTCTCATACTCCTCTATTCTGTAGTCTTATATCTGGAGTGACCTTGGTTCTGTCGGTTGTCTTCCTGATTTCTGTTATACGGAGTTTCTCTCCGATCTCTATTGTATTGAGCTTCTCTTCGATCTCTGTTATGCGGAGCTTCTCTCCGATCATTTTGGTTATATCTACTGTTATAAAAGTTCCTGTCGTCGTAACGACGTTGCCAAGTTTTGTAACGATAATCTCTACGTTGGCCATCCCATCTCCTATCGTTCTGATAGCTATTTCGGATCGGGCCTGTCCTATTCTCGTTCCTTGGTTGGGGCCGGTTGGTTTGTTGTGTACGGTTCATCATGACAGAATTTATGGACTTGGATTCCTGTCTAGAATTCTTAGTGATCGTCGACTGCGCCATTAGACTAATAAGGTCTAAACGACTTAGTAAATCATCCATCGATGCTAAAGTCGAGATTCCAGAGGTAATGAGTAATTTTCTCATATCGGCAGGAAGTTGTCGCGATATGGATTCTACTAATTCAGCCAGTGATAAAGGTGGCTGAAGAAACCGAAGTTTTGCCAACTGGCAAGCAAAGTATTCCGCATAGCTGGTCGGTCCCGCAGTAGCATACTTCCTCGAATAAATTTCGGATCTGATGTTCTGTTAGACTTCCTTTGACCGAAAACGCTAAATTAATGCTTCTGAAAAGTGCTCAAAGTCTCCAAAAGTTTATCTGAATGCTTTAAAACATTCTAGTGGTGCATCAGACAGAAACCACTCTACGACGAGTAGTTTTCGTTCATATGGCACGTGGGATTCCACAAAATAATCCTGGATTCCTTTAATAAACCCTATAGGTGTGGTTCCGTCTAAGTTGTTGAACTTTCTGGGCTTATCTTCAAAGTTCCTAATTATGGTTATATTTGATGCCCTATCTGACGATCTTGTGATGTAACCACTTTCACCTACGTTGGGATTCCCAGAATTGAAATCTTCCCCGCGAGGTTGAAATTCTGGCATGCGAGGCGGAACCCTATTCGATTGTTCCATCGGAATAAATTGAACAGAGGCTGGAGCGTTAGGAGATTCCTGGACGTCAGGTCTCCTCCTATCCTGTACTGTGTTATCTGGCTCATCTATTGTGACCCTAAAATCGGTATTTATTAGCAAACACAATTGGTCCTTAAGTGTATCTAAATCGATATTTCCTTCCAAATTAATACTTTCAAGACCTTTCCGAATCTCATTGATTTCGGAAGTTTCTTATCCCTAATCTCATTCAATTCAATCTGTCCCTGATCAATCTTAAATTCTACGGCTTTAATTCGCTTCTCTAAACCGGAAACATCGACTTGCCTATCCTGAATAACATCCAACCTTTTGCTTAAATCAGTCCTTACGTCTATTATTTCCTTGTTAGCAGTGGAAAGTTTTATGGCAATACTTTTATCTATTTCAGATCTAGCATCCTTAAAGCTATCCTCATTTATCTTAACAAGATTCTTTTCACAAGAATAAGATTTTCTTCAATAAGTCTTTAAGATCTATGTCAAAGTCTTCTTTTATCAATTTAGTGTGTACTTTTACCTGAGTGCTCATTTCACCCTTCAAATGCTCCAAACACTTTTGCGTTTGACTGGTGTCGTGAGTAAATTGCAACTCTAGTGCATCAATATGATCTTTACTTTCCTTTTTACCCCTTTCGAAATCTAATTTGATATCGCTACGAAAATCGGTATTAGACCGTTCCATTTCTGTTAATTTGGCCTCTGTGTAAGCTTGACTTGACTCGATCTTGTTAATCTGAGCCTGGATCTTATTTTGTTTTGACTCAATCTGACAGACGTCATTCTGGATAGTCTTAACTTGAGTTTGAATTTCTTTTTGTGTGGTTTCGACTAAACCAACATCTGTCCTCAGATCGTTAACCTGTGCTTGCATTGGCCTAACATTAGTGCTAACATCTTTGACAGTCTCTTCTACTTCCTTTTGACACTTTTGAACTTTATTAAGATTAGTCTCTATAGACTGTTGACTAGTCTTAACATTACTAACTTCTGTATTAACATTACTGATTTATGTACGAACATTGCCAATGTCAGTTTGAAAATTAGTCTGAACATTGCTAACTTCTGTTTTAACATTGCCGATGTCAGTTTGAAGATTAGTCAGGACATTATTAATGTATGTTTGAATATTTGTCTTCATAGATTGTTGATTCGTTCTAACATTACTAACATTAGACTGAATTTTCCTAGAACTTTTTATAAGTTCTTTAATGGATATCTGTATACTATCAAGTTCACCCCGGATGCTTTCGGCTACTGGATCCTTTAGATTGTTATGATTTCGTGAAGCAGTTTCATAAATATTGTCGAATGTGTTTTTGTTTGAGATTTTATATTCTCAAGGTCCTGATTGAGATGAAGTAATTTACCTTCAATCATCTCAAACATTTTTTTGAAGTCCGCAAAAGTGACTGCCTGGTTATCAGTCATTATACACAAATACACTCTTCACTAGAAAAAAAACATGGGAAAGCATAACAAAAACATTTGCACACAACCACCATTTGCCATAAATAAGCATATTTTCATTGTCTGACGTTACCTTATAATTAATCTTAAAATACATTCAGAATGTCCAATACTATTCTGAGATTCCCTAAACACATATGTGCGTGACGTTTTAAATCAGTGATGGTCCTTGATTCCACAATAACAACGAAATTAAGTTCCAAGAAACATCCTACCTTAAAGATGACATCAGCAATTATCATCAGCCGGAGTAAAATAGGACTGATCACTTATATGTAACTCACACGTGTATTACAATAAGCGTCTAACTCAACTGAACATGTCAAAGAAGATTACTGTGATTAACTCTCATTGAACATGTTCTAGTCGTTTATCACAAATAAAAAGTGTGGCACCACTTCAATACAATTAGATCAAAATCTGATAATGGTTGCAATACTACATAAATATATCAAGTAGTGAGAATATCCTCGTAATTGGTTTGTTGCAAAGGAATTCCAAAAATTTGTGCCAGAATATTGGTTTAGCCTTATCTATTTGCCTTCACCACTACCACAAAAGAATCACGACGTCGTAATTCGTCCTCTATGTAGCATGATCATAAAACTGGTCTACATTCTCTGGTATTCCAATTTAATTCTAGGCCTACAAAATGGTCGCTAACTAACTAGGGCTCTGGTAATCCAGTTTATTCTCGCATAGACGTTAGGGCACTATATAACTATGGCTCCCTCTCTGGTATTCCAGTTTATTCTGGCCCAAACGTTGGCCGCCATATAACTATGTGCCCGATATTACCTACCAATACCTGGTGAAATCCCTCGATGACAGCTGGATCGTAGAACCTGAAAATCCCCGGCTAGAAAAAACCCAAGTTCTACCACCAAGCACAGGAGTAATAGAGTAATCAGTTATCCTAACAGGTTGTATTAAGAATGTCCACTGCTTCCGAAAAATGACTAGCTCTAGAACACAAAAACTCCTCAAAAAGAGAACTATCTCAAAGCGTGACATACCCTGAAATTACCAAGCTATGGCCTTCTTAACACGACCTCCCATCACTTCGATAAAATATCACGCAATAAGGTTTAAATTAGAAAAACAAAATTTATTCATGAAAGGACATCACATTAATAAAAGTAAAACACTGTCGTTGAAACGACCAATAATTCAGTCATGAAATTCTGTCAAAAGAAATTCCGTGAATGAATTCTAAATATCACCTCCAAAGTGGGGTGATCGTAATTGGACATAAGTTCCAATACAACAACAAAATCATTTATGTCGATCTCAGAATAATAATAATCTCTTTAAATAATAGACATGATTAAGCACGTAAGAATTTTAAATGTAATGACAGAGATGATATTATAATGCTGTGGCATTTCTCAAATGTTATATACAATATTATACAAAATGTTTACATGATTATGTTATTGGACACATTAAAATGACCCAAATACTGCCTTGGATCATATCATTCGCATTTGTTAAATTCGTAAATTCGTGGTAAATATTTCTTAATTCAGGCTAGATTTCACCAAGCGGTCAAGCTAAGTAAAATTACTTGGCAACATGTATGTTCAATAGAAATAACATGGTCGTAATAAATTTGTGAAGGCTTCATTATACAGCTGTGATAATATAATTCGATAAACCACACAACTTATCCAAACATTGCTCAGAATCAGTTAATATAAAACACGTAGGTCTGATTCAGCAATACACAAAAGCTGACTATGTCTCTACGGACACGAAATACACAAAAACCCACCTGGGTTTATAATACACCAAACACCGCGTGTTAGACTATTCAGAGTCTAATAATGATTGGCACTCACTGACCCACAGGCTCTTACTGGCTCGATCTTCCATACAAAAATGCTTCACCAAGCATTAAACCTCAAAACAGCATTATTAAATAATAAATGATTAATATATGCAACTGTGCATCTTAATATAGGTGATCACAAAATCACATAATGATCTGCATTACACCTTAAAATAGGTGACCACAAAATCATGTAATGATCTGCATTACACCTAGAAATGGGTTATAACAACCTTCAAATGCCTGTTAATGAATTAAGTTGCTTTCACAAAAAAACTGTATTCGTGCTTGAAAATATACAACTAAACTGTAGCACGTTGTTCATCAATATGGATTCAAAATATTCCATTAGCCTACAAATCTTGCCTTACAAAAAGTTTACATCATGTGTCAGACTTATATAATGACTTTAAGTCTTTCCTTCCTGGGAATAATTTATAGAAAAATTGGACGGTGTTCTTAAATATGCTGCACTAATTCCACACAATATTGCATTAAAAGCAATTGTTTACTTTACATTGATTAAATTTTCATGTCTCAGCATGATATCAAATACTAAATTCCACTCAAATTAATGCCAAATAGAAAGTTAAAATGATCCTTCCTCTAACTAGGATTACCTCCAACTTCGGTGAGTTCGGAAATATTAATAGATAACACGTACACCATGAACGCAGGTCAACTTCAATGGCTGATCCACTGACTGTCCATTAGGGAAATCCACCAATAAATCCTCGCACACAAAAGCTAAGTGCTGTCTATAAAATAATTCAGAAAAGTGAATCAAAACTATCAAGGCAATAAGCAACGAAAGCTTCCTAATATCAAATTGATGTGTGGGAAAACTAAGCTCCTCATCCAAAAACGCTTGAGAAATATCAAAAGTGTACATGGAATTTTGTACAAACCACAGGACAAAGTCTGTCAGTGTCCTAAAGACTGTTAAAAGAAAACGCAATTAATATTATTCGTATTTAAAAGTCTGGAGATCTTCCACAAAATGTTCTTTTTGACACTGAAAATATGCATATCTAACTAATTACTACTATGCATTTACTCAAATTTAATCATTTAATCTATAAATTACACAAGGGATGAATTAATTAAGTGAACAATAGTCCCGGATATACAACAAGTCAGTTTCGAAAGAAATATCGAACCTGGATTCGTGTATGTCCATTTACACTACTAAAGAAACTATGGCAATTGTGATTGCTAACAAATGCTCCACTAAGCTATAATAAATGAGTTTTCATGCCAGTACCTTGCGTTGCATCTCGAGGCGTTGTAAAAAGGATATATACGAAGTACGTCCAGAAAGTAATTTCCGTTTGGTAATAACATTAAATTGTTTACAGATACAGAAAAATTATTTATTGCACAAAATTCTACAATCCTTAAACTACTTTTCCACATAACTGCGGAAATGTTGCAGGCATTTGTCGTAGCGTGGCAGGAGTTTTTGTATACCTTCTTCATAGACGTGTGCCGCCTGTGTCTTCAACTAGTTGTACGTTCCGCTGCAGCGCAGTTCCGCATACGCGCGGTTGACGCTCTGTATCAAGGAGAAGAAACGTGCGCCATTTGGAAGCGCTGTCAGCCACGTACGCGTTGTTGTGCATGTTTACTCGTACAATGTCGGTGTTGATGGAAAATCCCGCCGCTTGTGAAATCAGATCTGTGATTCGTTTTCTGAATGCTAGGAAAGTGAAACCAATTGAAATTTATCGGCAAATTTGCGAAGTGTATGGACAAAATGCGATGAGTGATTCAATGGTGAGAAGATGGGTCCGACAGTTCAATGAAGGGCGTAGTGAAGTGCACGATGAAGAACGAAGTGGGCGTCCATCTTTGGTTACAGAAGAACTGGTTCACGCGATTGATGACAAGATCCGGGAAAACCGCAGCTTTACAATTAGTGCTCTCGCTATGGATTTTCCCCAAATCTCACGATAACTAATTCATGAAATTGTTACCGATAAACTGAACTTTCGTAAACTTTGCCGACGTTGGGTACCAAAGATTCTTATGGAGCAACGCAAAACAAAACGGATGGGTAGTGCACTTCAGTTTTTGACCCGTTACAATGAAAGTGGCGAAGAATTTCTGACACAGATAGTCACAGGAGATGAAACTTGGGTTTCTTACGACACCCCTGAAAGTAAGCGGCAATCAATGGAATGGAGGCACACTTCATCCCCAGCAAAGGTTAAGCCGAAACAAATCTTGACACCTCGGAAAACGATGTGCACAGTGATCTGGGACTGGAAAGGCATCTTACTCATTGATTTCTTACCGCGTGGTCAAACATTCAACGCAGATGCTTATTGTGAGACACTTAGGAAATTGCGCCGCGCAATACAGAATAAGCGCCGAGGGTTGCTGTCAAAAGGTGTTGTTTTCCTTCACGACTACGCACGACCACACATTGCAAATGTGACGAAAAACCTCCTACAGGGATTTGGCTGGGACGTGTTTGACCACCCTCCGTACAGCCCTGACCTCGCTCCTAGCGACTTTCATCTGTTCACACATCTCAAGTCTTTCCTTGGCGGTCAACACTTCAACAATGACGACGAGCTGAAAGAAGATGTTTTCAACTGGTTGAAGACACAGGCGGCAAACATCTATGAAGAAAACTTGTGCCACTCTATGACACATGCCTGCAAAGGTTCGGCAGTTATGTGGAAACGTAGTTTAAGAAGTGCAGAATGTTGTGCAATAAATAATTTTTCTGTATCTGTACACAATTTAATTTTATTACCAAACGGAACTTACTTTCTGGTCGTGCCTCCTATATATGCCATACTAGCCACCAAGCTAGAATATGACAAAGTATCCTTCCTCCCTGGACCTCCAACTCGAACCCAGGAACACACCGCACTCGATCAGCTGTCGGGCCGGCTCCCGTTCCCCCATCGCTCAAGTGAGTATCGCCCGCACATACTCGTGGAAACGTGCAGTTCCAAGCAATGTTCATCATAATGTTACAGCCCGCAATAGCATTCGCAAACAACCACTAACGCATCCCATACAAGGAATTAATGTTTCCTCACTGGATTGTACAGTTTGTAGATTGTGCGCTTCATCTCGCTAATGCCTCACATGCAGTTACCTCATACTATTAGCCTGCCATATTTGGAGATTCTAGTTCAATGTAAAAGTTCCCCGCTGACGTCTCGGTCTGAAATGTGCCTTTTATAAGTGGCATAATCCACAGGGAAAATAGTCTCAATACTGGCATGTGTTCTACCCAAGAATGCACAATACCATATTTCGTGAAAATTTCCACACTGCTTCACGTAATGGCGGCTTAAACCATCGAAACCACTGGACATGAAAATATCAGTCGCGTGTCATTTACAAACTGTTCCTTCTGTCCCAAATCGACAAGTTGCACATGGGCTTAACACGTTGTTTAAACTCCATTGCTTTGCTTTGCTATAACTGAAGTAGAAATTGTCACACGTTATACACGTTCACTCGCCACTATGAGATTATCTATCCGGCAAAATACAGCTCATTTCGCGGACACACTGTTTCCTTGGCTTGCCAGAAATATATATGAAACTCTTTCTAGCAGCTGGGTCTAGCCGGAGAATGTGCTAGCCGACTGTCGAAGTAGACTAACAAGCGGAGTGATAAATGCTCTCACTGTGCACGCTGCCGTGGAAGAAATCATCCCCTCACCTCTCTGTCATATATCGATCTCATCGATATCAACTGTAGCTTGGATTAAATACATGTTATTACTTCAATTCACTTGCTAGCTTCCAGTTTACATGTATAATATCTTTCTGCTATTAAAATAAGTATTCTAACGTCTTCATAACTTTGTAAACGGCTCTTATTTTCTTAAAAACTGTAGAAACAGCTCTCAAGCTGGGGTCGATACGAGACATTACGTCATTGTTAAATTCATTGATTGGCTAGTGCTTCGGCCATCCATTCGGAAGTCTTCGTTGACTGCCAGATGGAAACGAATGACTCTCTCTAACTATATCTCAGCTGCGAGAATGACATGTCAAGTGTCTGCAACTACATCACGCTTCGTGACGTCAATGTACACATTAATTGTACTAAAAACCTTCCAAAATGAAACGGTACAGTACCTATATTAAGACACCTCTACTGTAGGCGAATGCCAGGATGGCAGCTATATTATGGCACCTCTATTCTAGGTGAATGCCAGGATGGTAGCTATATTAAGGCACCTCTACTACAGGCAAATGCCAGGATGGTACCTATATTAAGGCACCTCTACTCTAGACAAATCCCAGGATGGTACCTATTAAGGCACCTCTACTACTGGAAAATAACAGGATGGTACCTATATTACGGCACCTCTACTCTTGGCAAACACCAGGATATTGAGGCAACACTACTACAGGCAATTGCCAGGATGATAACTCAATTAAGACACTTCTACTGTAGGCGAATGCCAGGATGGCCCCTATATTAAGGCACATCTACTACAGGCAAATGCCAGGATGTTACCTATATTAAGGCACCCCTACTCTAGGCAAATGCCAGGTTGGTACCTATATTAAGGCACCTCTTCTCTAGGCAAATGCCAGGTTGGTACCTATATTAAGGTACTTCTACAACGGGCAAATGCCAGTATGGTAGCTATATTAAGGCACCTCTACTCAAGGCAAATGCCAGCATGGTAGCTATATTAAGGCACCTCTACTTCAGGCAAATGCCAGGATGGTACCTATATTAAGGTACCTCTACTCTAGGCAAATGCCAGGATGGTAGCTATATTAAGGCACCTCTACCAAAGGCAAATGCCAGGATGGTACCTATATTAAGGCACCTCTACTACAGGCAAATGCCAGGATGGTCGCTATATTAGGGCACCTCTACTACTGGCAAATGCCAGGATTGTACCCATATTAAGGCACCTGTACTCTAGGCAAATGCCAGGATGGTAGCTATATTAAGGTACCTCTACTACAGGCAAATGCCAGGATGGTAGCTACATTAAGGCACTTCTACTCTAGGCGAATTCCAGGATGGTAGCTATATTAAGGCATCTCTACTCAAGGTGAATGACAGCATGGTAGCTTTATTAAGGCACCTGTACTCTAGGCAAATGCCAGGATGGTAGCTATATTAAGGTACCTCTACTACAGGCAAATGCCAGGATGGTAGCTATATTAAGGCACTTCTACTCTAGGCGAATTCCAGGATGGTAGCTATATTAAGGCACCTCTACTCAAGAAGAATGACAGCATGGTAGCTATATTAATGCACCTCTATTACAGGCAAATGCTAGGATGGTAGCTATATTAAGGCACCTCTACTCAAGCCGAATGCCAGGATGGTGCCTATATTAAGGCACCTCTACTCTAGGCGAATGCCAGGATGGTACTTATACTAAGGCACCTCTACTACAACCAAATGCCAGGATGGTACTGTACCCGAACAAACGATGAAAGCCGTTTGTTGAATCCGAAGAACAGCTGGATTGTAGAATCTAGAGGTTCCTGGCTAAATAAACCTGAAAATCCTACGTACAAGAGCTACATGGGGGATACCAGTTCTCCAGTTGTGCTTTGGACAATTAAAACTGGGTGGTCCAACTAAATAAGTGCAGAGAACGAGAAATTTACCTTTCTCGGGGCAAATGGGGGTAAATCAAGTGGATAAACTAAACCTTTGATGATCCAAAACACAACCTCTCTTCATAATTTAAATAAATCATTCAAGACGTGTTTACAAAACGAACGAAAATAAATTTATTTAAATAAATATACAAACCAAGAACATTCAACGAAATGATCACAAATAACCCTCTAGGTTCCTTAAAACCAATACTGAACTCGCTTATTAAATAAAACAATGAAATGTTAATGAACGTCCACCTGACGTTAGAAGTTCAGAACTTCTTAAGCGAAAATACAAATTGGATGTTTCTACAATCACACTTAACTTCTCTCCCTTTCCGAAAATACAAATTTTAAACAAATACCGCTGTTAATTGAGCATAAATCCTCCAATTCCTTCTTATTCCTCAACGTTCACTAATTTACAATACTAATTCAATTGATTAAAGGTTGATCTAGCATAAGACCACCTATCCATAATGTTAACAGCCTCCATGTAAACAAAAACATCGATATGTTCCTCGAACGTCTCTCCTCACATGGTCATAAAATTGTTCAATTGCATTCCGAATAATTAAATAAATATTTAATTATTATAAGGAATCCCCAGAATTATTTTTAAATAATTATGGAAATTATAAACAAAGTTTAAATGATTATGAACGTTAATATCACCAAATATTAATTATTTTCACAAATTATTTAATAATTCAAGTAACTAAATTATTGGAAATGTTTATTTAAACGTGTTTTTCCTGAACAAAATATTGCTATAATTATTTATTACGATCAGCTGTTTATCAGTTTAGTTGTTTAGTTAAGTTTGTCACATTCTAATTACTCCTAGGGATTGTTTACAATTAGTTTGGGTATTATTTACAATTATTTACATCACCGAACCCTACATCATTACTGCAATTATCCATTACATTGCTTTCTCTTGCATCAATGCTATTCCACTGCTTTCTCTTGTTACTTAGCGTCAACTCTTGCTTGTTATTAAACAATTACCAATGCCACATTAATAGAGATTCATTTCATAATCTTGCTAATATGGCCGAACAATTAAGTTGAGCTCATACGATAATGTTATAATCCTTGATAAGTTTCAATAAAAATCAACAAATCCATCACTTTCCTGTCCTCTCGCAAGTATTATCCGCCAATTGACATTTGTCAATTCAACTATAAGTCGGTTTAATAATATTAATATACACCAAATATTCTTACTTAAATCTACACTGTTATAACATTTTAATACGTTCCAAATGTACGGTCACAATACGCATATTAGCTTTCTCTTAATATCAATGTTCTATAAACATCATCTTTACACTTCTCGTACAACTATTCTCTCAATAATACGTGTAAAATGCGTATTATGATGCCATAAACTTGCTATCATACACCTACAGCTTCAATTATCCTTTACTTCCTAACATAATACTGTGTTTTCCGTTACAATTCATTATTGGAATTTTTACGTTACTATCCTTTCCTTATAAAAGCTATAATTGTTGTTCACAGTGTATAGCTTCTCAAGATATAAAAATAAATCACAATCCTCGACTTTCTTTAATAGTGATGACAATATTGATTTACTTAACTTGTTAATATGATTTACAATAATGGTTGTTAATATTTTATAATAATAAACATTCATCACACCTCTCTTGTCGTTATCAATTATTTATTGCTATATTGCAATTTTAAGTCAGCAACTGTATTATAAAATATGGTGCAAAACGTTTTTATAGAATCCTCAATAATGTTGATATGTCACGATAGTAGAAAAATTCCTCTAAGATCAATTATTTATCCACCGATAAATAATTATAAATAATTGTAGTTAATTTTCCAAACTTAAAATATGATATCACAATCATGGACAATGTTAAATAGTTCGAATGGATGATATATTTAAGGTAGCTTCAAGCTTGGTATGAATTACACCAAGTATAATTATACTCCTATAATACGTAAATATTCTTCAAATATCGACGATAAAATAGAATGAAACGCCAACAAAATGTTTCATGAGCGAAGAATCTTCCCCTAATCTATGTTTCTTCTTACAATAAATTCCCAATTATAACCATTTTCCGAAATAAATTCAAGGATATTTAAAAACTAAATGAAATTCATTAAAGTATAAACTCGAAGACCAAAATTCAGCAATATCCAACTCGTGGAATGAGATCATCAAACGATGAAATTTTAATTTAACTATCCATAATGGAAAAATATCCTGAAGTTCCACAGGAAAATTCACTGAAGAATAAATTAATAAAAACGTCGAAATGGTTCAAATGCTCTATAATATTCTAACTACTGCAGACTACAACCAACTTCTACGAACGAAGATCACTCTCTACCTTTATGATGAATCTGGCAGACCGTGTGGTAGTATTTACTGAAATGAACAGCAATCCCACACTCAGAGTAACTCATCTTCTTCCTCCTGAAAACTGCATCGTCATGGTTCGAACACGGACCTCCGATCTCGAACGGCATCGTCGGGTTTCGCATCATAACATCTACTTCCTCAGCTTGGCTGTACCAAACTTCACGTTTTGAAACGGGATACCCTGTTTCTCTTCGGATCTGGTAGAATGTTATAAAGACGTGACGGCATGTTTCCGTAATCTAGATGTGAACAGTAGCGTTGCAATAACTGTTCTCCATTCTGACGATTAAATTTTAGTATCGGTTGCTTGATATTCCAGTCCGTCAGTGTACCTCATATTCCTTACGCATCGTGGTTTAAAACTCCATCACGATCGCTTTATAAACGTAGTCAAGCATTCCCCTCAACATTCGAATATATAACATCTCGGAAATAGGCTACGTTTATATCAGATATGATAAATGTCAATGTCCACCGTCAATGTTATCTGAATGAGCATACACAGTCAAGTGCGTCACCCTCCTTTCCAACAAGACCGTTTGCTGGCTCGCTTTATACAACGCACAAAATATCCCTCTTCACACTCGAGATAAGCATTTTTCTTCTTACAGACATTCACTATGAAAACGACTATAAATTTTCAGAATTTCGCCACTATATTCATACAGGATATGTATATTATGTTCCTCTATTGTATTAGTGAACGTTCGTAACTTTAATTCAAACAGAATCTGATATCTGAGTACTTTTGTATTGCCAAATTTCAATCACCGAACACCGCACATGAGCTTGGCCCAAGGGACACACTTCCTTGCGGGTAGGGGAAACACAATTGTCCCGGACGGCTAATTACGGCTTTCTTCGAAACATCGCGCTACACAGGTCCGGCCTACTTGCTCACTCACGTCACAAAGACAATCAAGTCCCTCGCGTCGCTTCCCTCATCGAAACTCATGTCGTGGCGCCTAATGAATATCCGCGCCAATTCGCTGGACTGAATTTTCTCTAATATCCTTATTCATGGTCTCCAAACTTCCTTTCAAAGTTGACTATCACACTTCTAATAAATTTAGACACATTTCCATAGTTCTAAATGTACATTTCCTCTCTTCTTGACCAATTCATCAGCATAAATCTCAGCTCAAGCTTCTCATTAGGGGCGGTAAATCTCTACCTTCTTTGCGCTTCGTGAAACTTGATTAGCCAATCACAGTCATTTCTGCTCGTCACTCTGAGTTGCTATGCTGTTCCTAGAAAAAATACGGCAAGTGACAAGGTTAAATTTTGGCTTGAGGTAGCCATTTTCCTCTCTTAACTGCAATCTGAAACTAACGTTTCTTCATCAAAATCATGATGTTGCCCAATACACAAAAATACTTTAATCTTGGCCAAAATTTACCAAAACACCCAAAATTTCATTCTCGTCATCCTGAGCATCTTGAAATTCGTGTTCAGTACCTATATTAAGGCACTTCTACTCTAGGCGAATGCCAGGATGGTACCTATATTAGGGCACCTCTAATACAGGCAAATGCCAGGATGGTATCTATACTAAGGCACTTCTACTCAGGGCGAATGCCAGGATGATATCTATATAAAGGCACCTCTAATACAGGCAAATGCCAGGATGGAAACTATATTAACGTAATTCTACTCCAGGCGAATGCCAGGATGGTACATATATTAAGGCACTTCAACTACAGGCGAATGCCGGGATGGTACCTATATTTACGTACCTCTACTCTAGGCGAATGCCAGGATGGTACCTATATTAAGGCACCTCTACTCTAGGCGAATGCCAGGATGGTTCCTATATTAAGGCACCTCTACTCTAGGCGAATGCCAGGATGGTGTCTATATTAAGGCACCTCTACTCTAGGCGAATGCCAGGATGGTACCTATATTAAGGAACTTCAACTCTAGGCGAATGCCAGGATGATACCTATTTTAAGGCACCTCTACTACAGGCAAATGCCGCGACGGTAGCTATATTAAGGACCTCTACTCAAGGCGAATGCCAGGATGGTACCTATATGAAGGCACCTCTACTCTAGGCGAATGCCAGGATGGTGCCTATATTAAGGCACCTCTACACTAGGTGAATGCCAGGATGGTATCTATATTAAGGCACTTCTACTCTAGGCGAATGCCAGGATGGTACCTATATTAAGGCACCTCTAATCGAGGCGAATACCAGGATGGTACTGTTCCCGAATTCGGAATGGGATTTTTTGTAAATCCGTCACTACTTTGAATGATAAGATTTTTTTCTACGATGATAAGATTGGAAATACGACGCGGATAGTGAACTGAATCCATGATGGAATAAATGAAGGTGGTAGACTAGCTGTCGAGAGCTAGGGTGGAGTTCATGTTTTGAATATTTTTTTATTTCGATTTGGACTTCAGCGTTTAGTGAATCTAATTATGTGAACTCTGAAGGATGATAACTTTAAATATTCCCATTTTTTTTCCTTCGTCCACATTCATTGATATAGAAAATTTAATTATTAAAAGCATGCTCGTCATTATGCTTCGACACCTACCCATTTGACATTGCTACAGGTCATGCCTGCATTAGATAATTTATGCACACTAGTCATGTGATGAAATGAAAGGTCTTGATAATTAAAAGATAATGAGTTTATCTACAAAAAAAAAGATTGATTAGTGTAGTTGTTTATAAAAAAGAGAGGAGAATTGAATGGAATGTAATAAAATAAATTTAGGATGATAGTTCACATATTCTGTGAACGTCTTATGGCAAATTTTCTGAGAATTAATCATGAAGAATCCCTTTGTGAATAAAAATAATAATAATAATGTAATAATAATTAGTTGTGTAATATCTTTCTAAATAAGCATGACCATGCAAAATGCAGACAGATGGTGGTGAATTAAGTATTCACAGGAGTAGGCAGGCGATAATCTAATCACTATGTAATTGTTGGAGTGAAATACATTGCAAGCATACCATCGAATTGGGAAAGATGGGAACTTTTAGTTGTGATATAATGATCAATGATGAAGTTTTGAAATGTTTGAGAGCTGGAAAAGTGACAAGGAACCAGTTTGGATGACAAAATTTGCGGAGAAAATGTGTTGCCCAATGAAGATTCATTATGCAGTTGAGTGGGAATATTAAGAAAGACGAGATATGATTGGACGTCCAGGGAGGTGGACAACATTTCCGATGGATTTATTAATCCTAGGGTGATTGCCTGTTGCTAGGTGCATGTCTCGGGTTGGTGAGAACCAATGAGAATATTCGAAATATATTAACCGCCAAAGTATTTATGCTATTTTGAGTACTTGTAAAGCATTTCCGGTCTGGATAAATTCAAGAGAATTATTTCAATATTTATCATGAAGAGATTTCCACAGAAATTTGGTTCAGAATGACAGAATTTATAATTAAGTTAAGGAACACCCAATTTACGCGCAATTAAAAGGAGAATCTGGAAGAGAAAATAGGAAGAAGCCATGTCAGCCAGTTTGGAGCAGAGATTCGCTTGTGGACTGTTGAAAAAGGTGGACGCGTTAGTCTAGTGCTCCATGTAGCGGCACAAAGTATTGCATACTTAGTGAAATCAGTGAGAAAAGTAACAGAAATGAAAGCAGGTAATAGCAGAGTCACACGTGAGTACAGTGTAAGAATTACAAGATATGTCAGTGAATTTGGAGGCTGTAAATACTGTATCTAAGAAAGACTGACGCAGTCGCGAACAAAGAACGAACCCAGTATCATGTCGCGTCTATAATTGGTGTTGTTTCAAATGGAAGACAGTAAGAAATTCGTTGCAAATATCGTTAGAAGTGTGAAACTAAGGACAGGGTATGTGCCAAAAATACAGAGTGGAAGTGAACGATTTTCAAGACCAGTGATATATATTGTCGATATGGAAATTCACGCAGAACTGTGCTATAAAGGGACATATGAATTTGTAACGGAGATGATGGAGGCGTGCTAAATATGAAAAGGGAAATGTAGCCTGATATCATGGTCGTGAGAGTGCTTACACGTGACTACGGGTAGACGAAAGTCGAACCGAGGACGCGATATCTACAGAGGCTAAGAGAGAGGCTAGACTACGTTAAACGAAATGATCCGAATAAGAACTATTGAGTATGAACGAGCGATGCCAAGAACTTCCAGTGTTCGAGCTGAAGAACAAGATACAAGAGGAAGCCCGGGGTTCGATCGAGGGTCCGGCAATGAGGAGATGGAAGTTCCCGGTGGGTCGAGCGGAGAAGCCGAGGGGAGCAGCTTGGAGCAAGATCGGGGAACCACACCAGCACGACCGAATCGAGCCGGCGCAGAGATGTGGGGACCGTGGCTTCAAGCAGGGCGAGGCAGGAAGATTCGCAAGGCAAGAACAATGGGACGTAGTGCAATGCGTTTCCATTCACCGTTTGTCAACTATAACTCTACTCAAAGTAAGGGAAGATTTTCTTTTACGTAGTTCGATATGTAGATACTTGTACTAGAAGCATACCTATTAGTCTGTGACCTATTTCGAATTGTTATCTGATATTTTGTAGCGAGTTTAGAAACAACGTTTGATAAATTTACTTTGTCATCTTTGATGGATGTTCAACTTGAAGCTAGTTCATTTTATATGGAAGTTAAATACTGTTCGTCTGGCTGGTAGATGATTAAAATTTAATAGGGGACTATTCGAGTCCCGCGTTCGAAACTTTTTGCATTTTGGATTTTATTCTTTCTTTGATTTTAATTTAGGGATTTTCATAGTCGTCTAGTTTTCACGACTTGGGAATATTTTCACATTTTAATGGAAGATTTTCATAATTTTCTAATTTAGGATTTTCACATGAGATTTTTCTCGTGTTCATTAAGGATTACTACTCCGTAGGATTGGATGGTCAGGATTGATAGATCCTAATTTAGGATCCTTATTTCGTTTTTTTACGAAATTTCCTGTTATTGAATTTTGGAATTATTTTCAATTTGAATTATATTCATTTTAGAATTTTAAATTAAAATCTGACTTCAAAATTTTTGAATTTTCAGTATTTCAGGATCAGGATATTTTTATTTTTTATTTTGAATCTTCAGTATTTTGGAATCTGACTTTTGTATATCAGATTAGAGATGCTTTCGACATCTGATCAATTGTTTTCATTATTGGATTTAAATTCCAGTCGGTATTTTATCCAACTTTTGGCGAATCCTGAATTTACTTGGAGGGAATTTAACATTTCAGTGGATATGATTTCAAGTTTTATTTTTAATCAATCTAGTTGGGATTGAGGATATTGATGTTTAAATACGAGACGTACAGTTATGTGAGTTGGAACTGTTTTGTATAGAAACAGGTGATTGGCAAGTCAAGGAATTTCACTTTGGAGATAAATGTTTTTAGAACTACGATCCTAGTTGAGTACGACATTGTTTGGTTGGATTGATAGGAAGCTTATTGCATTGTAGGATTGCTATTGAGTTATTATTATTTTATTGAGTCTACGAATGGACTTTGACACTAGCTAACATCGTGTTGACATAGAATTCCGCCGAAATTAAGTTTATTAGGCAACGCTGTGATTATTATTTTATATCAGGGGTGTGCAATGATCTCAATTGCGGTTGGGACATTGGAGGAAGATATTATCTAGACTTAATGGCTAGCACTTCCTTGTCCCGAGAAATGTAATGCAGATATTTTGGTAGGAATTGAAAAGCACCTGTGAAAGATTGGTGGTGCGAGGTGTGCAATCTGACAACGTAGCTTGTGTTGGCTAGGGTTAGCACGGAAGGGATAAATGGAAAATGCCATCTTGTATGACGAGGTAGTTTGTATTTTGAGAGGAAGCTTGCGCTGGCAAGCCTGAAAGGGAACCGTGTTGCTGCTTATAAATGGATGTCTGTTAATGCTCAGTGTAGAGATGAATTTGCACGCAATCTTGGGCGTGAGGGGAGGCGATCAGCTGTGTGGTGTCCTAGCACAGTCTGACCCGTAAGTTGTGTCATTGGTATGATAAAGAGAGAATCTTTTGTACTATTATTAATATTGTTATGTTATGGAAAAGAAACCAGTGGAAGTTACATTAATAGTAGCCTTAACTTTACTGATTGGACTATGGTGCCCAATTAAGTCTTTTGATCCTTATATAGACATTACTCTTAGCGGAAGTCTTGTAATTTGCAATTTAAAAATATAGCGTTATTGGATAGTGTGTAAATGTAATTTCTCGTTGGAGAAATAGATTGCGATGATGATAATGTGTAAATAGATGGAATTTATGTCGGTGTAAATAATTCATGATTTTATTCATCTGGTTTATTATAAAATATATTTAGTATAAGTGAGTTTAGGGATTTCAGGGTCGCGATGTATAGATTAATAGTTTGATATTATAATAGCGAGAAGGCCTTCGCTAGTAGAGTTTATTTTTTATAGTGATATGCGTGAGGATATCGACCGTTGCTACGATCCTAAAATCTAGGATGGAGCAGATAGTAATGACTTATTTTTGTTAAATGATTTTTATTATTTGCGAGGGTGCTTAACGAGTGGTGAACCTGAGATGAAGGTTTTTTTTAAATTTGTGTTGTAAACATTCAATTATATTCAGTTTTCTGAATAAATTTCAGCAAGCAAGTATTACGAACGCTCGTCGTTGTTTTTATAGAAGTTTGTTGTTATGATTGGAGGGAAGTGGTAACAAGTAAATACTATGGTCGGATATCAGAATCTTGAATCCTTTTACCCATTTATAATTTCTATATTGCCCCGAGATAGAAGAGTTTGTTGTGTTATTGTTTTTTAGTCTGTTTGATCCTGTAGTGACGGACCATAGTGTTTATGCACATAGATTATATCCTTATATGATCCTTATTTCCAGTGAGTGATGTGCTAGTGGTAAAATGTAGGTATTTTAGCCGGGTACTGCTGATTGATGCGATCCATTTCCGATCCTGGGATTTTGGCTGTTACTCCACTGTGAAATTAAGGGCACAGTACCTATATTAAGGCACTTCTCCTCTAGGCGAATGCCAGGATGATACCTTTATTAAGGCACTTCTACTCTAGGCGAATGCCAGGATGGTACCTATATTAAGGCACCTCTACTCTAGGCGAATGCCAGGATGGCACCTATATTAAGGCACTTATACTCTAGGCAAATTGCAGGATTGTACCTATATTAAGGCACCTCTACTCTAGGCGAATGCCAGGATGGTATCTATATTAAGGCACTTCTACTCTAGGCGAATGCCAGGATGGTAGCTATATTAAGGCACCTATACTCTAGGCGAATGTCAGTGACGGTAGCTATATTAAGGCACCTCTACTCTAGGTGAATGTCAGGACGGTGCCTATATTAATGTACATCTACTCTAGGCGAATGCCAGGATGGTACCTATATTAATGCACCTTTTCTCAAGGCGAATACCGTGACGGTAGCTATATTAATGCAACTCCAATATAGGCGAATGCCAGGATGGTACCTAAATGAAGGCACTTCTACTCTCGTCAAATGCCAGGATGGTACCTATATTAAGGCACTTCTACTTTAGGTGAATGCCAGGATGGTACCTATATTAAGGAACCTCTACTCTAGGTTAATGCCGTGATATTACTGTACCCGTATTACCTACCATTACTTGTTGAAAACCCTCGATGACTGCTGGATTGTAGAACCTGAAAATCCCCGGCTAGAAAAACCTACCGATCCTACCTACAAGAAATTGGAGAATAGGGTAACCTCTAATTCTAACAGGTTGCATTAAGAAAAATCATGGCTTAAAGAAAAATATCTAGCTCAGGGAACACAAGATTCAACCAAAAGGAATGTCTCAAAAGGGTGGTATACCCTAGAAATGCCTAGCGATGGCCTTCTTAACGGGACCTTCCATCACCTTTATATGTCATCACGCAATACATTTAAAATCAGAAAAATAGAAAATGTATTCAATAAATAGACATGACAAATCAAAATGGCATTGTCGTCAAATAGGCCTAGATAATCCACGAAAAATCTTTGGATTAAAATGAGGAATATGGCACGTAGTTCATCGAAAATTAAGTTCCCACAATTGGATATAAATTCCAATTTCCTAAAACAAATTTACTTGAAATGATCTCACAAAACGAAAACATTGGATACACTTCGCCAATATAATTATCTTAATCATGATGATAGCAGTTATTATTTTATACATTTTTCATAATTATTATCATTATTCCGTGCTGTTAAATTATAGGCCTATGTATAATATTTATATATATTACACTCTATACCCTCATGTGAAAACAATCTTAATTGTTTCTATTACTGACTCGCTTACGACATTCGCATCTGGCAATATTTATTTCAATTATCAATGAATTTTATTCATGTTCTGGTTAATTCCATCGAGCGGTTAAGCTTGACAGAATATTTAGTTAAATTCAATATTTAATAAATATATATCATAATTTGTTTAATTTTTCTGGCATCGTTATCCAAACTTAAATTTTAATATTAAAACTGATAATCCACTTAACTGTATCAATGCTGTGCTCAGTATAAATTATAATCACCACGTAGGTATATTCTGATATTAATGAACAGCTGGTCATGTCTGGTATGGCACCCTAATACATCCACACTTGGATTTAATTCAAAAAACATCTGGTGTAAGTCTTCACTAAGTCTTATCACGATTGACACTGCCTGGCTCAATCCTCAACTTGAGAAAGCTTCAATAAGCATAATACCTTGAACAACTATTACAACCAGCAATATCCATAGATATGCATAATATACATAAACACGTGCTCCCTTAATCGGTGACCACGAAGTCAAGAAACAATCTGCATTACACCTAAGTGAGTACACCCTTAATTAGTGACCACAAAAACAAGAAAAGAACTGCATTACACCTAAGTGAGTACACCCTTAATCGGTGACCACAAAATCAAGAAAAGAACTGTATTACACCTAAGTGAGTACACCCTTAATCGGTGACCACAAAATCTAATTTTTCTGTTTCATTAATCAGAGTAACATTATACCACAAATCGTACTGAGAAAAATAATTAAGGATGTAGCACGTTACTGAAATTGGTTATTGTGGATATCAAATAAATCCCACAAAAGCCTAGAAATCTTGCCTCACAATTATACGGTACATCATGAGTTACTACTAGATTTATTGACTTGTAGTAAGGCTTCCCTGGGATTTGCTTTTCAAAAACATGGATGTTCTTCAAATACGCTGTTATATCTCCACAAACTATTGCATTACTAGCAATTTATTAATTTACTTTACTTCTTAATTCAATCGTCAGTATAACATCATAATGTGTAACTTCACTCAGTATACGAGGCTCTAAATAAAAGTCGAGATTGATCCTCCCAAAAACAAGATGGCCCTTAACTTAAATGAACTCGAAAATACTGACAGATAACACCTACACCATGGATCCAGGTAAACAACTGAGGCTATACGACTGGTCATCCATTAGGGATATCCACCAATAAAATCTCGCTCACGAAGGCCAGGTGCACTCTCAAAATAATTGAGAAGAGATCATGGCCTCTCAAATCAACTGACTTAAATAACTTCCTAATATCAAGATGATATATAAGAAATAATGTTCCTACTCCACCAAATCGTTAACAAGGACGTAAATGGAAAATCAAAGTGAGCACAAGACACTTGAAAAGTCTATCAAAATTCTAACACTGCTTGTAGAAAGCACAATTAACTATATTCCTACACAAAAATACGAAGTTCTTCCCCTACCGGTTGATCTTCAAGACTATGAGAATATGCATATCAATTCAGATAAGTACTAAAATTACTCAATACTAAATACCGAAAGTAATACTACACAAGGGACGCGTTCATTATTTGAATCAAAATCCTGTTTGAACAGAAGGTCAGTCGCGAAACAGACATCGTACCTGGGCCTTTGCTCAACCATTTGAACTACTAAAGGAAAATATAGGAATTGTGATTGCTTTCAAATGCCCGACTGAACTATCGTAATAAACTGACGTTCCAGTACGTTGCGAAGATTTTTGTAGCGGTGTAAAAAGGATATAAGTTTGTCCTGGTAGCCTCCAGACTGTACCAAGACGCAGTATGCTCCTTCTCAGACGCCGGTGCTCAAACCAATGAACCTCCCATGCCCGCCCTGCCTCTGGTCCATCTCTGCGTCCACCCATGGCCTTGCGAATGTTCTCCGCACTCGGGTAAATGAACACGATTGACCCGGATTAAGTTCGTCAACTTATCACAACGCACAAGCATTCGCAAGCAACCTCCTTTTAAATCCATGTTCGAAATGGTGAAGTACGTTTGCGTGGAGTACGTTTCCAGAAAGCATGGTAGTAAAAAGTAGTTACACGATGCTCCCACTATTGCCTCGAAGGTAGTGTTCCAATCATAATTTAGTCGGACATAATTACGGCTTCAAAGGTCATTTCAAACCTTCCCTCCGACGACTCGGATGATAATATGTCGTACATGAAGGGAATATTTCACTTAGTATATGTACTCCTGATAACGGCCTGTGTTCCAAGAAGATATAATCACAGCCGTATTCAGTTGAAAAATTACAGCACGCCTTCACGTAATGGCGGCCCGAAAGCATGGACCCAGGTCACACAGATTACTCAGCGCGTCCTGCAAGTGAATACTCTACAAGTCCATTTACCGCACAATATGGGCAGAACATAATATTTATGTCCCATTTCAATAACTTTTCAATCAGTTCAGATGATGCAAAATCATTTTAAGTCCTCGCGACTAACACGTAATTTTGATATCGGCGTGCGAACGAATTTCACTTCTCACTCAGCGGTCTCAATATTCCCGACCGACGTCCCAATTAGTTCTCCTCTTCTGTCGTGCTTGCAGGTCCTGTCGTCTCAGATCGATCGATGATAATCGTATCAGTTAGGATTATATACATATTATAGATTTCTGCTGTATAAATTTGCATTCTGACACCTACAATACCTAGTGTTTGGCTTTGAATATCTTTTAATCAATATAAATCTTTCTTATGTGCTGAGATCGATGTGAGTTTCGTCATAGTCGATTGGGTTATTGATTGCTATAGCTTTGGTTTCCTCCGGATAAGCTCGGCGGCTGGCCACATGGACACGAGCAGATCCCCACCCTCTGAAAGAAAGCTGGATGGAGAGATCGCGCTAGAGAGCTGACTTGCTTCTTGCCACGTCATAAAGCCATACTCGTAAATATTACAACATGAAAACCTCAAAATAACGGTACACTACCTATATTAATGCACCTCTACTCCATGCAAATGCCAGGATGGTACTTATATTAAGGCACCTCTACTACAGGCAAATGCCAGGATGGTACCTATATTAAGGTACCTCTACTCTGGCGAGTGCCAGCATGGTACCTATATTAAGGCACCTCTACTACAGGCAAATAACAGGATGGTACCTATTTAAGGTACCTCTACACCAGGCGAATGCAAGGATGATACCTATATTAAGGCACCTCTACTCTAGGCGAATGCCAGGATGGTACCTATATTGAGGCACTTCTATTCTAGGCGAACGACAGGATGGTACTTTAACCGAACTGATGGAGATTGCCAAAATCCGAAGAATAAAAATATAAACGAGGATCGTAGCAACTTGTGGTACCCGGAAGAACTACTGACAAAACATCAGGAAGTGTATAGTGCTACATTGTGCTACAGGACAAACTAAAGGTTTGACTAGGACGTCACGAAAAATTGGAGAATGAGAAATCCTTCTAACACTCGAGGATTTGGTAAATGGTGGGCACAAGTGTCCTATCTCCACTATAGCACAATACAACCCTAAATAAATGCAAATAAAAATAATCTAATGTAGATAAGACACCAGCAAAACGCAAACACGTGCCTGTATAAAATTTATTTGCTCAAAATTGGACAACTACAAAATAAATAAATCCTAACTACTATTTGTAGTCACTTAATAAAAATCAAATTCAAACTAGATTGCCAAATAGAGCAATAATTATTAATCTGAATCAGTAGATTAGACTACAATCGACCTATACTCTCATTTAAGGAGTAAAAGAAAAAATATTTAAAGGTACTGCCCCCGAAAATTGAATTATTCTGGGACAAAATGAGAGTATTTACCGTCTCCATGATAAAATTTAACTAGCAAATATAGATTCTGGATGTGTGACTCAGGAGGGTAGTGTTACAAGCCCGAGGCCGTGGGAGAGCCCGATCACGTGATATATTGCACAATAGAAGCTTCTAGAAGGCTAAAATTGGCATAGTAACAGTGAGTTTGGAAATTAATATGATAAATATTGTTATAAATTATGCTATTGGATCCCAGCCCAGAACCAATGAGAAGAGGTCTTATTGAAGACGGGATCAACTTCAACTACATAATTCGGTGAAATTATGCATACAGGCCCTTAGAAGAAGATTTTCTTATTTGGTATTGAAGAGAAAATTAAAATAAATTATGTCTGAAACTTTAAAAACCGCAGATCGGTTAATCTACGCAGTAATAAGCATTAGTAATCTACGCGCTAAAATTATGGTGGGAGATTGATATGGCCGCCAAAATTTCGACTTGGAGGCGGAGAACCAAGGACCGAAGTTCTTATTCTAGCAGTCTTTGAAAAGTGAGGAAGTGTTTTTATTGGGTTAACGGAGATCCCAAAGCTTAGTCCAAGTGCGACGACTGTCGACTTGTGGAGACGCGAGGATAGCTAGGTAGATCGTAGGAGATTACCGCACTTCCATTCTATGTGAAGTTGTGAGGAACATTGAAATTAGTATATCTTTTATATATATATAAAGAACAGGTCGAATACTACATTCTGTTGAAAGTCGAGCGTTTTAAAATTTACCGTTTCGACAATATAAGCCTGTTAAGACAGATTTTCAAATGTGTTGGAAATAAAGCTGAATATCATTTTAGATTGCAACGTAAAGTTGGCAAACGCAGTTCAAGTGAACAGTAGCGAAGAAATTTTAACATTGGCGCAGCAAATAAACATTATCATAATGACTATCATTATTCTTCAATTGGTTTCATTCAACATAATTAACATTGTTGGTATGATGAAATAAATAGTCATGCGCCAGAGACATATTCGATAACAGGAGTTAAGATACAACGATGGAACTTCGTTAGACGACGTATTCTTGAATACAGACGTAGTGTACGGTCCATCTTGTACATTTTCGTCAGTCTACGAACACTAATGTAACATCAATTAGCAATGGAAATATTTCATTCACCATTTATAAGAATATTTTTATAAATTATATTCCAATGATGATGCTGATACATATTTGAGACGGAGAATGAAGATTCTACTGAAGAGATTTGTCAAGATGCTAGGGGTAGCCCAGCAACCACAGAAGAATTTGCCAGAAGGATGTCGTTCGAGCCCAGGCGAATGTTGGTGAATTCCGGAGAAGGTACGTTTTTCCTATCTCTGAGGTCGCAGATCCGAGGTTCGAATGCAGATCCATCTCAGTATCTTCAACTGAGAAAACATCTAAAGTATTGTGTGAATACTTACTTAGATCTTCAGGTTTTCGTCCAATTAAGGTAGCAGTGTCTCTTATTTTTAGTATAGAGCTTGATTAGTGACATCCTGAGTCAACGATCTTACTCCATATTTTCACATTTCACGTATATCAGTGTTCTCATGTATTTTACACTTCAGATGTGTGCTAAGATTTTTATGCTTCAAGATTATTTAGGAGTTGATTGCCTTTCATCTATTCTTCAATTTTATTCTACGGATCAGTTGTGGAACTGACATTAAAAATTTTGTTTGAGGAATCATATTGCCTCACAGAAGACTAGTCGTTTCGACTCTCGAATTCTAATAATTTGTTTTAAACCAAGTATTCAGACATTGTGTCATAGCTTCAAATTACATTCTTTTTAAATTTAATTTGAGCACTTTAATGTAACAATAATTAAACATCAAGAACAGAAGAAACATCGAATGATATTGTTATATCATTATTGTACATTAACTGTCGATGATCTAGGAAATACTAGTCGTTAGATAAGACCGAAGTCTTAATACCTATAAACATTCTTTGTGTAGAGTGGAAAAACAGTACGACGTTGACAAACCTTTTTATTATTTGTAAAGCTGAGAGCTTTGTTCATGTAATATGTTAGAGGAAATACCTTTTGATAGAAGATTATTCAAATCTTTGGCTAGGAATTCAAAGCTAGTTTATCCCGGTCAAGATTGAATTCTATTTGACACTATAAATAACATGTGTGTTATTTTACACTATTTGTGTAATATCACGTCATTATGTGTTCCTGATATTACATCGATAAACAATTTAAAGCTTGACAACTAAGTGAGATAGGAGTATTATTTTTATTATATGTATTTGCGACAGACGAGTTAACAGTTAATTATCTTTTTGTGGAGTAAACTTTAGGAGGTCAATCACGACAGTCTAATATCGTTCATTACGATTGGAAGTTTCGTTTGAAGAACTTAAGCATGTATAATTGTAGATCAATAGTCATGTGAAACGATACTGAGGGTCACGCCTTTATTTGAGAAAAGTTCCTACAGAAGAAATATTAATAACAATTAATCCATTTTTGGTTATTGTTTAACATAGTGGATGATAATTGTTTATGCCATATATACTGTTATATGAGGATTTGTAGAGCTATGAAGTGCTCATGCGATGGAAGTTACGCATTTTAAAGGAAGTCAAAGTATTATTGTTCTTTGATAAGAAGGCATGGATCATGATAAGAGTCGTTGTATACAAGTAGTCCAGTTCATGTGGAGTAACGTTTTAGCTGTGTTGACAGAAGGGTTTTAGCTGAAATACAACTAGAGAACGATTGTCTACTCATGTCAATGGTACAATTATTATATTTTATTAAACCCGAAGTTATGTAATTACGTACAGTTAACCTTAGTCAGTCGACTGTATTAGACCAACAATGTAAGGAAACCTATATTAGACGATGTGTAAGCAGTATATCAAAACTACGGAGTGATAGAAAATGTTTATGTAGAAAAACAGTGTATATAATTAATTGAGAGTTGTATTGTAACGGAGAATCCAGAATCTCGAAAGTAACATGTTAGCAACACTATATAGTGCCTATTATTATGAACAAATTACATGTAAATTTTTTTGGATATGATTTAATTAGTTAAATAATTATGGTAGGATTTAATAATCGATTGTTTTGGAATAGCGTGTGTTTTGTGAGCAGATGTTTTGTATGAATGATTGTCCACTGTTAAGAGTAATTGTTGAACCGGATTGTATAAAAATTTTCAGAATGTTTGTTAAAGGAACATAGAAGTTATGAGCATTTTTGTAATATCTGAATGTTAATTTTACGAGTATTTTAAACGCACAAAAATCAGTCTCAATGTAGGCTAGCCAGAATGATTCACCGTTAGCATTGGAGAGCGGTGTGACATGATATGAACAGGTGAAGATTCACAGCCTTCTACAAAATGTAAAAAGTTCTGAATGCAGCGTGGTGCTAGCGTTTCATTGATAAAACAGGCCAGTGCACGTGCGTTTTCCAGACGCGTGATAGTGAATGTAACCATTTGTCAGGAATCCCATGAATGTAAGAGCCTTCCTTAAACGTTTTGTTACGTAGTGTAGCCCTAATCCAGCTAAGGCTTTTATGTTGATATTTTTGCACGGCATTGTAGTAAGATGTGTAGTAGAAAGGAAGTGTGTATGATTGTGTGGTTTTCTTTTTCTTTTGTTATTAAATTAGTTTATTGTTATTTTGTTTATTTAGGTTAGCTTACCATTCTTAATAAATTTGTTCAGTTCGTTATCTGGTGTAGTTGGCGTGTGATTCATTTTAAATATAAGGAGTAGAGTATTGTGGATGTATTGTAGGCGAAGCTGAGTTCCCAGTCCCCGAGAGCGTAAGTAAAGGTAGGTGTGCCCCGTGTAGTTTTTTGTTTATCCACAATATTCTTGTAACTGCTGTATGTAAATCCCTAAAGACCATGTTTGGAGCGATTTCTAATGTAGTAAAATTCTAATTGGCCGGTACTGTTAGAAAAGGCGATCCAGCAGGGGAATGGATATTCCAACAGGCTACTTTCCGGATTTACGGGTACAGTACCTGCCCCAAAATAAAATAAACTAACACCGAAATTAATGGCTTAATAATAATAATAATAATAATAATAATAATAATAATAACAATAATAATAATTTGCAAGAATATTAACTACCTGTTTACGTTTATCTCCACTATTTATTACTATTATACATCCTTGGAATCAAGCTTCAAACGAAGCTTTGAATCAAGCCTTGAATCAAACCACCAAATTTATGTCAATATCATTCTTATAGTTGTAAATCAGTTTTAATAATCCATGCAGTAAAGCCTAGATCATATCTATGTCCGCACAATAATTTACTGTTTTCTTTTTTATTTAAAATACAAATTCTCACATAAATAAATTTATCTAAGCTTGATACAATTATCAAATTGTGTTAGCTTCGAGCACGACCTTCGATCAGTGAATCAGTAAAACGAAGGTCTGAGCAACGTCATATCTCCACTGAGAACAGCTTAACGCGATAGCCACCCCGAACTATCGCTACAAAATGAAGAACGATTCTTCCAAATTACAAGTATATCACAATCATTATAAAAATCACAACAACGACAAAAATAGCACAATATCGTCCTTAATATACAACACATTTCGTGGAACAATGCCAAACAAGCACATTGCCACGTCCCTCAACAGCAACGAATGCAAAACCCAGCCGGACTACCATAATACAGCCTACCATTAATCTTCTCAAGATTCAACTTACAATCCAGCTTCAAAACACGATAAACATCGACAAAGATCCCCTGTCCACGTTCAGACAATATAATTATGCTCAAATATAATTTCGCTTCACTGGTCACTTCACGATGATCCCTAAATAATGCACTATACTGCAACCTGATTCATATTTAACAGTATTAGCTTTATCATTAATGGATCTATAATGCCATTAGTGCATTTCGACTTCATTCTTCTAACTCAAATGTTGCCGAATATTATATTTCTACTCGTTCACAAATATTAATTACCATGAATAAATTATCCACATCCTAATATACATCTCAACTGAGATTTATAACAAATATTTCTTGATACTAAATTATACATAATGTTCCACCTGAACATATTTTTTAAAAATCTGATATCCGCCTGAAGTCACGTAAGCTCACGAAATTCAGAACATCTTACCGATCAGAAACGATCGTCACCCATAAAGCCGATGAAAATCCAACAAAACTAATTTAAACCGCAGGTTACAAAAATTCTGGAAATTCCAAATATTCCAGACGTCACCAAATTCCAAACATCACCATACAAATTCGAAATTCCAAAAAATGCATTTCAGAAAATATGAAAACATTACGGAGCTAAATTCAAAATTCCAATCCAAACTGAAATTCCACAAATAAATGTTTAAGAATAAATTTAAGTTATTTCAAAATACGACGAAAATAATTCACTGACTTCCAAAGAATAATATCAAAATTCTACAGTAAGTTATTGAAAATGTTACTTCAGTTCTTTTCAAAGCATGCTTACATTCAAATACTACGTATATGGATGGCTTCCACCTTTAGCTGCAGGCTGCCGTCAATCTGAGATCCATATTCCTTTCTGAAGAAGACAGGAATAATGTTGGATTCGCACCAATTCCTGTATATTCCTAGATTGACGACCTCGCACCAGAAAATTCCCCACACATCGGCGTGTAGAACAGGAAAATTGTTCCCATTGAACCAATTTCCCGAACATCGTCACCTCCTTTCGTCTGCATTCCCGGGTTCGATTTCGCTCTCCGACCTTCCTTCAGGCAACTGCGTGCTGTAATCCAATCGCCGAAATCCATCGTAATAACTTGTAGTAAGCATTTGCGTCTTATCTTCTGCATTTTAAATATGGCCACGACATTCATGCTCCTACCCGTGTCCAGTCAAGATACGTCAAATGCCTTCTGCATCTTGCATGTCACATCCCCTCAGTGAATTTAGAAATCCATTATATCCATTCCAACATAGTTCCGAAGCATCTCTCCCACTCCCAGTCTATTAATGTTCATTGTGACACCATTGAATATAAGCATCGTGGCTAATTTGACGATATCTCCTCACTAGTTTGGATATTCATTCATGTTATTACATTTTCATAGTTCACTGACTGTTATCTGGTTCCCCATTTACACGATAAAATGTCCGACCAACGGCCGACATATTCGCTTTCCGAAAATATACAATTTCTAGTGTAAATTCCCTAGTCCCAGTTCATATTTAACTGCAGTATTCACAGGCACAATATCCGTTAAAACTCTCTAAAACACTTCCTTTCCGAGGGATACAGCACTTCGCTTACATGTCCGCAAATTAGCTTGTTCACGGAAGCACTCCCGCACGAATATAAATTCAATACCGACATCATTAAATTCGTCTCCGCGTTACTGATACAATCTCCCGGCTGTCAGTAAGCGAACTGCCGAACATTTCACATACCCGGAAAAAGCGCTCGAGAATCACGTATCACTCCGCCACAACGCCACAAAGAATTCGACTAGCCTCTCCTCCCTTTTCAAGTGCGAAAATGGCGACTTTCTCCACAGAGCGCGAGTTCTTCCAAACATATAATTAACCGTCCCAATATCCACTTCCAAATAGAAAATGTTGTCCCAATAATTCTCATTATGGAAATTTTCCATCGTTCCACTGCACAAACTTCCTGTAAATGCCCTTGTTATAAAAAAAAATCAGTAAATTACTTTTTTACTGGTCTGCCTGTCATAGAACATCCATTGTATCGCGTCGATGATGTGCGGGTTGCCGTCTGCACCTGGCTGGATACCATTACGAATCCTCGCTTCTGTCGGGACTTCATCCCTGAATCATCTGACCTTGACCGGAACTTCATGCTCTCAGAATACCTTGTTCTTCCTTCCACTCCTATATTTGACTATCAAAAATTGACATACAGTGCCGGAAAAATTTAAGGCCACCCCTAAAAATCAATGAATACGCTTTCGGTCTTAAAATTGTTACTATTTCACCTCCCTTAATATGGCATAAACTACGCTAAAAATAGAATATTTTGGTCAAATGGGAAATACTGTAGCTGAAACGGTTCAAAAGTTACAACAATTTTTAGGTATTATGTAATAACAAAAAGTATCTATTTTGACATGAAGAAAAATTCACAGTTCAAAATTGGGGTAAGACAGGGGTACGATTCTTGTTGTCCAAAGAGAACATAGGTAGGGTACTTCAATGCAAGCCTTGCAAAAAAATTACAAAACATAAGTCATACAAAAATTCGTTCTTTTCCCGCTGATTTTAGCACTAAAAGTGTCAATTTTAGCACTTTTAATTCATTGTAGTTTAAAATCCCCTCCTTCCCTTTCAGTTTGCAATATGTGTTAATGCTGATATTAAAGATTCTATGCAAGTCAGTTCGTAGTTCCCGCCATTTAGCTGTTGTTTTGTTTCAATATTTTGAGGTTAACTTTAGTGCTGGAGACAATATGGGAAAAAAATCGGTGTCAGAAGCCATCAATTGGCAAATTATTGGTTTAAATAAGGGTGGAAAGTGACAGAGAGAGATTGCTGAGATTTTGGAAGTGTCTAAGACGTGTGTGCAACAAACAATTCATCGAAACAGTGAGTTTGGAACAGTGGTTGACAGGCCAAGGCCAGGCTGCCCAGGGAAGACATCACCAAGACAAGACCGTAAGTTGCTGCAAATTTGTAAGAGGAACAGAAATGCTAGTTTTAGTGACCTTCTGAGAAATCTAAAGAACTCTTGGGGCGATATTGCCATAGACAAAGACATTGAGCTGCTTCCCTGGCCTCCTCGTAGTCCAGATCTCAACCCCATAGAAAACGTATAGAACACAATGGGATACCCGTTGGCAAAACACAAGCCCAAGAATGCAGAAGAATTGAGACTGGCAGTCCTTACACTATGGCAACAAGTGTCACAAGTCCAAGAATGCTGAAGAATTGAGACTAGCAGTCCTCACACTATGGCAACAAGTGTCTCGCGAAGAGTGTAGGAAGTTGATCCACACTATGCCAGGCAGGATCAAGGCATGCTATAAGTCCAGACGGGGAATAAAGTACTTAACTTGTATTTTTATGTATCTCTGTTTTAAGTGAATAGATGACTGAATAATATATTCAGTTATGAAAAATAACATGTTTAATTGGGTGGACTTATACTTTTAACCGACACTGTACAATCCTTCTTCTTCGATCTGTCAGACAAGCACTTTATATCACAATAAAATTCGGGTACAGTACCTATATTAAGGCACCTCTACTACAGGCAAATGCCAGGATGGTACCTATATTAAGGCACTTCTACTCTTGGTAAAAGCCAGGACGGTACCTATATAAAGGCACCTCTACTCTAGGCTAATGACAGGATGGTACTTATTGCACCTCCACAACAGGTAAATGCCAGGATGGTACCTATATTATGGCACTTCTACTCTAGGCGAATGCCGGGACGGTACCTTTATTAAGGCACATCTACTTTAGGCAAATGCCAGGATGGTACCTATATTAAGGAACTTGTACTCTAGGCAACTGCCAGGATGGTAACTATATTAAGGCACCTCTACTACAGGCAAATGCCAGGATGATACCTATATTAAGGCACTTCTACTCTAGGCAAATGCCAGGATGGTACCTATATTAAGGCACCTCTACTCTAGGCGAATGGCAGGATGGTACCTATATTAAGGAACCTCTACTCTAGGCAAATGCCAGGATGGTAGCTATATTAAGGTACCTCTACTACAGGCAAGTGCCAGGATGGTACCTATATTAAGGCACGTCTACTCTAGGCAAATGGCAGGACGGTAACTATATTAAGGCACCTCTACTCTAGGCGAATGCCAGGATGGTACCTATATTAAGGCACCTCTACTACAGGCAATTGCCGGGACGGTAGCTATATTAAGGGCCTCTACTCTAGGCAAATGCCAGGACGATAGCTATATTAAGGCACCTCTACTCTAGGCAAATAACGGGATGGTAGCTATATTAAGGCATCTCAACTACAGGCGAATGCCGGGATGGTACCTAAATTAAGGCACTTATACTCCAGGTAAATACTGGGATGGTTTACAACTTGAGACTACGGTCGCTTCCTTCTCAATCCTTGCCTCTGTCCAAATGCACACATAACTACACACACCACAGTTACTCAGATGCTCTCACTCAAGTAAATGGGGCTGATAAACACGATATCAAGACCCCAGATTAAGACAACAAAACAGCCGTAAATACAGAACAGACATTTGCCAGGAGTCGAATATGAGGAACGATGGAAAACCTTTTCAAAAACAGCCTATTTTGTTTCCCGACTCTTAATATGGCCTAGTCTTCTACTTCGCATAACTAAATCGGGTGGTTTGTCGCCTAGTATGTCTCTGTGACACAGTGAGTATCAATTCATTGTTTTAATTGAGTGAATTAAAGAGAATACGTCCACAGAGAAGTTCTATTACACACTGGATGAATAATTAGTTCTCTCGTCGTGTTCATTCATTCAGGCGACTAGACACACGCTTCGAATTCCAGCAAGCAAAAAGTGCCTCAGTAAGTGCGACAGTGCACACAGTTATTTATTTATTTACACTAGTAACGGCTTTCCCCCTCTCGTTACCGTAGAGTAACGGTTACTAGTAATGACGTTCCTCCTCTCGTTATCGTAAAGTAACGGTTACTAGTAACGGCGTTCCTCCCCTCTTTACTGTAAAGTAACCGTTACTAGTAACGGCATTCCTCCTCTTGTTACCGTAAAGTAACGGTTACCAGTAATGATCTTCCTCCTCTCGTTACGGTTCAGTAACGGTTACTAGTAAAGGCGTTCCTCCATTCGTCACTGCAAAGTAACGGTTACTAATAACGGCGTTCTACCTCTCGTTACCGGATTGTAAAGGTTACTAGTAACGGAATTCGTCCTCTCGCTACTATAAAGTAACGGTGATTGGTAAAAGCGTTCCTCCTCTCGTTACCGTAAAGTAACGGTTACTTGTTTTGGCGTTTCTTCTCTCGTTACCGTAATGTAACGGTTACTAGTAATTGTCTTCCCCCCTTTCGTTACCGTAAAGGAACGGTTTCTGGTAATGGCGTTCCTTCTCTCGTTAGCGTAAAATATTGGTTACCAGTAACTGCGTTCCTCCTCTCATTACCGTAAAGAAACGGTTACTATAAATGGCCGTAATCCACTCGTTATCATAAAGTAACGGTTACTATTAACGGCGTTCCTCCACTCGTTGCCGTAAATTAATGGATACGAGTAATGGCGTTCCATCCCGTTACGATAAAGTAACGGTTACTAGTAATTGAGTTCTTCGTCTCGTTACCGTAAAGCAATGGTTACTAGTAATGGCGTTCCTCCTCTCGTTACCGTAAAGTATTGGTTATAAGTAATGGCGTTCCTTCTCTCGTTACAATAATGTAACGGTTACTAGTAACGGCGTTCCTCCTCTCGTTACCGTAAGGTATTGGTTACAAGTAATGGCGTTCTTCCTCTCATTACCGTAAAGTAACGGTTACTAGTGAATGCGGTCCCCCTCTTGTTGCCGTAAAGTAATGGTTACTAGTAATGGCGTTACAAATAATGCGTTAATCACGAACACAGGTCTAATTAATATTAATATTATTGGTTTTACGTCCCATTTCTCTACTGTTGCTTTTATAGACCACCAGGGTGCCGGAATTTCGCCCCAAAGGGGATCTATAAATTGCCATTAAATCTACTGACACGGTCCCTCACATGTGCGCACCTTCAAATGCCACCTGGCTGCGCCAGGATTCGATCCTGCAACCTTTGGCACAGCAAGTGAGAACGTTACCGCTGAGCCACGCAGCCAACCAGAATACTGGTCTGAAGTAACGGGGGGTTACCTATCTACTTAGAACGCTAAGCCATTCGGACATATCTACCGTCTGTTTATGTTCTCACCGTACCACGGCGTAACCGTGCTTGTTAAGTCGTCCACCATGGCCGCGAGGATAGCTGCAGAAAATTCAGAGATCGTAGCTACAAATCCCAGTGTTGACAGCGTCTCTTTAGAGTGTGGATTTTCCCCGTTGTTTTTTTTTCGACACTCCCTCGCGGCAAGTAATGCCGAGGCATTAAGTCCCGGGGCACCTACCTCATCCCTGTCCCTGATACACACACTACTACAGTCTTCACAGAAAGGCAGGTTATCGAATGCATTTAACACACACGCAACTACACAGGGATGAAGACCACGATGTCCCAAGTCCCTATAATGAATTAACATCAACATGTTGTTCTAGCAGACGTACTGAACACTTATCATTGTGTCCAATAACAATGCTTCATATTTATTAAAATGCTGGAAATACTAAATACATGATATGCTGGATATTTGAGTAAAATTTATGTAAGAAGCAAACTGAACTTGGCAGAAAAGGCTACGTGCTCTGAGAAGGCAGGTATAACGCTGATGCGTACGTGACCCACAACCAAGCCAGGGTGCTTTATCAACGACAGGGAGTGAGTGAGAGGAGAAGAGTCGTGACGTCAAAATAAGGGCGAGATTTTTAAGGTCGCTACTCCGACGCTATCTTAACCGACGAATGAGAAACGAGGACGCCAGAACATAGCGTCAGGGTGTTTCGCGCGCCAAGTCTGTTATAAAAAGTCTATTAATCAGTTTGTGTGCACGGCGGCAGATTCGCGACCTGTGATAAATTACAAGCTTTTTGAGAGGTCACACATAATTATAGGCCCATTATTATAAATATCGAGGAGCTATTTCTCCCACCACGGGAACTTTGACGATTTCTGTGTATAAACTGTGTCTGAGATATAAGCGTGTTCAATTCTAATTATTCTTCGACAGTCAATTTTAAGACGTCTTTATGACGGTCTAGGTTAAAATTGTAGTTGTGTGTCAACAACTAAGTTATAATTTTCATAAATTGTGAGATGGCAAATAGCCATAAAATAGGGCAAGTCTACGATTCTGCATAGGACTCTATGAGGAAATAAAATACTCATAACGCAGATAGCTAACAGTATTAAACTTTAATATAATTGTGTTTTCAAGCAGCAAGATGACGACCACGGACCGAAGGCATCAAGATTCATCCTCCATCGCTATAAGTGTTATGGGCTAACAAGGCCTATGATGGGAGACGGCGGGGCGGGAAGACCCTGAAAAGCTGTTTAAGTGATGAGTACTGAAAATTGATTTATTTGATTTTGGACGAGGGGGAGGGGGGGTCGCGAGAGATATGAGGAATTTTGTACCGATTGTTATTTGTTGTGGTTTAATTTAAATTTGGGGTTTGTTTAATAACTGACATGCGTGTAGTAATTTTTGGCATTACGTGACAATTGTGTTGTAAAGTAATTTTGTAATTTAAATATTGTGTTGATGGATATGTAATTTGTATGGCGAAATGACCGCATACGATTAACATATAAATAAAAGTTTAAGTCATGAATAAGAACGCAGGAACGACAGTGATAAATGGACTTAATTAATTTCAAGGTAAAAACTAGACAAGGGGGGAATTTAGTGTGTATGTTGCTTTGATAACTCAGGCTAATTCTGATTCCAGTAATTATTTCTTTATTGTCATTTGGACATTTTTTGTGTCATTTTATCTGAAGGGTGTGCTGGTTCATATGCTGCGACGAGATCATCGAGAGTGTGTCACGTATACTTTGGTGTTAGTGTGATTACGAGGAAAGGTGAGGCCTGTTCCTGACTGCAGCACTCATTCCGGCAAATTAGTTAACCAAGGGGCTAAGTTTGACCAGGAGATTGTTGTTCTTGAAAATCCCTGAGAGGATGTTTTGAGATATTGTGCTATAAATGTGTTTACGGGTTTAACAGGTTGCCGTGTAGGCAAAAGGTCGCTGGACGCTGGCTTTGGGCCATAATCTATATTTAGCTTGACACACATATTACTACATGGGGGAAATGAACCGGCCACTTACTCAGATATGCGATAACAAACCTGGCTATCTTCAGCCCTTTTATAACAAGTAAATATTTGCTTTAAAGCCTGATGAGTTTAGGTTATTTGATTTGGTTTAAATTGGGGAGTTGCCATGCCATCGATCTGAAGAGTCTTATCATGCCCACGACTTATTTGTTCATGTCTTTTAACGCCTAATTTCTAGGCGTGATTTTATTTTATTTGTTGTTGGTGGCTCTTATTCCTAGGCCATTGTATTCATTGTAGATATAATTTGGCAACCGGCCAAGCTTGCTCATGTCACGTAGTGTTTTCCTATTGTTTTGAGGTATAAGACGTTGATTTCTGCAGCCCTTGTTTAAAAAATACACACGTGTATTTGGGTGTGTTAATTTACGGCTAGAGTATGTCAGTAGTGTATTTAATTATGTAATTGTTGTTCCCATATTTCCGTTAGTCACCTTTGAATACGGAGTTCATAACCGAACCGACTGTTTTGGTCGGAAATGAACGCCCGTCAATGTACTCATTACTTGAGCTTAACTTAAAACGCGTGTCGCTCATAAATATTAAATTCTTGTATTGTTATTTTGGGATCATGTGTGATCCGTAACTTTGTTACATTTGATTAAGTGACATTGTAGTCACAACACTTGGTTGACAGCTGTCATGCCATGTCACCATGTTACGCCAGGCTAGTCAGTGTCAGTATGTTCACGTTGCGTGTGAACCAATTTTAAGGGTGGATTGTTATTAATTATTGTGTGTTTGATTCAGTTAATAAATTTCATTTATTAGTAGATCCTGTTGTTTTCATGGCTTTTAAATATTAAGTTTACCTTATGAATCCTAGAAATTATTTGAAACACTAAATCTCTATTACACATTCACAAGAATCCATGATAACCCCGAAACTCGAGTCTTGTGATTATGCTTTATTTTCTAAGGGTACATAAGAGTTACTTTGGCTTCCGAACGTGTGGTACTTTGTGTTTTAGAGAAAAAATAAATCACCGGGGTGTGATAAGTTTATTAACGTAATTTAGGCGAAGATAATACCGCCAAATGTTTGAAAATATGAAGTCACGGAGTTTGCAGTAAAGTAAATGTGGAACAAGTTAAGTGTTTGAACTTTGATTAAAATTAGAACAAACTGTTCCAGGCGCCGAATAAATTTAAAATAGCTTTGTGTATAAAAGCCAAACTCAAAGAATTATTTTGACAGGAAGGTTAGACCTTAAAAACTAATTAATACTCTATTAATTGGTTAAAATTTGTAATTGAAATAAGGTCAGGAAGAGTATAACTGAATCAAAAGGGTTACAAATTAAATGGAATAATAAGTAAATTATATTCAGTGTTGCTATAGTTTGTGGGAGTAATTTAAAGTAAATGAATTGAGTATATAAAGGATCAATGTATGTATATTTAATATATGTGAGCGCGCGTATCCAGGGCTCCGCCCTTATGTCATTTCCCTGTGTCTCAAATATATTATTGTTGTGATTGCAACTCTGGGAGAAATCCGTGAAGTGATTGAACTAGCATCCGCACGTACGCAAGAACAACTTAGTGAAATGAGAAAGGACATAACTAATGAAATACAGACACAGTTAGCGGCAAATAGCGAAGAAATGCAGACACAGTTAGCTGCTAGCAATAATAAACAATCGGTTGAAATGCAGACACAGTTAGCTGCTTGAAATAATAAACAATCGGTAGAAATGCAGACACAGTTAGCTGCTAGCAACAATAAACAATCGGTAGAAATGCAGACACAGTTATCTGCTATAAATAAACAATCGGTAGAAATGCAGACACAGTTAGCTGCTAGCAATGATAAACAATCGGCAGAGATGCAGACACAGTTAGCTGCTATGAATAAACAATCGGTAGAAATGCAGACACAGTTAGCGGCAAATAGCGAAGAAATACAGACACAGTTAAACACAAAATTAACTGAAGTTAACGAAAATATAAATCAGAAAATCGCTACACAAAACACTCTGGTTAGTGAACAATTACATAGGCAGTCCGAGAATAACAATGGAATGTTAAACGCACAAGACGAAAGGAACACTCAAAATTTAGCTGTGCTAACGGTAGAAATCAAAATGCCCACAAGAGAACAGCTAATCCAATTAGGAAAGGACGTTAGCACTATCAATACCAAACAATTAGGAATAATAGAAGGTATCGAAGATTAGTTTCAAAATGAAATAAAAGGAATGGACGAGACTGTTATGGCAAAACTAGCACAAATCGAGCAAGCATGTTTGACCAACTCGTCTGAGATTAAAGAAGCACACAAAAACTTGGAAAAAAGGTTTGAGAAGGTCGAACGAGGGACACAGGGTAAGCAAGATCAGATAACTACAGTAGATAACAATATCACTGGCTTAGTGACGGAACTCAACAAATTAGAAATACAATCAATTAAGAAATGGAAAGAGTTAGAAATTGATCAGGAAGAAATTAAACAAACATTACAGCAGTACAACATTTCTCTGGGAGAAAGGTTAGATAATCTCGAAGATAATCAGGAGGCTAGTCAACAGGAAATCGAAAAGCACGTTGATAAATTGAAGGATAGTATTAGAAGAGATTGGGCCAAGGTGAGTGCCGATTCGAAAGATGAACGGTTCGCAGTAAGCAAGAAGCTAGGGGAAAATAACACGAAAATACAGGCGTTGGAAGAATATATGAGTTTAAGATTTCAAATTCAAGAGGACCGCTTTATAAAATCGGAATTGCAGTCTCTTGGACATAATACGATGTTTGCGACACTAATGGAAAAGGGGAAAGGGGAGCATACGGAAAGAGAGCACACAGTACATAGCCACGAGCTTGGACAGAGTCCAAGAACGATAGACACGCAAGCATTCCAGAATTATGAGGGCCGTAGCTCGACACCTCAAAACACACAACTTCCCACGCAAGTTATACAAGTCATCCGTGGGAATGAATTTAAACCGAATAAGTTTTAACCAGAGAGCGGGGGGACACCTAAAGCTTTCGTAAGAGAATTGAGAGAAAATTTTACGGACCAATATGTTAGCTCAACGAGACAGTTAAGAATGGTTGAAACTTTTTTG
Source organism: Meconema thalassinum (assembly GCA_946902985.2). Classification (NCBI taxonomy): domain Eukaryota; kingdom Metazoa; phylum Arthropoda; class Insecta; order Orthoptera; family Tettigoniidae; genus Meconema; species Meconema thalassinum. Next base: position 733,867,441 of record OX336389.2, on the reverse strand, counting down.
GCGGGCTCAGCACTTACGTGGTATCTGGATTTAAGAACACATTTAAATCGATGGAAGGATTCCAGAATGCCTTCCTGAGCAAATATTGGAGTGATTCATACCAACAAAGCTTGCGAATGGACTTATACTCGCGCAAGTACCATTCCACGCATCAGACGAAATATGCAGACTTTTTCGCCACTCGACTCGTCAAATAGCAGGATCTTGATAACCCGCCGAATGAAATGGAATTAATAACTACTATAGAAAAACAGATGCCTATTAGCGTTCAGCAATTCTTGGTGGCGGCAAATATTACGACCGTGGTATAGGCAGAAGAGGTATTGAGGAGGATAGATGAAACCACTAATTACATCAACTCGAGAGGGAAGAGACAGATAGAATTAGTTAACACAGTCGAGGTAGTCAAGACACTGAACAAAAACACGAGGTCGCAAGCTACATACACTGGGGGTAACCAAAGACGCAGAACACAGAGGAGAATGAGCCGAGATCTCAAACGAGGTATGAAGACAAGGGCAAAAATCATTACTCTCAGGAAGAAACTAACCGCTACCAGAACATAAACAATCAGCAGTGGCGAGACAACAGGAGATACCAAACATCATATAATAGGAATAATAATAACGCACCTTATAATCGGGGATGGCGTGGAGGACACTTTAATCAACAATACAGGCCCAGGGACAATAGGCGTTGCAACCAACAACATAACGCACGAGATAACCAACGGTTTAACGAGCGATCGGATCCAAGGGAGGACCGAGGAAATTGGAACGAGGGACACGCTGAGTCACAACTGTACCTGGAGGAGCTAAATAACATAGAGGGAAATAATAAGAATATATGGGAACGAGCGATGGAATACCGAGCAAATCCGGACACCCACACTAACGGGGTGGAAAGTATGCTAATGCAGCAGGAAAGACAGGACGGGGACACCAAGACCAGGGTGAGGGTCATGGCGCGAAAAAAAAAGTTTGATAGAGGGAACAGGAGACAGCCTCAGAAGCGAATGGTGTGATGATCACGATGGTTGGGTGACAGCGCACATTACAGAGTGGATTGCGATGCCTGAAGTTTGCTTGGAAGAAATCGTGAGGCCACAAAACGAACAATTAAAGCAATTACCAATAATATATGCTAGGATTGGTGGATTGAAGGTCAAGTGCTTAGTCGATACAGGAAGTCAGGTCAGTCTGGTATCTGAGGCCTTGATCAAGGAAATAGGGCGGAATCATAAAGTTACAATGATACCGGTCCCGCAAATTAAATTACGGGGTATAATTCCTGAACGATCCGTTACTGGTAAACAGCAGGCATATCTCGAATTAGAAATTCTGGAACACACCTTCGCTCAGACTTTCATAGTTATGACGAAGATGAACTTCAATATCATTTTAGGGGCAAACTCCATATTCGAATTTCAGGCCGTCATTGATCTACACAAAAACAGTACAGTGAGGGGATGACGAACGCAGGACTGCACATGGACGAGATAACATCTGGCAGGGAGGCGCATACCTGGATGTTACAGGCAATTAGTGAAGAGGGGAGTGAGATCACGCCGCAGGCTATTTTGAACGAGACGGGCACGGAAGTAGTGGAGGCAAATGGCAGTGACGTCACTACAGCTATACTCGAACTTAATGAACAGGAAGAAACGCAGGATATCTGGGCATTGTTGGCTGAAGAGGACGACAGCAGTAATGAATTTGAGGAGCTACTGCAGGAGCGGCATAAGGAAGTCAGAATAGGGGTTACGGAAAAAGAGCAACATGAGGAAATTTTAAGAAAACATCAACAGGGTTTTGATACAGTACCGGGCAAAATTCTCAACTTTAAATATTCTATGCAAGTGGATGATTGGTCGCCATTCAGAAGTAGGTTGTACCCGATTCCGGAAAAACACCATTCACAGGTTAAAGAAATAATTGACGGAATGTTACATGCAGGCGTAATAAAAAGATGCCCACACACTTTTTAAATGCAATTTTGGCCGTTATCAAACCAAATGGGTCTATACGACTATGTCTCGACGCAAGAATGCTCTACCTTTGATTGTTGCCGGAATACGATAAAGCGCCCATAATTAGAGACGTCCTGAAGGGATTTAAAGGAAAAAGCATCTATTCAAGTGTGGACTTAACGAGTTTCTTCCACCACATCGAATTGGACGAGAAGTCGCAATTGTTAACAGGCTTCTTGTTCGACAATCAGAGGTACACGTTTGGAAGAATGCCGTTCGGCGTGAAAACGGCTGGCTGTGCCATAATTCGAGCATTAGACCGAAACCTTTCCGAGGAGGTTAAGGAGATGACGCCTAGGTACATAGATTATATTTTATTGGCTTCCGACAACATCAAAGAACACATGAAAAACTTAGATAAACTGTTAGAAAATTTACGCACCACAAATTTCAAGATAAACCTAAAGAAATCCCTCTTCTTTAGGGATGAAATTCTATATCTAGGCCTTATTATCGATCAGGAGGGTGTCAGACCAAACCCTGCCAAAATCGAAGCAATCAAAAATTTTCCCACTCCTACAAGAATAAAACATGTCCGAGCCTTCCTAGGTGAAACGGGGTTTTTCAAAGAAAACTCTCCCGGGTACACACAAACTGTAGCCCCTATGCAAGAGTTGCTACAAAATATGTGGTCTTGGGATGACGAATGCAACCAGTCTTTCCAAGCTACTAAATTATTGTTACAAAATTGTATCAAACTGGGATACCCAGATTTCGGCCTAAAGTTTGTAATTCAGGCAGACGCTTCGATTATTGGGGTCGGAGCAATGTTGTATCGGGAAGATCCAAACAACCTACAGCAACGATCTTATCTTGCCTTTGTAAGTCGTAAGTTACGAAAACACGAACGGAATTACACTGTTAGAGAGTTGGAGCTCCTAGCAATTCTCCACGCTCTGCAACGATGGAGAAAAATAGTGTTTGGGTATCCAATTATTATCAGGACAGATCATAAGGCCCTCACATTTCTGTTTAAAACTAGCATGGTTAGTGAACGTATCACCAGATGGTCGATCTACATTCAATAGTTGGATATGGAAATTGAACACTGCCCAGGAAATCTAAACATCATCCCAGACGGTCTCAGCAGAAACCAGGAAGAAGACGTGGAAGAAGAGGCATTGGTACAACACATAGAACGGACACCTAAGGATCACGAGTTTTTGAATGAATTAAAGGATTTAAAGAAAGAGCAAGAAGGTGAGCCCTGGATGCTGCAAATGATCATGTATTTTAAAGGAGAAATTCAGCTTGGAACTGCAGCTCATCGCGAGGCTCGGAGCAAAGAAGGAAAATACCAATATGTAAACAACCTCTTACACAAATTCGTTGATGAGGAGCATACAAAATGCCCATCATGTTACCTGCTTCATTACAACGTGGTTTGACCTGGCATGTCCATGAATGTCTCGGTCATATTGGAATAGATAAGTCAGAAGCGACCATAGCCGAAGCTTTCACATGGCCACGCATGCGGACTACCATATGCGAAGTTGTTAAGACTTGTGACGCTTGCCAACGCACTAAGCCTAACAACTATTTAATGATGCAATACCCAAAACCGATATTACCCAATAAACTATTGGAAATAGTTGTGATCGATACATTTGGCCCAATTCCGAAGGGAAGGAGAGGGTGCAGGCACCTACTTGTGTGTTTGGACGTATTTTCCAAATTCGTGGTTCAGTGCCCAATTCAGAAAACTACCACTAAACAGATTTTAAGTAGAATAATAAGCAAGGTAATACCAACTCTCGGTAAGCCTGAGTTTATTTTATCGGATCATGGCGCGTATTTCACAAGTGCCCAGTTTAAGAAAGGAATGGCAGATTTGGATATAAAACATGTTCTCTCATCAATAAGACACCCCCAAGGAAATTCTAGCGAACGCGTAATCCGTGACATTTTTAAATTCTTCCGCGTATTTATTCCCAAGGAACAATACAAATGGGTAGACAGAGTAAGTGACATTGAAATATGTATGAATTCCACACGTCATGAATCTACGGGGCAGATTCCCACGGTTTTACACCACAACCAGTTTCCAGAGAGATCGTGGAACACTATTATAACGTGTCCTAACGACCCAGTACCTACACACGATCTGCGGATCCAGAACACAATTGTGCATATGAGAAGGCAGGCCGACCGAAGATTAAGGATGGTACGTGGAAAGAAGTTTCATCGCGAGTTGACCGAAGGGGAAATGGTCTTGGTTAAAAACCGCCGATATCTGATCCAGAGAACAAGATATTAAACAAATTTTCCGAAAGATATGTCGGACCGTTCAGCATCGTGAGGAATTTAAGTAACAACACCTACAGAGTCCGAGAGGAGAGCACTGGCATCATGGCAGTCTATAATATTTTAAATCTAAAATTGCATCATCAGAGAGAGAGCCATATTAGCCAAGAAATAATGTTATTGCAGCAAATTACAAATTCGCGTGATAACATACAACAAAATGTACGGGGGTACATTAGTAGCGAGTATGCTGGAAAGAGAGTCTAGACGTATTTACAAGTTCAGGCGGAAGTATGTGAGTGAGCAATGTTGTTGTTTTGAAAGAGTGAGAGGGGAAGAGTAGCGAGGCCTAAGGGCACGAGCGAACAGGAATTTCCTAATGAGTTTGGAGCGAGACGGCTCCTGAAACTGACAGAGGCGGACTGTCATTTATATTTTGAGGGTGACCAGACACCACATTTGAGCCAGATGAGTTATGGAAGTAAAATCGACATCATACTGAGTTCGATTCTTCGACTATGGGTTAAATGAACCCTTATCATTGTGTCCAATAACAATGTTTCATATTTATTAAAATTCTGGAAATACTAAGGATTTCCAGCATATGCTGGATATTTGACTAAAATTTATGTAGCAAGCAAACTGAACTTGATAGAAAAGGCTACGTGCTCTGAGAAGGCAGGTACAACGCTGATGCGTACGTGACCCACAACCAAGCCAGGGTGCTTTGTCAACGACAGGGAGTGAGTGAGAGGAGAAGAGTCGTGACGTCAAAATAAGGGCGCGATTTGTAAGGTCGCTACTCCGACGCTATCTTAACTGACGAATGAGAAACGAGGACGCCAGAACATAGCGTCAGGGTGTTTCGCGCGCCAAGTCTGTTATAAAAAATCTATTGATCAGTTTGTGTGCACGGCGGCAGATTCGCGATCTGTGATAAATTACAAGCTTTTTGAGAGGTCACACATAATTATAGGCCCATTATTATAAATATCGAGGAGCTATTTCTCCCACCACGGGAACTTTGACGATTTCTGTGTATAAACTGTGTCTAAGATATAAGCGTGTTCAATTCTAATTATTCTTCGACAGTCAATTTTAAGACGTCTTTATGACGGTCTAGGTTAAAATTGTAGTTGTGTGAAAACAACTTTGTTATAATTTTCATAAATTGTGAGATGGCAAATGAGGAGCGTGATGGCGCAGTGGCTTAGCTGCTCGTCTTTCACCCGGACGACCGGGGTTCGATTCCCGGTGACAGCGGGGTGGAATTTTCACCTGAAAAATCACGTGGTGTCAGGAAGGGCATCCGACCTTAAATCCCCGGCCAAAACCAAAATGAGCCTGGTTGGCTCCGGTGACCCCAATTAATTGGGAAAAGCCGAAGAAAGATGATGATGATGATGATGTGAGATGGCAAATAGCCATAAAATAGGGCAAGTCTACGATTCTGCATAGGACTCTATGAGGAAATAAAATACTCATAACGCAGATAGCTAACAGTATTAATCTTTAATATAATTGTGTTTTCAAGCAGCAAGATGACGACCACGGACCGAAGGCATCAAGATTCATCCTCCATCGCTATAAGTGTTATGGGCTAACAAGGCCTATGATGGGAGACGGCGGGGCGGGAAGCCCCTGAAAAGCTGTTTAAGTGATGAGTACTCAAAATTGATTTATTTGATTTTGGACGAGGGGGAGGGGGGGGGGGGCGCGAGAGATATGAGGAATTTTGTACCGATTGTTATTTGTTGTGGTTTAATTTAAATTTAGGGTTTGTTTAATAACTGACATGCGTGTAGTAATTTTTGGCATTGCGTGACAATTGTGTTGTACAGTAATTTTGTAATTTAAATATTGTGTTGATGGATATGTAATTTGTATGGCGAAATGACCGCATACGATTAACATATAAATAAAAGTTTAAGTCATGAATAAGAACGCAGGAACGACAGTGATAAATGGACTTAATTAATTTCAAGGTAAAAACTAGACAAGGGGGGAATTTAGTGTGTATGTTGCTTTGATAACTCAGGCTAATTCTGATTCCAGTAATTATTTCTTTATTGTCATTTGGACATTTTTTGTGTCATTTTATCTGAAGGGTGTGCTGGTTCATATGCTGCGACGAGATCATCGAGAGTGTGTCACGTATACTTTGGTGTTAGTGTGAGAGCGAGGAAAGGTGAGGTCTGTTCCTGACTGCAGCACTCATTCAAGCTAATTAGTTACCCAAGGGGCTAAGTTTGACCAGGAGATTGTTGTTCTTGAAAATCCCTGAGAGGATGTTTTGAGATATTTTGCTATAAATTTATTCACGCGTTTAACAGGTTGCCGTGTAGGCAAAAGGTCGCTGGACGCTGGCTTTGGGCCAGAATCTATATTTAGCGTGACGCACATATTACTACAAGGGGAAAATGAACTGGCCACTTACTCAGATATGCGATAACAGACCTGGCTGTCTTCAGCCCTTTTATGACACGTAATTGTTTGCTTTAAAGCCTGATGAGTTTAGGTTATTTGATTTGGTTTAAATTGGGGAGTTGCCATGCCATCGATCTAAAGAGTCTTATCATGCCCACGACTTATTTGTTCATGTCTTTTAACGCCTAATTTCTAGGCGTGATTTTATTTTATTTGTTGTTGGTGGCTCTTATTCCTAGGCCATTGTATTCATTGTAGATATAATTTGGCAACCGGCCAAGCTTGCTCATGTCACGTAGTGTTTTCCTATTGTTTTGAGGTATAAGACGTTGATTTCTGCAGCCCTTGTTTAAAAAATACACACGTGTATTTGGGTGTGTTAATTTGAGTCTAGAGTGTGTCAGTAGTGTATTTAATTATGTAATTGTTGTTCCCATATTTCCGTTAGTCACCTTCGCAGTACGGAGTTCATAACCGAACCGACTGTTTTGGTCGGAAATGAACGCCCGTCAATGTACTCATTACTTGAGCTTAACTTAAAACGCGTGTCGCTCATAAATATTGTACAGGCCCCCGGGGGGCTGCACCCCCTGGAAGCCACCCCCATCATCTATTAAAATCACCCCTAACTGGCAAACATCATAAGTCCAGAACAGTATCATTTACGCAGCAAGGGCGGCCGACCAGCTTGGAAGGCTTGCCAAACACTTGCATCACACTCATAAACATCTACACTATAACTAACTGGGGCAGCTATGCCAATGGAATGCTGACAGTACAACAGCAAGACCTATAAGAAGTGAGGTCTTTTGGGACCTGTATCTGTCATACAGTGTGTGTCGCCGGAGGCTCTGCTGCAAGCTGCTATCACCAGGTGAGCATCAGTAAAGTGTTCAGAGATCCCATATTTTGTAACATCCATCCACAAACTTGTACACTTAAACTTATAACATTTATTACATTCCCCTAAAAGGGACTTACAATTTCATACTCACTGACCAATAAACACTTGGTCAGTACACTACACTTGTCTTACTAACTACACGCCTCTTTACATCCTAACGCCCTTCCTGATTCCCGTCACGAGTGACCGTGACAATAGTAGCCAAATAGTTGCTGGCACAAGTCTCATTGTACTTCCCGCAGCGACCCGGCTGCATAAGCAGCGAGTCGCCTACAGAGCTGACGCAAGCACGTCGGTTATTTAACTCTCTCCAACCAGCTGGGAGGCTAGTACATTAACCTGCACACAGAGGTTCATCCCCTGAGTTACGCTTACGTCTTTATAGGAGCACCCCCTAGCATTTAAACACCAAACAACACTCTACACTGGTAAGCTCACCCAGCTACGGGAAGCTACCCCCTCCTAGGCATCACCTTATAAATTGGTACATTAACACATACGTTTTAGATCTAACTACCCCCAACTAAGGGATCTAAAACAGATTGGTGGAGGCCGGGTACCACGCACAGTAACGAAAGGGCTCATACAACGAGTCTCGTGGTAGAAACGGTCCGAACCGCATACAGCCAAGCGAGACTAGAAAATATTTTTTTAAATCCCATATACGTCCCACACTTTTTCCCTATTACACAGGAATTTGTATTACTACACCCACCCCCATCCGCCCCATAGCGCAAAATAAGGGGAAATTAAATGACCACATTCAGAACCACACTAAGAGACTTTGCGCACCATTTGTCGGCTAGTACAACTCCACTCCTCCCGAAGTTAAGAATTAAGAACAGTGACTTGATAACTGACCAGACTGCAGTACAACTTCTTAGGGACCTCGAATTCAAGACATCAGAGATCCGCGCTTAACACCCTGCAGCGGCAGCGCAAGTTATACATTTTACACGATCCCAGGCCAGCGAACACAGACAGGAGTCACCGATATCCAGCGCTAGTGAAGTAGATTGTTTGCCAACACTCCACCCCCTATTGTTGCAGCAACTACAAATCACAGAGTAGAAGACTGATAATCTGCTCGCGCGCATCACACAGTTACTAGACACAGACACTGTTAAAGCAGACAGTCACACGACAGAGGCAGTTCTAGACATCCACACTATTCTGGAAACTGTGAAACAGGATTTAGACAGGACTGTACACGTAGTCAAATCCACACAGTACGACAACACACCATCAGTCAGCACCGATATATCAGGTGACGAGCCACCTGGTAACGTAACACAAGTTTCGTACACGGGAAGTGAGGCTAATTCCCCTCTGAATAACACTAACACCCCGGCACACGATAGCGGTGTGAGCAGCATAGACAGACCAGAATCACTACACAGCCAACGAGACACAGCCGAACACGAAATGAACAGACACACTGAATATCCCATGATCCACCCCACAAAGTTCACGGGGGAAGGCCATGATCCCGAGGAATACCTCAAGGCCTTCAATAGAACGGCTCGGATCAATGGCTGGAACGATGACGTCAGAAAGCGTCTCCTCCCTGCATACCTCACAAAGGCGGCCATGACATGGTATGAGCTTCATGAGGACAACTTAGAAAATGCCACATGGGAGGAAATCACTTTATTGTTGATAAGTGAATTCCAGCTCATACCAGATGATGAGGACCTGTATGACCAAATCAGGCAGAGGTCACAGGGGCCTAAGGAAAGTGCCCAGTCGTACGTCAACGCAAAGTTGTTAATGTGCGATAAATACAACGCAGCTATGACTAATAAGCAGAAAATCAAGCTGTTAATGCAGGGCCTCAGACCATCCATCGTGGACAAGTTGTGCATTATGAACAACCCCACGGTCCAACACATGCTGGAGAACATAAGGACAATAGAGGCGGGGGAAAAGATCACGGAAAAAGCTACGGAGAAGGCCGTGGATCAACACTTTCATCCACAGAAGGACGTCAATAGTCAGAAGATGGATGAATTAGTGGACCGGATGGAAAAGTTAACAATAGCTGCCATCCAAGCAGGTGGGAGACCGCCAAGGGATGAACACGTAGACACACAAGAGCGCTATTATCCTGAAAGGGATAGAGGATACACGGATAGGAGACACTACGGGAGGGAGGAAAATTACTACCCTCCACAGCGGCCAACAACACCACACGCACAGGACTGGCCACACTACCCTCCGCGATACTCACCGGTATCATACGCGGACACAGAACCGACATACCCCTCACGGCGACCACCATCCCCGTACACACAGGAATACTACCCTGAGGAGTACGAGCACACCATCCCCCGGCGAAACAGCCCGCCACCAAGCAGACAGGGCTATGCTGCCCCACAATACAGGGCAGACAGGGAGTACCGGGAAAACTCGCCCCCAAGCAGGCAAGGCTATGCAGCCCCGCAATATAGGGGAAATGGGGAATATCGGGAGAACCCGCCCCCACGCAGGCAAAGCTATGCACCCCCACAGTACAGGGGAAATGGGGACCGTCGAGGAAACCCACCCCCGACCAGACAGGGGTATGCAGCCTCCCAGTACAGGGAAAAGGGGAATCGACGGGAAAACCCGCCCCCGCAGCAGCAGACATACACCCCACCCTGGCGGAGACAAGAAAGCGGACCAACGTGCAATAACCGACAGGCAAGAAAACCCACAAGAGGACGGGACAATACAGATACATACACAAAGGGCCCGGAACACTACCCCCTCCCCGACGAACACCCGAGGGAGTTCAGGGATGAGGCACCCCGCCGGACAGACAGGGGGGCAATACTCCCCACACCTATCTACACACCGCAGGCGGGGAGTTGGCGCAGCCACCCCGAGGGGGGGCGCACATACAGTACAGGGAGACGCACACCTACCTTTCAAAAAAACGCTTAGACGGGGAGGTTCGGCCAGCTGATAAAGCGGCTGAGGTTCCTCCCCCAACACAACACCAGAAAGGCCCCTCCCCCAAACAAACTCGTAAGAGTAAGGGAAAAAAGCAGCCAGCTAAAGCCAAGGCTGACGATCCGCCCCCGGGCCGTTTCCAGACACACCCCGTACAAGGAGACGGCAACTGCCTGTTTAGGACTATTAGCTTCCTAGTCCGACATAACGAGGACCTCCATAAGGAATACAGGCAGAAAACGGTCCAACACATCCTGGCCAACTGGAAAGAGTACCGAGACTTTGTGTCGGACGATCGGGAAAACCCATTCCAGACCGGGGCGGATTACAAAAAATACATGGGTAGGGACGGCACCTATGCCAGGGCCGTAGAGGTGACCGCTCTCGGCAAGGTGCTTAAAGCCAACATCCACGTACACACTGACGTGCACTCGCCCCCGCTATTTACTACTGCGGGATTTGACAGGGACCTACACATACTCTTTACAGGGAACCCTAAGGCGGGACATTATACGCCCCTCACAGTTACGCACAAACAGGACGGAGGCAAACCCACACCCTCCGAACAGGAAACCACACCCCCTACACCACAACACAGGGCGGGAAGTGACCCCACACAGGCGCAGGACGCGAGCTCACCTGGCATTGGGAAGCCAGCAACAGGAATTGAACTCGCGACCGCCTGGAACAAAAAACGGGGTAACAAAGGCAAGCGCAGGGTCACATTTGCGGACACACCTCCCCTGGAGAGAGAAAAGAACAACACACATACACAAAAGCTGGGAACGGTCAATACATTAAACGTTCGCCAGATGACTTCTATTTTCACAGCGCGAGCAGTTAAGAGAGCTGGCAATGTACTTGGTGAGCGCACTTTGCTGACCGAGCCAAAGTACTCGGGACAGGAAGTAAGCCGAGAGGCGAAGCGTGCCAGGTACGATAAGCGGACAGCTCCATGCCTTCCCAGCACAGATGTTACGCCAGTAGCAACAACAACAACATACATCCTACACAACACATCTGTGCAGGGCAATGGATTCCAGGTATCGGCCCTCACGATACACGCCAACATAAACGGCCATAGGGTGCAGGCCCTAATTGACATTGGGGCAGCGGTTAGTTGTGTAAACAGAAGACACGTTACCGAAGGGCAGATACACGATGTCACGGGTGACATCCGCCTCGTAGCGGCCAATGCACAGACGCTTGAAAACGCGGGGGTGGCAAACATACATCTCAGGCTAGACCATTTTGCCACAACACACCCCATGTTCGTTATAGAACATCTTTCAGCGTCAGCCATAATTGGCATGGATTTCCTCGCCAGGTATGAGGCTAGCATAAATTTTGCTAGCGGTAAGATGCTTCTAAAGCATGACCACAGACTCACTACACATTCCATGATATACACCAGGAATACAGATGGGATTCGAGCGGAGCGAGAAATCCACGAGCACCAGGCCTCTACACTGCACACTATTAGCCAACACACAGACACACACACAGATAAGGCGGCCAACCAGAATCACAGACAGGACCTGACACCGGAGCAAAATAAAAGGCTCACGGAGCTCCTGGAGGCCAACAGGGATATCTTTGCCCATTCGATGAAGGATCTCGCAGTGACAGACCTTATCGAACACCACGTCACACTCACCAGTGACCGGCCAGTACACCAGCCTCCCTTCAGGGTGAGCCAGAAAGAGAGACACGCCATCGACACTCAGATCACAGAGATGCTCGAGGCAGGGGTCATTGTCCCCGTTATTTCGAACTACAGCGCTCCAGTTTTGCTGACCAAAAAACGGGACGGATCCCATAGGTTTTGTACTGATTACCGGAGGCTCAATAAGTTAGTCGAAAATGACAGTTATCCACTACTAAGGGCGGACACTTATTTGGATGCCCTTGGCGGAGCTAGCTGGTTCAGTTCGATGGATTGTTATAGTGGGTTCTATTCAATCCCCGTCTATGAACCGGATGGGCACAAGCTGGCGTTCGTTACAGAGAAAGGGCTATATACCTACACAAGGTTACCGATGGGCCTCCGTAACGCCAGCCAAACTTTCCAAAAGCTAGTGGATAAGACATTTTCAGGTCTAAAATGGCGTTCCGTATTAGTCTACGTGGACGACATAACGGTCTTCTCCAACACCTTTGACGAGCATATCGTACATTAGGAGGAGGCTTTCGCAAGGATCAGAGAAGCCAAACTAAGGCTTAAACCTGCGAAATGTCAATTCGCCAGACAGCAGATTAACATATTGGGCCACATTGTAAACAGAGAGGGCATTATTCCCGACCCAGCGAAAACTGACGCAATAACGGGCATCCCAATGCCCACAAATTTGAAACAATTGCGCAGTTTTATTGGGCTGGCCTCGTATTATCGGAAGTATATCCACAGGTTCGCGCACATCGCCCACCCCTTAACCGAACTCACACGTGAAAAGACGCCCTTCAGCATTCAACAGGAACACATAGATGCCTTCAACACACTGAAGCAGCTATTGACCTCACCACCATTACTGCAACACTTCCATAGTGATAGGACCACCTTCTTACACGTGGATGCCAGCCAGTACGGGCTGGGGGCGGCCCTGTTACAGAAAGAGGCAGAAGGGCGCATACGGCCCGTGGCTTATGCTAGCAGGAAACTAACGGCCGTTGAGACTAGATACTCTGCCACAGAGCGGGAAATGCTGGCATTTCCATGGGGAGTGAACTACTTTCCGGTATACCTCTATGGTATCCAGTTCACGGTAGTGACTGACCACGCGAGCCTGCTTTTTTGGGACAAATTTAAAAACCCAAATTCGCGGCTCAATAGGTTTATATTCCGCCTGTATGAATATAACTTCGTGGTCAAGCACAAGAAAGGCGCTACACACCTAGATGCAGACGGGTTATCTTGGCTGCCGGTAGCCGACCCCCCAGATGACAGTAAGGACCACGAATGGGACGACATGCCCACTTTTGCCCTGACGGTGGTTAACATCAAGCAGGAGCAAGAACGTGATCCGTACTTGAAACAGATTCTAATGGCACTAGAAAACTTGGATAGAGTGGACTCCAAGACGGCACGGCTGTCTAGGCGATTTTTCCTAGACAAAGACGGGGTACTGAAATTTAAGCCCACAGCCATGCACGATAATGCACCAATAGCGGTTCCGGAGTAATTGAAAGAGAATATAATGATCGGACACCACAATAGCCCACTGGCAGGGGCACATTTGGGTACGCATAAAACATACCTTAGAATCCGGGACAAGTATTATTGGGTAAACATGAAGGCTGACATAGACACCTTCGTAAAGACATGTCACACTTGCCAGCGATTTAAAACAAGGCCTGGCAAGCCTCATGGACTACTCAACCCAATTCCCGTAGGAGAGCTATTTCACAGAGTCGGGATAGATGTTAAAGGCCCCATTACGACATCTCAGAAAGGCAATAAATATATACTGGTTGCCACCGAGTATCTCACACGATACATGATTACGAAGGCTGTTCCCAAAGCAGACACGATCAGCATAGTCGAATTCTTATTCGACATAGTTACACGATATGGCCTATTCCAAACCTTACTATCCGATAGAGGTACTATTTTCACCTCGAGAGTGCTCCAACAGTTCTTGGAGATACTCAGGATAAAGGCATACACTACCACGAGTTTTTCCCCACAAACCAACGGGCTCGCGGAGAGTATGAATAAAATAATTGGAATGGCCTTAGCCAAATTCACAGGGGACACAGGGACAGACTGGGATGATTATCTACAGCCCATCACTTTTAGTTACAACACTTCCGTATCCACGGCTACAAAACACTCTCCACACTTCCTATTGCACGGATACACGCCCAGAAGTCCCATAGACAATATATGCATCCCACAGGACACTCACACGGACAATGCCGCCCGGCTAGAGCACTTGCAGATAGCTCGTATGGACGCTAGAAAGAACATAGCCGCGGCGCAGGGAAAACAGAAAGAACGGTACGATCGGCATAGGAAGACCGTGGAATACACACCCGGGCAATTGGTTATGGTTTCCAATTCCGCCCGTAAGAAAAATATGTCCGAGTTCCTCCTGCCACGTTGGTCAGGTCCCTTCAAAGTCTGCAGGAAGGTATCTGACCTAAACTATATCGTTAACGTGCGCCATGGACGCAAGCTCATTAAAGACACCATTCACGCCCGCCGTATGAAGGCATATCACATCCGCAAAGCTCCCACACCTACACGTAAAGGCGGGAACGCTGTCAAAAGGAAGGGAAATGATCCCACTGGCAGACGTGAAAAGAAGGCCAAGAAATAGCCTTCGGACCCCGCGTACCGCACCGGGATATGACCCTAACACTTGGCAGAACTGTCCCGAAGACACAAGCCTAAATGGCACCAGGAATAACCACCCTGGTTAAAGACGGTCTCAAACCCGCAACCTTCTGAATACCAGGAATGTAAGGTCGGGTAGCTATCCAGTTTCAGGATAGGAAAGTAAGGGACAGTTACACTAACAGATATTCATACGCGGAAAACAATAAAATCACCTCCGACACCTAGTCACCAAACACGCGACTAGCGGCCCGGTGACACACAGTCATAACGACATTTAGTACCACTAATAGGGATATACTCGACCCACGCTTACAGTAAACACAAAACTTGGGGACACGAATGTATTTAGTGGAAGGTTCTTTTAGATTGCGAAAAGCCATGATCACAACAAGAGAACGGGCAATCAAGTTCACACACATACACGTGCTGGAAACATGAACAGCATCAGACAAGTAACAAGTGAGTGCACACGCCATTGTAATTCAATACTGTCGCACTCAGCGATAACACACTCCTCGTGGGCGACCTTTGCTGGCACAGACAGACTAAGAGCACTCCAGGCGGGGCTGGGAAATACACATTCATTCACGCCAAGTCCAGAACCCCATAACTCCCCAAATTACACTAGGACTTAGCCGATAACAGGCCTCCCGCCCGCATGATGTAGCGGAACATAGTCACACACACGCGCTCACTAATCAGGGGCGAATACAGACAGGGGCTCTGAGGGAACACACCTCCCCCATAACTACTCCTTTTTTTTATTTATTTTTATTTCTAACCCCAAAACCGACATAGGCGATCAGGACATGGCCAGGCACACTACGATCACTTGCTACTGAACCCATGGGCCATAGGGTCCAGGGAAGGTCGAACCCATGTCCTTAAGGAAGAAATGAAAGAAACGTATAGTTTCCTAAAGGAACGGAGAGAGATTTTAAGCCAGGATTATAGCTTAACATTGTGCAAGCGACTAGGGACAGATGTTCCTTAGATGAGATCACCCCACTCGACATTCAAGAGAGGGCTGGTCACGAGTATTAATAACCGAGTGGAAATTTCCACCGTGATAGACAAGGAAGCCTGAATCGGAATTCGAGCTGACGTTGCTGGAAATTGACAACACTGCTTATGCGCCAGAAGAGGAATAATTAAATTTAACACGTTTACGAGCATAATAATGAGTAAACAAGTACAGTACAGTGAATCATTTTGAATGAGAGATTTTTTAGTAAAGTGAAACCATTTAATAATTGCGCAGAAAAAAACTGCTAACGTAAGACGACGTCATTGGGGAAGTACCACGGCCTCTGTGGAGGGGGATTGAGCAAAAGAAATGCAACACCCACACAATTGAGGACGAGAAATTAATTAATATCTCCGAATTGCACGATCGATTCTTAGGTGCAATAAGATCATTTGACATTGAGAAGACGAGCTTTCGGAAGGTATAATTTTTATATTTGTGGCACCATTATTTTAGAAGTTGACCACAGAAAAGGCTAGAGTCTTATTTTTTTGTAGTAAAATAGTATAAAGCTTCGGGGTTTACCAAGCCAACCATGCAGTTTCAGACAGCCCGAGGGGGCGTCACTGTGTCACATCGAATGCAGTTATTGTCAGCCTGAGGGCATGACACTGTGTCACGATCATCATTGAATGCAGTCTTGAACAGCCTGAGGGGGTGTTGCCACGCATCATCGCAGTACGAATCCGTCCAGGAGGACGTGAAGTTATATCAGCACTTGCAGTCATACGAGTACTCCGTGAGGGGAAGTGCTGCACCACGACGTAGAAGTAGTCATTCCGACAGTCCGTGAGGGACGTAACTCTGCGTTACATCGAAAACAGCTACCAGTACTCCTTGAGGGGAGAAACGCTGCGTTACACCGCAGAAGTAAGATCCGATAGCCACAGGCATCGCAGTATTAACGACTTGCTTGCCTCCATAAGGAGTGGTCAAGACGAAATGTTAAAGTATCGCCGTAGTGAAATATTAGGAAAATCCTAATTATAGGATTTAGGCCCGACTGTATACAAGTTAAAGTGAAAATTCGTAAGATATAGTCAGAGCAGGCTGCGAACGTCGGACTTAAAGGCGATAGGTCGTTAAATATACGAACGAATAAATCATAACGTACGGAAGTATCGTACCAGACAGATAAACTGTTATTTAAATTGAAGAACCCTAAAGGGAAGAACAGAATAAGGTTCGGAACGTATATCAGAAACGTAGGAGTGTTAAAACAGTTCAAATAAAGAAGATAGGAGAGTATAAACATTATCTCCAGAAAGCAGGCGAACTACTCTAAAAGTACTAGAATTGAGAAGTGCTAGCTGCTATAGACTAAATCTATAGGTCTTTGAGAGGAGACCTCGATCCGTATAGACTTTCGTTAGGATCGATAGACAGATCTACAAAGAAGCCGTTCAAGCTAGATAAATAGCCGGTTATCCAGGGTAGGAGTAGCAGAATTGGACTCCAGGGAACAGTAGATGTTTCGGGACTTTCGCATTCTGCAGGATAGGAAGCCGACATCGAATAAATATCACCCTTGGAAACGGGAATTTAAGAAGATCACGTGTGATAGGCTCAGAAATACGGCCTAGTGATCGAAAATTGTGAAGTGTAAAATAATCAAGATTGTGTGTTAAATTAATATTTTAGTGTTTATTATGTGTTCAAAAGGGACACATCAGTATATAAAAATGTCGTCAATGTTAAGTGTTTTAGATATATGTCAAAAAGTGTTTTTACGTAAGATGAATTCCTTTAATATGGAGTAAAAGTTCAAAGTGGGCCCAAAAATGAAGCACCGCACCAGATTAAAGATCATGGGATGATCTGGAAAACATGTGAGTACTAAATTCATTTTATTTTGGTGTCAGAAATTGATTGTGTACAAACCCACCGGAGTTTTTGAGTAAAAAGGGATGTGTTTTAATAAATAAATACTGAATAATCAAGAACACGGTCTGAACAATAATATAAATAAAATTGAGAAATTATAAATAATTATGTAAAGAATAAATCCCGTAGAGAAAATATGTGAATAAAGGGTTAATGTATTTAACAAATGTCATAAGAGCAAGCGAAATATCATTAATTATCATGAAAGATATTGAAATAAAGTAAAGTTGAGATATGAAAGAAATAGCTTTTGAGCTTGTATAAAGAATAAAGATAATAATAATAATTAAATATGGAAATGTTAAATAAAAATCAAATAAATTGATATGAACATAAGAGCGTTAAGCCTTAATGTATGTGTAAGAGATGATGTTAAATGGAATATTTTAAAACATGGAGCGATTTATCGACAACGGAAAGATTAATATGTGATTTAAAATAATATGAATTGTTACTAAAGAGATTTATCAGTTCTTGGGAAGACATTTTCGGCTTAAAATAATGCATAGCGCATAATGAGCGCAAATATAATATTAAAGTGTCACGCTAGGAACGCGTAGTGGTTAAAATACTTGGTACATTACTTATGGAGGGTAGTTGGTTGCAGTGAATTGATAATTGTATAAGTCCTCTATTTGTGACATAGTATCACGAGGCATTGTGTATGTGTTTAAAAAGGGAGCTAATATATGGTATTATTGAGCGTATGTCATATGGGCCACGGCCGACTCTAAATCGCATTTTGTATAAGTCCTCTGTAAGGGATTGGTTCCCGAGGCACGTG
Source organism: Meconema thalassinum (assembly GCA_946902985.2). Lineage (NCBI taxonomy): Eukaryota > Metazoa > Arthropoda > Insecta > Orthoptera > Tettigoniidae > Meconema > Meconema thalassinum. The sequence goes on along the minus strand of OX336389.2, from coordinate 733,848,869 downwards.
AAGAGATTCGAAGGCAGAATCTTCTTATGATAAAGCCCCTTAAATTCTCCGTCGTCGTATGTGTATTAATCTTCCCAATCAATGAGGACCCTCTCATAATTAATACTGCCAAGGTTACGAAAATGGTCTTTGAACCAAAGAATAGTTGTTTGAATGAATACGGTACAGTAAAGCCCGGTCTCCCCAGAACTGGATATAATGGGAAGGTTTGTTTTGAAAGCCTTGGAAATAAGCTACTAACGTTGGGTCAGACAGGGAGTCGCCGTCACCCTACTTGTCATAAATCGCACCCCAAGTAGTAGGGTCTAGCTCTCTTATAGCGAGAGGGAACAGAGACCGTCTCGTAAGCTGTTGTAAAGAGAATGAATACACCAGGAGTGTTTAATGTTGTTAACGACCCGGGCGTTGAACCGAGGTCCTTGTAGATGGATATTTCGTTTGCCGGTTCAGATCGTAGTTTCTTATATGATAATGGTCTACTAAGACATAAGAGATAAATAACAATCCCTATTGTAATAATGTATGGACGTGGGATTCCACGAGTTGATTGAAGGCAACTGAGTTCGGGAGTAACTATAGTTTTTTGACTGTGTCAAGTACCTTCACGCTCTGGAGTACACAATTGATTTTCTGATTACCTTAATATATTTGTGAAATAAAGAGAGATGATAACAACTGAATGTGTGGACATGCCCAAAAATATTGAGTTAGATAATTAACCTAGATTTTTAAATATAATTATATATTTGTTTTTGAGACATAAGAAAATAAAAAAAATATAATGTTTGAGGTGTACAAGAATGACACCATAATAATGTAAATGCATGGAGCCAAAGAGCTCGGAGTTATGTAAACTTAATGTTAGTGCTTTATGGAAGTGAGACTAAGTAAGAATTGTGGGTTTATGTGGAAACCACAAGTTTTGAATACAATATTTGTTTATATTTGTGATTCCTTGTTCATTTGGAACAAGCAGTTGATTATTGGGTCAGTAATTAAATTGTTAAAGTGTTTGTAGCGCCATTAATTTTATTAATTAAATGTGTTTAAATAGGAGTTGATTTTGTTGTTATTTTTGCAAGTGTATCCTCTAATTAATCCAAAATATGTGAGTCACAGAGTGGGGGAACTTACCGCTGCCCCGAAATCCCGAATTGAGCTACGCTGGTATACTGTGATTGGCATATTTCTTGCTAAATGGGCACATGGGGATATATAAATAATGTGCTGGATTAATAACTAGAGGAACACTTAAGTCGGTCATATCATGTAAAATTAAAGTAATGGTAGGAATAGCTACAACGTAAAATATTAACTGACCGCATGGGTCCCTGGAAACTCATACCGAGCAGCCCTGAATATATATTATAAAGCCCCCTAGCAAATTTTTGTGTAATGGCTTCAACGTGGGGCCTTCAGAATTAATTTGTTAAACCGTTTTCCAACGTGGGGCCTGTATGATTTTAGCAAAACCTGATTTCTTTTTGGCGCCCAGTACGCAGGGATGAGTTTTCCTAGGGAAAACCCGAGTTTTCTCGAAAAATCAAAATTTTCATTTTTTGGAAAAAATGGTTTTTCGAAATTTTGAATTTTAAATACTTCTATAAAGTTTTATGAAATTGAATAAAAGGATCAAAAGGGTACGTTGTAAGTGAATACCCGTACCAAAGTAAAGTTTTAAAGAAATTGGGACACACTAATTCAGAGTATCATCTCTCAAACATGTACTGGTGTGGTGGCATTAGTGGCCCACTGTATTTTAATATGATGTTGTTAAGTGAAGAGAGGCGGAGGCTCTCTGAGAATGTAAGGGCCGAGAGCCCAGAGAAAGGTAAAACTACAGGTGAGAAAGAGTACCCAAGTAAAGAAATTATAAATGTTTCTGTAGAAAGCATGCGTGCACCTGGAGACATAGTTACACGAAGAGAAGGTAACATGTCTGCAGACAATAGGGTAAATGTTGAGCCTTTAGAGCTCGGAAAGGAAAAGGAAATTTGTAAACCAATTCCAAGGGAAAATGTAATTGATATTGATAAGAATAAAGATAATACAAAGTCTCACGTAGTAATGCCGGTTCAAGTAGGCTCAGAAAACGAAGGGGAAAAGAGCGATAGTACTGACGTTCAGGATCAGGAAAAGGTAGAAATGGCGGAATGGGATGAAATAAAAGAATTCTTGGACATAATTGTAGAAATACGAGACGAGCATTACAGGATGAAGGATGAACTTTGGAACTTAAAAGGTCATGAATTAAAAGAAGGAATTGAGGAACAAAGAGATAGGATCTCTGAAAGAATGGAGGAGATAGACAAACTTCGTAAGAGGGCGAGTAAAAATTGGTATAGGATACCTAAAAAGGAATTAGAGGAATTGTGCAAAGAAATTCCTAATGTTAAATGGTCGTTAAGAGAAACGAAGAGGGAATTTGCGAAACGTATGGAGAAGGAAGGAAAAATAAAATTAGCTCCGTGGGAACAGATAGTTACATTTGTTGAGGAAGTAAGTGAAATAGGGAATAAATTATGGAAAATGAGAGACGCATGGGATGAGATATGGTGGAAGATCCCTTACAAAGAGCGCGACCGAAAAAAGTATGTTGAGGAACAGAAAGATTGGATAAGGAAGGAGAAGAATAAGCTGTACCGTTTCAGTATGAGCATGTATGATGAACAAGATATAATCAGCGTTCAGGAGTTAGCTGAAGTAAGACAGGTCAAAATTCCAGAATATCAAGAAATATTAGAGGATGCTCAGGAGAGATATGAGGAATGCATGTTGGAGCAAAATCGTCAGGCAAATGAAATAGTTGCCCAAGCTGAAAAACAAGTTGATATTAAAGAAGAGAAACAAGAAATAGAAATTATAATGACTCCAGTGGAAACTGAGGAAACTTTGGAGATCCTTCCAGAGAAACCAATGGAAACTCAGGAAGAAATCATAACTCCCGAACAGGAGGATAGTCAAAAGGAAAATGAGCTCCAAACTGAAGAGACTCATTTTTATGAAAAGGTCGAGCTGGAAGAACAAGAAGTAATCTCGGAACAGGAGAAACTAAAGGAATTGATATTTGAAGAAACGGAAATGATAATTCCAGAAGAAATAGAGAAATTAGATGAAACAAATATAGAAACTATCAACGAAGCACCGATGGAAACAGAGGTTCAAGATTTCACAGAAAGGAAAAAGGAAAACTTCGAAGAAATGCAGGACCAGGAAAATAAAAGGGCATTAAAGGAAGAAGAGGAAAAATTGAAAGCCCAGATCCTCGAATTAATGATTAAATGTCAGGAATGCCAACGACAGAAAAGAGGACTGGAAAGAGATGCAAATAAGAGCCCAGAAACCCTAAAGGAAAAGGATGAGATTGTTGGAAACAATGAAAAAATGAGAGGAGACGTCTCTGAAGAAAATCAATACAGAAGAACACCGCCATTGATAGTTGGTGTACCAGGAAATGGATACCCCATGGAAACAATGAAAGGAGGAGGAATAATAAACGATGCCTTAGAGGAAGAGGATGCCCAGGCATATTTCAGCTGGAAGCATCGTAAGAAGAAAGGGAAGGATAGAAAGAAGAGAAAGAAAAGAGATTTGGAAAATCTAAAGAATTGGAAGAGTAGGAAAAAGAAATACTCTTTGAAAATGCCATCTCGATACGAGGTGAAAGAAAAGGATTATCCCATTGGAACAAACGGGTAAAGATATTTGCAACCGTCAAAGAATACGAGAAATAAGTATAATATTTGTTGAAATACCATCTCAAAGAGAGAAGAGGAAGGGGGAAGAGAACCAGAAAGAGTCAGGTGAGGTCAGACTGAGCTCTTAAAAATCAAATGAAGTGTAACAGACTTGAAGTCTGAGAACTGTAATGAATTAAGTTACGGGTAAAGCTATTTGTACCCGCAAGATAATTAACATAAAGTCATTTTAGTTGAAGAAATATAATGAATAGAGAACAGACCGACTTGAAGTCTGTCCTGAGAAAAGAAGAAAGGGAACCAACTGTTGACTCGAGTTTGGAGAAGCATGCGCCAGACGAGGGCAGAGAGTTGTAAACATCGAACGTGACAAGAGATTTATGGCCTGAGTGGAGTCGACCACTAGGGAATAAATGAATGAATGGGAACTCTTGAAGACCCAACCTAAACACAGACTAGAAAGGAGAGGAACTTTAAAGAAGTAATTGATTTTATTGAAAGGGAAAATTTAAATGTAATAAAGGAGAAAGAAAGGGTAAAGATAGAGCATACCCAACCTACACAATTAGTGGAAGGAACTTTAAGGAAATAGAACAACAGTAAATACGGATGACGTTATGATGGTTTCGACGAATAAAGAAATACAAATTAAATTGAAATAAATTTCCTCAAGAATTTTCGAAAATTTATTTACCTAAGGAGGGGAGAGATGAACCCATGGGCCATAGGGTCCAGGGAAGGTCGAACCCATGTCCTTAAGGAAGAAATGAAAGAAACGTATAGTTTCCTAAAGGAACGGAGAGAGATTTTAAGCCAGGATTATAGCTTAACATTGTGCAAGCGACTAGGGACAGATGTTCCTTAGATGAGATCACCCCACTCGACATTCAAGAGAGGGCTGGTCACGAGTATTAATAACCGAGTGGAAATTTCCACCGTGATAGACAAGGAAGCCTGAATCGGAATTCGAGCTGACGTTGCTGGAAATTGACAACACTGCTTATGCGCCAGAAGAGGAATAATTAAATTTAACACGTTTACGAGCATAATAATGAGTAAACAAGTACAGTGCAGTGAATCATTTTGAATGAGAGATTTTTTAGTAAAGTGAAACCATTTAATAATTGCGCAGAAAAAAACTGCTAACGTAAGACGACGTCATTGGGGAAGTACCACGGCCTCTGTGGAGGGGATTGAGCAAAAGAAATGCAACACCCACACAATTGAGGACGAGAAATTAATTAATATCTCCGAATTGCACGATCGATTCTTAGGTGCAATAAGATCATTTGACATTGAGAAGACGAGCTTTCGGAAGGTATAATTTTTATATTTGTGGCACCATTATTTTAGAAGTTGACCACAGAAAAGGCTAGAGTCTTATTTTTTTGTAGTAAAATAGTATAAAGCTTCGGGGTTTACCAAGCCAACCATGCAGTTTCAGACAGCCCGAGGGGGCGTCACTGTGTCACATCGAATGCAGTTATTGTCAGCCTGAGGGCATGACACTGTGTCACGATCATCATTGAATGCAGTCTTGAACAGCCTGAGGGGGTGTTGCCACGCATCATCGCAGTACGAATCCGTCCAGGAGGACGTGAAGTTATATCAGCACTTGCAGTCATACGAGTACTCCGTGAGGGGAAGTGCTGCACCACGACGTAGAAGTAGTCATTCCGACAGTCCGTGAGGGACGTAACTCTGCGTTACATCGAAAACAGCTACCAGTACTCCTTGAGGGGAGAAACGCTGTGTTACACCGCAGAAGTAAGATCCGATAGCCACAGGCATCGCAGTATTAACGACTTGCTTGCCTCCATAAGGAGTGGTCAAGACGAAATGTTAAAGTATCGCCGTAGTGAAATATTAGGAAAATCCTAATTATAGGATTTAGGCCCGACTGTATACAAGTTAAAGTGAAAATTCGTAAGATATAGTCAGAGCAGGCTGCGAACGTCGGACTTAAAGGCGATAGGTCGTTAAATATACGAACGAATAAATCATAACGTACGGAAGTATCGTACCAGACAGATAAACTGTTATTTAAATTGAAGAACCCTAAAAGGGAAGAACAGAATAAGGTTCGGAACGTATATCAGAAACGTAGGAGTGTTAAAACAGTTCAAATAAAGAAGATAGGAGAGTATAAACATTATCTCCAGAAAGCAGGCGAACTACTCTAAAAGTACTAGAATTGAGAAGTGCTAGCTGCTATAGACTAAATCTATAGGTCTTTGAGAGGAGACCTCGATCCGTATAGACTTTCGTTAGGATCGATAGACAGATCTACAAAGAAGCCGTTCAAGCTAGATAAATAGCCGGTTATCCAGGGTAGGAGTAGCAGAATTGGACTCCAGGGAACAGTAGATGTTTCGGGACTTTCGCATTCTGCAGGATAGGAAGCCGACATCGAATAAATATCACCCTTGGAAACGGGAATTTAAGAAGATCACGTGTGATAGGCTCAGAAATACGGCCTAGTGATCGAAAATTGTGAAGTGTAAAATAATCAAGATTGTGTGTTAAATTAATATTTTAGTGTTTATTATGTGTTCAAAAGGGACACATCAGTATATAAAAATGTCGTCAATGTTAAGTGTTTTAGATATATGTCAAAAAGTGTTTTTACGTAAGATGAATTCCTTTAATATGGAGTAAAAGTTCAAAGTGGGCCCAAAAATGAAGCACCGCACCAGATTAAAGATCATGGGATGATCTGGAAAACATGTGAGTACTAAATTCATTTTATTTTGGTGTCAGAAATTGATTGTGTACAAACCCACCGGAGTTTTTGAGTAAAAAGGGATGTGTTTTAATAAATAAATACTGAATAACCAAGAACACGGTCTGAACAATAATATAAATAAAATTGAGAAATTATAAATAATTATGTAAAGAATAAATCCCGTAGAGAAAATATGTGAATAAAGGGTTAATGTATTTAACAAATGTCATAAGAGCAAGCGAAATATCATTAATTATCATGAAAGATATTGAAATAAAGTAAAGTTGAGATATGAAAGAAATAGCTTTTGAGCTTGTATAAAGAATAAAGATAATAATAATAATTAAATATGGAAATGTTAAATAAAAATCAAATAAATTGATATGAACATAAGAGCGTTAAGCCTTAATGTATGTGTAAGAGATGATGTTAAATGGAATATTTTAAAACATGGAGCGATTTATCGACAACGGAAAGATTAATATGTGATTTAAAATAATATGAATTGTTACTAAAGAGATTTATCAGTTCTTGGGAAGACATTTTCGGCTTAAAATAATGCATAGCGCATAATGAGCGCAAATATAACATTAAAGTGTCACGCTAGGAACGCGTAGTGGTTAAAATACTTGGTACATTACTTATGGAGGGTAGTTGGTTGCAGTGAATTGATAATTGTATAAGTCCTCTATTTGTGACATAGTATCACGAGGCATTGTGTATGTGTTTAAAAAGGGAGCTAATATATGGTATTATTGAGCGTATGTCATATGGGCCACGGCCGACTCTAAATCGCATTTTGTATAAGTCCTCTGTAAGGGATTGGTTCCCGAGGCACGTGAAGAGATTCGAAGGCAGAATCTTCTTATGATAAAGCCCCTTAAATTCTCCGTCGTCGTATGTGTATTAATCTTCCCAATCAATGAGGACCCTCTCATAATTAATACTGCCAAGGTTACGAAAATGGTCTTTGAACCAAAGAACAGTTGTTTGAATGAATACGGTACAGTAAAGCCCGGTCTCCCCAGAACTGGATATAATGGGAAGGTTTGTTTTGAAAGCCTTGGAAATAAGCTACTAACGTTGGGTCAGACAGGGAGTCGCCGTCACCCTACTTGTCATAAATCGCACCCCAAGTAGTAGGGTCTAGCTCTCTTATAGCGAGAGGGAACAGAGACCGTCTCGTAAGCTGTTGTAAAGAGAATGAATACACCAGGAGTGTTTAATGTTGTTAACGACCCGGGCGTTGAACCGAGGTCCTTGTAGATGGATATTTCGTTTGCCGGTTCAGATCGTAGTTTCTTATATGATAATGGTCTACTAAGACATAAGAGATAAATAACAATCCCTATTGTAATAATGTATGGACGTGGGATTCCACGAGTTGATTGAAGGCAACTGAGTTCGGGAGTAACTATAGTTTTTTGACTGTGTCAAGTACCTTCACGCTCTGGAGTACACAATTGATTTTCTGATTACCTTAATATATTTGTGAAATAAAGAGAGATGATAACAACTGAATGTGTGGACATGCCCAAAAATATTGAGTTAGATAATTAACCTAGATTTTTAAATATAATTATATATTTGTTTTTGAGACATAAGAAAATAAAAAAAATATAATGTTTGAGGTGTACAAGAATGACACCATAATAATGTAAATGCATGGAGCCAAAGAGCTCGGAGTTATGTAAACTTAATGTTAGTGCTTTATGGAAGTGAGACTAAGTAAGAATTGTGGGTTTATGTGGAAACCACAAGTTTTGAATACAATATTTGTTTATATTTGTGATTCCTTGTTCATTTGGAACAAGCAGTTGATTATTGGGTCAGTAATTAAATTGTTAAAGTGTTTGTAGCGCCATTAATTTTATTAATTAAATGTGTTTAAATAGGAGTTGATTTTGTTGTTATTTTTGCAAGTGTATCCTCTATTTAATCCAAAATATGTGAGTCACAGAGTGGGGGAACTTACCGCTGCCCCGAAATCCCGAATTGAGCTACGCTGGTATACTGTGATTGGCATATTTCTTGCTAAATGGGCACACTACATCAACACTACAAATGAGAGACCAGATAGGCCGTGACGTCACAGCGTCACCATACTTTACTATCCCAAGGAGCGGATAGAAAGCAGACATTGACCAAGGGAAAATGACAGGAGCATAGGTGGATAATCCCAGCGGGATTACCAATATACCACCCACAGGCTACCATTTTACTAATTTTCTCCCCTTCTATAACCTTCCCACTTACAACATTAGCCAACACAGACATACAGACACAATAAGAACAGCTACACTACATGACAAAATATACATCGGGGTTGATAGACTTCATGCGTTTCAAGAGAGGGCTCACTACACCCTGGATCTCAATGCTAACACCCGAGTATTAGGGGTGTGTCGGAAAACGACAATTAAGCGTAATGCGCATCTCTAAGCAAGAGATGAGGCCAAATTTATATTAACAATTCTTTTTTATTAAATAATCCCGCATGAAAGGGACATAGTATTATTACGCCTCAAACTACGCCTATCCTTAAATGAGAGCGGATACGCCTCATATCCAGACACATGCATGGAATATCCCACCCACATACCAAGGGTTATTATTATTGAACCTGCATGACACTTTGTGAAAATTTTTGAAAACCTGGGAAATACCTACCCCCGTCCACTCACTGTAGAAGCATCCTGATAGCATCACCGGCCCCAAGGCCACCATTAACAGGGAGCCCAAAGATGCGCAACCCCCTCCTACCATGCTTTCAGCCTACTCAACAAATAACTCCCCCCGGATCCCTATAACAGGGAACCTAACGCCATAAACCCTACTAACGCCTCCAAGAGAATTAACAAGGCATTATCGCTGGAAATCCGACGTAGCAATAGGAGGCCTAAAGTAGGCCATGCATTTAGAAGATTCTACAACCCCAAAACACTTAAAACAATTTACATTAATTACACAGCAAATTATTTACAGATTACACTATATTTATATATATATATAACACGAAAGGAATCTGATAACACGCTGATTGGTGATGACGACATAAGCAGAAGGCTAGAGGCACCACGCAGGAGCAGAGCTGGGTAAGGCGATGATGAGCCTTACCCTAGTTAACTTGACGACTAGACCAAAAAGACGAACTACGTAAGGTTGAGGCATTCATGGCCCGGCACGGGCAAACTTCGGAATCCTAGGTGTGCCTAGCCTGCCCCTAGGACGAAGAGATGTTACACCCACTATGTGCCACGGTCATCGAAGCCAAGACCTGCTGGGGAGACTTTTGACGAACGGGGGGAGAGATAGCCAACTCCGCACCGGACTCAAAAGAGGACCCAAGGGACGACCAAATTAGGACTAGACTTTTAGTTAGATATAAGTAGGTAGGGCTTCTAGAGCGAGAAGCAAGACTCCTATGCGCAGGAGTGAAGCATTATTACTGCCAATAAGGGCGAAGGGGATACTATTACTGCCAATAAGGGCGAAGAGGATATTATTACTGCCAATAAGGGCGAAGAGGATATTATTACTGCCAATAAGGGCGAAGAGGATACTATTACTGCCAACAAGGGCGAAGATGATATTATGCCATTGGACGATATCCAATGCCCACATAAATGGTGACGCAGCGGGCAGCCAAGGGCATTAAATGAGGAGCATGGCGAGCCCTCACAGGGGTTAAAGTGGGCGACCCAACAACGACAACATATGCAAAGGCAACGGCAAAGAGCAGGCAAATACAGCGGGCGAGGCGGTTTGCTTTGGGGCACCGTAAGTCGCTTGCGACTATATTAATACTAGTTAGTAAGCATTAATATTAATATCGACAACTAGTTATTAAGGGGAGCACCCCACAAAACACATGGGTGACAATGTGCAAGGGAGGTCAATAGGTAGGGGTAACTCCTCCTAGGCGCAAGGTAATTCCAAACTACTATACGTACGGGTCCAATGGAGGAGCCGTGTTGAGCACGAAACGTAGTGCCCAAACCACAATCTGCGTGCGTAGTCACTCGGATTACCGACACCACACTGCAAATTGGGCGAAGGTCCCTGGGTACTATACGCATGCTCGCGTATTTCGACAGTCAAAGGCGCAGGTAAGCCCTAGGAGGCACCCGTAATCCCAATACCACCCTATACATTGCATGCCATCGAAATTTTAGCATATAAGACAGTTGCATTTGACACGCAACTTAGAATTAAGCAAATTTACTAACCGCTGTTGCTAAACAATAGCACAGCATATCTCGGCAATAGACTAAGTTCAACCATTGGCTTATAAATATCAAACATTTTTTTATTATCATAATTAAGGTAAAATCTCTCGGCACCTGATGACCAACAAACCCGGCATCAGGGTAAGCCCGATAACACATTAAGATAAGTGAGGTAAGGTAGAATATTTCGGCACCTGATGACCAGCAAACCCGTCATCAGGGTAAGCCGAATAATACATTAAGTTAGATTAACTAGGTTAACTAAGACTAATATAAACACTTTTAGAGTAAGAAAAAACATTACGGCACCGTGTAGGGTAAGCCCGATCATACATCAAGTAAAACAATCATATGTAAGGAGAACATGCCATTAATAATGGCCACAGGTTAACACTAATCAAGCTATTTTTTTTAGGGGAAAAAGTGCTTCAGCCAGTGAACACACTGACACAGGAGCCGATATAAAGAATATGTAATATTCATATGTTTTTTTAACCTCTCCATTTTGCAGGCGTCGTCACCAGGCATATGGCACTGGTGACAATGATTTCACTGCCATACACCAGCAGCATGTTATTTGTGCCATGATATTATTGTGTACCACCTTCACGCACTAATTTGTATTTGTAATTTGTATTCATCCTCACACAACCCAACACATGCACCTCCATTTTTTTTACAGCTACACTCCAGAAATCTGAACAGCAGGGTTGATACCTGTGGGGTATCAGGCTTGCTGACAGATCAACATAAACAAAGAACATAGAGCGTCAAAGATGCGACGCAACATACGGCAATGAGGGCGCAACCAATCTGTGGCGGCGACTCTCGCTGTCAAGTGTGAAGGCATTCGCCCACAGAGAATGATTCACAAGTTAGGGGTATATATCAGCGGCACGACCACTAAACTACACCGGGAAACGGCCGGACAGGACTAGCCGTGGGACGGCACATAAATACAAAGGGTAGCGTGCACGCAAGTTACAATAGACACGGCCGTCTAGGTATAGCATAATTAATAATTAAGATAGATAGATATAAGTATATAATGTAATATAATGTAATACAAAATACTGTAATATTGTTCAAAGGCACTACACACAAAATTATGATGCCACACATTGTGAATACACATATTTTTGTCACACACATATACACAATGATTATGCTTTTGTCTCTTTCATTTTTCTTCCTTCTAACGTCAGAATTTGTGAAGGTGTCCCGTTTTACCCCAGCACAATAAATTATCTTTTACGTATCCCTTTAACTTATACCTTGGGACACCCATTTTTTTCTATTTCTTCCATCTTTCACATTGCAGGGAGCAATTTTTCCCCAATATAGCGCCGGACGACAAAACCACCCGTCCAGCACTGGGTTTTTCCTCCCTGCACAACACCAGTATATTATACAATGTCAAAACCATGTATTTTTTTGTGTGGAACTTTTAATATTGCAAATGGTATTTTTTATTTTTATGAACTGTTTTAAATTTAAATTATCACATGTATATGCATATATCCCAAAACCCACCCCTCTGAACACAAGCTGATCTCATATCTACACGACATCGCTACATCAACACGACATCACTACCTCTACACGACATCAACACAGAAGAAACGAAGAAGAGATACAAGGAAGATTCCACTACGACCTACTACATCAACACCCCCACTCCACGTTCCGTTCCCGTTCGCGGGGACGCGAACTAATCAAAGGAGGAGACTTGTACAGGCCCCCGGGGGGCTGCACCCCCTGGAAGCCACCCCCATCATCTATTAAAATCACCCCTAACTGGCAAACATCATAAGTCCAGAACAGTATCTTTTACACAGCAAGGGCGGCCGACCAGCTAGGAAGGCTTGCCAAACACTTGCATCACACTCATAAACATCTACACTATAACTAACTGGGGCAGCTATGCCAATGGAATGCTGACAGTACAACAGCAAGACCTATAAGAAGTGAGGTCTTTTGGGACCTGTATCTGTCATACAGTGTGTGTCGCCGGAGGCTCTGCTGCAAGCTGCAATCACCAGGTGAGCATCAGTAAAGTGTTCAAAGATCCTATATTTTGTAACATCCATCCACAAACTTGTACACTTAAACTTATAACATTTATTACATTCCCCTAAAAGGGACTTACAATTTCATACTCACTGACCAATAAACACTTGGTCAGTACACTACACTTGTCTTACTAACTACACGCCTCTTTACATCCTAACGCCCTTCCTGATTCCCGTCACGAGTGACCGTGACAATAGTAGCCAAATAGTTGCTGGCTCAAGTCTCATTGTACTTCCCGCAGCGACCCGGCTGCATAAGCAATGAGTCGCCTACAGAGCTGACGCAAGCACGTCGGTTATATAACTCTCTCCAACCAGCTGGGAGGCTAGTACATTAACCTGCACACAGAGGTTCATCCCCTGAGTTACGCTTACGTCTTTATAGGAGCACCCCCTAGCATTTAAACACCAAACAACACTCTACACTGGTAAGCTCAGCCAGCTACGGGAAGCTACCCCCTCCTAGGCATCACCTTATAAATTGGTACATTAACACATACGTTTTAGATCTAACTACCCCCAACTAAGGGATCTAAAACAATATTAAATTCTTGTATTGTTATTTTGGGATCATGTGTGATCCGTAACTTTGTTACATTTTATTAAGTGACATTGTAGTCACAACACTTGGTTGACAGCTGTCATGCCAAGTCACCATGTTACGCCAGGCTAGTCAGTGTCAGTATGTTCACGTTGCGTGTGAACCAATTTTAAGGGTGGATTGTTAATAATTATTGTGTGTTTGATTCAGTTATTAAATTTCATTTATTAGTAGATCCTGTTGTTTTCATGTCTTTTAAATATTAAGTATACCCTATGAATCCTAGAAATTATTTGAAGCACTAAATCTCTATTACACATTCACAAGAATCAATGATGACCCCGAAATTCGAGTCTTGTGATTATGCTTTATTTTCTAAGGGTACAGTATATAAATGTTTCTTGTGACGATTGAATCAATAAGTTGGCTACTTTTGCAAATATGTCGTTGGTTTATTTGTTATTAGTCTTTATTTTCACCAAGACGTTTATCATTTTTGTCTCAAGGACAGCGCGCAACCTCGTTCAAGCATATCTGTTGCTCATGCCTTCCTGCTCATAATGCTATCAATAGCGCAGTCACGAGTGTATTGTTTTATGTTTAGATATTTTATGTTTAGGTTTCACAGTCTGTGTTAATTATAGATTCTGGCTTTAGGGAATCTGCATTATGCTTCAACTACGCACCTCCCTACAGCTTTTGGAATGCCACGTGGGCACATTTAGACTAGTGAGATTCAATGACAAAAACTGAATGAAAGAGGTTTACTGAAGCTACAAATCTATTTTCTAAGAGGAGTTACCTTGTTGTCATGACAGTCAAATAGATCATGTACCAATTGAGACCTGTCATTGAGGCTAATTGAAGCTATTTGGTCACATTTTACGATTTACCTGCATTCCTTCTCGTAGCCTCTTGCACTGGTTTGAGGCAACGATAAAAGATAAGTCTTGCTTCCCTTGTTCATTCATTTGGAAAAAATCGAAGGAGACCAACACAGGATGTTTAACACACTGGCAATAATATGCGTAGCCTTACTTTTGTGGTATATCCAACAAAGGTAACCAACCATCACATGTAATGTTCTCTTCATCTACATCAGCATTGTGGCTCAGAATGCTCGCTTTCGAATATACAGTAGTAGGGATGCCCAAGAGGCTAAATGGGGATTTACTCGAGCGTCGCACCCTTTGGATTGTGAAGATCAGATGTTAAAAAGAAAAAAAAGGCTATATTATGTATGCCCTTGAACTGGTGGGGGGAGCGTGTACTGATTTCCAAAAATGTAAAAAAAAGTCACAAAGAAATACTTGGGCACTTCAGATATTAATAGTGTACGCGCCCCAGGTGTTTCTGGTAACGGAGGAATATTAATCTGCCAGATTGCATGGTGGGGGTGGCCGTGCGAAGGGGTTGAACATTGGAAGAAGAGAAATTTATTTGAAGTCGTCAAATATTCAGAAGGGATGTTAAGTAAACCCTAAAGGAGCTCCTATTCAAAAGACTGACGATTTGGACGCGACCAAAACGCATGGCCAATTTTTGAAAATCCCACAAATAAATCGTGACTTTGAAATACTCGAACGCGTCAGATTAATATACAGATGGTTCAGCTTGATGTCCTTGTCGTGCTGATCCATAATCTGACAATTATGTGGAGGAATTTCCTTAATCTGAAGGTTTGAAAAAGAAAATTTTCAGTTTTCTTTTAAATTACTGAATGTAATAAATACAATTAACTGACAAAATATATAATATAATATGTATATACAGAAGAAAATGGTGTAATGGAATAAAAGGAAAGAGTGAGAAGCGACTAGAGGCGCGGAGTGGGGAATACATAGTACACAGCAGCTGCACGCACCACATTTTATTGATGACTTGAACTACTTCGGCTTGTGGAAATCGGCAGATTATTTTATTCTCGTGATCCTTGAATGATTTCCTTCAAAATTAAAACAAAACTAACCGCGCTCAAGAATGTCTAGGTGACTTTTTTTTTGTAATTTGTGACTCTCCTACTGTATTTTTTATGTCACGCGCAAATCATCACATTATTGAAATGCACACTTTTCTGCATGTAATTAACTCACCTTGCCTTAATCTGACGCGCTCGAGTTTTTCTAACGATCGAGTTTCTTTTTCGATGTGTAACATCTTTCCACTCGGTTGCTGGATATTTTTGTGGGAGTGATTTTGAAAATTGGACGGAAGTGGATCGGACGGAAGTGTGTAAGGCGCAGCAGCCAGAAGGGATGTGATCCAGCTGGCAGTGGTACCATGTGGAATGTTTATCACCTACGGATTACTTTGTAACAGTAGAGTATCCAGAAGGCAGTACGAGAGGCAGTGAAGAAAAAAAGTCACGGATAGTCAGTCTGAATGACTGGACTTTATATCATTTTAAATGCTAGCAGCCGAGTATCAAGAAGGCAGTGCGAGAACAGAGTTTCAAGATTCTATTTTGTTTCTTCACTGCCTACTTGATTGTTCTCGCACTGCCTTCTTGAAACTCTGTTCTCGCACTGCCTTCTTGATACTCGGCTGGTACATCGTACTATTACGTCACACACCTCAGTGCATTCGAGGTACATTTCGTCCCGTCACCGTAACGTAACGCCAGACCTCAGCGTAGCGGCGAAGTCGACAAGATCATTTAAAATGATAAAAGTCAGTCTCTGTTAACGTAACTTAGTTACTGGCAGGAGAGTGAGGTAACAGCAGAGTATCAAGAAGGCAGTGCGAGAGTAGAAATATCAAGTAGGCAGTGAAGAAAAAAAATGTTATGTTTTATGAGAGTGTAAAAAATAAAACGATTTTTTGCGTGTTGATGAATGTCAAGGATAATAAAATCGGTAACAACTTCAAGGTAGGATAACATGTCAGATGTTACACATCATATGCGCCTACTGTAAGGCTCGTATCTTTTTTATTATTTACTACTCTGATCAGCTGCCCTAAACATACGATCATATATAAAGGGTTCATGTATGGTCGGGGTACATAACAGGGTGCAAGGTTTCCCCCCTTATGCTATTCTGCCGCGCTTGAATAAATCCCATAATCCCCTAATATGTTTTATTAATTTGAGGGAATACGTCCTGTAAATCAGATATGAATTTGAAAAGCTGCTGCAGGAAGCTGGTCCTTTTGCCTTACTCGTGAGATAAGCCAATATGGTATCGTTAAGTGTACCATGTAATGTACCGAATTCCTTCGTAACATGATACAGAAAAGTTAAATGCCGGAGTGGTCCCCGGTATATTGTGAGTTACTATCAAATTTCTTGTGTACAGAGATCTCTCCCACCCTGTAGATCTGCTCGCTGGAGCTGGGAACATCCTGTAGCATTAAGGAACTGAACTGTGTCGTAGGTACAGTATATCACTAACGGAGACTTGAGAATAAGTGAGGATGAAGAACACCACCCTTTTCGTTTGGGCGTGAGTGGATGTGTCATGTTAGCAGTAACAAAGACTTACATTTCTAATTGGGCTTAAGAGAGTAACCAACTGCCTCTTGAATGATTGATTTGTAAGACGGAAGTTAGAACACAGCAGGACACAGAAACCGACATTCCTTCATTGGATCGGTTTATGCTACGAGAGGAGTAGACAGTCAAGGTTGGGCAATTGACCTTACAACCAACCGCTTGTGGGACTGAAGTTTAGAGCTAAATCATGAAACCTGAGAGCGCGATAGCCATTCTACTCGAGTCGTCTTGAATCATAATTTCACAAAGATTGCCTAGTAATAACCAAGTAAGGAAATCGCATTAAATATACTAGAGATTAAAACTCTCCAATAGGCGTTCATTTTATGCACAATTTTCTCACTTACAATATAGTATTTACATAATCCATGGCACAGGTACTAACAATTGTTTACCGAAATGCATTATTGCATAAGACTGAGTTATAGTCTACTTGCGCGAGGGAAAATAATTAAAGCTATATTTATGATGAAATATTTTTAAAGATATTATTTGTGGGGCTTGTTTAATACTGGTTCAAATTCGAATAACTTAAATCATCACAATTTCCTCTGTGTCTAATAGCAAGCTATAAGATAGAATGTATTTTAGGTATGTCTATCCCACCTATCATTTACTAAACGCCGAAACCGAATTGAATGGTATTTGGTTGTTATTAATTCATATTAGGGGCTCTGGACCTCTCGGTCATCATCCCCGTCTGTTGATATTCAATTCAGTTGTAGCATTAGTAGTGGACACCTCAACCCAATAATGGATATCGCCACCATTTTAACAAACACAAAAGAGCAACCACACGAATGTTCAATGCCTAAATCAAATACTGACTAAACTAATCGTCGCAACTCTACAAAATTTTGCAAAACAGTCTGTCGCATGAGATTCAAAGTACACGGTCATCATCTGTACAGTTTAAAGATGGCGACCGCCCTAAACATTCAAACATTATATTCCGTAATTCATGCTCCAATGAAACAATACTCTCAATATTTCGTATACAAGGATTTCTATACAGGGTGTCGGAAAATAAGAGATATAAAATCAAACCACGCATGGGTGGGTCTGAGGAGCAATAAGAGTTAATATGCCTGTGGGCGCAAACCAACCGTTAAGCCTCGGTGAGCATTTGTAATTACGAGGATACTTGGCAACATCGAGCAATGAGCAGCATCAAGTGTTGCGGCGACACTCTTGTGTGTTTCGAGCTGAGCAGCTGACATGTGGTTCTCGTAGCTCAGTGGGCAAGGTGCTTGCGCCGTTCAGTGTGCTCCCATCTGTTACGTTAATGGCAGCTCTCTTCAATGACGCAATTAATTACAAATGAAATAATTTGATAAGAAACGAGCCACTTGAAAACCGGTTATCGCGGAGAGCGAATTAGCAAAGAATAAAGAGCTTATTTAATTTTTTAAATTGAAAATGATACCCAGAATTAACCAGGTTAATGTTGTAATTTATGCACAATAAGATCTCTCATACCAACGAAGAAAATAAGTTACTCCGGATTCGAGCCCGAAGCAGATGGGAGCACACTGAACGGCGCCAGTGCCTTGCCCACTGAGCTACGAGAACCACAGATCAGCTGATCAGCTCGAAACACACAAGAGTGTAGACGCCGAACTCGATGCTGCTCATTGCGCGACGTTGCCAAGTTTAGTAGTGGTTTTAGGACAGTTTTACAGCCTCCTCCTCCTCACCCTCCTCACAAGATGGCGACCGCGCGCAACCACGCACATAGATGGCGCGCTTTTCGAATAAAGCTGGTGAGCATGGCTTAACCTAGCCTATCCTAGTTAAGCTGACGTCATGCGATGCAGGAGTCGCAACTGGACGCTCGGCTACGCTGACCCTTTAACCAAGTAAGATTCGAGATATCTAAGAACCCATGGGCCGAATTTGACAAACGAAGTGTCGTTGGACTCAGGCTGACGCCCCCTTTCTGAATGTATATTTGAAATTTTGACAAAGGACCTAACGACACTTTTGTTGATAGCTCGCAAACCAATAATTGGATATGGCTATACGACATGTTGTTGGAATTGGGGTCACGTCCTCTTTCGTATGGTGAATTCCCCATATTAAAAAAAAGGTTTTTTCTGTTTTGGAAAGTAGGCTATATTTTGAAAACTAATGATGATAGAGCATTGTACCATAGCTGGATTTGAACCATGAACCCAGCAGTGAGAGGTTGGTGTGCTGCTCAATCTGGCCACGGTGGCCATGCCCCGAAAAAGAATCAATCTTGGGACGGCGGGACGTGATACGACGGTTCGTTTTCGAATCTTTTGAGTAACAGTACCGGTGGTGTGTAGGTGTTTAAACAACAAGCATGTGGCAGGCCACGGTGGCCATGCTTGCAAATACATTAATCGATATCTCATGAACCATGGATCACAGAGGCTGGTTCGTTAATGCTTGGTGATGGCATGACTGTGATGATTGAAATAAACAATTGTGAGGATGGCCGCCATGCCACAAAACATGACACTGGCAGTGGGTTGATAGGAAATTGGAAACGTAGAACATTGACATTTATCGTTGCAACATGAGGATAACAAGTAAGAAAAAAAGAAAACAGAAAACAGAAAGTACTCATACACTACATTTCTTATTTATTTAATTAATTAAAGTACATTTTACAATAGTTACTTTTTTGTTTACCATAAGTTGGTATAGGCATAGTTTAAACCCATGAATTGTTGTAAATGAGTTTTCCTCGACGAGCAAGAACTGATGCTATAAAATCTGGGGAAGCAACAATGGTTTTATAGGTGTTAAAATATGATCCCCTTCTTTTACATTATCATTGTCATCATCATCATCATTATTATAACTATAATCACTATGACCATGTAGTCCTTTTTGATCTTTTTCCATGGACACCTCGTATAGAGTTTGTGTGACTTTGGATAGCGTTGTTCACTTTACAGATGGCTTGGAAGAGGGATTAAACATAACTTTTTTAGGAGATGGTAATTTTTTTTAAAAGGAAATAACTATGTTGAGTAGCTCAATTTTTTGGTTGAGCTTGTTTCTTTTTCTCTTTTTGATAATGTTTTGTTAACACCAACGGTGTTTCATTTGGTATACCACATTGATGATTACCCACACTTAAAACCTCACCATGTTTACTTTTTAGATGACCTAGACATTTTGTTGTTCTTTGTTTTGAGCACTGCCAAAATATGGTGCCATTCACTTTTTCTCGCGTATAGTTATAAGAGTAGCCATGATACTGGGCACGTGGTTTCCTTTATTGGTTATAGTATATTCTATAGTAGCAACTGACTTGTATAGTTCATCCGCCTACTACAAAGGTTAGAACACTTGTGGTGAAAAAATTATGTTGTGTTGACGTTTTATGTAGGATGATGTTGGTGGTTTATGTTGGTGGCTTATGTTGATAGCTTATGTTGATAGCTTATGTTGATGACTTATGTTGGTGGCTTATGTTGATGACTTATGTTGATGGCTTATGTTGATGAATTATGTTGGTGGTTTATGTTGGTGGCTTATGTTGATGGCTTATATTGCTGGCTTATGTCGGTGGTTTATGTTGGCGGCTTATTTTGGTGGTTTATGTTGTTGGCTTATGTTGGTGGCATATGCTGGTGGCTTATATTTGGTGGTTAATGGAATACGATATTGTAATTGCTTATTTTAGTGGTTTATGTTAATATCTAATGTTGGGGGCTTATTTTGATGACAGTTTTGTTATTTAATGTATTGGATTTACTGAGAACCATAGTCAGAATTGAAACCCTGAACCTTAGAACTTTGGTTTGAACATTATTATTAAAATATTATTTCATTTTACATGGTGCTGCTTATAGTTATAAGAGTAATCATGATAGAGTAGACATGGTTTGCCTTGATTGGTTATAGTATATGTGAAAAAACAAATGTCTAAGGTGTACTAGCTGTGGAATTATTCATAAAGTCATTGAATATGAACCCTTCAAAATATACCTACCTGGATACTTCTTTTATGGTCCCAGCACTCAGCTTGATCATTACTTGAGGCTGAGTAAACCTTGTTCTAATCCTAATACTACTTTATATTTTTTGTAGCAGAGCAGGGGATGAATCCTAGAAGCTTTGGGGTAAAAGCTAACCATGCCGACAGCTGCACTATAGAGATGACTCTACGTTACTTTTAATGATTAATTATGATGATGATGATAATGACAATTGTCTTACCCCTGGAGAGGCTGAGTAGTTGGCACTCGTGGGAGACCTGCGTGTAATGAGGATGAAGTGATGATGAAGATGTGACATACACCTAGTCTTCGAGCCACATGAATGAATCCCAGGAGATGAAAACTCCTGATGCCTTGGAGGGGATCGAACCCGGGGCACTTTAGGCCAAAGCCTAGCGCACTTACCAGTTATCTACAGAGCCTGACGATTAATAATAATTATAATAATAATAATAATAATAAAAAGAAGAATAAATGTTGGATTTTGTAAAGGATGAGCAAGATGACTCTGTTCTTGTTCCATCACCTGGCAACTGCCAGCCAGCAGCTGAGGTCTTGGAGCACGATACAGTTGATGTTTGTAATAAGAAGTGACATATTTGAAAGTATCATGCATTGCTGTCATGGTTAAGCACTCACATTATTACCATTTACAAAAAAACGTAAAATGAAAAATCTTGTTTTGGAAATATCATCTTTCGACATACCGGTACACAAACAAAAATGTGTAAACAACAAAAATGGAAAAGTTATGTTTTCATATCGACAAATTTCAAAAACTTTAAATTGACATTAAAAATGCAAAGTGGAAATTGACAAATGCGTAGACAACAAAATAGAAAATCCATGTTTCCATATCATGAAATTGAAAAACTTTAAACTAACATTAAAAAAAGTGGAAATAGGAAATTTACAAATGGCAATGTGTGAAATGTGAAAATGAAAAATGAATTAATGACTATCATCATTTTTTAAATTAAAAAACATCGTGCACTGGTCAACCTTGTTTTTATTTCATAGCCAATAGCGCTTTACGAAAAAAAAAAATAGAATACAAAGAAATACCATTTCCTCATTCTTTCTTCAATGTTCATGTCCGCACATCATTAACTTTCCTTTCATAGCCCGTATCACAATTAGGGCTGCCAACCTCTCTGTCACTGAGCCATCACAGGATGGCAAACGTTGTTTTGCTTTTCTTCAATAACAATTTATCTGCCACATGTCTTAAAGCAGGATGACTATGGCGATAAGAAAGGTCGTGTTCTTTGCATGCTTGATCCAAAGGATTAATAGGTACATTACCACGCTGCAAATGGTTTTCAAGACGAGTTCCAGGACCACAAAAACGATAACCAGGTGGGTGGATTTCAAAAGGTAAGTATTGAATAACTTTATGAATGACTCCATTGCCAGTACAGGTTTGATATATCCTTTTCCATCGAGTTACGAAAAGATTTGATCTTCCTCTTGCTCTGTGGATGATTTTTGTTTTTGTTGTTGGTGCTTTTTCCAAGCATCACACCCGTGGAATAAGGAAACAAAGTTTTACACTGACTTTTATGACCGTGATAAAGCTCGACCAGCTGGCAAGTAGCACACTGTCGCATAGAGGGTATTTTTGACATGGCCACTTGCTTAAGGTGATCGTAATCCGTACATGGTAGAAATTCACTTAACACAGGGTCTTGAGTCCATGATTTTGGTACATGTTGCCAGATTTCTTTCGCCGCGTTGGCGGCCACATAATAAATGAACGACTTGGGGAACGCCAGTAGTTCCTCTTTGGGAAGACTGTCTAGTTTCGTTTTGCACACAAAGAACTTGCCGATGGCTTTGTCTGTAGCATTCCCTTTCTCCAGGGTATCACGTGCTGTAGAGGTTTACACGTCGCTTGTAAAAATCTCACTGGCGTCATTCACAGGTAAATCTTGAGTTTTAATTTTGTTTAACAACTCCCAGCAAGCATTGGTGTTCAACCAATGAAAGAGATGCCACACATGTGCTAGGGCTGTATGGATAATGTTGTCACATGGACAGCGGTCCATAGGGGTTTGCAATGACAGGCAGCCCAAGTCCATGAGGTCGATACATTGACAGTATGGCGCCAAAAATTGGTGCAACCATTCGCGTTTTTTCATTACCTTTCACAAATAACTCATTGGCCGAAGCCAAGTGCGCTTCCATGACCACATTCAAATATTTATAGGAAATGGTACCTTGATTCCAGTCTAGTTCCACTTAATACACTAACGTCGTTGGAATTCTATTTCAATACGGACCAATATGGATAATAAAATTTCCAGTCTAGTTCCCTATGATTTTCAATCCACTGGGTTTGTTTAGGATCTTTTTCACACAATAAATCAAAAGCATGGGGCGGTTGAAATACCAAATGCGTAGCTTGCGATATCCAAAACGTGGTAGAATCGATTATGGCCACTTGTTTAAATATAAATTTGTTGTCACGCATTTTAAACAATTGGCAATCTACAAAGAGTTTGCGCAAAATGTTGCCGCTTGTCTGGACCAAGTTCAACTGACGACTGACGGTCAATGACTAAAGTTTGCCCATGACATGGACTTACCTGCCATGTTAGTTTAAAAAAATTGAGGTTAGGGTAGGACAGGGGAACATGAAAAATAAGAATAAGAATAACAAGATCCACAATTATTTTTATTACATCATTTTATTGTCATAACAAGTCTTACAGGCTTTAGTCATTTTGGGATAGGGACGATACCAACTCTTACAACAATACAGTCTTTTGTGTTTGTAACGTCCATAACACCAATGATGTCCCAATGCCTCTAAACTAAGCGTTTTTGACAGTGAGTTGCTCACCGAAGCACCATGGACACCATACAGTCCACACGTATCGTAACTTGCTTTGTCATCACTCAAAGGCACGAGTGAGGGATAGCTTGAATGACAGGGTAAATTTCCCATCTCCATTCTGCACAGGTACTGGCAGGCGGGTGACCAGCGCTGATGTTCCTGCATGGGTTCATCACTCTCTTGCCATGATGATGGCACAAAAGGCACATTTCACTTCATATCTTGTTTTTAAATAATAGAAGCCAGCGGCCGCCATGGCTTGAGGGTTTATGAAAGGCACAGGCCACGTCGCAAAAGTCTTGAAACTTTGTTCCTCAGAGTTTAAATTCATAGGTGTGACGTCTCTTGATGCTTTAAAGCATGACATGACTGAGCGGCTTGACGCGAGTTTACCTGTTATTTACACACTCGTCACTTGGTTGGACAATAGATAATAGTTGACTTGTTTGTGATGAATAATCGAACAGTAGGCCGTCGTATTGGCTGGTGCATTGTCATGCGTTTCAAAATCTAGTCGAATGTCAATATTGGATGGCTTGACAGACTCTTCCAAGTAAGAACAGTCAAACACATTCAGTGGCGCTCTTGCCAGAAACGTTTGGGGTTACAGCATGGGGGTGTTCTCTTTTAAATAATACGACCATCTAAATTTAGAAAACAAGTCGTACAGGGGGCCAAACTTATTTTTCGAAAAATCCAAATCCAGTCCTTCATAGGGAAACACAGCACCGTTGAGGAAAAGACGTGCATTTCTCAATTCCAAGTGATCAAATTGCGTGGCATCTTTGTTTCGTTGATACTTGCGATTCGTTTGAAAATCCACAATCACGTAGAGAGGTCTTTCTGTATAGCGGGCTGTTTTACAGACCAACTGTGTGTGTTGGTGGTAGGCAATAGTGGGTACTCATGGAGTGCCCAGCTTCTAAATTCCATGGGTAGATGCATATCTCTTTTTACCATTTTGAGTATGTCCAGTTTTTGCTATCGTCAAGGGTCAATATGTAACGTGTTTTTCGAGGGTTTTTTATGCAACTGGCATAAGTCAGTAGGAAGCCATTCTATATTTATTTACGCGGCAAATTGTTCAGCCAAGATAATTTTTCATGTTAATTTATTATTATTATTAATTTATTATAATTATTATTTAGATATTTTCGGAGAATTTTATAAAAATTATAAGCATACAGATAGGTTTTCTATGTCTTAGAAAACGCTATCAAGCAAATTATTACGAACGACGATATCATAGAAAATTATCTGATTACGGAATTTTACGGAGTTTGTCAGTTAGGGTATTTGAGAGACATGACTCACTGGGAATTCTAATACAAGCTGATTCCTGTCGAGAAGTATTACGCAAGGTCTAGAAAAGGCGAATTGTCGAAACGGAAATCGACTTCTCCCTCTCGCGCGACGAGTGTAATGAGGCAGAGGAGGGGAACTGGCGGCGTGCTCAGCCAATCAGCGGAGACAACGTAAGCTAGGAGACTGCTCCGGAGTGGGGGGGCCGACAGGTGAATATATCGTTCGACGCGCCGTGAGACGAGGACTATCTGTGAAATACTTGACGAGTATGGATGCGCGTGCGAGTGGCTCCGATGTTCGGTGGAGTTAAGGACAATCTGTGTAGAACTTGCAGTGTACGGTCGCAAGTGCGTGACGCTCCGATGTTCAGTGGAGTTAGCGACGAACTTTTGTAAAACGTAACCAGTGCGGTTTTACGAGAGTTTGGGTCCGATGTACGGACCATAGAATTATCTAATCTACCAGAATATCATCAAATTTCGACGGAGATGACGACGTCCAGGAGACTGTGGGAAGCACACAGCATCATCAAGAACGAGGGAAATGCTTTGGCAATTTCCAGGGGTAAGCGCTAATGACGCAGAAATACGCAATCTCTCATTTTTCTTTGTTTTATATTTCATAATTCAGTAACTTCATAGCTTGGAAATAAGAGTAAAATCAATTTATCAGACTCCGTTTTCACGTAATTTTCTATCGGTAATATTAAAATCACAACGCTCCAATTTAAATTTTATAGTTATTATTATTATTAATTTTGCTATACTTGTTTTATACAATAAATTCATTTCTTTTACAATGCAATCTTTGCTTTCAGTAGGTAGCATTAGATATAGACCAATTCCTTCTCCTGATACAATTGTTTGTTGGGTTAATGATCAAATCATACCACGATCTGAGTGAATAGAGTCTTGAATGTGTTCTGCCAGAGCTAGACGTTGTTAAATACAAATTTAGATTTCAGCATTGCATTGAGGTCTTGGCTCCCATTAAAACAACATAGCTTAGGCAAAGGTAAACAGTTACATTTCTCACCCAACAGTGTGGGCTAGCGAAACCGTTTCATTTGGCGCTACCAACATGGGGAACTAATTAATTAACGTTTCACTTGTCGCCGACAACTTGGGGCTGAAAACCTAATAACATTTGTGGAAGGAGAAGGGTATATATTTCTGTGCCTGTATTTTGGGGGTTATTTGTCTGTATCAGTGTATATCATTATGGGGGATGAGAAAGAAAGACAGATGAGGTTACGTAGTGGTCATCAACGGGAGAGTGATGATACGAGCAGTATGTCGAGTGATGGTAGTACCGGGGTAGCGGAGGTAAATCCCGATACTGAAACAGGGAGTGTAGGCGGCCAACCAGAATTAAAAACTTTACTTCTCGAGTTTATGTATCAGAACAAAGTTAGTAGTGATGCCTTAAATGCAAAGTTAGAACAGAATAACGCTAAATTAGAACAAAACAGTAGGGAAAATAAAGAAAGTACAGAAGCTTTAAATGCAAAGTTAGAACAGAATAACGCTAAACTAGAACAAAACAGTAGGGAAAATAAAGAAAGTACAGAAGCTTTAAATGCAAAGTTAGAACAGAATAACGCTAAACTAGAACAAAACAGTAGGGAAAATAAAGAAAGTACAGAAGCTTTAAATGCAAAGTTAGAACAGAATAACGCTAAACTAGAACAAAACAGTAGGGAAAATAAAGAGAGTAATAGGGAATTGAGCGATAGTTTAAACGCCAGATTAGAACAAAACAGTAAGGAAAATAGAGAGAGTACTGAAACTTTAAATGCTAAATTAGAACAAAACAGTAGGGAAATGAGTGACAAATTCGAACTGATTAGAGGTGAGATCAGGGGGGTGATGGAAGAAAAGGCTAAAGAGATTATTGCAGATGTAGACAGAAAATTAGGAAAAGTACAGGAGGAGTTGGAAATTAGAATCAGTACACAGGCTGAAAATTTAAAAGAACTAGTGCAACTGGAAACACAGCAGGTCAAAAAGCAATTGGGGGGAGAAATTGACAAAATTCAGGTAGCTACTAAAGAGGTTAAGGAACAGCTGGGGGGTAGAATTGAGAAAGTCCACTCACAAATAGTTGCAGAAGTAAATGATTTAAGAGAGAGTAATAGAGAGAGCATTAGCAAGATTGAGGAGAAACAAGCAAAGCTATATGATAAAGTAGAAGAATCAGAAGGAAACATTAAATTAACAGTAAACAGTATTGAGAGGAAGGCTGAGGAGAAAATCACAGAATTAGAGTTAAAATTAAAAGCTAGGATCAGGCAAGAAAATAGTCAGAATAGGCCAGTTTTTGTGAATAGCACACACAGGGAGGTAGAACTGGGTAAGTTCAGCAATCGACAGGGGTGCCCAATGGAGTTCATGAACACTATAGAAAATAAATTCGGGGAGAGGTTGGAAAATGGTAGTATTGAGTGGTGCCAGGTAGTTGAAATTTTAGAACAAGAGTTTGTGGGGGAAACGAGGAATTGGTTTGCTGTCTACAGAGACAAGTTTGCTGATATCAATGATTTTAAAATGAAATTCTGTGAAAAGTTCTGGAATGAGGTTATTCAGTCGCAGCATCGTGAGGGAGTAGTGTGTGGTAAATATAACCCTAAAGGAAGCTCCACCATGACCGAATACTTTTTAGGGCAGGTATTAGTGTGTAAATATCTGGATGGCTTGAAGGAGGAAAGTGATGTGGTAAGGTTGCTACTTAGGCACTTTCCCTATAGGATCAAGGAGGCTGCTTGTATCCAGAATGTAAAGACAATATCACAAGTAGAAAATTTGTTAAGCACATTTGATGCACTAGGGAGAGGGGGTTATGAGGACAATTTCAATCGGAACCAGGGTAATAATAATAATAGACCTAATGAAGCCAGGCATCAAGAAGTTCAAGGGAACGGTGGCGAAGGGGCCAACGCTCAAAATAGAAATAATAATAATCAGCTATATCAGAACAGAGGAAATGGCTATGGTAATCAGTATCAAGGGAGGAACAATGATTTCAGGGGAAATCAAGGGAGGAACAATGATTACAGGGGAAATCAAGGGAGAAATTATAATGACAATAATTACAACCAGAATAGGGGTCAAGGAAGAGGACAGCCTAGTGGTAGTAATATACAGCCAAACAATGACAACACAGCCCAGAACAACCAGACCAGTTTAGTAGTTAGTAGTACTACGGCCAGCTGTAGCGGTTCTTTAAACGCGAACCAGGCTGCGAAGTAAGGTCAGAATCTCAGTCTGTAGCATGCCCTGTCCATACAATTATACAGGAACCCTATGACCTAAATGTGAGAAATGAATTATTACATGAACTAAATGATGAAGGTATTATTCAGGAAGTGGTTAGTAAGAGCCCCATAGTTAAATTTAACGTGTCCGAGGCGTACACAGATGTTTTAATTGATAGTGGTTGTATGAAGAGTTGCATAAGTAGTGCATTTTATGATAAAATGAAAGGAACTGGAGTAAATTTTGAGGAGATGCCAATTAAAAGCACTTTTGTTATCACAGCTGTTGGGAAGAGGTCTAAAGTAATTTCTAAGCAAGTTTTAGTAGACATTAAAATTAATAATCATGTAGAGAAGCAGATTTGCCTTGTAATTCCAAATTTAGTATTCAGTGTTATCTTGGGTTCAGAGTGGCTAAGTAGAGTGTCTGGTAACTTATGTTATTATGTAGGGAGTTTGAAATTTAAATGGGGAGATTCTGAAGTAGAAGTAGCGTTCAATGACCATATTCAGAGGAGTAGTATTGTAGGTGTGATTTGTACTTTAAATGAGATATCGCCAGCCGTAGAGCGGGGTTCTCCATGTTTTGTGGGCAGTGTGATTACGAACGGAAGTCTAGAGGACTCGTTACGTGAGGCTGCATTTCAGGGTAATATAGAGGTGGAACAATGTGTTCGGCTCTATGATGTGTTATTGTGTAATAGGAGAGTTTTTGAGGATCGCATTGGTATGGCCAATTGCTATACACATTCATTGAACGTTATTGATAGGTCAGTATTCACAGGACATAGATATCCTGTACCTTTCGCTTATCAGAGTGCAGTTGAGGCACAAATTAATCAGATGCTTGAAGATGGGATTATTGAGCACTCTAACAGTCCATATGTTAATTCTTTGATCACGGTACCCAAGACCGACGGCACTGTTCGTATTTGTTTAGACGCTCGTTTGGTTAACAGTAGAATTAGTTCAGATCAGCTGAAATCTATGTCAATAGAGGAATTAATGCAAACATTTGAGGGGAAGAAGTATTTCACTTGTGTAGATTTGAGTTCCAGTTTTTGGCAAGTGCCACTTATGTACGAAGATAGACCATTTACAGCTTTTAGTCATAAATATAACCTTTATCAATTTTGTAGAACACCTTATGGGTTAAAGAGTAGTTCAGCAGCTTTAATTGGGGCTTTAAACATCGCATTAGGGGATGACACAGGAGAGTTTGTAACCATTTACATAGATGATATGGTAATTAGTTCACGCAGTTTTGAGGAGCATCTACGTCATTTAAATATAGTTTTTCAGAAGTTAGATCAGGCAGGGTTCACTTTGAAGCTGTCTAAGTCGTCATTCTGTCAGTCAGAAGTGACATTTTTAGGTCATAGAGTGTCGAGTAGAGGTGTAACACCAGAAGAAAGTAGGGTTAATAAGATACTTAACGCAGAGGTGCCACAGAATGTTAAACAGTTAAAAACTTACCTGGGAATTTGCAACTTTTTCAGGAGGTTCGTTCTTAAATACTCAGGGTTGGTAGAACCATTCAGGGAATTGCTTAAAAGTGGGACTCGGTGGAGATGGGAGTCTAAGCATGATCAGGCTTTTAGAGCGCTGAAGGAAGGTTTTGAGAAAGCTGTAGTGCTGAAATATCCGTTAAAAGATAAGGAATATGTGGTTATGACAGATGCTTCACATATAGGCATTGCTGGAGTATTATGTCAGAAAGATGATGAGGGTAATCTGTGCATTGTATCTTTAGCCTCGCGAGGACTGACAGCAGCGGAGAAAAGATACACGATTACTGAGTTAGAGCTTTTAGGTATTGTTTTCAGTTTAGGGAAATTTAGAATGTATTTAGTAGGGGGGAAATTTGAGATCCACACAGATCACCATGCATTACTGTATATGAGGACTTGTAAACTCAGTTCTAACAGAGTTAGTAGGTGGATTCTTGCTCTGCAGGAATACGAATTCACAGTAAAATATATTAAAGGTAAAGATAACATTCTTGCAGACATGCTATCGAGGGACACTAATTTATGTAGAGATTATCCTGTGTTTAAAGCAGAGGATGGTATTTTAATATGTGCATGTGTGGACAGTAGCAACAGGGCATCGTTACAGACACTGAGAAATATGCTAGTGGAGCAACGTGATGACGTTAAGTTAAAGGAGCCACTGGCTAGGTTGGAAATAGGTGAAGAAGAGTATGTGAAAGTAGGACGGTTCACGTACAAGATGCAGGATGGGCTTCTTGCAAGGAAATGTAGGAATAATCGGTGGGCAATATGTGTTCCTGCCACTTTGCGGGAGGAGCTAATTTGGTTCATTCATAGGGAATTAGGACACTTTGGTGCTGCCAAGGTCTTCTATGAAATTGGTCGTGACTTCATTTGGAGTAAAATGGGAAGGGACGTTAGGAGGATTTTAGCTAAGTGTGACACCTGTCAAAGGAGTAAATATCCAGTTAAATATTTAGTGGGGGAGAGATCTGCAGTTCTCACCAGTAGTCCCGGCGAACTACTGTGTGTGGATTTATTTGGCCCGATCGTTAAAGGACAGTACGGCTACGAGTACATTTTTATAGTTATTGACGCTTTTAGTAAGTATGTCAAGCTATATCCGCTAAGGAAAGCCACGGGACTAGCGTGTAGCCGTCTGATCATTAATAAGTATGTACCTGAGTTTGGCATTCCTCTCAGGATACTATCTGACAGTGGACCACAGTTTACTGCAAAGAAATGGAGAACCAGTATGCAGGAAGCTGGTATAACACACGTTCATTCCTCTGTAAGGTACCCTCAGGGTAATTCTGCAGAGCGTCCATTAAGGGAAGTGGCTCGTCTTTTTCGAACTCTAGTGCATGACAAGCATGCGGCCTGGGTTGGACATCTTCCCAAGGTCGAGACTTGGCTGAATTCTGTCCAGCATGAGAGCACGAAATTGACGCCATACGAAGTTCACTTCGGAAAAAGACCACAAAATGAACTAGCGAGGGTGTTGGGATTAAATGAGGGTAAGCAACCGGGGATGGATTACATTGTCCAGTTGGCGAAACAGAATTTATCTAAATCAGCACAAAAGAGAATTCGCCAACAAAAAGAAACTAAATTTGACCTATTCGAGCCGGGAGACAGAGTCTTACTTAGAGTGCCGAAACAGTCAAATAAGCTAGAGAAAGTCATGTCCAAGTTCTTTTATCTCTACGAGGGCCCATTTATAGTTTCCAAACGTATTGGCAAAACAGCATATGTGCTGGAGAATAGTGAGGGAAACAGATTATACGGGACGTATAATATACATAGTCTACGAAAATATGTGTCATAAAGTGAGTGTGTTTAGCTGGCGAGCCAGCCTATCAAATGAGTAAGTGTGGTATCTGGTGCGTGGAGGATCTGGTCTTAAGGCAGGCGTATCGGAAGTCACACAGGGGGGTAGTATGTAAGTAAATGAGAGTTTTTAAGGTACAGGGAAATATGACGGGATTGTCGGATGCTGTTGAGCACTAAATTGTCTCGATGCACCAAGGCCATTTTGGCAGCGCTGATGGGTTCCCATTTATCTCCAAGAGATGGGGGAGCGCTTGAATAGGGCTTGTTAGCTTAAGGCGTCCACGAGATAAAAGATGGGCCATCAGAATGCGAGACAGTCCTTCATGAAACTCATACATATCAGCACACGTGATTTCTGTTTACGGCCTCGCCATGTAAGATTTGTAAGTGTGTAATTTAAGATAATTTGTACAATGGTATTATTTGTGTGAGGAGAAATGGTCTGTGTTGAGAACTAGTATTAAGTAGAATATGGTTAACGGGAACTTAACAAGACAGGGCGATTACGGCACAGAAATATTTGGTGTTATATGTAATGCGCATTTACTGTTTTTTTTTTTCAGAAGTCAATATTAATTTAATCTACTTTAAAGAGAGATTAAGTATTATGGTCACGAGGCGCTGCCACAATAGTGTGATCGTGTGCTCAGTGATAAGTGAGATTAAATTTCACCATAAGGAAGGGACCTCCAGTGAAATTAGGAAGTTCAATGATGATATAAATATATCAGAACACCTTCAATGCGTGTGATATGACATCATAAATACATAGTGCTCACACATTAATTTTGTCTATTTCTCCAACATAGAGCAATTTGAGAGGCGGAAATATCCGTGGAACACTATTCCATATGTAAAACATTGGACTGGTTGCAAAGTGCAATCCATAGTGACAACAAACTTTGACGCAAAGTGCGTGAAGAAAAAATATGAGTGTATATATCTGTAATTTAGGGTGATTTCATTTATGTAATATGTATTTTGGATGGGGTTTATTAACGTGTCTGGGATAATCGGATAATGGACCGTCGTCACGGTAAATCATCCGATGATCCGAGGCGAATATGTAACGTGTTTTTCGAGGGTTTTTTATGCAACTGGCATAAGTCAGTAGGAAGCCATTCTATATTTATTTACGCGGCAAATTGTTCAGCCAAGATAATTTTTCATGTTAATTTATTATTATTATTAATTTATTATAATTATTATTTAGATATTTTCGGAGAATTTTATAAAAATTATAAGCATACAGATAGGTTTTCTATGTCATAGAAAACGCTATCAAGCAAATTATTACGAACGACGATATCATAGAAAATTATCTGATTACGGAATTTTACGGAGTTTGTCAGTTAGGGTATTTGAGAGACATGACTCACTGGGAATTCTAATACAAGCTGATTCCTGTCGAGAAGTATTACGCAAGGTCTAGAAAAGGCGAATTGTCGAAACGGAAATCGACTTCTCCCTCTCGCGCGACGAGTGTAATGAGGCAGAGGAGGGGAACTGGCGGCGTGCTCAGCCAATCAGCGGAGACAACGTAAGCTAGGAGACTGCTCCGGAGTGGGGGGGCCGACAGGTGAATATATCGTTCGACGCGCCGTGAGACGAGGACTATCTGTGAAATACTTGACGAGTATGGATGCGCGTGCGAGTGGCTCCGATGTTCGGTGGAGTTAAGGACAATCTGTGTAGAACTTGCAGTGTACGGTCGCAAGTGCGTGACGCTCCGATGTTCAGTGGAGTTAGCGACGAACTTTTGTAAAACGTAACCAGTGCGGTTTTACGAGAGTTTGGGTCCGATGTACGGACCATAGAATTATCTAATCTACCAGAATATCATCAAATTTCGACGGAGATGACGACGTCCAGGAGACTGTGGGAAGCACACAGCATCATCAAGAACGAGGGAAATGCTTTGGCAATTTCCAGGGGTAAGCGCTAATGACGCAGAAATACGCAATCTCTCATTTTTCTTTGTTTTATATTTCATAATTCAGTAACTTCATAGCTTGGAAATAAGAGTAAAATCAATTTATCAGACTCCGTTTTCACGTAATTTTCTATCGGTAATATTAAAATCACAACGCTCCAATTTAAATTTTATAGTTATTATTATTATTAATTTTGCTATACTTGTTTTATACAATAAATTCATTTCTTTTACAATGCAATCTTTGCTTTCAGTAGGTAGCATTAGATATAGACCAATTCCTTCTCCTGATACAATTGTTTGTTGGGTTAATGATCAAATCATACCACGATCTGAGTGAATAGAGTCTTGAATGTGTTCTGCCAGAGCTAGACGTTGTTAAATACAAATTTAGATTTCAGCATTGCATTGAGGTCTTGGCGCCCATTAAAACAACATAGCTTAGGCAAAGGTAAACAGTTACATTTCTCACCCAACAGTGTGGGCTAGCGAAACCATTACAACATGGGGCCCTATCCATAGCATGCGTTGTAGTTGAATTTTTGATTCTATGGGGCCAATGTCGGCTCCCTTGAGTACATTATTCTCACTCCTGTATCTCACCAAATAAAGCACTTGCCTTGCGTTGACCACAATGCGCTTGTGATCTTCGGCAAAGCCTAAAATCAGTTTAAGAGGTAAATATCCAGTAAATGTCCCCTCGTGGTGTACCATCCAGTCATTGGTCGAGTCAGGACACCAAACTGCCATGCAAAGTGTTTTACCTTGTTCCTCACTATAAGAGGGGTATAGTTTCATGACACTGGAAATACCCACACTTCGAGTGCTATCCACCACGATATCGTTAATGACATAACGCACCTCAGAAAACAGAAAGGCAAAAGCATGGTTGTCTAACTTGGATGTGATGGGTGTAGAGCCATCGGCTTTGGTAAGCCGACCTTCAATCTGAATGACACTTTCATGCGGTAGGGTGTTAATATCTTGGTTGTTGATAACAAATTGAATTTCATCATTGTTATTGAGTCCGGGTGTTTGAGCTTGATAGGAATGGAGATCAATTCTTATTAGCCCTAGTTGCTCCACAATGTGGTTCGCTACCTCTAGGATATTATTCATCATGTGGCTTGCCGTGGTAACCCAAATGCTGTAAAATCTGCTTGTGCTTAGATGTTAACGTGTATTCACGTGGCAAACAACTAACACCATTCCTAGACGGTGTCGTTGCTTTATACACCAACTTCATAGTGGCTTTAGCGCCAACTTGTAAGTCACTGGTGTGGTAGAATATAGTTGAATGATAGGCATGTCACTGACACATGATGGTCCTCAATGAATTTCACTTCATCGTCTGATTCACGTTTTTTGCTGGGCTCCAAAACTCGTGGTTTAAATCCTAGTAATGGGCCAATGGAATTGGGGTGTGTTTTAAAGTCAATTTTGAATGTGGAGAAAATACTGCAGCGATGAGTGTTGGTATTTCCTACAAGTTCAAACTTGTGCGTTCCATCGAGAAATGACTTTAAACCATATTCATTGATCAACACCACATAAATGTGTTCATAAATAGCATCTATCGTGTATCCACCAGAGTTCTGGGTGAGCACAGAATCATCATAGTAAAACTTGTTGTTCACATTTTCACGTATGTAGTTCATTCGATTGTACGGTTCAAGTGAAACAAGTCCTAAACCATAAGGTCTTTCACTCAATTCGATAGGCAGGTAAAAGTCAAGGCTGACTTCAGATCCACGTCCATGCAGTGTAAACGTCTTACATTCTGCCGACATACTGTTGACGTTTTTGCTTATGCTGTGTCTTATATAAGAAAATTAAACACAAACGTACACACTGTTGGCTGTTAAACGTTTGCTCACGTTTCACATTATAATAAATCTTGATCCTGTTTCCAAAATAGGTCAGTAGTTCCATGGGCGGGGGCAAATTCCCAAAACTGTCAAATTACCATACGGTGAATCTCTCTTTGACATAAGCTACATAATGCGTTCCTGGTCCTCAGAGATCATCCAAATTGACAACAGCACATTCCTGTCTCCAGAGTCGTGGGGGTAATTGGTTACGCATAAACACACCTCGAAAATGAGAACGCTTTAGTTGTTTAGCATAGTTTTCCACTTGTTGATGAGTCAGGGAATGTCATGCTATGGCTGAGGTTATTATTTTTTTAAATTTCGAAATTGTGAAATCCCAAATCCTTGTTGATAAAAGGCTGGCTTTAAATTGGCATTTCTAGCCCCCATAGAAATCGCTTCCATGGTTTCATTGTGTCGCTGACTTTCTTTTAGTTGTTGCTTGCCCTGCTGTGCGGCTTTGACGGTTTTCGCCACCGCACTAGCACTGCCCAAAAGTGAACCCAGAGCAGCCAGACCGGCAAATAAATCAGGTAAAATTCCCGCTCGTTTGGGGACGGGAATCACTCGCCCTTGTTTTCAAACCTGTCGCCGAAGTTTTGGAATAACACGTCTCTGTGCTGCTCGAAGGGCTTTTCTTATGGTCAACAAGTTATTTTTATTTTTATTTCGCAAGGGCTTGTCCACTAATGCCTTAGGCCCATGCTTTGCCAAGGACAGTTTTTTTTTAGTCTTTCTCACCACATATCTTTGTTCCACCATGATGATGACCAACAAACATTCACAAGAAAGTTTAAGTCACAACTAACGTCAGGTTGTTATTTCATGACTGTATATCCAAATTTTACATAAAGTGGGAAATCGTTTACGGTTTTCCCGCTTGCTTTTCATCCCATGTCAACATGAGATGAAAGGATAATTCGTCACCTGCATTGACCATTTCAAGGTTATGGACCAACATCCTATCATCATAGTGGGACCTTCCGCCTGTGGAAAGACCAATCTTTTGCTGACGCTCATCACAGCGCCCAATGGTCTGCGTTTTCAAAATATTTATATTTTTGCAAAATCTCTCTACCAATCCCTCTATATGTTTCTGAATCAAGTCATGTCTTGATTACAAAATGATAATATGGGTTATTCCACATTTTCCATGCAAGGAAATATTATTGCCCCTCATGAGGTAAAGCCTGATTCACTCATGATTTTTGATGATGTATCCACTGAACGACAAGGCATCATTCAAAGCTATTTCAGTATGGGTCGTCACAAACATATCGATTGCTTCTATCTTGGACAAACGTATTCTAATATGTTCAAACAATGTCATTGTTTTATTTCGCCAGGACGAGAGGAATAGTCGTCACATTTATAAGGAACATGTGAATCCGGATATGACCTTTCAAATGTTTACTGAATTGTGTGCCAAGTGCTGGAACACTCAACGTCATGCCTGTTTGGTCATTGGCAAACAAAGTGAACCCAACCAAGGACGTTATCGCTTAGGGTTTGATCATGTTATTGCTATTTAAGGCATTGTCTCCTTCCCTCTCAAGTAATTTGTCAAGACACCATGGCGTTAGCAGAGAGTCAATTGAAAAAGCATATTATTAGAGCATAATATACTATTCGCCAAAAGTTTCGTTAATTGAAACGATCACGTGCAAATCATGCTTTGTTTATTCAACAACATTTAGCACCTCCGCTAAAAGCCATGCTTACACCCTCTTCAAGCCATCTGAAACACTACCCACTGTTTCACAAGCCACGCAGACGATACACGGGGATCCTGTGGAAGAGGAAGAGGAAGAGGAAGAGGAACAGGAAGATTTGACTAGTGTTAGCGAGGTTGAGGATGACGAGGAACAAGTGTTTACGCCTCAAGAAAGTTCTCACTCCTTTCAGAGTTTTTAAGAAAAAGAAATCCTTGGTCATGGTCGAAACACCTTGCCCTTCCAGATCATCTCCGTTTTAACAACTCTTGGCCGCCCCTCAGCATAAAGCTTAACTGAAAAACATGTTAATGAAATATTATGGATCAACACTGGAACCCTATTTCACCGATCTATTTATTGGAAACACAGATACCAAATATGGTGTTCGCTATGAGGATGATAGTTTTAAAATTGGTTATTCATCGATGAGATTTGCTCGTACTAAAGCTGTCATTAAAAACATTAATTATAAATTAACGTCAGGACTGTTAAAGCTGCTATTCTCTCGTACACCCTCTTTCCATGATTATACGCCACAGGACCTTGGGAAATATAAATCAATTTTATTGGACACCCATGCCCACAAAGGAGCATATGTTCCCACTCAACAAGTGCATACCAATATATCTCAAAAATATAAAACCATAATTGCAAAAATGTTCCTCACCAGTCAAAGTACTCTTCGTAAAGCGTCCACTTCGGGAGTGACATTTAAACCAGTAAAACCCCTTGTGGATGTTACCTACTGGCACAATCCCAGAAAGCTCGTCCAGCGACTACAGCTGCTGCATGCTTCACGTCAAGCTGGCCATACCGGTCACGATTGGGAAATTCAAGAAAGTGAACTGTTGTTGTTTGAGTCTTCAGTCTTTTGACTGGTTTGATGCAGCTCTCCATGCCTCCCTGTCCTGAGCTAATCGTTTCATCTCTACATAGCTCCGACACCCTACATCCGAGGCAATCTGTTTAACATATTCTAACCTTGGTCTACCCCTACAGTTTTTGTCCTCGACCCTTCCTTCCATAACTAAGCTTGCTATTCCTGGGTGTCTTAGTATGTGTCCGACCAACCTATCTCTTCTCTTCATTAGCAGTCGCCAGAAACATCTCTCCTCTCCCACTCGTCTTAATACCTCTTTGTTTGTAACCCTATCTACCCATCTGATCTTCATCATTCTCCTGTAACACCACATTTCAAATGCTTCAATTCTCCTCTTTTCTGCTGCCCCAATAGTCCAAGTTTCACTTCCATAGAGCGCCACGCTCCAGACAAAGGCTTTCAAAAATGACTT
The DNA here is from genome assembly GCA_946902985.2 of Meconema thalassinum. NCBI lineage: Eukaryota > Metazoa > Arthropoda > Insecta > Orthoptera > Tettigoniidae > Meconema > Meconema thalassinum. The sequence continues at coordinate 733,810,597 of OX336389.2, read as the reverse complement.
CCTAATACCTAAATCTATATTCGATGTCAGCAGATTCCTTTTTTGTAGAAATGCTTTCTTTGCCTGAGCCAACCTACTTTTAATATCCTCTTTGCTTCGTCCATCACTGGTTATTCTGCTTCCTATGTAACAGAAGTCTCCTACTTCCTTCAGCTTTTCACCTGCCAATTTGATCTCCATAGAGGTTTCTGATTTATTTCGGCTGCATTCCAGTATTTTTGTTTTACATTTATTTATTTTCATCATGAATTCTTTCCGTAAGACGGAGTCCATACCATTCAAAAACTCATTCAAATACTCAGGCTTGTCGGCCAAGATGACGATGTCATCAGCAAATCTCAGAGTTGAAATTATTTCTCCTTGAATCTTCACTCCCACTTTAAATTTTTCTCTAATTTCCTTCATTGCTTGTTCAATGTAAAGATTGAAAAGTATGGGTGATAAGTTGCAGCCTTGCCTTACACCTTTCTGAATACCAGCTTCTCTCTCATGTCCTTCAACTCGAATGACTGCTGTCTGGTTTCTGTACAGATTGTATATCACCCTCCTATCACTGTAATTTATTACAATCGATTTCAAAATGTCAAACAATTTAGTCCAATCAACGTTATCAAAAGCCTTTTCTAAGTCTACAAAAGCCATGAACGTTCTCTTATCTTTCCTTATTCTACCTTCCAAAATCAGCCTAAGACTTAGTACAGCTTCCCTTGTTCCTACATTTCTCCTGAAACCAAACTGGTCTTCACCCAACTCCGTTTCTATCTGGCTTTCAATCCTCTTGTAAATTATTCTAGACAGGATCTTTGAAGCATGAGTAATCAAGCTGATTGTACGGTAATCTTCACATCTGTCAGCTCCCACTTTCTTTGGTGTAGGGATGATTACATTCTTCTTGAAATCAGGGGGTACCTCACCTGTCTCATAAATCCTACACACCAAGTGAAATAACCTGATCAGACCTTCATCTCCTATGCAGCGTAGCAACTCAATCGGTATATCATCTATGCCTGGTGCTTTGTTCCTGCTTAAGTCTTCCAAAGCTCTATCAAATTCTGATCTCAATATTAAAACTCCTTTCGCATCCTCATCAATTTCCTCCTCCCTTTCCATTACATGATTCTCAATCTCCTTTCCCTTATACAAACTCCCTATGTAAGCTTTCCATCTCTCAACCTTTTCTTCCCTACCTGTTAGAGACTTTCCATTTGTGTCCTTAATATTACAGCACTTAGTCTTCTTTTCCCCAAAAGTATTCTTAATCCTTCGATAAGCTGTGTCTACTTTTCCTAATTTCAGACAATTTTCTATACCTGCTCATTTCTCTTTCAACCATTCTTCTTTCGCTTCCTTGCACTTCTTGTTAACCGCATTTCTCAGACGTCTGTATTCTGCTTTCCGCTTTTCATCTCTTACATTCTTGTGTTTCCGCCTTTCATCCATCAATTCTAGTATATCCTGAGTGATCCACGGTTTTCTACCTATTCTTTCTTTCCTACCAATGTTTTCTTCTGCGGATTTTGTTATTTCATTCTTCAAAAGTGCCCATTCGTCTGTAATTGAAGTTTGTTTAGGGTCTTTCATTAGTCCTTCCTTTATACTCTTCTTGAATCTTTCGTTTACATCCTTCTCTTTCAGTCTGTCTATTGCCCACCTTTTTGGCTTTTGACTTTTCTTCAGTTTCTTCAACTTTAATCTGCATTTCATTACAACCAGATGGTGATCAGAGTTTATGTCAGCACCAGGATATGTTTTACAATCCATAATCTGGTTTCGAAACCTCTGCTTGACCATAATGAAGTCGATTTGGTAACGCCCTGTATCTCCTGGTCTCATCCATGTGTATATTCTTCTATTGTGGTTATTGAATAAGGTGTTAGCTATGACCAACTCATGCTCGGTGCAGAATTCTACCAGCCTGCTTCCTCGATCATTCCTTTCACCTAATCCGAAATCTCCTACTATCTTCCCTTCTCTCCCATTTCCTACCACAGCATTCCAATCTCCCATTACTATAACATTTTCATCACCCTTGATATACCTCAGAATTTCGTCTATTTCTTCGTAGACCTTTTCAACATCCTCATCATCAGCTTGACTGGTAGGCATATAGACTTGTACCACTGTGGTGCAGGTAGGTTTAGTATTGATTTTTGCTACAATAATCCGTTCACTATATTGCTCATAATATTCCACCCGCTGTCCAAGTTTCCTTCTCAATATGAGGCCAACCCCTGCTTGGCCATTGTTTGATTTAGTGCTAATGACCCTATAGTCTCCTGACCAAAAGTCCTGTTCTTCCTGCCAGCGCATTTCACTAATCCCAACCAAATCCAACCTCAACCTATCCATTTCCCTTTCTAAGTTTTCTAACCTTCCACTTCCTAGCAGACTTCTAACATTCCACGCTCCGATCCGTAGAATGTCAGATTTCCTCTTTGTCACTTCTGTGATGTTAACCCCCTCTCGAGTGAACAAGAACTTCGAAATGCCAAATTTATTGTTTAAGCCCTCACCCTTTAAAATGGGCATTGCTCACGAGTTGCATCGCCCAGCTAGGCGTCATTATCCACGACTCAAGATGATTTCACGTGGCGTGGATGAACTTTAGCAAGCAGACCTGGTTGAAATGATACCATATTCTAACTTTAACGATGGCGTACGCTATATGTTGACCGTCATTGATGTGTAATCCAAAATGGCCTTTGTTGAACCTGTGCGTCGCAAGTCTGGTCCACTAGTCACCAAGGCCTTTCAACATATTATTCAACAATCCAAACGTCAACCTCAGTTGCCACAAACCGACCAGGGGAAAGAATTCTTCAACAAGGATTTCTCCAGTTTTCTCAAATCTTTGTATATTCACCATTACACCACGTAGAGCAATCTCAAAACCAGCGTGGTTGAGCGGTTTAACCGAACATTGAAAACGCATATGTGGAAAGCGTTTACCGCTCAGGGCACTTATCGCTGGTTGGACATGTTACCTGATTTAGTGCCACGTTACAATGACACCAAACATAGAACGATTGGGACCAAGCCACGCCTCGTGACCAAAAATATTCTGCGACTGGATAAAATGTTTAACTCCATAAAAACAGCAGACCCTAAACGTCACCGACTGAAATTTGGAGATTTTGTTCGTGTGAGCAAATTTAAGTCTGCCTTCAGTAAGGGCTACACGCCTCAGTGAGGGACTGAACTATTTCGAATTCGTCAAGTCAACCTGGACTGTACAGTCACCTATTTACTCGAGGAACTCAACCATCAACCCATAAAATGCCAGTTTTATCAACATGGACTTCAGAAAACAGCCTTTCCTAAACATTACCTTGCGGAAAATGTGTTGAAACAAAAAGGGAATAAACTGTACGCGAAATGGTTGGGATTTAACTCTACCTTTAATTCTTGGATCAATAAATGACATGTTGTGTGAACCTGTGCACCTTTTATTAATTTATTGAATCATGTTGTACGAGAGCCCTGTGTACAGCTCTCAGCGCTTTATGCATGTCCACACATGGTTCTCTTTCTATCTCTCTCCTCTCCAGTGTCTCACTCCTTGACTCTATGTTGACATACAACTCGTTCAGCTATTGGCTGTAATGGGTTCTCTACTCCTCTCCTCACCTCTCCCGGGAGCTCTGGCCCCGCTCCTCACCGCTCTGCAGTGGTCACGTAATTTCCCGTTGTGTGGAAGTTTCCCTCTTCTGGCCCCTCACCGCTCTTGCCCGGCAATTGGCTGTGGCAATGGTAGGGGGAGGAGTTGTAGTCGCTTACTCCGTTATCTCTCTGATGTAGTTGTCAGATTGTTTGGCCTTCAAATGACATCTATGTCACTGTAATTTTCCATTGGCCTCTTGTCAGCTCTCGCTCACATTCTTGAAACGTGATAAGATGACACATTCAGCTAGCCGGCTCTCAGCTGGCCAGCCAGGCCTCGAGCAGATTTGTCGTTGAGGCTTTCAGCAAGACATACAAAGCAAGTTCTTCAAGTTGCTGACAACTATCAAACGCCCTACTTTCATTCGCCTCATACCATTATAAATTTGTCAGGTTGCTCATGACCCGTTTACTAACATGTTTAAGGATCGCCATGACGGATTTTCGAAATATTCGCCTTGATTCGTTCGTCATAGGAAAAATATCGGAAAGCGAGCCCTCGCCCTGCTGCCCCCTCGAAATAGCCATTTCCTGTATTCACCATGGCCAGTGATAGCCTCGTTGTAACACACGCCTAGCGCTACCGGCTCTCTGTCTACAAACACTCTTTATTTAAAATTAAAAAACAGGTAAAAAATGCAGTTTTTTCTGTCCTAGAAACTTGAAATTTATTTTCGTAGTGGAGGGGGTCAGGACAATTCATGGACATCAAACAAACGTTTTTGTAGAATTCCTAGTTTCCAAAATAGTGACCATTTTTTCAAAATCCATTTTATTTTGCCCTACAGACTTGAAACTTGGTTTCTGTCTAGAGGGGCTAGGGACCTTTCATTTATGTTAAACAAACTTTTTTCTCATCTTTACCGTTTCCAAAATAATGACAATTTCAAAAACAAACATATTCATTTTTTAATACCAACACGCATTCATAGCAAAGAGGATGTCATCCCAACGCCAACAACACCTCATTCGTTAAAATCCGACCATGCCCTCGCGAATTATCGCCAATGTTCGCGAGAAAGTAGGCTATCATTTTTTGTCCTACACACTTGAAACTTGCTGTCTGCATAGAGGGCATAGGCACCTTTCATTAACGTCAAACAAACTTTTTCCAAAATCACCGTTTCCAAAATAGCGCCAATTTCAAAACCAACAATTTTCACAAAAATAAATAAAAATACCAACACACATTCCTAGCAAAGAGGACGTCACCCCAACGCCAACAACAACTCGTTAGTTAAAATCCGACCAAGCGTTCGGGAGATATCGGCAAACTTTATATGAAAGTAGAGGGAGTCCCAGAACTCGCCTTACCCCACTACTACCTACAAACCTTTTGCAATTTTGTCCTAGGGACTTGAAATTTATTTTGGAGGTAGAGGAAGGAGACCTTTCATTTATGTCACACAAACATTTTTGTAAACTTCCTAGTTTCCAAAATATACGAATTTTGAAATTGAACTTTTTTCAAAAAAAACTCGAAAAAATAAAAAAGTTTTGTTCTAACGATTAAGGATATAGAGACCATTCGTTTCAACCATGGTACAACGTTCTATAACGTTTGGTTTTCAAGCTATACCAACAAACATTTTCGTTTTTTTGTTTAAATATAATAAGTGGTCCATAGCAAAGAGGACGTCACCCCGAGTCCTACGACACCTCATTTGTCAACATCCGACCAAGGGTTCGTGAGCTTTCGCATATATTACATGGCTGAGGCTTAATAGTGGAGAGAGGTCGGTTTCAGATTGAGTTAGAACTCTCCTTACCCCCCTACTCAGGTAGCAATATGCCATCATAACCTCGAAGAATTCATATTAGCACACACAGAATAATATCTTCGTGAACACACGCCCTTCTTCATAGATTTACTTACCTTGTAGCTTTGCACGAACATCCTGTACCTAATCCCGGCACAGTACCTTATCAATAATACTGTAGTACCTTTCTCTTTAATAACAGCCGGTTATTCAACATTTCTCAATCTATTACACGTAACATTATCTACTGACATGTGCTGATAGCCATCAAGATCTACTAATTCAATCTTCTTTTTCACAAACTTTATCTTTGTCTGACTCAAGCATTAATACCCCACAACAGCGTTAAAATTTGCGTCCCTCATATTAAATCAAATTCTTCTCAATTAATCTATTAATTAATGACACTACTCAAGCATTAATACCCCACAACAGCGTTAAACTTTGCGTCCCTCATATTAAATCAAATTCTTCTCAATTAATCTATTAATTAATGACACTTTATTAACACTTTAATTAACTAACTTTCGAGTTTCATCTCTTTGATATGGTAACATGTGATCTTTCATTTCATTCCGTTCCCATCTTATCGTTTTAATCCATCCCATATCCACATTCATCTCAATTAGGTATTTACACATGTTCCTCATTATTTATTATTATTATTAGTGGTAGTAGTATATTAAATTGGTGCATGCTGAGTAATTTGATTGTTGCACTCATCTAATGGTGAGGAATATGTCAGGTTTCGCCTTCGTCAGCTTAGAATGCGGGCATCTTTCGATTCCCGTGTTGTCATTGGTCTGGCTGATGTGACTGGTGTTCTTTTACGATCTCATCTTCATTTGCACATCGGTGAACCTTGCACACGCGCCTTGATGTTCTCTTGTACAATTACACAGTAACAACCTATCATAACTTCACAAAAAATCATAATACACTACTGTTTTTACTTACTTATCCTCGAGTTCGATCTAGCGCAAACTTGCTATTCGTCTCATTAAACTTTGCATATATTTGTTTAGTTCAGACCTTTGAAATCCTTCGTTCACCATGTCCTGTGGGTGTGTATACATTGTTGTTCGAGCCTACTATCATAGTAACACTCGACTATTCTGTCCAGTATGTGTGATAGTTATTATCCTACACGTAATCTCAGCATAATTTGCGTTTTTTACTGTTTATTTTTGGAAGGTGACTGAAGTGAACTACTCTTTATACTGATGATTTATGTAATACCCTAATTATTTGCTAATCACTTGAATAAATTAGCTACACTTGCGTAGTTGTAGCTGATAACCATTAAGTTCCCCCGTTATTTTACGACTTGTCTTTGTAACTTTCTTTATGCACCTGTCACAAACTCGTGCGTTTATTATTATTATTATTATTATTATTACTAGCTTGTTCTGACTAGAGAGTACTGCGACGAGCGACTGAGATTGTTATCGAGGTGCCCCATGGCACTTCTTTTATAAGCTTCAGAGGAAATACACAGTTCAAAAAAATTAGGGGGCATGTTTTGTAACGTCTGGTATGTGTACATTAATTTTGTAGATGGGGTTTCAATGGTCGTACAGCATGCCTTGAGACCTTAGCTACTCAGAGTATGTCAATTCGATGTCATACTTCATGTGTAGGCGTAGCCATGCATTAAATTGTCAGGTGACCCCTCAAAACAAAGTGAATAGCGGTGCGTCTTTGTGTTGTTGTGAGGTACACAGACTACTGCAGTCATTTGAGCACGTTGGGCATAAACCAGCACATGGCATGAGACACCTTAACGAGGTTCAATCGCAAGGGCTGTCATTTTGATCCCGGAAGGATGGACTATTCGTCGTGTTGCTGTGGATCTCAATGTCTCTCAGTCAGTTATTCAACGCTTGTGGAATCGCTACAGTGAGACAGGCCAGTTCACAAGGAGGGTTGGACAAGGCCGAGGACGCATGACAACCCCACATGATGACCTATATCTTACCATCTGTGCCTTGCGGCGTCGTTCAGCAACTGCCATAGAACTGCAACAAGACCTCAGGAGAACACTGGAGTCACGGTGTCCGACCAGACAGTAAAGAACAAGTTAGAGAAGTGTCCTTACAACCCAGACGTCCTGTTCGAGTGTCCCGTTTAACACAGCAACATCATGCAGCTCAGCTTATGTTTGCCCGTACCCACGTCAACTGGCAACATCGCCAATGGAGACCTGTGTTGTTCAAAGAGGAGCCCAGATTTCCCCTAACACAGCGCGATGGACGTCAACGTGTATGGAGACGCCGTGGTGAGCAGTACATGCCAAATGTTGTCCAGGAAGTCGACTGATTCGGACAAGGTTCTGTGATGGTGTGGGGTGGCATCAGTATTGATGGCCGTACGGATCATGTTGTCGTCCATGGTAATTTTACTCCTGCGGGGTACATCGAGCAGATACTTCTACAGTATGTGTTGGCCGCTGCATACGGTCTTGGTCCTGAATTCGTACTCATGTACGACAATGCCAGGGTTCATGTGGTGCGCATCACCAGAGTTGTCTTGCGAGAACTGGACATTCAAGAGATGGAATGGCCAGCAGTGAGTCCCGACGCTTAATCCCATCGAGCATGTGTGGGATAGGCTGGACAGAAGTGTTCGTGGGCATCCTGTTCCAACACAGGCGCTACAAGGCCTCGAACAGGCTCTCATTGAAGAATGGGACCTGATACCGCAATTTGACCTCCGCTGACTTATACGGAGCATGCCACGTACGTGCCAAGCTGTAATAAATGCTCGTGGAGGACATGCACCATACTGAAGCTCTCCAACTGTGATAAAATCCACCCTGGAATACGGTTTTCAATTTGTTTTCGCCACTATTTGGACATTTCCGTTTGTGTTCTGAAAATGAACGAGAATCCATCGATATTCTTTTGTATACGTCAACTGTAAAGCATAAAGGCTTAGTTGATAATATACCTGGGTGTGAGGTATTGGTTTAGCATCCGTTCAAATACATGTTCCCCTAATGTTTTTGACCTGTGTAGTTCCTATGTGAAGGTTCATACTTGACAACCCTTCTTAATTTCGATGGATAGTCTATAATTTTTATCTCAGTTGATGCAGAATATCATGCTGAACTCAGCTATAACAACATGATCTAAGATAGATCATACATAAATTAATTACTTAGCGTTACTATTCCCACTCTGTCAGCTACGGGGCTTCACCTCGGTGCTAACTTCCAATTGAATTTGTTCTTGAGTATGATCTGTGTAGTTTAATTGGATCAATTACCTGCATCATTTTCATTGGCTCCATTATTTCCATATTTTTATTTTTGATGATTGTAATTCCTTATTCATTCTTACCTCTCCGCGGCCAAGATATCAATAAATATGGATGGATTTCCCCCCTCCCTGAAGGTTTAGATTCCTTTCACTCCTGTTCATAAAGCAGCAGTCCCTTTGTGTGATACCGCACGTTGGAATTCACTCGGTTCCTTGCTTGCCTTGAGGTTTCTTCCCCAGGCACCAACACTTGAAATCGTCTGACCTTCCTTCCTGCCTTCCTTCCTTCCTTCCTTCCCTCCCAACTTCCTTCCTTCTTTCCTTCGTCCCTTCCTTCCTTCAACTAACTGCGAAGGTACGCACCATTTCTTCGTGATTTCATGACTTTGGGTTAATACATTATTCAGTGGTATTTCAACGTAACCATAAGGTTAAATTCTCGTTGAACTTCCAGGTTCACAACTATTAGTGGTCCTGTGTTCCTTCCTCTGTTTGAGGTATTGGGTTCGCGAGTTGTATGTAGCCTTGAGTTCGCAACCCTGCGAGGATACAGTATGCCCAGGACAAACGAATAGCTACACCACAAACTAAAGTTGGCATACTTGGCATAGTATTGGAACATTAAAATCAATAACTTAGGGTGTAATTGCGCGATTGTAAATGAATCTCGGTAAGACAGGAGAAACATATAAGAGATATAGCTGGAATTAGCCATACGGCCATTAAACTGAATATAGCAAACAGCCGCCATTCTCTTAAGGTAAGAAAGACCTACCTATCTCGCCCATGTTAAATCTTCAAATTGTGGTACACTTTATTCAAAATCTGTTTGGCTTAGCCAATTGAAACTTTCAGGGATTACTATTTGGATCATTATCTGCAATAATAATAAGGATTATTGACAAAAACGAAATACGTTTGCCAATATGAATTTTTGTTTAAGGTACTAAATTTTAATCCAAAATTATGTCGAAAAATATTTATATTTCATTTTGTATATTATTTAAACGGATATCCCTTCTTATCACTGTCCATTAGGATGATGTTGATACATTTAAAAAATTTATGGACCTATCTTTATTAGTTTTCTTACAAATGGTACCAAAGTAGTGAAAAATGTTAAACTGAGAAATATGAGGTTGAAGTTTTTCCTTACATTTTGTTACCTCTGACAATTCTTAGAACAGTCCCGCCCCATAACTTGCATTATTACGTCCATCACTGGTTATTTTGCTTCTCCTACTTCCTTTATATTTTAAATAGATAAATAAATAAATAAATAAATAAATAAATAAATAAATAAGTAAACAAATAAATAAATAAATAAGTAAATAAAAAGCAATATAAATAAATTAAAAAGAAAGAAATGCCTATTTCAACTTATCTGTTTGCAAATAAGTGGACTTGTTTCTCCTATTCAAATCAACGATTCAATTATTTATAATTGGGGCAGATTACCTCGCTGTTCCGCCCCATAAACAATATTTTCTCAATAGGTAAGTGAAGAATCACAGTGATAACAATGTTCAGTAACCACTAGTAACATAAACAATGCAGGAAGTTGTCATTGTTACCAACACAGAGTCTGCTCTCAACAGAGCAGACAGGAAGTGAGATCAGAAATCTATCTGTAATAGTTCAGACGTTATACGCATAAACATAAATCTCTGTAATAGTGGGTGTTGTAATTCATGGTGCAGCATAGTCATTTATATCTTATAAAATGACCATTTTTCAAATTTTTTCGACATTTTTTTGACAAATTCCTGTTCTCTACATTGTATATAACTTAAAAAAACAAAAATTATTTTTCATTCCTTTTTTCGCCCCTATACGGGGTCTTTCTTACCTTAATATAATACATTAAAATCGATAACTCACAATCCAATAGAGCTACAGTGACAAAACCTACCAAGCAAGTAGGTACCTACATAAGACTTTAGCTAAACAAGGCACAAGGTCTGCGACTTAAGGAAATCAAGATGGTGACTGGATATACTATTGAGCATTAAAGTAAATACATCAGGAAGTAGTTTTTCAATTAACCCGAAACATGATAAAATTAAAATAAGAAGGCTGTTTTTTAAGTACGGGCCGTTTTTTTTTAATTTACAGAACGTTTTATTTTGAAACCACATTTATTTTTAGGTTTTACATACCTTCCTCTATTTTTCTACATAGTTGCCTTGTTTATTTAGGCACTTGTCATACCTTAAAACTAAGTTCTGAAATCCCTCTGCATAAACGTTTGCTGCCTGCTCTGACAACCAAGAATTCACGGATGTTTTCACTTCTTCATCGTCGGCGACACTTGAGGAAAATCCATTGGTAGAGTGGTTATCGTGAATCTTCGGTCCTCGTGAATTTTCGTGTCAATTGCAGTCACCAAGTTATCTGAACATTTTCACGGCCACTTTTGAACTCGCGTACCCATTTTCGCACTTTACCTTCCGTCATTACATTATCACCATACACCTCACAAAGCTGACGATGAATGTCTGCAGCCGACATGTTACTTGCACTCAAGAAACGTATCACAGATCGTTCCTCACACGCGGCGGGCGAATCAATAATCTTGAAAATTGTAAAGATGCACAGTTCAGCTTACAGGTTAGCTACACAGCTGCAACTGACGCCTGCTTGTTTGTAAAAGATGCCGGGAGGTAGCGCGCACGCTTGTTGCGGCGTGCGCACTAACTACGGGCTTAATAAAACGGCCTTTACTTAATAAATAGCCCTCGTATCATAACACGAAATCCTAGCCATTATGCTAGCACAATGAATAGGCTTATAGCACGCAGCCCCCATGTTGAAGATATACATTATTACAATCGTTAACCAACCAACTACTAGAGCTAGAATGACGAAACTTGGCAATAAGCTATACCCGTGTAAGTAAGTCACTAGGAATGAGATCAGCGAATCCATACATTCATGTTTATGACTCGCGTAATGTTAAAACATTTACATTAATTACTCAGCATGTACAGCATAATGCACAGTAAACACAAAAATTGGCAAGAGAAAAGTGTCGCAATAGACTACCACTCTATATATAGCACGCAGTCGTGCTTATCTTGAAAGTGTACATTATTAAAGCTGATAACCCACTGTCTTCTGTTCCTTCATTCTTCGATTTAGACCTACTTGCTGGTTAGTCATTTCTTCTCCTACCGGGACTTCTTGTTTCCTCCTCATTTCCTCTGACTCTTGCGCTTTTTGCTTTGTTCTTCCTGGAACCCTCTGAATGTTGAAACGTATCTCAATTCCAGGTCTCTTTTGGATTGATCGCAACATCCTCCATATCCTTTCGTTTCCTCTACCCATTTTGTCGTCGCCGGTATCTTGGTGATGTAAGTCAGGATTTTCTCCGTTAGTCGACTTTCGCTCATTCTCGTGAGGAGCCCATAAAACTTCAGTCTCCTCTTAAGTATGGTATTTCCTCTGCCTGTCTGTATAGATCTTCATTTCTCCTCTTCCTCCATGAACCATCTTTTATTTCTCAATATATTTCGTTCTTTCTTCTCCATTTCGATTTCTCCTTTTTTATTTATCAGGCATTCTGAACTGTTGTGTCCCTCTGGCTTGACAACCGTTGTGTAGTGTCATATTTCTGCCAAGATACGGCAAAGATAACACAGTGTCTATTAAGGCAACGATGATGAAACGTAGCAAGTAGGTACACTCAAATAAGAAGCTTTCTTTGTAAAAGGCACAAGATCATACAACTCATATGTTCAAGGTGATGGGTGGCGTACTCCTATGCCGTTAAAATCAATTACTCTGGATGCAATACAGAAACTACAACGAAAACAAGTAGGCCTAGTTCGGTGAAGAACGAAACAGCCTATTTCCATATATCCTACTTCTGATAATTGCGTCTAGCAACTTACAAACTTCCGATTGATTGCTGTAATTGATTAGTAGATATTGAGAACCGTCTAAATATTTCGGATGGTCGCCATGTTGGATTTTTATATATGTAGGCAATAGAGTTATGTACTATTAGAAGAAAATTATTTGTAGGTTTATTATTCAAATTTCAATCCCATGATTAGGACACAAGAAATAAAAACGAGATTTTAGATTTTCGCACAGCCACCATCTTAAGGTTATGAAAACAATTGAAATAAATTAGATAATAGTGGATTCAAATGTGTACAGGCATTTACCCTACCAAGTTTCACTGTGCTCGGATGGTTAACTCAAGAGAAACGGCCATTTAAATATTTAAATTTAGCGTCACCACCATGTTGAATGTGTGCTCACCATGCTATTAAAAGTCTCATAAGTGAACTTATGATAATAGCCTACATCAACTTACAAAATTTCCGTTAAATTGCAGTCATAGATTGGTAGATATTGAGGACCGTCTAAATATGTCAGATGGTAGCCCTGTTGGAATTTTATGCAGGTAGGTCAGAGAGTTAGGTACTATTAGATGAGTATTATTGCGTAAGTTCATTATTCAAACGTTGACTTCGATCGCATGATTAGGACACAAGAAATTAAAACTGAATTTTAAATTGTCGCACAGCCGACTTCTTGAGGTGATGTAAACAATTGAACTAAATTAGACTTCAGTGCATTAAAATGTGTATACAAATTTGCTGTACCATATATCACTGCGCTGGGATGGTTAAATCGCGAGAAAAGTCTATTTAAATGTTTCAACTTTACGTGGCCGCCATATTCGTTTTGTACTTAACTGATTTTCAAGAGTCACATAGGTGACCTTCTAGCAGTGCCCCTATATCTCCGTACAAAATTTCAGGGTGATATCAGTAGTAGTTTCGGAGATATATAATGCAGGTGGAATATTTCGCACAGGCGCTATGCTAACTTGGTGAGACAAAATAACACTTGAAGGGCACGGTTGGGGTCAGACAAAATACTGTAGTACTATGTCCATACCGAGTTTCATTGAAATCGCTCCAGCCGTTGAGATTTCATTAGGGTCACAAACACACACATACACGCACACGGCCAAAAGATGATCTCATAAGCCGATTTTGACCTATTGTCATTTGTGAAAAAATAGGCTTATCAGATCATCTTTCGTCCGTGAGTGTGTAAGTGTGTGAGTGTGTATGTGTATGTGTGTGCATCCGTGTGTGTGTCCCCCCTCCTCCCTGATTACTTATAACCTCTGGAGCGATTTCAATGAAACTCGGAAAGTGCATAGTACTATTTTGGCCGACCCCGATTGTGCACTTCAATTTTTATTACATTTCACCAATAAAACATGGCGGCTGTGCGAAATATTTCACAAGCATTCTATAACTCCGAAACTATTACTCATATAAACTTGAAATTTTGTATGGTGGTAAAGGGCGCTACTAAAAGTTCAACTATGTGACTTTCGAAAACCTGTTAACTACCAAACGAACATGGCAGCCAAGTGAATTTGAAATATTCAAATTGACCTTTCTCGCGTATTAATCATCCGAACGCAGTGAAACTTGGTACAGAAAATGACTATGCAAATTGCAATGCACTGACATCAAATTTAGTTCAATTGTTTACATATCCTCAAGATGGCGCTAGCGCGAAATTTCAAAACGAAGTTCTTATTTCTTGTGTCCTAATCATGCGATCGAAGTCAACGTTTGAATAATGAACCTACACAATAATCCTCATCTAATAGTAGATAACTCTATGGCCTACATATATCAGTGTCCAGCATGGCGACAATACGAAATATTTAGACGGTTCTCAATATCTATTAATCTATGACAGCAATCAAACTGAAATGTTGTATGTTGATAGAGGCTATACACATAAGTTCACCTATGGGACATTCAATAACCTGGTGAGCACAAATCCAACATGTCGGTGACGAGAAATTTAAGTATTCAAATGGACGTTTCTCGTGATTTAACACTCCGAACGCAGAGAAACTAGGTATGGTATATGCTTATATGAATTGTAATACATTGGCATCTAATTCCTTTCAATTATTTTCATAACCACAAGATGGTGACTGCGAAATTTAACAATCTCGTTTTTATTTCTTGTGTCCAAATCATGCGATTGAAGTTTGAATAATACACCTAGACAATAATCTTCATGTAATAGTACATTACTCTAAGGCCTATATATAAAAATCCAACATTGTGATCATCCGAAATAATTAGTTGGTTCTCAATATCAAGGAATCTATTACAGCAATCAATCTGAACCAATCAATGTTGATAGAGGCAATTAACAAGTATTGACTTACTTGACTTATGTCCTGTGTCCCCTTTCGGAGCAAAGAGCTGCAACAAAGATCTTCCTTTGGTCTCTTCTGGCAACCTGTTGTAGAACTGCACAGGATTTGCCTTCTTCCCTCATCTCTTCCTCCACGCTTCTTTTCCAGGTCACCTTAGGTCTTCTCCTTTTTCTTGTTCCTTGCGGGTTCCATCTAAGTGCTTATTTCTCTATGACATTCTCTTTTCTCAGACAGTGACCTATCCATCCACATTTTCTTATTTCAATCTGATGCTTTATGTGGGTCTCTCCTGTCCTCTTCAAGAGTTCCTCGATTGCAATGGTCTCTGGCCAATGTATCCGCAGGATTCTCGTAAGGAAACTTTTGATGAAAACCTGCAAACTCGTGTTGATCTGTGTGGTTGCTTTCCATGTCTCGCATCCGTAGAGGAGGACTGTTTTTACATTTGTGTGGAAAATTCGTAGTTTGGTCTTAGTTGAAATATCACGTGCTTTCCATATTGCATATAGTCGGACAAATGCGGAGTTCCCCTTCTGGATGCGGCTTTTGACATCGGCACCGGCACCACCATCTTCTGTTATTATGCTACCTAGGTATTGGAACTCTGTCACCGTCCCAATCTTTTCTCCATTTATCTAGAACCTCTTTTCTGGATCGATTGTGCTATTCATTCGCATTTCCTTTGTCTTTTTGTAGTTAATCTTCATCCCAGCTCTTGCTACGTGATATTGTATCTGTTTCAATTTTCCCTCCATGTTGTTGAATCTTTGGGAGATGACACATACGTCGTCCGCAAAGTCTAGGTCCTCCAGGCGTTGCATTAATTTCCATTGGAGTCCAGGTTTAGCTCCGAACGTTACCTTCTTCATAACTAGATCCATGGTGATGAGGAGAATGGTGGGAGAGAGAATGCACCCTTGTTTCACCCCTGAGTTGACCTCAATTGGTTCAGTCAGTTTACCTTCGTGTATCACTTGGCATTTGTCGTTCTCATAGAAACTCTTGGTTAGGTTGATGATTTTCCCATGCATTCCATATCTAGCCATTGTCTTCCACATAAATGTCCTTTTCAGGGATCAAATGCTTTGAGGAAGTCCACAAACGTCAGATATAGTATTGCATTCCATTCCTGATATTGATTCACTATGATCCTTAATGTGTTTATTTGATCAACACATGACCATTTTTTCGGAAACCCCCTTGTTCTCTCCTTAGTTTCTGGTCTGTACTATTTTCAATTCGATTTAGCAGGATTCTGTTAAATATCTTGCTTGGAATCGAGAGTAGGACAAAACTTCTCCAATTGTCACATTTTGTCCTATCTCCTTTTTTCGCAATTTTCACAAGTAGGTCTTTTTTCCAGTCATCTGGTATCTGCTCTTGTTCCCACACTTTGGCAAAAAGGGGGAGGAATATTTCTGCTGATAGTTCGATGTCTCCCTTTAGGCATTCTGGGTGAATGTTATCAATTCCTTGCGCATTGCCATTTTTAATCTTCTCGATGGCCGTGATGATTTCCTCCTTAGTAATTGGGTCGGTGTTGATTCTTGCGTCTGCCTCTTCCGGCATTATTTGTTCTTCCCTTCCTTCATCCATTTGAATGTTGTCCCAATCCATGTTTAACACTCACACAAAGTACTCCTTCCATCTCTCCAGTTGTTCCTTTTCTCCAGTGAGTACATTATCTTCCTCCTAATGGGTCCTCCTCTCTGGATCTTTCTCCTTGAGAGCGTTTTTGTCATCTCGTATAAAGTCTTCATGTCTCCTGTTCCAGCAGCAGGTTCTGCTTTGAGCACTTAGTCCTCCATCCACTTGCAATTATTTTCCCTGGCACTCCTTTTCACTTCCTCTGCACCGTTAGCTTCTGTTGTCACGTTTTGCATTGAATTAATTTTTGTTTGACATCTTTCCTCTCTTTAATCTTTTGCCATGTATCCTCTGTTATCCAATCTTGTATTCCTCTTTCTCTGAGTCCCAGTACTTCTTCACTGGTTTCCACAAACTTTCCTTTCACTTTCCCCCATTCATCTTCTATTGTTCCTTCGCTCTCCGTACCAAGAACTTCAAATCGGTTTCTTAACTGTAATCTAAATTGGTACTTGTGGGTTTCTTTTCTTAATTTGTGGCTGGCTTTTGTATGATAGACTTTCAGGCTTGATGAATTGTTCGTTCGCTCGAAGTTACTAGTATTCAAGTCTGCTACTCTATAGCTTCCATTATCCATGCTTTGATCTATCCGGAAAGATCCGTGATAAAGGCTTGCAGATTTTGAATATATCTCCCTCGTTGTATTCCTCTTCTTTCCCCCTGAAGGTTAGGTCTTCAGTTTTGTGAAAAAGTAAATGATCTTGGATATGACTGTTCTCAGTGATTTGGAGGTTTGTTTCTTTCTATGCTAAGGCCGCTCGATCTCAGTAATCCTGGCATACTCCGTTCGTTTCGTTGCGTTCGTCCTTGCTCCAGTTATTGTTTACTTTCCTGATGCTTCTGCTGCAGGTTCTGTCTTGCTTGTTGTCGGAATTCCTCCAGCGTCCTCATTTCTCCCGAAGTTCTGATTTTCCCAGGCAAAATTGATCCCCATTCTGTCTTGAGACTGATACGGTTTCTGATTGTATCCAGGCTTCTTCCAAGAATTCCATCAATTTTCATACCTGCCAGGTCTCACGTAAGGTCGGTTTTGGTATGGCGTGTTACGGTACCGATTCCATTCTCTACCGTCTTGTCCATCCCTCGGCGCTTTCTCTTCCTGCTTCCAATTGGGTAAGGTCTGACATTGTCGGTCTGCCTTGACAACATAAACTGATGGGTTTTAATTCTTTCCACCCCTTTGGTGAAAAATTGAGCATTCAAGTGGTCCAATCTTTGCAATACTTCAGCGAATTCCTCCGTGTTACCAATATTAGCAGCAATTAAGTTTCTCTGCACTTCCAATGGGAACTGTCTTCTGAGGGCTGATATAAGCTCATAGTCAGGGATGGGTGGCTCTAAATGTTGCAGTTTGGCTAACTGACTTGCGAAATATGCGGAGTATTTCATGGGATGTGAGGTTGAATAACGTTTGGAATACAATTCCGCCCTGACTTTTTGTTGGGTTTCGGGTGACCAGAATTTTCGAAGTAAGGCTTGTGCAAACTCGACGTAATCGCGCAAGTCGCATCCCTACGCCCTGAACCAAACTAACGCTTGCCCGTTCAAAAACTTTCTAATGACCCTTATCTCACCCTCTTTAGAAATTTTGGAATCCTTAATATATTACTTGACCTCCCTCAAAAATTCTACTGGCGTAACTGTGCCTGAACCAGTAATCTTAGATGGCTTGTCTTCTACATTCTTGTATACAGCGATTTGAGTTGGACTAACAATTTTGGGATCATCTTCCTGTTTTTCCGAAGAATGTTTCTTATCCTGAACTAAAGGTTGAGTTTGAACTTCTGTTAAGTGTTTCGTTTGCGTTTTATATTCAGTGAATTGGGTTTCCAAATTCTTTACTGTTTCCCTAAGTTCAGCATTTTCAGCTCCTACTAATTTCCTAATGTCTTCTGTATTATTCCTTGCTTTAGAATCCTCTGCCTGTTTTCTAACTTCCTTCATTTTCTGATTGTTTACCCTGACATCCGAAACTAGTCTATCCATGATCGTTTCGCGAATTTGCATCGAATCTGTATAGTCTTGATATCCTTTTTTACTGTTTGTATATCATTGGATATTATTTCGACATGCGATGAGAGTGATTCTCGAACCTATTTGATTTCAACATGTGTGTCCTGATTTAACGAATCCTTAACTTCTTCTAAAACAGTTTCCTTTACGTTGGTTTTCAATTCCAGAATGATACCTTCTTTCAATTCTCCTACTACTAACTCATGAAAATCCGGGGATACATGCTGTAATACTTGTCTAGCTGTATCACTGCATTCCTTATTAACATGAATTTCTAAGTTTTCCATATCATATCCCACCTTGCTAATACCTCTCTAGACTCTGTCTGCTAGGGATTGTAATTTAGAGTTTGATTCCTCAAATCTACTTTCTATTGAACTAGAGTTTACAGCTAACGTAGTTTCGAAATCGTTGGACTTTTCAAATAGTTCCGTCATTTTCTTTTCTAGAGTTTCCGTTAGTTTATTACGTAGAGAATTTGAATTTTCTCGTAATTCATTTTCTACAGTTTCCGTTAATATGTTTTTCAAAGAATTTGATTTTTTCTATTTCTGTTTCTAGTGATTTTGAGTTTTCTGATAATTTTTCTTGTCATCCTATTTTCCAGGGAAATTGAATTTTCAGTGATCCTATTTTCTAGTCTGATAAAATTATCTTAGCCATAATTATTTGGAATGCTCTTCCAAACTAGAGATATTTCTCATGACCTCCTCCACAATTTATAACAGTAATATTCAATATTAGGAGTAGACTTTCGGCTGACACGACTACTTAAGACTAAGCATTTATTAGTAATTTGCATTTGGAATGTTGAAATAAAATGTGATATGCCCTAATTTCGACGTGATGGAAACAAATTCTCTACTATTTACTGATTAAATAAACAACGAAGGAAAAATTTAAAATACAAAATATCCTCCCTCTGGATGCTATGAAATTGTGCATTTTCTGACTTCGAAAAGAAGGAAAAAAGACCCCACACAAAATAAAAAATTCTACCAAAGAAAAACTCCCATCCATTAATAACTATATGACTCCCCAACGGACAAGCCGTCACACTTCAACTCTAAGCAAAATTTTATCTTTAATCATTCCTACGTTTAAGTCCCCACTAATTGGGTCTCCTCACTAAACCTATCTGTTCATACCAGACATATGCCAATTCCATTCAACTAAACACTATGAAATGCTCTGAACACGAGCGCAAATCCTACTCGATCCCCACGTCTGGTAAGTCATTTCTCTTTCTTATCTTATTTTATGTGCCCATTTAGACCGAAGTCCAACGAACACATACGCATGTTACCGAAATCAGTTTAGCACGAATCTCAACATATATCTCAAGGCTTATTTGGGTGAAAGAAAACAACAAACAAAATCTAGATTTGCTTCACTGATTTCGGTTTGATGCAATAATAAGGATAAGAAAGGAGAAATGAAAATATCACAATTTCTTAAGATCTCATTTTATTCATTTAAGTGAAGTTAAGTTAATTTAAAATGAAAAATAGCAATGGCAAGAAAATATGTTGGAAAATAATTTCCACAATACACACAAAATATGGAAATATCAACACACTTTATGACCCTCCAAACGATGACCAGAAATGATCAGTCTGACTGGTCTCGATAAGTAATAAAATATATTTACATTTGTGACGTCAGATCGTTCAGGGAAATTGATAGTCTGTCCTGACGCCTGCGTTCCATTATTTACAAAATTTCACTTTCATGCACTTTCCAAGATTCATTTAAATGTTTTCATGTCACAATCGGTTAATTAATTCAAGTATAATTTATGACATGCTGAATTACCACAATCCTTTATGGGATCAAACGTTCCACTTGATTTTGTCGAAGTATTCTGTTCATGATTTGTGTTCCTTAAATATCAATATTTGAGCAACATAAATTCAAATATTAATATTTATTAACAGAAGGATTTCATCATCAGGCGAAGATTGAAAAATGTAAGTTACTCAGAAATATTTCATTCCATTGCCATGGATATTTTACAATGTTATCTATCCAATATTCCACTCAAAGAATTTTTATACCTGAATCATAATGAGATTATCCACTTGTCCACATGAATTCTGTACTTCCTTTACCATGTTTCAATTTTACAAGACTTATTCATTATTTGCATTTTCACTAATTTATGAAGATGAAATATTATCGACAATAAACAAACATTTATTCAATTCAATCATCAGATAATTATTAATTTTTATTCAATCAATTAATTCAATTTATTTATTCCGTAATTCAAATTATTTAAATTTCATTTGTTTATCCAGTTAATTATTTATTTAAATAATTTAAATTCCATTATTTAGTCTGTGCACACAATAGTATACTATTTCCTTTACTATTTACAGAAATGACAAAAATAAATACACTGCACATATTAATTATTTCGGTGCTTTATATTTCACTTATTATTTCATCATATCTGGACATACGGTAAGGCTTCGACAGGGCTAGGGTCTGACTTAATCCACATCGCACATCAGCAGCTTCAAAAATAGGTAATTCAAATTGACTGGACATTATGAACTGAATTCTACTGAAGATGGCCGTGGGCTACATACAATAATGTAACCATTGGGTTTACCCTTCCTCAGTTATTAATCCTCATAAATGTTTATCTCTTTATTTTTGTCAAACCGCAAACCATTCCTGTGGCTGACGCATCACAACATCAATTACTCATAATATTTTTTTATCATGTCAGCTCACAACTGAACTAAAAATTCCACATTTATTTTCCTCCTCTTTTTTTTTATCAAGCCACATGCTTGTATCAACTAGAAGCCTCACTGCTCCACAAATAAATTATACCAATTCGGCCATTACATAGCTGATGGTGATTCATGTGTGTCTTCCCCTTGTTCATATGACATTCAGTCATCTAATGACTGCACCAATCGATCCTAAAGTAACAATCTAAAAAAACTACATTACACAAAAATCCTTCCGGCATTCTGAATACCTTCCGTGTCCCGCAATCTCACTGCATTATTCCAGATGCTTTTGGCAACCTCTTAACTTGTTCAATAACATTCGATAGTAAACAAAATCCTCATCTGATATTAATGTGCACTAAACTGTAGAAAAACTGAATCATAATTTGAATTCAAATATTCCAAAAACGTTCAAAACAGTTCAAAAAATATCCTACAAACAACGTTCAAAAATACAAGATTGTTATTATTAAAACGTAATCTGAAAATCATGATTATTATTATTATTATATTTCCCAAATGGGAATCAGGACTGAAATACTTGAAACATCCAAGTTCGAATGAAAAATATTGGAAAATAAAAATCCATTTCCAAAAATCTGTCAACAACGAAGAACATACGGCTGATGACCTCAATTACTTCAAAGAAAAGGAAACTATCTGACCTGTAACTTCGGTCCGTAGAATATGAGAATACGTAAAAATATCAAGCGTATGATATTCTCAAAAAGCATGTTCCAAAATACAAAAGAATGGTGTTGATATTTCACTTAAAAGGAAAATTCCAAATGCCAAAAACTAAGAAGATTAAAGTTAGCTTACATTTTGCAGGTCTTGAAGTGTTGGATCTTCTAGATGGTTCCTCCGATGGTCTGATATTTCATGGTTCCCCCAACGCTCGTTACGTAAACTCACGCCTCTAATCGCATATCCGCCTCTATCTTTACCCGAAATTCACTTAGCAGCACATATTGAAAAGTACTAACACTCGCCTATATCCGGCACGATCAGCTTTGCATTTTACCGGCATTATAGCTTGTGCTATGAGAGGTGTCGTGGTTTTACCCGCTTGCTTCGTGTTTCAGTCCAGCAGCAATACTTGATGCAGCTTTGACAATACTTTGATGTGACACACTTATAGTCTTTGCAATGGTTCAAATCGTAGATCCTGATATAGAAGCTAATCCTACAGGGTTGAGAATACGCTTCTTCCAGTACATGCTAGGCATGCATCGTCCCAATCGTCGGCTATTCTTGCGGTCGGGTAATAGGGATTGCCCTAACACACATCTGTGAAACAGATGGGCCCCTCGCTATTATTTCACCAAGCAGACTGGTATCCATAGAAATAAGTATATGAGTCTTGGCTGATCGTAAAACTATCGAGACAAAGCTCGGCGCTGACTGTTTGTAGATGATTTGAAACATAAAGTTCCAACTTAAAGTTCCAAGTTGCAGACACTGTCTGACAATCGCAGCTAACACAAAGTGTATCGTTTGTTCACTCAAAGTCGATCGCACACTCAGCGTTACGTAGTACAACGACGAATGAAAACTGAAAGACAAATGACGAATGACACTCGCTGCGTGCTACAGCGCTTTTAAATACTACTCGTTCAAGCTCTCGAATATTCTGGATCGCTGACGCGTCATCACATGTGACTGGCCACGCTGTTCTAACAGTCACGCTCACTCCACTTCTAGTGATCGGATTTTCTTCAAAGTTGTTTCATAATCTTCCAAATATCAATGCAAATAATGTATAATATATGCGGTGACTCCAGACCATCAAAATAATGCATATAATAATGGAGCTTCGTCATTTCTCCCGTGCGCGCCACATGCCTCCAGCAAGTGCACTCTATTTCTTCTCCTGCAAACTAACCATGTCGTGCGTGCTTCAAAACCTTGCATTGTGGCAACACGTGCCTCGAATCCATATTCCTATGTTGAATAAGGGCACAATATCCCAATGTTGGGTTGGCTGCTCTAGCTGATACTAAGCCTTTACATGAAGCTGAGTGGTGTCCACAAGAGTTCTTAAAGTGTTGACGTCATTGTGACGTGTAGCCGGCAAGTTGCACAAAGATTTCATATGACGTTGAATGCGAAGACGAATATTGTCATACCTCTCTTTAAGAAGATTAAATGCAATGGGGTAGTTTTCAGTACTTAATGGAAGAGATTCGACCAGCTCTAACGCTCGATTGTGAAGATACGATCGTAAATAGTGAAATTCATGAAGTGCTGGAATGGTATCTTTATCGTGAATTAGAAAACAAAAAAGTTCATTGAAAGATACCCACTGATTTTGATCGCCTGAGAAATGGGACAGTTCAATCTTAGGAAGTAATGGTCTAGGCCTGAGAGTGCTATCATGAGATGGAGTTTGCTGAGTCTGAATCGGGCAAGAAATTGGAATATTCCATTTTTGCTCTTCGGTTATTTTTCGGTTCAAAGCGTGGGAGGCACCAACGCCCTCATAGTACAAGGTTTCGACTTCCCCCCTGGCTGCCTCCTGATTCAGGATGACGGATTCGACTTCTATTTGACATGCATCATCCCTTTCGTAAGATTGCTCGTAATTGTTTAAGCGTTGTGATAGTATATCCAATTTATAGTCTTGGGGAGTTAGGTCTTAAAGAAAAGTTCTAAAGCGAGTAAGTTGCCCTTTGTATGAAGCATGTCTGTTGATAAGTTTCTCATCCTGGGGTGTCATTACTGGAAATTGGAAGATGGAGGCCAACTAACGCTTCCGGTGGAAAGAATGAACAAGGTGTCAAGTTGGCAGCAAAGACGAGTGGGTGAAAGCGGCTTCTCTCTGCCACCTCTTCCGTGCCAGGCTCGCGTAGAGTGATAAAGCTTAAATTTCAAAGTAGATATTAATGTTTGGCAATGTATTGACAAATTGGGTCCTCAGGGTTTTCGGTAACAAGAATATGGAGCAATTCGAAGTAAATTCCAATCACGACCACAGGGAAGATGCGAAGATAGAGGCAAACGGTTGGAAGTAAAATGTTAAGAAAACGTGCAGGGGACGGGCCCCAATAAAATGCTTATTTATAAAAGAAACGAGAGAAAATACAATTAATAAAAACTTGACAGTAAGATCTAAAGGTAAATTCACTGAACGAGCCAGGCAAAGTAGTGCTAGGAAAGGGGAGAGCACGTAGCTCATTTACAAAAGTTGTTTTTATTATGATTTTTATTATTATCAAGCTTATATTTCTGAAAGAATAAGAGTATGTTACTCGAAAAGCATGCTAAATCCAGAGAAAAAAGGATTAAAGTACAAAACGAAAAAGGGAAAAACAACAAAGTTCACGTGGCGCATCAACAAATTCCAGCCAAGTGAAGTTTGACAATAGCGACGGAGGTAATTGACTTTAATAAATACTGAATGCGGGTTAAAAAACTTGAGAAATCATTAAATATCCCGGCGCAAGACCAGGAGACGGCCGTGGCCAAGAGTAGAAATTGATAACTAGGAGTAATCTCAAAGTGAGAATACTTGTTGTGCTTGAAATACACTAAATTGTTCACCACAGGTGCACTAATGAAATATTTAGCGAGAGAATGAACTAACCAGATCTTGGTTTGGAAAGAACCACAATCAAGATGCATAGATAGCAATGACCCCGGGTAGGAAGTTGGCCGAGCGAACTATACCAGCATTTGACAATCTAAGGAGAATAGTAGAACAAATATGACAACATCGCATTTTACAAAGTTTTGTTCAGAGTACAGTACAACAAGAAAAATAAATAATTATTCAAATGAACGTGGAGCATTTAAAATTGCTTCCTAAGTGAAAAGGAGACTAGAGAAAACAGTTATAAGCGTTTCAAATCATTTAGAATACTCTTCGAGCCAAGATAATGAACAGAGTCAGTAACATACCACAAATTGCAGCCAAGGCCACGGCCTTGAGTTTAGAAGCTATGCTCAACATATACAAATAAGCAATCCAATTGCTTTTAAGTTGTAGTACTTATGGAGCAATTGCGTTGTTCGATTATGGGTCTCAGACCAAGGATACCTTGAAATAAGGTACTTAGATATAAAAAAAACTTGTAATTCATTTTTCAAACTTAATTAAATAAGGGATTAATTTGCATATAAAGGTGTCCCAATAGACACAGCAAAGCTCGGGAAGGGCTAAGATAGCCGAAATCATATGGATCCTAAGATCTTGGGGACAGCAGGTGCCTGAGAACGATGAAATGTTTGCAGAGCAGGATGGCTCTAGAAAGATTCAACGCCTAGACGGCACGAGAATGCTTAGACTGGTCCAAAAAGGCACAAAGGATACAATTATTGAGATTAAAAAGGTGGGTTATAACCACTTACGATTATTTACGCAGAGTGAAATTTAGATTATGAATTTAAACAAGGGGAGGACATCGCTCTCATGTAACCTCAATTTTACCAAAAAATATGGATAGGTTGTTATACTATATAGATTTGTTAGTAAAATTGGAAAAGTGGGAGGGTAGGAAATAAGGATGTATTGTCCGGCCATTCACTCGTGACACAATGCGCTGATTTGATTAATAATAATAATAATGTTGTTGGTTTTACGTCCCTTTTAACTACACTGGCTTTTAGAGACGCCGGGTTGCCGGAATTTTGCCCCGAAGGGGACCTTTAACGTGCCAGTAAATCTACAGACACGGCTCCCTCGCATTTGCGCACCCTCAAATGCCAGCTGACTGCGCCAGGATACGAACCTGCAACCTTGGGCCCAGCAAGCGAGAACGTTACCCTTGAGCCACGTAGCCAGCCACTGATATGATTAACCAAGGTTTATGGTTTTAAGCACTGAACATTTTTAGAGCGGGAATAACTTCAAGAGTTGAGAAAAGTCACTTATTTGTTTTGAATTATTTTCGGGTAGAGAAGTTGTATGTTGAAAATTTTGTTCGATTTAAAACATTGATTTTGTTTCTTGAGAATCAATTTATTATTTATTTATTAAGATAGTGGCACAAGGTGGAAATGTGGGAGAGCTCAACATTTTCATCGGAGGCAGACGGGCGGTCGGTGGATTGTTTCGTACACAGACATCCCGTGGTTACAAATTTCAAATGCCATGAACGTATAATGTTCTTGTTTGGAGGTTCCTTGTGATATCGTGTGCGGAAATGTCTTTGACCAGTGCTTACAGACTTAGTTGAGTGATATTCAAGAACACAATAAGCACGCTCCTTGCCTGCCGCCAGACATACAACACCGCCTATCGGCCGACCAGGATACTTAACCTTTCCGCAGTAACCTTCAGACAAAACTTGCTGAGTTTCTCTTTTCATTATTATATGTATCAATGCTGTAGTCTATATACTTTCAATAATAAATGTACATGAAATCGCTTAAATAATGTGTGTAGCTTTAATCATTTGTGCTAATCCTGTATATAAGAGTCCTTTTTAACCATTATTAGCCTTTTTTCACTTATTAACCCATATATGCCCGTATCTTTTTTTCTATTTTTTTGATATTCAACTAAAGTAATCCGTAGAGGTACAGAACTCATACTACATGCATTAAATGATGTTATTTGTAGTATAAATTGTTTTATTGATATGGGTCGTTAACGACCCGGCGGGCAGATACCATGAAAATTTGTGGACTTTTTCTATTTCTATTTTTTGGGCATTTTTCAGTTGATACATACAATAATTGCTCATTTGACACTTTTCACTAATTTTTCATTATAAAATGTGATTGAGCCTAAATTTGGTGATCCAAATGCTCTATTATTGCATACCACATACCATTCATAACAAGTTGTGACAAGATGTTTTTTTCTTCAAAAATGTATCTTTACAATGGTTGGATTATGTGCGATTAGCAACTTTCCAGGATGTTGAGGAATTCAGTCTTAAGCCCTATGGAAATTTAAAAAAAAACACTTATCGATGGAGCGCAATGCCACACTTTACACAGGCCTTTGTTGTCTTATTTTGACAAATTGCACACCGCCGTCGTGGTTGCTTCGTACTGACGTAGGTATCATCCGAGGAGTAGGTAGGAGGCGATTTGGTCCTGGAAGCGATCTTGGTGAACCACATTTCCTTAGTAGTGACCTTGCAACTTATCTGCGGAACTTCAACATGTCTGATAAATAACCCATTCCTTTTGTCAGCTGAAAGGCATTGTTCCGTGCTACGTCAAACATCCAGAAGATTATAGGAATATACCACTTCTTTCCTCTGATTGCAATGGGGTAAGCGAAAATATTGCCATCCAACTAATCAACACCCCCCATGTAGGTGTTGTACTTTTTAGCTACATTTGGTTGATCTACATCTATCTTACTCTTAGTAGCAGCAGAATAGCGCCTCACAGTTCCTAAGGGATGCAGGCCAAATTCACTGGAGAGGAGGGTAACTACACTATTGGCATACCAGCGTACAGCACAAATCTTGTTTGCTTCATCAAAATAGCAGTCATAAGAACCTCGCTCCAATTTTTCCATGTCTTTTTCATTCATTAGAAGACACTTATTGACACGGTTTACTCGGGCAGTGACAGTGAACTTGACGTCCTTGGATTGCAGTAATGAAATCAGTTGTGGTGAACTGAAGAAGTTGTCACAAAAGACAGATACGGGGACACTGGGATAATAGTTTTGTATACTGTCAATCAATTACAAAACCACTCTCTCGCCAAGACCAAAACCAAGATTGTATTCAAGAAGCTTACCTCTGCCTTGATACAGATCAAACTGAATACAATAACCCTGCATAGTGGCTGCAACCCATGATTTAAACCCGAAGCGAGTGGGCTTCCCCCTAATGAACTGTTTGCAGCCATGTCTACCGAAATATTGGATCATGGCTTCATCAATGCTCACTTGCTTCTGTATTGGTGCATATTTCCGGAACACATTCAAATGATCAATAAGGGGCCTAATCTTTGCCATTTTATCAGTCTTATCAACATGTTCATTGTCGACTATATGCAGAAAGCGAAATATTTCTTCAAACCTGTTGCGTCGTATGAAGTTTGATACCTGTTTATTATGGCAATCATCGCTTAGCTCCCAATACATAAGTCTCCTTGGTAGGGGTGCATAGCCGCTTAGAAGTAGAACACCAATAAAGCAATAAATATCTTCATTGGATAAAGTGAAATAGTGGGCATTCTTTGATCCAGCATACACAACACTGTTTTTAACAAACTGCTCTATAATACCAGCATTCATGAATAGTTCAAAAAAGTCCACAGCATCACTTTCCGCCGTTAGTGTATGAACTGTTCTCGGCAGAGGAGGATCCCATTCAGTAACAGGCACAATGAATGTCTCACTATGAGTCCACTCTTATGTCACTCTCACACGTTTTGGTCTTGGAACAGAACAGCTTGAACAGTAGAAGTAGTACCTGATGTACTTGGTCGTAAGTCTAGCTGGTCTCTGGATATTGCCTCTACAACATCAAGAGGTGCTATATCCGGCTGGCTATCATCATCTTCACATCTATTTATCACGAGATGGGCACCCGCACGTAACTGTTGTCGACTCAACTTGTCCGGATTATTACAGTCTTCATCTCCTGAGTCACCGTCGGTATCATTTCCTTCGTCATCAGTTGCCTCAATAAATACATTAATAGAGCCCACTGCATCATCATCAGCCGGACTGTAGAGTTGCTCGAGTATTTCAAAAGTAGTCGAACTTCGCGAAGCCCTGAAAAACCACACGTAACCATGTAATATACAGCATAAACGAAAACATTGAAAAGTAAAGTGCTATGACATTTGTCCACCGGGTCGTTAACGACCCAGTCAAATTTTACAATCAATAAACGAATGGTTATGACTCAACAGAGAACATTTTCTATATAGATACCTAATATGATTATACTTTTATCCAAACCAATCATTGAACTATATATATCATTCCATTTGTGAACTATACTTAAATTTTTCATCAGTACTGCATATTCTGTGGAATGCGAATGAGAGCATGCAAATAAACCACACACACATTGTTGTCGTGAATGGCACCAAGACTTCGAGGTACTAAGAACAATGCGTAAGGAAATACTGTGGAGCATTTTTGTAATAATTCAGACATTGTACGGAACAGGAGTGGGGGATATACGCCCATGGATCGTTAACGACCCGGCGGGCATATATGGGTTAACAAGTAGTTACGTAAAAAACTAAATAGCCTATTTTCATAAATCACACTTATGTTAATTGCCTCTATCAACATACAACATTTCAGTTTGATTGCTGTAATAGTTTCGTAGAAATTGAGAACCGTCTAAATATTTTGGATGGTCGTCAAGATGGATTCGTATATATGTAGGCCATAGAGCTATTACTATTACTTTAAGATTATTGCGTAGGTTCATTATTAAAACGTTCGGTTCGATCGCATGATTGAGACACAAGAAATAAAAACAAGATTTTAAAATTTCGCACAGCCAACATGGCGATTATCCAAAATATTTTGACGGTTCTCAATATCTACTCATCTATGACAGCAATTACACTGAAATTTTGTATGTCGATAAAAGATATGCACATAAGTTCATCTAAGGGACTTTCAATAACCTGGTGATGACAAATCCAACATGGCGGTAACGCAAAATTTAAATATTTAAATTGACGTTTCTCGCGATTTAGCCATCTGAAGGCAAACAAACCTCATACGGTAAATAATTATGCACATTTAATCCACTGATATCTCATTTATATCAATTATTTCTATTAAACACAAAATGGCAGCTGTAGTAAATTTTAAAATCACGTTTTAATTTCTTGAGACCTAATCATGTGATTGAAGTTTGAATAATACACCTACGCAATAAACTTCATGTGATAGTACATAACTCTATGGCCTACATATATAAAATTCAATATGACAACCGTCGGAAATATTTAGACGGTTCTCAATATCTACGAATCTATTTCAGCAATCAAACGGACATTTTGTATGTTGAAAGAGGCTACAGTAAGTAGGATATATGAAAAAATTAGTTCTCACGGACCTACTTGTTAGATATGAAGGCCATAGAGTTATGCATTGTTAGATGACGATTATTGCGCAGGTTCATTATTCAAACGTCGACTTCGATCGCAATATTAGGACGCAAGAAACAAAAACCTAATTTTAAAATTTCGCACAGCTGCCATTTTGAGGTTATGTTATTGAACTAAATTAGATGACAGTGCATTAAAATGTTTATGAACATTTGCTGTACCATGTTTCACTGTACTCGGATGGTTAAATCGCGAGAAATATCTATTTAAATGTTTCAAGTTCGCTTGGCCACCATGTTCGTTTTGTACTTAACAGGTTCTTGAAAGTTACATAGGTGAACTTCTAGTAGTGCCTTTTATCACCGTACAAAATTTCAGGGTGATATCTGAAATAGTTTTGGAGATATAGAATGTCTGTGAAATATTTCAGACGGCCACCATATTGGATTTGTGAGAAGAGATAAATTTGAAGGGACGGTTGTGGTCAAACAAAATAGTACTATGACATTACTGAGTTTTATTGAAATAGCTCCAGCCTTTTAGATTTTATTTGGGAGAAACACACACGGACAAAAGGTGATCTCATATGCCTATTTGTTCATAAATGAAAATAGGCTAAACAAGTAGATCCGTGAAGAACTATATAGCCTATTTTCATATATCCTACTTATGTTAACCCTTTCCAGCCCATTGATACCATATGGTTTCATGAACTTTATTATTTGTTTTCTGTGCAAAGAGAATTAATTTTGATATCATTAAACTTCATGAAAGTTTGTAGTGTTAGGAGTTAGAGGGAGTCAACAAGCGAATATAGGCAAATATTTATGCATGTTTCCTGACGTTATTCAATAAGCAAGATGAACCGGCTCTTAATATCTCCAGAATTCATGTACAGTACTGTGCCCGTTTGGATCAGGATCCAAATGACCACATTTTGAAAAATACCGAAATCAGATAAGCACGAGAAAATCTATCTCAGGGTCTATCTAGGCAAATAATTGGTCTATCTGGAATCCCTGATTTCGGTAATTCTCAAGTAGGTAAGGAGTGAAATTATTTTTGGAAACACACACTTTCTTAAAATATCTCAGTTTATTGATAATTAAAATTGAATTTAACTGGCAAAAATTTCAAAACACAAACAAACAACACAATCATTTAAAAAATCAACCTTCCTATCATTCTCCACTTCGCTAAATTTGATAATCAGAAATCAAAGTCCCTCTGATATCAACAATAAAAATACTTTTCTTTACATATTTACACTAGATAATCACTTTCATTAAAGAGTCCGAGTGATTCATCCTATTTACATATCTCGTTGCACATTACGATGATTCGTCGTTCGTTGATGACATTCAAAAAAAATATTTATACATTTTTAATTTTTTTTTCTTTTCAAAAAAAAAACAATATATTTTATTATGTTGATTCATTGCTAACTCTGTCTTATGAACCTCATATTAAGATTCAGCTTAACAAAGTCGGATGTTAATACGGTCAATATTTTCAAAAACTTTGTTACAACAATAAACAAAATTTATGAAATTTTCATCAAATTGAAAATTAAATTATATCTCATTTATCTATAAGTCTCCATGTTCCAAATGAACAATGTTCAAAATAGGAATTTCATCATTTGAAATCTATTATTCATAATTGACATTTATTTGTTATAAACAACACAATTGTTGCAATTTATTCTCAGTTGACTGAGTTTCTTGCCACAATATCTTCTCACTTAGAAAATCTGTGCAATGTTTCACAAAAATTTAAATTATCAAATTCTCTGAATTTATTATTATTATTATCATTTTTAATTATTTCCATAATTCTCTTAGAATTTTATTTACAACAGGGTTTCACTTTTCATCCGGTGAATATTAACTGCTCATATCAAAAGAAAATTCTTTTTATCAATACTCAAAGCACAAAATATAAATATTTAATTATTTATCTTGTTAATCTTTGCATTTTCCAACTATTTTTTTATATATTTTTTTCTTAGGTCAGGTTCCTCAAAATCTAAACTCATACTGTTCAAATATTTAGGCATCAGGTTTGGAAAATTGAAGTTGATCCAGATAAAATTTTCATTTTTGAAACCGACAGATTTAGTGGGATTAGACTAGAAATATGGGGCGGTCTAATAATGCCTTACCCTTCTTTTACAATTCAGAGCCCATATGCTCTCCATAAACATTCACATGATACACACGCATACCCTGTGTGCGCAAGACAATGGGACTCAAAGCCCTCATGGACGACCCATCTGGCCTCCTCACCAAACTTAAGTGTTGACAATTATATTCACACACTAAACAATTATATGTGACTTCATCTATTATATTTTTTTATCCACCAAACACTTTTATATATTTTTCTCTTTGTAATATCCTGTCTTACCACTCTGCGTTTTTCCCAAATTGTATTTTTATAAGAAAAGATGTATTTATTATGGTCAACATTTCCTGGCCTTCCCTTTTACATAAATTCTGCCCTAGAGTTATACATAAGTACCTGCTTTATTGTTTTCTTTTGATATTCGTTAATTGTTTTTTTCCTTCATTTTTCTCTTGGAAAATTTTATTGAGCTCAAAATTGATTATATTTCACCTTCATTTACCAACTCATTCTACCAGTTTATAAATTTCAACTTCTATTTCACAAAAGTTATCGCATTTAAAACCTTCAATTTAAATAAATCCCTCCACAAGTTATTATTATTATCAATGGCAAAAAATGTTTATTTAATAATGCTTTCCTATTACTTCATAAGGATTATTAATGCCCTGTTTCACTCCTAAACAATTATCTAACTCCTTGTCGCGTATTATCTATAACACTTTATTATTACTGTATTATTAATGCGGTAATCATTTAACTTTATTTAGTTTTAGTAAATGGTGCTATTACCAAATTATATTTTACAACGTTAAATAGTGTTTCAATCAATAACATTACAAAATTATTTTATTCACATTTGATATTATTATTATTTTCTTTGTTTTATTTTTATGTTTATTTATTTATTTATAAAATTAAATTATTCAAATAATCCAAGTTGTAATTTGAAAAACATGCTGAATATTTCGTTGGCTGGGATGTCGAATATCGTTTGGCATACAATTCTGCTCTTATTTGTTGCTGCGTTTCCGGCGACCAAAATTTTCTCTTAAGTCCTCTAGAAAATTCTTCGAAGTTATGAAAATTTGACCTGAATGCGCGGAACCAAACCAGTGCAGGCCCATCCAAAAATCTGCTTACTACCCGGATCTCTCTCTCTTTCGAAATCTTCGAGTCCCGGATGTAATCTTTGACCTCCCGTAAAAATTCGGCCGGTGGAATACTCCCCGTTCCGGTAAATTTTCCTGGATTGTCATCCTTATCCTTGTAGAATGCAATGGGAACAGAATTTGTTATTACTCTTGTCTCTTCAAATTCTTTAGAAATTTCTTTCTTTTTTTCATTAGTTGGCATCTCTTCCAACTTTCTCTGGTCTAGTTGAGTTTTGTATAGTGAAAGCTTCTCTTCCAATCTGCCCACTGTTTTCTTCAACTCTGAATCATCTGTTTTTATTTCCATTTCTCCTTGGATTTCTTCAATGGTTTTCTTTACGAACTCCTTAGTAACAGGATCGGTCTCTTTGCTTTTCACGTTTTCGTTAGTCCCTTGAACGTCTTTGATTAGCCCCTTAATTATCACTTCGTGATTCTTCACAAGGTTAGTTACATGAAATACGTCTTTTTGAATCTTTCCCACATCTTCTGATATCACCTTGACATGTGTGGAAAAAGAGCTTCTCGCTTCTTGGACCTCCTCTTTAGCTTCATCCAGGATTTATCTTTTGATTTCAGTAAGTGCTGTGTCTTTCACACTCTCGCAAAGTTCTTTGATTACTCGGTCTCCTTTCTATTGTTCTAAAATAGTTTCCCGGAAATGCATTGCTACCTTCTGTAAAACCTGCCTTGCAGTGATGTTACATTCTTCGGTAATCCTGATTTCTAATTTAACCAAATCGTTGGCCACGTTGTTGGAATGTTTTTCAAAGTTTTCTTCCATGCCTTTTGTCAGGTGGGTCCAAATTGCTGGTAGCCCATATGTGACGACCGGAGTGATTTTTACTATTAAGAGTTTCGAGGTAGTATCTAATGAGAGTATATGTAAGTGTCTAAAGTCGTTCATTGCAATGATCGCCGCGGTGGTTTTTTGTTTTATGTGTCTTCTAAATGCTGTGCCATGTGTTTGAAAGGTTACTCCAAGGTACGTGAAATTATTCACCTGTTGCAAATTCTTGCCGTTAATTATGACATCGTCTTTATTTGTGGGTCGTCCACCCTTCCTGAAGACCATTATTACTGTCTTGTCCTCATTTATATGAAGATCATTTTCATTTGCCCATGATGTTAGTTGGTTACAAGCTTCTTGTAATTTGTCTCTTGATCGTGACATTAGTACCATGTCATCCGCGTAGGCGCATATCATTACGTCTTCCGTAGCAACTCCCTTTACCACATCCTTAACGGCGATATTAAATAGAAGAGGACTCATTGGGTCGCCCTGTAGGATCCCGTTAGTCTGGGATAATGGTTCGGATCTTTCTAATTGGTTGTCTATTTGGACGTAGTTGTATGCTGGTATGTTGTTGACCATTCTTGTGAGGTAATGCTCGTTTCCTAGAAGTGCCTTCAGTTTGTTGATAATATTTGCTCTATTCACAAGGTCGAATGCTTTACTGTAGTCTATGAATACAGTATAAAACTTTCCTCGCTGATGTCTGAGGGATTCATGTATTTCATCTCGGAGACATGTCACTGCGTGCATTGTTGATCGTCCTTTTCGGAAACCAAGTTCTTCCTCTGGAAGTCTTTCGTCTATCAGATCTGTTAGTCTGTTGGTAATGATCTTTCTGAATATTTTAAACGGTGCACATTCCAATGCAATGCCTCTGTAACGATTGGGGTCTCCTAAATCCCCCTTTCCTTTATATAACACTTTTATTATCGAGTTTCTCCATCTGTCTTGTATATTTGAGTGTATGAGGCATTGGTTCATGAGGGTGACCCATGCTTCTTTTAATAATGTCGACGTCATTTGTAAATGTTCATTAAATTTTGGTCTCGCCCTCAGGCATTTCC
The DNA here is from genome assembly GCA_946902985.2 of Meconema thalassinum. Classification (NCBI taxonomy): domain Eukaryota; kingdom Metazoa; phylum Arthropoda; class Insecta; order Orthoptera; family Tettigoniidae; genus Meconema; species Meconema thalassinum. The sequence continues at coordinate 733,775,161 of OX336389.2, read as the reverse complement.
TTTCTTTGACTCTTTTATGGCATCTTCTATCTCGCTTGTAGTGATCGGTTTGATGTCCTGTATGTTTATATTCAGTTCTTTAACGAGGGCGGGTCTGGTTTCTTTAGAATGTAATATACCATGGAAGTGTTTTTTCCATGTCTCCATTGGGATCCCTCTTGGCTATTTTGGTTGCATAGGTTGTAGTGCCTTGAATGGATGACATTCAGCCGCTCCTATCAGTTTGGTTTCTTCGAACGCTAGGTACGCTTTCCTAGCTTTCTTCATCACTTCCTTGTGTTCTTTATTTTTCATGGCATACTCTTGTAGGTCTTCTAAAGAATGTGATTTCTTGGCCTTGTGTAGGGCCTCTGGAGTTATCCGTCGTGATTAATAACATACTGCGTTGAACCACGGTTTGGATGTCCTTTGTTTCCACTGCACTGGTATGATTAGTTGATGAATTGTCTCTTCTCTTGCCTGGAGAGCTTCGTCAATGTTGCCTTCGTGTCAATGGTTTGTGGCACATGCGTTTTCCTCTATCACAATTTCCAGGCTCCCCACATCTATTCTTCGTGAAAGGTGATTTTTCATAGAGCATGTCTTAGCAGGCAGTAGATCCCTTTCAATGACAACGGAGTGGCAAATAGGTATATGCTTCCTAATTGTAATGTTATCAATTGCTGCTTGGCTCGTGTGGCATAGGATTTTCATGTTACTGAAGAGTATATCTATTTTAGTCAAGCCGTTTGGACCATAGTACGTCTTTAACGTAGAGTCACTGAGTAAAGTGAAGCCTTCTCCAAGGATGTAGTCAATAACCGGCGCGGTTTTCAAATTCGGTTTATCCAATCTACATTTCAGATCACCTGCTAATATTATTGTCTCATTTCTTGGTATGTGGTTTAGCGTTGTGTTTATTTCGTCTATTATATCTTCCACATTAAATGTTGGTTGGAAGTACGCACTGATGATACTGCATAATCTTGTTTGGACTACCAGTATATTTTCCGTTTTGTACACTACATAGAAAGGTGATGATATGGGTTTTAACAGGCAAGTTATTCCCCCTCTTGGTCTTCCTAGTGCTGCTTGTAATGCCATAATATGTATCGCATAGTGATTGGGTGGATCCCATGATTTCGTAAGGAAAGTTTCCAATAATATAACCATGTCATGTTCGGTGAATATATCGATTTCCAGCATATTGTTCGCGTTGATAAGACCTTCTACGTTCCAGATCAAGCATTTCAGTTCCATTTTCCTGCGTATCTCTCCTGTCCTGTTATTTTGTGTGTCTTTACTCTCCGTACTCTGTGTCCTAGATATGTCTTGTGGCGATCTGTTGTCCGGATTGCATCCCTGATCCTTGTTGCCTGAATCGAAAGGTCCGGACTATCACTCTTTCTGGCCAGAAATTTGGGTCTTGTAAGGGGTTCAGGTACCTGAAGTCTATTCCCAGTTTATATGCTTTGCTCGTTCTTTTGGTTCGTAACGTTCCGATTTCAATGTCTCCTTCTATACCGTTTGTCTGAAGAAAGTTTATTATTGGCTCCGGATCCGTGTCGCTGTCCAGTCTGCCTACGTAGAACCAAGCTTTCTTCGGAGCTGCTCGTAATTGATGGTCTGCGTTGTTTCTCGATCCAATCACTATGGTTCGTGAGTGATTTGCTCTGTTTTCTCGACATTTTGGTCCACTTCTCCGTTGAGAGGTAATCCACGGTCCTCCGTCATCCTGAGTGCTCTCGAACTCTTCCGGTTCTTCTCTGATTTCTCTTTCTGGATTTAAGGCTTGCTCTGATATATTCCCTTTGTGCATTTCATTCTGTTTTTTTGCTTGGCGTTTCTCAATAGCCCTAATCATACAGTTAGTTGAGTCAACAGCTGGTTGTTTTTCCACAGAGTCATTTCCTTTGTGCACTTCCTTTTTTGACCTGTTAGGTGTTTCCCAGTACTCCCAATCGCGTTGTCAACGGGTACGGGGGCTTGTCGTTTTTCCTTAATCGTGGCATGGATTTGAACTTGTGGTAAGGATTTTTCTTTAATTACGGTCTGCCGTGGCATTCCATTGGTCAATTCAGTTCTTCAAGTGGTTTTTATTCCCTCACGTATTCTCTCTTCAAGGCCGTTTTCCATGAAATCTAGGATTGTCTGGATTTTCTCTTCAAAATATTCTAGGGATTTCTCATTCGATGATTTTGTCAGTAATTGGGCACAGCAATAAATTAGAAGGACAGCTCTACTTCAAAAGAATCTACAGCTACAACTCAACTACTGTCTACAGTTACGTTAGTAGAAACAGGAATACCACTACAATAAACACAGATGTTGGCCTTAAAATTTCAGATTGTCACCGATTAAACTTTTCCATTAAGTGAATATTAAGATGAATTTCACCTTCAACAATTTGGCACTCAGCCTGAACGTGACACATGACTTTATACTTGGCAACACTGTCAAAACAATAACTCTGCTTTCCACACAGCAACACCGTCAGAACATTACTTATAATCACAACTTCGTAAACACCGCCAGAAATAATTTTCGGTTTCGGCTTTCAACTTGGCTCACTGCCAGGAACAATACTTAAGACTGTTAAAATTGTCATCACTACTCGAAACAAGAACTTAGACTTCTAACTTGACAACAACAATGCCAGACAATTTTACAATTAAGTTTCAGCTGGGCAAAACTTCCAGAAGGAATGACATACTTTAACCGCCCTACCGAGGTAACGTCAAGTAAAGCCCCCTTATACCCCCAAGCCTAGATTTTAGGCTACCTTTAAGACCCGGGGAGGGAGAACTTTGAACAGATGTTCAGGGAGCGGGAGGCTGGAACGTACACAAAGGGCGGTTTAGGAATGCTGGCTACAGGAAATCATGGTCAAGAATTAAAAACAAAATAAAAACTAACTATATTCTATTTAAAGGGAATACAAGCAGGGACGTGGGCACATAGAAAATACACTAGGCCTAATAAATCTTTGGAGGGAAGTGACTACGATGGCCAGAACTGGGGCACAGCAAGCCCCACAAACATTATGATAAAATAATAAATTCACCAAACACTAGAGTGCAAAAATAAAGAATACCCAAAGACAGGCCAACAGAAGGAGGGAATGTTGCATGTGAAGCAACTGAAGCTACCATAATTAAGTATCACGATCACGTGATTCAACCATATTCGGCAATTTAATATGAATTTAAAATTCCATTAATCTGAGCACTAAAAGGCTCGAAAGGTAAACCAATTTGCATATGAAGCAACCAAGATAAAGGAAATTAACTCTAGGCCTAAATTAGACCATGCGTTTCAAACATGCCAAACAGTGGAATGACCAATAACGACAATACAAGGGTTATGCCGTTTGAATTTAAGTATTCTCCCACAGTCCAAAATTACATATTCATATACGCCATTATTTCTTTAATGTAGTTGTCGATAGATGTAAAAATATGAAAGTTAAACTAATGCTGTAATTAGGTTGGCGTTCTTATCTGGCTGAAAAAGGTGATGCGACTGGCCACATGTTTTGAGAATACAAGTTATATCTCCAGGCAGCGAAATAGCTCGAACCTGAATATATTTTAGGAGGAAATTCCTTCCAAAAGATTAATCAACAAATAAGAAAAGAAATTCCACAAGCATGCGCGCAGCCATGACGTGAAAAACAAAAGTTCAAGAACACGAAGCTCCGTCAATCGCACTGGAGCGAGCAAAGCTAAAATATCCAAAACTCGAACGTGAGTATAATAGAAATAAAGCTCAAACAGTTCAGAATTAAAAGTTCATAGTACCTTTTCCTCAAATAAGTAGCCAAGCTACCATTGCCCAGGGCACGAGCCGAGGCACTAGCACCAGATATACCATTATCGTTACATAGATACGAGCAGAACCACCCGTCTTATTCAACAACTCCCAGCAGAATGATATGACGCTAACCTCGTCTTCGGCTACCCAGGCCTACAGACGATGTAGTAGAGCACACACGTTGAGACATTTGCCGCGCAGCCTTGCCAACACATGCGCATTTAAGAGGCATGCAATTTGCCTTATCAGCTCTTCAGAAAATAACACGTAGGGCAAGTGTCAATATTGTCAATATTTAAAATACTTCTAGAACATAAGAGAAGGTTCTCGGCTTTTTCTTCCCGCTCCGGAAGTAGAGTGGCAGAGAGGGGAGCGGCGGGAATTGGAAAGTTCGAAATTGAGATATATTAATTTAAGAAGTCCAGAGCCTCCGGGGGAAAAGGGGGCGGGGGGGCAGTGATTTGTGTCGACTATCAGGCGAGACAGTTCGCTCAGCCAACTTCCTACCTAGGGTCATTGCAATCTATGCAACTTGATTGTGGTTCTTTCCCAATCAAGATTTGGTTGGTTCATTCTCTAACAACAACGAAAAAATTAGTGCACCTGTGGTGAGCAATTTAGTGTATTTCGAGCACAACAAGTATTCTCCCTTTGAGATTACTCCTAGTTATGAATTTCTACTCTTGGCCACGGCCGACTCCTGGTCTTGCGCAACGGTATTTAATGATTTCTCAGATTTTCTTAACCCGCATTTAGCATTTATTTAAGTTAATTAACTTTGTTGCTATTGTCAAACTTCACTTGGGCTGCAATTTGTTGATACGCAACGTGAACTTTGTTGTTTATTGCCCTTTTTCTTTTTGTACTCCGTTTCCGTTTTGGGTTTAGCATGCTTTTCGAGTAAGATTCTCTTATTTTTCTAAAATATAAGCTTGATAATAATAATAATATATATATTTTTTGTCGTGTAGCCTCCTGAGAGGCCGAGTGCAGGTCTCTCTAGTCGACGCCCGTGGGCGACCTGCGCGTCGGGATGAGAGATGGAATGGATGAAGATGAATGAAACTGGGCAAGGATGTGGAAGGAAGCGGCCGTGGCCTGTCAGAAGGTACTGTCCCAGCATTTGCCTGGTGTTGAAAATGGGAAACCACGGAAAACCATTTCAAGGACAGCCGACGGTGGGGCTCGAACCCACGCGTCTACCGAGTCAGCAGAGAGCTTGGCCCCTTGACCTAACGCAGCGCTTTAGCCCGCGTAGCCACTACTGTCGGTAATAATAATAATAATAATAATAATAATAATAATAATAATAATAATAATAATAATTGGTTCCAGGAATTAACCTGGGAGGAGTCCATGTGGCTTTTGTTACCACATGGCTCTGGGCAAATGGGAGTGAAATGCGTCGTTGCTTGTCATCTGCAACCATAACGTATTGGGTTCAGCAAGAGAACCCAACTTAGCCTCTTTCACTCCAACTCCAGCATGTAACCTACAAGATGTGCCCCTGTTAAACCGAGTAACCCAGTGGAAGGTTGGGTAACCAATCCCAGCGGGAAATTGGGTCGGTGAGCAGATAAGTGCTGGTGGCTTCAAGGCTTACCACCTTGATAGTTAAAAACCCGTTACCTTTTAGGTAACCACCATTACGACTCTCGTAATACTCAAAACATGAAGAAAACGAATATTCAGAAATGTACCCCAGGTGGTAACCAATCCACCCCCACGCAGTTTGGGGCATGCAGGTCTTCGGACTCTGGGGAACCTGCACCTTCATGCTTCCAACACTATTAAACGACAACCAAAGAAACACATCGAGTACTTTGCTACAATAAACATTAATTCTCTACTGAAAGAAGGTAAACTCAAACAAACACTTGATGTGTTGGAAGAGCACAAAGTTATGATAGCAGCACTACAAGAGACACGTTTTACCGATGAGGATGCAATCGAGTCCGGAGTGTATAGAATATTCAAGGGGAAACCTGGTGAAAGAGTTATCAAGACACTCCCACAATTTGGTACTGGGTTTGCGGTACACCAGAAGATGGTAGACCATATTTTAGAATTCACTTCACCTATCGGAAGGACCTCCTCGTTATCCTTCAGGTCTCGTAATAGAGCACACACAATCGTAAATTTTCACGCTCCCACAAATGATACAAACCGGAAAAACCTGGAATACGTGGAGCAATGCTGGGCAACCTTAGAAGAAACTCTGGATATGGTCCCACCTCACCATTCCATCATACTCATGGGAGACTTTAATGCACAAGTCGGGAAGGAGTGGAAGTACCGAAAGATAGTAGGCCATTATCCAGTCCATAAGAGAACAAATAGAAATGGAGAACGTCTTATTGAACTATGTGACAAGTACAACCTGGTCCTAAAATCAACAGCTTTCAAACGTCTACCTAGAAAGGCCAAAACCTGGAAGAGTCCAAATCCTATGCTTGGTGAGTTCCAGTTAGATCATGTTGCTATAGCACGACAACATCATATTGATATACATAACGTAAAGGTATTACGAGGAGCCAACATAGACTCTGATCACTACCTTTCACTTGTCAAGATTAATTTGCAACCCTTTAGGAAACAACCAAATCTTCAAAGTATTCATAAGATACCCATGTTCAACATTCTGCGACTGCGCGATGAGGATTGTGACTTTCAGAGCACTCTTAGGAAGAATACAGAGAAAGACGGATGGCCTGCCTTACAAAAGGCCTTGTTGGAGGCCGCTCAGGAAACTATCCCTGCATCATCAACCAAAGGCAAACACCCATGGTGGGATGCAAATTGTGATGAAGTTATAAAAGAAAGGCGTAAAACCTGGATTAGGTGGAACCAACTAAAAATGAAGCTAATTATGAAGCCTTCCTCCTGCAAAGGAAAGCTACAGCTAACACCATCCGCAGAGCCAAGAGGAATTACCTCAAGAGTCTAATGCAACAGGCTGAAAATGATTTTCAGAGAAACAATTCAAGTGATTTGTACAAGGGACTTAAGAAGCAAACGGCCCAGTATACAGCTCCTACCCTCATCCTCCACGGGCCGGATGGAAAACTTCAACTAAACAATAAAGACTGCACTAAAACTCTTGCAGATTACTTCCAGAAGCTACTAAATGCAGAAGAACCTAATGAAAAGCTTATTTTCCATGAGCCTCCGCACAGGAACCCTGATTTTCAACCGCCTACAAGAGAAGAAATAATGAACATCATTTCGAATGGTCTCAAGAACAACAAGGCTGCAGGTGAAGACGGCATAGTAGCCGAGATGTGGAAACATGCAGATGACCAGTCCTTACAGAACATCTATCAAATCATAAAGGACATATGGGCAACAGAGTCCCTACCCGAAGGTTAGACGTCTGCTGTGATTTATCCCCTCCACAAGAAGGGAAGTAAGACAGACCTCAACAATTATAGGGGTATTTCCTTGTTACAAATTACCTACAAGATCCTATCTGTAGCCTTGCTCAATAGAGTCACTGCACAGCTAGACTCTGAATTAGGTGAATACCAGGCTGGTTTCCGTATGACTAGATCTTGCCCAGAACAGATACACAATCTTAAGACAGTTCTCACCTACACGAACCAAGGTGGCCATCCATGGGTGGTGGTTCTAGTAGATTTCCAGAAAGCTTATGACTCTGTGGATAGAGATACCCTTTTCTTCATACTACGGGAATTTGGTCTGGATGGGAAGACCCTACGATTAGTCCAAGCCACTCTGAGAAACACGACGTCCAAGGTCAGATTCAGAGGTGAACTATCCGAAAGCTTTCCAATCAGAACAGGAGTTAGACAGGGTGATGGTCTCTCCTGTATTCTCTTCAACTGTGTACTGGAAAAGATCATTAGGGAATGGAGAACGATGCTACCACCGGGAGCTGGACTGAAGCTTGGTTACAAGAGAGACAACCTCTTCGTCCCTTGCCTAGCCTTTGCTGATGACCTCATTCTACCGGCAAATAACATAGAGGAGGCTACCTACAACATTCAGAGTCTTTATAGTGTAGCAATTAAGACTGGTTTGAAGATCAACATCCAGAAGACTGAATTTATGACCAATATCAAAGAGGCCCCTTCTAATATTCCTCTCACAGACACTACCATACGAAAGGTACCTGCAGTTAAGTACTTGGGAGAATGGATTTCTGCGTATCAGAGCGAGAACCTAGCCATAGATGCCAGATGTACCAAGTTTGAAAGGGCTTATCATTCCTGTCGTAGTATCTATTCATCTAAGTGCCTCTCCAAGAACCTCAAACTCAGACACTATAACTCCGTCGTCAAGCCATCTGTTCTGTATGCTTCTGAGTGCCTTGTAATGACCAGAAAGGGTCCACTCAAAAAACTGGAGTTAAAAGAGAGGAAGATCCTGAGGAGGATATTAGGTACAATTAGAGAGGAAGAAGGCATTTAAGGAATCCGTCATAATGTTGAATTGTATGAACACCAGGAGGACATCATCACGTCTATAAGGAAAAGACGCCCGACCTTTTATGGACACTTGGCACGTCTGGATTCTGAAAGACTCACCAAAAGGATATTCAAAGTAACAGGAAGAGGCAAGGCTTCTAAGAAAAAATGGATTGCGTCAGTTAAGTCAGATATGGAACAACTAGAGATCCCACTGGAACAAACTCGTGACCGTCTGATGTTCCTTCAGGTCATCCAATAAGGCATTTTCCCAACGTCCCTTACAAGTAAGAAGAATACAGGAGCTAAGTGGACAGAAGAAAGAAGACTGACTCATAGTCAGAATATGAGGGACTATTGGAAGGAGAAGAAGAAGAAGAAGAAGAAAGCAACAACTTTACCGAAGAGTAGATACGAGCCCCGTGGTCCTATGTAGGCCTAAACGATAAAGAAGAAGAAGAATCATCATAATTGTTACGTGCAAATGCCCGTCCCAACGTTTTTAAAAATGTATCTTCCCTAGATGTGACGTCACGACCTTTGAAACGACCGTTTGGTGGCTTGGTTCCGATTTTGAACACGAGATGGCAGCTTCTATCGGACTGCGACTCCCCTAGTCGGAGTTGCTTCTTCGACCGCTAGAGTGTGTTTGCGGTACCTTCTGGTATCTTCCCAATATAGAATTATTTGAAGGCTATTATTATTCTACGTCATGAAACAAAAGACTATAGATACTTCATGCCGCCAAAACATTTTAGTGGTGTCGTGTGAATATTATTTGGTTTTCACATTGTCGTAATATGTGGCTAAATTTAATTGGTCCTATTTAAATAAACCTGGTGCATGCTGGGTGGCCTTCTTTGCGTTTGTCATCCATCTTGTGAATAATGAGTTGTGACTGATTGCTGGGAGAAGAACTACGCATATTGTGAATCTCGGCCAAAGGGCGAGGGCTTTGCCCTCGTCCACGCTAACTTGGGAATATATCCCAGTATTTGATGATACATGAAGTATTAGTGTGCAACTATCATCTGTGATAATCGTGTAAATAGTTTCTTCGGCCTTAATATGGAAATGCGATATTGGTGTGCTTCTCTTCGACCGGCAGTTGTCAGCCATCTCATATTTTATTTTATTTTTGGTGATATAAATCCTTTAAGGATATCTAAGTAGTTTAAAGAAAATAAAAATTTAGTGTCTCCCCTAAAGGTATGTTTTGCTTTTTATTTATTTTAAATTATTTTGCATTGTGTACTGAAAGTTTTTTTTGTTCTGAAGCTTGACTTTGGCCTTGATATGTCACCTATGAAAATGTAAATTTTTGTTAAACTATATTTGTCCGGGGAACACTACTGTTTTTCTTCGTATTTTATTATTTGGCATCTGGCTAAGGCATTTTCTTTTTATAATATTATGGTACTGGCCAGACGAATCTATTAACACTAGGCCTAAATTTGTTCATTAGTCGGTCGGTTTTTAGTCTGATCCGTTGCCTTTAAAAACTATTTGATCTCGTAATGTCTTGAGTTTGTTTATATCTAGCTGTTTTCTCACTGGAGAAGATTTAATTTAAAAATGTAAATTACGCGTTTCACATAAATACGTACTGATGTACCTTCAACTGTTCTTGGTCGCCATGGTAATTTGTTGACAGAAGTGCATTGTGGGTTTTGTTTTCTGGCGTGTTTTTGAAGTGCACGTTCTTGGGTCATGGTGGTGTTGGTTAACTTATTTGTTTTAAATTTTCCTTTGTTTTTCCTTTTTTGGAGTTTTCTTGGTACTCCTACGTTATTCTTTCGTTACCTTGTTTATGGTAAAATTTTGCACTAGTTCTTTCCTGATTCTCCAAGGCCCTCATGGTCCTGTTTGGGAATATGGCTGGTGCTTATTTAGTGTTTATTTGGTTTGTAGCTTTTCTTTCTCTTACCTCAAGTAATTGTTTATTGATATCGGCTTTAAATTTTTATTAAATTTTTATTATTTCTACAGTGAGAATTCTAGCTGAGATTTTATTTTATTTTGAAATTTATGCTGCCTGATGCATGTTCTGTTTTCTGGTGGAGGTGTTTTTTTTAATTTTAACTTTAAATTTTCTTTTAAAATTTTTAAGCTACTGTTGTGGCATTTTTTGTCGGCGACAATTCTGTTGGTTATTGGGGGATGTCTGTAGTCGAGCCTGTGCCTTCCCCTTCTCCCTCTTCCTTCCACCCATTTTGGTGTTCTTCTGTTGGGGCATGTCATCTGGAGGTGTTTTTGCTGTGGAGGCGACGCGGACCTCTAAATAAAGGTAAGTAGGCCCATCCACCCTGCCACCCAGCGTGTCAATAATAATAATTACAACTTCTGTAAATGAGCTACGATCTCTCCCCTTTCCTAGCACTACATTGCCTAGCTCGTTCAGTGATTTATATTACCTTTAGATCTTACGATCAAGTTTTTATTAATTGTTTTTTCCTCTTGTTTTTATAAATTAACTTTTTATTGGGGTCCGTCCCTTGTACCTGTTCTTGTCATTTAGGTTCCAACCCATTTCCTCTATCTTCTGCACCTTCTCTATTGTCGTGATTGGAATTTACTTCCAATTGCTCCAATACGAGTATAGCATACAGCATTGGCAAATATACCAATTAAAAGAGAAACTCATCAAGTGTTTCGAGTCTGCTTGCTACAAATGCTTGATGTGCTCTCCTAGCATCACATGGCAAAGATCGATACGGTAGTCCATTCCGACCACACACGCTGGAGCATATTCTGGTCAATTTTAGCTACGGACGCATGGATCCGATTCCTCAGTTCTACAAGAGTAACTGGCATGGGTGGTACATAAACTTCATCTTTGATAAACCCCCATAAAAAGAAATCGCACGTGGTCAGATCAGGTGACCGGGGAGACCAGCACATAAGACACCAATCGGTAATCGAGGCCCATCCAATCCAACGCTTAGAGAGTCGTTCATTATGATAGTGGTGCAAGGTGGAAATGTGGGAGAGATCAACAGTTTCGTCATAGGCAGGCGAGTGACCGGTGGATTGTTTCGTACACCGACATCCTGTGGTTACAAATTTCGAATACCATGCACGCATAATGTTCTTGTATTGAGGTTCCTTGTGAAATCGTGTGCGGAAATATCTTTGACCAGTGCTTACAGTCTTAGTTGATTCAAATTCAACAACACAATATGCATGCTCCTCGCCTGCCGCCGGGCAGACAACACCGCCTAGCGGTTAAACTCAATTGTTTTGATAACCCCAAAATGGTGTATGCACGAAATTTTGAAATTATTTTTTAATTTCTCGTGTCCTAATCATGCCATCGAAACGAACGTTTGAATAATGAACCAACGCTATAATCTTTATCTAATGGCACTGCGCCCGTTTGACCAATGTCAAACGATCACATATGTTTGGATTTCAAAATCAGTTCAGCACGAGATCAAAAACATCTCAGGGTCTATCTGGGCACACAATAAAACAAAGCTATCTTGGCCAATTTCAAAATTCAAACATCAGTAGGAGGAGAAAGGATCATGGAAAAAATACCACAGTTTTAAAAACATGAGATTTCAATTTATTTTACTTTCTCAAACATCCTAACTAAAAATGTTTGTTGCCCAGGGAGTTAAAAAAAATCTTAACACAGTCCTGTCTAATAACATATGCCTGTGTCAAATTTGACCACTTGATCTATCAAAATTCAGCTTGAAAAAGAAAATATTTATTCCTAAATAAGAAACAATGGTGTGTGAGATAATCAGAATATTATCAGTCCATTCTGTTATCCACGGTTAATTATTTATATATTTACATTCTGTTTCCACGATGAGCAGATTCATTATTAATCCTGTCTGTCATCTATAATTTTGTTTCACTCAAAATTTTCACTGTTATGTCAACACGTTTATTTACACATTTTTCCAACATTTATCCGACTTTTATTTTATCAAGTCCGGGAATTTTTTTCCATGTCAAATTTCAAACATTTAAAATGGAGAAGTGGTTTTCTATCAAATTATTTTCAAAAACCTCACATGATTTTATAAATCATCTCCACATTTTTTTTTGCTTCACCGACCTTCCATTCTTCAATTATTTCATAACAATTTCTGATATTCTGCATGTGTTGATTAATTTAATTTATCATAGACAGTAAAAATGTAATTAACTTCAAATACTTCCTGTCATCTTCTTCTGCTCGAATGGGTCTCCTAGGACCACGCGGAATCAACACTTCTTGTCCTTGATGTTTGCCCAATAACTTTTCATGCGCAACGATTGAGCTAGTCTTCGTTGCTGCGACCAGACGTGTCTGGTAGGTCTTCTCTCTTCTGCCTCAAAACCCCGTGTATGAGTAATTTCCCTAATTTCCTCTCGATCCTTGAGATTGGGAAAACCTAATTCAGCCAAGTCCTTTTCCGCCTGTTTGTACCAGTTGGATCTTGTTGCCTTTTTCTGCAAACACGTATAGATTTTATTTGTTAACCTAGTTGGGTCCATTCTGTCCAAATGTCCTATGAATTGGATCCTTCTCATACGGATTGTGTCTGTGATTTTAGTAATTTTTAAAGGAAGGTGAATTCCATCTTTAATTCTTGGTCCCAAAATTTTTCGCATGATTTTGCGTTCCTTAATCTGCAATAGATTTCTCAGTGTATTGTGTTGTAGATTAAGTGTCTCGGCTGGATAAAGGGCTGCAGGCAAGACTACTGTGTTATAATGTTGAATTTTACAATTCCGAGACTTCCTGTCTTCATTAACAATAATTGAAATAATAAGCCTTATAATTATTTCCCAAAATTTCACAAAATTCGTATAACAGTCATGCACCCATCATTAAATTTATATTTCTATTACTGTCATGGTATTAGGTAAGACTTCTTCTAGTCCAATAAGGTTTGAAAATACCAACTTGCTCTACAAGCAAACCTCAAAGACGGCGAGTGAAAAATAGCAATCAAATATGTGAAATCTGCTGACGACGGCATTTGTTGGCTTAGAATGGGGCAATCAAATAGCATCCTACCCTTCTTTTAATTAATAACATTTCTTCACATTACCACAGTATCTAACCCTTCTTTTAATCCTTTATTTATATTTTTTTCTTTACTCTTCACAGGGACAAAAATTATTCCCTCAACGCTGACACATATTATTTCATCACATAATACCATTTAGCTCCATATGCTACCACATCATATTTTACCTTTATATTACTGAGCCATGCCATCTACATGCAACTCAAATACAAACAGTGTACCAACTATCAGTCCTATAGTTATTAACCTCTTCAATTTCTTCCTATTTGTATTGATGCTTTCAGCTATCACCTCTCGTCACAAATCCTCCCCCAAGATTATATATGGTTATTTCCGATTGGAATAGCCTTCCGTTCCTTGAAAATATTTACCATCATGACGTCACAAAAATTACAATTTGTGCATTAACTCGACTAATTATTATTATTATTATTATTATTATTATTATTATTATTATTATCCACCGATATGTTTCGTTAATCAAATTTTTTAATGATTGAACAACATCTTGTGTTTCTTCAAGAATCATAATATTGTCAGAAAATCAAATTATCGTTATTATTATTATCACTGACAGTCCACTCTAATGCTTGTAAAATCAGCTATCCTATGATCCAATCCTTGGAATCTTCTTCATATTTTACACTCAAATTATCATAATCTCATTAACCACATTAGTCATCATTAATCAACATTAATCATCATGAATCGACACTGATCATTATTAATCAGGTAATCACTATTAATCATTATTGATCACTATTAATCATTTTTCTCACATTTATCATTATTTATCCCTATTAATCATTGTTTTATCATCATTAATCATAATTAATCATAGAGAAATCGAATTCCAGAAAAAAATTGTATTATTATTATTATTATTATTATTATTATTATTATTATTATTATTACAATAATCTGAGCTTCAAATGATATAATCCTATAAACTACGGAATATCAACGACTATAGCTGGCGTTAAATGGATCACTCTCCAATACACAAGAAAATTATAATGTGGCGAACATATTAAACCGATGCGTTAGCGGTTGAAATAAACAGCTTTCTCAAGCTTCTTCTATCATTAATTTCATAATAGAATGTAATAGCGTAATCTCAAACTTGAATGTACAACTGAAATTCTATTCCGATGTTTAACGAAATATGCGTGGATATTATCCGAAGATGCAGATATTTGTTCTCAAATATGTAGAGAAAGGGTTGATGTTGGTTCTCAGCCATGCAGAGAAAGGGTTGAATGTTGGTTTTGCAAAGTCATAGTAAAAGATCTCAGTTTACATTTCGGCGGTGAGATGATGAGACGATGAGTCCTGCCGTCAACTACCTATTGAATGCGCCATGGTAGTGCTGGCTCATGAGAACTCCCGTGCCCAGTTTCACATCATCAAAACAGCCATCTCCACTCCCAACGTCGGCTTCCATCCTGCCCGCTAATCGTTTACTGAACCATCACTAAGTCTCTATTATTCCACGAACAATATGTGCGATGACGACAAATTATAAGTAACATGTTGCAGCGTCCAGTACAATTCATTGCTGTGACTTGTACCACCGCGATAATCGCGAATGAGAACTGTTCCGTGGTTTTAGTACATTCACTCCGGAATTTCACTTCATTCAAATAATACTGTTTTGGTAAGCTGGATATAGCTGCAATTGGAAATGCATATGACTGTCATTGACTGTCGTGATACACGTACGTATAATCCTCTCGAGCTTATTTTCTCATATGTGCTAACCACTATCCTATGGATCTCATCAGATCAACGCCTACTGCGTGTAATGGGCATTCCCCAACACAACACGGCTAGCGTAATAGGCCCCACTTACGACGACTAAATAACTCTGGATTTAGGATATGCTCCTGCCCGAACCTGTGAAGCAGATTGGCTCCAGTTATCGTAGACTAGCTATGGTAATGGGTATTCCCCAACACAAATCTGTCAAACAGTATGGCCCTATGTACGTAGATCCTAACAATATTCCTTTAATATTGTTCCGCAAATGCTGAGGAATCAGCACGCCCCAACTTTCGTCGGCTAAGTGTCGTAGAATGCTCTGGATTAGTATCCACAGTAAAGTATCAGTCATGCAGAGAGCTTACGCGATGACCTTGCCCACTACTCACGCGAGATAAGACAAAACTGAACTGACCTTCTCAATACCAGGGTTTATATCCTGATGTCCGCTCAACTGGCTCTGACCATTGCGCCTTCCATCAGCGCAGTCGAATTTAAAATAACCTATAACTCCGGCGTGCGTTATCGTATCATGACGTAACTCTTTCCAAAATTCGTAGAAATTTAATAACAATATTCCCACGATGATTTAATATTTCCATCCCTTCATATTTTGTACTCCAGCGAAACACTGCGTCCAGTAGTCAGCGCCATAGGTTCTCTCCCAACTGCACTCTATACGGCGGCCGCTCAACTCAGGTAAGCACGTGTTTCAAAACACACACAAGCACGTTCTTCAAATCGCACATATGCTTTCTGCGGAAAAACAACCGAGCCCATTCTCAAGAAAAGGGTACAGTACATAACTCTATGGCCCACACTTATAACAATCCAACATGGCGACCATCCAAAGTGTGTAGACGGTTTTCAATATCTACGAATCTATTACAGCAATAAAATTGAAACGATGTATGTTGATTTGACTCAGTTTCACCTATGGATCATTTCAATAACCTGGTGAGCTCAAAACCAACATAGCGGCGACGCAAAATTTAAATATTTAAATGGATTTTTCTCGCGACTTTTCAATCGAGCGCTGTGAAACTTGGCACGGTATACATTCATACAAGCCTTAATATACTGACGTCTAACCAAATGGAATTTTATGAGAATTTAAAAACGGCGGCTGTGCAATTTTTTTATATCTCGATTTCATTTTTCGTGTCCTAAGTAAGACCAGACGTAAATATGAAAATACGCTATTTAGTTCTTCACGGAACTACTCGTTGAAGATATAACTCATTAAAATAGCAACGTGTAATACAAGGCAAATCCAATGACATCACTTATTACGGTGGTAGTAGACTCGTGCGCAACGTTTTCACTGCACAATGCACGAACTCGCATATCAAGGTATGACTATTTAAGTGTATGTTATGCGAAACGGCATATTTCCCATTTTTACTTTCATTTTACCAATATGGAACATAAGGATGCGTATTACTTGTCTCAGTACGAAATACATACACGAGGTTAATAGCTGGCCACCCTATTTTTACGAAAGTATACTGCATACCTATAACTTACCCATAAATTTAAGAGAAAGATTATTATATTCTTCACTGAACATCTTGGTTACTGTTTGTTTATGTTTTATAGCAATTGATAAGTTCCTATATTCAGATTTTGCTTTGTGTAACAATCATTTATTCCTACATTTGGTTATTTATTTCTTGTAATATTACTGTATGTATATAATGCTATTGTCAATGAAGTTCATCTCCTCAAGAGGAAAACTGCACATAAATAAATAAATGAATAAGTAATTAAACATTTTATATTTCATTTTCTCATATATCCATTTGCTTAAGATTATATTTCTGGATATAAACAACTATCGCTCTACAATCCTTATACCTTAGTGTAAGTCTTTGTAATCACCTATCCTCCCAGCTCGGCTTCACCCACGGACTCTTCGAGGGGTCATTCTTATATCATCGCATGGACGGTGTCTGGGAGCTGAACTCACTTAGTCAGCAGACACAACTGGGGATGGTGACAGGCCAATTGCCCAGGTGACCTCTACCTTGGGTCTAATTAAGGAAGAGTCAAGGAATAGATTTTGGAAGGAAGTCGGCCATGGACCTGTTGAAAGGGACTGTCCCAGAATCTGCCTCGTAGTGAATATGGGAAACCACGAAAACCATTTCCAGGACGGACGAGGTTGGATTCAAACCTACGCTCTCCCGCTGCCGGAGAGGTACGAGCTAGGACGTTAGTGCTCTCGGCCATCGTGGCCGGTCACCTTAGTATGAGGGAAGTTCCGAAAGTAAGTTTCGTCATTATATTGCACGAGCAGATGGTACACCAGGTGACACGAATAATCGCCATAAGAATCCACACTCGTGGCTGGTTCAACGACGGAAGGAGAGTCAGCGGAAGAGGAATGACGAATGCTCGGGGGGCAGAGAGAGAGGAGCAGCAGACTGGCGTGCCTCATATCATTCGAGTACAATTCACGATGGCAGACAGACGTGTACTGACAAAGTGGCCGTCAATGCAACTGCGCACTGTTATCCGGTATGAATGGACACGTGGGACTAGTGCGTCAGTCATCTATGAACGCCTACAGACCGTGTATGTTGAAATTGTCATGTCTCGCCAACTTGTTGGTCACTGGTAGTTGCTTGTTCACTGAAGGACGGCAGAGTTTTGAGAATGAAGATCGAAGTGGGCGTCCCGCTCCATCCACGAATGTAAACAACATTGCTCGAATAAGTTACAGGATATGGTGGTAGCGGACAGGCGCATACCGGTGGCAGACGTGGCATCCACTCTGTGTATTGGTTGTTCCCCGGCCAACAACATGCTCCATGATGTCTTGGGATACCGAAATGTGTCCGCAAGATGGATACCGAGAAACCTGCCTTCGGAGCAAGCTGTGTGACAATTCCTAGCATCGCAGGGCACCGAGTTTTACCAGAGTGGTTTCTTCAAACTGATTGCACGCTACGACAAGTGTCTCAATGTCGGTGGCGTCTTTTTCAAAAAGTAGTGTAATGTGTATAGTTCATGATGCCATGGTGTATGTCAGTTTTGGCGAAAAAGGATCCTTGGACAAAAATGACAAACTTATTTTAGGAACTTCCCTCGTATATACCAAGCAAAAATATTTCTGAATCATATTTCCCTTAAGACTCAGATGTCAAATTTAGCCACTGGGTAGGGCCCACGGCCATGCTTGACAATTTGATGCTTTGATGATTTGAGGACTGGTTGAGTCAAAACTGAGAGTGGTTTCTTGATGATAATTGTTGTTTGAAGGGGCCTTACATCTAGGTTATTGGCACCTAGACGAAGTGGTTTTCCTTGGTTCCTGAATTACAAATACGCACACTACTAGAGACACGTCAATAACACAGATCATTAGACAAAATTACACACACACCCAAGTACACGGGGATAAATTACGATATGCATGCCCCTCCAATGAAGCAACGACAACCATCGATTATTTAGTTTTCTCGCATTTTCTGATCTCGCAATCCCGCCTACATTTTTCTCTTCACGAGATTTGAGACACTGCATGTCGTATGAAATTGTTAGACTACTTATCACATTTTGCAAAAATTAAAAAAAAAATGACCTAAGAGACCGATCCGGGTAAACATGTGTGTGTGTGTCAGTCCTTCTGTCTGTGTACTGTATGTGTTTCCGTATCAACTTCTGAACGGCTACAACTATCGAAACCAAATTTTGGTATGATTTAAGATCCACACCAAGATATCTCA
Organism: Meconema thalassinum; assembly: GCA_946902985.2. Classification (NCBI taxonomy): domain Eukaryota; kingdom Metazoa; phylum Arthropoda; class Insecta; order Orthoptera; family Tettigoniidae; genus Meconema; species Meconema thalassinum. The sequence goes on along the minus strand of OX336389.2, from coordinate 733,756,417 downwards.
ATGCAATATTTGAAAATGATGTCAGTTATACCAACTGCTGAAAAGTCACAATTGAAATTTTAATTCTAAGTTGGATATATCCGAAGAAATTCACGGGATACGTCTAGACCAAAATATTTCAGATTAATTTTTAGGACAGTATTGCCAATATGATTTTACTCGTGCTGATAAGTCCAATATTTAACTGCATGTAACTTACATGCTAAGGAATGGACTTCTTCCAAAATTAGCACATAATTTGACCATATTATTGCCGATTAATTTTGAGTAACCCATGGATAGCACTGTTGCCAACATGCTTCTACACATGCTGGTATGTTCAATATTAGACGGCACGTTACTTCCATAAAAACGAATGGATTTCATCCAAATTTGTGTGTGCAATGTATGCTTTAGGACATAACTGTGGTTATTATAAGACTCATCAAAGATACCAACTTTGTATTAATTATCTCAAGTCTTTTGAACCCTAGATTCAATATCTAGGAATATGTGTATGGAACAAACAGGGGGCGTTAACTTAACTTTCTCCCAAAAGGCCGACAAACTTTTAAAATTCATTTTCTCAGCAATGCTTTCACCATTGTATCTGAAATTTTGCCCAGATACCATATACATATGACTGCTTATAAAAAAGAAATTTCAATTCTGAATACTACAGGGCTACTAACTTACAGCTCCCAAATTTTACCACTTTTATCTCTGATATTGTGTCACTAAAGGTACATTTTCAGAAAAAGTATTGGAATGACAACACTGAAACTTCCTAATCATAAAGAGGTATGCCTGTGGCTTGATCTAACGAACAGAAAATGTTATTATTCATCAACTCTCAAAATTATAATTGTATGAACATTTCTCTCTTAAATGTTAATAATTTTAGTATTTAAGATTTTTTTTTCTCCTAACTGGTTCGTTAAATTATGCTCATGAGGGATATAAAGCATCCCTAAAAATTTTGTCCAATTTCCTTGGATAGGTTTTGAGAAAACGTACCTTATGGGGACAAATATTCAATTTAGAGATAAACGCGTTCAAAGAAAAGCATGCAAAATTTTACTGAGGTACCAACTCACAAGTCTAAAACCTTCCATATCCATAATCCTGTGCTCCAATTTTCTTTTCCTCTTCCTCCTTCTTCTTTTTCTGCTTGCTCTTCCTTTTCCTTTTCTTCTTCAAGTCTTCCGAGCACTTATTTTTTATTCGAGCAATATCGAGACTTTCCAGTGTTGCAGTGCACCAGGACCCTCCTTCCAATCCCATTCCCTCTAATATCAATTTTGTTGCTAGATACCCATCATTAAACACAGAAATGGCATCTAACACACCAATAATGATGGAATCTATACCAAAAAACTTAGTTTTCGGGCATCTGTTCCAGATAACAGCATTGAAGCATGGCATTTTTTCAAGAGTTCTGGATGGGCAAGTTCTCTGTAGATGGGCTTTATTGCATCAATAACAGGTGCCTGGAGATTATGGTCATGTTTATAATCAATGCTTGGATCAACAAGGAAGTTGTTAAAACCACACCAACTACCAGGTGCAGGGAGACAGAGGGAATGTTGTGGAGCCTGGTCTGTAGAAGCCTTGTGAAGGAATGTTGCCCACACTGCCTGCCTCATACGTTCAAGGTCCCCAGTATTGCTCCTTATGGCTACACCATAATAATACTGAAGAGAGTCAATTTCAGAATCAGAAAGCCTCCCTTTCCTGAGAACACCTTCCCATCAGACAATTTCTTTCCCTTGAGGCTGTCACGTAATTTTCTCAAGCGGCAACCCATTCTTTTTTGAATGTGGCCAATGCATTCCAGTTTTTCAACCTGGACAGCTTCCCCATTGGGCTTTCTCTCAAAAACAGACTTGAACCCCCTGCTATCTACATCACCTATGTACTGTGTGTACCTTAATCCATGTTTCTCCTCTGAACGACAAAACATTTCCACAAAACCTGCCACTTCCATACTCCCTGAAGTTCCAGAAAAGTTAACCTTTCACTGCTGTCTGTGAACCTTAGACTGTTCCTTTTTCTGCTCACTGTTTAGGTTAGCAATCAGCATACAACTGTGGCAATATTTGCTGCTAACTGCAGAATCTATTACTCTACCAGTGTCAACAACAATTATAGTTGTAACACCAAACAATGAGGTATGGCCTGTCTTCTGCCAAGTGCCATCAACTGTCACTGCTATGTCCTTATTATTTTCTGAAAGGTCTTGTGCTACAGACCCAGCATTACTCATACTAAGTTCTCCCACAGAAGATGTGGACTTCATTAGCAAGTGAATGTATCGCTGAAAGTTTGCTACCGGAGGTGGCATGTTCATTACAGCACTAAATAGTTTTGCACATTTCTGTGACTTTCCAATGCATTTCATACCATAACATAATCTAATATTTACATCAAATAATCCCATGTCCCCAACAGCATCTGAAGTAAAACACGATTCTTGAAAGTCACAGTTATCACACAATAACAAAAATTTGGAAACCCACCCTTTACGTGACTTCAACTGTTCTTCCAAATATAAATAACCATTCTTCCATACACAATGTAAACAATAGCACTGAAGAATAGAATTAAGAATATTTACACTGAAAAGCCTATATCCACTGAATTGAAAGTCTGAATCAGTGAGAGAGGGGAGGTTATTGCTGCTTATCTTACTGCAGCTTGCACTCACGCTTTGTGGCACATAATCTATTCTGTTTGTATTTAGACCTACATTACCGGTGGCCTTCGTTCTGGTATGAATATTGCTAGTAAACTTCCGTTTCCTTGACCACCTGGGAGAATTACGAGGCATCTTCAATTACTTCCGAAATAAATAACTCAATTAGCACAAACAGCACAAACACACACTCAGTGTTCAAAATACAACAACAACAACAACAACAACAACAACAAAAAGACGCGCGTATATCGTAATCAGAGTATTGCATGTGCTGCCATCTGTGACCGGAGAAACGTACTAACTACTTGAGAGGGAAATATTAACAGAGGGATGAGTGGGTGAACTTCCTTGAGTCCAGCAAAGTGTGTAACTGCTGAAGTTGCTGTGAGCCACACCCACTTTAACATCAAACTTTATTGGCCCATAACTCAGAATGTAACACAGATATTAACACGAAACAACTTTTCCCTTGGTCTCTGCAAATAGGCATATTTATGTCTCGGAAGGCACACATTGCACGTGCAAAATTATGTATAAATCCTTAAATTAGTATGGCAGATGCATGGAGTTGAGAATGAACATTATGCGCGGTAAAATTTGATTTTTTTACCGAAAAGATAAAGACATTAATCTAAATCTGTCTAATTAGAGGAATAAGGATTAAATCTTCTATTAAGAAAAGTAGGTTCTTTAGTTTGTAATGGAACTCCTTGTTGAGCATGAATAATCAGTAACCTTGCTTTAACCTTCCCCGTCTTCGGTGGTCTCTGGGTATGCATGGACACTCAGGTCGCAGAACTTCAATTCTGGGATAAGGGCTGGAACGGGTGGAATGGTTGGAAAGGGATAACCTAGTAGTGTTTGGTTTGTTTTAACAAGGTATAAAAATTAATTCTATTTGAATACATTTTCTTATTGTGTACGTCAAGGAAACATGGTTAAGTTAAAAGAAAAGTCTTCTGTCCTTTTCCAGTACCGTATGTATTTTAACTGTGAGCTACTACCACTTTATAGAAAATTTAATGCTAACCGTTATAAACCAATTCCCTACGGCAAATAGTACGACTCATTTCAAATTTCTTATTGCACAGTTCTTCGGAACATAGATGAGATGACCAGACTAGAGCCTTTCAAGCTCGATATATTCCTCGCGAATCATGGTCTACCTATTTTCATTTTCCTGTTGTACCTACGGCTCCTGCTTGATGTACAGTAGTCTATAGGAATCAAGACCAGAATGGTACATCTCCAGCTCTGTCTGACAGTGAGGTAGCGCCCCGATCACGAAGACGAAGATTAACGGCCGAAGAGTCCCAACGCGCTGACCAAGCGTCACCTCATAATTGGCAGGCCAAATGGCTGGGCAGCCGTCGATTGGTAGGCCTGGGCCCTTCGTGGACTGTAGCGCCACGGGGTTAGGTTTGGATTATTTGATGCTTACGTAATGCAAACTTACAGTAGCCTACAGTATACTAGTCCCAAATCAGAAAGGTAATTGTATCTAGTTGATTCGATATTACTCTGTAATATGAAGAAGTTCGTGTTAAGCTTATACCTTACTCTTGATTCTAGTAAAACTATAGACATTTTTAGTAAGCAAAGGCAATGTATTCCCATGATTTAATTTACTGTTGTTGTTTCACTTAAGGAGCTTGGACATCGTGGTCATTCAGCCCCGTGTGCCTGAGTGTGTGTAAAATTTGTCTTATAATTGGTGTTATGACTGTATTAATGTGTGTATTTAAAATTCAGGCGAGATCTGGAAAGGAGGTGGTCGTGGCCTTAAAGTAGACACCAGCCCAAAATTTGACTGGAGTAGAAGTGGGAAACCACAGAAAACCACTTCCAGAATGGCTGAGGTCGGAATCGAAACCACATCACCTAAATTTTGCCTCAGGAGGCTGAATCTACCCTGTTTCGGCCCTTAGACTAGAAATAAAGTTGGCTGGCTTCGTTGCTCAGCGGTAACGTTTTAGCTTGCTGGGCCCAAGGTTGCAGGTTCGTATCCTGGCGCAGTCAGCTGGCATTTGAGGGTGCGCAAATGCGAGGGAGCCGTGTCAGTAGATTTACTGGCGCGTTAAAGTTTCTCTTCGGGGCAAAATTCCGGCACCCCAGCGTCTCTAACAGCCAGAGTAGTTAAAAGGGACGTAAAGCCAATACCATTATTATTATTATTAGAATTAAAGTTCTTGTCAGAGATAGGAACCAAACCCGGACTTCCGAGGCCACATCCGAGACTACTAGCAGCTACACCAGGAGGTGGACACTTATTTACAACAGACTGCACGTTACCTGCACAGGCCTTAAAAATAAGGACATACATTTCAGCCAGAAAATTTATATTTATATAAATTATTTCTCTTTTTGACAGCAAAATGATGCCCGTCTCACGGGGTTCTGTATATCATCCTATCGATATTTTGAACAAAACAATCGCCGTAATTTAATTTTGAAATTAAAAACAAACAAAAATCAATAACATCAAAATCATATCCAAAGGAATTCAAATTTCATTTTCACCACATAGTATTTACATTTGAATTTCTGAACAAAATTCACGTTTAACTTCAATTTGAGTTGCCTTAGGATAAATACAAAGTTTCAACAAAATATCATCAGTGGTTCTTGCGTGATGATAGACCAGACAGACATGAATCGATTTGGTTCCGTCGTTCATTCTAAAATGGACTTGAAACGTATAAACTGCTCACATTTCCGTAAAATATATCAGAGAGTTAAATTTATTGATACACTTCATTTATTGAATTCTTAAAATTTGCACAATGGCGTTGTATGAAATGTCTCTAATTCCTAATGCGCACCTTTACAGTCTGTTTCATTTGCAAACAGAACATACTTGACACAAAAGGCACCCTCTTTTACAGTGATGGAAGGGAAGAAGGAAGGGGGGAAGGGATGGAGGAAGGACGGGGGGAAGGGAGGGAGGAAGGAAGGAAGGAGGACAGGACGGTTGGAAGGAAGGAAGGAAGGAAGCCAGCTTATAGCTTGACGAGGCCCTTAATCTCGCGATCATACGGCATGGAATCCCTCTATTACGTGGAATCCAAAGCACTGGACGGGCCCTCGAAAATCCAACATGCAGTAACCGGGAATCGAACCCAGCCCCTCTTAAACAGATCATTGAACATTTATTCTCCTGAGGTGCGATAAAGTTGATGAGATATCACCAAATTAAACCTCAGCCTATTAACATCCTAACTTCTCTTTCCCCCTCGGGCTACATTTGGCAAATTGTACGTCGTGCTGGGCTCCCAAGAGTTTGTTAGGATGTCGGGGACATTTCTCCTTCCAACATACAGCAGTTGTCAATATCAAGGCGCATGACTACTCTTTTATTTGACTTGGGGCTCTTATATACATATGTTTCTGCACCCATGCACTAGTAGTTGTTGTTGTTGTTAATTCATATTAAGGGCTTGGGACATCTTGGTGATCAGCTCCGTGTACTTTGGTGTGTGTATAACTTGACTGTAAACCTGCATTTATGTGATGATTGTTGTAGTATGTGTAACTGTATTAGGGTCAGGGATGAAGATAGGTGCTCTGGTACTTGAATTAAGGTACTATTCCGGCATTTCCTTGGAGGGAGTGTGGAAATTCGAGGAACAACCTCACTCACGTTAGCCACTGTCAGGCTCTGGATTCGAACCTTAGATCACCGGACTTGCTGCAACTGCTGCAACGAGCACGGCAACTGCACTGCTAATGGTATATTTGTTTCTGTCTTGGAGCATGAGATACGTGAGTCAAAGGAGAGTCTGTTGCTTTATGATTTTAGCAAGCTGTTCTGTCAAAGGCAACTGTACTTTTTTCCTTTGCTCTTTTCTTAATCATTTTGACGCGTAGCTTACTTCAATTCTTAACAAATTGTTTGTGAATTGAACTCGCTCACTAATGAAAACCTTAATAAACCAGTCCCTGCTGTATAACGTCAGCTCGTAAAAGATCTCCACAATAAACACTTCCACTAATGCTGCTAGCAGGCATATTTAAACACTGCACATCAGCCACTGAATCTCCGGCCCTGACGATAGACGATGGATGGAGAAGCGGGGAAAGAGACCTACATAACCAACGTACGGCAGTGAGAAGTTTTTAACAGATCCTCGAAACTGAAATTCTTCTCCAACGGCTTAAATATGTAACGTTAAAAATCCCACACCCTGTTTCCAACTTAATGCATTATTATGATATTCTGACGGTTTGCGGTTCAATACCTAAATTCTTCGATCGCTGTGGAATTCCTCCTATGTTGGTGAAGCTGAGAGAGGATCTTGCTCCTATGAAGAATGTTGTCACCTTCCGCCAATCAGCTCCTTTGCAGGTAAGCGGGCCTTTAGATTTAGCGCGTTGCTGTAAAGTCTCTTTTCTGGTGTCCAGTTGCTCTTTATGTTAGGACAGTTCACGTACGGTTTGTTGTTTTGTGTGTGCATGATTAACGGTTAATTTTCTGTAAGCCGTATTAGCCTGTGAAATGTTGGAAATATCTTATGTACCGTAGTCTGCGCCTTTTATATTTCACGGTACACATCCGGCAACGTTGTCCCTTTCCCTCAAGAGAAATGTCAGAGCCGGAGACTCGGCGCCTGGACTGTAGTCTCGTCCTACCGACATAAGCGAGAGAATACGTTTGTGTACTCACTCACTTCCTCTGGCCTTCCAAGAGTGCCTACAATACTGCGCAGTTCGCCTACATCATAAGAATGGTTTCGTAAGCCATTCAAATTACTTGTGTTTCGTTAAAGTATCTTGATTTTCGTGTAGCTCATATTAAAGATTTAATTCCCTCGTAATTATTTTCAAAAAAGATGGCCCTGAGACTTTTTGGCTCCCTCTGCACCCACGCCTAAACTCAAACATTACCCGGTGGGGAGGGGTCTGGATAGAGTACGTAGTGTAGTTAAGATGACTCCTCTCACAATACTGTAAAGTGGAGTTTAAATTTTAAGTTGAATTCGGATTTGGAGTATGCACACTTTCTCACCAAAATCGAATCACAGGCACAATGTTTGCTAAAAGGCAACAAAAAAAGTTCAATTTATAATGTCACTACAGAGCCCACCGCTCCAACCAATGTGAAATGTGGCTTAGGCCTACTCTTCTCAACAAACTACGATTGGAAAGAATTCAAGTAGAGGTACGTAGAGATGTACTGTATATTTACATGTAATCACTAAACGTATTCACTTAGCATATGTGTTTCCTAACCATAATATAGTGCACTGAAAAGAACTTGACAATAAATGTATTAAATGTTACGGTGCACTTCCTTTCCCTTGTATACCGCAATTATAACCTGATGGCACATGCGTAAGCGAGTTCCGTATACGTGCTGCAGCATGGTTAAGAAGGGAGGAACGATTACTTCGCTTGTTTCTACGGAAATGTCCACATCGGCCCCTTCTGTAGGCTAACTGTGGCAGTATTACACGTTAGTATCTCGCACGAGCACAGAGGAAGTGACCCCCTCCACTACTCTCCTTCTCCTTTCCCCTCACCCCTCTCGGGTTCAGCATGTTTGCGCCAATCATATATATTATTTTAGTAGTATAGATCCCTCCTGCGGTGCTCACAAGCGACTGATCTTGACAAATGAACATTCATATGAAAGAGAACAGACATTAGCAGTGACGAATTGCACTATAATTTCATAAATATCTATAATTTCTCTGAAAAATGACTTTTTAAAAATTGTACGAAGTGTGCGATTTGTAAATACCGTTGCTGTAGGAAAATACGCTCCATAATTGCTGACCACAGGCCGCTGTGACGCCCGTTTCATGTAATTATTCTGAGGCCTTTCCTTTATCCTGAAATGTAAATAGTGTTTTATAATAATTTGGTTGAAATAAAAACATAACAACCTTTCTCCTTAAGTCTCTCATTATAAACCTATTGGGGGAAAGTGTGGTTTATGAACATGCGAGATTTCTCGTATGGGTCAGCTAGTAGATATTAATTGCTGACTAACTGCGAGACGTGCAAGCAGCTGCCTGCTGTACGGTACCTTCCGTCAGAGCACATACTTTGCTCTTCTGCCTGAGCGGAAGCGCTACTCAAGGCACCGAATTGTACCTACCTTTGGTCTACTTTAAGTTTGAAACCTTCCAAACGCTTTGACACAGATTTAGTTGGCATTTGCTCATCATGGCTTATCATGAGTTAATCAGTAATCATTAATCATTAAAAAATTAATTTTTATTAAAAATATGATTTCCTATTGTGTATGTCCGAGCAACTTAATTGCGGTTGCCCGTGACTGATGGTTGATAAATATACCGTATACAATAAACCAGACTGTTCTGTGTTTAAATTTGCATTTGCTTTATGGCGCTTTTCTTTTAGGTCTGTTTGGTGTGATTAAATATACATCAGACTTCGAAACTCTTCGTACGCCACACATAGCTTCGAAAAACACTGCTGAAATGCTATTTTAATTCCTTGCTTTTTGAAAAGATTGGTGATTGGGTACGAGTTTGCGTTGACGAAATTGAAGCACACGAACTATCTTACCGGATGTGAAATAGTTCTATTTAACTATTTGATTTATAGATTTAGGGAACTTGACATAAAATAAGCAATAGAAATCTATTTAGCTACGGTAAAGTAAACTCGTCATACCGGTGTGACGTTACATGGCGGCCTTTACGTAGACTACTTTGGTTCCTTAGCTGTATTTGTTTATCATATATGGATATTTTCGTCTTAGATGTATTACATAAACCAGCTACCTCATATCATAAAATGACTACATGTGAAATATTTGGCTCACCATTAGAATCTTGCCGAAATCCAGTAGGATATTACAGTCTGCCAACTGTCGATACGAAGAGTATTATCTCACGAAGGACGTGCCCAAATCTTCTACATTAAAAGGGTTCCTTAACTGCACGGGTCTCACAGGTTAACAAATAACAAGAGAAATAAAAGATTGCAACCATAACTTCGTTCTTGGTAAGTAGTAGCATTTGGTTCCGGCAGACCTCAGATATTCGATTATTTGGCTATTTAGGTCAACACCAACATTTGCATTGATTTGTTGATTGTTTGATTGATTGATTGATTGATATTCTAGTTCGAGAAGACTTCTGTGTTATCTCTGACACTGCTATCTTACGTTATGTACAGCGACTAAAACACACACCACTTATGGCTTGATTAATTGCTCATATGGAAGCATTTTGATTGGATGTTATAAATCCGCATTCCTCCAGGAAGTAATTATTCTTAATTTGTCAAGAGAATAGGTGTCAGTACCAAACATTGCATTCTACGAAGCCCTCGTGGCTCATATTAAGCATGGCATTATGATTGATCAAACGATGGTTCATACTGTACCCGATGGTAGTGATGCTGACTGACATCGAACCTGAGACTCTAAGGAGGAGAAATCATGCCAATGATTTTATAATGTATCGAACCCAAGGTCTCTGAGGGAGAACAACCTCATGGAACCCAAGACACATGTATATAATGATTACTGATGTAATCCCAGCTTGATTCCATTTACCTGTAAGGAATTACAAGCAAATTTGTGCAAAAGGATTGTATGCTTATTGCTATAACATACAAAATTCTAGTCAAGAGCTCACATCTGCAAGCAGTGTGACAGTTGACAGATTTGCTTGAAAGACTAGGCGTGTCAGACGGGCGCCCGATACGTCACAGCAACTTATTTTCACGCGTCCTGTGGGATGGGGAGAGTCAAAATTGACAGGAGGAACCCCCGAAGCACAAAGGCCAGAGAGTGGAAAGAGAAGCAAGCCAAGATAAATTAATTGATTACTCGCAAACCAAGTAATCGAGAGACTTAAGAATAACACCCAGATGAATAAAATCTCAAGGAGATAATTATAGAGCCTTCAGATATGCAAATTGAAGCCTATAAAGTATCGGAGGGAAATGAACACGCATAGTGCGGAAGGAAAGCCATTAGCGGACAGCTACAGGGGATTCCCTAGAGCATGGCGTGGGTACGCCAACTGAGAAACCAATTAATATTAATTAATTGGACGATCGGATTACTTGCAAGAGGTATGAACCGTAACCTCCATGCAAAATTGATCTAGAAAAATGCATTTCCAGGACGGAAAGTGCATTATCAGAGGAAAAGACGTTCCAGCGATCGGAAGGAACTATGTTTCTGAACAAATTCCTTATATAGAGCAGGGAAGCTTGGAGCATTTAGTCAATTTAGAGAACTTACGCGGGGAGGATGCTACTCTCCTGCACCGAATTTGGTTAACAAAGCCACGAGTGTTGAAACAATGAAATATAAAGTGAAGCTGACATTTATATAAAGCCGCACAGTAAGTGACGCGCATGTTGAGTGAACAATTGAATTACACCAGTTTAACGTGTAACTCAGTAAGAGATTCGCGAAGTCATGATCTAGTTATTATCGTGATAAGTCCATTTAAACAATACACGATGGGATGGAAAGAACATTACAGGCATTGTGATTAATGTCAAGCCATAGATACTATATTTGATATGTTAGGCGACATGGAACAAGTATCACACCCACTATAGAAGATACACTAATAGTTGAAGTAGGAGATACTGGGAGCCGGTAGAAAAGGATTAGTCAGGAACGCGCAGATGATAGAGACTTTCATTGGAAGGAAGGATATGTCAGGGAAGGCGCCGCCTGCAACTCTGGAATCATGCAGATTCGAAGCCCAGGGAGGCACCAATGTATAAGGCGAGTGTAATATAAAATTTGATGTGTTTTAGTGTTGTTAACATAAAGTGTTCATTATAAAGGGTTGTATAAAAATGAATGAAAGTATTAAATTTAAAATGTGTAACATAAAAGTGAAAATAAGTGTTGTGAAACCACAAGGAATGTATATTGTGATCACCATGGAGCGCTGCTAGATGCACAATGGTGGGTCACATGCTGTATTATTGGATTCGACCACCGATTGAGAAGGATTTAAGTACCATTCCAATGTTATAATGTATCAGTTAAACTCACCATATGTCCGTGTTAATAAAATACCCTAGGGAAATTGAGGTTAAGATTCGTACGAGTTTTTCATTCCTCGTAATTGCATTAAAGAGTTTGCACGTAATAATGAGTTTGCTTACGACAGAAATGCGTAAGAGCACGCTAAATTTAATAATAAAGTTAATGAATAACTTAATGAATTGGTTAAAGTCGAAAGAAAGAGTAATATTCAGCATGATAATGCATGAAACGTTAAATTGCGTCAATTCCGAGAAATTGTAAGGTAATATAAGTGAAAGTGTGGAAAAATATATGTCTCAGGATGTTGTTATACATGTTTAAATGTAATAATTGTCATGAGTCACGCAGTAAGCGTTGTAAAGTAAAGCCAGTTATAAATACCAGTAATAAATGCCAGTAGAAAGAGAGATGATGTAAAGTCATGAAAAACTAAACGGAAGGAAACTGGAGTGTCATATGATCAGAATAATCTAACAGACCTAATTGTTGAGCCACTAAAATGCGAGTGCGTAAAGTAAAGCCAAGATTTTACTTTAATAAATGCAAGGAACAATTCTATAGCACGGTGTCAGGACAATATGCGCCATTCTTCGAAGGTATAATTGACGTACAGCCTAGGGCGTACAGGTATATTGTTGACAGCGGCTGGAGACAGGTGTGGATATCTGTTCGGCCATGCCAGCGTCACGAGGGCAATTAAGGAGTAACAGTGTCACCTTAATTCAGCTATATTATGGAATGATCCGCCCGTCGAGGTGTGACACCATTAATTATGGAAGGGTCCGAGGATGCCTTACCACTACTTCGTCACGTGGATGTGGAAAACTGTAGAAACCACAATCGTACGCATATTTAAGCCATATCCGTTCCCCAAGACTTCGGCGCTATAAGATGTCCATTCCTTTGCTATTATACTTTTGTGAGCCTTATATGAGCCAAGTAACATTACCCTACGTTATAGGAGTAAATATTTAGATATTGAGATCATAATGATGGCACAGTTTACGCCTTGTCCGCGAAAAAGAGAGTGAGTAACAGTTAAAACTTTGTTGTCATTGTATGAATAAATAATGAGACAGCGGGTAGAGGGAAGAGGGCTGGTCGACGAAGGTCGAGCCCGGCAGCCATCTTTGTTGGGAGTAGCAGGTCTAAACATCTTGTCCGCACAGCAGGTGGCACGGCTAATGACCGACCCTAGAAAGTGTGTACTGGGCAATTGAAATGTATAAAGTCGTATTCTAAAGTATTGAGAAATTGATTGTTTTGATTGCAGAAATCAATTATAGGCTTTCAGAGGATGTGAATCCCTCTTTTATTTGTTGAAATCGCACAAGATTTAGCTAAGTTAATGTTTCATAACATGTAACTTCGCTAAACTTACTGACACACTTTGAGGCATGGAAACCCAGTTTAAAATGATAATATATTCATACGGGTAGCGCGGAATACAGGTTGACGCAATATTAACAGTAGATCGACTTATTATTGACCAACGCTAGGACATATGGTGTAGCGAGTAATTAACTAGCATTGTTTATGTAAAGTAGAGAAGGTACTGTAATCCGCGTTTCTGGAAAGGAGAGGGAAGATGATTGTTACACAAAACTAACAAAATCATTGAACAAGTAACCAAACGTAACAATGGTAAATGCATTGTTGAATCTTAAAGTAGAGATAATTGTACCGTGAGCACTACGGACAGTCAGATTGAATCAAGTACAGTAACATTAAAGAATAGGAAGTGCTATATATGTACAGTCTTATGTAATGTTTTGCTTTGATTGGATTTATTGGTTATCATTGTTTTAAGTGATGTGCATGAAATATGAACGTTCGTCAAGTGACAATGAATGCTTTGTAAGAGTGAAATAATTTTAGTGAAGTGTAGATCAGGGTGTATTGAGACACCGCACATAGACTCAAGAACTCACAAGAAAGATAGAGTGTTGCAGCATGCCTGAGGAGATCAGATTTTGATCCAAGCTGCGGAGCACAGATGAGTCAAGTAAGGATTTGTGACCCTTTAGAACTATCATCTGTGTGCTCCAAACTTTGTTTTGCATTTGTTGGGAGTAATTTAAATGTAATGATTTTGTTGTTGTTTTTTATGCCTTGATTTAGAATTAAATGCAGTTACTTTAGGATTATGTTGTTTTTCCTGTAGAGTAGTCATCTGGTAGTCATCAAATCCTGAGCATGTGTTCGTACAGTGGGGGAGACGTATCATACCCCGAAAGACCGCGAGCAGTTGGGTTACGAACACATGTTCTCCATATAATATCAGATGGGTACAATACAAAGCTCCTGTATATTGAAGTCCTGACACACATGTACAATCAGCTGATGCCTTAAGACGTCGTAAATTAGCGTACATTGCTAAAATCGTCGACATCAGCTACATAAATTATGAACACAGGGGCTGACAGATGTCCTGGGAAATGGCCGCTCATAAAGTGTTTCGAGAAAATAACCACCAGAATGCGTTCTATCCGATACCACGTACTACAGTGTGACGTCATGCCACAGATGGTAAGGCTGTATAAGTTGATTCCTTCGTGGCGACAAGGACCGTATGGATACCAACCATGTGTGTGTGCTTTTGGCGAGAGACTTGCTCGCTGTGTACACGGCAACTTCCTATCTTGTGCCCAAAGTGGATGTACTGAGGTAGAGTTAAGCATAGCCTATATTACTTAACGATTTAACATATTATATAGTAGGGAACAGACTGGGATGTAAATATTGAAGATCACAAACGTAAGTGCTGCAATATGGTAAACTGTACCTTGTCCCAAGCTATATTTCTCTCGTGAATACGATGGAGAAGCGCTATTTCCATCTCTCTGATCCTTACAGTTTCGATGAAAGGCGTGATTTTTCGGCAAAGACGATTTCAAAATTGGCATTAATAAAAATTATAACAGTAATATGAATAGTTGGACATTTCAAGTGTGCAAAAATTGGCTCATACTCCAATATTTGGAATTAAAAATAATAGTTTGGAATTGTAGGAATATTTCTCGTTATTTGTTACTTGTTAAATATATGTACGCCATGCTGCCAGCTGTACTGAAAGTGCTACTTTTAAAGTAATTACAACATTGTTGTATAATTTTTATCAATTTAAAATGCCCTCCGTACGTAGACGAATTCATATCGTCAGTAACAATACAAAAAAATAACAGTCAACAGTAATATAATGCTCTATTCTGATTTATTCTACGAAAGGATAATTATAATTCCTTATCTTAGAACAGATTAATTATCGTATTATTTTAATACTATTTTGATCTTATGAAAAATAAGCTTACAAGATCAACTTTTGTCCCTGTGTGTGAGTCCCAACCTAATAAAATCTAAACGTGTGGTCAAATTCAACACACTCCATTCCAAGTATATGGCCAGGGTTTCCAAGCCCGAATTGAAGCAACAACAACATGTAATCAAACTTGCTAAGATTATACATCTACCCCGTCCGATCCAGACCGTATCTTTCCAATCTTAATGTGTGTCACTAATCGAACATGGCGGCCATGTGAATGATTTCACCGTCATTCAATATCTCCCCAACTATTGCCCCAATCCCTGAAATTTCGTCCAGTGGAAGAGGCTACTAAAGTAGGTTCATTTTTAAGAATGTGATAAGCGCAAAAGGAGGGTTAGAGCGGGGTTCATTCAGTCTAGTGAGGCAAGACTGATTTCCACCTCATTCATTTTAGAACATGTTATCCGTAGTTCCCCAATTCTACTTCAGGCATGTGCCCATATGTTCCTAGCTTAATGCCACGGCAGCCTCCTCCCCAATTCTAGTCTCAATTACAAAATATACTCATGATACTATAGACACCACAATAACACAAGATTAGTGGACGAATTCTACACACTCCTAAGTATATAGGGCTGAAATGGCCAGGGTGTCCAAGCCCAAACTGAAGGAACAACAACACCTAATCTTTTCAAGTAATTTTTCCCTCTACGGGAATTTACGGAGAAATGTGACCCATAACTTGTAATCTGTGATAAAATGTCAATGTGTGACAAATCTTCCGTGGTGGAAAATTCCTAAGACAAAATTTCCTGTAATGTCATTTGCCTTTATATTGAGCTAAAACACAGCAACTCCACCCGTGTTCAGAACAATAGCAAGGCTGGACTTAAGTATTTTCCCTCCAATGAACACACTGCTAGACTGCCAGGGAACTTACCAACAGAGCTATGTGGTGCAGTGGCCCTGGCCTAGTACTTTATTTCTTTCTCCCAGTGCCTTATTTATAATCTAGGAGAATAATGGTCTACCTACTTTAGTTTTGTCTGAAGCTCGCTTGCTCCTCCTCGAGGGAGGGATTTGATGAAATGGGTTTGAATTATTGATATTGTTATATTTCTGTCGATAAGTTACAGTACGAACACGATTGAGAAGAGTTTGCGAAGAGGAAACCATCGTAAATAGTGTTGTTTACGCGGACTTCTTACTTGGTAAAATAAACCAGTAGAAAGATTCATAAAAGAAACAGTTTAAATAGAGTTTCTTCACTACAATGTTGACCTTCTTACAGATATAGGTCAACTATTATCGAAAGTAGTTAACTAGTGAGTTCACTCATAAAGCTCTTTATATAGTGTAAAACAGAGGTGCAATAAATTTACATTTAAAAAATGGAATGTCATGAACAGACGAAATAAGAACCTCAGTTGAAACAAGCATATGTCTCAAAGGTGTTGGCACCAGAGTGTAAGTAATGAATGAAGTGGTGTTCTGAGATCTGAGGGAGATTCAATAAGTTAGTTACACCTGACTAATACGGGTCAGATACCTGTAGCTGATGTGAACACCATAAGTGGAAGATTACTATTATTGTTATTATTAGTTCGAATTCTAATGTCGATGCACATTTATAGAACACCATTCACAAGGTGTTGTGATGGTCGCAGATTTTGACCACGAGCTTTAAATCTTACACATTTATTATTATTATTATTATTTTTATATTTAATTTATTGCTATTTCATGTATAATTACTTATGTCTGACTATAATGTATGTGCCAATACACATATACATCATTATTATTGTTACTTTCATTGCACTTATTCATTCTTTATAACATTGCGTGAGTTAGTTTGATTCTGGAAAGAGGGAACATTAATTGGTAATAATTTTGGCCAGTGGAACTTGAGTATATTGCACAATTTATTTGTTGGAACTTCAGTACTGAAGAGAGAAGATAACATCTTGGGACAGACCCAACATGAAGTTCAAAATTCCTCAATCAAAAAACACTCTGGATTTGGGGGAGAAGATTACAGCCTGGTACAGACCCACTAATGACTTGTCATTCCTGAATCAAAACAAAGGGTCCAACTTGGTCAATTTGGTGAGCAGTGGAATAACCATGACTCAAGGTATCCTGGAAGCAGAATGAGCCACATATGGAGCGTGGAGATTTCAGAACAATATAAACGTAGATGAATTCCCAGTCGGCTAGCCTTGAACAGGGCGATTTGAAATATTGAAGACATCGAAATTTAAATACGCTAAATCTTCGAGTGAAATTGGTAATATGTCCACAGCCAATCCCCATGGGAGAAATTTGGAGACTTCGTGAGTGGGGGCTGTAACTATTACGACGTGGACTGAGAAATTGCAAGAGTGGGAATTTGTGAATGTTATTTAAGTGCGTGTTCGGCGGAGTGAAGTTGACTCTTCTTTGATACTGTAACGCTTTAACTGGGGTGAGTGATGCTAAACCACAACAAGTCCCACGTTTTGGGGGCACGTGTAACTGTTTTACTAGTGTCCCCACTGTTGGGTGACAAATTAACGTTTATTCTGACTAAGATAAGTTGTATTAATGGGCGCCAAGACCTCAACACTACGTTGAAATGTAAATTTATATTTATAACCACCTAGCTCGGGCAGAACACATTTAAGAATCTTGACACACAGACCGTGGTATGATGGGATCATTAACCCAACTAACAATTGTATCCGGAGAAGGAATTAGGTCTATATCTAGTGCTACCTACTGAAAGCAAAGATTGCATAGTATAAGAAATGAATTTATTATATATAAAAGAACAAGTAGTGGCAAATTTTAATAATAATAATAATAATTTAAAATGGAGCATAACGATTTTAATTTTACCTCTGGAAAATTACGTGACGTTGAAGACGGATGAATTATTGAATTTACTATTATTTCCAACCTGTTACTGAAATTCTGATTCTGAGACCATGAAAAGAGAGAGATTACGTAGTTCTGCGTCAGTCGCGCTTACCATTGGAAATAGCAGTAGCATTTCCCTCGTACGTGATGAATCAAGAGAGCTTCCATCAGCCTCTTGGACGTCGCCATCTTCTTCGTTTCTTGCGGAGATCGGTGTTAAAATGATGAAGTTAAATGCTTGATAGTGGTGGATCCAAAATCCATTAGCCACCTACGCTGACTCCCTGTTCACAAGAGCTCGCGTATTTCTCATGACTAATTTGTCAGTTGAGAGTAGCAGTACTGAAATGTTCGCCATCGAACACGAGTACGAAGCCCGTAGACTATGCAAAAATACAATGTTCAAGTTACGGTCCGAACACAACGGAACCTACGAAACGAGCGTCCACCTCGGACAAGTTTTACAATGTTAATGGTCCCTCTTCACTGCGCGCGCTCACTATATGCATTCGCCGGCCGTACCCCTCCCCCTGCAGTCCGGTCTCCTCTGATTGGCTGTGACCCCACGCGAGACTCCCGTCATTAAGTTCTCTGCAGTCTGTAAATTTACCGTTCCACTCCAATTCACCTTTTCTTGAAACAGACAGTTGTAAATGTTCCTCGCTTGCATCATCGCTTCACGACAAGATTATTCCTGTAGCTGAATTCCCGATGACTCATCTCTCTCTCCATAAGCCCTTAACTGAATAAAATTCGAAAATCTCCGTAATCAAATAATTTACCGTGATAATGTTGTTCGTAATACTTCGCTTGATAGTGTTTTCTATAAAATCGAAAACCTACCTGTATAGTTATAATCTTTAAAGAAAAGGCTCCAAAAACATTAATAATAATAATAAGTTAAATGAAAATTATCTTGGCTGAATAAGTTGCCGCGTAAACAAACATTGAATGGCTTCATACCCCTTGAAAAACACGTTACATATTCGCCTCGGATCATCAAGTGATTTACCGTGACCACAGTACATCATGTGATTATCCCAGACACGTTCATAAAATCCCCATCCAAAATACATATTACACAAATTAAATCACCCTAAATTACATATATATATACCCTCATAATTTTCTTCACGCATTTTGCGACAAAGCCTGTTATAATATGGGATTGCCCTAGGCAATCAGTCCAATATTTTTTCATTCCAATAAATGTTCCACGGATATTTCCGCCTCTCAAATATCTCTATGTTAGGAAAGATATACATAAATAATGTGTGAGCACTGTGTATACATGATGTCACTTCACACGCATCACGGGTGTTCTGATACATATACCACCACAGAACCTCCTGATATCAATGGTTGTCGCTTTCTTCTGGTGTAACTTAATTTCACTGATCACACGAGCACACGATCACACTATCGTGGCTGCGCATCGTGACCATAATACTTAATCTCTCTGTATATTAGATAAAATTACTATTGACTTCTGAAAAAAAAACAGTACGTGCGCATTACATATAACACCAAATATTTCTGTACCGTAATTGCCCTGTCTTACTGAGTTCCCGTCGACCATATTCTACTCAATACTAGTTCATCACCCACCATGCCTCACACCTTCATCAGCGCACAACCCAGACCAGTTCTCCACGATCCTGACCTAGTTGCCACCAACCTCAAATAATACTTATGTACTATTTACCTTAAATTCACACATCTTACATGGCGAGGCCGTAACCAGAAATCACGTGTGCTGTTATGTATGAGTTTCATGAAGGACTGTCTCGCATTCTGGTGGCCCATCTTTTGTCTCGTGGACGCCTTAAGCAAACATGACCTGTACAAGCACTCACCCATCTCTTGGAGACAAATGGGAATTCACCAGCTTTACCAAATTCTGGCCTTGGTGTATCGAGACATTTTAGTGCTCAACAGCATCCGACCATCCCGTCATATTTCCCTGTACCTTAAAACTCTCAATTACTTATATTCTACCCCCTTTGTGACCTCTGATACGCATGCCTGGAAGACCAGATCTCCCACGCACCAAATACCTCCCTTACTCATTTGATAGGCTGGCTCGCCAGCTAAACACACCCACTTTAAGACACATATTTTCGTAGACAATGTATATTATACGTCCCGTATAATCTGTTTTCCTTACCATCCTCCAGCGCATATGCTGTTTTGCCAATACGTTTGGAAACTATAAATGGGCCCTCGTAGAGATAGAAGAACTTGGACATGACTTTCTCTAGCTTATTCGACTGTTTCGGCACTCTAAGTAAGACTCTGTCTCCAGGCTCGAATTGGTCAAATTTAGTTTCTTTTTGTTGGCGAATTCTCTTTTGTGCTGACTTAGATACATTCTGTTTCGCCAACTGGACAATGTAATCCATCCCCGGTTGTTTTCCCTCAGTTAAACCCAATACTCTCGCTAGTTCATTTTGTGGTCTCTTTCCGAAGTGAACTTCGTATGGCCTCAATTTCGAGCTCTCATGCTGGATAGAATTCAGCCAAGTCTCGACTTTGGGAAGATGTCCAACCCATTCCGAATGCTTGTCATGCACTAGAGTCCGAAAAAGATGGGCCACTTCCCTTAATGGACGCTCTGCAAAATTCCCCTGATGGTACCTTACAGAGGAATGAGCATGTGAAATACCAGCTTCCTGCATACTGGTTCTCCATTTCTTTGCAGTAAACTGTGGTCCACTGTCAGATAGTATCCTGAGAGCAAGGCCAAACTCAGGTATATACTTATTAATGATCAGACGGCTACACGCTATTCCCGTGACTTTCCTTAGCGGATATAGCTTGACATACTTACTAAAAGCGTCAATAACTATAAAAATGTACTCGTAGCCGTACTGTCCTTTAACGATCGGGCCAAATAAATCCACACACAGTAGTTCGCCGGGACTACTGGTGAGAACTGCAGATCTCTCCCCCACTAAATATTTAACTGGATACTTGCTCCTTTGACAGGTCACACTTAGCTAAAATCCTCCTAACATCCCTTCCCATTTTATTCCAAATAAAGTCACGACCAATTTCATAGAAGACCTTGGCAGCACCAAAGTGTGTTAATTCCCTATGAATGAACCAAATTAGCTCCTCCCGCAAAGTGGCAGGAACACATATTGCCCACCGATTCTTCCTACATTTCCGTGCAAGAAGCCCATCCTGCATCTTGTATGTGAACCGCCCTACTTTCACACACTCTTCTTCACTTGTTTCCAACATAGCCAGTGGTTCCCTTAACTTAATGTCATCACGTTGCTCCACTAGCATATTTCTCAGTGTCTGTAACGATGCCCTGTTGCTACTGTCCACACATGCACAAAATAAAATCCCGTCCTCTGCTTTAACAACAGGATAATCCTTACATAAATTAGTGTCCCTTGATAGCATGTCTGCAAGAATGATATCTTTACCTTTAATATATTTAACTGTGAATTCGTATTCCTGCAGAGCAAGAATCCACCTACTAACTCTGTTAGAACTGAGTTTACAAATCCTGATATACAGTAATGCATGGTGATCTGCATGGATCTCAAATTTCCCCCCTACTAAATACATTCTAAATTTCCCTAAACTGAATACAATACCCAAACGCTCTAATTCAGTAATAGTGTATTTTTTCTCTGCTGCAGTAAGTCCTCGCGAGGCTAAAGATACAATGCACAGATTACCCTCTTCATCTCTCTGACAGAATACTCTAGCAATACCTATATGCGAAGCATCCGTCATAATTACATATTCCTTATCTTTCAAAGGATATTTCAGCACTACAGCCTTCTCGAAACCTTCCTTCAGTGCTCTAAAAGCCTGATCATGCTTGGGCTCCCATCTCCACCAATTACCACTTTTAAGCAATTCCCTGAATGGTTCTACTAACCCTGAATATTTAAGAACGAACCTTTTGAAAAAGTTGCAAATTCCCAGGTATGTTTTCAACTGTTTATCATTCTGTGGCATCTCTGCATTAAGTAATTTATTAACCCTACTTTCCTCTGGTGTTACACCTCTACTTGACACTCTATGACCTAAAAATGTCACTTCTGACCGACAGAATGACGACTTAGACTGTTTCAAAGTGAATCCTGCCTGATCTAACTTCTGAAAAACAATATCTAAATGACTTAGATGCTCCTCAAAACTGCGTGAACTAATTACCATATCATCTATGTAAATGGTTACAAACTCTCCTGTGTCATCACCTAATGCGATGTTTAATGCTCTAATTAAAGCAGCTGAACTACTCTTTAAACCATAAGGTGTTCTACAAAATTGATAAAGGTTATATTTATGACTAAAAGCTGTAAATGGTCTATCTTCATACATAAGTGGCACTTGCCAGAAACTGGAACTCAAATCTACACAAGTGAAATACTTCTTACCCTCAAATGTCTGCATCAACTCCTCTATAGACATGGACTTCAGCTGGTCTGAACTGATTCTACTGTTAACTAAACGAGCGTCTAAACAAATACGGACTGTGCCATCTACCTTCGGCACGGTGATCAAAGAATTAACATATGGACTGTTGGAGTGCTCAATGATGCCATCTTCAAACATCTGGTTAATTTGTGCCTCAACTGCACTCTGATAAGCAAAAGGTACAGGATATCTATGTCCTGTGAATACTGATCTATCAATAACGTTCAACGAATGCGTATAGCAATTGGCCTTAACAATGTGATCCTCAAAAACTCTCCTATTACACAATAACACATCATAGAGCAGAACACATTGTTCTTCCTCTATATTTCCCTCAAATGCAGCTTCACGTAACGAGTCCTCTAGACTACCGTTCGTAATCACACTGCCCACAAAACTTGGAGAATCCCGTTCTACGGCTGGCGATATCTCATTCAAAGTACAAATCACACCTACAACACTACTTCTCTGAACATTGTCGTTGAACGCTACTTCTACTTCAGTACCATCCCATTTAAATTTCAAACTTCCTACCTCATAATATTAGTTATCAGACACTCTACTTAGCCAATCTGAACCCAAAATAACACTGAATACTAAATTTGGAATTACAAGACAAATCTGCTTTTCTACTTGATTATTAATTTTAATGTGTACCAAAACTTGCTTGGAAATTACTTTAGACCTCTTCCCAACATCTGTAATAACAAAAGTGCTTTTAATTGGCATCTCCTCAAAATTTATTCCAGTTCCTTTCATTTTATCGTAAAATGCACTACTTATGCAACTCTTCGTGCAACCACTATCAATTAAAACATCCGTGTACGCCTCGGTCACGTTAAGTTTAACAATGGGGCTCTTACTAGTCACCTCCTGAATAATACCTTCATCATTTAGTTCACGTAATAATTCACCTCTTACATTTAGGTCATAGGGTTCCTGTATAAGTGTATGGACAGGGCATGTTACAGACTGAGATTCTGACCTTACATCGCTGCCTGGTTCGTGTTTAAAGTACCGCTACCGCTTGGTGTAGTACTACTCACTACTGCACTGGTCTGGTTGTTCTGGGCTGTGTTAACGGTATTTCTATGTTCGTTATTACCATTGGGCTGATCCCTTCCTTGACCCCTGTTCTGGTTATAATTATTATTATTATTATAATTCCTCCCTTGGTTACCCCTGAAATCATTATTTCGGCCTTGATTTCCCCTGAAATCATTATTTCTACCTTGGTGCTGCGTACCATATCCATTTCCTCTGTACTGATTTTGCTGGTTGTTATTTTGATTTTGGTTCCCCCTATTTTGGATATTGGCTCCTTCGCCACTGTTCCCTTGAACATCCTGATTCCTATTCTCTTTAGGCCTATTATTATGGTTCCCCTGGTTCCTACTGAAATTCTCCTCGGAACCAACTCTTCCCAGAGCATCGAATGTACTTAATAGATTTTCCACTTGCGAAATAGATTTAACATTTTGGATACAGGCAGTTTCTTTGATTCTATATGGAAAATGTCGTAGTAATAGCCTGATTACATCACTCTCCTCCCTCAAACCATCCAGATATTTACACGTCAATACCTGTCCTAAAAAGTATTCTGTCATAGTGTAACTTCCTTTCGGGTTATATTTCCCACACACAATTCCCTCACGATGCTGAGACTGAATTACCTCATTCCAAAACTTTTCACAAAACTTGACTTTGAAATCCGAAATGTCCACAAAATTATCTCTATAGACAGCAAACAAAGTTCCTCGTCTACCCTACAAACGCCTGCTCTAAAATCTAAACTACCTGACACCACTCAATACTACCATCTTCCAACCTCTCCTTGAATTTGTTTTCAATAGCGATCATAAATTCCATGGGACACCCCTGTCGATTGCTGAATTTCCCTAACTCTATCTCCCTGTGTGTTCTATTCATATAAAATGGCCAACTCTCATTATTTTCCTGCCTAATACTAGCTTTCAGTTTTTGTTCTAATTCAGCTATTTTCTCCTCATCTTTTCTCTCAATGCTATTTACAGTTAACCTCATGCTTCCTTCCGATGCTTCCACTTTATCACTTAATTTAGCCTGTTTCTCCTCAATCTCTCTAATACTTTGATTATTCTCCTGCTTTAAATTATTCACTTCAGTAATTATTTCTGCATGTACTTTATCAATTCTACCCCCAGCTGTTCTTTAACCTCCTTAGTTGCTACCTGAATTTTATCAATTTCTCCCCCCAATTGCTTTTTGACCTGCTGGGTTTCAAGTTGCACTAGTTCTTTTAAATTTTCAGCCTGTGTACTGATTCTAATTTCCAACTCCTCATGTACCTTTCCTAACTTTCTATCTACATCTGCAATAATCTCTTTAGCCTTCTCTTCCATCACCCCTCTGATCTTTCCTCTAATATGCTCAAATTTCTTATCTAATTTTAGATTGTTCTCCTCAAATTTCTCACTTAATTTATTGCTCATTTGTTTACTGTTTTGTTCTAATTTAGCATTTAAACTATCGCTCAGCTCCCTATTACTCTCTTTATTTTCCCTACTGTTTTGTTCAAGTTTAGCATTATTTTGTTCAAGTTTAGCATTTAAAGTTTCAGCATTCTCTTTATTTTCCCTACTATTATGTTCAAGTTTAGCGTTTAAAGCATTTGTGCTAATTTTATTTTGTTGCATGAACTGAAGAAGCAAACTCTCTAACCCTGCTTGACTGTTATGATAACCACCCTCGGTATCGGGATTTACCTCCGACATCCCTTTGCTGCTTTCATTCTCAAGACTAGCCCTACTGCTCGTATCTTCACTATCCAACTGGTGACCACTAAGCAACTTCATCTCTTCCTCAACACTACCCATGCTGATACACACCGACAAATAAAAGACCCCCAAAATACAGGCACAGAAATATATACCCTTCTCCTTCCACAAATGTTACTAGGTTTTCGGTCCCACGTTGCCGGCGACAAATGTAACGCTTTTACTGGGGTGAGTGATAATATACCACTACAAGTCCCACGTTTTGGGGGCACGTGTAACTGTTTTACTAGTGTCCCCACTGTTAGGTGACAAATTAACGTTTATTCTGACTAAGATAAGTTGTATTAATGGGCGCCAAGACCTCAACACTACGTTGAAATGTAAATTTATATTTATAACCACCTAGCTCGGGCAGAACACATTTATGAATCTTGACACTCAGACCGTGGCATGATGGGATCATTAACCCAACTAACAATTGTATCCGGAGAAGGAATTAGGTCTGTATCTAGTGCTACCTACTGAAAGCAAAGATTGCATAGTATTTATTATTATATTATTTATATTTTTTTTATATTTATTTATATTATTTATTTATTATATATAAAAGAACAAGTAGTGGCAAATTTTAATAATGATAATAATAATTTAAAATGGAGCATAACGATTTTAATTTTACCACTGGAAAATTACGTGACGTTGGAGACGGATGAATTATCGAATTTACTATTATTTCCAACCAAAGATGTTACTGAAATTCTGATTCTGAGACCATGAAAAGAGAGAGATTACGTAGTTCTGCGTCAGTCACGCTTACCATTGGAAATAGCAGTAGCATTTCCCTCGTACGTGATGAATCAAGAGAGCTTCCATCAGCCTCTTGGACGTCGCCATCTTCTTCGTTTCTTGCGGAGATCGGTGTTAAAATGATGAAGTTAAATGCTTGATAGTGGCGGATCCAAAATCCGTTAGCCACCTACGCTGACTCCCTGTTCACAAGAGCTCGCGTATTTCTCATGACTAATTTGTCAGTTGAGAGTAGCAGTACTGAAATGTTCGCCATCGAACACGAGTACGAAGTCAGTAGACTATGCAAAAATACAATGTTCAAGTTACGGTCCGAACACAACGGAACCTACGAAACGAGCGTCCACCTCGGACAAGTTTTACAATGTTAATGGTCCCTCTTCACTGCGCGCGCTCACTATATGAATTCGCCGGCTGTACCCCTCCAGTGTACCACCTCCCTGTAGTCCAGTCTCCTGTGATTGGCTGTGACCCCTCGCGAGACTCCCGTCATTAAGTTCTCTGCAGTCTGTAAATTTACCGTTCCACTCCAATTCGCCTTTTCTTGAAACAGCCAGTTGTAAATGTTCCTCGCTTGCATCATCGCTTCACGACAAGATTATTCCTGTAGCTGAATTCCCGATGACTCATCTCTCTCTCCATAAGCCCTTAACTGAATAAAATTCGAAAATCTCCGCAATCAAATAATTTACTGTGATAATGTTGTTCGTAATACTTCGCTTGATAGTGTTTTCTATAAAATCGAAAACCTACCTGTATAGTTATAATCTTTAAAGAAAAGGCTCCAAAAAGCATTAATAATAATAATAAGTTAAATGAAAATTATCTTGGCTGAATAAGTTGCCGCGTAAACAAACATTGAATGGCTTCATACCTGGTTTATTTTTGGAAATACACGGAAAGACAGAATTAGTTTTTGCTGCTCTCCATTATTTCATATTAACTCATTCATTTACTTTTCCTTCCCGCATACACCAACATCGAACTATTACCTTCTTTTTGCCCCGTGCATTTGTTTATTTTTCTTGTAAGTTTGTTTCAGAAGCGCATATTCTGCTGAACCAGTCTCGCAGCGTCTCATCGCCACACTCCGAACTTCCATTGCCTCAAGTTACGAAGACGTCGTCTTCAATCCGCCAGGCGCCGCATTCTTCGTCAGCCGACTGCTCTGCGAAGAAGCTTTACTTTCATCAGATATTTTGTTTTTGTTATGATTCTCATGCTTGTATAACTTCTTTTGTTTCTCTCCTCTATCCCCTCTCCTCACTTCCCCCCGCCCGCCTACCTCTGAAGTGTGCGTTGTCGCTCTACTTTCGGTGCGTCACTACGCTCGCTCACTTGACTTCTCGTCTCCGTGCTGAGAGCAACTGCTCTCACCCTCACTTCTGGGTCAGTCGTCTAACCATACAGTTGGAGCCTACTTCAGGCTTGTCTCCTGTCTACTTGAGACATTTTTAAATCAGGACGCCATGTCCTAATCTTAACGTCAACCGTCATCCAGATCATCATCGTTCTTCAAAATGAGCTAAGTACTACTTCAATGGTTTTCACTAAGTTTTAAATGCTCTTAACCTTATTCTATAGACAGTGTGAGATTGCTATGTGATGCAAAATCTGCCTTCAAAAGATCTTCTTGATTTATTTGTAGCTACTTCAGCTAGCTTTCTAAAATGAAAAGGTACTTCTTGTACTGAGTATCTGGGAATGGGTTCTCACACCGTGGGAGTCTTATTAAACCCAATGTCTATAAAAATTTAGCTTTCACCTCCGCGGGATATTCTGCTCAATTCTACTGTTCTCAACTCTATAATTTTCTACAGCAAATCATTTTTTTGGCAAGTAATGCCGTCAAGTGCCTTCCACCTAAATATGGGAATGCTTGTTCCTCACTGAGGAATTTAAGTTGAAAATACTTCTGATCAGCATATAATTTGTCTTCCTTCGTTGGAAATTTTCCGCTGCATTCAACTACCATCTATTAACGTCACAACGCAATAAATTTTCTCAAACTAAAATCCAATAGTGATCTCTACAATTACAATAACTTTTCGTCTGATAAACTTTCCTTGTTGCAATAGTGAATTTTTCAACGGACTACAGTGCATAACAGTGCCCATTCAACGACCATTCGTGTCGCGTTCGAACGAAAACTATAAATAAGGCCATAACTTTTTTCTGAATCTCCTATTTCCTCCTCTCATACTCCTCACTAACACATTATAATAATTATAAAATTTAGATTCTTTTCAATGAGGTGACACTCTACAGAAGTGCCCTCCCAATTTTGTACTGTTTTTCACAAGTAATTCTGCATCATTGGTGTCTAGTACACACCTCAAATCATATTGTTTTTCCTCTTTTCATTAGGGAATTCAATTATTTCTACTCACAAGTGAGTCTTCTAACTTTTCTTTCTCCAGGTTTCACGAAAGGGTAACTGGCCCCATTTTCCTCGTGATCCTGTTTAAACATAGAAGTTCTAGGAACTTCTTCTTAATTTTTCTCTTCAGGTTTCACAATGAGTGACCTGCCCTATTTGTATAAATTATAATCGTAATTACTGTATAAATATAAGAAGTTATAGAAACTTCTCTTTAATTTCTCTCTCTTTTTTTGTTATAATTTCAAATTTAACATTTGTTCATACTTTTAGAACTTCCATTAGGAATTCTCAAAATATATATATCGTACCTGATTTATTATTTAACTTTAAATTTGCTAAACTCAGCACTATTTTAAAATCTTATATAGATTTGGTGCTTTCAAGAGGTTCCAAAGCAAATTTTGTTAATCGCCTAGTGCAAACTTCAACAATTTTAGAGGTCTGAGACCTCATAGGGTTAAAATTTAAATTTTACATTTTAAAGTTGTTAAAATTATCATATTTTTACGCATTGTTAAATAAATCAAACTATATCCTTTTGCTTCATCATTTTCTATAAAATAACGATTAGGCAGGATCCTACTTCCCCCGACTCTTCCCAAAGGCTTATGCCTTCCTCAAAGAAAGTACATACTCAAATAGCAAAAGTTTTGCTACTTGTTACGAAATACTCCCTCAACTTTATTTTTATAAGTTTGTTGGACTCTAGTCCTATCTATCCATCCTTTCTCTCAAGTCCGGAACCCACTTCTTTTTCTTCATCATCTTCCCTTGGGGGTATGATTATTCCCAAGCTAATAATCTACCCAAACTTTGGTCCCAGAAACCCGGGAGAGTCCATTTATGAAAGTCCTTTTATGAGAATCCATTCGTCATTTATTGCTCAGAGTCTATTTGTCAATATTTTGCAAATCATTAATATCTACTTTGAATCTTTCAGCTATAACTTCGCAGTGCAGAGCTGGTGAAGGTGATAGAGGTCGTTCCTGTCTTCTTCAGCCTGTCTTACTTGCAACCTGTCTTCTGCTGCCAACCTGACAGCATTTTCAAAATCTCACTACAGTTTCGTAAGTTACACTTCAATTTACCCATTTCAACATGCCAACTGAAAAGGATGAATCTCTCATTGCCAGACGTTCTTCCTGTAAAGGACAACTCACCAGATTTGGAAATTTTCTAAATAAAATAAATCCCGCCGATTGTGATTTAGACGTCTTAACTCAACGCCTTGAGTTGTACGAACGGTCCTACGATTACTATGACCAAATTCAAACCGATATTGAATCCGCCTGCCCCGAACTTCAATCGGATCGGGACGAGGTTGAACCCTTGTATTTTGAAGGGATCGCAAAGGCCCACCAACTTTTCCGCTGTATTACAGAACCGGATATTTGGGTCATCAATCCGGCCCAGTTCGCACCCGCTTCAGTTCATAAGGACAAACCGAAACCGTTACTCCCTAAGATAAGTCTACCTCACTTCTCAGGCCAGGAATGTGAATGGTATTCCTTTTACGAACTTTACTGCTCCCTTATCCATGAAAACAAAGCATTCTCGATATCCACAAGTTCTATTACTTGCGTTCGTCCTTGGAAGGCGAGGCCTTGGCCTTGGTTGAGTCACTGCCTTTAAGCGCAGAGAACTACAACATCGCCTTTGACCTTCTTAATGAGAGATATGGTAATGTACGTTTGTGTGTTGCTCGCCACATTCGCTGCCTGTTCAACTTACCAGTCGTAAAACCTAATGACGTCACCTCTTTAAGAGATCTGGTAGACTCCATGCAATTGCACGTTAGAGCGTTATATCAACTCAAGCAGCCAGTCCAAACTTGGGACACCGTCCTTATTCATCTAGCTACATCCAGATTCGATCTTTCGACGTTAAAGGCTTGGGAAATCGAACTCACTCACAAGGATGAGTATTCTTTCGAGCATCTCATCGCGTTTCTTAACAGCCGGTGCCAATTCCTTACAGCACTCTCATTTCAGTGCGAAAGAGTCGAAACTAGTCCTCTGTGTCACATCCTGGATAAAAAAAATTGTCTCTTCAAATGGACATCAGCACCCATTTGTCGAGAAAAAGCAAACCCGTTCTGCTTCTTTCAACCGTCCAAGAGAACATATTAGGCCGCTCAACAAATCTTTAAAATGTACATTCTGTAAGGTTTCTCACGCTTTGTATTCATGCAAATCCTTTAAAAATTGTCTGTTGACGACAGAAGGAAATTTGTGTCAAATAACAAATATTGTTTCAACTGTCTGTCACCTAAGCATTCTGCTTCGAATTGTACGTCTTCCAACCTCTGCTTTCATTACAAAAGACCGCATCTCTTTGTTGCACTTTCATGATCAATCGAGGTCATTAGTACCTGCTTATTCAAACTCCATGCAGAGCAGCTCCGAACAAACTAATGCTTCTTCCTGCATTTCAAACGCCAGTACTTCTCACAGTGCGCAAGTCCTGTTGTCCACTGTACAATTCGAAATTCAGGATAAATTTGGAAATTGGCTCCGAACCCGCGGTCTTCTTGACTCCGCTTCAACTCACAACTTTGTTTCGCAATCATTAATCAAAAAACTAGGCCTACCAGTAAACTCTACTTCCATCAATGTATCCGGCATTGAAAATCTGAAAACTCAAGCTTAGCAGTCTTCAAAATTAAAAATTAGAGACATCTGTCAAAGAAACACCAATCTTAACTTAAACTGTCTCATTCTTAAAAGTCACTCTGTCGACACTTCCGGTTTAAAGATTCCTTCGCATTTAAAAACACGTTACAATACCTGTCGGGAGACTATTTTATTTGTCCGTGGGACTTTGTAATTTGTGGTACTGTCCGTTAGGACAGATACTCCAAATATGTTCGGTATTTCAGAAATATTATTCTGTCTTACTAATTCAGCTGAGATGACCCATTTGAAATTTCATCAGTTATTCTCATATATCAGTGCAATGATGAACTTCTGTTCGTATTAAATTGAAGTGAGTGGACTTAGAACATGTCAGTCCAGCTGACCTGTGACTTGGTTGTGCTAAGACCATGTTCGCAGCGATGATTCTTGGAATCAAAATTCCATCATCGTATCCAACTACGAAATAAACTTCAATAATTGAATCATCATAATCTACGATTTCAACGGCGATCTTCCAGAACTTCAACCCAACAAATCAACAATGCAGCAGTAACAGCAACAACAATTGACTTCGAGATATCAACTCGGTGGGCTACGGAATTATGCAATACTCGAGTTACTTAGAAACTTCATTCTTTGGCAAACTTAAATTCTTTTTTTTTGTTTTTAACCTAAATTCAAGTACTCCTCCTTATCGAACTAAGCCATGTAATTATGTCAATTCAGTAGATTCAATATACCCATTATTAAACAATCGTTTGATGCTTTTCGGTCGGTCAGCACCATTGTACCCAAATGAGATGGGTTATTCCCTAAACCTGAAAAAATTATATGAGATTAATAAATACAATTGGATGACCAGCTCCGATCGTCAAGTGATCATCATCAGATCCATTATACTTAGGCTATAAAATATATGTCTGAAAATATGGGTGAAATTATTTACAATGTATACACTTATTTAGTTGCAGTATTAGTTAAGATAAGGAAACTCGTCAATATTTGTTTGTTGTGGTCGTTGTGATGTTTAGTTGAGATACTGGAAGTGGTGATTGACCTCCGGAATTTGCTTTTTTGCAGTGAATATGTGGTTGTTGTAAATGGTCAATTCAGATTGTATACATGCCACTTATCCTGCGCGGTCCTGTTGAGAGCAGTTATCTCTCCATGAAAGTGTGAAAGCCAAAGCATTATATTTTTCAACCAACTGTGGGACGTTTTGTTGTTGGTTACCGCCAAACTATCACAGTGTGAGAACAAAGATGCTCAGTTTTCCATTATTGAAAAACTGTCTTTATTGTTGAAATCAGACGAAAACCGGTGCTGAAGGCATCCCTCCCTGACATTTCCCCAACGCTGCCTATTATCTCATCGGTTTAGACGACCGGTTAAAGGAACTCTCAATGATTGAAATGGTTAGACTTTCGAAAATCTAATATTTGAATCCTGGCACTAACAGCAACCTTCCATGTGCTGTTTATCCATACTCACTCCGTGGAAATGCCTAAATGGTGCCTTGAACACTTACCACAATATTTATAGTTACGCGAATTGAACTGTGTAAACTAGG
Source organism: Meconema thalassinum (assembly GCA_946902985.2). Lineage (NCBI taxonomy): Eukaryota > Metazoa > Arthropoda > Insecta > Orthoptera > Tettigoniidae > Meconema > Meconema thalassinum. The sequence continues at coordinate 733,723,984 of OX336389.2, read as the reverse complement.
TAATTGCGGCAAGCATTTCAGAAAACTATCCTGATTTCATTTGTGCCTATTTGTATTTCCATCGTAAGCTTTGTCATTGTGAGCAGGTGAGAAATTTCCAGGACAAACTACCTATATTGTGCAAAACAATGTAATACGTAAAGGTACGCCAGCTTGCAGATTGACTTCTTGAATGAGAACAATGCATTTCCATCTGGAACACATTTCTATCGGGTGTTCTAGAACTGTTGGTAGGCTTATAAATCGGTAAGTAAAACAATATGACGGAGTGTGGAGAAAGTTCTAGTGTGCATACTTTGACCATGAGGGATATACGCTGTGGATCGAACTAGGGAGTTCGCTGGTGCACAGAATTACGAGAGTGACAAGTGAAATGTCTGCACGACTTGACTGATTTGATGCATGATGTAGATGGATTTAAGCACGCTAACCTTGGGAAGAATAAAAATTTCCACCTGTGAATCTTGTCAGTCCAACACTTAAATGTCTGCATGATTTATAGCTTGGAAAACGTGCATCTATTTTTTATATTTAATACTTTCAAAGGCTCTAGAACATTTCAATCCGAAACAGAAGACATCACTTATTACTGTAATACTTTTGGTTCGGGATCTGGCCTCAGGAGGAACACAGTAGTTTTTTCTTTGTGGGCTATCAAACTAAACTGACGTGCATTCATTCAGTCCGCGATATTATAAGTAAGCAATACACAAACATTTGATATATTACCATAATTACGCGAGATAAAGTCACGAACATCGTGTTAAGTAATTACTGAATGAGTGCGGGTTATAGTGAAGTTAGATTATTCCGATTTTGTACGAGTAGAAAATTAAGCAGTCGAATCGTGCAATTCAAACATACCACGAGATGGCAAGTGCTACAGTAAAATACTTCACAACGTGTGGAATTATGTCACTAAATTAGATGGTCATTATCTCAATAATTACTATAAGCATTGTGAAATATTACTCAGTGAAATAAGCAGTATTTAAAACTATAAACATTTCAGTGCGGGAATTTCTACCATCATTATAATATTAAACAAGTAGATCTGGGAAGAAATATATTGCCTCTATCAACATACAAATTTCAGTTTGATTGCTGTAACAGATTCGTAGATATTGAGAACCATCTAAATATTTTGTATGGTCACCATGTTGGATTTTTATACGTAGCCTACATGTACGCCATCGAGTTATGTACTGTGCCCTGGTATATAACAGCGTCGTATATACGAGAATCAAACTTCGGGGGGCGTTCAGTCCGGGTATGCTTTCACTAGAGCTCAAATACCAGACGGCCGCTTACAAATACAAGGACCATATGCAAAACTATAAACTAAGAAATGAGTGAAAAACAAATAAAATTACCACCATTTAATAACTGAATAAAAACAACAAAACATAAAAAATAATATAAACAAAGTCCACCCTGAACTTTACTCCCACAGTACAATAATTTACACAGATCTGAGTGGCCTAGAAAGGTCCACTCCAAAGAAATAAAATTGTGGATCAAATTCCACTTGTCTGATTAATATGTATGCACGCGTATAACTACGCTAGAGAAGAAATAAGTACTTTTGATGGAGATTTGCTCACAGATGGAACAGCCAATATGCTTGCAAACCCCCATACTGCAAACCATTATTATGGCTTTATGGGACACACTCGTAGAATAACATACCAACAATTATAATTTTTACTGACACACGCAACCATTTAAAATTTATAAACTAATTGATCTCCATCGAGATCGCAGTGAGTCAGGAAACTCCCAGCAAAACAGAAGCTTGCCCAATGGCTCAATTGCTCAACACATACATGACAACAACGTGGCCGAACATCGAGACCACCCGAGGTCAATGAACATGACAAAAATTAAACAAAAATGAGATGCCTAAAACCCGATGATATTTACATGAAATAAAAGCATGGATAAGCTAACACGCTGGGACTCGATCAATCAAAACGCGAACAGCACCCATTTACCGATTACAATTCTTTTATCATTAAACAGGCTTTATTTTAATATAAGATAAACAATTACGAAGAACGGAGACCTGGTCCGTGAATACTAATGAGCACAGCTTGCTCCTTATCTGATGGAGTGCGCCGCGTAGAAATACCTTCACTTACCACTCATTAGCGTCTGTGTACAAAACCAGCCCTCCTTGTCGAAGCTTTGAGTCATGCTATTTATAACAAGAGACTAGACAGTCCCGTTCCGCCACCTGTTAATCGCGACACATAAATTCACACACTTCTTGTCAATTCCAAAGAATTGCAAGAACATCGTAGAAGGGGATTCCAACATTTTCCTCGCAAGGATTAAATGCTTAACCTGGCCAAAGCTTCAGACAGAAACCAGGGTTCCCGAAAACTCCTATACCATAAAACACATATTTGCAGACTCAACAAAGCATTTAGGGCAGAACACAACACAAATCTACCACGGGCCGACACTCCAATCAAATATCATAGATTTTGTGTACCAAGACACTAAAAGGGAAACTTCATCAACAAATAAAGTCATTGGGCATATGACCCCTCACTTAACAAAAATGCAACAAACGGCAATTAACACACAAGCCTGTGTAACAATAAAAATCTATACAATAAAAAGATTTCCCACCAATTCTATTATCTACTCTAGTTAATTCAGTTTCGCTTCTGTTATGATATCGGTTCCCAATTTGCGTCGCTTAGCCGCGCATTTTACGGTAGCGATACGCACTCGAGTACGCTTGCCCCGTGTACTTGACATCAACAAAAAAATAATCTTCATACAGATAGAATACATGCCACGTTGCTCATGAACTAAACTAAAGTGTGTCAGTACCACAAACCAACTACAATAAAACACGAAGACAAAAATAAAATAAAATATTTACACAAAATAATATGTTCCCACAAAACCATAACCAGTTTGTCAAATAATTAAATTATTTAGTACTTATTCCTCTTTCTGCGTCGTCTCATCGAACATCGCCTGACATTCTCTCTCCAAAGTGTTTAGCTCATCTCAGACCACATGGAGCCGTAGAAACGTTGGTTCGATGTCTTTCTCTGGATCTGGAGTTCCATCTTGACGTTGAATAAAAATAAAAATAAAATGTTATTTATAGTCACACGTAATTTTCTATCTAAATTTTGCCAATAGTTACTTTATTCACCATTTGTCTAGTGCAAAATTAAACGTAGACTTTCCCTAATAGTTGTAGTCGTGGGAGACTACTAAAATCTTACCGATACACAAATTTCACACTCAGCTGTGCGCACACAACTTTATTATAATGTTTTCAATAATGACCCTATCTCTGATAAATTTAACACAGTATATCTTCACGGTATGGAAAAGAATAAGTGATCACCTCACGGTGTCACCAAGAATCAACCTCCTCGTCATTCAGACGACAGTATTTATGTGAATTTGGCAAAAAGACGGAGGGAGAGGGAAATCTATCACTAACTTCTATAATAATGCGACTATTGGCATGCAACAGGTATCAAACAGTTTGAAATATTATACAGGTCACAATGGGGCTATCGTGCTCTGGAATCGATCATAGATTTCGTTAATCCAATCTTTCCCGCTTTCAACTTCAAGCCGGCGTCAGACGCTCCCTTGGCGCTAAAATTGGTGACCCTCTCTGATTGGTAGTTCATGACGTCAATATCGCAGTTTAGAACAGAAGCCTCTGTCCTATGATTGGTTGAAAGTTCATCTCATCTCTCTCATCCAGCAACTATCTTACTCGTAACGCTAGGGTGACAAAGAAATTACGGTCTGAAATGAGTCAGGACCCCAACACACCTTTGTCTGATAAAGTGTCTGTCAAACATTCCGATCTCGTCACTCCTTTGTTTCAGGACTGGGCACGTTCAAACGTACTGTCTCCAAATAAGCTTGACATTTCGCAATCCAGTCTGGCCTTCCTGTAAGATTCTGGCAGTAAAATCAGAATATAATGAAATGAATAATTAGAATCATTAATATGCGTAGCTTATTAAGGGTTCACAACTCCCTTAGTTGGGAAAAATCGAACTTAGGGATAAAGTCGATTTTTCTTCCCTAAGTCACATGGTGCAGATACTGGGTTAGCCTCCCTTCAAAGTGCTCAGTCAGTCCGCCTCTGCTAGTTGACAAGTGTTTTCCTCGTTCCAATGTTTACATTCTCGCCCAGTCATTAGGACAATACCAGTCTGCTGCTCACTTGCCCAGCGCTTCGCCTTATTTGTTGCTTGAAGACTATTCCCCTCTCTGTTTCTCGTCTGTCGACATACCTGTCAACTCTGCTTGCTTCAAGATGTTAACAGGCCAGACGCTAATCACTTCCTCGATGTCGTGCTGGCTTCTGCTTGCCCCCCGTTCACTTGCATGATGTTGGACGATCACGTATTTAAATCGCTGCATTACTTCCCAGATTCCTCACTATGCTGAACGGTTTTTACTCCTCCATGCTGCCATCCTCTTCCTCTCTCCCGCGTGTTGCCATCTTCTTCCTTTAGTAGTGACCAGTTTTTCGGATCGCACCGGTGTTTCTCTTCCCCACCGGGCTGCGTTCTCTAATGCCCTGTGCCGCTAATCTTTGTTCGTCTTCCTTGCTGGCTTCGCTATGTGCTTGTTCTCCATGCAGCTGATCCAAGTATCTCTGCGTCTCTATGTGCATGGCTTCAAACCCTTGATTTGTTCTTCCTTCCTCATTGTAGGTGTCGGGATTTTTCCGCTTGTCAATTGCCTGTTTCCAACGTCCTTGTTCATTTCCCTCGTTTACATGAACTTCCTCTAAGTATTTCTGCGATTGAGAATGCCTATCGTTCCAGTCGTCTCGGTAGCTTCTAGAGTCCTCACGATTCTGAAATTTGCGGTCGTGCCATCTCTGATTTTCATTCCGATCTCCCCATCTCCTGTATGGTACCTCTTGTCTCCGATTGTCCCTCCATTGTTGAAATCCTCGTTGTTGGAATCTATTCTGTCCTTGGAACTGTCTGTTGTTATTACGGTTGTTATCGTAATGCTGGCGCTGTCTTTTCTCGACATCATCCTGACCTCTCACGGGTGTTGAAATGTTTGTATTTGTATTGGTAGCCTGGGATCTTGTGTTTATCTGGCTCGGCTTAATCACCTCGGTTGTATTTACCATTTCGACCTGTCTTCCAACTCTATTCTGTAAGTGGGACGTGGTTTCATCTATCTGGCGCAGGATCTGTTCAGCGTGTACCGCGTCTGAAACGTTAGCTGCGACCAATACCTGCTGAACGTTAACGGGAAGCTGGCGCCCGATAGTCATGACTAGCTCGGCCTCACTTAAAGGATTATCCAGATCTTTAAATTTAAGGAGCTGTGATGAAAAAAAATCTGAATACTTAGTTTGCTGAGTAGATTGGTACTTTCTGGAGTACAATTCCATTCTTAACCCCTGTTGATATGAAGACGACCAATATTTTCGAAGGAAAGCATGCTTGAACGCATCTACGCTTTCAAACGTGTATTTGAAGCTCAAGTACCACGTTAAAACATTTCCAGTTAAAAAAAATTCCATCATGCGCAGTTGCCGGGCGGGAGCTATATCATTATCATTATAATAATGCTCGACTTTCCGCAAGAATGCCTTGGGTGTGACTCCAGAATTTTCCATAAACTTAGCCGGTTTGAATTCATTAGAACGGATGATTTGTACAAGTTGAGGGTGCTGATTACCGTCATGTGGTGTAGAACTTCTCCCTGTGTGATTACGAAATTCTTCCGTGTTCCGAGCAAGTGGACTTTCCGTGTCAACCTGACTACCAGTTGAATGAGTCGCCCCCGGGCTATCTCTGTCTCCATCTCTCCCCTTCTCGCCTAATGACCCTGCATTATGTTCCATAGAAAATAATTCTGCTTTTATCAGCCTGTCACCTTGTTCTTTAAATTTTGCTTTTATCTCATCTTCTAACGTCTGTATCCGTGTGTGGTTCTCCCCCAGCTTCTTAATTACCGCCAACCTTTCTTCCTTGGAGTCCTTACATAATTTTTGCCAATCCTTTCTAACGTTTTCTATCTTTAGATTATTAGTGTCCTGGCTCACTTCGATCCGTTCCAAGCGATCCTCCATGCGTACATTGTTTTCTTCAATAGTGGCTTTTAATCCCTCCCGGTCTACTTCTGCATTTTTCCAGCGATCTGTTGATTGGTTTTCGAGACGGTCTATGTCTTTTATAAGGCCGGTCACGTTTTCATCTACCGCCTTTATCTGTTCCTGTATAACTTCGGTTATTTTCTCCACTTTATTAAATCTGTTTTGTAACCTGTCCTGTGCAGTTATAATTTCGCTATTTTTAGTTGTGCATGCCAATTCAATCTGTGCCAATTTTGCCAGAACTGTATCGTCTAAGTTATTAAGTTTTGCGTTAAACTGATCCTCAAGTTGTTTTATCTGTTTAACCTGCTTCTCATTGTTCTTACTTACATCTAAGGCGAGTAGTATAAGCTGTTTCCTTGTATGTTCTTTCATTTCAACCACTACATTATCGAGTTGCTCAGTGTTACGACTGTTTTGCGCGTCTATTTCAGAGTTTATTGATTCACTTTGTTGTGTCAATTGAGAACTAATATTATCATTTTGTAGAGCTAATTGTGTATTAATACTGTCATTTTGAAGCGCTAATTGTGTATTAATAGATTCATTTTGAAGCGCTAATTGTGTGCCAATAGATTCATTAATTTGGGCTTTGATCACCGCTGACTGTTCAACCCTACTACTGTCTATTTGTGCCTTAAATGTTTCACTCTGTGCTATTAATTCCGCTGATTGTTCAGCCCTGCTACTGTCTATTTGTGCCTTAAATGTTTCACTCTGTGCTATTAATTCCGCTGATTGTTCAGCCCTGCTACTGTCTATTTGTGCCTTAAATGTTTCACTCTGTGCTATTAATTCCGCTGATTGTTCAGCCCTGCTACTGTCTATTTGTGCCTTAAATGTTTCACTCTGTGCTATTAATTCCGCTGTCATCTCCTGCCGTAACAACACCATTTGCTGCTGAGTGCGTGCCGCAGCGCTCTCTACAACCTGTCTTATTTCGTCTAAAGAAGCCATCACCACAATACACTTGAGAAAATAGAGAAAATGCCAATTGGCGATGTTCTCCGATACGTGCATACATATTAACACACATTTATATCAATTTACACATACTCAGTTCGTTTAAATTTATAAACACAATCCCATTAATCCAATAGCATCCCTGAGTATCCTTCATTTTACATAATTTAAAACTTAACCCACACATTCAGTTATTAAATGCTAGCCTTACAAAACGCTACAAGAACAGACTAATTAATCAAGTATTAACTGCCTTGGAAAAGCTACACGCCTTCCTATTACATTCATGGAGTTGTTTTTCTATGCAAAGCTAATTTTTATCAATAATATGGGCGCCCAGTCTCACGATATTATCTTTACAATTAATGCAAGAAACAAAAACGAGTACTGTATTTTATATTGCAACTCCTGATTTTACTGTATAATTCACTCACTTGGCGGTAATACCTTCGCCATAACTTCGTTACTTAAAATTATCACATTCGGTGATTCAAATACTGTCACATTCTGCCTCCACTTGTGGCGTGTCAATTTATCAAAAAAATGCGCTAGAAAAGCCTAAAACAGTGAAATGCCCCACGTTGGGCGCCAGCGTTGCCTATGTGCCCTTGTATATAACAGCGTCGTATATACGAGAATCAAACTTCGGGGGGCGTTCAGTCCGGGTATGCTTTCACTAGAGCTCAAATACCAGACGGCCGCTTACAAATACAAGGACCATATGCAAAACTATAAACTAAGAAATGAGTGAAAAACAAATAAAATTACCACCATTTAATAACTGAATAAAAACAACAAAACATAAAAAATAATATAAACAAAGTCCACCCTGAACTTTACTCCCACAGTACAATAATTTACACAGATCTGAGTGGCCTAGAAAGGTCCACTCCAAAGAAATAAAATTGTGGATCAAATTCCACTTGTCTGATTAATATGTATGCACGCGTATAACTACGCTAGAGAAGAAATAAGTACTTTTGATGGAGATTTGCTCACAGATGGAACAGCCAATATGCTTGCAAACCCCCATACTGCAAACCATTATTATGGCTTTATGGGACACACTCGTAGAATAACATACCAACAATTATAATTTTTACTGACACACGCAACCATTTAAAATTTATAAACTAATTGATCTCCATCGAGATCGCAGTGAGTCAGGAAACTCCCAGCAAAACAGAAGCTTGCCCAATGGCTCAATTGCTCAACACATACATGACAACAACGTGGCCGAACATCGAGACCACCCGAGGTCAATGAACATGACAAAAATTAAACAAAAATGAGATGCCTAAAACCCGATGATATTTACATGAAATAAAAGCATGGATAAGCTAACACGCTGGGACTCGATCAATCAAAACGCGAATAGCACCCATTTACCGATTACAATTCTTTTATCATTAAACAGGCTTTATTTTAATATAAGATAAACAATTACGAAGAACGGAGACCTGGTCCGTGAATACTAATGAGCACAGCTTGCTCCTTATCTGATGGAGTGCGCCGCGTAGAAATACCTTCACTTACCACTCATTAGCGTCTGTGTTCAAAACCAGCCCTCCTTGTCGAAGCTTTGAGTCATGCTATTTATAACAAGAGACTAGACAGTCCCGTTCCGCCACCTGTTAATCGCGACACATAAATTCACACACTTCTTGTCAATTCCAAAGAATTGCAAGAACATCGTAGAAGGGGATTCCAACATTTTCCACGCAAGGATTAAATGCTTAACCTGGCCAAAGCTTCAGACAGAAACCAGGGTTCCCGAAAACTCCTATCCCATAAAACACATATTTGCAGACTCAACAAAGCATTTAGGGCAGAACACAACACAAATCTACCACGGGCCGACACTCCAATCAAATATCATAGATTTTGTGTACCAAGACACTAAAAGGGAAACTTCATCAACAAATAAAGTCATTGGGCATATGACCCCTCACTTAACAAAAATGCAACAAACGGCAATTAACACACAAGCCTGTGTAACAATAAAAATCTATACAATAAAAAGATTTCCCACCAATTCTATTATCTACTCTAGTTAATTCAGTTTCGCTTCTGTTATGATATCGGTTCCCAATTTGCGTCGCTTAGCCGCGTATTTTACGGTAGCGATACGCACTCGAGTACGCTTGCCCCGTGTAATTGACATCAACAAAAAAATAATCTTCATACAGATAGAATACATGCCACGTTGCTCATGAACTAAACTAAAGTGTGTCAGTACCACAAACCAACTACAATAAAACACGAAGACAAAAATAAAATAAAATATTTACACAAAATAATATGTTCCCACAAAACCATAACCAGTTTGTCAAATAATTAAATTATTTAGTACTTATTCCTCTTTCTGCGTCGTCTCATCGAACATCGCCTGACATTCTCTCTCCAAAGTGTTTAGCTCATCTCAGACCACATGGAGCCACAGAAACGTTGGTTCGATGTCTTTCTCTGGGTCTGGAGTTCCATCTTGACGTTGAATAAAAATAAAAATAAAATGTTATTTATAGTCACACGTAATTTTCTATCTAAATTTTGCCAATAGTTACTTTATTCACCATTTGTCTAGTGCAAAATTAAACGTAGACTTTCCCTAATAGTTGTAGTCGTGGGAGACTACTAAAATCTTACCGATACACAAATTTCACACTCAGCTGTGCGCACACAACTTTATTATAATGTTTTCAATAATGACCCTATCTCTGATAAATTTAACACAGTATATCTTCACGGTATGGAAAAGAATAAGTGATCACCTCACGGTGTCACCAGGAATCAACCTCCTCGTCATTCAGACGACAGTGTTTATGTGAATTTGGCAAAAAGACGGAGGGAGAGGGAAATCTATCACTAACTTCTATAATAATGCGACTATTGGCATGCAACAGGTATCAAACAGTTTGAAATATTATACAGGTCACAATGGGGCTATCGTGCTCTGGAATCGATCATAGATTTCGTTAATCCAATCTTTCCCGCTTTCAACTTCAAGCCGGCGTCAGACGCTCCCTTGGCGCTAAAATTGGTGACCCTCTCTGATTGGTAGTTCATGACGTCAATATCGCAGTTTAGAACAGAAGCCTCTGTCCTATGATTGGTTGAAAGTTCATCTCATCTCTCTCATCCAGCAACTATCTTACTCGTAACGCTAGGGTGACAAAGAAATTACGGTCTGAAATGAGTCAGGACCCCAACACACCTTTGTCTGATAAAGTGTCTGTCAAACATTCCGATCTCGTCACTCCTTTGTTTCAGGACTGGGCACGTTCAAACGTACTGTCTCCAAATAAGCTTGACATTTCGCAATCCAGTCTGGCCTTCCTGTAAGATTCTGGCAGTAAAATCAGAATATAATGAAATGAATAATTAGAATCATTAATATGCGTAGCTTATTAAGGGTTCAGTACTATTACATGAAGTTTATTGCGTAGGTGTATTATTCAAACTCAAATCGCATGATTAGGACACACAAAATAAAATAAACATATTTTAAAATTTCACACAGCCGCCATCTTGTGGTTACCAAACAATTGAAATAAATTAGTTTCAGTGGATTAAGAATTGTTAAGCATTTACCTAACCAAGTTTCACTGCGCTCGGATGGTTAAATCGCAAGAAACGTCCACTTAAATATTAAAATTTCGCGTTGTCGCCATGTTGGATTTGTGCCCACCAGGTTATATAAAGTCGCATAGGTGAACTTATGTTCATAGCCTTTATCAATTTCATTGCTGCCATAGATTAGTAGATATTGAGAACCGTCTAAATATTTCGGATGGTCCCCATGTTGGATATTTACATGTGTAGGCCATAGAGTTATGTATTATTAGATGAAGATTACTGCGTAGGTTCATTATTCAAACGTTGACTTCGATCGCATGATTAGGACACGATAAATAGAAACATAATTTTAAAATTTCGTACAGTCGCCATCTTGAGGTTAAGTAAACAATTGAACTAAATTAGACGTCTGTACATTTCAATATGTATAAACATTTTCAGTGGCATGTTTCAGTGCGTTCGGATAGTTATATCGCAAGAAAAGTCTATATTATAAATTTTTCTACTTCGAATGGCCGCTATATTCGTTTTAAACTTAACAGGGTTTTGAGAGTCACATAGCTAAACGTCTGGCAGTGCCCTTAAATCTTCTTGCGAAGTTCCAGGGCGATATCAGTAATAGTTTCGGAGATATGGAATAACAGTGAGATATTTCGCACAGCCGCCATGTTGGATTGGTGAGATGTAATAAAATGTGAGGGACACGATCAGGATCGGACAAAATTGTACTAAAACATTACCGAGTTTCATTGAAATTACTCCATCCGTTTAGATTTTACTAGGGGACACACACACACATACGCTCACACACATACAAACAAACACACACGGACTAAAGGTGATCGCATAAACCTATTTTTTCATAAATAAAAATAGGCTAGAAATGTGTTACAACGAGGAACACTTGGACAACTTAGGAATGGAATTTTACACCTTGGAAATGGTTCACTAACTTAATCTGGTAGGAGTAATGGAGTAATGGAGGGCACATCTCCAGGATAATTCATGCAGGAGGGATGCTGTTTGCACCAGGGACTTACCGACATCATCTGGATGCTTACCACAAAATGAAGGCACAGGAAGCTTTAAGACTTATGTATTATCATCTATAGAGCGCTGGTAACTTTTACGCTTAAAACCATAATTTTCCCATCAGAATGACAGTTTGTCAAGCATATAATTTATTTACGACGCAGTTGTAATTTTTCTGATGCTACTAGAATTTTTCTTTTGCTATACGAAGTTCTACGGAGTAGAGGCATCAAGTGCTAAATTAGTTTGTAGAGGATTAATTAAAATCTTACCTAGATTTGTTGGTTAAACGTGCGTGTGACTATTATAAATGAAATTATACGTGGGCAGTGTTATACTTTGTGCAGTTAGACATGATAGTTGTGTAAGAAGCCATTACATGCAATATTGGAAGATACGATATTTCACGACCTACTATAAAGTTATGTGACAGATTTGACTAGAAATGTAGATCATTGTCGTGTAGTATTATGATGTTAAATCCTTATTTGGAATACTGGAATACGAAAGATGGGAAATATGGAAATTTATTATGAGTGAATAGAAAGTTCATATTGTAAGATAAATAATTTACATTTATTGAAGAAGGCGTCAGTCGCCAATACGAAAAAGCAAACAGCTGATTGAAACAATTATGGAATTTTGTCATGTCTTGTGTTATTATAATTGAGATTGAATATTTTATGCGTATAATTATGCCATGGGGAGTTCATGCCACGATAATTAAAGGTGTATTTAGTGAATTGGTGTTGAAATATAATGAAGTTGCAACGAATTTTGAAAGTGTGATATGGTTATAGTGAGTGTTGTGTAAGGTTAACACAGCATCTAGTGCAGTGATACAGTGTGTTTATGAAGTTGATTATGATGCACATATAGGGTGTCTATTGAACATGTATGTAAAGCACGGTCTCAGGGAGTAAACAAGATATATGAGAAATAATGATAATTTAAAAAATATTGGACATATAATTAGGGTTTGCTACGAGTAATAAGGGCTTATAAATAGTATGCACATTAAGAATACATCAATATAAGTACAAATCCGACAGCGGTGGCTACGCTCACTAGAGCGCAGCGTTAGGTCATGGGGTTAAGCTCTCAGCTGACTTGGTAGACGCGTGGGTTCGAGCACCACCGTCACCGCCCTGGAAATGGGTTTCCGTGGTTTCCCATTTTCAACACCAGGCAAATGCAGCGACGCTGCCGTCTGATACTCCCGCTTCCTTCCACCTCCTTGTCCATTTCCATCCATTCCATCTCTCATCGCGGTGCGCAAGTCGCCCACGAGCGTCACCTAGAAAGGCCTGCACTCGGTATCTCAGGAGGCCACACGACAACAACAACAAATACATATGATTTAATAATAGATGGGATAACATTAATTTGCAATTACCTTCGATAAAATTGGACTTAATGATCATGTATGAAATTATCAGGTGGCATATGGTCTCAATAAGTTAAACATTTTAACTAGATAACAGAGGTATTTGTATGTTGTCAAGAATAGAACGACGTGTGTGTAAATAGGTTGTTGCATCATATTGTAAATATTGAGAATTTGGAATAATTATGGATATCATAATGATAGTGTAGAACAGAGTAAAATAGACTACATTTTACTTCAACTTGAAAATGAATGTAGGAGTGGCGAACTTCGCAAATTGATCAGGGGTGCTTTTATAATTATGTATATTGGATCAAGTTTTTCTTTAGTGACCTTGGTAGACCAGGCTATGAACGATGTAAGATTGAACATCATTATTTATTATCGAGTTATTGCCATATTATAGATAGGATTAGTTTTGCTATCCTTAGACCTTATTAGGTCTTGTTGTACCTTAGATACTAACATTTGAGACAAGTTATGACCGACGTACGATCGATGTCACTTTTAATTATCAGTGGCCTATATTTCTTTATTCTATATAGAATGAGACAGGTTTTTCTTTCTTTCGCCATTAGTCTAGCTTTGCATATTTTTATTTGATAGGACTTCTCCGAGGGAGTTTATAGGACCTACAAGTAGGATGCTTCTTTCGAGGAGGGAGACATTAGTCAGAATGTTTGTATTCGACATTCGTTGCTCAACATGAGAGTGAATAGGGATATTGTGTTATATTAGAATTCCATGCTGAGCCCGACAGGCTCATGTCGGTGATATGTTCTGTGCAATATAATCGAAACGTTTAGATTCAGTGAGAAAACGCCACACGTACGTTTATTAGAGTCTGTGGCAGACACCAGAGCCATTTTTAAGAGACTGACCCTTAGACAAAGTATTAATTTCCTGAGAAAAGATTTCACGCAGGGTAAGCCAAAGGACTTTGGTGGTGGCCATTTGAAATTCAATAGTAGAAGGAAAGGTTTGAGGAAATAAGGGTTGATCAATTATAAAGAATTTCCAACGGAGCAGGTATGATACAACACGAATTAGCTTTTGAAAAGAAGAATACCGTTCAAGTAAAGAAGGGGAAACAGAAGCTACGAAAGAAGAAGCAACTTTACGAGTTTCAGGAAAGTTTGTTAAATCTGAAGGTGTGCCCACAGGCCAATTAGAAGTCTCTTCTAGAAGCCAAGCAGGACCATGCCAATACAATTTTAAATTAGCTAATTGCTTAGGGCAGGGCCATCCAGACAGCGCTCCCCGAGCTCTAGCGCTCCAGCCGCACTCTAAGCCAGTGCTCCGAGCGCTTTGTTGGAAGATAGTTTCAGAAGTGGTGGGAGGAGCTTGGCTGGCTCAGCGCGCTGAAGTGTGCAGCAGATCCATCAGTCGCTAGTCTAGTCCAATGCGCTTTGTTGACAGCGTGTAAGTAATCAGTTTCGCAGTGGTCATGACTGAACAGCATACAAAAAAAAGTGTGGTGAAGCAGCAGTCTTTAAAGCAGAATGGGAAAGTTCATTTTTCTGTACTGCTTATAAAGGGCCTGCGAAATGTTTAGTGTGCAAGAGAGATGTAATGTGTTAAAAAGAACATAATTTGTTGTTGAATTTTCCTCTCTAATATGTTCTCATTTCAGTTTGGAATTAATACAATATTCTTTACTTAACACTTCTGTTCGTTTCCTGCACATTCCATACATCGGAGTACCATTCGATTTGTATATGCGGTATATTTGTTGTGGCAAAACAGCCCTATTAATGTGTCAACAATCCCACACAGCCGTCGGCCGAACGACTGTACGTACGTATCTAGTCAGCGTGGTCAGAACATCGTCCGTCTCCTCGTTGCCACAGTGTAGTGGTGGAAGGGGAAGGAGCGCTAGTCTGACTACCCAGTGCTCCCCGAGAGCGGCCGCGCTCCCGGAGCGCAATGAGTGGATGGCCCTGGCTTAGGGGAACAACCACGAGAAAAGATGTCAGCAAGATTTTCCTTGCCAGAAACGTGATTCCATTGAGACGAATTAGAAAATTGTTAAATTTTTCCCACACGGTGGCAACAAAGATTTGCCAATGCGAAGGGGGTTTAAGCAATCCAAGCTAACGTGATAGCAGAATCTGTCCAAAAGTAAGTGCGAATAAATTTACAGTTCAAATTTTGGGTAAGCTTGTTGGCTAACTCGGCAGCGAAGAGGGCAGCGCAAAGCTCTAAACGAGGTAGTGAAATGGATTTTAAATGGACTACCTTTGATTTGGCACAAATTAGGTTAGAGAAAATGGTAAGTTCGATTAACGACATAAGCACAGCTTTAGTAGAGCTGTCGACAAAAATATATAATTCCAAGTTAGGCGAGGAAGAAGAGGGAATTAAAACCCTCGGGATATCTACGATAGATAAATCACAAAGACTAAGACGGAAAGAAAGCCATCTCTGCAAGAGATATGGTGGGATAAGATCATTCCAGTTTGTTTTAAATACCATAATTCTTGCATGAACATTTTAGCTAAAACTATAACGGGAGCTATGAATTGAAGAGGGTCATAAATTTTAGCAATTTCAGAAAGAACTTGTCCCTTTGTTTCGGGGAAGCCAGGTAGATAGGTTAACATGATAGAAGAAAGAGTCCGAAATAGGATACCAATGAATTCCTAACACTTAAGTAGAGTTATCCAATTGAAGAAGCTCAACGGGTGAATCAGACATGTTATTAGGAGATTAGATAGCAATTCCTTGGAATTGGAATTCCGTGTATGAAGAAGGAGCTTTGAGATCTTGAGAAAAATCGAGTGCTTCGAAAATGGTATTAAAAGAATGAAGGAAGTCATCCACGTAGAAAGAAGTTTTTAAAAGATCAGAAACTTTGGGGGAAAATAACTTATGATCTTGTTCAGCAAGGTGCCTTAAGGTATGAATAGCGAGGAAAGCGGATGGCTTGAGTTCATAAGTGACAGTTCTTAACTTGAAAATCGTAATGGGTTTGGAAGGACTATCACGCCAGAGTATTCTCTGAAGATCTTGTTGTTCTGACTTAATTAGGATTTGTCCGTACATTTGTTTTATGTCTGCGATGACACCAATAGGAAATAAACGAAAATTAAGAAGGACGGAAGAAAGATCAGACTGAACAGAGGGCCCTGCTAATAAGGTATCGTTTAAAGAAATGCCATCGGAGTCAGGAGCAGAACCTTTAAACACGACTCTTATTTGATCTCTAGTGGAAGGATTTTTCCAAACAGGGTGGTGGTTTATGTAAACGCTTTCAACAATAAGGTTAGGATTACTAACAACTTCCATGTGATCAGAAGTTTCATAATCTTCCATAAATTCAAGATATTGCTCTTGAGCTGAGAGTTCTTGCTTAAGTTGGTTTTATACTGCAAATAGAGCTTTAAGAGTTCTAGGATGAGAGTTTAATTAAGTGGGAGGAGATTGAATGCGAGGCATCGATACAATGAACCTACCCTCTGAATTACGAGTGGTGGTCTCAAGAAAGAGTTGTTCGTAAAGTTCATCCTCTTAAGAAAGTGGCTTCGGTGGCATAGTTGGTAGCATGCTGAACTGCTGTGGCCAGATAGCGGGTTCAAACCCGGCCGAAGTCGTCGGATTTCTTAAGAGCGTTGAAGATCCTTAAATATGTCTTTCTTCGGAGGGGAAGTAAAGCCGGCGGTCCCATGTCATAGATTTAAGGCATGTAAAAGATCCTTCCACAGACTTTAACTTGTGTGAAAATAAATTGTTAGGTTAGATTCAGTCGGATCGCTCTATCAAAGTTCCAACTTTCACCACTAGGTATCATTGATGTCTGGTAGCAAAGGTTGGAACTAATTGAAATTGAACAGAACCTGTACCTCACCCTAAGGGTGTACGCTGGAAGTAGCTACAGACTCAGGCGAGCCGAACATGTCCTCGGACACTCCCGGTACTAAAATCCATACGATAAATAAAATAAATAAATAAATAAATAAATAAATCATCTAAAGAAACAGAAAAGGTAGAATCGATGGATTCAATTTTCCAAAATGTTACTAAACTTTGATTTAGGTCAGTGTGAGTAAAGTGACACTGTGAAGAAGATTGGACAGTTTTAAGTGGAAGGTGTCCAGTAACAAGCCAACCAAATCTTGTGTGATGAGCAATGATACCAGGAGCAATACCAACTCAAGAAGGTAAAAGATTTTGCCAAAATGCATTTGCACCAAGAATAATGTCAACAGTAGATTTTTTATGAAAATAGGGATCAGCTAATTTCAAATCTGAGGGAAATTTCCAAGTATCGATTGAAAATAAATGACTGGGGATTGGACTTCCAATGATGGGAATAGATAAACAATTAAGGCGAAGACTAGTACCAAATTGGACTGAATCCTTAATGTTCAGTTTTACGAAATGCAAAGAAGTGGACGTACTGTTATTGATACCGGATATTTCTATTGAATTAGAGTGAGGCTGAAGGCCTAACTTTTCAACAAGAGATAGAGTGATGAAGTCATGCGTGGCACCATTGTCGAGTAAGGCTCATGCAGAGTGCCAGTTGCCTGGAGAATCTAGGACTTGCACAGTTGACAAAAGAATTTGCGCACTGCGCCATGAGTTAGTGGTTTGATTATAAGATTGAACGCTAGTTTTGGAATCCGATTGACTGCAAGAGGTTAGGAATGATTTACTATTAGAACCTGAAGTGGTTTGAGAATTAGAGCAAGCAGTGATCTTCTCGAAAGGGGGCTATGCCTGGGTCTTCCAAAACGATGTAACGAAGAGTGATGACGTAATTTGCAATGCACGCAGACTCCTTTTGAAGGACAATCTGTTAGAGCATGCTTTTTGGAAAGATAATTGAAACAACATTTTCTTTGGGAAACAGTTTTCCTTCGGACATCTACTGATAATGATTTAAAAGTAGAACATAACTTATGAGGGTGAAAATTATTGCAAAGTATGCAGGTACTGTAGACTGATGACTTTGTACGGAAAACACTTGGGAACGAGGAGATTCATTGTTAAGTGTATGCTTGCTAAACACAATTTTACTGGAATTAGCAGGAATTTCTGCCTGATGGGCTACTGCAAAGAGCACTTGATGACGATTTTTTTTAAAACAAGTTAGGGTTTAAAAGTGGGTTCAGATTTATTAATTAATTCGGACTCCGAAGCCTTCAGAGTGTGGGAATCGAATTTAGAAGTAGTAAGATAAATCAGGAACAGAGTCCAATGCTCCACGAGTTGTTTCAAGTGCTCGAGAGCTCTTACATGAAGTTCAACCGCATCGCCTAAGCTGCGAATAGTTTAGAGATTATCGCTACGACAGAAGGGGAGGTTAAACAAAGCATTGATATGTCGCTGTATGCTGAACTTAGTGTTACCTTATATTTCTTGCAGTAACTTGAAGGCAACGAAATAATTATCAGAAGTAAGGGGGAGTGCCTCGATTAGTTTACGGGGGGGGTGGGGGGGGGGGGCATGCAATATCGATTTGAGGTAATGAAACTTTTGGATTTCAGGAAGGGAAGAATTTTAATCTACTAAGCACTGAAAGAGTTCATGAAAAGAGTCCCATAGCTTCTCTTCACCAGAGAAGGAAGGCAAATGAATTTTTGGAAGTAAAGGCTTAATAGGAATGGCAGGTGTTTCCTTTTGTACTTCAGTGAAAGTATGATTTAAAGTCATTCTGATAAAGTTTGAATCTTCCAGTTAGGATGTTTAAACTGTGATCATCTAAACTTTTGTCTGTCAGAAAGGATCGAAACCTTAATATTTTTTTCTTAAGTACGGCACGAGTGCCAATTAATTTATCGGAAGTGGACATGGTGGAAACTGTAGAACAACTCACCAGACCTTGCAATGTTTCTGAAGTAGTTTGAGGATGAGCAGCAGCTCGTCTTCTTCCGGCTCCAACTTGGTTGACTACGTCTTAGCTGTGAAAAGTCATAGTAAATTAGAGCAAAAAATATCTTGGAGTGCAACTTGTTCTAGAGGTTTAAAGGTTCCAAGTTGGAATCCGTGGGGTTCGTTCACCAAAACTGGTACGGATCGGTCGATTTAAGACCTCCTGAATCAGACAGAACTCAAGAAAATGCCTTGAGCCAAAATTATGTTGAGCGTTACAGAGAGGATTCCGGAACAGTGAGGTTAGAAAGTTTAAAGAGCAGAACAAGTTGCTTAGTTGCATTAAATTTATTA
This sequence comes from Meconema thalassinum, assembly GCA_946902985.2. NCBI lineage: Eukaryota > Metazoa > Arthropoda > Insecta > Orthoptera > Tettigoniidae > Meconema > Meconema thalassinum. The sequence continues at coordinate 733,704,731 of OX336389.2, read as the reverse complement.
ATAAATGAGAACATGCATAAATATGAATCCAACAAAAGGGCCAAGCCCAATAACATCTTGCAATAAAGTTAACATATGAAACTGAACTCAGTATTTGATTAACAATTAAACTTAACATACATTTGTAACAAGGAGGAACAAAGTTCCAAACAACATTAACGAACCCAGTATCAACTGGTACCTGCATTTCAGTCGATATGTGAACAGGAATTGAAACAGAAATAATTGCTATGTGTATGAATTAGAGGTTAGACCATCGAATGCAAACAAGAGAGCATTGCTTTAACAACAAGTGAATGGCAAGAAAGCGCCTTTCAACAACCAAGTAAGCAGTTGAATTATTCATTCAACTTCATAAACCAAACTGAAATCCTTAAAAAATAGGAAAAAGCTAAACAGAATTAGAAGGCTGAAAAGCCTGTAGCAAAAGTAAGTGTGGCCTGCGAACAGAGCCCAGTAGAAAGATTGAAAGTTAGTTTTAAGTGAGGATCTGGGTGATCATATTGGAATAGAGTTCAATGGAACACTTTTACTTATCTGTTGTTTCTTGCTGTGATGGTTGCGCATGACGCTTGAAACACAAGCAGTAAACTGTTGAAAAACACTGAGATCTAGTCGGACATTAACAACACTAACTCTCCAGGAAGAGCAGTTTAAATTTAGCGAAGCTTTGCTAAAATACACGCTGCCTTGAAGTAACACACTTTAGCACAATTTAAGCATGTTCAAAGAAATTACCATACTTGTAGAATATCGAAGAAACTAAGGCCTAGCGGCATATCTACCGAGGCTCGTAGAGGTGATACAGTTGTTAGACTCCCATGGCGTAGGAAGTTATGATTAGACACCAAGCTCGTGTCCAAATGAGGACAAATTCGAAGATTTCAAATATGTGGATGAAGAAGAGCGTCCTGAATTGTCGATAGCTTCGACATGCTGACAGCAAGTGTCCTGTAGACGGCGGGTGTGTTAGACAGCAAGTGTCTAAGTTCACAACGTGTGTGTAGAAGGTCCAAACTGCTGGCGTTTATACGGGAGTTCGGACGATAAGTATCTGGAAACTTCGATGAATCGGGAGACGTGATTGGTCGGCTGGATACACCAACCAATGAGAAGCGTTGAAAAAGAAACGAAAGGTATGTCAACAACATGGCCGTCATTTGAATCGGTGAACTAATGAAGATGATGATGATGATAATTGTTGTTTTATGGGGCCTAACATCTAGGTTATCGCCCCCCCCCCCCCTGAGTTAATGAAGATCGGAAGAAATAGTTACACTGTAACAGACCTAAAGGAAATGTCTTAAAACCAAATAGGCGTAAATGCAGAACAATGAAGTGAAAAAGATAGTAAACATTTAACAAAATGGTCCATCTAGACCCAAATGACAACACATAGAAAACACGTGTGCACATGTCAGTAGTTTGGTTAAGCAACAGCATACATTTGAATTCTTTTTCTCTCGAAAAATTATGACAAGTTAAAATGAATAAATTACCGGCTTTAGTAGCCTTCGCAAGTGTGAACACTTCCGACATAGACGAGATCGAACGCAGACTTATGGAACGTTTGGAATCTCAACCCAATCGTGGCATTAACGTGACACTACACATCGCCAGACGCTCAAACGTTCACAAATACCCACGGAACACAGAGTAATTTGAACCATCCTGAAGAAACCCAGAGGATTAATATCCAACCAACTCAACTGATGTTTGATGCACCCCGTTCACTCCAGCTAGAAATGGCAACGTCATTATAATAAGGGCACAGGCCAATAAACCTACAAATGTTTCTGGTACGGGTCGCATCAAGCCAGTAGAATTTCTGTGCATCGTCGAGGCTTATCTTAAGGATACTCTCGTTCATATGCCAGAGAACTACGCGTTATTGAAGGTCTTTTGGACGGACAAGCAGGGACGTGGTTTAGAGCGTTCCGTTACTCATTTTAAGGGTACCAGGACTTTAAGGAAGCGCTCCTAGAACGTATTGGTCTAGCGACGTTCAGCAGAACATAAGGGCCGAAATGTACACGAAGCGTTATAGCTCTAATCAGGCTACCTGATATGTGGGCAATTTCTCTACTCAGCTAGCAAAGCTGGAATGCCTACAACCTCCTTTGGCAGAGCAGGAGATGATCCAGACCATTACAAGGCAATATCCGCCAGACGTCCAGAAATTCCTTATAGCGGCAAACGTTCCAACGTTCCTCGAGTGCGACATACTCCTTCGCAGATTATACTCGAGTAACGAGCAGTTCAAAACTCATCGTCACAGGGACGAGGTAAGATACATACATCTCAACTCTGTAGACAAGATTATACAAACTCCAACACCTGACCGAATACAGAAGCAGTTTGACCATCGACCTAACGCCGTGGGACCGAATAGAAGACCACAGCAAGGTAGCCGAAAATACGAATGGTAAATGCGTTACGACAAGCGAAGGACGTGGGAACGTCGCTTCGAAAGAAACGGATCAAATGGTGACAGACGTCGTGACAATAGGCATCGTCCAGATGATAGTCCATATATCTCAGATTCAACCAGGATAAGGAGAGACTATCGATACAGATGAGGATTCCGCAGGGATCGTGACCCTCGATATCACATCGATAGAGACAGGCCGGGGAGAGCCCGAGAAAGCCTGGGGTACATAGATCAACTTAGATGACGACGACAAGAGGAGGACCGAACTTTGGGGGATCGAACTAACAGCCCAAGAGTTCATTTCCAAGAACCAGCTTGGCGATGAACCCAGATAACAACTACCGCTGTGATTCATCACAACGAGCCTATAGGAAGGGACATTAGTCAACGGGAATTTAATAAGATCACCTAGAGGATTGATAGAGCCAAGTGGGGCAAAGATCGCCGCTTAGGAAATCAAGAAGAAGATATAAACTTCGATCTCTTCGAGGAGGCTTGATGATTCATGGAGTGACTGGTTTTTCCCCGACGAACTACGGATTACTACGAACAACGAGCCACTACCACGAGAAATAACAACAGTAGCTACGTTGTAGGCGACCTGAACACAGGAGAGCGCCTAGGCACCTATAACGCCGCTAACCTGAAGAAATATCACCAACTTTAAATTGTAAGACCAATATATATAAAAATGCAGTCCCTACATTTCTATTTAAACTCACCTGGAGGCATATGAGCCCGACTGGCTCATGTCGGTGATATGTTCTGTGCAATATAATCTATATGTGAGCTGAATTCATTGTAAAATCTTTGAGCCAACTCAGAAGTTGCTGTTATGACTTCTGTAGTATATTCTTGACTCAGAAGGATTTACCCCATTTATCTTATTGTGCGCCACTGTCGTACTAGTTTTGGTGAATACTTGGATATATTTGCTGCAGTGTTGGCCTTTATAATTATGTTGGCTGATAAATTCCTCGCAGATATGCGACGAGCCATAAAACAGTCGCTGCACGCCAGCAACAGTACTTACATTAACCAGGAACTCCGGACGGAAGCCGTCACAATCTACAGACTAAAAGTCAACTATGTCTGCCTGACACGTGAGAAGCCATCTTTCCACGTCGTGAACGTGAAGACGCAGTTCTGGTTAAATTGGCAATATTTAGAGCCAAAGTGAATGGTCGGTACAATCAGAGAAATGTACGAGTTATAGCTAACCGTTTGGATAAGTGAAATTCCTCATTTTAAGTGAAAAGAGTGATTTTACGAACTGTGAAAACTTTGCTTGACCACGAGGTCAATGGAAAAGCCACGAGGCGTGGAATAATAATAATTTGCTTCATAACGCAGAACGCTCATTTCTGTGACAAATCAGGCTAGTAAAGCTGTTATTAACAGTTTTATGGTGACATTTTGGAAGTGATTTTCGAAGGATTACCTTAGATCCTTGCTCCAAGTTTAGATTCAGTGAGCAGACGCCACTCGTGCGTTTATCAGAGTCTGTGGCAGACACCAGAGCCATTTTGTAAAAGTCTGCAACGTGAAAATTCAGTGATATTTGAATTGCCAGTAGTAAATATTCATTCGGTGATCCAACTTCATTAATGATGGAAACCTTCATAAAACACCACGTGGAGGCACATCTAACCATTGATAAGATGTCAAGGATGGAGTATACCCTAATGTTGAGAGGATCGCTGAGAATCTAATCGCAAGATGAGGAAACGTAAACGGTGGAAATTGCGAAAACCTGGATATGAACGTGGAATATGTTCACAGGCGCCATGAATCCAGAACGCCGAACATGTGAGTTTTAACATGACATTCTATCCTGTTAAAGGCATTGCTTCAGTTGAGTAGGTTAAAACCACAATCATAACAACTAGTTAGGCAGGGCATGTCTAAACTAAACTAATCTATATTTTCCTTGGCTTTTATTTCAGCCCAGGTCCGTACCACCGACGTGTGGAATCCACTGTGGAAATGGAATGCCACGAACCAATTATGATGTAATTAATGTTGGTAGTGCACCTATACAAACCCCTACACAGAGTAGGATTGGTATTTTTCAGCCTATGATTTCAATACAGATTTTGTAACACCCTATAGGAGTTCACTGTTATATTCTTTGGGATGCAGATGCATTCATAATACCTCTGAGTTTATATTTTCTTTGCCGTATCATTTGGCAGGTGTATGTATGACACTGTCGCTTTATTATGACACTTTAATTTTTCTTCACGTAGACTCTGAATCCACATAAGGTTCCTAAGGTATTTGGAATAGGTTAGGAGGCAAACATGCCACTTTAGAAGCCATGATTGTTCATCTACTCGTCGTATCATTTACAACACCCAGTGTGCTAGTGTCGTGCCATTATGGTTTATTTTAGTGTCGAGGAGGGCCTCGTACAGTTTATAATACAATAATTGGCGAAGGCAGGTAGGGTTATACTTTAGAAATGCATAATTGATTGGTGTAGATTTATTTATCTGTTGTCTCCTTGTATGTATTCGAGATGTGTAATTTGTGTTGTTGCTTGGTTTACCAATTGGTTGTTATACTAGCTTTGTCATTTTCTTTCCTACAGATGCTCCTCATCTATAATATTAAAATCAGTTAGGAATGAGCTAATTAATTAATTTAAAGATAAAAGTCGGAGGTGGCACCTTCTTAACATTAGCTAATTTCCATTGGCGCATATGTAAATAAATCTAGCCTTGTGAACAAATTAAACGTTTTGCTTTGCAGTAAACTCAACACACGCGAATGTTCGTATTCTTAATTATGGATTGTATTTGAGTAGGGACTTAATCTTTTCGTGCAACATTCCAAGCCTGTTTGCTGTTTCTTTTTGTAAAGAGGACTTTCGTGAGGGTTTATTTTGACTTCAGTTTAGGGCATGAATATTTATTTTTATTATTTTATTAGATCTGGGGACTAGCCGATTTTCAACCCTCCGAAGTAGGCTAGGGATCTGCAAGTTCATGAATACATTTCTTATGAATTTAACCGAAGTCTGGACTTCTAATTGCTAGCTTTAGTTTTTTGGTGGGAGGGGGGGGGGGGGTCCTTGAGCTTGTCTATGAGCTACCCCTCATTGACACCCAATACTACCTGAGCATTCGGTATCGTGCCTGAGCTGGCTTGAGGAAACACCCGATCTTCTCAGCTTATGTGTCAGGAGGATGGGGGCGTCTGGAATTTCACTTGTGGTTAGTGGCATCCCGACGACCTTGTCTGGCGGGCACAATACATGGATTTGTTAGTTACGGATTAAATCATTTTTAGATCGTAGGCATTCACGGCCGGTGTCTAGTTTATCGCCTAGGCTTACATGTTGGAGCCGCGTCGTTTCCCGACGTTTTGTTTGTCATTGCAGCAGCCTTAATCATGGGTGGGTACGAGTTGGTGTCCGTACTTAAACTGACGGTTATTGCCAGCCAGACGTGACTGATTGCACTGCATTGTCGTCACGCTTCTCCCTGATTGGTCCGCGTCCCCACCAGTCGCGTTTTAAGACAACTTTCCAAGTGTTGCTAAGATTGAATCCATCCTCACGATTAAAATTATTGGGATGCTTCACGACCTTCATTGCCTCTCTAATTAACCTGTTTTGATATCCAGGCATTTTAGCAACGGTTTTGGCCTTATCAAATTCTATGGCGTGTCTCGTGACGTCGCATGTTCAGCTATTGCAGATCTGTAGTTCATCTGTTTTGTGTCTCGAATGTGCTCTGATATCCTAATGGAAGCGCATCATTTTGTTTGCCCTATGTATACCTGTCCACAGGAGCAAGGCACTTTGTAAACTCCTGCGTCCTGGTTTGGCTGCTTTATCTCGGTTGATTTGCGCGCCACTTGCGTCAGCTTGTTTATTAGATGCATAACCGTTGTCACATTGTGTTTCCTTAGCAACCTGGCGATTCGATAAGTCAACCCCTGTACATACGGCAGAAAGGCTTTATGTTGGGGCCTATCTTCGTTCTTTTCATCAGTTCTACGGCTTTGTTCTACATTCCGTATGGCCCTATTTATCCGTCCTTTGCTGAAGCAATTAGCCAGGAGTTTGTTCCAAACTCATTTTTTCTCTTCATTTACGCTGTCCTTATCGCAAATGTGGTTGGCACTGGTGAGGAGTTTCCTCGCTACCATTTCCTTCTACGACGGAGGGTGTCTTGAGTTTGCATGTATATACCGATCTGTATCAGTATCTTTCCTATAGACCCTGTGTCCGAGCGTGTTATTTGTTCGTTTATAGAGCAGAACTTCTAAGAAGGCCAGCTAATTATTTTCTTCTACTTCCATTGTGAACTTGATGCTCAAGTGTCTGGAGCACATGAAGTCTAGAAAATCCTGGATTGTGTTGCGTCCATGTTCCCATGTCTAAAAACGTCGTCTACGTATCTGAACAAACACTTAGGCTTCAATGGGCTCTCCTTTATCGCTTCTTCTTCGAAGTTTGCTATGAACACGCTGGCCAATAGTGGCTGCTCCCTCCGTTTGTTGAAACATCTGCCCATTGAATACTGCAGGTATGTAATAACAGAACATGCTGACGTCACGAGACACGCCATAGAATTTGATAAGTCTGAAACTGTTGCTAAAATTCCTGGATATCAAAACAGGTTAATTAGAGAGGCAATAGAGGTCGTGAAGCATCCAAATCATTTCAATCGCGAAAATGGATTCAGACTTAGCAACACTTGGAAAGTTGTCTAAGCGCGCGACCGGCAGGGGCGCGGACCAATCAGGAAGCAGCGTGACGACAATGCAGTGCAAGCGGACAAGTCCGGCTGGCAATAACCATCAGTTTGAGTGCGGACACCAACTCGTACCCACCCACAGATTACCTCACTACAGATGGCCGACAGCCATGCTAATTCTTGGTACCTAAGACTTCAGCGCTGTCTGGTGAATGGCCGACGTACTATCAGCATGTCGAGCCGTAGCACCACCTTTGAGCAGACCTTGTAAACACCACCCCTCCCACGCCCTTCCCTCTATCCCGCCCCTTCCCCTCGTTCCGCTAATTATTCTCGTTCTAAATGCCCTGTCCACTTCAAAGTTCCGAAAGTCACATCTTCCTAATAGAATATAGCACGTTTTTAAGTATGGAGATAATATTATGATCCACAACAAATAAATCAAATTCAAAATACCAATAACAGAAAATTTAAGTAAAATAATACCAAAGTGGGATATTGTGAATTCTCGAACTCTGAAATGAACAATCACAGCATTTAGGAGATAACCAATCACCTCATCAATAATTTACATATTTAATTTACTTTCAGTTGCAATTGGAGCATATTGCATTGGTGACACGAATTAGGGTGCTAGAAGGCCTACAGCATATTATTACCCAGCATTAAAAAATGGTTCCTTCCAACAAACCACAGTAGGCCCAATTATAACCAATTACTTCCTAGAATAAACTACAAAGGAAAAGTACTGGGAAGGGAGGATATTCATATCACAAAATACTTGATGCTGTTAGCAATACCAGTAAAATTTTAAGAGAGAATGCTAAGAAAACAGGTGGTGTAACCGGATCCTCATTACACTAAAATTGATAGTGTAATTAGTGCCAAATTCATTAGGAGGCTGAAATTACAGAAAATACTTGGATTTCTCAAAATTTCTATAGTTCATTTCCTATCCCCTTTAAAATATATCCAGTTCACCGATTTTGAAAGGTGAAATACAGTAAGTATAGCAAAGAATATCATTGCACAATAATACAGTAATTTCTATAACTTGCGGCAAAGGGAAAAGGAGAAATAGGACTTTCATTGAAAAACTACAGTATAAAAACAATCAATGCTGCTAAAAATCATCATGTTTTATTTAAAAAGTTGTCGTCGAAGAAAAAATAACAGAGGGAGCCAAGATCACACTTTGCAAAAACACAGTAATCAAATCTGGGCCTCCTAAAAGTACGTGTTGAGGCATGTTCATTTCTTCTTTCTTGCCAAGGCATAACAGTAGGCTATAGCACATGATAATGGACCTCTTCACTCCTTGATGCCATGCCTGACTGATGAACAGCAAATTCCTACAACACATGCAAGTTTGTATGTAAATTTAATGAAATGTGTAATGCTTCAAATGGAGAACTTGAATTTGCTGATATGTGTATGCTTGCACCTATTATAACTACATTCTAAAAGAATATCTTATTGTAGAATCATTGTTACATTATGCGATTAAGGTGTTTGAAGCCATTTTTCAGTGTTGCCTTAGTAAACAAAAGTTTGGAGCTTTTCAGTCAGTCAACGCGATTGTACCCAAATGAGATGGGTTATTCCCTCCTGAAAACAATTACATGATATTAATTAATACACTTGGATGACCAGATTCGATTGTCAAGCGAGCATCATCAGATCCATTGCACTTAGGCTATAAAACCTATGTCCCAATCCCCTTAATAAAACAAAATAAACAAAAATGTTACTTTTATCTCCAAATAAAAGCATAAAGGAGAGGTAATTTCAAAATATCCGACTGGAAGGTGGGATAATCCAGAACATCCTTAGTCCCCCACCAGGAACACCAGTGGTACCTTGTTAATACTCTGATTTTCTACATTGTGCCAAGATTCCGAGCATCAATCAACAGCGCCCCAAACCATACAAGAACCAAGTCCCTCATAATAAGAAAATCCTTTTCAGCGCTGACACTACTCGCTCACTAATCATTGTGGCACTCATAAACGGAGCACGTTGTCTTTACTGTCTGACTAATCAAGCGTGGCCCTCATATAAGAAACATCTTGTCCAACCCTTTCTCTACTCTCTCACTGATCAAGTATAGCCCTCACCTAAGGAACACCTTGTTCAGCCCTGTCTCAACTCCCTGACTAATCAAGGATGGCCGTTACATTATGGAAACCTTGTCTCAACTCCCTCACTAATCATACGTGGCGCTCATATAAGGAACACTTTGTACAGCCCTGTGCCAACTCCCTCACTAATCATGCGTGTCCCTCATATAAGGAACACCTTGTGCATCCATGTCGCTCACTAATCAAGCGTGTCCTACACCAAGCAAGATCCCGGATTGTTTTTATCGTGCCTCTCTTGGCATGACCACACGTGCTCGCCTTTCTGGCATACCACAGATTATTATAGACCTATCGTTCCGTTACCGTGTAGGTTCATTCAATTTAAGTTATATGGTACGGTACGGTATTTAGATAATTCGCATTATCCAAGCGGCAGCTGCAGTAATGAGTGGTGTCATGTAGGATATTGCAAATGTAATCGTGGACATCAGTCACAGTCACATTAATTTCATGCCACAGACACAAGGGGTAATAAATATTTTATGAACTCTGTGCATTGAAGTAAGTTAATCGAGTGGGCTTGGAACCAAACATAAAGGTTATTTATTGCTTATCGCTCACATGGTTATTTGCAGCTGCATTCGGAGCAATTTCAATGCGGTAATGGCAAATTGAATCCAAATTAGACATGAAATGATGTTTGTATTCTTTTAGTGCATTTGAACTCATTCCCTTCCAAGTCATTCGGTGTTCGTTCTCGTCAAATTGTTGGCTGCAAAACATAGCTACATAGTCCATGAAACAGTGGAAGGAAGTGGGTCTTGTCGTATTGAAATGAGATGGACTTGTTCTAGGGAATCCCACGAGTGTTCATTTCTGTTGTAGTCTAAGTAGACAGCCGTAGCCGTGCGCGTTAAATCGGGACGGGGAGTTACAGAAAGTCCATAGATCGTAGGTTCAATTCGCGGCGCTGACAACGAGTATTCTGTCCTGTTTTTCCCCGGGGTTTTACATATTCCCACCAATCGAATGCCGGGATAGTACCTTACTTCAAGTCCCAGGGCACTTCCCCATCTCTATCCCTACTAGAGTTACACACACTAATACAGTCTTCACAGGAATACAGGTTATCAGACAATTTCAGCACACACCCAACTACACGGGGCTGATGACCAATATGTCCCAAGCCCTTCAAATCAATTAAACAACAACACGTAACTAATTGGAACATTAAAAATGTTATTAATGCAGCCGATGACCATGTATTTTCTTTTCCGAATGGGTCAGGGAAGAGATTTTAGAAGGAAATTGGATTTGAAATTATAGTCTGTACTAAAAACTAAATGTAATTGAAGTCTGAAATAGAAACAAAATGAAATTAATGTCTAGAAGAAGAGGAGGGCGCTGGAATTCACCCACCTCCATTAAATGGAATGGAATTTCCTAAATCAAATTCAGATTTTCTAACATCTGAATCAGTCATTATCGTGTTGGAAGCCGTATTTCAGTGTTGCTTTAGTAAACTAAATTTGAATGCTTTTTATTGGTCAACAGGTTTGTACCCAATTGTATTGGATAATATTCACTACACCTGAAAATAATTTACACTAATAAACAAGTAGTTCCGTGAAAACCTAAAACCTATTTTCATATATCCTACATATGTTAATTGCCTCTATCAACATACAAAATTTTAGTTTGATTGCCGTAATTCCCGTAGAGTATCGTCGGTACGCATTACAAAATTATATTTGCTTAGGTGAACAAGAAACAAAATATTAACCCATTCTGTGAGTTAATCCCCGTCCAACAAAGATTTAATTACAGAAGATTTCCTATATTTGAAGAGAAGCCTTCAATTTTGTAAGCATATAGTTCAACTTTTGCCGATTCTTGAAGCATCGTACAGCTGATGCCATTTTAGCCTACCTTCAAATATACGAAATAAGCCTTTATAATCAATCGGGGAAATGTATGTGTGTCCGTCTATCCGGTGAGTGCTTATCCCCTCACCTTCAAGTCCTAAACACCTGAACTGAATTGAAACTTGCTCCTTCCGTGCACATTAACATAGCACATAATGAAAACAAAATTATGGCCATTTTAATTTGTATTACATAAAAGTATCAGGTTATTAAGATAACTATAGTTGTTATGGATCCAAATAGATTTCATTTTTGAAATCGTATCTTTATGTATAATTGTAGTCCATTGATTTTATTCTTTTCTATTAATTGCACATGTCAGCTACTGTCAAAACCAATAATCACATCAGTAGTGTGTTTTGATCGGTTCTGGCCCCTCCACCTCCACACCCTCCACACAAGATGGCGGTGGTGCGATATCTCTCGAACTTATGGTCGTATTTTGACAAATGAGGTGTCATTGAACTCGGGCTGACACCCCCTTTCCAATGGACAACATATTTCAACCCCAAAAATAAAACCTACCCCTACTAGAGGGTGAAATTGAATTTTTTAGAGAATCTCTCTTTCCAATTGCAACATGTGAGAGTTTGAATGCCGATATGGAATGTAACGTTGTTCTGCAAACCAATAATCAAAGAGGGGCATGTTAGGCCTTGAGGTGAGAGCCCCTGTTATTGTTGACGAGCCCCCTGCTGTCGGGCCCGTGTTGATGGGTTATTGTGGACGAGTCCTTGTGGACAAGTCCTTGTTGACAGGTCCTTGTGGACAAGTCCTTGTGGACAGGTCCTTGTGGACGGGTCCTTGTTGATAGGTCATTGTGGATGAGTCCTTGTGGACAAGTCCTTGTGGACGAGTCCTTATCCCTTTGGACTGATCCCTTTGGACGGGTCCCTTTGGCCTGGTTCCTACGGACTAGCCCATGGTCCCTAATGCTATGATGAAATTAAACGTTGTTCTACACGAAACGCATGTGAAGAGCCGATTGCTACTATGAATTAACATGTTTGTTTTTTGTTTTTACGCATGCGCACTTGTTTTTTTTTGTAAGGGGGCGGGCTTTTTGAATAATGATTTATAGATGAGTTATTTTTAAAAAAATTACCAAAAGATCCAAAACTAATATCTCATGAATCAATAAGGCTAGGGACCTGTATGAGAGGTCGTTGGACTTGAGGTGACATTTTGTTTTTGAATATATTATTTATTTATGTCAAAAGGACCTAACTGCACTTTTGTTAATATCTCGCTAACTAATAATCAGAGAGGGTCAAGTGTGGTGTCATAGGACTCAGGACGGTCAACCCTTTTCCATGACCAACAAATTTAACCAAAAGATCTACGGTCATTAGATTTTTAATATCTCATGAATCAATAAGGCTAGGGACCTGTATGATAGGTCGTTGGACTTGAGGTGACATTCTGTTTTTGAATATATTATTTATTTATGTCAAAAGGGTCTAACTACACTTTTGTTGATATGTCGCTAACTAATAATCAGAGAGGGTCAAGTGAGGTGTCATAGGACTCAGGATGGTCAACCCTTTTCCATGATCAACGAATTTACCCAAAAGATTCAAAACAGCAAGGTCATTGACCTATGATTTTATAAACTAATAATCAGAGAGGCTCAAGTGAGGTGTCATGGGACTCAGGATGGTCAACCCTTTTCCATGACCAACGAATTTACCCAAAAGATTCAAAAAACAGCAAGGTCATTGACCTAATATTTTATAAACTAATAATCGAATATCTACATGTGAGGTGTTATAGGACTTAGAATGGTCAACCCTTTCCCATGGCCAATGAATTTACCCAAAATACCCAATACATCAAGGTCATCGACCTGAGATTTTATAAACTAATAATCGGATACGAACATGTGAGATGTTTACCATGTGTGTGATGAAACATAGCTAGGTAGAGAAAGAATTAGTGAAGGCTACATGTATGGTGATTGACAAGTCTTTTACCATTGAAACTTGTTTTTCCGATCAAACTGCAGTATAGAGAGAGTATAGGTTGTAGGTATGGGTTAATAAATGACGAACGGTGTACACACAAACTCTGATTTATCGATTCAAGAATTAAGAGTAGACTATATTTAATTGATTGGTTAAAGAGGATAGCTAAAACACAAAAATGCTCAGTGGTTACCGGGGCAAGATTGTCGCTACACACACAACAAGCTTTAAATACTTGAGGCTAATAATCTATACACACACACTCGCTTGTTCTAAACTAAACTGTGTTGCTGTCAGTGCTCAGACAGTAGGCTGATGACAAAAAATGCATTGCTAACAGAAATATAATCATTTCCGGTTGTATAATGTTACCAGCTATCCATTTTGTGTTGCAGTGTTAAGCACTTTTAGCTCTTGTACTGGTGGTCTTAACTCACTTTCCAGGTCTGATGCCTAGAACGAGTCAAACTAAGAAACAAGGGCAAGGTGGTGTAGTGGTTAAGCTGTTAGCCTTTTCACCAGGGTTCGATTTCAGGTTAATATGCATGTCATAAACATATTAAACAAAACAAAACAGAGATAACGTTCTAAACTGATTACATTTGTGTCTTTCCAAATTATTACTTGGATTACAAATACAAAGGTGAACTGGGTTTGATATACATTAATGCTGTCTATCACACACTAGACTGTAAGAAAGCCAAAAGAGCAAAAGCGTAGGTAGAGCAGTGGTAAAATTGCTATATGTAGAGAACTACCTAGCGGTTTTATGAACTGGCAAAAGCTAAATATCGCATAAACAGTGTAGGATACAATCCAGCAATCAAATTTCTATCTTGTGGAACAGAAAAAATGCACTTTTACCTTGATGGATAGCAAATGAGTGCAGATGAATGACCTATGCATTAGCCTACCATAGGGTTATAACCACGAGGTGGAGGTGTGACTTCTATATTTTATTGTTTAGAGACATGGCTTTTTTGTAACCAGTAGATTTAGTATTTTGTAAATATTCATTTTTGTAATTGTAAAAATTGTGGAAACATTTTTTTGTAATAGTAAATGTTAAATGTATAACTAAAAGTTATTTGGGATAAGTGTGCATGTCAAGGATAAATAGCGTGCTTGTATTTGTTTTTCAAAGACAGGTATGGTTGTGTGAATGTATGACTATAGATAGAATGATAGAGAGAGAGAGAGAGAGAAAGTGTGTGTGTGTGTGTGTGTGTGTGTGGGTAGCATTGATTGTTCAACCAAAATAAACACGGCAAGGTAGGATGGTGGGGTAATTAATGTATATAGCAAATGGTAAATAGTATACTGTAGTTTTTTTTAACACTTGTGGTTCTTTTAAATGCAGCGGTAGATAGGTGTTATTTTGTAAAACAGTCTTACCTACAGTAGTAGTATTAGTTGTAGTAGTAGTAGTAGTCCTATACGTTTTTGGAAACGAACAGAAAGAGAATGCACTATTGCCATGGCAAAGCACTTCCATTAAAATAATTTCAAGAAAATTTTAATCAGCAAATGTGTGTTTTACAAAACTAAACTTTCAGCATGGACTAAATCATAAACGTGTCGTCTGTGATATGGAAAAAATAGGAAATCCATGTTTCCATATCAACACAATTTAAAAACTTAAAACTGACCTTTAAAAAATGTAAATGGGAAATTGACAAATGTGTAAACAACAACAAAATGGAAAATTCTTGTTTCCGTATCATGAAATCCAAAAACTTTAAACTGACATTTTCAAATCGTGTACATGGAAAATTGACAAATGGCAATGTGTGAAATGTGAAAATGAAAAACAAATGAACAAATGGCTATCATTATTTAAAAAAATAAAAAAACGTCGTGTTCTATCGTTAAAGTGTGAATCAAACCACATCTACTTATTTGAATCACCCGAGACTGAGTAGACCTGTTTTAGTTCTAATATACTTTTAAAATTTTATGTTAAAGCTCGAATTGAACTCAAGAGCATTAGAGTGCCAGCTAACTATTATAACCGTTACGTCACAAAGACAACTTTACACTACTCTTAATGAACCATAATAATAAAAAGAATAATAAATATTGATTTTTTTTTAAGAATGAACATGGTGACACTGTTTCTGTTGCACTGTCTGCTAGCTACTAGCCACCAGCTGGGGTCTTAGAAAACGATACAGTTGACATTTTGCAATGAGATGTGACATGTTTCAAAGTATAGTATTATGGGTTGCTGTTGAGTAAAAACTAATCCTGTACAAGGAAGCAAGGGTTCGAACCCCTTACCTAACATTACTATTGCCTGAACATTTTTGTGTTTTAGCTATCCTCTTTAACCAATCAATTAAATATAGTCTACTCTTAATTCTTGAATCGATAAATCAGAGTTTGTGTGTACACCGTTCGTCATTTATTAACCCATACCTACAACCTATACTCTCTCTATACTGCAGTTTGATCGGAAAAACAAGTTTCAATGGTAAAAGACTTGTCAATCACCATACATGTAGCCTACACTAATTCTTTCTCTACCTAGCTATGTTTCATCACACACATGGTAAACATCTCACATGTTCGTATCCGATTATTAGTTTATAAAATCTCAGGTCGATGACCCTGATGTATTGGGTATTTTGGGTAAATTCATTGGCCATGGGAAAGGGTTGACCATTCTAAGTCCTATAACACCTCACATGTAGATATTCGATTATTAGTTTATAAAATATTAGGTCAATGACCTTGCTGTTTTTTGAATATTTTGGGGAAATTCGTTGGTCATGGAAAAGGGTTGACCATCCTGAGTCCCATGACACCTCACTTGAGCCTCTCTGATTATTAGTTTATATAATCATAGGTCAATGACATTGCTGTTTTGAATCTTTTGGGTAAATTCGTTGATCATGGTAAAGGGTTGACCATCCTGAGTCCTATGACACCTCACTTGACCCTCTCTGATTATTAGTTAGCGACATATCAACAAAAGTGTAGTTAGACCCTTTTGACATAAATAAATAATATATTCAAAAACAGAATGTCACCTCAAGTCCAACGACCTCTCATACAGGTCCCTAGCCTTATTGATTCATGAGATATTAAAAATCTAACGACCTTAGATCTTTTGGTTAAATTCGTTGGTCATGGAAAATTGTTGACCGTCCTGAGTCCTATGACACCACACTTGACCCTCTCTGATTATTAGTTAGCGAGATATTAACAAAAGTGCAGTTAGGTCCTTTTGACATAAATAAATAATATATTCAAAAACAAAATGTCACCTCAAGTCCAACGACCTCTCATACAGGTCCCTAGCCTTATTGATTCATGAGATATTAGTTTTGGATCTTTTGGTAATTTTTTTAAAAATAACTCATCTATAAATCATTATTCAAAAAGCCCGCCCGCTTACAAAAAATTCATAGTAGCAATCGGCTCTTCACATGCGTTTCATGTAGAACAACGTTTAATTTCATCATAGCATTAGGGACCATGGGCTAGTCCGTAGGAACCAGGCCAAAGGGACCCGTCCAAAGGGATCAGTCCAAAGGGATAAGGACTCGTCCACAAGGACTTGTCCACAAGGACTCATCCACAATGACCTATCAACAAGGACCCATCCACAAGGACCTGTCCACAAGGACTTGTCCACAAGGACCTGTCAACAAGGACTTGTCCACAATAACCCATCAACACGGGCCCGACAGCAGGGGGCTCGTCAACAATAACAGGGGCTCTCACCTCAAGGCCTAACATGCCCCTCTTTGATTATTGGTTTGCAGAACAACGTTACATTCCATATCGGCATTCAAACTCTCACATGTTGCAATTGGAAAGAGAGATTCTCTAAAAAATTCAATTTCACCCTCTAGTAGGGGTAGGTTTTATTTTTGGGGTTGAAATATGTTGTCCATTGGAAAGGGGGTGTCAGCCCGAGTTCAATGACACCTCATTTGTCAAAATACGACCATAAGTTCGAGAGATATCGCACCACCGCCATCTTGTGTGGAGGGTGTGGAGGTGGAGGGGCCAGAACCGATCAAAACACACTACTCACATCTTTTTCAATTCAAAACTCAAGTACCGTTTACAAGGGAGAGTCGGATGTCGAAGCTAAAGATTTCCTGGCTGGCTAATTTCAGTATGGCAGCCGTGCGCAATTTTCATGTACGGTAATATAATCAATAACTTGCGTATCAATAAGTCACTGATCCCTAAAATCGGCATCCGGGAAGCTTCATATGATGAACACAAGTTGCCCGAATAATGACGTCAACATTTAACATATAACGCGCAGCCACCATCTTGAATATATACAATATTCAAATCG
The DNA here is from genome assembly GCA_946902985.2 of Meconema thalassinum. NCBI lineage: Eukaryota > Metazoa > Arthropoda > Insecta > Orthoptera > Tettigoniidae > Meconema > Meconema thalassinum. The sequence continues at coordinate 733,687,303 of OX336389.2, read as the reverse complement.
CTTATTGATCAGTCATCACATGAATGTAGAATTTCAAAATTTTGCAACAAAGGTTATACTGTATAGAAAATTCACTCCGCTAAATGAGAAAGAGCATAGTATTCATACATTCAATGGTGACCCGAATGGGCCTATACCCAAGAATAGCCTACTTCTATTTTGTAGGCATCATAATAGCTGTTGGGTTGTGTAATCACTCCTTCGAAGTAGAACTATCTGAAATTTACAAACATAGGAACTCTTTATCAGACAACTTAGTCGAGAAAATTAATTTACAAAATAACAACAGAAATACAAGGTATCCAGTGACCTTTGGTCAGAGCTTGTAGCTATAAATGGATGGTAATAGTTCGCAAAAGAATAAACGTATTAATACGGATTGGCGCAGTAGAAGCAAATTAATATTTTTCAGGTGCGCCAGACCATTACCATTCCTATAGTAGGAGGATTTGCGCAAGCCCATCTTGGAGTGTAGGGTACTTTGAATCATTAGGTTAGACTACACTCTAACAGAAACATCCGATGTAAGGCTAGTCGATGTCTTGTGTAATCTAATAGGCAATGGCTAGGCTCAGTTAAACTTGATACCATTTTGGTTAGAGAAAGTAGCAGTTAAGGTTGCATGTCACATGTGCACTCTGCAAACCTGAATTAATAATAATAATTGAATACCCATGTAGCAACAAATGACTACTGTAGATGTATGGACCTATGCCCCTAATGGAAGCAACAAGGTCATATAATATATTGCAGGACAACACACGAGTGGTAATGCGCCCTTGGTTTGTAAAAGTAAGTTCCAAATATTTTCTGCTGATGGTGTCCGAACCACTGCCCATTACATTGTAGTTGAATGAATTTCGAGCTTGTTAGCTTGGAACGATATCCTGGAACCCACAGCTAGCACCTCGTTGTGCCTGTCTTACGGCGACCTCTCTTGGCTGTTGCAGACCACTAATGTTGTTGTTTCATTCGAGGAGATTGGACATCGTGGTCATTTAGCCCCGTGTAGTTGGGTGTATATGGTATTTGTATGACAACCTGTGTCATTGTGGTATCTGTAGTAGTCTAGTAGTTTACAGTTTACCGTTAGTTTATTTATGTCCAATTAATTTTTTTGGTCCTACCAAGCTTACGCTTGTCGGTAGGTGCCAATTATAGTTATAATATATATGTTAACAAACACAATTAAATGTACACAATAATACAGTCCAATCTGTCACCTTCCAATTCTGTTATATAGTGCCCCTAATAATAATTCATAAAAGTATTCAATCAGCTCATAACAATTAATGTTGGTTAAAATTATTATAATATGTTAATATTAATATAATTAAGAAATTGTAGTAAATTATAATATTTTTACCCACTTTAAAACAAGTCATGTCGTTACTATTTTAAAAACTTAACTTAAAACTTAAAATACAAATGTTACCATAATGCTCATAATCTAATACATGTACATATAAAATCAGTTGTCCACTCAGTTCTAAGGAGTTATTTAGTATCCATTTTTTTATATCTTCTTTTTTTGATTTTTCCGTACTCTCAAAGACCAGCAGTGAATGTGGTAGCTTGTTAAATAGAAAGGTACCATGTAAGCTAATGGTCTTTTGCCAAATTCATTATTTGTTTTTGGAATTACAAAATGTGAATTCTTAAATCTTGTATCCCTTTGATGTTTTAAATGATCTTTGAAAGTACTATTTAACAAATGTTCTATAATTATCATAAAATATATTACGCCCCTACCAGGCATTATCTGACAATTGGAGAACAATATCACTGGTGAGTATAATCCATGCCTATCACCATGCCTTAAAAATAATTTTAGGAAACGTGTCTGAATGCTGGTAATTCTATTAATATAAGTATATGAAGCAAGTCCACAAGCCTTTATTCCATATCGAATTATACTTTCCACTAATCCATAGCATGTCATTCTTAGCACTGAGGTAGGCATATTTTGCCTCAGATGGAAAAATTTACTAAAAATTATTCTTAGTTTGGAAGTAACATGATTAATATGCTTGTCCCACCTGAGATTACAATCGATATACACACCTAAGTATTTTTGAACAGTTACATTTTTTACTGTTGTAAAGTTTCTACAGTTATTGTTGCTACTTGCCATGCAATCTCAGTCATGTAATTTTAGATGTACCTTTTGTAATAAAAACATTGGAGACCGAATGTGCATTGTTCTTGTTTTAGCACTGTTAATTATTAAGCCATGATCATGTGCCCATCTCTGTAGCACATTGAAGTCTGCTTGCAAGAAAATTTCTGCCTTGTTAAACTCCTTATGAACTGAAACCAATATCGTATTATCAGCTTATTGTAGTATTTGTGTGTTCTTCATATGCTGAGCAAGATTATTTACATACTGTATATCAGCAAAGGTCCCAGGTTACTACCATGTGGAATACCCATTCTTATTCTGTTCTCTTCACTATATGTTTCACCAATTTTCACCAGAAAGTGCCTTTCCTCTGGATAATTTTCCATTAGTTCAAGTACTGGGCCTCGTGTACCAATTTTTCTTAGTTTTTCTATAAGAATCTCATGGCGAAGGGTGTCGAAAGCATTACTGAAGTCAATGAAGACTACCAAAACTTGTTTCCCTTGATCAAGTTTCTTATTTACTAGTTCAGTAAATTTTCCAAATAATGTCCCGGTTCCCATACTATTCCTGTGTGCAAATTGTTCATCTGATAGTAACTTATTTTCCTCCAAGAACCCCATAATTTTATCTGTTAAAAATGTTTATATCATCTTGCACACTGCAGAGATAATGGAAATGTAGTTATTTACATCTGTGCCCATCCATCCCTTTAAAACTAGTCTGACTACTGATGTTTTTAGAATATCAGGGAAGGAATATTCTGAAATTATCAAATTTATTACTTTGGCAATGATTTTATGCACCTTTTACACTCCCATTTTAAATGTTTCATTTGTATCCTGTCCAACCCAGCAGACTTATTTATTCTCAATTTTTCTATAATTTGTATAATATCGCCATCTGTAGGCCTTGTGAGCCACATACTTCTATCATTAAACTGATCAACATACCCGCCTAAAGTCTTGTCACAGTTGTGTGCTATACTCTCGGTTCCTTGCTTAAAGTGTGATGCAAATTTTTCAGATATAGACTGTCTCTCACTTCCACTGAAGTGCTTCATAATTACTTCATCCACCCCAACCCTGTGATGTCCTTTAATTAAATAATATACTTCTTGCCCAATTTTCCTAGCGTCCTTTAAACGTTTGAAACCTATTCATGTAGTAGATTTCTTTTTCTTTCCGCATGTGTTTTGTTAGTTTGTTTCTATATTCTTTGTAATGTTCATTACATTTACCATTGCTAAAATTACTTCTCCATTTTTTAAAATACTAGTAGTGAGTTTTGGCCGGTTCTAATGCCTCCTCCTCCTCACCCTCCTCACGAGATGGTGAAACGTGATATCTTGTGAACCAATATGGCTAGAGACTTGTACTAGTTGTCAGATTACTCGGGTGGTCACCCCCTTTCCCACGGACAACTTATTTCCACCCCAAAATAAAACCTACCCCTACTAGGGGGTGAAATAATAATTGTTTATTAAACATTGCTTTGCACGTATTACATGCATGCGACTCGATACTCATGTGAATTAAACGTTGTTCTACATGAAAAACAAGTGCATGGTTGGAAGCCAATATGCATTAACATGCTTGTTTTTTGCTTTTACGCATGCGCACTCATAGCTTTTTGTAAGAGGGCGGGCTTTTTAAATATGGCGGTTGTAGTGTAACCTAATCTAACCCAACCCACGAGGGGTGATCAAAAAGTTTTCAAAGCGGCGCTTGTCGATAGGCAAAGCAACAATCAAAGAGGGTGGACGGGTCCCTGTGGACGGGCCCATGCATTTATCCAAATTTTGTCAAACTGGACCCGTCAAAAATGACTCCCTTCATAAAGGACCCGTCCAAAGGGGCTAGTCAACAGGGGCTAGTCGGCAGGGACCAGTCCAAAGGGACAAATCAACAGGGATCAATCAAAAGGGGTTATCACCTCAAGGTCTACCAATCACGGCTACTATCAATCGCGTCTACTATCAAATACGCCTACTATCAATCGCGCCTACTAATCGCGCCTACTATCTACTGCGCCTACTATCACTTGCGCCTACTACCAATCGCGCCTACTATCAATCGCACCTACTAATAGCGCCTACTATCAATTGCGCCTACTAATAGCGCCTACTATCAATCGCGCCTACTAATCGCGCCTATTATCTATTGCGCCTACTATCAATCGCGCCTACTATAAATCGCGCCTGCTAATCGCGCCTACTATCTATTGCGCCTACTATCACTTGCGCCTACTATCAATCGCGCCTACTATCAATTGCGCCTACTACCAATCGCGCCTACTAATAGCGCCAACTATTTATTGCGCCTACTACCAATCGCGCCTACTACCAATCGCGCCTACTATCAATCGCGCCTAATAATCGCGCCTTCTATCTATTGCGCCTACTATCACTTGCGCTTACTATCAATCGCGCCTACTATCAATTGCGCCTACTACCAATCGCGCCTGCTATCAATTGCGCCTACTAATAGCGCCTACTAATAGCGCCTACTATCAATTGCGCCTACTATGAAGCATGCCTACTATCAATCTCGCCTATTAATCGCGCCTACTCTCTGTTGCGCCTACCATCTATTGTGCCTACTATCACTTGCGCCTACTATCAATCGAGCCTACTACCAATCGCGCCTACTATTAATCGCGCCTACTAATAGCGCCTACTATCAATTGCACCTACTACCAATCGCGTCTACTATCAATTGCGCCTACTAATTACACCTACTATTAATTGCGCCTACTATAAATCGTGCCTACTATCAATTACGTCCACTAACAATCGCGCCTACTGTCAATCGCGCCTACTACCAATCGCGCCTACTATTAATTGAGCCTACTATTAAATGCGCCAACTACCAATTGCGCTTACTATCAATTACGTCTACTATGAATTGCGTTATGAATAGCGCCTGCTATCAATTATAGTTGGTAAAATCGCTTCTACTAAAAATCGCGCTCAGTATAAATCATAATCGGTATAAAACGCGTCCAGTATCAAACGCGTCTGCTAATCGTACCTACTATAAATTGAGCGTGCTATAAAACGAACCCAGTATACATTGCTCCTACTAATCATGGCTACTATGAATTACAGTCAATAAAAATCATAATCACTATAAATTGTGTTCAGTATAAATCTTGACATTGAGCAATGTGTGTGTAAATGACTTGTAGTCTAAAAATTGTTCATGTAAATATTATTCTGGTCAGTACTTTGAAAATTCCACCTTTAAAAAATATCAATCCACTTCATTTATTGTATTGTTATTATTACTAAAGTAACTTTACTAAAATTTAATTCATGTGAATTAGTTAATATGGATGTCTCAACTACCAGCCATGATAAGCCATGTGTCTACTATAAAGGATATACATATGTTGTAAAAACAACCAATAAAGATGGAACTGTTATTTGGCGATGCTCAAAACAACGATCTAAAAAGTGTCGAGGAATTATTTAAACAAAAGACCCCAACGTACTTACTTCAAACGAGCATCATTGTGAATCTCAAATTAATACACATTTAAATGGAGAAAATACTCTAACCAAGGTAAAAAAAAAAAGCAGGTCCAAGAAAAACATATTGCTGCTCAAGATAGTGCAGTGTTTATTCAATATCACTTATCATGTCCTCAAAAACTCATGTTAGGACAGTTGTCAACGCCTAGGAAACCCTTAACACTATCAAAAGCAACGCAGACTTTACAAGAGGTCCCTGTGGAAAAGGAACAAGAGGAATTGGATAGTTCTAGTGATGTTGAGGATGATGACGATGATAATGATGGTGACAATGACTATCATAATTTTGATGATAATATTCATAATGATGATGATGATGAAAAAGAAGAGGATGAGAGTTTTATGTCTATAAAACCATTGCGACTTCCCCAGTTTTTAAGAACAAGAGTACCTGGAGAAAGTTATTGACGTCCGAAACGGGGGAGGAGCTTACGGTCAGCTGTTTGCAATATGGCGGCGATATAGTGACGTGAAGTGATTGGGTGTGCGTTTGTTATGGCTTCTAATTTATGATGGCAAAATACTACATATTTCCTTTCATTGATATAAATATTTTTATAATCAATTTAAATGCAGTGCCTAATTAATACCAGTTAAAAATATTACCCACATGTAGATAGTTAATTTACTGTCTGCTGTTACATAGGCCTATATGAAGCCTGTACTTGGAAGCCTAGCGGTATCGATGTTTTTATTAATTTCACAATATATATATCTCACATAACACAAAGGACGACTCCCTGATAATAAATTGAATCAAGCAACCCTGAATTTGCATGAATGTTTTGGGTTCAAAGAAGCGTTACTTGGGATGCTCAAATCATACTTCAATATTGCAAATATTGACCTACATACTTGCTATTCAAAGGCAAGAATGTTAATGTATTAATCTCTTGCCGCAGGCAAGTTAAAATGGAGACATCCTCTTTATCAATATATTTAATTAAATATTTAAAATACAGATATTTAACAAAGCTGGAGTCCCCATTTGAACTTGTCATAAGCAAACGGAACAGATCAAAAACTACACTTTAAGCCAAACCAAATTCACTCCTCAGCTCGACATAAACCATAATACAAATTAAAACCTATACAAAACATACTCTCCTTACTGTTGTACAACTTTCAAACCAACTATTCGCACTCAAAACTGTAAAACCCTGAAATGGAAACTAATTAAAGTTAGAATAGCCTAGGCCGATCCGGTCTCCTGCTACATTACCGCATTTGTATACTTAACATTACTATAACTTCTAAATTACGACTAAGTGACCTATCTGCCTGAGTAGTATAGGTGTTACCGGCCTGCCTGGGATGATGGGTCACCAAACCGGTACTTAAAACTAAGATTTTACAGATTAATTAACTAAATTCAACAGTAAGGAGATTATAGCCAAAATCACAATTTAAGCCAAATCATACTTCAATGACCTACATACTTGCTGTTCAAAGGCAAGAATATAAATTGTCTGGCAAATTAAGGCTAGGAACAGCATTTTTCTTAAGTTTTCTAACCATTCGGCTATTGTCAATCGGAAGAACCCCTAAAATAAGTTTACGAAGAGCGGATTACATTCTTTGTACGGCACAGAAGTAATAGGCTATAAGTTTATCAGTATTTTTGATGTAGCTAAATCCATGTGAATAAAAATTAGAGACAATAACTATCAATAATCAACAGTACCGGTGGAAAGAAGTCGTCTTCACAAAAATGCAGACTGCACACAGTCATGTAACATGTAACACGTTTTCCAATTGACAGCGCCGAAGCCCATCTTTCGCTCTGAACTTTTTGCACAGGAAAGTAGTGAAGATATTTCGTAGCCGTTTTATACGATTTGCAACCGTATACAGAGCAGTACCTCCTCGAATTTGACAAATTTCTTTCTGTTTCCATCACGACGTCAATGCTTCACCATCTAAATAAATCTTACCAGTCACAATGTTACAGCTTCAACATTCTGCCGCGTGGCTGCGCCATCCAACTTTTCTGACGTCAATAGAAGGATCTACAACAAGCGTTGTGTTTTAAAAATCTATATCAAACAATGGTAAATAGAGAGAGAGTTGTATTCAGTGTGCATCTATTATAAAATAAATTTAATAAAAATATTTTATGGTTATTGTCTGCTTTTTCTTAATTACTATTACTACAACCTCCCACTATCAATGAAATTGTTAACCATCGACAGTATCTAGCTATGTTTAGAAAGAGAGAGTGGACTTAAACAATACACTCTATCTATGGTTTGTGTATTGAGTATCATAATAATACAGTATCGCTAAGCTATGTTAAAGCAATAGTTATGTCAGGTAAGGGGTTCAAATCCTTGCTTTCTTGTATTCAAATGTGAACATAAGTCAAACGCCTTAACCACTCGGCTAACCTGACAGTCAATAATGTAATTTGTTTTGTGCACTTGAGTGTTTACAATATTTTCCAGTGAACATTGACTCAAACACTTGCTCGTTTTTCAATGTAGATTTTTTTGTTTTTTCCATAACATTGTAGTTATGAGTCTTGAGAACTGGTTGTTTAATATAGGGTTAAAGGCATCTTAAAATAATTTTTGAAAAGCTCTCAGGTATCGTGTCATGGGTATTAGTATTGCATTACTGTTTGTCGACTAGCATTTGACAATACACAACATTATTTTGGTAAGCTCTACATGTTGTTGTTTGAGTCTTCAGCCATTTGATTGGTTTAATACAGCTCTATGACTCCATGTCCTAAGCTAATCGTTGCATCTCTATATAGCTGCCACACTCTACATCCAAGGCTATCTGTTTAACAAATTCTAACCTTGGTCTACCCTTTCTTCCATAACTAAGCTTGCTATTCCTGGGTGTCTTTAGTATGTGTCCTACCAACCTATCGCTTTACTTCATTAGTAGTCGCCAGAAACATCTCTCCTCTCCCACTTGTCTTAATACCTCTTTGTTTGTAACCCTATATACCCATCTAATCGTCATCATTCTCCTGTAACACCAAATTGCAAGCACTTCAATTCTCCACTTTTCTGCAACACCAATAGTCCAAGTTTCACTTTCATAGAGTGTCACGCTCCAGACAAAGGTCTTCAAAAATGACTTCCAAATCCCTAAATCTATATTCAATGTCAACAAATTCAGTAGAAATGCTTTCCTTGCCTGAGCTACATAAGAATCCTAATCGTCTCTTGTATAATGTCTTGTTTAGCAAACACAATCGGTCAGTAGGTCTATACATTTGTTGTATATTACCCAAAATAGCAAACAGTTTTTCTAAAACCCTACTCACTGGTCAATAACAAGCATAGTCGCCAAAGTGTTTTGTTGGTAGTTAACTCATATCTGGTTAGTCAATTCTTATTGCAAGGCCAGTCAACACCTAAAAATTCATCTTAACATATAGTCTAATCATCTTTCTATCTACATACCAGTGTCTAATGAATAGTCAATATTAGTTTGGTCTTCATGTAAAATCTAAAATCCAATATCAAATTTTTAAAATCTAAAACCAAAAAAATATAGTATAGAAAACATAATTCCAAGCAATAGAAATCCTTATGTTTTTCTTTAATAATTAGTTACCGAAAATTTAAAGTCATGGCATTATAGTGTGGTCTTTTTGTAAAATCTAAAATGTAAATTCTAAAATCCAAAGTCTAAAATCAAAAACAAATCAAAAATCTATCTTGCATTAACTATATATTGAACCCAGTCCCCCTTTGTATTTGTAATCCAAGTAATAATTTGAAAAAAAAATACAAGCTTAATCAGTCTTAAAACATTATCCCTGCTATTTTGTATGTTTTTGACAAGTGTATTAACCTAAAATCAAACCCTGGTCTACCTTCGTCAAAGGCTAACAGCTTAACCACTTCACCACCATAAACGTCTTTCTTAGTTTGGTTCGTTCTAAGCCTTGTATTGGTTCGGGTTGGTTTAGTGTAGTCAGCATCTTGTTTTCTTAGCTACTCTTAATTCTTGAAACGATAAATTGGATTTTGTTCACACCGTTTGTCATGTCCTGCCTGAAACCTATACTTCCTATGTACTGCGGTCAGGTTTAGAAACAAGTTTCAATGGTCAAAGACTTGTCAGTCACCATACGTGTAGCCTACAATAATTCTTTCTCTCCCTAGCTATGTTTCATCACTCACCATAAACATCTAACATTATGGGTTTGCAATATATTAAGAGAAACAAAATTACATGACCTTGTTGTTTTCAATATGTTTGGGAAAATTCATAAGCCATAAAAAGAAAGCGTCATGTCAAGATCTAGGACACCTTAAGTGTATAAATCCCATTTTTAGTTTATAAAATCTCAAATCAGTAACCTAGTCGTTTTGGGATATTTAAATAAATGCATCAAAGGAAAAATCATAAAAAATATTCTTAAAACAAGTGGTCGCATGACCCTCTTCAATCAATGCTTCACAAAATATCGATTCATCCATTGGACATGGCCACCGTGGTCGGCTACATGCTCGTTTAAACATATCCGGTACTGTCTCTCTCTACTAAAAACTATTTAAATACATTCAAAAGTTAAAAAATTCAAAATGTGTGGTTAGGCCCTTGGTCAAAATTTCAAAAAATAAATAATAAATTCAAGAAGGGATTGTCACCCTGAGTCTTATAACACCTCATGTGTTCAAATCTGATTATTGGTTCCCCCTTTTTCCTGTAAAATCTACGTTCATTGTTTTAGGGGTTAAATGACCGATCGTGGTAAAAGAGTTTTAATGACCAATTGTTTGAGCTATCACACCTAATTTTAGGGTTCTTAGTTTCCAAGACATCGATTTTTCAATTTTGGGGTAGTTTTCACCCCGTACTATTTTTCATCAAAAACAAAAGATCTTAGGTTCATTTATCATTTTTAGGTGTTTAACACATTTTTCCCTGTAAAATCACTATTCACTGTTTTAGGGGTGAAATGACCTATCGTGGTATAAGGGTTTGTCATGACCTATTTTTAAAGCTATCACACTTAATTTTAGGGTTCTTAGTTTCCATGAGATCGATTTTTAATTTTTCTTGGGGGGGGGGGTAGTTTTAACCCTCCTACTATTTTTTCATCAAAATCAAAAAATCTTAGGTGCATTTATCATTTTTAAGTGTTAAACACCTTTTTTCCTGTAACATTACTATTTACTATTTTAGGGGTGAAATTACCAATCGTGGTAAAAGCGTATCTCATGGCCTATTTTTAAATCTATCACACATAATTTTATGGTTCTTAGTTTCCAAGATATCGATTTTTCAATTGGGGGATGGGGGATAGTTTCACCTCCTAAAGGGGGACATCGCCCCAATTGCTAGGACCCTTCATACAAGTCACTACCATGATTGGTTCGCGAGATATTAACAAAAGTGTAGTTAGGCCCTTTGTCAAAATTTCAAAAATGCATTCTAAAAGGCGGCTTCATCCCAAGTCCTACAATACCTCATACAAGTTCCTAGCCTTATTGGTTCGTGAGATATTAACAAACAAAAAATAGTTAAACCCTTTGGCACAATTTGGATAAATTCATGGGCCAGTCAAAAGGGACCCGTCTGCAGGGAGCCGTCCACAGGGACCCGTCCACAGGGACCCGTCCACAGGGGCCCGTCAACAAGGACTCGTCAACAATGACCTGTCAACAGGGACTCGTCAACAAGGAACCGTCCACAAGGACTCGTCAACAGATCACCTCTCGTGGGTTGGGTTAGGTTAGGTTACACTACAGCCGCCATATTTAAAAAGCCCGCCGTCTTACAAAGAGCTATGAGTGCGCATGCGTAAAAACAAAAAACAAGCATGTTAATTCATACTGGCTTCCAACCGTACACTTGCTTTTCATGTAGAACAACATTTAATTCACATTAGTATCGAGTCACATGCATGTAGTACGTGCAAAGCAATGTTTACTAAACAATTACTATTTCACCCCCTAGTAGGGGTAGGTTTTATTTTGGGGTTGAAATAAGTTGTCAATAGGAAAGGGGGTGTCCGCCCGAGTAATTTGACAACTAGTACAAGCCTCTAGCCATATAGGTTCACAAGATATCACGTTTCACATCTCGTGAGGAGGGTGAGGAGGAGGAGGCATTAGAACCGGCCAAAACTCACTAGTAATATTATCTCCTTTCGCTATGCTGTCCAAAATATCTCTGTTCACCCAAGGTTTAATTCCAATGCTCTTACGCTCCAACTTTTTTAGTCACCTCTTTTTTACAAGTGGCTCTCTCACAAATCTCATTGTATTCTTGTTTTAGAGCATTATAACATGACTGCCTGTCATTTGACTTAAAGACTGCCTTAAAATCTGTTTCATTTATGTATTTCTGAACTAATTTGTCACTAATGAATGTTGAAATTTTGTTGCTATCCCTTCCTTGTTCTGACATGCTATCATGTTCTAATGATATTCCTATACCCACCATATAATGATCAGATATTTTTTCCTTTACCACAGCAGAAGTCCAGTTATTTTTCCTATTTTTCCTATTAGTAGGAGTAGTAGTAGTAGTAGTAGTAGTAGTAGTAGTAGTGGTAGTGTGTGAATTTCTAATTCACGTGAGGATTGGGAAGGAGGTGGCCGTGGCCTTAGGTTAGGAACTATCTCTGCATTTGCCTCGAGTAGAAGTGGGGAAAATACTGAAAACCACTTCCAGGATGGCTGAGGTGGGAATCGAACCCACCTCTTCTCAGTTTTGCCTCACGTGTCAGAGTGTATCTTGTTCCAGCCCTCAGACCAGAATTTCTTAGCAGATGAGTGAATCGAACCCGAGACCAGGGGTGACAGTCAAAAATGCTAGGCATTGTGCCACACGACGTGTACAGTGTTCTCAATAAGTATGATCATCTTTTAAAGTCATGTTGTCAATTGAAAGGTGCACTGCTGATATTCTAATCATTTCACGAGTGGACTTTGTGCTAATTATTGTCATCCAGCAATTGTGTTGTTGGTTTTAACCCCTTAGCAAAATCATGTGCGTAAAATCGTGTGACTGGGAGCTGCAGCATGTCCTGAGATAGATCAGAGGTTCGAATCTGGGCGCTGACAGTGGCTATCCTGAGTGTGGATTTTCCCCGGGTTTTTCCGAACTCTCTATAGGCAAATGCTGGAATAGTGTCGTATTTCAAATCCCACCATCCCTGTCCCTAATACAGCTACACACACTGCTACAGGATATCAGACAAGCTAAACACACGGATCTGATGACTAAGATGTCCCAAGGTCCTAAAATGAATTAATAATGACGACGACAACAACAACAACAATGACTGGTGAAATAAAATAAAATGTGTATCAAGATTGTTTTCCATCGCCGTGTGTGAGTGGTTGGAATCTGTCTGATAACCTGTGCCATTGTAATTGCTGTACTGGTGTGTGAAATTGTAACGAGGGCTAGGGTTTGGGCAGGAGGCGAATGTGGCCTTAATTTAGGTGGAACTGGATATGAAATGGCTTAGCCTTTATTTAGGCTGGGACTACCAAAACATTAAAAAATACGGTAAGCGATTGAAGTAACGCCATAAACACCGGAAGAAATGGCACCTGAGGACTCTTAGGAGAGATATCCGGTATGTCTAGCGAATACAAATGCTGGTGGAAGACTGCAAGACAATCACTGGGTGAGAGATTCTTCTCCTTCCTCTCCCTATTTTGCTAATGCAAGCGGAGTTTACCAATCTTCCACCCGCTAATGCCATCACAGCAAATTGAGAGAGAGCGTCTCTCAATTTTTAAAATATTTAGCCTATAGTTTTCTCTCTCGCTTTCCCTCTCGTCCACTTTTCGCACTGAAGGCTGCTCTGAATGCTCAGCCCAAAGAATGGGACACACACAGTAATGTCTATTAATGGTCCTGCCTGTGGTTTGAATACATCAGTAATTGCAAGCAAAAACTCTCGTAATATGCTTTGACTAGTGCCACCTTATGTAATTATATTAAATTAATTTAAGAGGGACGTGGTTGGTAGGATTTAATGAAGTCTTTGAGTATTCTAGAATGTTGACGCGAGTGGGACTGGGGGCTGATATACAGTATTTGGGAGGTGTAACAAAGCCGAGTCACTCGGAAGAAGAACTGGGAATGAAGTACTTGACATTCGCGATGCGGAGAGAGGACTGGGAAATTCTTCCTTTCAGATTACGACCATTATTTTCTGTACTTCACTCCAAGCCACGGGTAAATTAATCCCTTCGTGCAGTTCAGTCAAAAGAGAATACTTTCCCCGCTTTACCAGACACTTTATAAGGCAGCTCTGTGTTAAAACATTCATCAAGTTCCAGTTTCTTTGGACTAACCGCCCGCTGGCTTCTGCTGCTTTGACCAGTGCTTTCATATGCGTCGCAGGTTATTCCTTTGATCAAACAACTTGCCTCTAACAAACACATACACCCAGCAAAAGAACGAACACTTGACCTACATATGTATTGAATTAGCAGTGTAACCATCCTGTTTCAAGCCATGACAATTAGAACCTACATCAGCTCGTCAAAACCTAGCGTAAACTTCATTTTTATTATTGAGGAACGTGATTATTTGTAGAATGCGAGCCACCAAACTTACCGACCATGAGTTTTCCGAAAACCAAAGAAAATGATGAAAACTTTATTCCAAAGCGTTGCCCTCAATATTGTTACTTCGCCTTGGACAGGCCTGTCAAATTGTATTCACTCGCGCCCATGTGCACTAGAATAGCGCAGCAAGTTTATCTACAGCCTCGGAAATGACACTAATCTCTGCGCTTACCCTTGAACCTCCAGATCCCATGTTACTTGATACAATGCTATTTACGGTTGCGAAGGGTGAGACTACCATAGCTATCTCTTAGCAAAGAGCGATATCATTCAGTGTTGCCAAATGTTTCAAATTGCTGTACTGTAATTATTACACTATTTTTGTCATTCCACTTGCATCTGCTGCACGGCACTTCATAAGGCATACATTGTGTGTAGACTGACTACAGCCCGCCTTATTCTAACAATCGGCAGTTTGACAACGGTGAATTACCACAGCTCACCCACTGCCGTCATTGTGGAGTTGGCGCTGAATGCGCCAGCAGCTCAGGGTCATAGTTAGAGTTGCCGCGCGATAAGCCTTAGTCGAGAAGTCGAAGTGCAAAGGCGATGAGTAGCAGTGATCTGTAAATTTGGTCTCTGCCCGGAAAACGAATTCTTAAGAGATTAAACGCATCAGTGTTTCCAGGCTATATTTCCGCCGTAATCATGATGACCCAACTCAAATTTCATAGGCCTCACAGTAGTCCAGACAAAAGTCTGTGCCCTCATGAGTTTGAGAGACGATGTTACAGACCTTCGCTCTGCCTTTTAGTGTCAAATCAAAAGAAGTCCCATTAATCTTACAATTTGAGTTCATTCCCATAGCGTGGGGAGAAATAGGTGTGCATATGCGCACGTGAGATCGCACCACTGGCTTAGCGTGACGTCACCATTGATGGAATCACATGGCCCTGTTCATCTCCCACATCATGTTTTGATTAACAGTGTTTATGATCATATCTAGGAAATTATGGTTATATTCATGGTATAGCCTACTGGTTTTTAATCCACATTCTGGTGTAGCTGCTATCGTTCTTGGCTGTCACCCCGGAGGTCCGGGTTCTGGTCTGAGAGCTGGAATTGGGTGCACGTAGCCTCGTGAGACCAAACTGAGAACAGGTGGGTTCGGTTTCCAACTCAGCCATTCTGGAAGTGGTATTCCGTAATTTACCACTTCCACTCCAGGTAAATGCCGGGTTAGTTCCTAACTTAAGTCCACGGCCGACTCCTTGCCAATCCTTTCCTGAATTTCAAATACATACACTACTACTGACACCACAATTACACAGGGTATCAGACCGATTCTTTACTCACACTCGAATGCACGGGGCTAATTTACCACGATGTCCAAGCCACTCCAATGAAATAACAACAACAAACAGGTATACAGCTTTATTAAACCACTGGGCATGGTTATCTGAAAGTAAGTCATTGAACTCATTTAAATTTGATATTTTTAATCTCGTTCACTATTATAATAATGATAATTACGTCCACCGTGTACGAAATTGACCTAACTCTGTAGAAGATAAATACTGTATATTCTAGAATCATGAAAAGTTTCTTTGTTTTACAAAATGTGCAATGTTCTATGTCAAGGAGCATGTATGATGTTTCCATAAGGGACCCGGAACAGAACTGAATTGCGTTACGTACTGCTGTGTTCCACGTTATGCTATGTATACCATACCGCGGCCCAAGCTGACTTGCAGTATCGTTCCGTCCCACTGTAACTTGGAGCTCGGTACGAGAATGTGGAACGTTACAGCGCTGGAATGGTGCAGCAGGATCTCGACTCCCCACTGTACCGAGCATTAAGGTACGTGTTAGCGGAACGTTCCGTCTGAAACCGTACATGACTAGAATGATTCCTCAGCGTTACCAGTTGGCAAGTTACTCTGCGTACCGTTCTTGGTTTTCGAAATAAAATAATGGTTCCACCAGTCAGCCGGTTACACTGTGTACCATTCTAGGTTCTACCAAACACCCAACTTGTTTCTATGCGTATCTTTCAGGTTCTCAGATAAAAAAAACATGTTCCAACGGAACATGGAACGGTACAGGGCTGGAACAGTAGCCTACAGCAGCATTTCCCAAAATGTATGTACAGACTATTACAGGACTATTACACAGTTATTACACTGGCTATTACAACCATTATGGCTATTACTCCGAATTTTTATGCAGACTATTACGGCTATTAGGCTACACAGTCTAGTTACCACGGCAATTGCACCACAGTGTGTATTACGCTGTTACGCTGGTTATTACGAACTGCTTTTCGTCTCCTTATTAGCCTATTTTCATTTATGAAAAAATGGGCTCATAAGATCCCCTTTTGTTAGTGTGTGTGTGTATGTGTGTGTGCGTATGTGTGTGTGGAGCGATTTCAATGAAATTCGTTAAGGACCTAGTACTATTTTCAGTCCGACTCCGACCGTTCTCTTCAAATTTCATTACATCTCACCGATCCAACATGGTGACTGTGCGAAATATTTCACCGGCATTCTATATCTCGGAACTTATTACTCATACCACCCTGAATTTTTTAGGGTGATAAAGGGCACTACTAGAAGTTTTCCTATGTGACTGTCAAAAACCTGTTAGGTACAACACGAGCAGGGCAGCCAGGCAAATTTGAAACATTTAAATATAATTTTCTCGCGATTTAACCATCCGATCGCAGTGAAACATGGTACAGCAAATGTTTATTCACATTATAAATCACTGACATCTAATTTAGTTCAATTGTTTATATAACCTCAAGACGGCGGCTGTGCGAAATTTCAAATTAAATTCAATTTATTGTGTCGTAATCATGCGATCGAAGTGAAAGTCTAATAATGAACCTAAGCAATACGTTTCTTTAATGGTACATAACTCTATGGCCTATACATATAACAATCCAACATGGCGACCAACCGAAATATTTAGACGGTTCTCAATATATAAGGTGCGTTCAAAAAGTAACGAGCCGGAGGTTGTAATGTGCGAACCGGTGTCGACATTGGCTAATCGTGGCGTGTGTAACGAGGTGTGGTTCCGACCAGAGCGTGAAAGGTCACAGCCCGTCGCTAGAGGGCACGCGGGCACGTCACGTGACGATACAAAGCGAGCAGCAGTATGCATCAATCGTCCAACGCTGCCAGTCGCATTGCAAACAGTGACATGGAGGCGTCAAACGAAGAGCAAAGAGGTGTTGTTCGGTTTCTGACAGCGAAAGGGGTAGGGGGAACGGACATTCATCGCCGAATGTCACAAGTGTACGGCGAACACTGCATGTCCCTTGCAAGGGTCAAGGCGTGGCCCAAGCGCTTCAGGGAAGGACGGGTGTCGTTAACCGATGATGCCTGGTCTGGGGCACCCCTCTGCATTACCGATGACAACGTCCAGCTGGTTGATGCACTCATTACCCAGGACCGCCGAGTGACAGTGAACGCCATAGCCACCGTGGTCGGATTGAGCGTCGGAAGTGTGCACACCATCATGAAGGAACGACTGCACTTACGTAAAGTGTGTGCACAATGGGTGCCCCACGGTGTTCAACCACACCAGGAAGCATGTCGAATGGCCTACTGTCTTGGTCTTGGTTGGAAGATTGATGCATGCTGCTGCTCGCTTTGTATCGTCACGTGACGTGCACGCGTGCCCTCTAGCGACGGGCTGCGATCTTCCACGCTCTGGTCGGAACCACACCTCGTTACACACGCCACGATTAGCCTATGTCGTCACCGGTTTGCGCATTCCAGCCTCCGGCTCGTTACTTTCTGAACGCACCTTATATACGAATCTTTTACAGCAATCAAACTGAATTTTCTTATGTTCATAGAGGCTATAAACCTAAGTTCACCTATAGGAATTTCAATAACCTGGTGAGCACAAATCCAACATGGCGGCGACACGAAATATAGATATTTAAATGGACGTTTCTTGCGATTTAACTATCCGAGTGCAGTGAAACTTGGTACGCTAAATGCTTATACAAATCTTAATCCACTGGCATCTAATTTCTTTCAATTGTTTTCATAACCACAAGATGGCAGCTGTTCGAAATTTTAAAATCTCGTTTTTATTTCTTGTGTCCTAATCTTGCGATTGAAGTTTGAATACTACACGTACACAATAATCTTGTTCATAACTCCAAGACCTACTTATAAAAATCCAACATGGCGACCATCCGAAATATTAGACAATTCACAATATCAACGAATCTATTACAGCAATCAAACTGAAATGTTGTATGTTGATTGAGTCAATTAACATAAGTAGGATATCTGAAAATAGGTCTAGTTCTTTACGGAACTACTTGTTGGTTACTCGCAAATCATTTAGTCTTTTTTAGGTAGGTCTACTACAGAATTCATGAATATAGATAGCTCTTTTGAGTGTGACTCGGAAAAGTATTTTTGTAATGAGAAGTATGGGAATAATAGGTAGAAACCTTAGAATCCGGTCCCTGATAATAACTATGTGGAATTAATTTTGCCCGATAGTATAAGGTAGTTTCCCTGTTGCTGGAAAGCGATTTTTTTTACAAACTCAATTGTCTACAATAATAAAAATTATATTAATAATCGTCTAATAATAATAATCAAAATAGTCTAATAATTCTGGAAATAATAACCATAACATAATAGTCTAATAATAATAAAAATTACAGGGCATCAGGGAAAGTCCTCCTCAGCGCCTCCAAGCTGCTGCTAGAGGTAGCATCAGCAGTTTAGTTGGCAGCATGGTGCCCAAGACAGGGTAGCAGTACAGTGAGGGTCACACGTGTGGGCTGTGGGCTGTCCAAATCGTCAGTGTGTATTGCAGTAAGCGAGCGTTCAGATAGATTCAGTATACAGTATACAGGCAGTAGTTTTTACTACTGAAGAGAGATCTTCTTTGGTGGAATACGTTTATCGCGAAGACGATGGATTTACAGAAAATTTGAAATTAAGATTTCAGGCGCGGTTTCCTAATTCAAAGTGTCCAAACCGTAATACCGTTCGGGATTTGAAAAGTAAATTTCGAGTGACCGGCTACGTACAATATGTACCGGGAACAAGCAGGCCTACGCTTTTAACAGACGAAACATTTGATGAAATTTCCGATATAATGCTGCGTAGTCCAAGATAATTAACACACAAATTAGCTCAAGTAATAGGAATCTCTAAGAAGACAGCACATAAAGCTGTAAGAGACAGGCTTCAGTTGTTCCCTTATAAAGTTACCAGTTGATTGAAGCGGCAGCCATGCTGCCAACGTATGTGCTGATGCTACCTCTCGCAGCAGCATGTATGCCCTACAGAGAATATTCCCTGGCGCCCTGTATGATAATAAGTTTTATCGCTGTACTCCTGGAGTGACGATGTGGGTAAGACATGTAGCTTTATTCTGAAAGCAGAGAAAAACAACCTAATGTTTTTAGGACATGAAATGATTGTTAATGATATGCAAGCCGACCAAAATGTTAATAAATTTGAGGATCATCTTTACTCGCCTCTTCAACTCCAAGCAGGTTGAAATTTATCAATTTTATATTTGCTCTCAAACCTCAAGTCTCGGTGATAATCAACGTTGAAATACAATCAAACACTATTCCCGCAACTTAGATTAGTGACGTATGGTGACGGTAATGAGAGGTGCGTTATACTCGTATATACGGGAAAGGGTGCCACTGAATTCTTGATAGCACTGTTCTTTGTCCACTTTGCCCTAGCTTACAAATCCCGTTTCCCAAGGATATTTTGATAAACCGATATCAGCGAAGTAGGGGGGTAATAGGAGTTCCAACTCACTCCTGAACCCTCTTTGCCCCACTACTAAGCCTCAGCCATGTTAAATATCTCTCGAACGCATGGTCCGATTTTGACAAATGAGGTCTCATTGGACTCGAGCTGACGTCCTCTTTCCTATGGACCACTCGTTATATTTTTGATTTTTTTTTTTGAAAATTTTTGTTTTCGAAAGTTGGTGATAGTTTGAAAACCAAACATGGTAGAACGTTGTGCCATGGCTTAAACGAATGGCCTTTATGATCTTTATTTTTTGTAATAAAACGTTTTTATATTTTATGTTTGTTTGAAAACACTCGAATTGTGAAAATTCTATATTTTGGAAACTAGGAAGTTTACAAAACAGTTTGTTTGACATAAATGAAATGTCCCTATGCCCTCTACCCCCAAAATAAATATAAAGTCTCTAGAGTAAAAATTTGAGTTTTGTAAGTAGTGGGATGAAGACAGAGCTGCTACACTTAAGAAGTTGTGAGCCCCTGCGACCTTGGAATGGAAGGAGTCATGCTAGGAGGGCGTGCTTGGATTCGTTTGTTTTGTCTCGTTGTGCTCTTTACGGGAAAGTTGGTGTCGAAAGGGTGAAAATTTGGAAACCTGTTTTTTTGGGGTAAAACCGTGATTTTACACTTTTTGCTATATCTCTCGAACCAATTATGCTAGAGGCGTGTACGACGGGTCCAAGGACTCGGGGAGACGTCCTCTTTGCTATGAACCACTCGTTATAATATTTAAAAAAATTGGAAACTCGATTTTGGGGTAAACACGTGTTTTTTGTGATTTTTGCCGATATCTCACGAACCAATAACGCTAGAGAAGTGTACGAGGTGTCCTAGGACTCGGGCTAACGCCCCCTTTCAAATGTGGTAGATATATTTTCCAAAAAATAATTCACAAATGGCCTAACGCCATACATGTTGAAAAAAATTATTTACCGATACCTGTTTATAATGTTCATGAAGCGTGGTGGTTGAGAGAGACGATACTGCTGGGTGTGTGTGTTTCAACGAACCTGTTGCTAACCACGGTGGCTGTGCTTAATAGAACAATCGCTATTTCGACGGGTCGGTTTATGACAGAGCGAAGGTGCGTTTTTTCACTCATTTTACCTTTGACGTGTAAACGGTGATGAGAACTTGGTTCTATGTTGATCGAAGCGAGTACAGAAAACAAACTTGCAGAGGAGCAGGAGGTGAATGTCATTTGAGCTTATTGGAAGGCGCTGATCTGACTTGACAACAGGTGCAATGGAAAAATGACCATGACGCTTGAAGGTGAAATAATCTGACCACCGTGGTGGCAGGGAAGAGCGAAATGCATGCACATACGTGTGAAACCACATGCACGCTAAACAAGTTACATCCTGTTTTGCTTCGTACGTGACAAAATGCAAGTTCATGTGAAATTTATCTGCCACAGGTGTTCACTTTGTACGTTATCTGTCCACGTGCATGATAACAGGATGTTCAAAGCGTGGGAAAACATGATTATACATGCAGCGTAGCATATATAAAGACATGTCGTTATCATTTCCACTCTCACTTGGGTGGACTACCTTTGAACATACTGCGTTGCGTGAAACACTTGGTCTTGTTTAACAGTTTTGGTGTTGGTGGAAAATACTTAACCTTGTTGTGGGGTAGGTATACAAATATATATTTATTCATTTATATATTTATTGATTTATATATATATTTTAATGCAATTATTTATTGCTTAGGTAATTAATGATTTTTTAATTTATTTGTTTGCAGATACCCGGTATACCTTACATGTCTGAGAGAGAAGAAACCATTGCACTTTTGAGCCCACTAGAAGGAAACAGCAACAAGCCACTGCAAGTAAAGGTGAGATGATTTTTTAAACTAACTTGTTTCATTTTTTTGTTTTATGTTTTATTTTATGAAATGTATGTATTAACCTGAATTTAGGTATTTATAGCGGTTTATTTTATTTATTTTTAGAAACTTGGAAAGAAAAGCCTTACCGCCGTAGCAGTTGCTGAAAAAAAAAACGAAACGCACTAAAGCGAAACCACTGCCAAAGAGTGAACTGTTTAAAACTCAGGTAAGTCCAACTTCAAAATGCTATTCCATTTTACCACTACTGAAACTCGTAGATAAAAAAAAAATCATTACCTGTACATGACTGGGACAATGATTGCTTTCTTGATTAATGGCTATGTATTGGCAACCGGTACAAGACCATATTGGTTGTTTACCGGGAAAGTACAAGGCCATATTGGATTTTGTAAAAAACAAAAATTTTAATTTAACTGACATGTCGTCCCTATAATAATAATAATAATAATAATAATAATATCGTATGTCCTCGGGTGCCGGGTGCAAGCTTTGTTATTTGACACACAGAGGGTAGCTTGCATGTCGAATTTAGTTGTTCCTTGACTATGAAAGTCATGGAGGTTAGATGTTAGATATGTAATATCTTTAAACTCTATAGCGCTTTCTAGTAGAAAAATGAGGAACTTTGTACCCTATGAACTCAATGAATATTCACAGATTTGAACATGATAATGTGAACAAACTGACATGACATTCATTTTTGTTTATATATTGGTTAAAGGGGGGGGGGGGATGTAAATGACTAAAGCTTTATAAAAAGAAAAATAAGTGCATGGGTTACTGTTAGTGCCAACATACAGTTTATTTTAATGGTGTTTTGATATATTAATGTCAATTAACGTTAAAGTTTAATTACAAGTATTGATTGAGTGATTGGTTATTTTGTTTGCTTTTAGGTGTCGTCATGCGCCATTGACGTAATGAACAGACAGTGAACAAGCATAAATTGTGCTTTAAAGTACTCTGTGCAACGTTAATAACTTACAATAAGAAAAAGTTTTATTATAACACATGGCGTTAGTACCAAATACAACAAGTGAGCAAGTTGGTTTACCACGTGGGTTAAATTTAAAATCAGAACATGACCGTTGGTTAACATTTGAATCCTGGCCTGTAGGCTTTTTGTCGACACATGAACTTGCAAAAGCAGTTTTTTTTACTTGAACCGAGAAGATGTGGTGCGCTGTGTGTTTGGTCGTATTGAACTTTCCCACTGGGAAGAAGGGGATGATCCCTTTAGAGACCATTTGCGATCGTCACCTTGTTGTCCTTACATGCTTGGAAAACAAGTGGGTAACATACCTGTGTATTCATTTTACCGAACCACAAGACCATTGGCCGCTACTTACATTGCTGAATCACATATAAATAATAATAATGATGTATTACCAGCCAACGGTAGTGTCGATATATGTGGTCCATATGCCATAGACAGTGTTGAATTGGCGTGTGCTTTTGAAAAATTGGGAGTTTGCAGGACTAAAGCACTAGCACTCCCAGAGTACAGCTCTGTTGAAAAACGTTTAGAATCTCATAAAAATGTTTGGCCATTAATATTAAAACACATTACCAAACAGCTAATTGAAGCTGGATTTTTTTATACTGGTGAAGGGGATAAAACAATATGTATTTATTGTGGATTTGCTTTAAAGGATTGGCAAATGACTGATGACCCTTTAGTGCAATACGCTCGTTGGTTACCAAACTGTAAATACATGGTGTTGCTTAAAGGTCAGGAATTTGTGAACACTATTCGTAAAGAAAACATGATTGCAGCTCAAGACATAAAAGTGCCTTTAGAGTTAGAACACGCAGAGCAAATACATAAGGCTGAAAGAAAAGACTTGTCTCACGAACAGATACAAAAGTGTAACCAACAATTATGTAAAATTTGTTATCAAGATGAAGTAGGTGTTGTATTTTTGCCTTGTGGACACATGATAGCCTGTGTCAAGTGTGCATTAGAACTCAACACTTGTGCTATATGCAGAAAAGCAGTATCTGCTACAGTTAGGACATTTTTTGCATAACTAGTATAATTTATTCGCCATGCATAGTGCAAAATCCCTAATTGCACAATATTATTAAAACTGTTTTAGAGTGTAATAGGTATGCTTTTCTTTTGTTTATAGACTACTACAATCAATGTTTTGAATGCTGTGGGACAATCATGTGGCTTAGAGACAAAGAAGCTCAGCGAATTGCCAACGCATATTCCATTCCGCATTATCAAGATTCGGAAATTGAAAACAGCATATTGTGATCGTGTACTTTGTCTATATGAAAACTTTGAGACATTTCTGCCTATACGGTTTAATGATATGTCGGAAAGTGTTTTTGATGAAGTCAATAATGCTGTGCAACCTGTACACTTAATTTATGAAGGTTTTAAAAACAATAGGTGCATGATTCGTTTTAATTAAATAAAAAAGTCAAATAACAATGGAAGATATAAGTCATGATAATGGACTGAAAGAAAAAATATGTGTATAGAATAATAATGTCTTAGTGTTTAGTATTGTCTAAAAAATATTATCCTGAAACCAAAAAAATGTATATAAAGTTTGTAAATAAATGAAAATAATGGTACAATGTTGTTTTATTTTCTATAGAAGTCAGAATATTTAACATTGCAGAGTATACATGATTATGACAATAAAAAGCACACTTAATACAAGTCTTTGCCTTTACGATAGTGTGTTATAGTTTTAAAAACAAAGTTTGTTGTAGATCTTTTTTCTTCCACGGTAAACAATAGGCATGAAACGTTATTGTCCTGTTTTGGATCATTATTACTATCATAATCATAAGCAGCATGATCTATATCACTATTATTATAATCACTATAATAACCCTTAGCATTATCCTCAACATTACTAAAACCAGTTAAATGTTCCTGGTCCTCTTCCTGTTCCTCTTCCTCTTCCTCTTCCTCTACAGTGTCCTCATGTAGAGTCTGCGTGGCTTTTGATAATGTTAAGGGTTTTTTGAACATTGAATTATTTTCAATAGTAGTATTGTTTTGTAGCACTTGCTTTTTAACATTTTCATGATTTTCTGTTGACAGCAATAGTGTTTCATGCAGTACACTACATTGATGATCACTGACACTTAAAACCACACTATTTTTGCTTTTTAGCTCACTGCGACATTGTTTTGAACGTTGTTTTGTACAACGGCAAATAACAGTTCCATTTTTATTGGTTCGTTTCACAATATATGAATATCATTTATAGAATGCATGAGGCTTACCATACCTAGTCACAGATACTTCCATATCAACTGTCAAGCTTAGACTAAGCTCTAGTAAAGACAACTTGGTAATAAAAACAATAGATTAATGTGCGAGCATATATGGGTGCAAATGTGGGAGCAAAAAAGAGTGGGAGCAAAAAGTGGGAGCAAAAAGTGGGAGCAAAAATTGGGAGCAAAAAGTGGGAGCAAAAAGTGGGAGCAAAAATTGAGAGCAAAAAGTGGGAGCAAAAAAAAAGTAGGAGCAAGTATGGGAGCAAATGTGAAAGCAAAAGTGGGAGCAAGTATGGGAGCATATGTGAAAGCGAAAGTGGGAGCAAAAGAAAGTGAGAGAAAAAAGTGGGAGCATAAATTGGGAGCAAAAAGTGGGTGCAAAAAGTGGGAGCATATATGGGTGCAATGTGGGAGCAAAAATTGGGAGCAAAAAGTGGGAGCAAAAAGTGGGAGTAAAAATTGGGAGCAAAAAGTGGGAGCAAAAAGTGGGAGCATAGCCTATATGGGTACAAATGTGGGAGCAAAAATTGGGAGCAAAAAGTGGGAGCAAAAAGTGGGAGCAAAAATTGGGAGCAAAACGTGGGAGCAAAAATTGGGAGCAAAAAGAGGGAGCAAAAATTGAGAGCAAAAAGTGGGAGCAAAAAAAAAGTAGGAGCAAGTATGGGAGCAAATGTGAAAGCAAAAGTGGGAGCAAGTATGGGAGCATATGTGAAAGCGAAAGTGGGAGCAAAAAAAAGTGAGAGAAAAAAGTGGGAGCATAAATTGGGAGCAAAAAGTGGGTGCAAAAAGTGGGAGCATATATGGGTGCAATGTGGGAGCAAAAATTGGGAGCAAAAAGTGGGAGCAAAAAGTGGGAGCAAAAATTGGGAGCAAAAAGTGGGAGCAAAAAGTGGGAGCATAGCCTATATGGGTACAAATGTGGGAGCAAAAATTGGGAGCAAAAAGTGGGAGCAAAAAGTGGGAGCAAAAATTGGGAGCAAAACGTGGGAGCAAAAATTGGGAGCAAAAAGTGGGAGAAAAAAGAGGGAGCAAAAAGTAGGAGCAAAAATTGAGAGCAAAAAGTGGGAGCAAAAAAAAGTAGGAGCAAGTATGGGAGCAAATGTGAAAGCAAAAGTGGGAGCAAGTATGGGAGCATATGTGAAAGCAAAAGTGGGAGCAAAAAAGTGAGAGAAAAAAGTGGGAGCAAAAAGTGTAAGAAAAAGTGGGAGCAAATATGAGAGCAAAAAAAGTAGGAGCAAGTATGGGAGCAAATGTGAAAGCAAAAGTGGGAGAAGAAAGTGAGAGAAAAAAAAGTGGGAGCAAAAAGTGTAAGCAAACGTGGGAGCAAATATGAGAGCAAAAAAAAGTGTGAGCAAATGTGGGAGCAAAAAGTGGGAGCAAAAAGTGAGAGCTAAAAGTGTAAGCAAAAGTGGGAGCAAAAAATTGGGAGCAAAAAGTGGGAGCAAAAATTGGGAGCAAAAAGTGGGATCAAAAGAAAGTAGGAGCAAGTATGAGAGTAAATGTGATAGCAAAAGTGGGAGCAAGTATGGGAGCAAATGTGAAAGCAAAAGTGGGAGCAAAAAGTGAGAGCAAAAAGTGTAAGCAAAAGTGGGAGCAAATATGAGAGCAAAAAAAAGTAGGAGCAAGGAAAAAGGAAAATGTTTTTGTGTAATAAAAAGTCATGGCCAGCCTCCCACCGCCATTCATCTGTGACGTCATAGCCAGTCTCAAAGCAAGTCTATACTTGTAGAACATGTCATGTGACAAGGTTAGGTTTACTGAGCTGAGGTTAACTTAGGTTAGCTAGCTCTATCTCACTCCTAGACAATCATTAACCTTAAATGCACTCTAGAGTTCTTGGAATCTGTTCATGTAATTATTATTCTTGACAGTACTTTGGAAATTACACCCTGAAAAATATCAATCCCTTGAATTTTCTTTAAACTGTTAATATTATTATTATTAGCCAAGTAACTTTACTAAAATTTAATTTATGTGTATTAGTTGATATGAAACTCTCTACAACCAGCCATGCTTGCACCCACTTTTTGCTTTCACTTTTGCTCCCATATTAATGCCAACTCTTATAACTATAAGCAACAGCAAAATGTAAATGGAATAATATTTCTGATAATGTTCAAAACAAAAGTCCTGAGGTCTTGGGTTTGGATTCTCAACTATGGTTGTCAGCCAATGAGTTACTACAGAAAACT
Organism: Meconema thalassinum; assembly: GCA_946902985.2. Taxonomy (NCBI): domain Eukaryota; kingdom Metazoa; phylum Arthropoda; class Insecta; order Orthoptera; family Tettigoniidae; genus Meconema; species Meconema thalassinum. Next base: position 733,660,023 of record OX336389.2, on the reverse strand, counting down.
TTTTATTTTCGTGTTGTGTTGCATGATAATTTGCCCATTTCACGGTGTAGTGGCTAGTATACTTGGGTGTTATCCCAGAGGTTTTGGGTTCCAACTCGACTATGGCCAGAATTTAATTTTTGATCTGAGAGTTGGAAGGTTAGGTTAGGTGAAGTTAGGTTAGGTGAAATTAGGTTGGGTGAAATTAGGTTAGTTGAGGTTAGGGGAGATTGTTTTAGTAAAACACTACTTTTGCCCCCACTTTTTACTTACACATTTTGCTCCCACTTTGTGCACTCACTTTTGCTCGCTCTTTTTGCTCCCACTTTTGCTTTCACATTTGCTCCCACTTTCTGCTCACATATTTGCTCACACTTGTTTGCTCCCACTTATGCTTACACGTTTTGCTCCCACTTTTTGCTCCCACGTTTTTGCTCCCACTTATGCTTACACGTTTTGCTCCCACTTTTTGCTCCCACATTTTTGCTCCCACTTTTCTTTGCTCTCATATTTGCTCCCACTTTTGCTTTCACATTTGCTCCCATACTTGCTCCTACTTTTTTGCTCTCATATTTGCTCCCACTTTTGCTTTCACATTTACTCTCATACTTGCTCCTACTTTCTTTCGATCCCACTTTTTGCTCCCAATTTTTGCTCCCACTTTTTGCTCCCAATTTTTTGCTCCCACTTTTGCTTACACTTTTAGCTCTCACTTTTTGCTCCCACTTTTTGCTCCCAATTTTTGCTCCCACTTTTTGCTCCCACTTTTTGCTCCCAATTTTTGCTCCCACTTTTTTCTCTCACTTTTTTTGCTCCCACTTTTGCTTTCACATATGCTCCCATACTTGCTCCCACTTTTGCTTTCACATTTGCTCCCATACTTGCTCCTACTTTTTTTGCTCCCACTTTTTGCTCCCACTTTTTGCTCCCACTTTTTGCTCCCAATTTTTGCTCCCACTTTTTTTTGCTCCCACACTTGCACCCATATATGCTCGGACATTAATCTATTGTTCTTATTACCAAGTTGTCTTTACTAGAGCTTAGTCTAAGCTTGACAGTTGATATGGAAGTATCTGTGACTAGATATGGTAAGCCTCATGCATTCTATAAAGGATATTCATATATTGTGAAACGAACCAATAAAAATGGAACTGTTATTTGGCGTTGTACAAAACAACGTTCAAAACAATGTCGCAGTGAGCTAAAAAGCAAAAATAGTGTGGTTTTAAGTGTCAGTGATCATCAATGTAGTGTACTGCATGAAACACTATTGCTGTCAACAGAAAATCATGAAAATGTTAAAAAGCAAGTGCTACAAAACAATACTACTATTGAAAATAATTCAATGTTCAAAAAACCCTTAACATTATCAAAAGCCACGCAGACTCTACATGAGGACACTGTAGAGGAAGAGGAAGAGGAACAGGAAGAGGACAGGAATATTTAACTGGTTTTAGTAATGTTGAGGATAATGCTAAGGGTTATTATAGTGATTTAGTAATAGTGATATAGATCATGCTGCTTATGATTATGATAGTAATAATGATCCAAAACAGGACAATAACGTTTTCATGCCTATTGTTTACCGTGGAAAAAAAAGATCTACAACAAGCTTTGTTTTTAAAACTATAACACACTATCGTAAAGGCAAAGACTTGTATTAAGAGTGCTTTTTATTGTCATAATCATGTATACCCTGCAATGTTAAATATTCTGACTTCTATAGAAAATAAAACAACATTGTACCATTATTTTCATTTATTTATAAAAACTTTATATACATTGTTTTTGGTTTCAGATTAATATATTTTAAGACAATACTAAACACTAAGACATTATTATTCTATACACATATTTTTTCTTTCAGTCCATTGTCATGACTTATATCTTCCATTATTATTTGACTTTTTTTATTTAATTAAAACGAATCATGCACCTATTGTTTTTAAAACCTTCATAAATTAAGTGTACAGGTTGCACAGCATTATTGACTTCATCAAAACACTTTCCGACATATCATTAAACTGTATAGGCAGAAATGTCTCAAAGTTTTCACATAGACAAAGTACACGATACCATATGCTGTTTTCAATTTCCGAACCTTGATAATGCGGAATGAAATATGCGTTGGCAATTCGCTGAGCTTCTTTGTCTCTAAGCCACATGATTGTCCCACAGCATTCAAAACATTCATTGTAGTAGTCTATCAACAAAAGAAAAGCATACCTATTACACTCTAAAACAGTTTTAATAATATTGTGCAATTAGGGATTTTGCACTATGCATGGCGAATAAATTATACTAGTTATGCAAGAAATGCACTAACTGTAGCAGATACTGCTTTTCTGCATATAGCACAAGTGTTGAGTTCTAATGCACGCTTGACACAGGCTATCATGTGTCCACAAGGCAAAAATACAACACCTACTTCATCTTGATAACAAATTTTACATAATTGTTGGTTACACTTTTGTATCTGTTCGTGAGACAAGTCTTTTCTTTCAGCCTTATGTATTTGCTCTGCGTGTTCTAACTCTAAAGGCACTTTTATGTCTTGTGCTGCAATCATGTTTTCTTTACGAATAGTGTTCACAAATTCCTGACCTTTAAGCAACACCATGTATTTACAGTTTGGTAACCAACGAGCGTATTGCACTAAAGGGTCATCAGTCATTTGCCAATCCTTTAAAGCAAATCCACAGTAAAAACATATTGTTCATCCCCTTCACCAGTATAAAAAAAATCCAGCTTCACTTAGCTGTTTGGTTATGTGTTTTAATATTAATGGCCAAACATTTTTATAAGATTCTAAACGTTTTTCAACAGAGCTGTACTCTGGGTGTGCTAGTGCTTTAGTCCTGCAAACTCCCAATTTTTCAAAAGCACACGCCAATTCAACACTGTCTATGGCATATGGACCACATATATCGACACTACCGTTGGCTGGTAATACATCATTATTATTATTTATATGTGATTCAGCAATATAAGTAGCGGCCAATGGTCTTGTGGTTCGGTAAAATGAATACACAGGTATGTTACCCACTTGTTTTCCAAGCGTGTAAGGACAACAAGGTGACGATCGCAAATGGTCTCTAAAGGGATCATCCCCTTCTTCCCAGTGGGAAAGTTCAATACGACAAAACACACAGCGCACCACATCTTCTCGGTTCAAGTAAAAAAAACTGCTTTGCAAGTTCATGTGTCGACAAAATGCCTACAGGCCAGGATTCAAATGTTATCCAACGGTCATGTTCGGATTTTAAATTTAACCCACGTGGTAAACCAACTTTCTCACTTGTTGCATTTGGTACTAACGCCATGTGTTATAATAAAACTTTTTCTTATTTTAAGTTATTAACGTTGCACAGAGTACTTTAGAGCACAATGTATGCTTGTTCACTGTCTGTTCATTACGTTAATGGCGCATGACGACACCTAAAAGCAAACAAAATAACCAATCACTCAATCAATACTTGTAATTAAACTTTAACGTTAATTTACATTAATATATCAAAACACCATTAAAATAAACTGTATGTTGGCACTAACAGTAACCCATGCACTTATTTTTCTTTTTATAAAGCTTTAGTCATTTACATCCCCCCCCCCTTTAACCAATATATAAACAAAAATGAATGTCATGTCAGTTTGTTCACATTATCATGTTCAAATCTGTGAATATTCATTGAGTTCATAGGGTACAAAGTTCCTCATTTTTCTACTAGAAAGCGCTATAGAGTTTAAAGATATTACATATCTAACATCTAACCTCCATGACTTTCATAGTCAAGGAACAACTAAATTCGACATGCAAGCTATCCTCTGTGTGTCAAATAACAAAGCTTGCACCCGGCACCCGAGGACATACGATATTATTATTATTATTATTATTATTATAGGGACGACATGTCAGTTAAATTAAAATTTTTGTTTTTTACAAAATCCAATATGGCCTTGTACTTTCCCGGTAAACAACCAATATGGTCTTGTACCGGTTGCCAATACATAGCCATTAATCAAGAAAGCAATCATTGTCCCAGTCATGTACAGGTAATGAATTTTTTTTTATCTACGAGTTTCAGTAGTGGTAAAATGGAATAGCATTTTGAAGTTGGACTTACCTGAGTTTTAAACAGTTCACTCTTTGGCAGTGGTTTCGCTTTAGTGCGTTTCGTTTTTTTTCAGCAACTGCTACGGCGGTAAGGCTTTTCTTTCCAAGTTTCTAAAAATAAATAAAATAAACCGCTATAAATACCTAAATTCAGGTTAATACATACATTTCATAAAATAAAACATAAAACAAAAAATGAAACAAGTTAGTTTAAAAAATCATCTCACCTTTACTTGCAGTGGCTTGTTGCTGTTTCCTTCTAGTGGGCTCAAAAGTGCAATGGTTTCTTCTCTCTCAGACATGTAAGGTATACCGGGTATCTGCAAACAAATAAATTAAAAAATCATTAATTACCTAAGCAATAAATAATTGCATTAAAATATATATATAAATCAATAAATATATAAATGAATAAATATATATTTGTATACCTACCCCACAACAAGGTTAAGTATTTTCCACCAACACCAAAACTGTTAAACAAGACCAAGTGTTTCACGCAACGCAGTATGTTCAAAGGTAGTCCACCCAAGTGAGAGTGGAAATGATAACGACATGTCTTTATATATGCTACGCTGCATGTATAATCATGTTTTCCCACGCTTTGAACATCCTGTTATCATGCACGTGGACAGATAACGTACAAAGTGAACACCTGTGGCAGATAAGTTTCACATGAACTTGCATTTTGTCACGTACGAAGCAAGACAGGATGTAACTTGTTTAGCGTGCATGTGGTTTCACACGTATGTGCATGCATTTCGCTCTTCCCTGCCACCACGGTGGTCAGATTATTTCACCTTCAAGCGTCATGGTCATTTTTCCATTGCACCTGTTGTCAAGTCAGATCAGCGCCTTCCAATAAGCTCAAATGACATTCACCTCCTGCTCCTCTGCAAGTTTGTTTTCTGTACTCGCTTCGATCAACATAGAACCAAGTTCTCATCACCGTTTACACGTCAAAGGTAAAATGAGTGAAAAAACGCACCTTCGCTCTGTCATAAACCGACCCGTCGAAATAGCGATTGTTCTATTAAGCACAGCCACCGTGGTTAGCAACAGGTTCGTTGAAACACACACACCCAGCAGTATCGTCTCTCTCAACCACCACGCTTCATGAACATTATAAACAGGTATCGGTAAAGAATTTTTTTTCAACATGTATGGCGTTAGGCCCTTTGTGAATTATTTTTTGGAAAATATATCTACCACATTTGAAAGGGGGCGTTAGCCCGAGTCCTAGGACACCTCGTACACGTCTCTAGCGTTATTGGTTCGTGAGATATCGGCAAAAATCACAAAAAAAAACACGTGTTTACCCCAAAATCGAGTTTCCAATTTTTAAAAAAATTATAACGAGTGGTTCATAGCAAAGGGGACGTCACCCCGAGTCCTTGGACCCGTCGTACACGCCTCTAGCATAATTGGTTCGAGAGATATAGCAAAACGTTTATAATCACGGTTTTACCCCAAAAAAACATGTTTCCAAATTTTCACCCTTTCGACACCAACATTCCCGTAAAGAGCACAACGAGACAAAACAAACGAATCCAAGCACGCCCTCCTAGCATGACTCCTTCCATTCCAAGGTCGCAGGGGCTCACAACTTCCTAAGTGTAGCAGCTCTGTCTTCATCCCACTACTCTATAGACTTGAAATTTATTTTGGCGGTAGAGGGCATAGGGACATTTCATTTATGTCAAACAAACTGCTTTGTAAACTTCCTAGTTTCCAAAATATAGAATTTTCAAAATTCGAGTGTTTTCAAAAAAACAAAAAATAAAAAAGTTTTATTACAAAAAATAAAGGTCATAAAGGCCATTCGTTTAAGCCATGGCACAACGTTCTACCATGTTTGGTTTTCAAACTATCACCAACTTTCGAAAACAAAAAATTTCTAAAAAAAATTCAAAAATATAACGAGTGGTCCATAGGAAAGAGGACGTCAGCTCGAGTCCAATGAGACCTCATTTGTCAAAATTGGACCATGCGTTCGAGAGATATTTAACATGGCTGAGGCTTAGTAGTGGGGCAAAGAGGGTTCTGGAGTGAGTTGGAACTCCTATTACCCCCCTACTCAGCGAGGGGACGGAGTTCGCGCATCTTATTTTGGGGTAGAGGATCTCTACATTAGCTGAAACAGAAGGCCGGCGTGTGGTGAGATGAACGGTAAAATGGGAATGCGTGGTGGGAAGAAAGGAGTGAGTAAATGCTTGCGCCGTGTTTGGATGTGATTTGACCACTAACGCTGTCGTCCCAATAAAAATAAGAGCTACATCGCACTGCTCCTACTTGACCTTGAGATGCCATAATGCAGTTTTGTAACAATACAAATCCCGTTAAATTTGTTCCGTTCCGTCTGTTTTGTTCCGTTTTTATAAGCAAAACGTTCCGAACTGTAACATATCGGAATTCCTCTGTTCATTTCAGTACGGGATGACGTAACGTTCCGCCCAGATCTAATCTGCTGTATCGGTACAGGCTTGGCCACCGTTCCACTGTTCCAGATACCGGGTATGGTGTCAGACTCCAAATCGATTTCATTATGGCCAAGCAGAGGTTCCAAAATCAGATTTTGGATTGTAAGACATATCCCGTAGCTGACATAAACCCTGACCACAATCTGGTTGTTATGAAATGCAGATTAAAGTTGAAGAAACTGAAGAAAAGTCAAAATCCAAAAAGGTGGGCAATAGTCAGGCTGAAAGAGAAGGATGTAAGGGAAAGATTCGAGAAGAGTATAAAGTAAGGACTAATGTAAAAACCTAAACAAACTTCAATTGCAGACGAATGGACACTTTTGAAGAATGAAAGAACAAAATCCGCAGACGAAAACATTAGTAGGAAAGAGAGAATAGGTAGAAAACCATGTATCACTCAGGATATACTAGAATTGATGGTTGAAAGGACGAAACACAAGAATGTAAGAGATGAAAAGGGTAAAGCAGAATACAGATGTCTGAGAAATGAGGTTAACAAGAAGCGCAAGGAAGCGAAAGAAGAATGGTCGAAGGAGAAATGTGCAGGTATAGAAAATTGTCTGAAATTAGGAAAAGTAGACACAGCTTATCAATGGACTAGCAGTAGTGCCCGGCTTCGCCCGGTGGATTTATTTGTATTATGGATGATAATGAATAGCCTACTACTGCAGAACTGGCACATGATACTCAAACTAACAGAAAAAAAATATTTAAAAATATAACTTTTTGTGGTGGTGGTGGTGGTGATAAGTGGTGCAGTATAATGGACGTAACATTCATGTCATTTTCCCGTAATCATAATAATGATAATTATGAATAGGGAAACAGCTATTTACTAACTACAGCACTGACACGTGTAATTTACAAACAAATTTTTAAAAAATTATTAGAAAGAGGAGTAAGTGAAATAAAAGACACTGCCTAGCGCCAATATCTCATTGGCTGTTAGAAATGTAGAAACCAATAGTGTCGTCTTTTTTCGCATAGCGCCGTAGGAAAATAATCAGAACACTTTGGAAAACTTCGGCTGTCTCGAGCTACTGAGGTAGCAATAGTATCATTTATCACCACATAGCGCTCAACGGTAAGTTTCGGAATATATGAGGGTAAATTTGAAAGCACCAACGCTTATTGCAGCTGGTAACCTCAATGTACTGCACCAACACCATTGCAATTATACAGAGACATAATATTTTGATGATGATACGTGTTTTAAGGGGCCTAAGAAATCTTTTTGCACTAATTACTCCCCGTGACTGCAATTTATAAACAGCGCAAGATGCAACTATTTTCGCAATTCTGCACCAGAACACTGATAAGGGAGACGTGATGCAGCCCGAACTGCCCGTCAACAATATACTTATTAAAATACTCTTACAGTTACACTACTACGGACATGAATGGTTCTAGGGCCTTAGTACGTGGCTTTGAAGTTAATTTTGTCTGTTATTCTAAATGTAGGGAATGGAAAGCGTTGTCCAAAATATCAAGTGGACAGTGTTACCATCAGGGTTTCAAAGTGTATGTAAAATTTGGTGCAATTAGGAGAAACGGTGTAGATTTGTGATAAAGTGCCTAAATGCAGGGAAAATTTAAAGTGGATAATGTCACTCACAGGGTTCCAAAGGGTAAGTATACACAATGTGGTTCAGGTCGGTGAAACGGTGTAGATTTGTGCCAAAGCACCTAAATACAGGGAATGGAGTGGTCGGTCCGAAATTTCAAGCAGACAGTGTTACTCGTCGGGTTCCAAAGGGTAAGTATGTACAATTTGGTTCTGATCGGTGAAATGGTGTATATTTGTGCCAAAGGGCCTAAGTACAGGGAATGGAATGATATGTCCAAACTTACTTGCAGACAGTGTTACTCGCAGGGTTCCAAAGGGTAAGTATACACATTTTGATTCAGATCGGTGAAACGGTGTAGAATTGTGCCAAAGGGCTTAAATGCAGGGAATGGACTGGTCTGTCATAAATTTCACGCAGGCAGTGTTACTCGCAGGGTTCCAAAGGATAAGTATACAAATTTTGGTTCAGATCGGTGAAACGGTGTAGATTTGTGCCAAAGGGCCTAAATGCAGGGAATGGAGTGGTCTGTCCAAAATTTCATGCAGACTGTGTTCCTCACAGGATTCCAAAGGGTAAGTTTACAAATTTTGGTTCAGATCGGTGAAACGGTGTAGATTTGTGCCAAAGGGCCTATATGGAGTGGTCTGTCCGAAATTTTATGTAAACAGTGTTACTCGCAGGGTTCCTAAGGGTAAGTATACAAATTTTGGTTCAGATCGGCGAAAAGGTGTAGATTTGTGCCAAAGGGCCTAAATGCAGGGAATGAACTGGTCTGTCATAAATTTCACGTAGACAGAGTTACTCGCAGGGTTCCAAAGGGTAAGTATACAAATTTTGGTTCAGATCGGTGAAACGGTGTACGTATCACTAACCATAACGCCAGCGCATGCAAATAGAGCTCTTTGGGAGCGCTTGTTCTACCGACTTACTGAACAAATATCAATCTTTAAGGTTACCGGAGAGGTGTAGCCAAATGCTACATAGCCTAAACTAGCCTTGAATCTGGCTATCATATAAAAAAAAGATTTTTTCGAATCGGACTGGGTGTTCCAGAGATTAGCGCGTTTAAACACACAAACACACAAACTCACAAACTCTTCAGCTTTATTTTAATAGTACAGATTAAGAATACTTTTGGCGAATAGAAGACTAAGTGCTGTTATATTAAGTACACAAATTGAAAGTCTCTAACAGATAGGGAAGAAAAGGTTGAGAGATGGAAAGCTTACATAGAGTGATTGTATAAGGGAAAGGAGATTGAGAATCAAGTAATGGAAAGGGAGGAGGAAATTGATGAGGATGCAAAAGGAGATTTAATATTGGGATCAGAATTTGACAGAGCATTGGAAGACTCAAGCAGGAACAAAGCACCAGGAATAGATGATATACCGATTGAGTTGCTACGCTAAATAGGAAATGAAGGTCTGATCAGGTTATTTCTCTTGGTGTGTAGGATTTATGAGACAGGTGAGGTACCCTCTGATTTTAAGAAGAATGTTATCATCCCTATACCGAAGAAAGTGGGAGCTGACAGATGTGAAGATTACCGTACAATCAGCTTGATTACTCATGCTTCAAAGATCCTGTCAAGAATCATTTACAAGAGGAAGGAAAGCCAGATAGAAACGGAGTTGGGTGAAAACCAGTTTAGTTTCAGGAGAAATGTAGGAACAAGAGAAGCTGTACTAAGTCTTAGCCTGATTTTGGAAGGTAGAATAAGGAAAGATAAGAGAACGTTCATGGCATTTGTAGACTTAGAAAAGACTTTTGATAACGTTGATGGGATTAAATGGTTTGACATTTTGAAAACGATTGGAATAAAGTACAGGGATAGGAGGGTGATCAACAATCTATACAGAAACCAGACAGCAGTTATTCGAGCTGAAGGACACAAGAGAGAAGCTGGTATTCAGAAAGGTGCAAGGCAAGTCCCATACTTTTCAATCTTTACATTGAACAAGCAATGAAGGAAATTGTATAAAAATTTTTAGTGGGAGTGAAGATTCAAGGAGAAATAATTTCAACTCTGAGATTTTCCGATGACATAGTCATATTGGCCGACACGCCTGAGGATTTGAAAGAGTTTTTGAATGGTATGGACTCCGTCTTGAGGAAAGAATTCATGACGAAAAGTAATAAATGTAAAACAAAAGTATTGGAATGCAGCCGATATAAATCAGAATCCTCTATGGACATCAAATTGGCAGGTGAAAAACTAAAGGAAGTAGGAGACTTCTGTTACTCAGGAAGCGAAATAACCAGTGATGGACGAAGCAAAGATGATATAAAAATTACGTTAGCTCAGGCAAGGAAAGCATTTCTACAGAAAAGGAATCTGTTGACATCAAATATAGATTTAGGTGTTAGGAAGTCATTTCTGAAGGCCTTTGTCTGGAGCGTGGCACTCTATGGAAGTGAGACTTGGACTACTGGTGCAGCAGAAAAGAGGAGAATTGAAGCGTTTGAAATGTGGTGTTACAGGAAAATGATGAAGATCAGATGGGTAGATAGGGTTACAAACGAAGAGGTATTAAGACTAGTGGGAGAGGAGAGATGTTTCTGGCGACTGCTAATGAAGAGAAGAGATAGGTTGGTAGAACACAGCCTAAGACACCCAGGATTAGCAAGCATAGTTATGGAAGGAAGGGTCGAGGACAAAAACTGTAGGGGTAGACCAAGGTTAGAATTTGTTAAACAGATTGCCTCGGACGTAGGGTGTGGTAACTATGTAGAGATGAAACGATTAGCTCAGGACAGGGAGCATGGAGCGCTGCATCAAACCAGTCAAAAGACTGAAGACTCAAACAACAACAACAACAACGTAAAACTGTTGTTGTTGATTCCTTTATGGGCTTTGCGACATCGTGGTCATGTAGCCCCGTGTACTTGGGTACCGTATGTGTAGAAACTTGTTTGATAACCTGTATAACTGTGATGTCTTCAGTAGTGTGAGAAATCAGCGATATCGCAAGCAAGGACTCTTTGTCGGTCGATGGCTACAGGAATATCAATACGAAATAAAACATGTAGAAATTCCATGTACCGATGTGCTTGGTAGTAGTAATAGTGACTCCCCTCTAGACAGCTTTGGTCGATCCCCGGCTCAATCATGGAGGATGCAAGTATTGGAATGAGGAGCATGCAGACTCGCAAGGAAAACTGAAACTGGAGTCCAAATATCTTCGCCAGCTACCCTGGAAGTGGACTTCCATCGTTTCCCTTTAGAATTCGAGGAAAAATACTGGGATCACGATCGTCTCCTTTTCATGTGCTGACCCTGCATACACCACAACAACACAGGTGGAGTTGAGCGTAATGTATTAATTTTTACAGTTGATTGCTTAAACAGTTCTGTCATAGTAACTCCTAACTGATCGATTGACTTCGTAATTATTGAGTAAACCAAGTTAACATTACGTAATCACTTTTAGTGATGGAACAATGTAATTTGCACATGAGGTACTTGATTTCATTTATCAGCTAGGCTTACATGATGGTGCCGCGTCGTGTATCGGTGATTGTTTCCCAACGTTTCGGCTGGCATTGCATCAGCCTTAATTATGGGTGGGTATCAGTTGTTGTCCGTACTCAAACTAACGGTTATTGCCAGCCAGACGTGCCTGCTTGCCCTGCATTGACGTCACGCTGCTTCCTGATTGGTCCACGCCCCTGCCAGTCGCGTGCTAGGATAACTTTCCAAGTGTTGCTAAGTCTGAAACCATATTCGCGATTGAAATTATTGGGATGCTTCATGACCTCTATTGCCTCTCTAATTAACCCGTTTTGATATCCAGGAATTTTAGCAGCATTTCGGTCTTATCAAATTCGATGGCGCGTCTCGAGACGTCAGCATGTTCAGCTATTGCAGATCTGTAGTTCATCTGTTTTGTGTCTCGAATGTGATGTGAAATTCTAATGGAAACGCGTCTTTTTGTTTGCCCTATGTAAACCTGTCCACAGGAGCAAGGCACTGTGTAAAGTCCTGCGTCCTGGTTTGGTTGATTTACGCACCACTTGCGTCAGCTTGCTTATTAGATGCATCCGCGTTGTCACATTGTGATTCCTTAGCAACCTGGCGATTTGATCTTTCAACCCCTGTACATACGGCGGAAAGGCTTTATTTCGGGGCCTATCTTCGTTCTTTGCCAGTTTTTCGGTTTTGCTCTACATTCCGCGTGGCCCTATTTATCTGTCCTTTGCTGTAACCATTAGCTAGGAGTGTGTTCCAAACTCGTTTCTTCTCTTCATTCACGCTATCCTTATCGCAAATGTGGTTGGCTCTAGTGAGGAGTGTCCTAGGCCTAGTTAACATTTCTTTCTGCGATGGAGGATGACTTGAGTTAGCATGTAGGTACCGATCTGTGTGAGTATCTTTCCTATAGACCCTTTGTCCGAGCGTTTTATCGGTTCGTTTATAGAGCAGAACGTCTAAGAAGGCCAGCTGGTTATTTTCTTCTACTTACATTGTAAAGTTGATGCTCGGATATCTGGAGCACATGAAGTCTAGAAAGACCTGAAGTGTGGTGCGTCCATGTTCCCATATCAAAAAGACGTCGTCTACGTATCTGAACCAACACTTAGGCTTCAATGAGCTCTTCTTTATCGTTTCTTCTTCGAAGTTTGCCATTAACACGTTGGCCAATAGTGGAGAGAGGGGGGGATCCTATGGCTGCTCCCTTCGTTTGTTGAAACAGCTGCCCATTGAATACGAAGACTGTGGAGTTAACGCAGTGTTCAGCTAAGTCCGTTGGACCTCCTGTGGCTGTAAGTTTTTCCCAGATCAACTGTGTGGTGCCAGGTACAGGAACCCTGGTAAATAGGGACTCCACATTGAAGCTTGCCAGTAGATCATCGTCACTCAGATTTATGCCAGCTATGCTCTCTATAATATGCTGCGAGTTTCTCAAGTGAGAGGCCTGCGGAGGGAATAATGGCTGCAGGACCTGGTTCAAATATTCAGCCAGAGCGTGAGTTGGGGACGCTATGGCGCTAACTATAGGCCTCAGAGGCACATCGGGCTTGTGCATTTTGGGTAGGCCGTAGAACGTGGGAGTTCTTGAGTAGCGAGGTGTTGGTGATTTCTGCTTCTCCTGGAATAGAAGACTCCTTAATTAGCCGCGTCGTCGTTAGTTCTATCTTACTTATGGGGTTCTTCGGGATCGCCTTATAAGCTGGGTCTGATAAGAGGCTGTGAACTTTATCCACGTAGTCTTGGGTTTCGAATACAACCGTAGCATTCCCTTTGTCTGCGGGTAAAATCGTAATGCTTTAATTACTTCGTAGCTCTTTAAGGGCGTGACATTCTTCTCTGCTGATGTAGCTTGAAATGTTTGAAGATCTTAGAGGCCTATGCTCTAATTTCTTCTGCTTCTAAGGCTGGTAGATGAAGGATAGAAGCTTCTAACCCGCAGATAATATCTTCCGTAGGAGGACGTCTCGGCGTGATTGCGCAATTAATTCCTTTGGCTAACAGGTTCTTACTTGGCTCGTTCAGTGGAAGGGATGACATATTGATCACTATGCGCTTCCTATCTTGTGCATAAGTTGGAGGTGGCTTCTGCCTTTGTTGCGGCTAGTCAATTTTATTTATGTGTAGCTGTTGTTTTCTGTAATATGGAATCTGCTTGCCTTGCGTTTATGTTATCCAACATCGTCCAATCGTCAGGAGACAGTCGTAGAATTAGCTTGAAGTGCATGTCACATAGTTCTCGCGTCACCATATCTAGTTCACGACGGCAGTTACAGGCTCGTTCACATGATGGGGCGCTTTCAGTTCGGAGTAAAATTCTCCTCGCTGCAAAACAAGAACTATGATGTTTTACCTTGATAAACTTAGGTGAAATGTCGTAGTCTCTGCAGCGTTTCAAAAGGGCAAGAGAGCTCAGCAAGCGTGACGGTTTCTGGCGTATAATTCCAATTTCCTGCTGTAGGAGTGAGTTTCCTCCCCGTGGAGGCATACAGATTTAGATCTTAGGCTTTCGCGGCCGGTGTCTAGTTTATCATCTAGGCTTACAGATTGGAGCCACGTCGTGTATCGGTGATTGTTTCCCGACGTTTTGTTTGTCATTGCAGCAGCCTTAATCATGGGTAGGTACGAGTTGGTATCCGTACTCAAACTGACGGTTATTGCCAACCAAACGTGCTTGCTTGCCCTGCATTGATTTCATTTTGGTAATTGGTTTTACCGGTACAATGGGAACTATTCAATGTAATCTAATTTGACGATAATACAGATTGTAGGAGTAGCGCAACTTTTTCTCTCCTTGCAGGCCCCATGTTCCATTCCCGGCTCCGTCAGGGTTTGATTATCTGGCATGAGGAATGGAAGAGGAACCGCTCAGCCTCTTGAGGACAATTGAGCAGCTGTCTGATCAGAGAGGCAGCTCCCCGGTCAAGAAAGCCAAGATTTCGGCCGGGGAAACACGTCGCGATGACCACGCTTCACCCCGGCCATACGGTTGAGAAGCGGTCCCTTGGTTGGCGGAGGTCCCTCATGGGCTGTAAAGCCACGTTTCTTTAATCCAGATGGTAATACAGCGCGTTATCGATTTGGGCTTCGGCACGAACCGCTGTAATAACCCTACGAACAAGATTTACTGCGCAGTATTTATTGTAATGTAATGATAAAATTGACTGACTTCAATAAAGTACACGGATGTCAACTGCTCATAAAATTAATACACGTCAGGATTCTAGGATTTTCTCAGTCTTTGAATAACTAAATTTTCAGCTCGAGTCCCTTATAGCTTTGAAACACCTTGTGTTGAATTCTCTTGAAGAAGAAGTCAGTGTTCGTATTCATGATGTTTTTTTGTGGCGAAGAGTTTGCACATCGTCTGATGGTGATCAAAATCACCGAAGTTGATGCTTGAAGAATAACCAGATTGGCAAACTTAGCCAAACACAAGTCGTAATTACAATATTATCATCATTCTGTTAAGAGCTTGAAACACGATGAAAGCATGCCGAATTGAACTTTTGGGCGAGAAGAAACAAGGTTCTGGAGATTATCTAAATTATAGTCAGCACGTTGTTTAACAACGCTAAAGCTCCCAGGTTTCTCACCATCAGGCTAGTCCACTTGATCACTGCGAGTAATTTCACGTGGAGAATTGTTCCGTGTCATTAAATAATTTTGCACCTAATTTTTGCAAGCTCTCTGGATAATTAATTCCAACTATTACAACCTCACAAATGAAGAAACATATTTATTCGCAAATATTAAAAACTGTATATACACTAATAACACTGCGCCGCACACAGGCTGATTCTAAACTCGTTGGCTGTCACTCATCACAAATTGACTTTGTGTACGCGATGCCTTGCTTTTGTTTAAACAAATGCCGAATGTCGACCTGGTTTAAATACTACTAATGAGACACAAGAATCTCAGCTCACGTAACACTTCCAAGTTTCCAAAATTCTCAAGATCACGGAGGAAATTGGGTGATTGTGAAGAAGGTTGTAACTGCTCTGCCTCTCTTGGGCGACTAATTGTAATAAACCGGGATGCGTGGGGGTTAAACACCTGTACGATATGAGCAGCAGCAATAAACATTCACTCTTAACTACACTGGTTACCTCATAAATAAAGACACTAGAGATCCGGTAAAAATTACAATCTATTCTGATACCAGACATAAAATACACTTCGCAGGATCCTCGCCGTATAGACTATCTAACACTCCCTATAATATTTACACAGGCACACTTATGACATATTGATGACCCTCGGAAGTTGTACCGATTTGAAAATCTGTACAAGATATCTGTATTTTCGAGACACAGCAAGAAGTCGGGAGTGGCTGAGCCAATTGTTATCATGGAGGCATGCACCAAGCCTCGTTCTGGGAATTCACCTTCACACTTCATTCCTGCACCTGGGTTATGATCTGCTTGTGAAGAGGGTTTTCGCCAAGCCTGAATTCTGCGAGGATTTCTACCCTTTTGTGTCGTACCAGTTAAGGTATCAAGCTAATGGCCTGCCTGTCAAGGGAGATTTGCCGCAAGTTTAAATTCTATAAACATTTGAGCCCACGAACACTCCCACTTCTATTAACATTCCGGGGGCGATTTGGCTAGACCCTACTACTAAGGAAATTTTTTAAAGAACTTGCTCGTTGTGAAAAATTCGACTCTCTAACTGCGTGCCATCCTGTAAACTAGTCACATTCACCCTTTCTGGTGTGTGCGCTGGCGCAGACAGCTCGGGCCGGAAACACTTTGAGCGGAGTGGTTGTCCGCTGGGGAGGACAGAACGTACTGAGGGCTGGTCACAACTTGACGTGTGGAACGTAGGGTCCCGGGAAGCAAACCTGGCTTCTCGGGGGCCCTGGATATGGGTGGTATTGTACATAATGCATTCCAGGGGCAACCTCTATGAAATATATTTCCGATAGAACATTTTGAACTGTAAAATTTGCAAATTTTAAAGCCACATGTCGGTGTGCTATATTCTGATTCAGATATGAGCTGACCTTATAGTTGTATGTAACAATTTTGGAAGGGCTTGCATATTTTGGTGATGATGTTATATGTGATTTATTGCAGGGTGGGTTTTCATTGTCCAATTCCTGATATCTTGGGTGGGGGTAGTGGTTTTAGTTCGTCAAACAGGCTCCACGACACAGTGAGTGGTGAGGAGTCCGTTGGACATGACCGTTCCCGTAAGGGACGTTTCTGATTGCTTATGCAATGTTGTTTTTTGAGATGGCATTGAGCCTATTTTCATGTTGTTATTCATTTATTTTTTTTCTTCAGGGGAATAATTATTTTGAAATTCATGTCTAACCGTAAAATGTATATGTGTAAACTTGCCATCCGGGCAAATGACTGATTATTTGGTTCATGCATTTATTTTGGGGACTCCTTGTGTTCGCTCTTAAGTGCTAGGTTAAGAAGTGTGTGGGTTTAATTATAATGTTGTTAGGATATGTGTTTTTTATGATAAGAGGTAAAGGGACCTATTGTAACTTCATGTAACATCTTCTATGATTTTTACAATACATTTATTTTGGGAATTTGGTTTCTTATTGAAATGCACGCAGCCGGTATGGGTGTAAGTCCTTGTATCGCCTTCCCTCCTGTTTTTCTTCTTTTGTTGGGGCAAGATCTTATTTTGGCCTCTGAGTCTGTTCAGAGCTCCATTCCTGGTTGCTCTGTTCGATCTGGATCGACTCTTTTTTTTTTTTTTTTTGGTAAGGCATTTCCTAAAATATGAAATATGGAATGCTACCCAATCATCTCATTCGATGAACTTCGGTGGATGAATGTGGGCCATGATTGTTGTTATACCTCCGCAATTTTAATAATTGGTTTTTCTGTATGCAAATTTGGTCTTGATCTGGTTTTGAACCGGGGTAACGTAACAGAAGTAATGATGACTGATACTTACAGGCGTTGATCTACGCTGTGACGACTTAACTCTACTGATTTTGGGGCTTGTGCTCCGAGAGAATCAGTCCTAATTACTCGCAGCACAATTAATATATATATATATATATATATATATATATATATATCACACGCAAGCCTCTCAACTATGAACATTATGCACAATATTATTGATGGTCAGAATCCAACGATTTATATAGCTTCGTGGATCTGATTAAAAAAGATGCTTTAAATCGGTGTGTTGGATTATCGCAACTAGTTTGCTCCTGAGTTTACTAATTCATAGCATATTTGACTAGTATTTGTCGTATAACAATTTGCCGCTATGGTCTCAGAATTTGGGTACAAAACGTTAGTTTACAATACTTCATGCGATTCGAGACAAACAATCTACTGTCGACCAAAATATTATGTGCACTCGAGTTTGAAGGTTGTTTGTGAAGTAACCAATAGACCAACATAAAATCCAATAACATCATCATTTTCGTCGTTCTATTTTACGTTATTTCATGTAGGTTTGGATTTTTAATTTATATTTTAATATTTTTATAGCAGTTGAAACACAAAAAGTGCCCGATTTTAAGCGTGTTTCAATTATGCGTCACATTTATGAATTATTATCTCACAAACCCTTCATTAGATCGAATCCAAATTTTAACACAATATACATTGGAATGTTGTATAACTGGATTATTAATTTCAAAATTTTGTGTGTTCAAGAACGAAAGTTGTTATCATTTTTGTAAGGTACCTTTTTGTCGGCTCAGGGTCGTTGAAAAATGTAGCTCTTGGTTGCGTTGTGATCCTTATATATCAAAAAGGTATGCTGTATGACTGTGAAATACGTAAATTAATTCACTTATTTTATATCGGATTGTATTTGTACGGGGAATTAAGACATGGTTCACCAGCTAGCCACTCCGGGAAATGCTGTACAGCGTTGCTGATGTGGAGTCCATCACTTCCGAGCGAGGCGCGCCATGACGCGTGATGGAGCCCATCTTGGCAACGCTGTACAGCTTTTACCGGAGCGGCTAACTGGTGAACCATGTCTTAATTCCCCGTACAATTACAAACCGATATCAAATAAGTTAATTAATTTTCGTATTTCACAATCATACAACACACCTTTTTTTATGTATAAGGATTACAACGCGACCAAGAACGATGTCATTTTCAAACCACCCCGAGCCGAGAAAAAGTTAACTTACAAAAATGATAACAACTTGGTTTCTTGGACACACAACATTTTAAAATTAATAAACCAGTTATACAACATTCCAATGTATATTGTGTTAAAATGTTGATTCGATCTGATGAAGGGTTTGTGACATAATAATTCTAAAATGTGACGCATGGTTGTAACACGCTTAAAAACGGGCACTTTTTGTGTTCCAACTGCGATAGAAAATATTAAAATATAAATTAAAAATTCCAAACCTACATGAATTAACGTAAAATAGAAAGACGAAAATGACTATGTTATTGGATTTTATGTAGGTCTATTGGTTACTTCACAAACAACCTTCAAACTCGAAAACTCATAATAGTTTGGTCGACAGTAGGCGATTTGTTTGAAACTAGGCTCATTATTCCCTTGAGAATGTATAGCCAGCAACTCAGTAATTGCACCTCGAACACAAACTTGTGATCGTCTGAAATACCTTCCTTCTCCACCAAAAACCACACAAGTCCAAAATACAAGTTCCACTCCCTCACGGAGTCCTACCAAGATGATTACACAGCCCTACACGCGGTTCACAAGATGAGTACCACTCCACAAGGAGTCCGCAAATTGAGTCCTGCTCCACACGGAGTTCACAACAAGAGTCCACTCCCACACGGAGTCCTAAGATTGAGTCGTCCTCCCAGCCTCGTCAATTCCTAATATCATTCATCTCCCCTCCAGAAATCACTGGCCTACCTGGCATCCCTCACGGGTCTAGCCAATCAAAACAAAACATTACCATATATTGGCCTTCAAAATACCCTAGACACACTCCTAGCACAGGGTTGCCAAGCCTCCTACCTGCATGAGTCATCATGCACTTGAGCGTGCTCGAGAAAAACCCAGGCGACAACAAACCTACTTCCTGGTTCTTTCACACAATTCCAGACTCTCAAACTGAAGACTATTACAATGTTAAAATATTCATATCTAACTTGACTCAGATCCTGCCAATTACAATATCTTAAAACCTAAACAAAATAATCGGAAATCAATCCCATGATATTATACACTTCATTACAAAATTATAAAACATAAAAAATCATCAAATAAAAATATATGGACGATTATGAAAATGTACGTCCCGAAAGTAAGGGCTCGATCCCTTGTGACCTGGGAAGGTTACAATTCCCCTCCGGTGGAGTTCCTATGAATACACAATAACGGGAACTCCATCTACACTCAAAAAACTCCGAAATACATCTATGACCCTTGAAATACATAATAATACACTTCTGAAAAACCTACACAAATTACCCTTCACATTTCAAAAATATTACCCTTCAATACAATTTCGTTTTCTTGACGTCTTCATTGTTAACAATCATTATTTCTTAATTCTAACTCACACCGATTTCTCAAGTGTCCTATAAATACTACCTCACAAGGAAATTCCTCACGGGTCCTTTATTTGCCACATATCATAAGTGACCAAATTGGCACATATCCACGTTGCACTCGCAAAATGCATTCTAAGATGCATGTGAACTCATATGCTCTGCTTTTTATCACTTGGCCAATAGTAGCCTCTTCGTCATTTCTTCAAGCATACCTGTGCCATATCTCACTATGTAGACTACATCTGTCTCAGATGATCTGCCCTAACATCACTAACTAACATATTTCTTAAGATTAGACGCATTATAAGACCCTACATTGGTTCCTTGGTGGTCTGTTAAGCTGTACGCACACTCGCCAATACGCTTGGTCACTCCAAAGGGTCCCTTGAACAACTGGAAAGAACGCGTACATTTCCTCGCCGACAACGGAAGAAGTGCATGGCACTCTGAGTAAGACCTGATCACCACTACAAAAATCAAACTAAACATCTGAGCCGCGCTATCCTCTCTCTCCCATCCTGTGATCATCATCACCAACATTAAAAATAACTCAAAATCATACCTCCCCGAGCCATCATACTTACCTATACTTACCTGCGGACTTAAATACTTACCTCCCCATACCTTGAAATACTTACCAGTACCTTTATTTGGCTCTATGACCCCTAACTTTAACATATGGCTACTTCCATCCTCAACGGCGGCCGCATACCTGAAAGGAATTGCATATCTGGGTCCAGAAAATGGTGAACTATCAACCAGCTCGAATTGATGGGTGTATACGTACGTCAATCCAGGCTTATCACTAA
This sequence comes from Meconema thalassinum, assembly GCA_946902985.2. NCBI lineage: Eukaryota > Metazoa > Arthropoda > Insecta > Orthoptera > Tettigoniidae > Meconema > Meconema thalassinum. The sequence goes on along the minus strand of OX336389.2, from coordinate 733,639,112 downwards.
ACACTTCCTTATTACTCAATAACACTTCAAATAACTCCTCCTTACTCTCATCACACAATTTACTTTTGCCCACGGCTTCCCAACGTGGATCACCTCGATGTTCCTCTACCGAAATATCGCACACAGCCTCCAGCTTTTCCTCGTCGTCATACACCTCTGCTGACGTCCCCTCCAGACACTTAGTAATATACGCACCATGCATTTCTTCAACTAGTTCACATCTTATCTTAATCCCCTGACCCTTAATGCCTTTCTCCAGACATAAAACACCGTTGTCAAAATTCATAACAACCTTATGCTTATTCAACCTGTCATTACCAAGCACCACCTCATGGATTAAATTGGGTATGACCAGACAACATTGGTTTCTCACTTTACCCTCCAACTTAATAGGCAAATATATCTGCTTACTGACTTTCTGGCTCTTACTCCGTACAGCAGTAATAATATGTAAGGTCTTATCAGGTATTTCTTCCAACTTATGACCACCCCTAATAATTTCCTCATAAGCCACCTTACTTATGCACGACCTTTCACTCCCCGAGTCTAACAGAGCCTTCACTTCTCTACCTAAAATGCCTAATTAAATGACCGATGATAATCCTTCGCTCTTGCCATCTACATTAAAATCCTCTCGGTCAGATAACAAATCCTCCTTCGTCATAGGAGTGAAACTCCCCTTCTCTTCCTGAATCACACACTGCCTAACATATTCACATTCGGGCTGTCTACCTGACCTTTTTACACAACCCGCTGCGAATTTAAATCATTCGTACCTTGTATCTGAGCTGGCTCCTGTACTCTCCTTGATTCATTCGTTCTCTGAACTGTCCCATCCTGTTGACTCCTTTGAAAATTTTCCCACCTTTGGAAATTTTCTCTCCTCTGATAATTATCCCCCTGTCGATTATTCCCTACTCTCCAATTATTGTTTTCCACCCTCCTTCTATTAAAATTGTCACCTCTGCAACCCCGATGGAATCTATTTCTGTTCTGATTTGGTTGATGCTCATTCTGTCTGTTTTCATTTTTCACTTCCGTTCTGTTAGTTTGCTGAGGGCCTAAATTATCAAAACTAGTCAGCAATTCCTCCAACACCTCAATGCTTTTTAACTTCTGCATACAGCTAGCCTGTTATATCCTACTAGGAAAATGCTTGCGCATCAGCCTGACTATGTCTATATTAGAGGTGACACCATCTAAATTCTTCCAAACTAACACGTGAGCTAGAAAATATTCTGTGAGGGATACCCCGTCGTGCTCCTTAAATTTTCCAAACATGAGAGTTTCCCTTTCTCTAGCCTGAATAGATTCCCCCCAAAATTTGGCCTTGAATTTATTTTAAAGTCCTCTAGATTTCTCATGTTCGGCCTATCAATCTCAAACCAAGATTTAACATACCCCTAGAACGAGTGTGACAGGATCTCCATTACCGTTTCCCAATCGATCAAATCATCGTTTAAATCTTTCTCAAATTTCTTTTCAACGGATTTCAAACACTCCATGGAATTAAATTGTCGTGAATTAAAATGTGGAAGACCAGGATCCCTATAGGAACAACCTAGTGACATTGCTCCTCTATGACTTATCGGTCGGTCTCTCACCTCTCTTCTCACCTTTATCAACTCTTCCTTACGTTTTTGTTTACTTTCCGCCAATGTTACCTGTTCTCCCTTAAGTCTCTCGATCTCCCCCAAATTTATCTTCTACGATTCCTACTCTGTGTAAATACTCCTTAGAATCATCCCTTACGGTATTGCAAACCTCTGCACACGCTCCACCCTCTCGCATTTCTATTAGTTCCCCGCTAAGAATAATTTATTTCCTGCCTTTCCCCCACCCCCTTCCCGCTTCTGTTTTTCCTGATGGTCCTCCATCCCTGCTAACCTATTTTCCACGCTATACTGATTTCTCGCTATTTCTTCCCTAAGAATATGTTCTCTCTCCTCTATCTTGTTACTGAGATCCTTCTCTAAGTTTTCCAACCTACTGATTTATGCTCCTTTACTTCCTTACTTAATTCTTCTATCTTAGCATTCGTGGTATCTGCCTGTTTTTTTACTGCCTCATCTACATATAATTTCACAGATTCCACCTGCTTAACTATCGACTATTTCACATCTCCTATTTCCTTACTTAAAGACTCCCCTTGCTTCTTAATAGACTCACTTATATACTCTCTTATTTCCTTGCTTAAAGACACATTCATAGCCGCAAACATTTGAAGCAGACTATTGTTCACCCCCCCCCCCCCTTATCGTTACTTTTTATACCACCCTGCATGGTGATCTGGCTTTGCTCGGATTTAATAGATTCCCCGGAGAGTGTTTCTATTAAGCCTTCGCCCTTCCCACTCTTGTCCACGTCCATACCCAAGTTCTTTCCCGCCATCTTCACGTTAACTTTATTAATAGCTCTACTTCTCAATTCTAACCTTTCCTCCGATAACATCTAACCTGCATGAAATTTTGGCTAAGACTATTGGCGTATGCGTACACGTGAATGCTATTGTTGCTATAGCGTACTTCGACCTCCACAGTTGGGCGTCCATTGTAACTTCTCTGCCTCTCTTGGGCGACTAATTGTAATAAACCGGGGTGCGTGGGGGTTAAACACCTGTACGATACGAGCAGCAGCAATAAACATTCACTCTTAACTAAACTGGTTACCTCGTAAATAAAGACACTAGAGATCTGGTAAAAATTACAATCTATTCTGATACCAGACATAAAATACACTTCGCAGGATCCTCGTCGTACAGATTATCGAACACTCTCTATCATATTTACACAGGCACACTTCTGACATATTGATGACCCTCGGAAGTAATGATGACTGATACTTACAGGCGTTGATCTCAGCTGTGACGGCTTAACTCTACTGACTCTGGGGCTTGCGCTCCAAGAGAATCAGTCCTAATTACTCGAAGAACAATTAATATATATATTTCACACGCAAGCCTCTCAACTATGAACATTATGTACAATATCAATGATGGTCAGAATCCAACGATTTCTATAGAGTCGTGGATCTAATTATAAAAAGATGTTTTAAATCCGTGTGTTGGATTATCGCAACTAGTTTGCTCCTGAGTTTACTAACACATAGCGAATTTGACTAGTATTTGTCGTATTACAATTTTCCACTATGGTCTCAGAATTTCGGTACAAAAACATTAGTTTACAATACATCATGCGATTCGAGACAAACAATCTAGGCGATTTGTTTGAAACTAGGCTCATTATTCCCTTGAGAATGTATAGCCAGCAACTCAGTAATTGCACCTCGAACACAAACTTGTGATCGTCTGAAATACCTTCCTTCTCCACCAAAAACCACACAAGTCCAAAATACAAGTTCCACTCCCTCACGGAGTCCTACCAAGATGATTACACCGCCCTACACGCGGTTCACAAGATGAGTACCACTCCACAAGGAGTCCGCAAATTGAGTCTTACTCCACACGGAGTTTACAACAAGAGTCCACTCCCGCATGGAGTCCTAAGATTGAGTCGTCCTCCCAGGCTCGTCAATTCCTAATATCATTCATCTTCCCTCCAGAAATCACTGGCCTACCTGGCTTCCCTCACGGGTCTAGCCAATCAAAACAAAACATAACCATATATTGAGCCTGTCAGAGGAGCTGCCAGGACAGCCAACAACCGAAATGACTTCCCTAACATCTCATCCGCTGGACCTAAATGCCAAGAGGATCGGGTGAACTTCCAAACAGGCCAAAGCGGCACGAGAATACATCATCCACGGGGATTGTGGTACATGGTGACTAAAGGTCATAGACTGCCTAAGGAAAGGTTCACCTTAAATCTAGACTGAGAAAAGAAACATCCAGACTTATATAAAAAATCGTAAAGATTTATTTTAAAATCGACAAACCCCTATCCTAGTTCGGAGGGTTTCTATCGGCTAATCCGCAAGCTAATAAATAATCAAAAATAAAGAGCAGGTCCCTACCTGAGAAGTTACTGTAAACCCTCGCGAAAGATCTATCTCACAATTATTAAAGCAACAACAGCAACACTAGGAAAATGGTACGGCGAGAAACCCTAGGTCAAGTTACAAGATCAAGCTAATATCGGAATTTACATTTAACAGGGCAGCAAAACAAATCTAAGTTAGGATGATACCATTCCCTTATTTACAATTAATATTAATTCATTTAGTTAAGTCCTACCAATTAATTACAAAATTTACGGCGGTGACGTCCGTAGTATCAAACAATTACAATCATAGCTATGTGACAATCCATAAAAACATCTAAGGCACTCTTACAAACTAGGTGCTAACCAGCACACGAAAGGTGACATAGAGGATTTATACATTTTCACATCAATAAATCAATAAATACAAGACCACAGTTTTATTCGAAGCCTACCTACACCTTGGTTTACTGTTCGTAAGCCATAGTCATTTAACGTGTGTAATTACGGTGACGACTGCGTAGTGGAAACTACGTCTAACATCGTATGGCCTGAGCTCCACCAGCTACGAACTCTAGGTTCAAGCAAGCCTCTGTCGTTACAAAAAGTGTCAGCTGTCCTAAGTTCATTTCCTCCAGGAAATACTTTCAATTGGCACGGCTATGTCAGCAGGTTCCAAATGCAAATGAACAAGGTTAAATTGAAAGGATTTGTTAGTTATATTTTGTTTATCAAAAATTATGCGTTTTATTATTAAGATGTCGGTTTGAATTATCGTTGGTTTATGGCGAAGAACAGCTGACTAGCCTGGCATGGAGCGTCTCTGCGAGATCATCTCTGCCGAGGAGCCTCGACTCAAAAGTCGGGATACGATCAACGAGTAATAACATCTCGGACACACAATAACACAAGTTACCAGCGGCGCGCAGCTCGCGTTCAATAACTTTGGGACAGGCCTGGAAACACATCAGCCACCCTCCCTAAATATTTGGTCTACGGGAACTGTCCCGGACATGGTACACAAAATACCTTCTTACATGAAAAGCCTCTTCACGGGGGTCACTAGCCTCCAACATAATATAAGAATCCTGACATAACTGTACTCGTCGAACCAACGGTACACGCAAAAGGCGTTTAACTAACAAATAACAATCTACAGAAACATGTGTTCAGACACAGAAATGGATACTGGGTTCCATGAGTTATCATTGCAATGAAAAAGAAAATGCAGCAAGCATTGCGTCCTGTGTGAAAAAATAAGTCTGTCTCACTTGGAAGCAAGCGCTCTCAATCGTGCGCTGGGAAATATTCACACACCTGTCTTCGTGTCACAGCGGGTTACTGGCTCCCTGTACTATTTGACACAACACGTTGACTGGGCAGGCAGTTTTGGCAAGAAAATAACTATAAAACTGGCCTCATAATAATACCCATACCATAGGTTATAAACATCAAAGAATGTGTGCATTAAGAGCACGCTATAAAGCTGAATATAAATATATAAATCTGTCTTTCATAGCAAAGACGTTTAAAAGATAGCAATGTCTATCATTGCTGGAGCTCTTTGCTCTCAAAGATGAAACACTTCATCTGTTTCTTATATCAAACATTCAAATAAATCACGTGTCATTACACTTGACACAAACAAAATAATGTTATGGCGCAAACCTCACTCTGCTGGATTTGCTTAATGATACGTTGGGAACTGGGTTCGATGCTAGGTTACAACGAAACATCCCTTTTACTTACAAGGTCTACACTCGACCTGGATGGCGTCTGAGCACATCCTGAATGAAATGTAAATGCAGTTACAAAACTGGTAATTACAGTCGATTACCTAAATGATACGACTTCTCTAATCAAGTTAGGGGCGTAACGTTGACTGGCTGCTATGAGTGCAGTTAAAGAATTATGACCATGGCATCAATTTACAATGTCGGGAGTCTGCTAAGACTCGAAAATCACCCCAGATGGGGTTAAACAAAGTAGCCCTGAAATGACTACGGTCACGTTTAGCAATAGACAGGAATTAGCGTCCCACGACGTCCATCAGGTTGCACCAGGGTTAAACAAAATATCGAACCCAAGGGTGGCTCACAATCACTGTAAATAAATAACATCTAATTATACTAATTACATTCCCTGCCTATAAAATGGCTGTCACGAAGTTCGGCTGATTTACAATCTACACTAATCTAAATATACCACCAATGACTAGAACAATGAAGGGTTGTACAAACTCACGATATGAAGGAGCCCACACTTAGCTCTTTCCAACGACAAGGGTTGAACAAAGCACCTCAGGCTTTCAGGATTGGTTTTATCCATATCAGAACTACCATCTTGGCTCTCCCAAAGATCAGGGTTCGGTCTGTCCCCGTAGTTGACATCGTGAGTGGGTTGAACATGCCTAGGAAAGGCATCCTCGACTCCTTCCTTCTCGTTCGACGTTCTTGAAGTTCCAAATCATACTCGTTCCATCCGAGCGTCTCCCTCATACCATGACGATATCTAGCCCATCATCTTCGACTCGAACATGGTGTTATAAATGTCGAACACGTGGTCGGTAATATTAGACATCATGTATTTCTTTATCACTTGAAATTGCGGTGTGCTTTGTAGCTATCAAAGGCGTTACACATATATCTAGCAACACAGACTCTACACTTTGCAGATATCATAAATAAATGGCCATGCACTGATCTGCTGGTTCACACGTGCACAGATTCTATTTTTACCATCACGTGGCATCCGTGAAATTGGCGTCGAATTCTTGCAGATAAATCCACTGTAGCAATTTATACACGAAGCGTATGTAATATAACACTCGTTTAATGCAACGTTATCACGATTACTTGTATATTTGACACCAGGCTTTAGCCCTCCACAAATCACGTGGGTAAAAAAGGGGCTACAAAATCGTAGAAAATTCACAATACGTTTCAAATAAATTCACAATACTATTAGTGCTGATCACTACACTTTGATAATCGTGATGCACAATACGATGGTGCTCGATGTCACTTGATAAAATTCTTCGCTATAAAGCGGACTATTCCCACGTCTTACACGACGGGTATTACAACACGCCTCAACCGGGCGGATCCTCAAGACGTAGTGCACGGAACTGCGTTCCCCGTGGAATCAAGTCATCAAACTATGTCGTTTAGCGACTATTTACATTCCTTTTTGCATATCCGCAATGACCATACCTTAAAGTGGAAAAAAAAAACATTCTCCAAAATGTTTCAATAATGCTGAATGACGAAATGGAATATTATGAGTCTCGTAGAAAGTTACAGTTGATTAATAAGACCTCAGATAAATAATTAGCAGACTTCACCAGAGTCAAAAGTGCGATCCTTCGCTACTCCAATGAGAATTGTATAAGCTCTCAGCTTCTAGTTGCTTTCTGGGTGTGTTCAAAGGTAGTACATCCCATCATAAATGTGTTGTCATGAAAAATATCACATGAACCTTAGCTCAGCGGGTTCAATATTGGTCTTCAAAATACCCTAGACACACCCCTAGCACAGGGTTGCCAAGCCTCCTACCTGCATGAGTCATCATGCACTTGAGCGTGCTCGAGAAAAAACCAGGCGACAACAAACCTACTTCCTGGTTCTTGCACACAATTCCAGACTCTCAAACTGAAGACTATTACAATGTTAAAATATTCATATCTAACTTGACTCAGATCCTGCCAATTACAATATCTTAAAACCTAAACAAATTAATCGGAAATTAATCCCATGATGCATTTGTGTTAGTGACGTGTCTACCCTTCAATTATCACCTCCTTCCGCCCCTACTCCCACCGCTTCTCCTCGTCACTCAATGTCTTCTCTCTCTCTCTCTCTCTCACTGATAGCGTTGCTTTGCATCTGAAAAACAAACCAGACTTGCTTTCCGAGCCGTATTGCCAATTTGTGGACTACTGTCGACCAAAGTATTATGTGTACTCGAGTTTGAAGGTTGTTTGTGACGTAACCAATGGACATACATAAAATCCAATAACATCATTATTTTCGTCGTTCTATTTTACGTGAGTCCATGTAGGTTTGGAATTTTTAATTTATATTTTAATATTTTTTATCGCAGTTGCAACACAAAAAGTGCCCGTTTTTAAGCGTGTTTCAACCATGCGTCACATTTAAGAATTATTATCTCACAAACCCTTCATTGTATCGAATCCAAATTTTAACACAATACACATTGGAATGTTGTATAACTGGTTTATTAATTTCAAAATTTTTCGTGTCCAAGAAACAATGTTGATATCTATTGTCTAAGGTAACGTTCTCGGCTTGGGGTGGTTGGAATATGTAGTTCTTGGTCGCGTAATATTCCTTATACATCAAAAAGTTATGTTGAATGACTTTAAAATACGTAAATTAATTCACTTATTTTATATCGGTTTATAATTGAACGGGGAAATACGACCTCGCCTCGCTCGGCAGTGATGGGCTGGCAGGTGAATCATGCCTTATTTCCACGAACAAATACAAACCGATATAAAATAAGTGAATTAATTTACGTATTTCACAGTCATACAGCATAACTTCTTGATGTATAAGGATTACAACGCGACCAAGAGCTATATTTTCCAACCACCCCGAACCGAGAAAAAGTTACCTTACAAAAATGATAACAACTTTGTTTCTTGGACACACAAAATTTTGAAATTAATAAACCAGTTATACAATATTCCAATGTATATTGTGTTAAAATTTGCATTTGATCTGATGACGGGTTTTTGAGATAATAATTCTTAAATGTGACGCATGGTTGAAACACGCTTAGAAATGGGCACATTTTGTGTTCCAACTGCGATAAAAAATATTAAAATATAAATTAAAAATTCCAAACCTACATGAACAAACGTAAAATAGAACGGCGAAAATGATGATGGTATTGGATTTTATGTAGGTCTATTGGTTACTTCACGAACACCCTTCAAACTCGAGTGCACATAATACTTTGGTCGACAGTAGGTATTCTCCCTCCGTCCAGCCCAATAAAAAAGAATATATTATGATATAGGCCTATTATGATTATATTTTGATATAGTATGATATGATTCACGGAGTGAGGTTGTGGTTAGGGTTGTGCAGCTGTGAGCTTTCATTCCGGAAATAGTGGGTTCGAACCCCCCTGTCGGTAGCCCTGGAGATGGTTGTCCCTGGTTTCTCATTTTCACACCAGGCAAATGGGCGCTGTACCTTAATAAAGGCCACAGCCGCTTCCTTCCCACTGCTAGTCTTTCCTATCCCATCGTCGCCATAAGACCTACAGTATCTGTGTCGGTGCGACGTAAGGCAAATTGTAATATATATATATATATATATATATATATATATATATATATATATATATTATTTTGATATATATTGAAGATTACAACTCGCATAATAGGCCAGGCGACAGGTAGTTCAATAAGGAAATAATTAGTGGAAAGCTGGAAATTGCTTTAATCGCTTTATTTTGACCCAGATATTACTCTCCCAAGTTTCTCCCTCGAGCGAAGTCGGCGTTGGCCCTTCTGGCCCTAAGAAGGTACCATTTTTCAATTTTTTGCAAATATCTCCCAAATCTTCAACTTTATCAACAAAATACCTCATATAAAATAATCTAGAGTAAATTTCCTACAAAAATGTTCCCTACTTTTTTTTTTCTCTCATGTGAACCGTTACGATGCTACGACCATTCAAAGATGAGCCCTTTTTGATTCATGCGGAAAAGCTATGGAAATGATATGCCATATCAACGTTTCTACATGTTTTAATATTTGTCAGCATTCCAGATGCACAAGCTGTTAACTTGTTACAAGTATAACAGATTTTCAATGTAAACAGCTGTGGCAAAATACCTACCATTAGTATCATTTTGCAATATTGAGTTTTCGACTACAGAACAGCATGTGGATGCACGGTGTGCGCGGATCTCGCGGGATGATGCGGACTGGAGAAAATTTGTTGGATGGTTATCAACTCAAGAGCCCTTTCCTCGTGGACAACACGTTGTTTCGTTAAGCACAGGAGTTGTCGGGGATGGACAAATCACTTGTCATATGACTTATGAAATTGGAATAGCAGCACAAAAAAGCATAGCCGGCAACAATTTTCACGATGTGAAGTTCCTTAGAAAAAATGGCGTGATGCCTCTCCGCGCGGTAAATTCGAAAATAACAAGTAGTTCCGTGAAGAACTATACAGCCTATTTTCATATATCCTGCTCATGTTAATTGCCTCTATCAACATACAAAATTTCAGTTTAATTGCTGTAACAGATTCGTAGATATTGAGAACCGTCTAAATATTTCAGATGGTCGCCAGGTTGGATTTTTATTTTTGTACTATTACATTAAGATTATTGTGGTCGTGTGGTATTCAAACTTCAATCGCATGATTAGAACTCAAGAAGTAAAAACGAGATTTTAAAATTACGCACAGCAGCCATCTTGTGATTATGCAAACAATTGAAATAAATTAGATGCCAGTGGATCTACATTTGAATAAGCATTTAACGTGAAACGTTTCACGGCACTCGGATAGTTAATTCGCGAGAAACGTCCATTTAAATATTTATACTTCGCGTCCCCGCCATGTTGGATTTGTGCTCACCAGGTTACTCAAAGTCCTATAGGTGAACATATGTTCATAGTCTCTATGAACATAAAAAAAAATCTGTTTGTTTGCTGTAAAAGATTCATAGATATTGAGAACCGTCTAAATATTTCGGAAGCTCGCCGTTTAGGATTGTTATTTGTATAGGCCATAGAGTTATGTACCATTCAAGGACAATTATTGCCTAGGTCCATTATTCAAACTTTCACTTCAATCGCATGATAACGACACAAGAAATAAAAACATAATTTTAAAATTTCGCACAGCCGCCATCTTAAGGTTATGTAAACAATTGAATTAAATTAGATGGAGTGCATTACAATCTGCAAAATCATTTACTGTACCACATTTCACTGCGCTCAGAGAGTTAAATCACGAGAAAAGTCTATTAAAATATTTCAAATTCGCTTGTTCGCCATGTTCGTTTTGCACTTTACAGGTTTATGAAATATACATAGGTAAACTTGTATCAGTACCCTTTATCACCGTACAAGATTGCACGGTGATATCCGTAATAGTTTCGGAGATATAGAATGTCAGTGAAATATTTCGCACAGCCGCCATTTTGAGGTTATGTAAACAATTGAACTAAATTAGACTCCAGTGCTTTACAATGTGTATAAACAATTGCTGTACCCAGTTTCATTACGTTTGGGTAGTTAAATCGCGAGAAAAGTCTATTTAAAAGTCTCAACTTCGCTTGGCCGCCATGTTGGTTTTGTAGTCACCAGGTTTTTGAAAGTCTCATAGGTGAACTTCTAGTAGTGCCCTTTATCACCGTACACAATTTCAGGGCGATATCGGTAATAGTTTCGGAGATATCGAATGCTAGTGAAATATTTCGCACAGCCGCCATGTTGGATTGGTGAGACGTAACAAAATTTGAAGTGCACGGTCGAGGTCGCCGGGAATAGCGCCATGAACTTACCGAGTTTCATTGAAATCGCTCCAGCCGTTTAGATTTTATTAGGGGGGGGACACACACACACCTCACACACACACACACACACACACGGACAAAAGGTGATTTCATAAGCCTATTTTTTCAAAACTGAAAATAGGCTAAAAATCCGCAACACGGATATTCCTGTTGATCCTCTTGTGCTTTTCCAATGCATTTGCCTTGCAAAGAAATCCGATGCAGAATTGAAACAATATTTCCAGTTTGAACTAGCTCCGTATCCGGTTGCGATCTTTGATAAAGCGGGAATGCGTAGACGCAAAAGTCTGTGTTCTATAAATTATTCGATCCTGTTACCGATGAGCCCATATTTGAGGACCTACATCATGTTCTCGACGGAGGATATCTTCTGCACCGTGTAATTTGGCACCAAACCGATACTTTTGTCGACATTAGTGCCAAATATGCGAGTTACGTTAAAAGATACTTTAAAAACAGTGTCATTATTTTCGATGGGTATCCTGATGACCCAGCAGCTCGCAGTACCAAGTCCGTTGAACGTCTTCGACGATCGCACAAGCATGAAGCTGCTAATGTTTTTTTTTTAATGAGTCCATGACGGCACCTATGCCACGAGCAAACTTTTTGTCTAATGTCACAAACAAACGAAGATTGATCGACTTGTTGCGCGTCAAATTCGAAAGCGAAGGAATCGAAACCAGACAAGCTCCACATGCCGATGTGCTCATCGTTACCACCCCACTCGAGTTATCTCGGCCCGACAATTCAGTCATTATAGTGGCTGAAGATATAGATATCCTGGTCATCTTGGCGGCTTGTGTGCCACCCTCCACGAAAATGTATTTTATGAAACCCGGCCAAGGTTCAACCAAACAACAACTATTTTGCACAACAAGTTTCAATCTCCCAACATGTGTGCAAGAAAACTTCCTCTTTTTGCATGCGTTTAGTGGGTGCGATATAACGTCTCCGTTTCACAGGCAGTGCAAAATGAAATTCGTAACACTGCTGAAGAGTAATGAGGAACTGCAGACAGCTGTTAGGGTTTTCCGAGACGTGAACGCAAACCCCGATGAAATTGACAAAGCGGGCCAGTTGGTTTTGGCTGGGCTTTATGACAACAAAACCACGGGAAATACCCTGAATGAGCTGCGGTTCCAACTGTTTGAAAAATCTCAAAGCAAACATCGATTTAATCTCGCAAGCTTACCTCCCACCGAATCAGCGGCACGTGAGCACTCTTTAAGAACATATCATCAAATCCACTGGATTGGGGCTGGAAAGATTCTCAATGTGGTTTGCTCCCATACCAACGAGGGAACCGGTGCCACAAACGCTTCTAAACACAGTGTCCAGCAAATGTACGGAAGGATGTAACGCAGCTTGTGGTTGCAGGAAAACGGGCCTCCGATGCTCCAGAATCTGCATGAATTGTATGGGACGGTCATGTACAAATGCTGCCGAGGAAGATGATATGGATGATTGTGACGGAGACATCGATGTTAATCTTGAGCGCCCTGTGACGTCGGACAAATGTACCGATACAGACGATGAAAGCGATGACGGAGAAATTGAGGCCACAGCTGTTTACATTGAAAATCTGTTATACTTGTAACAAGTTAACAGCTTGTGCACCTGGAATGCTGACAAATATTTTATAATATGTAGAAACTTTGATATGGCATATCATTTCCATAGCTTTTCCGCAAGAATCTAAAAGGTCTCCAATTTGAATGGTCGTAGCATCGTAACAGTTCACATTAGAGACAAAAGGTAGAGAGCAATTTTGTAGAAAATGTTCTCTAGATTATTTTTATAATAGGCATTTTGTTGATAAAGTTGATGGTTTGGGAGATATTAGCAAAAAAAAGGAAAAATGGTACCTTCTTAGGGCCAGAAGGGCCAACGCCGACTTCGCTTGAGGGGGAAAACTTGGGAGAGTAATATCCGGGTCAAAATAAAGCGATTAAAGCAATTTCCAGCTTTCCACTAATTATTTCCTTATTGAGGCTTTTGTTTTTCGACCTGTCGCCTGGCCTATCAAGTTCTATTGATCTTAAACATGATTTATTATGCGAATATAACTTACAGAATTTTATAAAGCAACTCATAAATAATTTTTAACATTCTGTAAACGAAACACACACATATTTTATTATGAGCAAATATTCTCATGAAAATAAATTTTATTATTTCAGATTTTGAAAAATCATTTACATATCATATTGTTCTATATTGAAACATCTTTTTTTAGTAATAATCTGATACAGGTACGAAGTACACCATTTTATACTGACTGTATAACAATATAACGTATTGACAGTAAGAAAACAAACAATAAAATTTAACCAAAAAAAAGGGACTTAATAATAACAAATTCATTGGAAATTAAATAACAAATAAAATAAATAACAGAGGTTATAAAGATATGCATGTGAGTCGTCCAATTCCAGAACTACCTAAGTCAATTTCATGAAATTTGTGAGAAAGGGCAAAAAACTGTCTTGAGTTATCCGTGCGCGTTTAAATAGAAACAGTTTGTATAATAGTTACAAAATACGATTAGTTTTCATTTTATGTATGTTTTAAAAATACAGTAAAAGCAGTTTTTACGTAATAATAGAAAATATATTGCACTTAAGCAGTTTTGATACAGGATCTAGGACTTAAGTAGTTTTGGATTAGTTTCATTAAGTCAGTAATTATGGTTTCTATGTGAAAGTGAAATTATTGCTATATTTTAAAGTTCTCTAAGAAACTACCCAGTATACAATAAAAGTAACCTTTCAACCTTAAATTTCCATTCACAATATGCTCACAGCTTTTCAAACTAGGCGAAATAGAGTCAATTGGACTGCACAGCAACGTCATTCCATGGGGTCTTCTTCTTCTTCTTCTACTACTTCAGATACATTTTGTCGAGCTATGTCTTCGCCACATAGTAGCAAGTCTCGGTAGAAGCCTAGATCCTCTCTGTTGTGCCACTCAGGGCCGAAATGCTTTGACAAAAGCTGTTTCACATCAGTCACTTACATATATATAAATATATAAAAGTGTACCCGTTCCTACGCCACTTTAACATGTTTTCTTGGCGTTGATTACAGTAGCAGTGTTTAGCTATGGACAAGTTCATTGTTAAACGTAAACGCCTGGAGAGTGAAAGTGAGCAGTCGGCTCCTACTCCCGAACCGTCGAATTCAACATAAAGAAGACAAACGAAAGAAAAGAACATACCAGGACAGTTACGTAGTGTATGGATTTACGTGGAATAAGAACGAGGAAAACCCTATCCCTGTGTGTTTAGTTTGTGGCGAAACACGAGGCCATGGTACCTAGCAAACTGAAGTGGCATCTCACAATTAAGCATCCTAGTGGGTCAGGGAAGAGTGTGATGTATTTTTCACGTGTACTAGAAGGGGAGAAAAAAAACCAGCTGTGCGAATGGTAAAGAGAATGACCATAAGTGATACTGCTCTTGAAGCCTCGTTGAAAGTAGCAGAACTGATAGGAAAAAAAATCACACACACACCTCATACTCTTGGAGAGGAAATCATAGGTCCTGCATGGAAAATTATAGTTTCAACAGTACTTGGTGAAGGAGCAGCTAATCAAATTTCGAAATTTCCTCTTTCCAACAACACAATCAGTCGCAGGATATCTGAAATGTTTGCAATATCAACGAACAAGTCGTGGGGAAAATAAAAACTGATAGAGCATTTGCTTTGCAAGTAGATGAGAGTATCGATAGTGGTGACAAACTGCAACTCCTTGGTTTTACCAGATATATTGATGATAAAGATATTAATGAGCCGTTTCTGTTCTGTAGACCGCTGGAGACTACAACCTCAGGCCATGATATTTTTGTTTCTATTAATTCCTTTCTCAATGACCAAGATCTTTCATGGAAAGACTGGTTGGTTGGTTCTTAAGTTTAGGGGCTGCGACAACGCGGTCATGTAGCCCCGTGTACTTTGGTGTGTGTAGAATCTGTCTGATAACCGGTGTTAATTGTGATGACTGTATTAGTGCGTGTTATCTGTTTTTAATTCAAGTAAGGACTGCAGTCTTTTGAATTTTTCAAATAGTTCCGACTTTTGCTGCCAAACGCCACCGTCAATGACTACTAGTTCAGAACTTAGCTACCAGACGCCACCGCAGTCGGCTCTTGACGACGAACGTAGGAACCTAAGAACGTTAGTCAAATGTTTAACCTATATATAATTTAGCTTCACACATGTGTAGTTAGTGGAAGGTTCTTTAACATGCCATAAATCTATGACATGGGACCGCCGGATTTACTTCCCCTCCGAAGGAAGGCATACTGAGGGATTTTTAACTCTCTTAAAAAATCCGACGATTTCGGCCGGCATGAAAAGACTGTTGTGGTATATGTACAGATGGTGCACAATCTATGTCTGGGAAATTTAAAGGTTTTTACTGCAAGAGCTCAAGATTTTGCTGCAGTGTTTAACGAAGTTGTGAAAATGGTGAACTACATCAAGTCTCGACCTTTAATGTGTAGGATTTTTAAACAGTTATGTCTCGCAACGGATGCACCTCATACCTCTTTGTTACTTCATACAGAGTAAGGTAGTTGTCGCGGGGTCGTGTATTGAAGCAGTTTCTTGAACTTAGAGAACAGGTGAAAACTCTTTTTAAGGATGAAAATCAAGATACATTCTATGAGCTGTTACTAACTGAATCTTGGTGCTTGGAACTGTCGTATCTGGCAGATATTTTTCATAAACTGAATTAACTGAATGTTTCAATGCAGGGTAGACAGGAAACAATAATTTCCTCAACCAATAAAATGAAAGATTTTAAAAGAAAACTTAGTTCTTGGACGTCTGCAGTTCAGAAAGGAGATCTTTCAAACTTTCTTCATCTGGCAGTAGATAACGATCTGGGTAAGCTGAAAGACCGCATTTGTGATCACTTATCAAGATTGCAAGAAGCAATAGATACATACTTTCCATCTATTTCCACTATGAATGTCAACTGGGTTGTCTCACCATTTGATTTCATAGATAGTGCGAGGAAATAGATTTCACTGGTTGCGAACGAGATGAATTTATTGATCTTTGTGCCGATTCCATACTCAAAGGTAAGTCCACCAAGAGTGAGGCGTCGGTGGCTACTTTTGGGCTTCAGCGGAGAGAGTAGTATCCTAACCTAATGAAGAAAGCAATTAACACACTTCCGCCCTTTCCAAAATCCTGTCTATGCGAGCAAGCCTTCTCTGCTCTGGTGACAATAAAATCCAAAGCAAGAAATAGATTGAATAACCTTGAGGATGATTTGCGTGTTTCGTTGTCAACTGCAAGGCCCGATATCACGTACCTGTGCTCTAAGCATCAATCACAAGTTTCATATTAACGATTTATCGAACAAAATTTTGATGTATTTTTACTCACTGACTGTAGTAAAGTTGACTGTATTATGTTATGGTGTACGTTACTTATTATAAAATATTTCAATAAATTTACAAATGAAACATATATTTATTTATTTTTATTCAAGTAAGGGTGCCCCTAGTGTTTAATGTTATTCCCAAGGGTGCCGTGAACTTTAAAAGGTTGGTAAACTCTGCTCTAGTCTGTGGTCGTGTGGACTGGCATGATGAGTCATGGCGGGAGGGAGGCGGAAGCTGCGATAGCAAAGGTGTTGAAGGAGAGGGCAAGGCAGGTGCCCGAGCGCGCTCTTGCCCAAGACCTTGTCTTACCGCTGTGTGTGTGCGCGCGTGTGTGTATGTGTGTGTGACTGATTCAACCTGCGTTTTGTAGAGTCTGAAAGGTACAATCACCACGGGTATATCGCTGAACCAATTTTCTTTATCGAACTTTTCTACTGCTCAGAATAAGAGCCACATCAAATTAATAAAACTTTGAAGTTAATATAACAATTTTTTCTCACTAAAAATGGTATTCAAATCTGAAGAGGTTAATACAAAATTTGAATTTCGTAATAAGAATTGTTCATATTGCAGGTACTACTACAGGGGTTGTTGTACATAAATTTCGGTGTCTTCCGATTATTAGTTTCGTCGTGGAGATTGTACCTTTAACGCTCAAAATAGCCACTTTGAAGCCATGTCCTCAGGAAACGAGCCGTCGTTATTTTCTTCAAAACGCATATAATATCTCACAAAGACCTACATTAGAGATTAAGAGTAAAAATAAAAATAAAAATTCAATTTCAATTTTTGACCGCACAGCCTTAACCGCCATGTTCTTGCAGTAAACGCAGTGATCGTTTAGGACGAAATATTCTTATTTAGCTACGTGCGGTAAACCTTACGGCCAGGCTATGTCCAGTCTCGGGCGACGAGTGGGTGTGAAATCCATGGTCGCCCATCCTTGAAAATACCTTCTCTATTTTCAACTGCAGGCAAATGTGGGACGGTGCTTTTTTTGTAGGTCACAGATGCTTGTTTCAATTCCTTGCCTAATTTCATTCATTCGTTTCATATCATATTAACTCGTCTGATAAGGTTGTCATGAGGGAGGGCATCTGTCCGTGGAACCATCCAGAAC
Source organism: Meconema thalassinum (assembly GCA_946902985.2). Lineage (NCBI taxonomy): Eukaryota > Metazoa > Arthropoda > Insecta > Orthoptera > Tettigoniidae > Meconema > Meconema thalassinum. The sequence continues at coordinate 733,621,093 of OX336389.2, read as the reverse complement.
ATAGGAAATTCATCTCAATTCATTCCCGATCCCTTAAAAATGGGGAAAATAAGGGCTAACACATAAAACTCTTACTCTGTTGACCACCTCGTGGTGTAGTGGATATCATTGTTGGCTGCCACTCCATAGGTCCTGGGTTCAATTCTCGGCTCTGCCAAGAATTTACAATTCTTGGTACGGCCTGGTAGGGTCCCCGCAACCTCGCGATGCTAAATGGGAACCTGCTGGATGCTGTGGTAAGAGGAGGAATGGAAAGGAACTGGCCACCCTACCGCACGTAAACATCATCTCAGGACGCCTGGTTAGTGATCTCTTGACACAGGTAGGGACTCTAATCGGGTCACTTAAATCTCATGAGGATAAGGCACTCATTGATCGTATCCTGTTATGGTCATGAACAGAAGGTAGTCTATTGTAAATGATGGGTACATCCAAGCAAATACGCTGAAGAATATGGAACTGTTTGGACAGAATATAAAGAATACATATATTTAAGGCGAAATTAAGTGAAAATTTTGCCGAATTCGAAGAAATGTTACAAATTGTGTGATTAAATAAATGTATCACTGGCACTGCCCGTGAGGTACAACGATACACGTCAGGGTAAAGGCACAGGTAATATTGTAATTGTGTGAAAAAGCATTAATTAGCAAGACAATTGGTCTGGATATAGATTATTGATGCGTGAGTACTCCACTGAGCGTGCAAAACCCAGGGGAGCATACTTGTATATGGGCCACGCTACCAAGTAATTATTGGTCTAGGCAATACCCGCATTTTCTTGTTGCAAGATGATGCTCTTTGTCCATAATTCACACGTATAATAGCGAACACAGCTGGAATTTTTGTATATAAGTCGAGACCTCAAATGGGATGGAGAGTGGGAAATGGCGGTTATACGTATGGTTTAGCTAGGTGTGCTCTTATTATTTAATGATAAGAAAGTAATACTCGTATTTGTTCGAATGCCGCACACTTTATACTTGATTCAGCCTTTAATACACAATTTCTTTATATTCTGTGCAAAAATTGCCGTCATTATCGTTGGCATGATTGCTTGGATGTCCTCTAGACTCTCTCTCGAATGAACTCTATATCGTTCACAGACAACTAAATCGTGCGCCGGACAACGGAATTAGCGCCAACTCGTGTACAGCAAGAACTTTCATTGGAACATGAGATTTATGCCTCATCGATCGTGTATCAGTTTGTTTCGCCGAAAAGCTGATAGATAACGGGGCAAAATGGGACACGTATTAGCAACAAGTCTTATATTTTCACTAATTCTGTTTTACTCCGCAGTACGACACGTTTATTTACACTTTCTCATGGTTTGTTTTGCAAGTTATTCCGTGCCGAGGTATTTCAGATTTCGTTTTTAAAGAATAAATGCGATGTTTAATACATTTTAATGTTTGGGAATAATGGTTTATTAAAATACAATTTTCGTTGTGGTTCAATAGATGGAAGAATGTTCTTGTTATTATTACAGTTTTATTATAATTTTATCATCACTATTGCGGAGAATCTCTGGAGTGAGTGGGGTAAGAGAGGAGCGGTTAAAATTGGGTTCCATGATGGTAACATTAAATCTCAGTATTACGGGAACCCTTCTGGTTGCACGAAATTGAGTGAAACAACAGGACACGTTGAAAGTTCGTCCTAGGTGAGTGCAGCATGAGCAGAGGTACTTTACACTGCTCAAAAAATTAGCGGGACAACATTTAAAACACTTGCATTATTTTGCCAGGAATGGGTGGAGTGAAACCTTTATTTAACGGTAATGTACATATTCCGTGCATGTAGTAGCACACATGTTGGTGCTAAGACCAGAAATGCAACACAATGTCGTCAACCAAAGTGGAGAGTCCTTCTATGAATGCACAGAGTGCACAAAAAGGAACAGTTCAATATCTGCTAAACCCTCCATGTGCCCGTATAACTTTCTCACATCTTCGTGACATGCTCCTGACAAGTCTGTGAACAGTTTATTGTGGAATTTCGTCCCAATCCTCCATAAGGGCCTCTGCAAGTTGTTCCTGAATCTGAGGCTATATGACGGCCCTGAAGTTGTCTGTCCAGCATATCTCATAAATGCTGAATGGGATTGAGGTCAGGACTCAACGCTGGCCATTCGAATGTTTGAATCGCGATGTCCTGTAGACTTTCCATGTTGGCTGCTGCTGAATGAGTTCTCGCATCGTCGAGTTTCAGGATAAACTGGGGACCCATTACAACTGCAATGGGCATAACAGTCTCGTTGATATACTTCTGAGCATTAAGTCAGCCTCTGATTATCTGAAGGTCCAATCGACGATCAATTGTGATGCCACCCCAGACCATGACAGAGCCGCGGCCAAAGCTGTCTCTTTCCCGGACTGCTGCTTCATAATAACGTTCACCACGACGACGATAGACACGTATACGCCCGTCGCATTGTGTTAGACGAAGCGGAACTCACCTGTAAACAATACATTGCGCCAGTGACGCACCTGCCAGTTCTTATGGTCCTCAGCAAATCGAAGTCGCTCTCTCCTGTGCCGAGCAGTTAATCGTCGGACCTGATGAGGTGGTCTTGGTCTTAAATCTGCCTGTCGGAGTCTGTTGCGCATTGTTTGATCGCTGACACTGCTACCAGTTGCTGCTCTTAGTTCATTTTGCAGGTCCCGGGCGGTCGCCGAGAGAATGATTCACCATATATAGGTCGTCTCTGGCCGTTGTTTTTCGTTTTCTCCCTTGCCCTGGCTTTCGTGTGTATGAAGCATTTTCACAAAATTGTTTGCAAACCCTCCCAACAACAGACGAAGCCATATTAAGCTCTGTAGATACTGCACGAATAGTCCAACCTTACTGCAGTATTGTCATTGCCCGAACACGTTCTGTCTCAATCAGATGCTTCATTTCGACTAATGCAACGTACACCAAGTGGATAGTAACGTATTCTTCACTTACACGCACTCGAGGACAGAGTGCGACATTGCACGTCCATTTTACTCTGCAGCATAGCACGATACATGTGTCTACTGCCCCTAAGCCGTGGCTTACCAAAAAAAATGTGGAGGTGTCCTCGCACTCTTAAAACATGTCGTAAGAATACGGGCAACAGTATATATGGTAATTAGGGACTACGTACGTGGTACACGCGATCAAATTCCTGTCCCTCTAATTGTTTTGAGCAGTGTATATTGCCTCTTCTACACAGTTACTTACTTGTCATTGGCACTCATCCCGTGGTTCGGCAGTGCGATGCAACTATCATGTCTCTAGGTGTTTGTTGTTGTTGTTGATGATGTTGTTGTTGATTGCTTAGGGGCTTTGCGACATCGTGGTCATGTAGCACCGTGTACTTGGGTGTGTGTAAACGTTGTCTGATAATCTGTGTCACTGTCATGCCTGTAGGCTACCAGTGTGTGTACTTGTAATCGAGGTAGGATTTGGATAGGAAGCGGACGTGGGCTTAAGTTAGGTACCATCCTGGCATTTGTCTGGAGGAAAAGTGGGAAACCACCGAAAACCGCTTACAGGATGGCTGAGATATGAATCGAACCTACCTCTTCTCAGTTTAGGCTCAGGAGACTGAGTGTACGCCGTTCTAGCTCTCAGACAAGAATTATAATTCTTGGCAAAGCCGGGAATCGTTCCCGGACCTCCGCTGTGACTGGCAAGAAAGCTAGCCACTACCCAGAGAGTTGTACAATCAGATGGATTGTTGCAGTAGAGACAAACAGGCTGCTCAAACTGCCCTACTTCACAATAATAGCAATAATTTGGGAAATATTATGTGAATTACTTCCCAGCAGTATTTTGAATAAAATGCTGGGATAAGTCCCGGTTTACTACTCACAAACTTCCAGGCTCGGGTGAGTATTGTACTTTCACACACAACTTGGAGCCAGTAACGTAGACTATTTCACTGGTAAAAATAAATCACAGCCATTCAGAGGAACAGATGGACAATGCAATAGTCTTTTGTATGCAACCACTGGCACTTATACACATTAAGGATACCTTTTATTTCTTAGCGAAATGAGCTAGTAAAGAGACCGCTATGCTCCAGCACGCCTTCCTACGAATCATTTCGTTGTGGAAAATGGTACTAGCGTCCCCGTACCACGCAACGTACATGTGGAGGTGAAGCTTGAGGTTTTAAGTTGCTCGTAACGTCGCGGTCACACGCCATAGGAGATGTGGAATGCAAATCACTGGACGTGACATTTCACCTCGAAATTCGCACACGCATTAGCCTGGAATCGAATCCGGTCTGCTTTGGGGAGAAGCAAGCACATTGACTGCGGCGTAAACAAGCACCGCCTTCCGCGCTCCAATGTGGTGAGAGTTTCTATAGTTAGGCTACTGTGGCCCAGTAAGCAGCCTCATGAGTGGTCTAGTACACGGTAGTCTCTTGCTGGCGACTGGCTGCGTGGCTCAGCGGTAACGTTCTTACTTGCTGAGTGCAAGAATGTCGGATTGAATCTTGGTGCAGCCAGTTGACATTTTAGGGTGATTTAATTTGAGGGAGCCGTGTCAGTAGATTTACTGGCACGTTAAAGATCCCCTTCAGGGCAAAATTCCGGCACCCCAGCGTCTCTAAAATCCATGGTAGATAAAAGGGACTTAAAATCCATAACATTATTATCACCTCTTGTTGTTGTTGTTTCATTTAAGGGGCTTGGACGACGTGATCATTTAGCCCCATGTACTTGGGTGTGAGTAGAAATTGGTCTGAACACCTATGTTATTGTAGTGTCTGCAGTAATGTGTGTATTTGTAATTCAGTGAGAATTTGGAACCATCATTTAGGAACCATCCCGGCATTTGCGTTGAGTAGAACTGGAAAACCAGGATGGCTGAGGTGGGAATCGAACCCACCTCCTCTCAGTGTAGCCGCACGAGGCTGTGTACCTCAGTCAAGAATTAAATTTCTTGGCAGAGCTGGGAATTCCTGGGCGACTGCCAAGAACGCTAGCCGGTACACCACGTAGTGGACAACTCGCTTCTCATGGACAAAAGCTGAGTGTTCTCGTAAGTACTGTGGTCTCAATGGCAAACCAGCACGTGTATGTGGACATTTTTAATGCTCAGATACTGCCAGGGTTCCAGGAACATTTAGACACCAGGTAACATCTGGTCCGACCTACAAATTTGCCCAATTTGAACCCCACAAAAATGTGTGGGGCCATTTGGAGCGGCGGGTGAAACGCAAACATTGGCATCCCCATACGCTTCTGGAATAACGGGATCTCCTGATGACCTGATGACCTGGAACACCTCATGGATCCATTTCCTCACTGAATCCAGGCAGGTATCCGGGCGAGAAACAGTTTCACCCGGTATTAGGTTCGTATTCGAAAGGAGTGGCTAAAGTAGGCTACTGCAGGGGATGCCTACAAACCTCATTGAGCAGCCCGCTTAATTTGGCATAGCCTACAGTATCATCAAAACTGTCCATGCACGGTTTAACAATACTTACTCATATAATGGAAAGGGACACATATTTTCCAAGTCTACCCGCTCTTACGCTTAAGTGGATTGGGGACGGCGTGATGGATTAGCGTTCAAAGTACTTCCCCCCAAAATACATATCGGGCTTGATTCCCGATTTCTACATGTTGGGTTTCTGAGGCGAAATGCCATGTCTGGAGGTTCGGATTCCACGCTTCTCTTGGTTTATGATCGTGAGATTAAGATCAAGAAGCCCCCTCCCCGTGCCCTACAGCCCATTAAAGACTTTGGCCTACGAAGCGATCGCTGCTCAGCCATTTAGCCAACAGAGTGTGGGTTGACGTGTGGTTAGCGCGACGGGTCCCCTCAACCGTTAATGTTGGCTTTCTTGGCGCTGCTTCCCTGATTAGACAGTTACTCAATTGTCCTCACGGGGCTGAGTGCATCCCGTTCCAGCCCTCATGACAGTTTCTTAAATTCCTCACGGAGCCGGGATTGGAGCACGTGGCCTCCAAGTGAGAATCCACACAACATAGCGAGAGTAAGAGTAACTTTCTTCCTTCCTTTTACTCTTCCGGTGAAGTTCACTCAGTCTTAAATGATTGGAGAGCCTCAATTCATAAACCGTACTACGAGTTCTTCCTTGAAAAACTAATTCGCCTATTTTCATATATTAAACAGTTCAGTGGAGTGTATTGCGGGCATGCAGAGTAAGTACAGCTTACCACAACTGCTTTGCAATCAATCGAATACATGATATTGAGCCAAAATGACTTATATCTGCAGTGATCTTGGCTAAGACCGTTTTCTGTGTATTTTGCCACCTTTATTGTTGTAAACTTCCACACTTAATTTGTGTAACCGTTTGTGTGTAATGTAGATCAGTATACAGTGTGGTTCACCAGCCCCTCATTATGTAGTTTTATGAAACCCAACTAACATTGCATTTCTCCTGATGGTCGATATTGCTCTGCGCTCTGACCGCGTGACAGCAATGTGATTGGGTCATGGGTCTAGCAAAGAAAAACCGACCGTAAACTTTTCCCCGCCAAATACTATGGCCCATTCTACTAACGTATGACTTATTGCTCATTGAAATAACACACATACACGTAATACGATCGAATTAATAGCTTACGCCACGTGATGTGTAATAGTAGAAAGTTAAATCAACACCATGATTTAAGACTTTGGAATGGACTTAAACGTTTGAGGTGGGACGGCCACAGTAAATACTGCACTTGCAGCGCGCGTTATCTACCATGTGGTGGTGACTGAGTCGGTTAAAGCCTAACCGTACGTTGTGGGCGCGAACGGGTAGAAAGGTGCTTGATTCCAGTGGTAGGCTTACTTTTATGAACGGAAGCCCAGGCTCCATTTTAGTGGTGATGTAACTACATTGCCACATTTATTCCTTACGATGTATTTTTGTGAAGAGTACGTTGAATTTTGCTGATTTATAAAGAGAATACGATCGAATTGATACGTTATGCCACGTGACTTGAAATGGCAGAAAATTAAATAGCTGGCATGGATATTAACATAACATATCGAAGTGTCGCTCTGGAGGTCCGGGTTCGGTTCCCAGCTCTGCCAAGAAATTGAATACTTGTCTGAGGGCTGAAATTGGGTACACTTAACCTCGTGAAGCAAATATGAGAAGAGGTGGGTTCGATTCCCACCTCAGCCTCCCTGGAAGTGGTTTTCCGTGGTTTCCCACTTCTAGTCCAGCCAAATTCCGGGACGATTTCTGTCTTAAGGCCACGGCCACCTCCTTCACAAACCTTAATTGCAAATACCACATCATTACAAGCCCGCAATAACTAAGGTTATCAGACAAATTCTACGCACACACCCAAGTACACGGGACTAATTGACCGCGATATTCTAGCCCCTCAAATGAAAAAACTAACATATCGAAGGAGATTCTGTTCGACAGTGCTCGCATCGGGGTATACGTATTCATTACAATTTACCTTGGTATTATTTTGTTATTAATATTTTTTTTTAGTCGATTTACCCTCTAGGTTGGTGGTTCCCACGGACTCAGCGAGGGAACTCACCACTACCGCCTCTACGGGCAGTGTCCTGGAGCTTGGAACATCTGGACGGGAGGGATACAACTGGGGAGGTGTGATCAGCACGTCGCCCAGGCGGCCTCACCTGCAAAGTGAACAGGAGCCACATGAGGGGAGGGTTTGGAAGGTTAGGATGGATAGGCAAGGAAGAGGGAAGGAGGCGGCCGTGGCCTTGCAGTTGGTACTGCCCCCGTAAATTGAATTAAACTGAGACCACGGTGGCTGTATTGGCATATGTGAATAAAGTTATGGCCGTTATAGTTGTGACGTGTATATTCATGACGTAGGCGTGGATGACGCAACGCTCGAGCAAGTAGGATGGCTGAGCTTAGATTCTTGCTGACGTCACGATTTTGTTCGAGAAGGATCTTAGATTTACGACGCAGTCGCAGGGAAGCAAGTAAACGTGCTGAGGAAGAAGTTACGCTATTGGAGGAGAGGCTCGAACCAATGAATGATAGCTTGAAGGGAGACGGAGATTACTGAAACTACCATATTTAATAACTTTTGGCATGCACAATTGTGGAAAACTATTTTCAGTTATGGCATTGATTTGGAATTTTGAAGAAATTAATTATATGTTTTTGAAATCTGAAAATCCGTCAAGTATAGCCAAAGTTAGAACTTCGAGTAATGATGGAAGAAGAAGCTATGGTAGGGATGGATACGCCCCTTCAAAGTTGATAAAAGGCCTTGCACAGCAGAGAGGATTTTCTCACTTCGTGGTTTTATTCTGACTTGATAGTCTGACTTCGTGTTCTGATAGAACAAGCATATCGTCATAAGCAAGCGTGGCAGGGCCCACCGCATCGAACAGTATTGGGTATCCAGCAGTGCAATTTTACTCTTACTAAAACTAGGCGAAGTTGGAGCGCACACATAAACGATTCTACAAGTTTATCTATCAAGAATTAGCTACTGCATTTATACTAATTCAATAGTGCATTACAATATTGAGGCGTGTGCGAAAGTTGAACTTTTTCATTATAATACTTCAGAAGATATTCGCATTTAAAGACTGCAGAGAAAAGTGTTTTTCTCGAATCCTGAGAAGCACTTTTACTACCACATTCTACGCTACGGCAGACACGTGTATTGCAACCGTGATACTGAAGATTACATTTGGTGATACAACGCTACATTCTACAATGGAACTATACAATCTGGCAGTACTTTCGACTAACATTATAATGGAAGTGGAGATGGAAGACTAAAACTTTAATGCATTTGGGACATACATCAGTAGTGTGAAGTAGCAACATGGAGCTTCGATAATCGTCATTCTACAAAGACGAGCATGTAGTGAACACTCAGCTACACTCATGCATCGTAATCCATCGCTGAATTACATCAAATGGCAGTGGAAATAAATTCATACTCCACAATTATGAACATTTCTGCGGAAATATTTGCAATGAACTTCATGGCTGATTTCTACAAGAACTTCAGGGAACTTTCAAGAGGGGCAAGGGTTTTTCCCAGCACACAAAGAAGAGTTTTGCCAGAAGGATGTCTATCGTCTACACGGAGCAGTGCGATTTCCGGAGGAGGAAGCTGTTCTATTCTCCGAGGGCGCAGGTTCCAGGTTCGAGGTCGGTGCACATCTATCCTGTGGTGAAATGGAACCAGCAGCAGTCTTCTGTGAAATTTTCTTCTAGAACTTCAATCCAACAGATAAGGTAGCCGTGAACGTTTCTTGATTTATTTGAGCCATTTTAGTGAGATCTGAGCAACTATCTTTCCCATATTTTCTGTCATATATTTGATTGCCCCATATTCTTTTTCTAGATGTTTCTGTACTCTGTATACTTTGCAGCTTTATGCCATTTTCTTCGATTTATTGAGACATTATTATGTCATTTGCATATTTAAACATTTTGGATCAGTTTATACTGAAGTTAAATATTCTTTCGAGAATTTGAATTTTTCTTGTAGTCACGATTTGACTGTAAAGTTAACGATTTTCTATAGCTAGTTTGAATTCAGACAGCGTGTCGTTTTATTAAAGTAATTCTTTCCAGTAAATTACTTTGACCAATTTTCTGTCATCCTCAAGAAAGAAGAATGATTAAAAGATTTTAGAGGGTTAAAATCTACTACTTTATCGACGATCTTGGAAATAATAGTCGTTTTTATGAACATGATTGAAACACAGACATTTTAAGTCAATTCTGAAATACCATTGCATTATAGACAATTTTATGAAATATGAACTTTGAATACGATTTATTCAGTACACTATAGTAATGAACATTTGATAGGAGATTTTCTCAATTCTAGATTGAAACAATAATGTTTGCATTTTCTGGTCTATTTGCATTCTATTCGACTATTTCTGAAGTTAAATGAATTTTGCTTGAATATAGTATTTTTATACTGCGATTATTATGATGAGATTAATTCATTTTGATAGACCAGGGAGGCGTGTCAAATCGTATTTGCTATTAAATTTATTTGTGACTGGCAAATTTTTACTTCATATCGCTTCATGAATGAAACCCACGAAGGTTAAATATAATAACAGTTTTCGATACAATTGATGAATATAAGAATTTTTAAAGAGGAACTATGGATGTATAATCGTTAGTTCAGTGGACATGTAAAAGTCGCTGATGAATAATGCCCTTTAATAAGTGAAGGAGGTTCCCACAATAATATTGATGATGATGATGATGAATTTATAAGTGGAGGTTTTTTGTGTGTATTGTGGAAGATTTTGATGCCATATATAATGAGATATATGATGAATTATGGGCCAATTTTGTGCGTATGTGCGAGGTATGTTTCCGCTGAGTTGTATTGTTCAGGTCCATTGAAAATTATTCATGTGAAGTTACTGTTAAAATTAACAAGAGTGATAAATTGATTGAATTATAGATTTTGAATGGAGGTTACCGTCACAAATAATAATTATTAAATCTTATTAAACCTGAATCTAAAATTTAAATATAAGTAACCTTCATCGGTCGATTATATTACCACGATTTAAGAAAATATCAACCGGATAAACGTGTGGTTAATGTATTTCAAATATAAATAAAATATAAATAATGTAAATAACTATGTAAATATCTATAATAATAATTTGAAACAAACGGGATTAATAGAGGCGTGTAAAAATTTTTCAATTGTCGTTTGACTAAGTTATGAACAATCTAAATGTTATAAATAATTATTGAACACTATGATATAACATTATGCGTTTTGCTATTAACATTTAAACAACGCTAGTTCGATAATTGGAATAAACATTTAAATAAGATTTGAGATTAACAGAGTAATCCATTGCAATGTGAACGAAACTTGTATAAATTTTGCGTGATAATATTTGAGTTGAGATGTGAGCATTTAAATTGTTTTGAATGAGAGCTAGACTCTGCGTTGGCCAGCATATGGTGACACTGGTTAGGCAGCTGCGTCCATTTGACGAAGCAAGCATGCAACACTGCTTAGGGTGTATTGCAGGTGGCCAGATAACTGAATGGTGGAGGTCAAGGTCAACTACTTAGCGGCCTTGCGGTTATTAATAAATGTGTGTCAATGAACTAAATTATGAAGTTCATGAACAAGGAAACAAATGCTATATGTCTCGTCCCAGCTCCCTTATCCATTCCAATGTGCATTGTTGTTATTATTACGTTCTTTTGAGCTAGAGAAAGCTGAATTTTTGTATGTGAAGTCTACAGTCCTACAGGAGGACATGGTTGCATTGACAATGGCTTCAGACAGCCATAACTATTTTGTTGTTAAATTTTGTTAAAATATTTTTTTTTCTTTATGTGAAATAAATTATTGTGCAGTTTAAATTTTCTGGTCTCCGACTTGGTTCATTTTAAATATCGTGGTGGAGGTTATTGTGAGGGCATACTATTAAGTGATCCAGTTGAAAACCCAGACCCGAGATTAAATTGAATTGGTAAGTAAAAGGTAAGTATGAACCCCCGTATACTTTGGTGTGTTCCACAATAATGTCATGTTAACTACTGTGCTCTAATCTCGGTAGTATCTGTCAGTGCCATTTTCATTGATGTAGCTGTGCCGGTGCAATCGATTATTGGCAATCCGATTGAGGGGGCGGATTTCTGACAGCCTACTATCCAGAATATCGGGGACAGTACTGCCCCCGTAAATTGAATTATATAGAGACCACGGTGGCTATTTTGGAAAATTATAAAGAAAGTTATGGCTGACATAGTTATGACATGGATAGTCATGACGTAAGCACGGATGACGCAGACGTTATGCCAGCAGGCTACTTGAGCTGAGATTCTCAGTGACGTCAGCATTTGTTCGAGAAATATCCGAGATTTACGACGCAGTCGCAGGAAACGTGGAATTATGCTGAGGAAGAAATTATGCTATTGGAGGGGAGGCTCGAACCAATGAACGATAGTCTGAAGGAAGACGGAGATTGCTGAAACTATGGTATTTTTATTACTTTTTGGAATGCAGAATTGTGGAATTCCATTTGCAGTAGAGGCATTGATCTGGAATTTTGGTGAAAGTTATTTTCAGTTTTTGAATTTTGAAAATCCGTCATGTATTGACGAAGTTGGAACTTCTAGCGATGACGCAGTAACACGCTATGGAAGGGATGGATACGCCCCTTATGAAGTTTATAAAAGGCCTTGCGCAGAAGAGAGCGGTCTCATATCTCAAATCGTCATTGCTCAAATCGTCAGAACCTAAGCTCAGATATTCAGTCTCATTTCTTATATAGTCATTTTGGTGAGACGTCGAGTGAAATTAGTAGAAAGAGTCGTCTTTATAACGCGTGGTGAAGCCACCGCAGTGAACTATCGAGCAGACAAGCAGTACAAGTTTACAGTGAGTAAAACTAGGTGAAGTTAAAACGCACATTATAACGCGTCTACAAGATTAGCTATGAACAGTTAGCGGTCGCCTATAAGCTAATTCTATTGTGCAGTGCTACATTAAGGAGTGTAGAAAAGTTGAACAATTTCGAGAAGTTATTTTGGAAGATATTGGCAATTTTAGACGACTGACAAAAGTGATTTTCTCGCCACCTGAGAAGCACTTTATATCGTCAGATTCTACGCCACGGCTGACACGGCTAGTGAAATAGGGAGACTTCAGATTGCTTTTGTGACACAACGCTACAGTATTATGGAGCAGTTTAATATGGCAGTTTGTTCTACTATTACCATAACCGAAGAGAAGATGGAAGGCTAAAGGACTTTAATGCAATTGGGACATACATCGACTGAGTAAGATAGCAGCATGGAACTTCGCTAATTGCCATTCCACACAAGCGAACATGTGGTGAATAACCATCTACACCCATGTTTCGTGGTTCAACGCTGAATACTATCAAACAGCAATGGAAACGATTTCATACTCACTGAATATGAATATTTCTTCGGAAATTACTACAAAAACTTCATGGCGATTTTCTACTGGAACTTCAGGGATTTTTCAAGAGAGGTCAGGGTAGTCCCGACTCACAAAGAAGAATTTTGCCGGAAGGATGTCTTTCGTCTACACGGAGCAGTGCAATTTCCGGAGGAGGAAGTGGTTCGATTCTCCGAGGGTGCTGTTTCCTGTTTGGAGGATGGAGCTCAGCTTCAAGTTGGTGAAATGGATCCATCAGCAGTCTTCTTTGGGGAATTTTCCCCTGGAACTTCAATCAGCAGATAAGGTAGTCGTGAACGTTTATTGTTTTATTTGAGTTTTTTACCGATATCTGAGCAACCATTTTCCCATATTTTCTGTCCTCATGTATTTTGCCCCATATTCTTGTTTGAGATTCCTATTCTCAGTACACCTTGATGTGTTATGCCTTTTTCGACGATTTATTAAGACATTGTTATGTCATGGGCATAGTTAAATGATTTTGGATCAGTTGAGACTGATATTTAGATTTTTCAGTAATTTGCTTAATTTTTTGTAGTCACGATTTGACTGTAAGTTAATGATTTTTATGGCAGATTTAAATTCAGACAGCGTGTCACTTTATTAAAGTAATTCTACCCCAGTTTAATTACTTTGACCAATTTTCTGTCATCATCAAGAAGGAAGAACATTTAAATGATTTTAGAGCGTTAAAATCCATTACGTTGTCGACGATCTTGGAAATACTAGTCGTTATTTGAATTGATCGCAACACAGACATTTATCGTCAGTTATGAACGACCATTGCATCATAGACAATTTTGTGAAAGATGAACTTTAATTATGAATTTTTGAATGCATTAAAGTCATGAATTTTGTTAGGAGTTTTTTCTCAACTAGAGATTTATATAATGATGTTTGCATTCCCCAGTCTAATTGGATTCTATTCGACTATTTTGCAGTTTAGTCGCACTTTGTTTGATGATAGTATTTTTATACTACAATTCTTTGAAGATGTCAATCTTAAATTTTGATAGACCAGACAGGCGTATATAAGCGTATTCACTATTAAATTTGTTTGTGATTGGCAAATTTTTACTTCATTTCGATTCATGAATGAAATCCACGAAGGTTTAAGATAACAGTTTTGAAACAATTAATGATTATAAGAATTTTTGAAGTGGAACTATGAATGTATAATCGCTAGTGCAGCGGACGTGTTGAAAGTCGCTGATGTATAATGCCCTTGAATTAATGAAGGAGGTTCCCACAGTAATTAATGATGTTGAAGAATTTGTTAGTGGAGATTTTTGTGAGTTCTGTGGAAGATTTTGATGCCATATATATTAATATATGATGAATTTTGGGCCTATTTTAATGCAGTTTTGTGCATTATTTTGTACGCGAAGTATTTTCCGCTGGAGTGTATTGTCTTAGTCCATTGAAAATTAATCAAGTGAATTTACTGTTATAATTAACAAGAGTATTGAAAGAATTTGAGATAAGATTTTGAATGAAGATTACCGTCACAAATAATTATAATAATTATTACAACCTTTATTAAACCAGATTGTGACATTAATATGTATAACTAACCTTCATTGGTCGATTATATTGACACGATTATGAAATTACCAACCGGATGAACATGTGGTTAAATGTATTTCTTAAATTAATAATTTGAATAATTTAAATGTTAATATTGTAAATAATGATGTAAATATCTTTGACAATAATGTGGAACGAAAGTAATGTTAGAGGCGTGTTTAATTTTTTTTCCTAATTGTCTTTGACAAATATTATAAACAATTTCTAATTGTTATAAATAATTTATGGGTTTTTGCTATAAACATTTAGAGTTTGTCTTCTACTCTAAACAACGCTTATTAAACATTTGATGCTAATTAAACAAGTTTAGGGATTGTCAGAATAATCCAGTGGTGTGTGAGTAAAGCAATTGAAAGATTTGCGTAACTATATTTGTGTTGTCTTGCGGACATTTAAAACTTTTGAGAGGGAGCTGGATTCTTACGCAACATAGCAGGACAAGTGAGTCCATGTGACAGGTGTGCGTCAGGTTGAAGGGTAGACCGCAGCTGGCCAGACAACTGGTTATCAGCGGGCAAGGTCGTCTACATTCTGGCCTTGTGCCTATATATAAGTGTCATGTTTATTAAAAGAAACAAATGCTCTGTATATGTGTCTCGTCCTCACTTCCTTATCCAGTCCAAGTGTGCTATGAATGTTACGTTATTTTGAGCTCGTGGGAGCTAACATGTTGTATGATAGCTTTGCAAGTCCTTCAGGAGGACATAGTCAGATTGACATGGGCTACTGATAGCCACATTTATTTTGTTGAGTTGTTAAAATCATACCCTTTATTTGAAGTAAAAGCTTTTGTACAGTTCAAAGTTCTTGTCTTCGTTCTGGTTCATTTTTAAATGTCATGGTGGAGGTTATTGTGGGAGCATACTTTAGAGATCCTGTTGTCAACCCAATCCCCGAGATAATTTTTAAGAGGTAAGTAGAGGTAAGTATGAACCCCCGTCTATTTCGGTATGTTCCACAATAATTTCTTGTTAACTTCTGTGCTCAAACCTCGGTAGTATCTGTCAGTGCCATTTTCATTGGTGTAGCTGAGCCGGTGCGGTTGATTATTGGCAATCCGATTGAGGGGGCGGATATCTGACAGCCTACTATCCGGGTAAACGGGGACAGTACCATCCCGGAATTTGCCCGAAGACGAAGTGGGAAACCACGGAAAACCACTTCGAGGATGGCTGAGGTGGGAATCGAACCCCCTCTACTCATTTGGACTACCCGAGGCTGAGTAGACCCCGTTCCAGTCCTCATACCACTTTTCAAATTTCGTGGCAGAGCCGGGAATCGAACCCAGGACCTCCGGGGCGGCAGCTAACCATGCTGACCGCTACGCTACGAAGGCGACTTTTTTTATTAAATGTTAACAAAAAGTCTTAGCATATCTTTAGGCCCGTATCACATGACACTCGCTGGCAAGGAAGCTGTTGTGATCGCTGGTACAAAATCCTGTATGATTCTGTTCATCCTTGTCAGTACACCTGCTTTTATGACCGAATTGTATCACACGCTATCATTTAATGCGCCAAGTTGTATGAAATAAAACATGGCGAAGGGTTGCCATTTGAGTGTATTATTTGCAGTTCATTTGCCTTATTAACGCAAAGCGGTCGCAAAACTTGTTTTAAGTAAATTTCAAACCATGCCAGGTACTGAATGATTACATTCCAATCAATATTTAAGATCTAACTGTAATCATTGAAAATTTTACCATACGCATTAATAAGAAGCGCAACAAATAGCAGTAGAGTATGGTGGAATAGTGTGCGAATTGTATCGCGCCCGCTCGCTGCCTTGAAGATCCCTGGTTCAAGACTATACAAAGGCGGAAATTTTAAATTATTTTAACTATTTAATTTTACCCTCCCTACATCGTACAGGAAGATCTCAATTTAATTTCGTTCACATGATCTGCGAGGACGATAGGGAATGTTGTTAACTTCTCTTATTTAAATTCCCTATTTTTAGCCTACTTTCGATTTTTGCAAAAAATGAAAGTAGACTTATGAGATCACTACAGGGCGAAAAAAAGTGTGTCTGTCTGTGTGTGTGTATGTGTGTGTGTGAGTCTGTGTGTGTGTGTGTGTGAGTGTGTGTACTCCGAATGTCTGTCCCCCCCTATCAATTCGAATACGGTGAGCGCAAATTGAACGAAATTTGGTACACCTCAGTGTCATGTTTTATATCGCCGCCATCTTGACGGAAACGTAATGGCGGCCACCCAAATGTTCAAAGCTTAAATCAAATTACGACTAACCTAATCATCCGATCTCTACCAAATTTTGCAACAACATACCTTTATGAAGGGAGCATCCTTTGACAACTCTAATAGGTCATTAGCCTAATAGTTTGCGGATGGCGGCCATCTTTGTGTCAAAATCGATTACCCCTATTAATTCGAACACGGTGAAACCGAATGGAATGAAATTGGGTACAGAGGTAGCACTAGCAAAGGGCACCTCAGTGTCATGTTTTATATCACCGCCATCTTGACGGAAACGTAATGGCGGCCACACAAATGTTCAAAGCTTAAATCAAATTACGACTAACCTAATCATCCGATCTCTACCAAATTTTGCATCAACATACCATTATGGAGGGAGCATCCTTTGACCAAACTAATAGGTCATTAGCCTAATATTTTGCGGATGGCGGCCATCTTTGTGTGAAAATCGATTCCCCCTATTAATTCGAACACGGTGAAACCGAATGGAACGAAATTTGGTACAGAGGTAGCACTAGAAAAGGCCACCTCAGTGTCATGTTTTATATCACCGCCATCTTGACGAAAACGTAATCGCGGCCACCCAAATGTTAAAGGCTAAAATGTAATTACGACCAACCTAATAATCTAGTCTCTACCAAATTTTGCAACAACAAATCTTTATGTGGGAAGCATATTCTGACCAAACTGCTAGATCATCAGCCCAATAGCTTGCAGATGGTGGCCAAGTATGTGTGCAAATCGATTCCCCCTATCAATTCAAACACGGTGAAACCGAATTGAACGAAATTTGGTACAGAGGTAGCACTAGCAAAAGGCACCTCAGTGTCATGTTTTATATCGCCGCCATCTTGACGGAAACGGAATGACGGCCACCCAAATGTTAAAATCTTAAATCAAATTTCGACCATCCTAATAATTTGATCTCTACCGGATTTTGCAACAACATGCCTTTTTGTGGAAAGCATCTTATGACTGACTACAAGGTCATCAGCCCAATAGTTTGCAAATAGTGGCCATGTATGTGTGCAAATCCATTCCCCGGATCATTTCAAACACGGTGAAACCGAATAGAATGAATTATTTTACAGAGGTAGCACTAGCAAAGGGCACCTCATATTCATGTTTAATATCCCTATAGCACGTTGTATTTCAACAAGCTACTACAACCAACATTCAATTATACTCCTTGAAAAGGACAAAGAGTTATAACAATACCCATGCATTTAGGAGAAAGTAGGCTATATGTTCTTTACTGAACATCTTGTTTTTAAAATCAAGTTTACCCTCCAGGGTGGTGGCTCCCACGGACTCAGCGAGGGAACACACCCCTACCGCCTTTACAGGCAGTGTCCTAGAGTTGGGAATATCTGGTCGGTGTGGATACTACTGGTGAGGTGTGATCAGCACCTTGCCCAGGCGACCTCACCTGCAAGGCGAACAGGGGCCTCATGAGGGAAGGGATTGTATAGGCAAGGAAGTGGGAAGGAGGCGGCCGTGGCCTTACAGTAGGTATCATCCCGCCATTTGCCCGAAGATGAAGTGGGAAACCACGGAAAACCACTTCGAGGATGGCTGAGGTGGGAATAGAATCCCCTCTACTCATATGGACCACCCGAGGCTGAGTAGACCCCGTTCCAGTCCTCATACCACTTTTCAAATTACGTGGCAGAGCCGGGAATCGAACCCAGGACCTCCGGGGTAGCAGCTAACGACGCTGACCGCTACGCTATGGAGGCGACTTAATTTTCCCTAAATACTGCTCAAAACCATGGATGGATACTATTCGTGATTATTAGAATTTTAATAGTTCAATATTTATCCCAGAATAATAATAATAATATGACACGTTCTGTATTTACTGCCTTGAAGCGTGGCTCAACGGCAACGTTCTCGCTTTCTGTTCCCAAGGTTGCAGATTATTATCCTGGCGCAGTCAGCTGGCATTTGAGGGAGCCGTGCCAGTAGATTTACTGTGCTTTTCGCACAGACGCCGTTGAAGGAAATTATAGTTTCGGTCTGATGTATTTATTCGTGAGCCTGTCGTCTGTGCGAAAAGCGCTTGCTATACACATACAGTAATAGTTAGTTAGTTAGTTAGTAAGTTAGTGAAGATTTAAGGGGCACAACTACGAGGTCATCTGCCCCAAACATACAGTAGATACAGATAATTATATAATGTTATTGGTTTTACGTCCCTTTCAACTATCTGGCTTTTAGAGACGCCGGGGTGCCGGAATTCTGCTCCGAAGGGGATCTTTAACGTGCCAGGATACCTTGCATTCGTTCTACAGATCATGATGTCGTCGTCCAATCTGGCTACGTACCATCGGATAAGTACGGTCCTTATCAGGACCAAACAAAAGATCACTCGTTGGAACAGATAGATAAGCGTCTATAATACATCCACAACAAACGACATTAATCCAAAAAGAAATGTACTAGTTCGAACCTACTACAATGCGACTTCGTTGACGCTACTCTAGCAATTCATGATTTAGCCACCATAGCTACCGAGAACCTTGGTGTATTTCTGGCATGTATTGAATCTATTCGTAGACACTTCCTGTGCAAACGTAAGAAGGTGTTATTCGGAGCCGTGATCGCTTCAATCATGCATTCTATTTGAGGGCATTGAAATAACACTGCCACTATCGATTTCTACTATATTTGTGAGCATGTATTCAACGGTAAAGTAGTACTAAGGTCGTAAAGGAGCAGGTACTAATGTTTTAGGATGACTGTGATATACGCGTTAGTTGGGTTGCCTTCCGCCAAAAAGAAATGGGCCTGGTGGACCACTCTGTATAAGAATAAAAATTCAAATCTCTACTTAGCATAAAACAAAGTCCCCGATTCTTGGATGTTAAGGGTAAACTCGAGAACCACTGGATATATTTTGATGCGGTTTCCACCATTCTGAAACGGATATCTCGAGGATTATTTCTGTAGAAAATAATTTATTTATGATCAAAGGAAGCCGACCAGCAAAGATTTCAGTGGAAAAGTAAAAAAAAAAGCCTGCCGTCCGAGTGCTTTGTAAGCTTACGCTGGGAAAACCGTTAAAAATATCTAAATACTATGAGTGTGAGAATTGTTCAGCATGAAAAGTTCTACAAAAAAAAGTCCGCGAGAGCATATGTCTATCTTCAATACATCGCCCTCTTTAAGTGTTTTTACGTTTTAATTTCTTCCAACCATGTCCATTCAACTACTGTGGCGACAGTTTACGAGCTACCTAAGGGCAAGTCTATCATCCCTGTTACAGCCTAGCTAGCGGGCGAACCTATTGCTCCAGATACAACCAGCAGCAAACCGTCGGGTCGTGTTGAGTTAAGACTTCTGAGAAGGGTGGTTGTGTTTGGAGTTTCCCTGGAAGTGCAACTCGTTTTTTTTTTTTTCATTTCGCCTTTGAAACACAGTCAAGTTGAGATTGGACGGAAGGGGGATTTGAGTTTCATTCTCCTCGCCATTCCCTGGAAGTAAAACTCTATATTCGCCTGTGAACTTTTAATTCCGCAAAATTCACAGTCAATTTAAGATTGGACGGAAGGGGGATTATAATATATTAAATTATACTGATTGGCGTATAATCTCTACTTAGTATAAAACAAAGTCCCCGATTCTTGGATATCACGGGTAATCTCGAGAACCACTGCATGGATTTTGATGTGGTTTTCACCATTCTGTAAAGGACACCTCGAGGAAGGTGTATGTAGAAAATAATTTATTTATGATCAAAGGAAGCCAAGCAGTAACGATTTCAGAGAAAAAGTCGAATTTAAGCTTACGCTGGGCAAACCCTTAAAAATTACAATATACAATGAGTGTAAGAATTGTTACGCATGAAAAGTTCTACAAGAACGTACGCGAGAGCACATCTCTATATTCAATATATCGTCCACTATACGTTTTTTTTAGATTGGACGGAAGGGGCATTTGTGTTTCATGCACCTCGCCATTCTTAAATTACGTCTGACGAGAAATTGTTGCACATGCATCTCCATGATAATATAGTTAATAGTCCAGTCAGTGATTTTAACCCATAATGCCGAGACGTAAAACGGATAGAGACCGTAGTTCATTGACATCGAAAGGAAGCGCTTATCACGTAAAGCATTCACAACTGTTCCCGGGCGAAGCCGGGCCGGGTTGCTAGTCTATGTATAAAGCACAACATGTGTCTGTCTGTCTGTTCGTCTGTCTGTCTGTCTGTATGTCTGTTAGGTATACAAATCTACACCGTTCCACCGATCTGAACAAAAATATGTATACTTAACCTTTGGAACCCTACGGGTAACCCTGTCTACTTTAAATTTCGGACAGACCACTCCATTCCCTGCATTTACGCCCTTTGGCACAAATATACACCGTTTCACCGATCTGAACCAAAATTTGTATAGTTATCCTTTGGAACCCTGCGAGTAACACTGTCCACTTTAAATTTCAGAATGACCACTCTTTTTCCAGCATTTAGGCCCCTTGGCACAAATCTACACCGTTTCACCGATCTGAACCAAAATTTGTATACTTACCCTTGGAATCCTGCGAGTAGCAATGTCCACTTATAATCTTGGACAGACCACTCCATTCCCTGCATTTAGGCCCTTTGGCACAAATCTACACCAATTCACCGATCTGAACCAAAATTTGTATAATTACCCTTTGGAACCCTGCGGGTAAGACTGTCCACTTGAAATTTCAGACAGCCCACTCCATTCGTTGCTTTTAGGCTCTTTGGCCCTAATCTACACCTTTTCACCGATCAGAACTAAAATTTGTATAGTTACCCTTTGGAACCCTGCGGGTAACACTGCCCATTTTAAATTTCGGACAGACCAATCCTTTCCCTGTATTTAGGCCCTTTGGCACAAATCTACACCGTTTCACCGATCTGAACCAAAATTTGTATATTTATCCCTTGGAACCCTGCGAGTAACACTGTCCATTTTAAATTTCAGACAGACCACTCCTTTCCCTGAATTTAGGCCCCTCGGCACAAATCTATACCGTTTCACCGATCTGAATCAAAATGTGTATACTTATCCTTTGGAATCCTGCGAGTAACACAGTCCACTTGAAATTTCGCACATACCACTCCATTCCCCCCATTTAGGCCCTTTTGCACAAATCTACACCGTTTTACCGATCAGAACCAAAATTTGTATACTTACCCTTTGGAACCCTGGGGGTAACACTGTCCACTTTAAAGTTCCCTGCATTTAGGTCCTTTGGCACAAATCTACACCAATTCACTGATTGAACCAAAATTTGTATAATTACCTTTTGGAACCCTGCAGCTAACACTGTCCACTTGAAATTTCGGACAGACCACTCCTTTCTTTGCAATTAGACCCTTTGGCACAAATCTACATAGTTTCACCTATCTGAACCAAAATGTGTATACATACCCTTTGGAACCCTGCGATTAACACTGTCAACTTATAATTTTGGACAGACCACTCCGTTCCCTACATTGAGGCCCTTTGGCACAAATCTACGCAATTTCACCGATCTTACCCAAAATGTGTATGCTCACTCTTTGGAACCCTGCGGGTAATACTGTTCACTTGAAATTTTTGACAGACCACCCCATTCCCTGCGCTTAGGCTCTTTGGCACAAATCTACATAGTTTTACCGATCTAAACCAAAATTTGCACAGTTACCCTTTGGAACCCTGCGGGCAACACCGTCCACCATAAATTGCAGAGAGACCAATCCTTTCCCTGCATTTAGGCCCTTTGGCACAAATCTACACAATTTCATGATCTGAAGCAAAATTTGTATACTTACCCATTGGAACCCTGTGGGTAACACTGTCCACTTTAAATTTCGGACAGACCACTCCATTCCCTGCATTTAGGCCCTTTGGCACAAAACTACACCGTTTCACCGATCTGAACCAAAATGTGTATACTTACCCTTTGGAACCCTGCGAGTAACACTGTTCACATTATATTTTGGGCAGACCACTCCATTCCCCCCATTTAGGCCCTTTTGCACAAATCTACACAGTTTTAACGATCAGAACCAAAATTTGTATATTTACCCTTTGGAACCCTGCGGGTAACTGTCCCCTTTAAAGTTCCCTGCATTTAGGTCCTTTGGCACAAATCAACACGGTTTCACCGATCTGAACCGAATTTTACACACTTATCATCTGGAACCCGACGAGTAACACTGCCTACATGCAATTTCGGACAGGCCACTCCATTCCCTGCATTTAAGCCCTTAGGCACAAATCTACATTGTTTTGCCGATCTGAACCAAACTTTATGTACGGTGCTCACACTTTGGAACTCTACGGGTATCACTGTCTACTTGAAATTTCGGACAGACCACTCCATTCACTGCATTTAGGCCCTTTGGCACAAATCTACACAGTTTCACTTATTTCACTTACTCCTCTTTCTAATCATATTTTCCTATTCGCTTTTAAATTACATGTATCAGTTCTGTAGTTAGTAAATAGCCGTTTCCCTGTTCATTATTATAATTACTGGTAAAAACCTGGATGTTACGTCCATTATGCTGTACTACTTATCACTCGCACTACCAGCACCATAAAAAGTTATATTATATATTTGTTTTCTGTTAGTTTAAGTATCATGTGCCAGTTTTCTAGTAGTATTCATTATCATCCATAAAACAAATAAATCCACCGGGCGAAGCCGGGCACTACTGCTAGTACAAAAAAAAATCAGTCGGATGCTCTGGGTCATAACCGGGTTTTTTAATTAGAATCACGGTAGCACGTGATCTGGTCTACATTCAGCTTCTTAGAATTACAAATGATGAACACCTACTCTTTGGTGGATTTGCATCTATACAATTTAAATAACCAAAAAAAAAAAACTACAATCCAGCAAGAATTGACATAACAAACATCTAACTCTCCAAACAGCTCCATAACTCCGTAACAGTTACCGATATCACCCTGGAACGTTGTACGGTGATATAGGCCACTACTGTAAGTTCACCAATGTGACTTTGAAATACCTGTTAAGTACAAAACCAACATGGCGGCGACGCGAAATATAAATATTTAAATGGATGTTTCTCCCGATTTAACCATCTGAGTGCAGTGAAACTTGGTATGGTAAGTGCTTATACAAATTTTAATCCAGTGGCATCTAATTTCTTTCAATTGTTTTCATAACCACAAGATGGCAGGTGTGCGAAATTTTAAAAACTCGTTTTTAATTTTTTGTGTCCTAATCATGCGATTGAAGTTCGAATACTACACCTACACAATAATCTTCATTTAATAGTACATAACTCTAAGCCCCACATATATAAAAATCCAACATGGCGACCATCCGAAATATATAGACGGTTCTCAATATCTACGAATCTATTACAGCAATCAAACTGAATTGTTGTATGTTGATAGAGGCAATTAACATAAGTAGGATATATGAAAATAGACTGTATAGTTCTTCACGGAACTATTTGATTGTAAATGAAAATAGGCTAAAAATGGTAGAACTTCGTGTGTTGAGTCTAATAATTTGAACAAATCTGTAATGTACCGGTAGTCTACCCATTTCTCTAGCATAGCTCTATTTGAGTAGAAGTTAATGTTGTGTTCATCTTTTTAGAACCGAAGTTTCATTTGATAGCGACGAGTTAATTGTTCGATAGACAGTGGTTGTCTGTTTTCTCAAAGAAAGGGGCGTGGTGGCTCAGCGGTCTAGCTGTGTGCCTCTCACCAAGGCGGTCCGGGTTCGATTCCCGGTCAATGCATGTGAGATTTTCGAAGTGAAATGCCATGTCCTGTGGTTCGGATTCCACGTAAAAAGGAGGTCCCGTGGCTTATAATCACAAGATTCACGGTCACGTAAAACTACAATCTTCCTTCTTCCTTTTCTGTTTTCTCCCCTGATCTCCAAGCAGCACAGATCCGCTTGACCTCACTGGCGTGTGCGGATAGGTCGCTGAGCTCTTCCGCTCTTGGCCAGCTGTTGACCAGCCGAGCTTTATAACGTTCTGAAGAGAAACTTAAGAATGTTTTACGAGTTAATTAGGAAGTGCTCGCTAACCAGAGCGTCGCAACACACGCCCTTGTTCTTGTGTCTGCTGAACTTCTTCAGTCATCTCTACTTAGTATAAAACCAAGTACCCGATTCTTGGATGTCACGGGGAATCTCGAGAACCACGGGATGGATTTTGATGCGGTTTTCACCATTCTGTAAAGGATATCTCCAGGAAAATTTATGTAGAAAATAATTTATTTATGATCAAAGGAAGCCAAGCAGGACCGACTTCAGTGAAAAAGTCGAAAAAAAAAAACCTGGCTTCCCTGTGCGTTTTAAGCGTACGCTGGGCAAACCGTTAAAATATCTATATAATACGAGTGTATTAATTGTTCAGCATGAAAAATTCTACAAGAAAGTCCATGAGAGCATATCTCTGTCTTCAATGCATCGCCCACTATAAGTGTTTTTACGTTTTCATTTCTTCCAACAATCTCCATTCAATTACTGAGGCGACAAGTTACGAGCTAGCTAGGGGCGAGGCTATCACCCCAGTTTCAGCCTAGCTAGCAGGCGAGCCTATTACCCCAGATACAGCCAGCAGCAAACTGTCGAGTCGTGTTGAGTTAAGACTTCAGAGAAGAGTGCTTGTGTTTGGAGTTTACCTGGAAGTGCGACTCAGATTCTCTTCATTTCGCCTAAGAAGGTTTCGTTCCGCAAAATACAAAGTCAAGTTAAGATTGGACGGGAGGGGAATTTGTGTTTCATGCACCTCGCTCTCTTAAATTAGGTCTGACAAGAATTCGTTGCACATGCATCTCCATGTTAATATAATTAATAGTCCAGTCAGTGATTTTAACCAATCATGCCGAGACGTACAACGGATATAGTTCGTATTTCATTGACATGGAAAAAAAGCGCTTATCAGGTAATGCATTCACAACTGTTCCCGGGTGAAGCCGGGGAGGGTTGCTAGTTAAAACTAAAAGGAACTCACTGATACAATACATTCAGTAGTCTATTAATTTGTTACATGATTTTGCTAATTCGTTTTCGGGGCTTGGGACATCTTGGTCATCAGCCCCGAGTACTTGGGTGTTTGTTCAAATTCTCTGATAACCTGTGTTCCTCTAGTGACTGTAGGTGTGTGAAACTGCAATTATAAGTTTCGTGGATGGAGTAGGTGCCTTGGGACTAGAAATAAAGTAATATCCCAACATTTGCCTAGAGGAAGTGTAAGAAAACCTTGGGAAGAACCACATGTTGGATAGTAGCTGCTAGCGCCGAGATTGGAACCTTCGATCTTTCAGTGCCTTAAATGCCTTGTCTGATTTCATGTGATTAATTCTGAATCAACATTAGCTGAATATGCTACAGATGAATCTACTCATTGTTTTCCTGTGTAGTAAATCACAATTATTTAATTTGGGAGGCATTGAAGAGCCTATTTACGTTCAGTCCTGGATTCAAGTTCTTTTTATGTGATTTACTGCAATTGTAGTGGCTCTCTTTTCTTGGGAAGCTGTTAATATAGATTAGTCTCTCAAGATTAGAATATATATTTAACTAACTTGTTACAACTTCAACTTTTATCCTTGAATGTAGTATCACCTTCTTTAATTTTCTTAGTCAACCTCGTTGCGAAGTGGCTAGCACTCTTGGCTGTCACCGCGGAGGCTCGGGATCGATTCCCTGCTCTGCCAAGAAATATAATTCTGGTTTGAGGTCTGGAACGGGGCACACTCAGCCTCGTGAGGCAAAACTGACAAGAGGCGTGTTCGAATCCCATCTCAGCTATCCTGGAAGTGGTTTTCCGTGGTTTCCCCCTTCTACTCCAGTTGAATTACTCGATAGTTCCCAAATTAAGGCCACGGCCACCTCCTTCCCAATCATCATCTGATTTATAAATACACACACTCTTACAGCCACTGCAGTAACACAGGTTATCAGACACATTCCACACACACACACACAAACACACTCAAGTACACGGGACTGCATGACCACGATGTCGGAAAGCCCCTAACTGAATCAAAAGCAACAACAACTTGAATTATCCTAACAAGTTTTCTAAACTTCTGTAGTGAGATTGAGAATGTTTCCATGATGGTGTATTTACATACCCTCTTGGAATGTCCACTTCCGTCAGGAACTGTAAAACTTATTGTGGGCTGCCTCCTACTTTCCGACGGCTCTGCATACGTACCATTACGACGTTTCTGCACTAGAAGAATTGGATTAGTCCCATAAGGTAGCTATGGCTCATCAAGGCTAAGTGTACGATATGATTCAAAAAGCTTGACTTGTATATGCACCCTGACAGCTGTACTTGCATTTACACATTTTCACCTGAAACAAAGTACGTTCATCTTGTAATGCCCAAAAATAATCCTACCGCGTGGTATGACATTTAACAAAGAACGAGTACTTCAGATGTCCTAACGAATCGTACGAGGTACTAGCCTGGTTTGAAGGCACTCGTTTGGCTGGTTTTTCTTTTGCTCTTTTGGGTGATGTAGGGTATCCCAGTAAGCCTAGCTTCGTGCTGTAGAATGCTACGCGATTCGCAATTTCTTTTCTCATCACTAAAACACATGAATTAACATCGTCATCCATTCCAAACGACAAAACATTAACACGTGTTACTGTGGTGGCAGTTTAACTTCCTACTGTCTTGCAACTACTGGCACTTAGATCATGTAGCACATCAGGAGCTCTGGACGAACAGGTTTGGCCATCATACGCTTTACCAGGAAAATAATTGGAACTTGTATATTATAGCACTGCATTGGTGCTGCCCCATATCACTTCAAGGAGAAAAACTAAATAAAAACCTACATTTCGGCACTTAGAGCATTTAGCACTTCCTCTCTACAATTATGTTTTTGAACTTCCATGGAAGTTCTTAGTGAGAGAAAAACTATTCATAAAGCATTTTAACTCATTACTTATCTGCGCGATCCCCTTATCTAATATTTAAAGGTGACATTAATACCAAAGGCACAGATGATGTAACATGAGTGTTTTTCTTATTACATCGTATGGTTTTACAAATACACAAAAAATATCTATATCTATAATCAAATGAGTGAAGCCTCCGTGGCTTAGGCGGCAGCACGCCGGCCTCTCACCGCTGGGTCCATGGTTCAAATCCCGGTCACTCCATGTGCGATCTGTGCTGGACAAAACGGAGGCAGACAGGTATTTCTCCGGGTACTCCGGTTTTCCCTGTCAACATTTCATTCCAGCAACACTCTCCACTATCATTTCATTTCATCTGTCGTTCATTTAATCACTGCCCCAAAGAAGTGCGTCAGGCCTCGGCAGCCGGCACTAGATGGGGGCTTCATTCATTCCATTCCTGACCCGGCCGGAGACTGGAAGCAGGCTGTGGATTTTCATTTTCATCTATAATCAAATGGAAATATCCAAATTTGACAACCAGTCCAAAGCACTGGGAGTCACTCGGTTTAGAGTCTTCAGATCACCGTCAAATGCTCGAAGTGGGCACTCTTTAACTACGTGGTATATTTTCTGCTCCTCCGCTCCGCAGTCGCAGTCAGCAGATGAACGGTAACCCCACTTCTTGAAGGTGTAACCACACCTCCCTTGACCCGTCCTAATGCACTCTTTAACTACGTGGTGCTGGGACGGTACCTTCTGACAGGCCACGGCCGCTTCCTTCCACATCCTTGCCCAGTTTCATTCAACTTCATCCATTCCATCTCTCATCCCGACACGCAGGTCGCCCACGGGCGTCAACTAGAAAGACCTGCACTTGGCCTCTCAGGAGGCCACACGAAAAAAAAAAACTACGTGGTCTATTTTCTGCTCCTTCGCTCCGCAGTCGCAGTCAGCAGATGAACGGTAACCCCACTTCTTGAAGGTGTAACCACACCTCCCTTGACCCGTCCTAATGCTGTTCGGCGTGACCTGGTTTGGCGCGGGAGTTTAAATTTCTCGGCTTTATTTGTTGGATCCTGAAACAGGTGAGCATTTGTGGGTGGTTGCTCGTTCCAGCGTTGTCACCACTTGGTGGTCACATCAAAAGATATGATATTTTCTAAATCAACCCAGGGTGGTTTGCGTGATTTCAAACGAGTTGTTGGAGGATCCTGTAGTCGAACATACTAGGGAGAGTTCATATGAGAAGTAATCTTCTTATGCAAGAAGATTTTGCCGGGTAATATTAGCTAGAACAGGTAACCACTGAATGAGAGTAGATCTAACAGTAGCAGTGACACTTCTCATGGCTTCATTGAGCAGCACACCAACCTTTGTTGAGCAGGAGCTGTGGTCCAACACAGGAGTGAAATGTTTACCAGTAGTATACACAAGTGTGAGTGCCGCAGAGCAAAGAGTATTCGTGTCCGCTCCACAACTATTTCCGGCAATCTCGCAAAGGAGATTCACGCTTCAGCCAAGTATCTTAGATAATTTGACGCAATGCTGTTTGAATGTTATGGACCGATCCAAGGTGATTCCTGGATAGATCGAATTGTAGTTTTGGAGTACTTCAATGCTGTCAAAAGGCAATATGACAGTTAACAAGATGTTCAGTAAAGAACATATAGCCTACTTTCTCCTAAATGCATGGGTATTGTTGTAACTCTTTGTCCTTTTCAAGGAGTATGATTGAATGTTGGTTGTAGTAGCTTGTTGAAATACAACGTGCTATAGGGATATTAAACATGGATATGAGGTGCCCTTTGCTAGCGCTACCTCTGTACCAAATTTCGTTCAATTCGGTTTCACCGTGTTTGAATTGATGGGGGGAATCGATTTGCACACATACTTGGCCACCATCTGCAAACTATTGGGCTGATGTTCTTGCAGTTTGGTCAGAATATGTTTCCCACATAATGATATGGTGTTGCAAAATTTGGTAGAGACAAGATTATTAGGTTGGTCGTAATTACATTTTAGCTTTTAATATTTGGGTGGCCGCGATTACGTTTCCGTCAAGATAGCGGTGATATAAAACATGACACTGAGGTGCCCTTTGCTAGTGCTACCTCTGTACCAAATTTCGTTCCACCGTGTTCGAATTAATAGGGGGAATCAATTTTGACATAAAGATGGCCGCCATCCGCAAACTATTAGGCTAATGACCTATTAGATTGGTCAAGAAATGCTCCCTCCATAGTGGTATGTAGTTGCAAAGTTTGGTAGAGATCAGATGGTTATGTTAGACGTAATTTAACTTAAGCTTTGAACATTCGTGTGGCCGCCATTACGTTTCAGTCAAGATGGTGGCGATATAAAACATGACACTGAGGTGCCCTTTGCTAGTGCTACCTCTGTACCAAATTTCGTTCCATGCGGTTCCACCTTGTTCGAATTAATAGGGGAAATCAATTTTGACATAAAGATGGCCGCCATCCGCAAACTATTAGGGTAATAACCTACTAGATTGGTCAAAGGATGCTCCCTCCATAAAGGTATGTTGTTGCAAAGTTTGGTAGAGATCGGATGGTTATGTTAGTCGTAATTTAACTTAAGCTTTGAACATTTGTGTGGCCGCCATTAAGTTTCTGTCAATATGGCGGCGATATAAAACATGACACTGAAATGCCCTTTGCTATTGCTACCTTTGTACCAAATTTCGTTCCATTCGGTTTCCCCGTGTTTGAATTAATAGGGGGAATTGATTTTCACACAAAGATGGCCTCCATCCGCAAACAATTAGGCAAATGACCTATTCATTTGGTCAAAGGATGCTTCTTCTATAAGGGTATGTTGTTGCAAAATGTGGTAGAGATCGGATGATTAGGTTAATCGTAATTTGATTTAAGCTTTGAACATTTGTGTGGCCGCCATTACGTTTCCGTCACGATGGCGGCGATATAAATCATGACACTGAGGTGCCTTTTGTTAGTACTACCTCTGTACCAAATTTCGTTCCATTCGAATGCACCGTGTTCGAATTAATAGGGGGAATCGATTTTCACACAAAGATGGCCGCCATCCGCAAACTATTACGCTGATGACCTATTCGTTTGGTCAAAGCATGCTCCCCCCCATAAAGGTATGTTGTTGCAAAATTTGGTAGAGATCGGATGATTAGGTTAGTCATAATTTGATTGAAGCTTTGAACATTTGTGTGGCCGCCATTACGTTTCCGTCAAGATGGCGGCAATATAAAACATGACACTGAGGTGCCTTTTGTTAGTACTACCTCTGTACCAAATTTCGTTCCATTCGAATGCACCGTGTTCGAATTAATAGGGGGAATCGATTTTCACACAAATATGGCCGCCATCCGCAAACTATTACGCTGAGGACCTATTAGATTGGTCAAAGGATGCTCCCTCCATAAAGGTATGTAGTTGCAAAATTTGGTAGAGATCGGATGATTAGGCTAATCGTAATTTGATTTAAGCTTTGAACATTCGTGTGGCCGCCATTACGTTTCAGTCAAGATGGCGGCGATATGAAACATGACACTGAGGTGCCCTTTGCTAGTGCTACCTCTGTACCAAATTTCGTTCCATTCGGTTCCACCGTGTTCGAATTAATATGGGGAATCAATTTTGACATAAAGATGGCCGCCATCCGCAAACTATTAGGCTAATAACCTATTTGATTGTTCAAAGGATGCTCTCTCCATAAAGGTATGTTGTTGCAAAGTTTGGTAGAGATCGGATTGTTATGTTAGTCGTAATTTAACTTAAGCTTTGAACATTTGTGTGGCCGCCATTACGTTTCTGTCAAGATGGCGGCGATATAAAACATGACACTGAGGTGCCTTTTGTTAGTAAGACCTCTGTAAAAAATTTCGTTCCATTCGCTTGCACCGTGTTCGAATTAATAGGGGGAATCGATTTTCACACAAAGATGGCCGCCATCCGCAAACTATTACGCTGATGACCTATTGGTTTGGTCAAAGGATGCTCCCCCCAAAAAGGTATGCTGTTGCAAAATTTGGTAGAGATCGGATGATTAGGTTAGTCGTAATTTGATTAAAGCTTTGAACATATGTGTGGCCGCCATTACGTTTCCGTCAAGATGGCGGCGATATAAAACATGACACTGAGGTGTCCTTTGCTAGTGCTACCTTTGTACCAAATTTCGTTCAAATCGCATTCACCGTGTTCGAATTGATAGGGGGGGACAGACATTCAGAGTACACACACTCACACACACACACAGACACACACTCACACAGACTCACACACACACATACACACACACATACACACACACAGACAGACACACTTTTTTCGCCCTGTGTTGATCTCATAAGTCTACTTTCATTTTTTGCAAAAATCGAAAGTAGGCTAAAAATGTATTACCCAACCACGACGAGTGGATACCTAGAAAGAATGTGGGTTTGAGTGGGGGCGTAAGGACACTGAACGGAAATAGCTACAGTCTGGTTCCGTTGAGTTCAGTTGTGATCTGGGTCGCATAGTGTCTAATGTGCAAATGATGGAGAGTAATGGAAACAAAGTTATTCATGAACAGCCTCCGTGTGTTATTTCCAATGTTGGTAAATTTTATTATTGAGAGAGGAGAGAAGGTATGAAAATGTTCGTTACAAATGCTACTGAACGGGCAGTTGTAGTTGTAGTTGTAGTTAGATAACTATATGTAAGACACCTGAGGAAGTGGAACGAGCAAAATTAATTCACTTCATGAAAAGGGCAAACTGCGAGTAAATCGAATTATAGCCTACTGACCATGTGGAATAAGTGCATTATTTGCAGCATATTTCAGGAATGTTTTGAATTCATAAAAGGAATTCCCACATTGCATAAAATATTAAAATTCCCCAAGCATGATATTCACTAAATATTTATACTTCACTTAATTCCCGTTGTCCCTCGTAGAACATAGGACGTCAACAAGCATCTCCATCTGGTTCTAGCTAACTATGACCTTTGGAAAATGGTAGAAGAAATAGAGATATCCATGCAGATCTTGCTGCGGAAATGGAGATGGATTGGACATACTCTGAGGCAGGGAAATGATTGCAACGAGAGAGAAACCCTTTACTGAAACCTGCAAGGGTGAGCCAGACAATCGAGGAGAAGATCTGTCCACATCGAGGCTCTGGAAGAAGGGTGGGTCTGGAGCGAAGTAAAGAGGATCGCCGACAGTAAATATTTACGCGAATTGTATAATACTGTATATACCGTGTTACGATTTTCCGTAATGGCAATGTTTGTATTGTGGCCTCGCTTACAAGCTGTTTAGTGCTTCATTTGTTCTCAGCTGACTATACTCGACTGCGATGACTTCATGTTCAGTACTAGTGACCTTATGCTCTACAGGCCTCGACTTACCTCGTTCTGTGAATACGAGTATAAGGTCTCACTGGGTAAGGACACTGACACCCAGTAGCGAACAAATGAAACCCTCACAATCAGCGAGACCAGCACTTGTATAACGTCGTCCAGCTTGACGCCACTAATATGTCATTTGTTCGAGAGAATATTTTAATGCAGGCTCACCGTCCCATCGTGCCTGCGGAACACATCACTTTGAGACCGTTCATTTAGCAGTTGGTCTGTACTATGGATTATCCTCTTGCTGGTTTCCCTTAGTTACAGCCATTCAATCGCCTTTGCTTTTTGAGGTTCGGCTTCATGATGAAGTGGCTAAGCCAAAGAGGCTCAGGTTCGATTCCCGGCTGGTTCGTGGGACTCTAAGTTCAGATGGTTAATTCTTCTTGTTTGAGGACTGAATGCTGGTAACATATCCATCATTGATATCCTCACCACGATGCGCTGGTCACCCACGGGAATCAATTTGAAAAATATGCGGCAGGCCTCTTCAGAGGCCACACGCCATTGTTACCTTTTTGAGACTGATCAATATTCTCTAAGTACAGGTGAGCAAGTAACGGGAGCCTACCGGACATGCTTATAAGATGAAGACGTTATTATATGCATAATATCAACGATTAAAGCTAGCGAAATCAGGCCATTATATTATAGTTATCATGCTCATATACTGTATGTCGTCTACATAATTAATATAATAACAGCTCAATCAAACAACAGAAGAAGGAGAAGGGGGGATACCGACTTCAATGGCATATTAAATCTAACAACATAACCTACTTTCTCGCACATTTGTAGTCGTCTCTTCACATTATCGTGCAGCATAATCTCGTGAAATTTGAGTCCTAACAGAAGGCATACTAAGTAAAGTAATGAGCACCTACTGCGTGTTACAGATTGGTAAAAGTGTACGGTTTTAAAAATTATCATGCAGTGTAGCTTACGCTTGCACCGGGAAATTCTGTAGTATCTGCTGCTGTCTTTATTTATTACAATTTGTAAACTATAAATAGGATTCATAATGTTGAATTTTGGGCTTATGCATAAGCCCAAAATTCAACATTATGAATGGTAACACCGGCCGTGAAAGTCTAAATGACAATATTATAAATAGGATATCTAGGATTCTTCTCCTTCGCCAAGTTTCGTAGTAAATGAACAATTACATCTTAAACTATAGTACTTTAATGTCTTGATTTTACTTCCACCCACTATATTGAATATATAATTTCACTGACTTTGTGGGTTTTGCAGTGATGAAATCTATAGGTTTTGTCATGTGCATCTACAGCTATATATCGTACGTTACAGATTGCAACATTTTCATGTTTAGAATGGTCTTTGATCGAAATATTCAGTGTGATATTTTTGTGAGTTATGCTAGGGATGCTTCTTATATAATACTTCCTTTTATAAAGTTTCGTAGTAATTCCAATAATTCTAAATAATTGATTTTATTGATTTAATAGCACGCCTAGGCACGTCTTAGAATGTATGGGATTCCTGATCTTGTGCTTAGTGTACAAATAGTCTCTCGTGCAAATCTACCTACTGTTTATGCCTCGTCACTAAAACCCCAAGAGAATAACCGTATGGAAGGTGGGTTACCCATTTCGACATTTATTTCTTCATGATGGCATCTGCGCGCATCGTTTAATGTGATAATAATGTGTCCATTGCTAGCAACGACTTTAATATGCTACCAATTTACTAAGTTTTGAGGTACGGTGCAACTACATGAAGATGATTTCAGCACTCAAATATTATGCCCAGCTACTATCTTGTATGTATGAAGCCCATGATATTGTGCCTTGAGTAGATAGGACCTCTTATAAGAGTCTAACTTCTAGCTAAATTTGGTTGAAACACATTGTGTATTACCAATATTAACACATTTCATTTTGAAGATAGCGATTGCATAAAATTCAGTAATGTTAGATAGTTTTGGACCCGATACGTGTGCAGTATCTTTTATTATGCTCCACATACATTACGTTTCGTATTGACATCCTATGTCATTCATTCTGATGTTTCAATAGTACGCCCAGCCACCATCTTGAATATATGGTGTCGCTGATCTTGTGCCTTGGTATCTACCTATCTATCTACCAACCTGCTAAGTTTCATCATTAAAAGACTATTGGATATTGTTATAGCTAAAACATATTGTTCATTACCAACGGTAACAGATTTCATTTTCAAGTGAGCGATTGCATAA
The DNA here is from genome assembly GCA_946902985.2 of Meconema thalassinum. NCBI lineage: Eukaryota > Metazoa > Arthropoda > Insecta > Orthoptera > Tettigoniidae > Meconema > Meconema thalassinum. Next base: position 733,585,915 of record OX336389.2, on the reverse strand, counting down.
AATACAGTAGTGTTAGATAGTTTTGGACCCGGTACTTCTCCAGTATCTTTTATTAAGCTCCATATACATTACATTTCGTATTGACACCCTATGTCATTCATTCTGATGAATATCTTGAATATATGGTGTTGCTGATCTTGTGCCTTGGTATCTACCTATCTATCTACCAACCTGCTAAGTTTCATCATTAAAAGACTAATGGATATTGTTATAGCTAAAACATATTGTTCATTACCAACTTGTCCAGTATCTTTTATTATGCTCCACATACATTACATTTCGTATTGACACCCTATGTCATTCATTCTGATGAATATCTTGAATATATGGTGTTGCTGATCTTGTGCCTTGGTATCTACCTATCTATCTACCAACCTGCTAAGTTTCATCATTAAAAGCCTAATGGATATTGTTATAGCTGAAACATATTGTGCATTACCAACGGTAACACATTTCATTTTCAAGTGAGCGATTGCGTAAAATACAGATAGTTTTGGAGCCGACACTTGTGCAGTATTTCTGTTATGCTCACTTCCATTAAATTTCGTATTATCGCCCTATGCCATTCATTCTGATGTACGGCCAGCCTCCATCTTCAATACATGGTGTTGCTGATCTTGTGCCTTGGGTAATTCTACCAAACCGCTATGTTTCATCATTAAAAGTCTAATGGATGTTGGGTTACCAATTTTGATATTTAATATTTCGAGATGGCGTTGGCGTGCAATGTGCAATGTTACAGTCTGTTGATTAATGCAAGCGAAATATGTTACAGCAGCCTATGCTCCCATTTTACCAACTTTTGAGGTAATTGCACATTGTACTATATTATTACTATGTCTGGCCACGATTTTTGAAGTATGAAGTCGCTGATTTTGTGCCTTTTGTAGATAAGACCTCTTTTAGCAGTTTACCCATTTATGTCAAATTCACCCTTTGAACTCTATTATGCGTAACCTATTCTAGCACATTTTATACTCAAGACTGGCTTTCAGTACCTGTCGTTAATGGGTACATAGAGTAAAGGGAGTCAGTTTATTATGACACTTCTAGGTAATATCCCCGTCACAGAAGAGAGGAAAGCCCACCTCTTTGTGTAGCGTACTTAGAGGTCCGAGTTCCATCCCCGACTCGGCCAAGAAATTAAATTCTGGTCTGAGGGCTAGAACGGGGTACACACCGCCTCGTGAAGCACACCTGAGAAGAGTTGGGTTCAATTCCCATCTCGGCCATCCTGGAAGTGATTTTCAGTGGTTTACCACATCTACTCCAGGCAAATGCCGGGATGGTACCTATCTTATGGTCATGGCCACCTCCTTCCCAATCCTCGCCCTGTTTACAAATACACACACTAATTCTACAACAGCCACCACAATAACACAAGTTATGAGACGAATTCTACACACACTCAAGAACACGGTGCTAAATGACCATGATATCTAAGCCCCACAAATGAAGCAACTCAACGACGGAGAAAGAAAGAAAAAAAATATTTTATAACAGAAAACTGTAGGCTCAGGCATGGATTCGTGGAAGGCACTCAAGAAATAGCTGCAGATCTCTCAACACTCGCGTGTTAAGGGGGAAGCACATCCTCCCAGCATACATGAGTCCCAATAAGGTATGTACCAGTGACAAAACAACTTTTCATGGAATGTGGAGTGTGTCCTTACGCACGCTATCCAAACTGTGTCTCCTGTGGGAAGCACACCAATAGTGGAGTGAACTAAACAAACTCGAGTTCCGTGAAGAATAACGGGTTTATTAATATTGGAATCTATTCCAAGAAATCAGTTAGCACAACCTTTGACGAGACCGAACCCTTGGATTTAAGGTGAAACAACAATGAACACGAAAAGAAGGTTTGTAGAGAATCCAATTCTCTGCTCAAGGAGTTAAGGTGAAACAACAATGAACACGAAGAGTAACTGTGAAGAGAATCGATTCCCTGCTAAAGGAGTTAGCTGAAACAATAATAAACTTGGTAAAAGCTGTGAAAAGAATCGATTAACTCTGCTACAGGAGTTAATTTGAAACAACAATAAACACGGTGAGAGGCTGTGAAGAAAATCGATTATCTCTGCTCCAGGAGCTTAGGCGAAAAAAATGAACATGGAAAGAAGCTGTGAAGAAAATCAATTTTCTCTGCACCAGGAGTTAAGGTGAAACAAAAATAAACATGAAAAGTAACTGTGAAGAGAATCGATTATCTCTGCTCCAGGAGTTAAGGTAAAACAGCAATAAACATGGTAAGAAGCTGTGAAGAGAATCGATTGCCTCTGCTCCAGGAGTTAAGGTGAAACAATATAAACATGGTGAGACGCTGTGAAGAGAATCGATTATATCTGCTCCAGGAGTTAAGATAAAACAACAATAAACATGGTAAGATGCTGTGAAAAAATCGATTATCTCTGCTCCTGGAGTTATGGTGAAAGAACAATAAACTTGGTAAGAAGCTGTGAAGAGAATCGATTATCTCTGCTCCAGGAGTTAAGTTGAAACAACAATAAACATGAAAGGTAACTGTGATGAAAATCGTTTATCGCTGCTCCAGGGGTTGAGGTGAAACAACAATAAACATGGCGAGAGGCTATGAAGAGAATCGATTATCTCTGCTCCAGGAGTTAAGGTGAAACAACAATAAACAGGGTGAGAAGCTATGAAGAGAATTGATTATCTCTGCTCCAGGAGTTAAGGTGAAAGAACAAAAACATTTAAAGAAGCTGTGAAGAGAATCGATTATCTCTGTTCCAGGAGTTAAGGTGAAAGAACAATAAACATGGTAAGAAGCTGTGAAGATAATCGATTATCTCTGCTCCAGGAGTTAAGGTAAAACAGCAATAAACATGGTATGAAGCTCTGAAGACGAACAATTATCCCTGCTTCAGGAGTTAAGGTGAAACAACAATAAACACGGTATGAAGCTGTGAAGAGAATCGATTATCTCTGCTCCAGGAGTTTAGGTGAAACAAAAATGAACATGGAAAGAAGCTGTGAAAAGAATCGATTATCTCTGCTCCAACACTTAAGGCGAAACAACAACAAACATGGTACGAAACTGTGAAGAGTATCGAATATCTCTGATCCACGAGTTAAGGTGAAACAACAATAAACATGGTGAGAGGCTGTGAAGAGAATCGATTATCTCTGCTCCAGGAGTTTAGGTGAAACAAAAATGAACATGGAAAGGAGCTGTGAAGAGAATCGATTATCTCTTCTCCAGGAGTTAAGGTGAAAGAACAATAAACATGATAAGTAACTGTGAAGAGAATCGATTATCTCTACTCCAGGAGTTAAGCTGAAACAGCAATAAACATGGAAAGAAGCTGTGAAGAGGATCGATGGTCTCTGCTCCAGGAGTTAAGGTGAAACAACAATAAACATGGTGAGAAGCTGTGAGGGGAATCAATTATCGATGCTCCAGGAGTTAAGGTAAACAACAATAAACATGATAAGATGTTGTGAAAAAAATCGATTTTTATTGCTCCTGGATTTAAGGTGAAAGAACAATAAATTTGGAAAGAAGCTGTGAAGATATACGATTATTTCTGCCCCAGGAGATAAGTTGAAACAACATTAAACATGGTGAGAGGCTGTGAAGAAAATCGATTATCTCGGCTCCAGGTGTTAAGTTGAAACAACATTAGACATGGTGAGAGGCTGTGAAGGGAATCGATTATCTCTGCCCCAGGAGTTAAGCTGAAACAGCAATAAACATGGTGAGAGGCTGTCAAGACAATCGATTATCTCTGTTCCAGGAGTTAGGTGAAAAAAAATGAACATGGAAAGAAGCTGTAGAGAGAATCGGTTATCTCTGCCCCCGGAGTTAAGGTGAAACAACAATAAACATGGCGAGAAACTGTGAAGAGAATCGATTTGCTCTGCTCCAGGAGTTAGGGTGAAACAACAATAAACATGGTAAAATGTTGTGAAGAAAATCGATTATCTCTGCTCCTGGAGTTAAGGTGAATGAACAATTAACTTGGTGTGAAGCTGAGAAGAGATTTGATTATCTCTGCGCCAGGAGTTAAGTTGAAACAACATTAAACATGTTGAGAGGCTGTCAAGACAATCGATTATCTCTGTTCCAGGAGTTAGGTGAAAAAAAATGAACATGGAAAGAAGCTGTAGAGAGAATCAGTTATCTCTGCCCCCGGAGTTAAGGTGAAACAACAATAAACATGGCGAGAAACTGTGAAGAGAATCGATTTGCTCTGCTCCAGGAGTTAGGGTGAAACAACAATAAACATGGTGAGAGGCGGTGAAGAGTATTGATTATCCCTTCTCCAGGAGTTAAGGTGAAACAACAATAAATATGGTGAGAGGCTATGAAGAGAATCGATTATCTCTGCTCCAGGAGTTAAGGTGAAAGAACAATAAACATGAAAAGTAGCTGAGAAGAGAATCGATTATCTCTGCTCCTGGAGTTAAGGTGAAACAACTATAAACATGGTATGGAAATGTGAAACGAATCAATTAAGTTATTTCTGTTTAGCAGTTGAGGTGAATCAACAATGAACATGGTGAGAGGCTGTGAAGAGAATCGATTATCTCTGCTCCAGGATTTAAAGTGAAACAACAATAAACGTGGGGAGGGGCTGTGCAGAGAATCGATTATCTCTGCTCCAGGAGTTTAGGTAAAACAAAAATGAACATGGAAAGAAGCTGTGAAGAGAATCGATTATCTCTGCTCCAGGATTTAAGGTGAAACAACAATAAACATGAAAGGTAACTGTGAAGAACATCGTTTATCTCTGCTCCAGGAGTTTAGGTGAAACAAAAATGAACTCGGAAAGAAGCAGTGAAGAGAATCGATTATCTCTGCTCCAGGAGTTAAGGTGAAAGAACAATAAACATGAAAAATAACTGTGAAGGGAATCTCTGCTCCAGGAGTTACGGTGAATGAACAATAAAAATGGTAAGAAGCTGTGAAGAGAATCGATTATCTCTGCCCCAGGCGTTAAGGTAAAACAGCGATAGACATGGTATGAAGCTGTGAAGAGAATCAATTATCTCTGCTTCAGGAGTTTAGGTGAAACAACAATAAACATGGTATGAATCTGTGAAGAGAATCAATTATCTCTGTTTAGCAGTTAAGGTGAAACAACAGTAAACATGGTATGAAGCTGGGAAGAGAATCAATTATCTCTGCTTCAGGAGTTAAAATGAAAAACAATAAACATTATATTAAGCGGTGAAGTGAATCGATTTCCTCTGCTCCTGGAGTTAAGATGAAAGAAAAATAAACTTGGTAAGATGCTGTGAAGAGATTCGATTATCTCTGCTCCAGGAGTTAAGTTGAAACAACATTAGACATGGTGAGAGGCTGTGAAGGGAATCGATTATCTCTGACGGAGGAGTTAAGGTGAAACAACAGTAAACTTGGCGAGAAGCTGTGCAGGGAATCGATTATCTCTGCTCCAGGAGTTAAGGTGAAACAACAATAAACATGGTTTATAGCTGTGAAGAGAATCGATTATCTCTGCTCCAGGAGTTAAGGTGAAAGAACAATAAACATGGTAAGAAGCTGTGAAGAGAATCAATTATCTCTGTTTGGGAGTTAAGGTGAAACAACAATAAACGTGGTATGAAGCTGTGAAGAGAATCAATTATCTCTGCTTCAGGAGTTAAGTTGAAACAACAATCAACATGGTATGAATCTGTGAAGAGAATCGATTATCTCTGCTCCAGAAGTTAAGGTGAAACAACAATAAACATGGTAAGAAGCTGTGAAGAGGATCGATAATCTCTGCTCCAGGAGTAGAGGTGAAACAATCATAAACTTGATAAAAAGCTGTGAAGATGATCGATTATCTCTGCTCCAGGAGTTAAGGGGAAACAACAATAAACATGGCGAGAGGCTGTGAAGATAATCGATTATCTCTGCTTCAGGAGTTAAGGTGAAAGAATAATAAGCATGGTAAGAATCTGTGAAGAGAATCGATTATCTCTGCTCCAGGAATTAAGGTGAAACAACAATAAACATGGCGGGAGGCTATAAAGAGAATTGATTATCTCTGCTCCAGGAGTTAAGGTGAAAAAACAATAAACATGAAAAGCAACGGTGAAGAGAATCGATTATCTCTGCTCCAGGAGTTAAGTTGAAAGAACAATAAACATGAAAATGAACTGTGAAGAAAATTTCTGCTCCAGGAGTTAAGGCGAAAGAACAATAAACGTGGTAAGAAGCTCAGAAGAGAATCGATTATCTCTGCTCCAGAATTTAAGGTAAAACAGCAGTAAACATTGTATGAAGCTGTGAAGACAATCAATTATCTCTGTTTCAGGAGTTAAGTTGAAACAACAATAAACACGGTATGGAGCTGTGAAGAGAACCAATTATCTGTGTTTCGGAGCTAAGGTGAAACAACAATAAACATGGTATGAAGCTGTGATGAGAATCGATTATCTCTGCTCCAGGAGTTAAGGTGAAACGACATTAAACATGGTATATAGCTGTGAAGAGAATCGATTATCTCTGCTCCAGGAGCTAAGGTAAAACAACAATAAACATGAAAAGTAACTGTGAAGAGAATCGATTGTCTCTGCTCCAGGAGTTAAGGTGAAAGAAAAATAAATATGGTAGGAAGTTGTGAGAAGAATCGATTATCTCTGCTCCAGGAGTTAAGGTAAAACAGCAATAAACTTGGTAAAACTCTGTGAAGAGAATCGATTGTCTCTGCTCCAGGAGTTAAGGTGAAACAACAATAAACATGGTATGAAGCTGTGAATAGAATAAATTATCTCTCCTTCAGGAGTTAAGGTAAAACAACAATAAACATGGTATATAGCTGTGAAGTGAATCGATTATCTCTGCTCCAGGAGATAAGGTGAAACCGTAATAAACATGAAAATTAACTGTGAAGAGCATCGATTATATCTGCCCTAGCAATTAAGGTGAAAGAAGAATAAACATGAAAAGTAACTGGGAAGAGAATCGATTATCTCTGCTCCAGGAGTTAATCTGAAACAGTAATAAGCATGGTGAGAAGCTGCGAAGGGAATGGATTATCTCTGCTCCAGGAGTTAAGGTAAAACAACAATAAACATGTTGAGAGGCTGTCATGAGAATCGATTATCTCTGTTCCAGGAGTTAGGTGAAGCAAAAATGAACATTCATTCATTCATTCATTCATTCATTCATTCATTTATTTACAATGGTGGGTGTGTCCCCCGGTGGCAAATTGGATATGCATAACAAATAAATAATTATACATAACAATTCGGTAACAATTATACAACAATTAAACTGGAGTATTTACACAATTAGTCAGTGTTTTCTTAAACACACCTATATGTTTGGGAAGAGGCTCTAAGACTGCGGCAGGTAGAGAGTTCCATTTATCAATGGCACGGTTTACAAAAGAATATTTACCATAATTTGTTCGCTGTGGTCGGCCCTTATCATTGAAAGGATGATCGCTCCTACCCATGTAAGTGGCTTTCCCAATCGTTTGCTAAGCTCACCCCATGCTGGTTGATTTGTATACGTGTTGTACATAGCGCAGAGTCTAGATTTCATCCTCCTAGCCCCCAGTGATTCCCACCCAAGTTTCTTTAACATACGGCTCACACTGCTCCTGGGATTAAAGTCACTGAGCACAAATCTAGCAGCCTTTCTTTGTACCATTTCCAACTCATTGATGAGCCCTACTTGATATGGATCCCAAACCGCCGAGGCATATTCCAGAATAGGTCTTACAAGTGAAAAAAGCCTAATTCTTTAGCAGAGGTACTACTTCCTTTTAATACCCTCATTACAAAGTGTAGGGATTTGTAAGCTTTTGAAACTACACATCCTACATGACTACTCCATTTCATATCATTCCTTACGTGAACGCCCAAATATATGCAAGAATCTTCTTCTACAAGAATTTCCGAGCCAATGTTATATTGAAAATCCTGCCTTCACACTTTCCCTATTTTTAAGAGACTACATTTTCTTGTGTTTATTTTCATTTTATTTTCAATCGCCCACTTATAGACTAGGTTCAGGTCGTCTTGAAGTACTGCGTAGTCATGCGAGTCATGTATATTTCGATATATTACACAATCATCCGCAAACAAACGACAATCACTACAAATTCCATTTGTTAAGTCATTTTTAAACGCCAAAAATAACAAAGTTCCGATTACGCTGCCCTGAGGGATACCCGAAGTTACGGTAATTTCATCCGAGAATAGGCCTTCAACTTTCACGTTCTGGGAACGACCCGTCAAAAATTCTTGGATCCATAAAATTACTCTTCTATCAATCTTCGTCGAAGCTAATTTATGGAGTAGCATGTCATGCGGCAGACCTGGATATTACGATCGATCTGCTGCACCCGCTATTGGAGAAGATCTGGAAGGAGGAGAAAATACCAACCGACTGGAAGAAGGGGTTGATAGTCAAGTTGCCAAAGAAAGGGGACACCACAAACTGTAACAACTGGAGGGGTATCACCTTGCTGTCCATTCCAAGCAAAGTGCTGGCGAGAGTCATCCTAAATCGTATAAAAGACTGCGTAGAAAAAAGGCTTCGGAAGGAACAGGCTGGATTTCGACAACATCACAGCTGTGTGGATCTCATCAACACCCTCCGAATCATCCTGGAGCAGAGTGTGGAGTGGCGGAATACCCTTTACCTTACATTTGTTGACTTCGAGAAAGCCTACGACTCCGTAAATCAAAGAATCATGTGGAAGACCCTCGAGGAATATAAAATTCCAACAAAGATCATCAGAATCATGGAAGAGATGTACGAAGGGTATGAGTGCCAGGTTCTTCACGAAGGCAAATTAACTGAAAAGATAAAGGTCAGTTCCGGAGAGAGACAGGAGTGTGTCCTTTCCCCCACTCTGTTCCTGTTGATCCTGGATAGTGTGATGAAGACGGTAATGGGAGGACGTAAGAGGGGTATTCAATGGGGTATAAATGACAGGCTTGAAGATCTGGATTTCGCAGACGACATCTGTCTTATGGCACAACGGTACCGAGACATAGAAGATAAGCTGGGGAGGTTGCAGAGAGAAGCAGAACGTGCAGGACTGATGATCAACACCAACAAGACCAAAGAGATGAGGATAAATTCTGACATCGCAACTAGTTTGACAGTCAACGGAAAGGACATTGAGCGAGTTGAGTCCGTCCTCTACCTTGGAAGTATAGTCACAAATGATGGGGGAGCAGAGGAAGATGTTCGAAGCCGTATCAGGAAGGCAAATGGTGCCTTTGTCCAGCTCTACCCCATCTGGAGAAATATAAACATTTCCAGGAAGACCAAGCTCCGCCTTTTCAATAGCAACGTAAAGTCGATTCTTCTCTACGGCTGTGAAACGTGGAAAGTCACAAAACCGATCAACAACCAGCTACAGGTGTTTATTAACAGATGTCTGCGTCGCATCATGAATGTGAGGTGGCCGGACATAATCTCAAATGAAGATCTTTGGACCATCACCAAACAACAACCGATTAGCATCCAGATCAAGGAGAGGAAATGGCGCTGGATTGGTCACACACTAAGGAAGCCGGACGGAGCTATTGAGAGGGCGGCGCTAGACTGGAATCCTCAAGGCGCCAGGAAGCGAGGTCGACCTAAGAAGACCTGGAAGAGGACGATCGAAAATGAAATTGCAGAGGTGGACAAGAACTGGAGTCAAGTGAAGAGAATGGCCAGGAACCGTACTGCGTGGAGAAATTTCGCCAAGGCCCTATGCTCCAGAAGGAGCGGCAGGAATTAAGTAAGTAAGTATGTCATGCGGCACGATATCAAATACCTTCGCAAAATCTATAACCACGGCGTCGACTGAAACTCCATGGTCTAACGATTCGCTAATGTCTTGAAAAAGTGATAGCATCTGACTCTCGCATGAGTAACCTTTCCGAAATCCATGTTGCCTATCATTAAACCATGATAATGTTTCCCACTGTTCCCTCAAGTAGTCGCAAATGAGATGCCCCATCTGTTTACAAACGATGGACGTAAGGCTAACCGGCCAGTAGTTGCCCAATTCAAGTCTGCTCCCTCCCTTAAATATTGGGATTTGCGCATTGTTTATGGACACATTAAACATCACCTCCAAGTATCGTGCCACCGCCCTACCTCCTAGTTTAAGTACTTCACTAACAATATTATCAGGACTCTTTGATACATTGAAACGTAGTTCTTGTATTAGCTTTACAATTGCTGACTGGTTTATTTGCAACAGGGGAGCCCCTGATTCGTCGTTAAGGTTCAACACACAGCTATTGGATTCATTGAACACACTACCGTAAAAGACATTTAATTCATTAGCAATGGCCTGTTTCTCAGTAATTAATTTACCGTCACCGGATATTATCATCGACAAATTATTTGAATTTCCCTTTCTTCTCCTAACATAACTGTAATTTTTTCTTCCACCCATCACCTCCCGAACCAAGTAAACCTTGCATATAACTGTCATGAGCAGCCCTCTTTTTTAAGACGAGCTCTCTAGATAAGGATTTAAATTTCAAAATATACTTGTCACTATCATGTCCTTTATTGTATAATTTCCTAATTTTCCGTTTTAGACACCTAATTTCTCGTGTGTAATACTCTGGATCTGGGTTTTGTTTCAGCAATTTAAATGGGACAAATTTATCAACAGCGCTATTTAAAATTTTCAAAAAGTTAGTCCACAGGATATTAATGTGATTTCCTTCCGATGCCCATTCTACAAATAGCTCATTCAAATACTCCTGAAACTTGCCCTGATCCGCCCTGCGATACTGGAATATGATCTTTTTTGCTACATCAGAGTCTAATTTTGTAATGTCACCATATCTAATATTTAATTCAACCCCAGAATGGTCACTAATTCCTGGTACTTTCAGACAGTTAATATACAGCTCTACAGGCCTTACGAGATAAACATCTAAGGTATTATTGTCTCTAGTTGGGAAGTCAACTACTTGGGAAAATAGCCCCTCCCATAAGAATTTATTTGCAGCGCTCTGAGCTTGACCACAGCTAGTTGACTCACCAGACCAGTCTACTTTGGGGAGTTTATCATCTTGGCTTACAGGATTGAGCCGCGTCGCATATCGGTTATTATTTCCCGACGTTTCGGCTGACATTGCAGCAGCCTTAATCATGGGTAGGTACGAGTTGGTGTCCGTATTCAAACTAACGGTTGTTGCCAGTCAGATGTGCTTGCTTGCCCTGCGTTGACGTCACGCTGCTCGCTGATTGGTCCCCGCCCCTGGCAGTCGCGCGCTAGTAGAATTTTCCAGATGTTGCTAAGTTTGAACCCATCTTCGCGATTGAAATTATTGGGATGCTTCACGACCTCTATTGCCTCTCTAATTAACCTGTTTTGGTATCCGGGAATTTTAGCAACAGTTTCGGCCTTATCAAATTCGATGGCGTGTCTCGTGACGTCAGCATGTTCAGCTATTGCAGAAAATTCCCGGATACCAAAACAGGTTAATTAGAGAGGCAATAGAGGTCGTGAAGCATCCCAATAATTTCATTCGCGAAGATGGGTTCAAACTTAGCAACATCTGGAAAATTCCACTAGCGCGCGACTGCCAGGGGCGGGGACCAATCAGCGAGCAGCGTGACGTCAACGCAGGACTAGCAAGCACATCTGACTGGCAACAACCGTTAGTTTGAGTACGGACACCAACTCGTACCTACCCATGATTAAGGCTGCTGCAATGTCAGCCGAAACGTCGGGAAATAATAACCGATATGCGACGCGGCTCAATCCTGTAAGCCAAGATGATAAACTTGACACCGGCCGCGAAAGCCTACGATCTAAACTACTTTGGGGAGGTTTAAATCTCCAGCAATTATTATGCTCTTTTTCATAGCATTAAGTTACCCGAACAAGTTTTATCATACAGTGTTTCGAGGAGAGAAAAGTTATCTTTCGGTGCCCTATACGCCCCTATCACCTGAAGAGGGAATGTATTTCCTTTATCCGAAATTTCTACACATAACATTTCATGATCCATATCAGCCCACTTTAAGAAACTAGCTATATTTTTGCGAACACAAATAAATAGCCCACCACCTCGCTTCCCCCGATCCCTTCTGTACATTTCGTAGGTCCCTTGAATTATTTCGCTACTATTTATGTCCTCATATAACCAAGATTCAGTTGCAATGACAATGTCCGAAGAATACGTCTCTACAAGATTCCTAAATTCAATTAATTTATTTCCTAAACTCTGACAATTAACCTGCAGTAATCTTAGAGTCTTACCTCCGCAGCAAATATCTCGAAATAGCTCCATCTGTTCCCATCGGCTGGCAACCCCTGGACCTGCTCCTCCTCACAAAAGCCGGCACGAACCGATGACCCTGTCATGTAGGCTCCCTAGGTTAAAAGCGCCCCGTCGATTTAGATGCAGCCCGTCTCGGGCGAAGTCACGGCCACCAATCCAGCAGTCAGCTTCTACGTACACTAATCCCAGTTGTGCACATACCCAGTCCATGCGGTCATTTACAGTCTTAACTCGCCTTAACGGAACATCTCCCCGCCGAACAATGCCACTCATTATAATTTTTGCATTCTTAAACTTGCTGTTAGTTTTCTGCCTAGTTCGTAGAGCTCCCCCATGATGTAATCAGCTGTAGCCCTCTTCTTCAAATCGTACGACCCAACATGTAGCAACAACACTTTAACTTTGTCACAGTCCTCTACATTTGATTCTTCCACTCGTTGGGCAAGCTGGTCAATTTTAATCCCCGGATAACACCGCACTTTCGCACCTGATTTCCTCGAGATATTCGCACTCCATCGTATCATTGAATCACCCATTATGATAACGTCATCCTCAGTTTGCTCCTGCACACCCTCTTCCACACTGATCCCAGTAGAAAGCCATTCAGTCACATCCTTCACCGTTTCTTCTGATTCACGAAGCTTTGCTCTAAGTTCCTGTATTATTTGATCCCTTGCTTTGATTTGCACCCTCAAACAGTCCGGCGTATCGCATACTTAACAAAACCAATTTCCGACATCACAATCTTCCTTCTTGACCTTAATACAGACGAAGTGAAACCATTTCTCACATAGTCCACACTCAACACCATTCTTCAATGTTTTACTGCACGTCGAACACTTTAAAGCTGCCACTGGATCATTTGCCTGATTCACATTTGGAGTAACAGGCCCTGGATTCACTTCCACCCCACCGATAACTAGCAATGCAGCTATCACTACGGCTATGAACCACAAATTGCTAGGTCCCGTACGCACACACAAACACCGGAAATCCCGACTACACATCGCATACCACAGTCCGATCTTCGCCCGATAACACTCCAGAGAACAACCCATTTCAGCACACCTGAGAGCTCGGGAAAAACACGACCTTTCACTTTGACAGCTAACAGATAACTCATGGAAAGAAGCTGTAAAGAGAATCGATTATCTCTGCCCCAGGGGTTAAGGTGAAACAACAATAAACATGGTGAGAATCTGTGAAGACAAATGATTATCTCTGCTTCAGGAGTTAAGGTGAAACAACAATAAACATGGTGAGAGGCTATGAAGAGAATCGATTATCTCTGCTCCAGGAGTTAAGGTGAAAGAACAATAAACATATAAAGAGAATTTCTGCTCCAGGAGTTAAGGTGAAAGAACAATGAAAATGGTAAGAAGCTGTGAAGAGAATCGATTATCCCTGCTCCAGGAGTTAAGGTAAAACAGCAGTTAACGTGGTATGAAGCTGTGAAGAGAATCAATTATTTCTGCTTCAGGAGTTAAGCTGAAACAACAATAAACATGGTATGAAGCTGTGAAGAGAATCAATAATCTCTGTTTAGGAGTTAAGGTGAAACAACAATAAACATGGTATAAAGCTGTGAAGAGAATCAATTATCTCTGCTTCAGAAGTTAAGGTGGAACAACAATAAAAATGGTATTAAGCATTGAAGAGAATCGATTATCTCTGCTCCAGGAGCTAATGTAAAACAACAATAAACATGGTAAGAAGCTGTGAAGAGAATCGATTATCTCTGCTCCAGGAGATAAGATGAAACAACAATAAACATGGTAAATAGCTGTGATGAGAATAGATTATCCCTGCTCCAGGAGTTAATGTGAAACAACAATAAACATGGTAAGAAGCTGTTTAGACAATCGAATATCTCTGCTCCAGGAGATAAGATGAAACAACAATAAACATGGAATATAGCTGTTAAGAGAATAGATTATCTCTGCTCCAGGAGATGCGGTGAAACAACAATAAACATGGTATATAGCTGCGAAGAGAATAGATTATCTCTGCTCCAGAAGTTAAGGTGAATGAACACTAAACATGAAAAGTAACTGTGAAGAGGATCGATTATCTCTGCTCCAGGAGTTAAGGTGAAGGAACAAAAAACATGGTAAGAAGCTGTGAAGAGAATCGATTATCTCTGCTCCAGGAGTTAAGGTAAAACAGCAATTAACATGGTGAGAAGCTGTGAAGAGAATCGATTATCTCTGCTCCAGGAGTTAAGGTATTACAACAATAAACATGGTAAGAAGCTGTGAAAAAAATCGATGATTTTTGCACCTGGAGTTAAGGTGAAAACACAAAAAACTTAGTACGAAGCTGTGAAGAGAATCGATTATCTCGGCTCCAGGAGTTAAGTTGAAACAACATAAACATCAAAAGTAACTGTGATGACAATCGTTTATCTCTTGCCCAGGAGTTAAGGTGAAACAACAATAAACATGGTGAGAGGCTATGAAGACAATGGATTATCTCTGCTTCAGAAGATAAGGTGAAACAACAAAAAACCTGGTGAGATGCTATGAAGAGAATCGATCATCTCTGCCCCAGGAGTTAAGATGAAACAACAATAAACATGGTAAGATGCTGTGAAAAAAATCGATTATCTCAGCTCCAGGTGTTAAGGTGAAAGAACAATAAACATGGTAAGAAGCTGTGAAGAGAATCAATTATCTCTGATCCAGGAGTTAAGGTGAAAGAACAATAAACATGGTAAGTAGTTGTGAAGAGGATCGATTACCTCTGCTCAAGGAGTAAAGGTAAAACAGCATAAACATGGTATGAAGCTGTGAAGAGAATCAATTATCTCTGCTTCAGGAGTTATGTTGAAGCGACAATAAACATGAAAATTAACTGTGATGAGAATCGATTATCTCTTGTCGAGGAGTTAAGGTGAAACAACAATAAACATGGTGAGAGGCTATGAAGAGAACCGATTAGCTCTGCTTCAGGGGTTAAGTCGGAACAACAATAAACATGGTGATAGGCATTGAATAGTATTGATTATCTCAGCTTCAGGAGTCAAGGTGAAACAACAATAAACCTGGTGAAAGGCGGTGAAGGCAATTGATTATATCTGCTTCAGGAGTTAAGGTGAAACTACAATAAATATGGTGAGAGGCTATGAAGAGAATCGATTATCTCTGCTCCAGGAGTTAAGGTGAAAGAACAATAAACATATAAAGAGAATCTCTGCTCCAGGAGTTAAGGTGAAGGAACAGTAAAAATGGTAAGAAGCTGTGAAGAGAATGGATTATCTCTGGTCCAGGAGTTAAAGTGAAACAACAATAAACATTCTATGAAGCTGTGAAGACAATCAATTATCTCTGCTTCAGGAGTTAAGGTGAAACAACAATAAACGTGGTATGAAACTGCGAAGAGAATCAATTTTAAGTGTTTAGGAGTTAAGGTGAAACAACAATAAACATGGTATGAAGCTGTGAAGAGAATCGATTATCTCTGCTCCAGGAGTTAATGTGAAACAACAATAAACATGGTATGAAGCTGTGAAGACAATCGAAACAACATTAAACAATATTATACATGGTGAGAGGCTTTGAAAAGAATCGCTTATCTCTGCTCCAGGAGATAGGTGAAACAAAAATGAACATGGAGGGAAGCTGTGAAGAGAATCGATTATAACTGCCCCAGGAGTTAATGTGAAACAACAATAAACATTCTATGAAGCTGTGAAGAGAATCAATTATCTCTGCTTCAGGAGTTAAGGTGAAACAACAATAAACGTGGTATGAAACTGTGAAGAGAATCAATTTTAAGTGTTTAGGAGTTAAGGTGAAACAACAATAAACATGGCGAGAAGCAGTGAAGCGAAACGATTATCTCTGCTCCAGGAGTTAATGTGAAACAACAATAAACATGGTGAGAGGCTGTGAAGAGTGTTGATTATCTCTGCTCCACGAGTTAAGGTGAAACAACAATAAACATGATGAGAGGCTATGAAGATAATCGATCATCTCTGATCCAGGAGTTAAGAAGAAAAAACAATAAACATGTTAAGAAGCTGTGAAGAGAATCAATTATCTCTGCTCCAGGAGTTAAGGTGGAAGAACAATAAACATGGTGAGAGGCTATGAAGAGAATCGATTATCTCTGCTCCAGGGGTTAAGTCGAAAACACAATAGACATGGTGATAGGCTTTGAAGAGAATTGATTATCTCTGCTTCAGGAGTTAAGGTGAAACAACAATAAACCTGTTGAGAGGCTGTGAAGACAATTGATTATCTCTGCTTCAGGAGTTAAGGTGAAAGAACAACAAACATGGTGAGAGGCTATGAAGAGAATCGATTAGCTCTGCTCCAGGAGTTAAGGTGAAAGAACAATAAACATGAAAAGTAACTGTGAAGAGAATCGATTATCTCTGCTCCAGGACTTAGGGCAATACAGCAATAAACAATGTAAGAAGCTGTGAATAGAATCAATTGTCTCTGCTCCTGGAGTAAAGCTGAAACAGCAATAAACATGGTGAGAAGCTGTGAAGGGAATCGATTATCTCTGTTCCAGGTGTTAAGGTAAAACAACAATAAACATGGTAAGAAGTTGTGAAGAAAATCGATTATCTCTGCTCCTCGAATTAAGGTGAATGGACAATACACTTTGTATGAAACTGTGAAGAGATTCGATTATCTCTGCTCCAGGAGTTAAATTTAACATGGTGAGAGGCTGACAAGAGAATCGATTATCCCTGTTCCATGAGTAAGGTGAAACAAAAATGAACATGGAAAGAATCTGAAGTGACAATCGATTATCTCTGCCCCAGGATTCAAGGTGAAACAACAATAAACATGGAGAGAAGCTGTGAAGAGTATCAATTATCTCTGCTCCAGGATTTAAGGTGAAACAACACTAAACATGGTGAGAGGCAGTGAAGAGTGTTGATTATCTCTGCTCCAGGAGTACAGGTGAAACAACAATAATCATGGTGAGAGGTTATGAAGAGTATCGAATATCTCTGCTCTATTAGTTAAGATGAAAGAACAATAAACATGGTAAGAAGCTGTGTTTGGAATCCATTATCTCTGCTCCAGGAGTTAAGGTGAAAGATCAATAAACATGGTAAGTAGCTGTGAAGAGAATCGATTATCTCTGCTCCAGGAGTTAAGGTGAATCAACAAAACATGAAAAGTAACTGTGAAGAGAATCGCTGCTCCAGGAGTTAAGGTGAAAGAACAATGAACATGGTAAGAAGCTGTGAAGAGAAACGATTATCTCTGCTCCAGGAGTTAAGGTAAAACAGCAATAAGTATGGCGAGAACAACAATAAACGTGGTGAAAGGCTATGAAGAGAATCGATCATCTCTGCTCCAGGAGTTAAGATGAAAGAACAAGTGACATGATAAGAAGCTGTGTGGAGAATCAATTATCTCTGCTCCAGGATTTAAGGTGGAAGAACAATAAACATGGTAAGAAGTTGTGAAGAGAATCAATTATCTTTGTTCCAGGAGTTACGTTGAAACAACAATAAACATGACAATAACTGTGATGAGAATCGTTTATCTCTTGTCCAGGAGTTAAGGTGAAACAACAATCTACATGGTGAGAGGCTATGAAGGGAATCGATTATCTCTGCCCCAGGGGTTAAGTCGAAACAACAATAAACATGGTGATAGGCTTTGAAGAGAATTGATTATCTCTGCATCAGGAGTTAAGGTGAAACAACAATAAACCTGGTGGGAGGCTGTGAAGACAATTGATTATCTCTGCTTCAGGAGTTAAGGTGAAAGAACAATAAATATGGTGAGAGGCTATGAAGAGAATCGATTATCCCTGCTCCAGGAGTTAAGCTGAAAGAACCATAAACATAAAAAGTGAATCTCTGTTCCAGGAGTTAAGGTGAAAGAACAATAAAAATGGTAAGAAGCTGTGAAGAGAATGGATTATCTCTGGTCCAGGAGTTAAGGTAAAACAGCATGAAACAATGTATGAAGCTGTGAGGAGAATCAATTATATGTGTTTAGGAGTTAAGGTGAAACAACAATATACATGGTATGAAGCTGTGAAGAGAATTGATTATCTCTGCTCCAGGAGTTAATGTGAAACAACAATAAACATGGTATGAAGCTGTGAAGACAATCGATTATCTCTGCTCCAGGAGTTAAGGTGAAACAACAATAAACAATATAGCTGTGAAGAGAATCGATTTTCTCTGCTCCAGGAGATAAGGTGAAAGAACAATAAACATGAAAAGTAACTGTGAAGAGAATCGACAATCACTGCTTCAGGTGTTAAGGCAATACAGCAATAAACAATGTAAGAAGCTGTGAATAGAATCAATTGTCTCTGCTCCTGGAGTAAAGCTGAAACAGCAATAAACATGGTGAGACGCTGTGAAGGGAATCGATTATCCTTGCCCCAGGAGTTAAGGTTAAACAACAATAAACATGGTAAGATGTTGTGACGAAAATCGATTATTTCTGCTCCTCGAATTAAGGTGAATGGACAATAATCTTCGTATGACACTGTGAAGAGATTCGATTATCTCTGCTCCAGGAGTTAAATTGAAACAACATTAAACATGGTGAGAGGCTGTAAAGAGAATCGATCATCTCTGTTCCAGGAGTAAGGTGAAACAAAAATGAACATCGAAAGAATCTGAAGAGACAATCGATTATCTCTGACCCAGGAGTTAAGGTGAAACAACAATAAGCATGGCGAGAAGCTGTGAAGAGAATCGATTTTCTCTTCTCCAGGAATAAGGGTGAAACAACAATAAACATGGTGAGAAGCGGTGAAGAGGATCGATTATCTCTGCTCCAGGAGATAAGGTGAAACAACAATAAACATGGTGAGAGGCTATGAAGCGAATCGTTTATCTCTGCACCAGGAGTTAAGGTGAAAGAACAATAAACATGAAAATGAACTATGAAGACAATCGATTATCTCTGCTCCGGGAGTTAAGGTGAAAGAACAATAAGCATGGTAAAAATCTGTGAAGGGAATCGATTATCTATGCTCCAGGAGTAAAGTTGAAACAACATTAAAGATGGTGAGAGGCTTGGAAGAAAATTGAATTTCTCTGCTCCAGGAGTCAAGTGAAACAAAAATGAAGATGGAAAGAAGCTGTGAAGGGAATCGATTATACCTGCCCCAGGAGTTAAGGTGAAACAACAATAAACATGGCGAGAAGCTGTGAAGAGAATGGATTATATCTGGTCCAGGAGTTAAGGTAAAACAGCATTAACCATTGTATGAAGCTGTGAAGAGAATCAATTATATGTGTTTAGGAGTTAAGGTGAAACAACAATATACATGGTATTAAGCTGTGAAGAGAATCGATTATCTCTGCTCCAGGAGTTAATGTGAAACAACAATAAACATGGTATGAAGCTGTGAATACAATCGATTATCTCTGCTCCAGGAGTTACGGTGAAACAAAAATAAACATGGTATATAGCTGTGAAGAGAATCGATTTTCTCTTGTCCAGGAGTTAAGGTGAAAGAACAATAAACATGAAAAGTAACTGTGAAGAGAATCGACTATCTCTGCTCCAGGAGTTAAGGCAATACAGCAATAAAC
Source organism: Meconema thalassinum (assembly GCA_946902985.2). Classification (NCBI taxonomy): domain Eukaryota; kingdom Metazoa; phylum Arthropoda; class Insecta; order Orthoptera; family Tettigoniidae; genus Meconema; species Meconema thalassinum. The sequence goes on along the minus strand of OX336389.2, from coordinate 733,566,144 downwards.
ATTGTAAGAAGCTGTGAATAGAATCAATTGTCTCTGCTCCTGGAGTAAAGCTGAAACAGCAATAAACATGGTGAGACGCTGTGAAGGGAATCGATTATCTCGGCCCCAGGAGTTAAGGTTAAACAACAATTAACATGGTAAGATGTTGTGACGAAAATCGGTTATCTCTGCTCCTTGAATTAAGGTGAATGGACAATACACTTGGTATGAAACTGTGAAGAGATTCGATTATCTCTGCTCCAGGAGTTAAATTGAAACATCATTAAACATGGTGAGAGGCTGTAAAGAGAATCGATCATCTCTGTTCCAGGAGTAAGGTGAAACAAAAATGAACATGGAAAAAATCTGAAGAGACAATCGATTATCTCTGCCCCAGGATTTAAGGTGAAACAACAATAAACATGGAGAGAAGCTGTGAAGAGTATCAATTATCTCTGCTCCAGGATTTAAGGTGAAACAACACTAAACATGGTGAGAGGCAGTGAAGAGTGTTGATTATCTCTGCTCCAGGAGTACAGGTGAAACAACAATAAACATGGTGAGAGGTTATGAAGAGAATCGAATATCTCTGCTCTAGGAGTTAAGATGAAAGAACAATAAACATGGTAAGAAGCTGTGTTTGGAATCCATTATCTCTGCTCCAGGATTTAAGGTGAAAGATCAATAAACATGGTAAGTAGTTGTGAAGAGAGTCGATTATCTCTGCTCCAGGAGTTAAGGTGAATCAACAAAACATGAAAAGTAACTGTGAAGAGAATCGCTGCTCCAGGAGTTAAGGTGAAAGAACAATGAACATGGTAAGAAGCTGTGAAGAGAAACGATTATCTCTGCACCAGGAGTTAAGGTAAAACAGAAATAAGTATGGCGAGAACAACAATAAACATGGTGAACGGCTATGAAGAGAATCGATCATCTCTGCTCCAGGAGTTAAGATGAAAGAACAAGAGACATGATAAGAAGCTGTGTGGAGAATCAATTATCTCTGCTCCAGGATTTAAGGTGGAAGAACAATAAACATGGTAAGAAGTTGTGAAGAGAATCAATTATCTTTGTTCCAGGAGTTACGTTGAAACAACAATAAACATGACAATAACTGTGATGAAAATCGTTTATCTCTTGTCCAGGAGTTAAGGTGAAACAACAATCTACATGGTGAGAGGCTATGAAGGGAATCGATTATCTCTGCTCCAGGGGTTAAGTCGAAACAACAATAAACATGGTGATAGGCTTTGAAGAGAATTGATTATCTCTGCATCAGGAGTTAAGGTGAAACAACAATAAACCTGGTGGGAGGCTGTGAAGGCAATTGATTATCTCAGCTTCAGGAGTTAAGGTGAAAGAACAATAAATATGGTGAGAGGCTATGAAGAGAATCGATTATCCCTGCTCCAGGAGTTAAGCTGAAATAACCATAAACATAAAAAGAGAATCTCTGTTCCAGGAGTTAAAGTGAAAGAACAATAAAAATGGTAAGAAGCTGTGAAGAGAATGGATTATCTCTGGTCCAGGAGTTAAGGTAAAACAGCATGAAACAATGTATGAAGCTGTGAGGAGAATCAATTATATGTGTTTAGGAGTTAAGGTGAAACAACAATATACATGGTATGAAGCTGTGAAGAGAATCGATAATCTCTGCTCCAGGAGTTAATGTGAAACAACAATAAACATGGTATGAAGCTGTGAAGACAATCGATTATCTCTGCTCCAGGAGTTAAGGTGAAACAACAATAAACAATATAGCTGTGAAGAGAATCGATTTTCTCTGCTCCAGGAGTTAAGGTGAAAGAACAATAAACATGAAAAGTAACTGTGAAGAGAATCGACAATCACTGCTTCAGGAGTTAAGGCAATACAGCAATAAACAATGTAAGAAGCTGTGAATAGAATCAATTGTCTCTGCTCCTGGAGTAAAGCTGAAACAGCAATAAACATGGTGAGACGCTGTGAAGGGAATCGATTATCTCTGCCCCAGGAGTTAAGGTTAAACAACAATAAACATGGTAAGATGTTGTGACGAAAATCGATTATTTCTGCTCCTCGAATTAAGGTTAATGGACAATAATCTTCGTATGACACTGTGAAGAGATTCGATTATCTCTGCTCCAGGAGTTAAATTGAAACAACATTAAACATGGTGAGTGGCTGTAAAGAGAATCGATCATCTCTGTTCCAGGAGTAAGGTGAAACAAAAATGAACATCGAAAGAATCTGAAGAGACAATCGATTATCTCTGACCCAGGAGTTAAGGTGAAACAACAATAAGCATGGTGAGAGGTTATGAAGAGTATCGAATATCTCTGCTCTATTAGTTAAGATGAAAGAACAATAAACATGGTAAGAAGCTGTGTTTGGAATCCATTATCTCTGCTCCAGGAGTTAAGGTGAAAGATCAATAAACATGGTAAGTAGCTGTGAAGAGAATCGATTATCTCTGCTCCAGGAGTTAAGGTGAATCAACAAAACATGAAAAGTAACTGTGAAGAGAATCGCTGCTCCAGGAGTTAAGGTGAAAGAACAATGAACATGGTAAGAAGCTGTGAAGAGAAACGATTATCTCTGCTCCAGGAGTTAAGGTAAAACAGCAATAAGTATGGCGAGAACAACAATAAACGTGGTGAAAGTCTATGAAGAGAATCGATCATCTCTGCTCCAGGAGTTAAGATGAAAGAACAAGTGACATGATAAGAAGCTGTGTGGAGAATCAATTATCTCTGCTCCAGGATTTAAGGTGGAAGAACAATAAACATGGTAAGAAGTTGTGAAGAGAATCAATTATCTTTGTTCCAGGAGTTACGTTGAAACAACAATAAACATGACATTAACTGTGATGAGAATCGTTTATCTCTTGTCCAGGAGTTAAGGTGAAACAACAATCTACATGGTGAGAGGCTATGAAGGGAATCGATTATCTCTGCCCCAGGGGTTAAGTCGAAACAACAATAAACATGGTGATAGGCTTTGAAGAGAATTGATTATCTCTGCATCAGGAGTTAAGGTGAAACAACAATAAACCTGGTGGGAGGCTGTGAAGACAATTGATTATCTCTGCTTCAGGAGTTAAGGTGAAAGAACAATAAATATGGTGAGAGGCTATGAAGAGAATCGATTATCCCTGCTCCAGGAGTTAAGCTGAAAGAACCATAAACATAAAAAGTGAATCTCTGTTCCAGGAGTTAAGGTGAAAGAACAATAAAAATGGTAAGAAGCTGTGAAGAGAATGGATTATCTCTGGTCCAGGAGTTAAGGTAAAACAGCATGAAACAATGTATGAAGCTGTGAGGAGAATCAATTATATGTGTTTAGGAGTTAAGGTGAAACAACAATATACATGGTATGAAGCTGTGAAGAGAATTGATTATCTCTGCTCCAGGAGTTAATGTGAAACAACAATAAACATGGTATGAAGCTGTGAAGACAATCGATTATCTCTGCTCCAGGAGTTAAGGTGAAACAACAATAAACAATATAGCTGTGAAGAGAATCGATTTTCTCTGCTCCAGGAGATAAGGTGAAAGAACAATAAACATGAAAAGTAACTGTGAAGAGAATCGACAATCACTGCTTCAGGTGTTAAGGCAATACAGCAATAAACAATGTAAGAAGCTGTGAATAGAATCAATTGTCTCTGCTCCTGGAGTAAAGCTGAAACAGCAATAAACATGGTGAGACGCTGTGAAGGGAATCGATTATCCTTGCCCCAGGAGTTAAGGTTAAACAACAATAAACATGGTAAGATGTTGTGACGAAAATCGATTATTTCTGCTCCTCGAATTAAGGTGAATGGACAATAATCTTCGTATGACACTGTGAAGAGATTCGATTATCTCTGCTCCAGGAGTTAAATTGAAACAACATTAAACATGGTGAGAGGCTGTAAAGAGAATCGATCATCTCTGTTCCAGGAGTAAGGTGAAACAAAAATGAACATCGAAAGAATCTGAAGAGACAATCGATTATCTCTGACCCAGAAGTTAAGGTGAAACAACAATAAGCATGGCGAGAAGCTGTGAAGAGAATCGATTTTCTCTTCTCCAGGAATAAGGGTGAAACAACAATAAACATGGTGAGAAGCGGTGAAGAGGATCGATTATCTCTGCTCCAGGAGATAAGGTGAAACAACAATAAACATGGTGAGAGGCTATGAAGCGAATCGTTTATCTCTGCACCAGGAGTTAAGGTGAAAGAACAATAAACATGAAAATGAACTATGAAGACAATCGATTATCTCTGCTCCGGGAGTTAAGGTGAAAGAACAATAAGCATGGTAAAAATCTGTGAAGGGAATCGATTATCTATGCTCCAGGAGTAAAGTTGAAACAACATTAAAGATGGTGAGAGGCTTGGAAGAAAATTGAATTTCTCTGCTCCAGGAGTCAAGTGAAACAAAAATGAAGATGGAAAGAAGCTGTGAAGGGAATCGATTATACCTGCCCCAGGAGTTAAGGTGAAACAACAATAAACATGGCGAGAAGCTGTGAAGAGAATGGATTATATCTGGTCCAGGAGTTAAGGTAAAACAGCATTAACCATTGTATGAAGCTGTGAAGAGAATCAATTATATGTGTTTAGGAGTTAAGGTGAAACAACAATATACATGGTATTAAGCTGTGAAGAGAATCGATTATCTCTGCTCCAGGAGTTAATGTGAAACAACAATAAACATGGTATGAAGCTGTGAATACAATCGATTATCTCTGCTCCAGGAGTTACGGTGAAACAAAAATAAACATGGTATATAGCTGTGAAGAGAATCGATTTTCTCTTGTCCAGGAGTTAAGGTGAAAGAACAATAAACATGAAAAGTAACTGTGAAGAGAATCGACTATCTCTGCTCCAGGAGTTAAGGCAATACAGCAATAAACATTGTAAGAAGCTGTGAATAGAATCAATTGTCTCTGCTCCTGGAGTAAAGCTGAAACAGCAATAAACATGGTGAGACGCTGTGAAGGGAATCGATTATCTCGGCCCCAGGAGTTAAGGTTAAACAACAATTAACATGGTAAGATGTTGTGACGAAAATCGGTTATCTCTGCTCCTTGAATTAAGGTGAATGGACAATACACTTGGTATGAAACTGTGAAGAGATTCGATTATCTCTGCTCCAGGAGTTAAATTGAAACATCATTAAACATGGTGAGAGGCTGTAAAGAGAATCGATCATCTCTGTTCCAGGAGTAAGGTGAAACAAAAATGAACATGGAAAAAATCTGAAGAGACAATCGATTATCTCTGCCCCAGGATTTAAGGTGAAACAACAATAAACATGGAGAGAAGCTGTGAAGAGTATCAATTATCTCTGCTCCAGGATTTAAGGTGAAACAACACTAAACATGGTGAGAGGCAGTGAAGAGTGTTGATTATCTCTGCTCCAGGAGTACAGGTGAAACAACAATAAACATGGTGAGAGGTTATGAAGAGAATCGAATATCTCTGCTCTAGGAGTTAAGATGAAAGAACAATAAACATGGTAAGAAGCTGTGTTTGGAATCCATTATCTCTGCTCCAGGATTTAAGGTGAAAGATCAATAAACATGGTAAGTAGTTGTGAAGAGAGTCGATTATCTCTGCTCCAGGAGTTAAGGTGAATCAACAAAACATGAAAAGTAACTGTGAAGAGAATCGCTGCTCCAGGAGTTAAGGTGAAAGAACAATGAACATGGTAAGAAGCTGTGAAGAGAAACGATTATCTCTGCACCAGGAGTTAAGGTAAAACAGAAATAAGTATGGCGAGAACAACAATAAACATGGTGAACGGCTATGAAGAGAATCGATCATCTCTGCTCCAGGAGTTAAGATGAAAGAACAAGAGACATGATAAGAAGCTGTGTGGAGAATCAATTATCTCTGCTCCAGGATTTAAGGTGGAAGAACAATAAACATGGTAAGAAGTTGTGAAGAGAATCAATTATCTTTGTTCCAGGAGTTACGTTGAAACAACAATAAACATGACAATAACTGTGATGAAAATCGTTTATCTCTTGTCCAGGAGTTAAGGTGAAACAACAATCTACATGGTGAGAGGCTATGAAGGGAATCGATTATCTCTGCTCCAGGGGTTAAGTCGAAACAACAATAAACATGGTGATAGGCTTTGAAGAGAATTGATTATCTCTGCATCAGGAGTTAAGGTGAAACAACAATAAACCTGGTGGGAGGCTGTGAAGGCAATTGATTATCTCAGCTTCAGGAGTTAAGGTGAAAGAACAATAAATATGGTGAGAGGCTATGAAGAGAATCGATTATCCCTGCTCCAGGAGTTAAGCTGAAATAACCATAAACATAAAAAGAGAATCTCTGTTCCAGGAGTTAAAGTGAAAGAACAATAAAAATGGTAAGAAGCTGTGAAGAGAATGGATTATCTCTGGTCCAGGAGTTAAGGTAAAACAGCATGAAACAATGTATGAAGCTGTGAGGAGAATCAATTATATGTGTTTAGGAGTTAAGGTGAAACAACAATATACATGGTATGAAGCTGTGAAGAGAATCGATAATCTCTGCTCCAGGAGTTAATGTGAAACAACAATAAACATGGTATGAAGCTGTGAAGACAATCGATTATCTCTGCTCCAGGAGTTAAGGTGAAACAACAATAAACAATATAGCTGTGAAGAGAATCGATTTTCTCTGCTCCAGGAGTTAAGGTGAAAGAACAATAAACATGAAAAGTAACTGTGAAGAGAATCGACAATCACTGCTTCAGGAGTTAAGGCAATACAGCAATAAACAATGTAAGAAGCTGTGAATAGAATCAATTGTCTCTGCTCCTGGAGTAAAGCTGAAACAGCAATAAACATGGTGAGACGCTGTGAAGGGAATCGATTATCTCTGCCCCAGGAGTTAAGGTTAAACAACAATAAACATGGTAAGATGTTGTGACGAAAATCGATTATTTCTGCTCCTCGAATTAAGGTTAATGGACAATAATCTTCGTATGACACTGTGAAGAGATTCGATTATCTCTGCTCCAGGAGTTAAATTGAAACAACATTAAACATGGTGAGTGGCTGTAAAGAGAATCGATCATCTCTGTTCCAGGAGTAAGGTGAAACAAAAATGAACATCGAAAGAATCTGAAGAGACAATCGATTATCTCTGACCCAGGAGTTAAGGTGAAACAACAATAAGCATGGCGAGAAGCTGTGAAGAGAATCGATTTTCTCTTCTCCAGGAATAAGGGTGAAACAACAATAAACATGGTGAGAAGCGGTGAAGAGGATCGCTTATCTCTGCTCCAGGAGATAAGATGAAACAACAATAAACATGGTGAGAGGCTATGAAGCGAATCGTTTATCTCTGCACCAGGAGTTAAGGTGAAAGAACAATAAACATGAAAATGAACTATGAAGACAATCGATTATCTCTGCTCCGGGAGTTAAGGTGAAAGAACAATAAACATGGTAAAAATCTGTGAAGGGAATCGATTATCTATGCTCCAGGAGTAAAGTTGAAACAACATTAAAGATGGTGAGAGGCTTGGAAGAAAATTGAATTTCTCTGCTCCAGGAGTCAAGTGAAAAAAAAATGAAGATGGAAAGAAGCTGTGAAGGGAATCGATTATACCTGCCCCAGGAGTTAAGGTGAAACAACAATAAACATGGCGAGAAGCTGTGAAGAGAATGGATTATATCTGGTCCAGGAGTTAAGGTAAAACAGCATTAACCATTGTATGAAGCTGTGAAGAGAATCAATTATATGTGTTTAGGAGTTAAGGTGAAACAACAATATACATGGTATTAAGCTGTGAAGAGAATCGATTATCTCTGCTCCAGGAGTTAATGTGAAACAACAATAAACATGGTATGAAGCTGTGAAGACAATCGATTATCTCTGCTCCAGGAGTTACGGTGAAACAAAAATAAACATGGTATATAGCTGTGAAGAGAATCGATTTTCTCTTGTCCAGGAGTTAAGGTGAAAGAACAATAAACATGAAAAGTAACTGTGAAGAGAATCGATTATCTCTGCTCCAGGACTTAGGGCAATACAGCAATAAACAATGTAAGAAGCTGTGAATAGAATCAATTGTCTCTGCTCCTGGAGTAAAGCTGAAACAGCAATAAACATGGTGAGAAGCTGTGAAGGGAATCGATTATCTCTGTTCCAGGTGTTAAGGTAAAACAACAATAAACATGGTAAGAAGTTGTGAAGAAAATCGATTATCTCTGCTCCTCGAATTAAGGTGAATGGACAATACACTTTGTATGAAACTGTGAAGAGATTCGATTATCTCTGCTCCAGGAGTTAAATTTAACATGGTGAGAGGCTGACAAGAGAATCGATTATCCCTGTTCCATGAGTAAGGTGAAACAAAAATGAACATGGAAAGAATCTGAAGTGACAATCGATTATCTCTGCCCCAGGATTTAAGGTGAAACAACAATAAACATGGAGAGAAGCTGTGAAGAGTATCAATTATCTCTGCTCCAGGATTTAAGGTGAAACAACACTAAACATGGTGAGAGGCAGTGAAGAGTGTTGATTATCTCTGCTCCAGGAGTACAGGTGAAACAACAATAATCATGGTGAGAGGTTATGAAGAGTATCGAATATCTCTGCTCTAGGAGTTAAGATGAAAGAACAATAAACATGGTAAGAAGCTGTGTTTGGAATCCATTATCTCTGCTCCAGGAGTTAAGGTGAAAGATCAATAAACATGGTAAGTAGCTGTGAAGAGAATCGATTATCTCTGCTCCAGGAGTTAAGGTGAATCAACAAAACATGAAAAGTAACTGTGAAGAGAATCGCTGCTCCAGGAGTTAAGGTGAAAGAACAATGAACATGGTAAGAAGCTGTGAAGAGAAACGATTATCTCTGCTCCAGGAGTTAAGGTAAAACAGCAATACGTATGGCGAGAACAACAATAAACGTGGTGAAAGGCTATGAAGAGAATCGATCATCTCTGCTCCAGGAGTTAAGATGAAAGAACAAGAGACATGATAAGAAGCTGTGTGGAGAATCAATTATCTCTGCTCCAGGATTTAAGGTGGAAGAACAATAAACATGGTAAGAAGTTGTGAAGAGAATCAATTATCTTTGTTCCAGGAGTTACGTTGAAACAACAATAAACATGACAATAACTGTGATGAGAATCGTTTATCTCTTGTCCAGGAGTTAAGGTGAAACAACAATCTACATGGTGAGAGGCTATGAAGGGAATCGATTATCTCTGCCCCAGGGGTTAAGTCGAAACAACAATAAACATGGTGATAGGCTTTGAAGAGAATTGATTATCTCTGCATCAGGAGTTAAGGTGAAACAACAATAAACCTGGTGGGAGGCTGTGAAGACAATTGATTATCTCTGCTTCAGGAGTTAAGGTGAAAGAACAATAAATATGGTGAGAGGCTATGAAGAGAATCGATTATCCCTGCTCCAGGAGTTAAGCTGAAAGAACCATAAACATAAAAAGAGAATCTCTGTTCCAGGAGTTAAGGTGAAAGAACAATAAAAATGGTAAGAAACTGTGAAGAGAATGGATTATCTCTGGTCCAGGAGTTAAGGTAAAACAGCATGAAACAATGTATGAAGCTGTGAGGAGAATCAATTATATGTGTTTAGGAGTTAAGGTGAAACAACAATATACATGGTATGAAGCTGTGAAGAGAATTGATTATCTCTGCTCCAGGAGTTAATGTGAAACAACAATAAACATGGTATGAAGCTGTGAAGACAATCGATTATCTCTGCTCCAGGAGTTAAGGTGAAACAACAATAAACAATATAGCTGTGAAGAGAATCGATTTTCTCTGCTCCAGGAGTTAAGGTGAAAGAACAATAAACATGAAAAGTAACTGTGAAGAGAATCGACAATCACTGCTTCAGGTGTTAAGGCAATACAGCAATAAACAATGTAAGAAGCTGTGAATAGAATCAATTGTCTTTGCTCCTGGAGTAAAGCTGAAACAGCAATAAACATGGTGAGACGCTGTGAAGGGAATCGATTATCCTTGCCCCAGGAGTTAAGGTTAAACAACAATAAACATGGTAAGATGTTGTGACGAAAATCGATTATTTCTGCTCCTCGAATTAAGGTGAATGGACAATAATCTTCGTATGACACTGTGAAGAGATTCGATTATCTCTGCTCCAGGAGTTAAATTGAAACAACATTAAACATGGTGAGAGGCTGTAAAGAGAATCGATCATCTCTGTTCCAGGAGTAAGGTGAAACAAAAATGAACATCGAAAGAATCTGAAGAGACAATCGATTATCTCTGACCCAGGAGTTAAGGTGAAACAACAATAAGCATGGCGAGAAGCTGTGAAGAGAATCGATTTTCTCTTCTCCAGGAATAAGGGTGAAACAACAATAAACATGGTGAGAAGCGGTGAAGAGGATCGATTATCTCTGCTCCAGGAGATAAGGTGAAACAACAATAAACATGGTGAGAGGCTATGAAGCGAATCGTTTATCTCTGCACCAGGAGTTAAGGTGAAAGAACAATAAACATGAAAATGAACTATGAAGACAATCGATTATCTCTGCTCCGGGAGTTAAGGTGAAAGAACAATAAGCATGGTAAAAATCTGTGAAGGGAATCGATTATCTATGCTCCAGGAGTAAAGTTGAAACAACATTAAAGATGGTGAGAGGCTTGGAAGAAAATTGAATTTCTCTGCTCCAGGAGTCAAGTGAAACAAAAATGAAGATGGAAAGAAGCTGTGAAGGGAATCGATTATACCTGCCCCAGGAGTTAAGGTGAAACAACAATAAACATGGCGAGAAGCTGTGAAGAGAATGGATTATATCTGGTCCAGGAGTTAAGGTAAAACAGCATTAACCATTGTATGAAGCTGTGAAGAGAATCAATTATATGTGTTTAGGAGTTAAGGTGAAACAACAATATACATGGTATTAAGCTGTGAAGAGAATCGATTATCTCTGCTCCAGGAGTTAATGTGAAACAACAATAAACATGGTATGAAGCTGTGAATACAATCGATTATCTCTGCTCCAGGAGTTACGGTGAAACAAAAATAAACATGGTATATAGCTGTGAAGAGAATCGATTTTCTCTTGTCCAGGAGTTAAGGTGAAAGAACAATAAACATGAAAAGTAACTGTGAAGAGAATCGACTATCTCTGCTCCAGGAGTTAAGGCAATACAGCAATAAACAATGTAAGAAGCTGTGAATAGAATCAATTGTCTCTGCTCCTGGAGTAAAGCTGAAACAGCAATAAACATGGTGAGACGCTGTGAAGGGAATCGATTATCTCGGCCCCAGGAGTTAAGGTTAAACAACAATTAACATGGTAAGATGTTGTGACGAAAATCGGTTATCTCTGCTCCTTGAATTAAGGTGAATGGACAATACACTTGGTATGAAACTGTGAAGAGATTCGATTATCTCTGCTCCAGGAGTTAAATTGAAACATCATTAAACATGGTGAGAGGCTGTAAAGAGAATCGATCATCTCTGTTCCAGGAGTAAGGTGAAACAAAAATGAACATGGAAAAAATCTGAAGAGACAATCGATTATCTCTGCCCCAGGATTTAAGGTGAAACAACAATAAACATGGAGAGAAGCTGTGAAGAGTATCAATTATCTCTGCTCCAGGATTTAAGGTGAAACAACACTAAACATGGTGAGAGGCAGTGAAGAGTGTTGATTATCTCTGCTCCAGGAGTACAGGTGAAACAACAATAAACATGGTGAGAGGTTATGAAGAGAATCGAATATCTCTGCTCTAGGAGTTAAGATGAAAGAACAATAAACATGGTAAGAAGCTGTGTTTGGAATCCATTATCTCTGCTCCAGGATTTAAGGTGAAAGATCAATAAACATGGTAAGTAGTTGTGAAGAGAGTCGATTATCTCTGCTCCAGGAGTTAAGGTGAATCAACAAAACATGAAAAGTAACTGTGAAGAGAATCGCTGCTCCAGGAGTTAAGGTGAAAGAACAATGAACATGGTAAGAAGCTGTGAAGAGAAACGATTATCTCTGCACCAGGAGTTAAGGTAAAACAGAAATAAGTATGGCGAGAACAACAATAAACATGGTGAACGGCTATGAAGAGAATCGATCATCTCTGCTCCAGGAGTTAAGATGAAAGAACAAGAGACATGATAAGAAGCTGTGTGGAGAATCAATTATCTCTGCTCCAGGATTTAAGGTGGAAGAACAATAAACATGGTAAGAAGTTGTGAAGAGAATCAATTATCTTTGTTCCAGGAGTTACGTTGAAACAACAATAAACATGACAATAACTGTGATGAAAATCGTTTATCTCTTGTCCAGGAGTTAAGGTGAAACAACAATCTACATGGTGAGAGGCTATGAAGGGAATCGATTATCTCTGCTCCAGGGGTTAAGTCGAAACAACAATAAACATGGTGATAGGCTTTGAAGAGAATTGATTATCTCTGCATCAGGAGTTAAGGTGAAACAACAATAAACCTGGTGGGAGGCTGTGAAGACAATTGATTATCTCTGCTTCAGGAGTTAAGGTGAAAGAACAATAAATATGGTGAGAGGCTATGAAGAGAATCGATTATCCCTGCTCCAGGAGTTAAGCTGAAAGAACCATAAACATAAAAAGAGAATCTCTGTTCCAGGAGTTAAAGTGAAAGAACAATAAAAATGGTAAGAAGCTGTGAAGAGAATGGATTATCTCTGGTCCAGGAGTTAAGGTAAAACAGCATGAAACAATGTATGAAGCTGTGAGGAGAATCAATTATATGTGTTTAGGAGTTAAGGTGAAACAACAATATACATGGTATGAAGCTGTGAAGAGAATCGATAATCTCTGCTCCAGGAGTTAATATGAAACAACAATAAACATGGTATGAAGCTGTGAAGACAATCGATTATCTCTGCTCCAGGAGTTAAGGTGAAACAACAATAAACAATATAGCTGTGAAGAGAATCGATTTTCTCTGCTCCAGGAGTTAAGGTGAAAGAACAATAAACATGAAAAGTAACTGTGAAGAGAATCGACAATCACTGCTTCAGGAGTTAAGGCAATACAGCAATAAACAATGTAAGAAGCTGTGAATAGAATCAATTGTCTCTGCTCCTGGAGTAAAGCTGAAACAGCAATAAACATGGTGAGACGCTGTGAAGGGAATCGATTATCTCTGCCCCAGGAGTTACGGTTGAACAACAATAAACATGGTAAGATGTTGTGACGAAAATCGATTATTTCTGCTCCTCGAATTAAGGTGAATGGACAATAATCTTCGTATGACACTGTGAAGAGATTCGATTATCTCTGCTCCAGGAGTTAAATTGAAACAACATTAAACATGGTGAGAGGCTGTAAAGAGAATCGATCATCTCTGTTCCAGGAGTAAGGTGAAACAAAAATGAACATCGAAAGAATCTGAAGAGACAATCGATTATCTCTGACCCAGGAGTTAAGGTGAAACAACAATAAGCATGGCGAGAAGCTGTGAAGAGAATCGATTTTCTCTTCTCCAGGAATAAGGGTGAAACAACAATAAACATGGTGAGAAGCGGTGAAGAGGATCGATTATCTCTGCTCCAGGAGATAAGATGAAACAACAATAAACATGGTGAGAGGCTATGAAGCGAATCGTTTATCTCTGCACCAGGAGTTAAGGTGAAAGAACAATAAACATGAAAATGAACTATGAAGACAATCGATTATCTCTGCTCCGGGAGTTAAGGTGAAAGAACAATAAACATGGTAAAAATCTGTGAAGGGAATCGATTATCTATGCTCCAGGAGTAAAGTTGAAACAACATTAAAGATGGTGAGAGGCTTGGAAGAAAATTGAATTTAACTGCTCCAGGAGTCAAGTGAAACAAAAATGAAGATGGAAAGAAGCTGTGAAGGGAATCGATTATACCTGCCCCAGGAGTTAAGGTGAAACAACAATAAACATGGCGAGAAGCTGTGAAGAGAATGGATTATATCTGGTCCAGGAGTTAAGGTAAAACAGCATTAACCATTGTATGAAGCTGTGAAGAGAATCAATTATATGTGTTTAGGAGTTAAGGTGAAACAACAATATACATGGTATTAAGCTGTGAAGAGAATCGATTATCTCTGCTCCAGGAGTTAATGTGAAACAACAATAAACATGGTATGAAGCTGTGAAGACAATCGATTATCTCTGCTCCAGGAGTTACGGTGAAACAAAAATAAACATGTTATATAGCTGTGAAGAGAATCGATTTTCTCTTGTCCAGGAGTTAAGGTGAAAGAACAATAAACATGAAAAGTAACTGTGAAGAGAATCGACTATCTCTGCTCCAGGAGTTAAGGCAATACAGCAATAAACAATGTAAGAAGCTGTGAATAGAATCAATTGTCTCTGCTCCTGGAGTAAAGCTGAAACAGCAATAAACATGGTGAGACGCTGTGAAGGGAATCGATTATCTCTGCCCCAGGAGTTAAGGTTAAACAACAATAAACAGGGTAAGATGTTGTGACGAAAATCGGTTATCTCTGCTCCTTGAATTAAGGTGAATGGACAATACACTTGGTATGAAACTGTGAAGAGATTCGATTATCTCTGCTCCAGGAGTTAAATTGAAACAACATTAAACATGGTGAGAGGCTGTAAAGAGAATCGATCATCTCTGTTCCAGGAGTAAGGTGAAACAAAAATGAACATGGAAAAAATCTGAAGAGACAATCGATTATCTCTGCGCCAGGAGTTAAGGTGAAACAATAATAAGCATGGCGAGAAGCTGTGAAGAGAATCGATTTTCTCTTCTCCAGGAATAAGGGTGAAACAACAATAAACATGGTGAGAAGCGGTGAAGAGGATCGATTATCTCTGCTCCAGGAGATAAGGTGAGACAACAATAAACATGGTGAGAGGCTATGAAGCAAATCGTTTATCTCTGCACCAGGAGTTAAGGTGAAAGAACAATAAACATGAAAATGAACTATGAAGACAATCGATTATCTCTGCTCCGGGAGTTAAGGTGAAAGAACAATAAACATGGTAAAAATCTGTGAAGGGAATCGATTATCTATGCTCCAGGAGTAAAGTTGAAACAACATTAAAGATGGTGAGAGGCTTGGAAGAAAATTGATTTTCTCTGCTCCAGGAGTTAAGTGAAACAAAAATGAAGATGGAAAGAAGCTGTGAAGGGAATCGATTATATCTGCCCCAGGAGTTAAGGGGAAACAACAATAAACATGGCGAGAAGCTGTGAAGAGAATCGATTATCTCTGCTCCAGGAGTTAAGGTGAAACAACAATAAACATGGTGAGAGGCAGTGAAGAGTGTTGATTATGCCTGCTCCAGGTGTACAGGTGAAACAACAGTAAACATGGTGAGAGGCTATGAAGAGAATCGAATATCTCTGCTCCAGGAGTTAAGATGAAAAAACAAAAAACATGGTAAGAAGCTGTGAAGAGAATGGATTATTTCTCGTCCAATAGTTAAAATAAAACACCAATAAAAATTGTATGAAGCTGTGAAGAGAATCAATTATCTCTGCTTCAGGAGTTAAGGTGAAACAACAATAAACATGAATAGTAATTGTGATGAGAATAATTTATCTCTGCTCCAGGGGTTAAGGTGATACAACAATAAACGTGGTGAGAGGCTATGAAGAGAATCGATTATCTCTGCTCCAGGAGTTAAGGTGAAAGAACAATAAAAATGGTAAGAAGCTGTGAAGAGAATGGATTATTTCTCGTCCAGGAGTTAAAATAAAACAGCAATAAAATTTGTATGAAGCTGTGAAGACAATCAATTATCCCTGCTTCAGGAGTTATGGGGAAACAACAATAAACATGGTATGAAGCTGTGAAGAGGACCAATTATCTGTGTTTACGAGTTAAGGTGAAACAACAATAAACATGGTATGAAGCTGTGAAGATAAAGGATTATCTCTGCTCCAGGAGTTAATGTGAAACAACAATAAACTTGGTGTGAAGCTGTGAAGGCAATCGACTACCTCTACTCCAGGAGTTAAGGTGAAACATCAATAAACATGGTATATAGCTGTGAAGAGAATCGACTTTCTCTGCTCCAGGAGTTGAGGTGAAAGAACGGCAAACATGAAAAGTAACTGAGAAGAGATTCGATTATCTCTGCTCCAGGAGTTAAGGCAATACAGCAATAAACAATGTAAGAAGCTGTGAAGAGACACTATTGTCTCTGCTCCTGGAGTTAAGCTGTAACAGCAATAAACATGGTGAAATACTGTGAAGGGAATCGATTATCTCTGCTCCAGGAGTTAAGGTAAATACAAAATAAACATGGTAAGATGTTGTGAAGAAAATCGATTATCTCTGCTCCTGGAATTAAGGTGAATGGATAATTCACTTGGTATGAAACTGTGAAGAGATTCGATTATCTCTGATCCAGGAATTAAATTGAAACTACATTAAACTTGGTGAGAGGCTGTCAAGAGATTCGATTATCTCTGTTCCAGAAGTTAGGTGTAACAAAAATAAACATCGAAAAAATCTGTAGAGACAATCGATAATCTCTGCCCCAGGCGTTAACGTGAAACAACAATAAGCATGGCGAGAAACTGTGAAGAGAATCGATTTTCTCTGCTCTAGGAGTTAGGGTGTAACAACAATAATCATGGTGAGAGGCGGTGAAGAGGATTGATTATCTCTGCTCCAAGAGATAAGGTGAAACAACAATAAACATGAAAAGTAACTGTGAAGAGAATCGATTATCTCTGCTCCAGGAGTTGAGGTGAAAGAACAATGAACATGGTAAGATGCTCTGAAGAGAATCGATTATCTCTGCTCCAGGATTTAAGGTAAAACAACAATAAACATGGTATATAGCCGTGAAGAGAATATATTAACTCTGCTTCAGGAGTTAAGGCGAAACAACAATAAACATGGTATTAAGCATTGAGGAGAATCGATTATCTCTGCTCCAGGAGCTAATGTGAAACAACAACAAACATGGTAAGAAGCTCTAAAGAGAATCGATTATCTCTGCTCCAGGAGATAAGATAAACAACAATAAACATGGTATATAGCCGTGAAGAGAATATATTAACTCTGCTCCAGAAGTTAAGGTGAAAGAACAATAAACATGAAAAGTAACTGTGAAGAGAATCGATTATCTCTGCTCCAGGAGTTAAGGTGAAGGAACAAAAAAATTGGTAAAAAGCTGTGAAGAGGATCGATTATCTCTGCTCCAGGAGTTAAGGAATAAGACCAATAAACATGAAAATAACTGGGAAGGGAATCTCTGCTTCAGGAGTTGAGGTGAAAGAACAATGAACATGGTAGGAAGCTGTGAAGAGAATCGATCATCTCTGCTCCAGGAGATAAGGTAAAACAGCATAAACATGGTATGAAGCTGTGAAGCGAATCAATTATCTCTGCTTCAGGATTTAAGTTGAAGAAACAAAAAACATGAAATGTAACTGTGATGAGAATCGTTCATCTCTTGCCCAGGAGTTAAGGCGGAAGAACAATAAACATGATGATGATGATAATTGTTGTTTTAAGGGGCCTAACATCTATGCTATCGGCCCCAACATGATAAGAAGTTGAAATGTAACTGTGATGAGAATCGCTTATCTCTGCTGCAGGGGGTAAGTTGAAACAACAATAAACATGGTGAGAGGCTATGAAGAGAATCGATTATCTCTGCTCCGGGAGTTATGGAGAAACAACAATAAACATGGTGAGGCTGTGAAGAGAGTTGATTATCTCTGCTCCAAGAGTTAAGGTGAAACAACAATCAACACGGTGAGAGGCTATGAAGAGTATCGATTATCTCAGCTCCAGGTGTTAAGGTGAAAGGACAATAAACATGGTAAGAAGCTGTGAAGAGGATCGATTATTTCTGCTCCAGGAGTTAAGGTAAAGGAAAAATAAACATGGTAAGAAGCTGTGAAGAGAATTGATTACCTCTGCTCCAAGAGTTAATGTATTACAGCATAGACATTGTATGAAGCTGTGAAGAGAATCAATTATCTGTGCTTCAGGAGTTAAGTTGAAGCAACAATAAACCTGAAAATTAACTGTGATGAGAATCGTTTATCCCTTGTCCAGGAGTTAAGGTGAAACAACAATAAACAGGGTGAGAGGCTATGAAGAGAATCGATTATCTCTGCTCCAGGGGTTACGTCGAAACAACAATAAACATGGTGATAAGCTTTGAGTAGAATTCATTATCTCTGCTTCAGGAGTTAGGTGAAACAACAATAAAAATGGTGAGAGGCTGTGAAGAGGGTTGATTATCTCTGCTCCAGGAGTTAAGGTGAAACAACTATAAACATGGTGAGAGGCTATGATGAGAATCGATCATCTCTGATCCAGGAGTTAAGATGAAAGAACAATAAACATGATAAGAAGCTCTGAAGAGAATCAATTATCTCTGCCCCAGGAGTTAAGGTGGAAGAACAAAAAACATGGTAAGAAACTGTGAAGAGAATGGATTATCTCTGCTCCAGAGGTTAAGGTGAAACAACAATAAACATGGTGAGAGGCTGCGAAGACAGTTGATTATCTCTGCTCCAAGAGTTAAGGTGAAACAACAATCAACACGGTGAGAGGCTATGAAGAGTATCGATTATCTCAGCTCCAGGTGTTAAGGTGAAAGGACAATAAACATGGTAAGAAGCTGTGAAGAGAATGGATTTTCTCTGGTCCAGGAGTTAAGGTAAAACAGCATTAAACATTGTATGAAGCTGTGAAGAGAATCAATTATCTCTGCTCCAGGTGTTAAGTTGAAACAACAATACACATGATTAGTAACTGTAATGAGAATCGTTTATCCATCCTCCAGGGGTTAAGGTGAAACAACAATAAACAAGGCGAGAAGCTGTGAAGAGATTCGATTTTCTCTGCTCCAGGAGTTAAGGAGAAACAACAATAAACATGGTGAGAGGCTGTGTAGAGAGTTGAGTACCTCTGCTCCAGGAGTTAAGGTGAAACAACAATCAACATGGTGAGAGGCTATGAAGAGAATCGAATATCTCTGTTCCAGGAGATATGGTAAAACATCATAAAAATGGTATGAAGCTGTGAAGAGAATGAATTATCTCTAATTCAGGAGTTATGTTGAAGCAACAATAAACATGAAAAATAACTGTGATGTGAATCGTTTATCTCTGCTCCAGGCATTAAGTCGAAACAACAATAAACATGGTGATAGGCTTTGAAGAGAATTGATTATCTCTGCTTCAGGAGTTAAGGTGAAACAACAATAAACCTGGTGAGAGGCTGTGAAGACAATTGATTATCTCTGCTTCAGGAGTTAAGGTGAAAGAACAATAAACATGATGAGAGGCTATGAAGAGAATCGATTATCCCTGCTCCAGGAGTTAAGCTGAAAGAACCATAAACATAAAAAGAGAATCTCTGTTCCAGGAGTTAAGGTGAAAGAACAATAAAAATGGTAAGAAACTGTGAAGAGAATGGATTATCTCTGGTCCAGGAGTTAAGGTAAAACAGCATTAAGCATTGTATGAAGCTGTGAAGAGAATCAATTATATGTGTTTAGGATTTAAGGTAAAACAACAATAACATGGTATGAAGCTGTGAAAAGAATCCGATTATCTCTGCTCCAGGAGTTAATGTGAAACAACAATAAACATGGTATGAAGCTGTGAAGACAATCGATTATCTCTGCTCCAGGAGTTAAGGTGAAAGAACAATAAACATGAAAAGTAACTGTGAAGAGAATCGATTATCTCTGCTCCAGGAGTTAAGGCAATACAGCAATAAACAATGTAAGAAGCTGTGAATAGAATCAACTGTCTCTGCTCCTGGAGTAAAGCTGAAACAGCAATAAACCTGGTGAGACGCTGTAAAGGGAATCGATTATCTCTGCTCCAGGAGTTAAGGTAAAACAACAATAAATATGGTAAGATGTTGTGAAGAAAACCGATTATCTCTGCTCCTCGAATTAAGGTGAATGGACAATACACTTGGTAAGAAACTGTGAAGAGATCCGATTATCTCTGCTCCAGGAGTTAAATTGAAACAACATTAAACGTGGTGCGAGGCTGTAGAGTGAATCGATCCTCTCTGTTCCAGGAATAAGGTGAAACAAAAATGAACATGGAAAGAATCTGAGGAGACAAACGATTATCTCTGCCCCAGGAGTCAAGGTGAAACAACAATAAGCATGGCGAGAAGCTGTGAAGACATTCGATTTTCTCTTCTCCAGGAATTAGGGTGAAACAACAATAAACACGGTGAGAGGCTATGAAGAGAATCGATTATCTCTGCTCCAGGGGTTAAGTCGAATCAACAATAAACATGGTGATAGGCTTTGAATAGAATTGATTATCTCTGCTTCAGGAGTTAAGGTGAAACAACAATAAAAATGGTGAGAGGCTGTGAAGAGGGTTGATTATCTCTGCTCCAGAAGTTAAGGTGAAACAACTATAAACATGGTGAGAGGCTATGATGAGAATCGATCATCTCTGCTCCAGGAGTTAAGATGAAAGAACAATAAACATGATAAGAAGCTGTGAAGAGAATCAATTTTCTCTGCCCCTAGGAGTTAAGGTGGAAGAACAAAAAACATGGTAAGCAACTGTGAAGAGAATGGATTATCTCTGCTCCAGAGGTTAAGGTGAAACAACAATAAACATGGTGAGAGGCTGTGAAGGGTGTTGATTATCTCTGCTCCAGGAGATAAGGTGAAAATACAATAAACATGAGAAGTAACTGTTAAGAGAATCGATTATCTCTGCTCCAGGAGTTAAGGCAATACTGCAATAAACAATGTAAGAAGCTGTGAAGAAAATCGATTGTCTCTGCCCCTGGAGTTGAGCTGAAACAGCAATAAACATGGTGAGAAGCTGTGAAGAGAGTCGATTATCTCTGCTCCAGGAGTTAATGTGGAATAACAATAAACATGCAAAGTAACTGTGATGAGAATCGTTTACCTCTGCTCCAGGGGTTAAGGTGAAACAACAATAAACACGGTGAGAGGCTATTAAGAGAATCGATTATCTCTCCTCCAGTAGTTAAGGAGAAACAACAATAAACATGGTGAGAGGCTGCGAAGACAGTTGATTATCTCTGCTCCAGGAGTTAAGTTGAAACAACAATACACATGATTAGTAACTGTGATGAGAATCGTTTATCCATCCTCCAGGGGTTAAGGTGAAACAACAATAAACAAGGCGAGAAGCTGTGAAGAGATTCGATTTTCTCTGCTCCAGGAGTTAAGGAGAAACAACAATAAACATGGTGAGAGGCTGTGAAGAGAGTTGAGTATCTCTGCTCCAGGAGTTAAGGTGAAACAACAATCAACATGGTGAGAGGCTATGAAGAGAATCGAATATCTCTGTTCCAGGAGATATGGTAAAACATCATAAAAATGGTATGAAGCTGTGAAGAGAATGAATTATCTCTGATTCAGGAGTTATGTTGAAGCAACAATAAACATGAAAAATAACTGTGATGTGAATCGTTATATCTGCTCCAGGCATTAAGTCGAAACAACAATAAACATGGTGAGACGCTGTGAAGACAATTGATTATCTCTGCTTCAGGAGTTAAGGTGAAAGAACAATAAACATGGTGAGAGGCTATGAAGAGAATCGATTATCCCTGCTCCAGGAGTTAAGCTGAAAGAACCATAAACATAAAAAGAGAATCTCTGATCCAGGAGTTAAGGTGAAAGAACAATAAAAATGGTAAGAAACTGTGAAGAGAATGGATTATCTCTGCTACAGAGGTTAAGGTGAAACAACAATAAACATGGTGAGAGGCTGCGAAGACAGTTGATTATCTCTGCTCCAAGAGTTAAGGTGAAACAACAATCAACACGGTGAGAGGCTATGAAGAGTATCGATTATCTCAGCTCCAGGTGTTAAGGTGAAAGGACAATAAACATGGTAAGAAGCTGTGAAGAGAATGGATTTTCTCTGGTCCAGGAGTTAAGGTAAAACAGCATTAAACATTGTATGAAGCTGTGAAGAGAATCAATTATCTCTGCTCCAGGTGTTAAGTTGAAACAATAATACACATGATTAGTAACTGTAATGAGAATCGTTTATCCATCCTCCAGGGGTTAAGGTGAAACAACAATAAACAAGGCGAGAAGCTGTGAAGAGATTCGATTTTCTCTGCTCCAGGAGTTAAGGAGAAACAATAATAAACATGGTGAGAGGCTGTGTAGAGAGTTGAGTACCTCTGCTCCAGGAGTTAAGGTGAAACAACAATCAACATGGTGAGAGGCTATGAAGAGAATCGAATATCTCTGTTCCAGGAGATATGGTAAAACATCATAAAAATGGTATGAAGCTGTGAAGAGAATGAATTATCTCTAATTCAGGAGTTATGTTGAAGCAACAATAAACATGAAAAATAACTGTGATGTGAATCGTTTATCTCTGCTCCAGGCATTAAGTCGAAACAACAATAAACATGGTGATAGGCTTTGAAGAGAGTTGATTATCTCTGCTTCAGGAGTTAAGGTGAAACAACAATAAACCTGGTGAGAGGCTGTGAAGACAATTGATTATCTCTGCTTCAGGAGTTAAGGTGAAAGAACAATAAACATGATGAGAGGCTATGAAGAGAATCGATTATCCCTGCTCCAGGAGTTAAGCTGAAAGAACCATAAACATAAAAAGAGAATCTCTGTTCCAGGAGTTAAGGTGAAAGAACAATAAAAATGGTAAGAAACTGTGAAGAGAATGGATTATCTCTGGTCCAGGAGTTAAGGTAAAACAGCATTAAGCATTGTATGAAGCTGTGAAGAGAATCAATTATATGTGTTTAGGATTTAAGGTAAAACAACAATAACACGGTATGAAGCTGTGAAAAGAATCCGATTATCTCTGCTCCAGGAGTTAATGTGAAACAACAATAAACATGGTATGAAGCTGTGAAGACAATCGATTATCTCTGCTCCAGGAGTTAAGGTGAAAGAACAATAAACATGAAAAGTAACTGTGAAGAGATTCGATTATCTCTGATCCAGGAGTTAAATTGAAACTAAATTAAACTTGGTGAGAGGCTGACAAGAGAATCGAATATCCCTGTTCCAGGAGTAAGGTGAAAAAAAATTAACATGGAAAGAATCTGTAGAGACAATCGATTATCTCTGCCCCAGGCGTAAAGGTGAAACAACAATAAGCATGGTGAAAAGCTGAGAAGACAATCGATTTTCTCTGCTCTAGGAGTTGGGTGTATCAACAATAAACATGTTGAGAGGCGGTGAAGAGGATTGATTATCTCTGCTCCAAGAGATAAGGTGAAACAACAATAAACATGAAAAGTAACTGTGAAGAGAATCGATTATCTCTGCTCCAGGAGTTGAGGTGAAAGAACAATGAACATGGTAAGAAGCTCAGAAGAGAATCGATTATCTCTGCTCCAGGATTTATTGTAAAACAACAGTAAACCTGGTATGAAGCTGTGAAGAGTATCAATTATCTCTGCTTCAGGAGTTACGGTGAAACAACAATAAACATGGTGAGAGGCTGTGAAGAGAATTGATTATCTCTGCTACAGGAGATAAGGTGAAACCTCAATAAACATGGTGAGAGGCTATGAAGACAATCGATTATTTCTTCTTCTGGAGTTAAGGTGAAAGAACAATAAACATGGTAAGAAGCTGTGAAAGGAATCGATTATCTCTGCTCCAGGCGTTAAGGTGAACGAACAATAAACATGAAAAGTAACTGTGAAGAGAATCGATTATCTCTGCTCCAGGAGTTAAAGTGAAGGAACAAAAACTTGGTAAAAAGCTTTGAAGAGGATCGATTATCTCTGCTCCAGGAGTTAAGGAACAAGACCAATAAACATGAAAATAACTGTGAAGGGTATCTCTGCTTCAGGAGTTGAGGTGAAAGAACAATGAACATGGTAGGAAGCTGTGAAGAGAATCGATTATCTCTGCTCCAGGGGTTAAGGTAAAACAGCATAAACATGGTATGACGCTGTGAAGAGAATCAATTATCCCCGATTCAGGAGTTAAGTTGAAGCAACAAAAAACATGAAAAGTAACTGTGATGAGAATCGTTCACCTCTTGTCCAGGAGTTAAGGTGGAAGAACAATCAACATGGTAAGAAGTTGTTAAGAGAATCGATTATCTTTGTTCCAGGAGTTAAGGTGTGACAGCAATAAACATGGTAAGAATCTGTGATGAGAATCGATTTTTTCTGCTCCAGGAGTTAAGGTGAAACAATATAAACATGGTGAGAAGCTGTGAAGGCAATCGATTATCTCTGCTCCAGGAGTTAAGGTAAAACAACAATAAACATGGTAAGATGCTGTGAGAAAATTCGATTATCACTGCTCCTGGAGTTAAGGTGAAAAAACAATTAACTTGGTAAGAACCTGTGAAGGGAATCGATTATCTCAGCTCCAGGAGTTACGTTGAAACAACAATAAACATGAAAAGTAACTGTGATGAGAATCGTTTATCTCTGCTCCAGGGGTTAAGGTGAAACAACAAAAATCATGGTGAGAAGCCGTGAAGACAATCGATTATTTCTTGTCCAGGAGTTAAGGAGAAACAACAATAAACATGGTGAGAGGCTGTGAAGAGAGTTGATTATCTCTGCTCCAAGTGTTAAGGTGAAACAACAATCAACACGGTGAGAGGCTATGAAGAGAATCGATTATCTCTGCTCAAGGAATTAAAGTGAAACAACAATAAACATGGTATATTGCTGCGAAGAGAATCGATTTTCTCTGCTCCAGGAGATAAGGAGAAAGTACAATAAACATGAAAAGTAACTGTGAAGAGAATTGATTATCTCTGCTCCAGGAGTTAAGGCAATAAACAATGTAAGAAGCTGTGAAGAAAATCGATTGTCTCTGCTCCTGGAGTTAAGCTGAAACAGCAATAAACATGGTGAGAAGCTATGAAGGGATTCGATTATCTCTGCTCCAGGAATTAAGGTAAAACAACCGTAAACATGGTAATATGTTGTGAAGAAAATCGATTATCTCTGCTCCTGGAATTAAAGTGAATGAACAATACACTTGGTATGAAGCTGTGAAGAGATTCGATTATCTCTGCTCCAGGAGTTAAATAGAAAAAACAATAAACATGGTGAGAGGCAGTCAAGAAAATCGATTATCTCTGTTCCAGGAGTTAGGTGAAACAAAAAAGGACATGGAATGTATCTGTAGAGAAAATCGATTATCTCTGCCTCAGGAGTTAAGGTGAAACAACAATAAACAAGGCGAGAAGCTGTGATGAGGATCGATTTTCTCTGCTCCAGGAGTTAGGGTGAAACAACAATAAACATGGTGAGAGGCGGTGTAGAAGGATGATTATCTCTGCTCCAGGAGATAAGGTGAAACAGCAATAAACATGGTGAGAGGCTATGAAGAGAATCGTTTATCTCTGCTCCAGGAGTTAAGTTGAAAGAACAATAAACATGAAAAGTAACTGTGAAAGAATCGATTATCTCTGCTCCTGGAGTTAAGGTGAAAGAACAGTAAACATGGTAAGAAGCTGTGAAGAAAATCGATTATCTATGCTCCACGAGTTAAGGTAAAACAGCAAAAGCACGGTATGAAGCTGTGAAGAGAATCAATTATCTCTTCATCAGGCGTTAAGGTGAAACAACAATAAACATGGTGAGAGGCTGTGAAGAGGGTTGATTATCTCTGCTCCAGGAGTTAAGGTGAAAGAACAATAAACATGGTGAGAGGCTATGAAGAGAATCGATCATCTCTGCACCAGGAGTTAAGATGAAAGAACAATAAACATGATAAGAAGCTGTGAAGAGAATCGATCATCTCTGCACCAGGAGTTAAGATGAAAGAACAATAAACATGATAAGAAGCTGTGAAGAGAATCCATTATCTCTGCTCCAGATGTTAAGGTGAAACAACAATAAACATGGTGAGAGGCTGTGAAGGGTGTTGATTATCTCTGCTCCAGGAGTTAAGGTGAAACAACAATAAACATGTTAGGAGGCTATGAAGTGAATCGAATATCTCTGCTCCAGGAGTTCAGGTGAAACAAAAATGAACATGGACAGTAACTGTGAAGAAAATCTCTGCTCCAGGAGATGAGGTGATAGAACAATGAACATGGTAAGAAGCCGCGAAGAGATTCGATTATCTCTGTTTAGGAGTTAAGGTGAAACAACAATAAACTTGGTATAATGCTGTGAAGAGAATCAATTATCTCTGCTTCAGGAGTTGAGGTGAAAACACAATAAATATGGTATGAAGCTGTGAAGAGAATCAATTATCTCTGTTTAGGAGTCAAGGTGAAACAACAATAAACTTGGTATTGTACCCGATACCAATTGATGCTATTGGCTACGCCAGAAGACATTAAGCCGTAGTTGAGGTTTTGAGAAGAGTTAAGGAAAGATAGCGCTCAGATCAAGTCAAGAGGAATGTCAGGATGACGTAGTAGGTCTAGGATTTAGAAGGCGCTGACCGCAGTTAAGCAGATGGAATTATGGATGGAAATATGAAGCTTTATTAAGATCTATATGGAACATGGTATTTAAACATCTCAGTAGAGAAGATATAACATGCATTATATGTGGTAATAATTTGAAGGAAGTCAGATAACCCTTAAGTTATTTTATAACTTAATAGCCGAGATGATGGGGGTTCGAGATTGTATTTGTGACGCAAGACCACAGTGGTGGGGAGGACGCCACGTGACCGCACCGAGCAGGTAAGGGTCGAGACAGTGCAGGAACTGTCAGTCTAGCTCTGTGAGCCAAGCAAGAAAGCAAGCTGAGTAACACACGCCAGGCGCATGGTATAGATCGTGCAGCGAACAGAAACTGTCACGGAAAGTGCAGGCGACAGTTTCAGCTTCACCGAGCAGCGAACAGAAACTGTCACGGAAAGTGCAGGGGACAGTTTCGGCTTCTCCGAGCGGCGAGCGACAAGTAGGTCAGTGGGCCGTGCGAACAGCCGCAGCAAACAAGCATATGACGGCCGGGATATTTTAAAACAGCATTGCGAGTAGTTGGATAACTTTATTCCAAGCTGCATTTCTACGTAGAACGACATGGCGAGGCTAGCTTTATGCGGAGATTATTATGGCATAGCAATAGGGCCGTGCGGGTTAATTCCCATTATTATACGCAAGCATTATAACAGAAGCTGAACTTCATTACTACGTTGAGTTGGAACGTTTATTCAGCACTTGAATTATAAAGACAAATAGGTACGTGATACTGCAACTTTGAACTTCGAAAGAACATAGTTTTTCTCAATGACATTACGACTATGCATTTCATAGCGCATTCCAAGTAACAGTAACCATTTTAAGCAAACGGAATGTTGTAAGCAAATGCACTTAGGAACATTAGCTCGTGCATTAATGCAAGTCAGTCTTAAGAAGTGTTATGAATTACCGAGTACGAACACAGATACAGGGTGTTTCATAACTTAGACACTCTGATAAAACAATTTTATTTTCTACAAGTAAAACTAAACCGCTGTGGAAATTGAACTTTCAACACTTAAACTGAACATTGTCTAGAACAGTGGCGTAACGTAGAAGAGGAATAGGGGGTCCGCTGTTTCTATGAACTTTTTCGTGAGGAGTTGGACAATATCCGCTATGGATAACCAGAAGTTTATCATGATTAGTCGACGGAGCGATGGATTCGATTCCTGACGAGAAGGAGGTCCACCAGCTGATTCACTTGGAATTCGAAGGCAATCGTCATTGCATGGATGGAATGATATTCACACCGATCTTTCGAGAAATTCATTACATAGGGAAAATCGACGATCTTTGAAATTTGATAACAGCTGATTATGAGAAGGTACTGTAAGAGTTATAACTACCTGATACGATTATTTTCATGATTACTGGGCACACATTTATATTTTTCTAATAGGAGTGATACGATTGTTTAAGACATGGCTTTGACTTTATATGCTTCGAAATTTTGCTAGAATATGGCGTGACCATATGATATGGCAGGCATCATTATACGAAATTCTCACCATTGGTTGGCTTTATTAAGCAGATATTTGGTCTTTTAGACATTTTTCCAGCAAGGATAATTTTCATGAATAGTTTTTTTTGTGTGACGAGTATTTCGAACTCGTGATCTGCAATTGATTATCTATATTACTTCGTCAGTTCATCGCATACTAGCGAGTGTGTATTATTCATCAGTAGGGATTTTTTCCTTTGGATTGTTTGGAGATATTAAGATGTTATTCACTTTAGTGAATGAATATCGCTTTTATATGACAACTAGAGACTTGTTGATTCCTATCTGGTACATTCACTCATTTTAGTCGTCGAGATGGGGTCTTTCGTATTTATACGATTGTATGGTGGTTACTCATCTTACCCATCGTTTAGGGCACTATCATTTTAGACGACGGGGCGAGGTCTTTCGTATTTATACGATTGTACGGTGGTTACTCATCTTACTTGCCATTGAGGGACTCATTTTTATCATCCGAGTGTACATGAGATTGTAAGTGAATCAAACAAGGAACTACTAGTCACATATCAGTCGAAATTTTGTTAAATAAAGTAGAGATAAATGTCAACAGGGTTACATTTGTAATTCTTGTTTGCCAATCCAATATTTTGTTGCTATACTCTTTTGAGAGTAATTTCAGTTTAACAGCTGTTACAGCTGATGCTTTTGATGATTTTTTATAATAGTGTTTGATACCTTTGAGAAGGATTTAAAGTAATTGAATCTTGTAAGATGAATCATTAATGGTCAGATTTATTTTAAGGCAGATCAGTATTGCAGATTTTGATATGAGAGATTATAGCACATTGGTGTTTTTCTGTGATGTGAATTATGAGAATTGTAAGAGAATTTATGCTATTTGAAAGCAAATCTTGAATTACTAAGGTAATATTTTTCCAATTGTTTAAGAAGTTGTCTAGATGTGATCAGATTAATTACAGTTATTGGAGATTGTGTGCGTTGATAATTTGAAGCCAGTTATATATTTTTTGTAGATCATGCAACATGGTTAAGTGAAGTTTGTGATAGGCATTTTGGGGAAGTTGCCAAGTGATAGTTGCAATGTTGCTAATGCATTTTGAAGCAGACATGAGGTTGTTGAACCCAGTCTAGCGTAATTGTTGAGATTCATGCTGTATGTGCTGAATATTTATGAAGTTTTGTGGAATAAATGTTGTATTCAAATGTGATATTTGAAGAATTGAGGATATATAATGTAGTTGTGGATAGTCAGATCCAACGTGATGTCGTGAAGGCAATAATATTTTTGGCATGAAAATTAAATACGAGATATAACTTGGAAGTGATAAAACTGTAAGACAACGTTCTATAACC
The DNA here is from genome assembly GCA_946902985.2 of Meconema thalassinum. Lineage (NCBI taxonomy): Eukaryota > Metazoa > Arthropoda > Insecta > Orthoptera > Tettigoniidae > Meconema > Meconema thalassinum. Next base: position 733,536,985 of record OX336389.2, on the reverse strand, counting down.
CATATTAAACAATTTGTTAGGAAATTAAACAAATAAATAAAGTTGATAATACAAGATTTTCTGAGAATAATAATTAATGAAATAATAATCTGAAATTTAAGCATACTAATGATCTGACCTAATGAAATAAAAATCAGAATGACTAGATGAAATAATGAAATCTAAATAACCAGAAGAGTAAAATTTAAATAAATTGATAAATTAAATTTTGGAATAAATCAATGAATTAAATAAATGGATGAATTGAAGATTGAATAAATAATCTGATTTAAATAAATTAATAGATGATTGGATAGATGATGAATAACTGAATTAGATGGTGATAATTAATTAAAGAAGCTGATGATTAATGCATTTATATGGAATTAAAATAAATTTAATCGAGATATAATTTGAGGAATTGCAACTTGAGTTGAGGAATTAAACAATTTGTATTGATGATTTAAGACGATTTAATCTGAGGAAGATGATAAAATAAGATTGTGTGAATAATTAGAAAGCATAATTAAGTGATGATAATAATTTTCATTTAAATGATTTAATGGTGATGAGTTAATGATTCTGACAGGAATATGTTGAATTTTGAGATGATAATTAATGTGAGAAATATTTAATTTTGATGATGATGATAATGATGACCAATGAGAAGTGAATTTTCTGTAATTCACAAACAAGTAATTTGTAATGACAATGTAAATAGTGTAAATTGATTATTCAATGTTTAGGAGCATTTGACTAACATGTTCAACATTTAAATTATGCCATGCAAGCCATAAAATACGTGATATTTAAAATATGTGATTATAATATGTGTATGTTTAGACAGATTAATAACTTTTTCAAATCCACATTTATGATGTTAAATTAAAGAGAAATTGGGTCTCAGGTATCACAAATGTCTGTGACGAAAGACATAGTGCTACAGTGATCCTGAGAACCCAAGAGAACTTTAGAGATTTTTCTTGTTCTATGTGGATGAAATATTTTTGATTAGAAAAGAGATGGTTCGATTTTTGGACAATGACAATTTAACGTTGGCATTCGACCATACTCTCAGGTAGGAGGAATATTTAAAATGTCTGTCTGACTATCAAAGTGAAATAAATTTGTTTTTTATCTTAGTTGTGATCTGATGATGATGTGATTTTCCTTTTTCTTTCCTTGTCTTGAGTAAGGCTTAACCGGAAAGGAGGTGGTTTGCTAGGAATTCAGTTGATGGCGCCCATTTATATTTGCATTTTTTTTAATTAAACTTAAGCCCGTAACGACCCTAGAGATACTTTGTCTCGTGTTACCCAACTGCTTTTTCGGTAACTCAGCTGAATTTCCGACACATTCCTTATTTGACTAGAGGTTCATTTAACTCCGCTCTGTCCTGGAACTCCAGGAATGCGATGTAATAGCAGATGGGTCATCGCATCCCCAGGACGAACGGGTACAGAGAGAGAGGGAGAATTGGCTTTACCCACCTGTGGGGCTTCGATTTTGTTTATTCTATGAAATCACATCAGATTTAGATTACTGAGAGATTGATCTCAAGTTCATTTAATTGTGTTACAAAATTTATTAAACTTTGTCAGACAATATACTTGTGTGCCCATTCCAGTGTTCATGTTAATCGTATTAGTATTATATCATGTTAGTTATAAGTTATTTTTTTCCTATACCCAAGTGAATGCAGGAATTGAGACATTGTGATGTGTTGTTGTCTAACGTCTCTGAATAAAACGTCTATTGAAAATATAATTATGTTGCCGGAAGATTTAGCTAAGGTGTTAGGAGAGTTGCAGAGTGGTATGTCTGGTATTGCAGAAACTATTTCTAAAATGGAAACGGAAGTTAAAGAACAGATAAATAGTTCAGAAGCTAGGTTAGAAGCTAGATGTAAAGAAAATGTGCAAGCATTACAGACTAGTACTGAAGAAAATTTAAAATCATTACAGACTAGTAACGAAGCTAATGTAAAATTATTACAGTCAACTAGTGAAGATAATTTAAAGTCATTAGAGACTAGATTACAGACTAGTAATGAAGAAAATTTAAAATTATTACAGTCAAATAGTGAGGATAATTTAAAGTCATTAGAGACTAGATTACAGACTAGTAATGAAGAAAATTTAAAATTATTACAGTCAAATAGTAAAGATGAGTTGATGTCATTGGAGACTAGATTACAGACTAGTACTGAAAGTCATTTAAAAGCTAGTGAAGCTAACTTGAAGGATAGTTTTAAATCATTAGAAGAAAGATTACAGTCAAATGGTGAAGCTAACTTGAAGGATAGTTTTAAATCATTGGAAGAGAAATTACAAGCTCGTAGTGAAGAAACTAACACAGAGTTAGAAAACAAGTTAACTAGATTAGAGAATAGTTTAACTTTAAAGAATAATGAAATGCTTAAGACTTTACAATTAGATATAATTGCAGTAAATATGAAAGGAGAGGAAAATGTTCAAATATTAAGAAAGAATATTATTGAATTAGAAAGTAGGGGAGAAGAAAATATTCTTACTTTAAGAACAGACGTTATGTCTATACAGAAAGACATAAAATGGGATGTATCGAAGTTGAGATTCGACATCGATGGTTTAGTGGCAGATGTAGGCAAAATTCAAGAGTGGTCTACCGAAGTATCTTTCGAGACTAAAATCAAAGGTCTAGAGATGAATCTAGGTAATGAGATTAAGGATTTAAAGTCAGTAATTGGGACCATTAAAGAGGATGTCTTAGGAGAGGTTAATTCTAATTTAAAATCATTAGAGAATCAATTGCAGAAAGATATTAGGAAGATGGATGATGATATAGAGCAAAAGGTTAATGAAGACTTAGCTTTATTCAAAAATAGAGTCGGTGCAATCGTGGAAGAACGGTATAGTGAGGTCGATGCCGAAGCAAAAGAAAAACGTGCAGGATTAGACGAGAAATTAATCGCAGGTATGGCGAACTTAGAAGCGAGATTTACGGAGAACAAGGAAGCGATGAAGATAGATTCAACTCTATTTAGGACAGATGTTGGTCTGTTAAAGGAACAAGTCGCGTCAGTAAAGAATACATGCGAAGATAAGATTGACAAGTTGAAAAACGATTTAGACGAGAGTAACAAAACGCAGAATGTTACGTCGTTAGATGAGTTGAAGACTCAGGTCAAGACCGTAGAGAAATTGGCAGAAGATAGGATAACTAAACTAGAATCTATGATTAACAGTTTCACCAGTCAAAATACTACATCAGGGGAAATATCGATGAATCAGACAGCGATAGACCGCAGTATGGGTAATCAAGAAGTTAGCATGGGAGAAGACCGTCAAACGCAACCGAATGTGACATTCGAAAGGGCAAGTTCAACCCCTCAGGATAATCCGAGTTCAAATAGGAGTACGTTGGGTACAAGCGAACGATACTCAGGTCCAGTTACCATTATTAGAAATCTGGATGACAAGCCGAGGAAGTTTTCTGGAAATACAGGGGTCACACCAGTCGAATTTCTGCGAGATATTCGAGACTACATGGCGGAGCAAGCCAAGGAAAGAGAGCTAAGGATAGTCGAACGCGCCTTAGACGGGTCTGCGCTTACTTGGTTTAGAACATTCAGAAGCAATTTTGCGAATATGGAGCAATTTGCAATAGCATTCCTAAGGAGATTTTGGAGTGCAGAGGATCAACTGAACGTGAGAGCAGAAATGTACTCGAAGCGTTATTCTACGTCACATCCGACGCATTATGCCAATTATTTTACGTCACAGCTGGCTAAATTGCAGTTTCTGATTCCTCCATTGCCTGAAGAAGAGCTTTTGCAAGCTATAGCGAGACAGTTACCGATTGAGGTACAACGATCACTCATAGCGTCGGGAGCAAACACACTTGAGCACTATGACGACATTTTACGGCGATTGGACTATACAAGCGCTCAAGTTACGCCTAGAAATACAAGAAACGACAATAGAAACACGCAAGAGGTGAATGCGGTAGTCGTTGATAACGCAGCTCAAACGGACAGAAGAGATTCCTGGGAAAACACAAGGAACGAAGGAAATCGAGGAAACATCCATAACGTTCGTGGAAATGATCGGTATAGAGGACCATATGAGAGGCCATACGATCAGGAAGCGAGAGATAGCCGATACAGAAATTATAACCAGAATTCCAGATATCAAGATAGGAATCGATACAACAATAGATATCGTGGTAGAAATAACTGGAGCCAAGGTCAACAGTATAATCGGAACGACAGGCAGGATGGCCGAAGAAACGATCCTAATGAAGGATGAGATAGTCGTGTATATGAGAGGTCGAGGCAAGAAAATAGACAGCCTAGTACACCACTCGAGGAGACAGTCAGTGATGTCAACCGAGCAAGCACGAGCAGTGAAGGAAGAAACAGACGTCAAAGTAATACAGAATCAAGATGCTAATCATTGGAAGTCAATCATCATTATTGAGAGTCAGAAAGTACCATCATGTTGAATAAGAGAATTGTAGAGCTATCGTGTACATGTGTTATATATATATAGAATGCCTGAGAGTGTATTTTTTTCTCAATCCTGATAAAAAAGGAGATGTACGGGAGAGATGTACCCGATACCTAGTTGATGCTATCGGCTACGCCAGCAGACATTAAGCCGTAGTTGAGGTTTTGAGAAGAGTTAAGGAAAGATAGCGCTCAGATCGAGTCAAGAGGAATGTCAGGATGACGTAGTAGGTCTAGGATTTAGAAGGCGCTGACCGCAGTTAAGCAGATGGAATTATGGATGGAAATATGAAGCTTTATTAAGATCTATATGGAACATGGTATTTAAACATCTCAGTAGAGAAGATATAACATGCATTATATGTGGTAATAATTTGAAGGAAGTCAGATAACCCTTAAGTTATTTTATAACTTAATAGCTGAGATGATGGGGGTTCGAGATTGTATTTGTGACGCAAGACCACGGTGGTGGGGAGGACGCCACGTGACCGCACCAAGCAGGTAAGGGTCGAGACAGTGCAGGAACTGTCAGTCTAGCTCTGTGAGCCAAGCAAGAAAGCAAGCTGAGTAACACACGCCAGGCGCATGGTATACATCGTGCAGTGAACAGAAACTGTCACGGAAAGTGCAGGCGACAGTTTCAGCTTCACCGAGCAGCGAACAGAAACTGTCACGGAAAGTGCAGGGGACAGTTTCGGCTTCTCCGAGCGGCGAGCGACAAGTAGGTCAGTGGGCCGTGCGAACAGCAGCAGCAAACAAGCATATGACGGCCGGGATATTCTAAAACAGCATTGCGAGTAGTTGGAGAACTTTATTCCAAGCTGCATTTCAACGTAGAACGACATGGCGAGGCTAGCTTTATGCGGAGATTATTATGGCATAGCAGTAGGGCCGTGCGGGTTAATTCCCATTATTATACGCAAGCATTATAACAGAAGCTGAACTTCATTACTACGTTGAGTTGGAACGTTTATTCAGCACTTGAATTATAAAGACAAATAGGTACGTGATACTGCAACTTTGAACTTCGAAAGAACATAGTTTTTCTCAATGACATTACGACTATGCATTTCATAGCGCATTCCAAGTAACAGTAACCATTTTAAGCAAACGGAATGTTGTAAGCAAATGCACTTAGGAACATTAGCTCGTGCATTAATGCAAGTCAGTCTTAAGAAGTGTTATGAATTACCGAGTACGAACACAGATACAGGGTGTTTCATAAACTTAGACACTCTGATAAAACAATTTTATTTTCTACAAGTAAAACTAAACCGCTGTGGAAATTGAACTTTCAACACTTAAACTGAACATTGTCTAGAACAGTGGCGTAACGTAGAAGAGGAATAGGGGGTCCGCTGTTTCTATGAACTTTTTCGTGAGGAGTTGGACAATATCCGCTATGGATAACCAGAAGTTTATCATGATTAGTCGACGGAGCGATGGATTCGATTCCTGACGAGAAGCAGGTCCACCAGCTGATTCACTTGGAATTCGAAGGCAATCGTCATTGCATGGATGGAATGATATTCACACCGATCTTTCGAGAAATTCATTACATAGGGAAAATCGACGATCTTTGAAATTTGATAACAGCTGATTATAAGAAGGTACTGTAAGAGTTATAACTACCTGATACGATTATTTTCATGAATACTGGGCACACATGTATTTTTTTCTAATAGGAGTGATACGATTGTTTAAGACATGGCTTTGACTTTATATGCTTCGAAATTTTGCTAGAATATGGCGTGACCATATGATATGGCAGGCATCATTATACGAAATTCTCACCATTAGTTGGCTTTATTAAGCAGATATTTGGTCTTTTAGACATTTTTCCAGCAAGGATAGTTTTCATGAATACTTATTTTTGTGTGACGAGTATTTCGAACTCGTGATCTGCAATTGATTATCTATATTACTTCGTCAGTTCATCGCATACTAGCGAGTGTGTATTATTCATCAGTAGGGATTTTTTCCATTGGATTGTTTGGAGATATTAAGATGTTATTCACTTTAGTGAATGAATATCGCTTTTATATGACAACTAGAGACTTGTTGATTCCTATCTGGTACATTCACTCATTTTAGTCGTCGAGATGGGGTCTTTCGTATTTATACGATTGTATGGTGGTTACTCATCTTACCCATCGTTTAGGGCACTATCATTTTAGACGACGGGGCGAGGTCTTTCGTATTTATACGATTGTACGGTGGTTACTCATCTTACTTGCCATTGAGGGACTCATTTTTATCATCCGAGTGTACATGAGATTGTAAGTGAATCAAACAAGGAACTACTAGTCACATATCAGTCGAAATTTTGTTAAATAAAGTAGAGATAAATGTCAACAGGGTTACATTTGTAATTCTTGTTTGCCAATCCAATATTTTGTTGCTATACTCTTTTGAGAGTAATTTCAATTTAACAGCTGTTACAGCTGATGCTTTTGATGATTTTTTATAATAGTGTTTGATACCTTTGAGAAGGATTTAAAGTAATTGAATCTTGTAAGATGAATCATTAATGGTCAGATTTATTTTAAGGCAGATCAGTATTGCAGATTTTGATATGAGAGATTATAGCACATTGGTGTTTTTCTGTGATGTGAATTATGAGAATTGTAAGAGAATTTATGCTATTTGAAAGCAAATCTTGAATTACTAAGGTAATATTTTTCCAATTGTTTAAGAAGTTGTCTAGATGTGATCAGATTAATTACATTTATTGGAGATTGTGTGCGTTGATAATTTGAAGCCAGTTATATATTTTTTGTAGATCATGCAACATGGTTAAGTGAAGTTTGTGATAGGCATTTTGGGGAAGTTGCCAAGTGATAGTTGCAATGTTGCTAATGCATTTTGAAGCAGACATGAGGTTGTTGAACCCAGTCTAGCGTAATTGTTGAGATTCATGCTGTATGTGCTGAATATTTATGAAGTTTTGTGGAATAATTGTTGTATTCAAATGTGATATTTGAAGAATTGAGGATATATAATGTAGTTGTGGATAGTCAGATCCAACGTGATGTCGTGAAGGCAATAATATTTTTTGGCATGAAAATTAAATACGAGATATAACTTGGAAGTGATAAAACTGTAAGACAACGTTCTATAACCCATATTAAACAATTTGTTAGGAAATTAAACAAATAAATAAAGTTGATAATACAAGATTTTCTGAGAATAATAATTAATGAAATAATAATCTGAAATTTAAGCATATTAATGATCTGACTTAATGAAATAAAAATCAGAATGACTAGATGAAATAATGAAATCTAAATAACCAGAAGAGTAAAATTTAAATAAATTGATAAATTAAATTTTGGAATAAACCAATGAATTAAATAAATGGATGAATTGAAGATTGAATAAATAATCTGATTTAAATAAATTAATAGATGATTGGATAGAGGATGAATAAATGAATTAGAAGGTGATAATTAATTAAAGAAGCTGATGATTAATGAATTTATATGGAATTAAAATAAATTTAATCGAGATATAATTTGAGGAATTGCAACTTGAGTTGAGGAATTAAACAATTTGTATTGATGATTTAAGACGATTTAATCTGAGGAAGATGATAAAATAAGATTGTGTGAATAATTAGAAAGCATAATGAAGTGATGATAATAATTTTCATTTAAATGATTTAATGGTGATGAGTTAATGATTCTGACAGGAATATGTTGAATTTTGAGATGAGAATTAATGTGAGAAATATTTAATTTTGATGATGATGATAATGATGACCAATGAGAAGTGAATTTTCTGTAATTCACAAACAAGTAATTTGTAATGACAATGTAAATAGTGTAAATTGATTATTCAATGTTTAGGAGCATTTGACTAACATGTTCAACATTTAAATTATGCCATGCAAGCCATAAAATACGTGATATTTAAAATATGTGATTATAATATGTGTATGTTTAGACAGATTAATAACTTTTTCAAATCCACATTTATGATGTTAAATTAAAGAGAAATTAGGTCTCAGGTATCACAAATGTCAGTGACGAAAGACATAGTGCTACAGTGATCCTGAGAACCCAAGAGAACTTTAGAGATTTTTCTTGTTCTATGTGGATGAAATATTTTTGATTAGAAAAGAGATGGTTCGATTTTTGGACAATGACAATTTAACGTTGGCATTCGACCATACTCTCAGGTAGGAGGACTATTTAAAATGTCTGTCTGACTATCAAAGTGAAATAAATTTGTTTTTTATCTTAGTTGTGATCTGATGATGATGTGATTTTCCTTTTTCTTTCCTTGTCTTGAGTAAGGCTTAACCGGAAAGGAGGAATTCAGTTGATGGCGCCCATTTATATTTGCATTTTTTTTATTAAACATAAGCCCGTAACGACACTGGAGATACTTTGTCTTGTGTTACCCAACTGCATTTTCGATAACTCAGCTGAATTTCCAACACATTCCTTATTTGACTAGAGGTTCATTTAACTCCGCTCTGTCCTGGAACTCCAGGAATGCGATGTAATAGCAGATGGGTCATCGCATCCCCAGGACGAACGGGTACAGTATAAAGCTCTGAAGAGAATCAATTATCTCTGCTTCAGGAGTTAAGGTAAGAACACAATAAACATGGTATGAAGCTGAGAAGTGAATAAATTATCTCTGTTTAGGCGTTAAGGTGAAACAACAATAAACATGGTATGAAGCTGTGAAGAGGGTCAATTATTTCTGCTTCAGGAGTTAAGGTGAAAAAACAATAAACATGGCAAGAAGCTGTGAAAAGAATCGATTATCTCTGTTCTAGGTGTTAAGGTAAGACAGCAATAAACATTGTAAGAAGCTGTGAAGAGGATCGATTTTTTCTGCTCCAGGAGTTAAGGTGAAAGAACAATAAGCATGAAAAGTAACTGGGAAGAGCCTCGATTATCTCTGCTCCAGATGTGAACGTGGAAGAACTATAAGCACGGTAAGAAGTTGTGAAGAGAATCGATTATCTCTGTTCCAGGAGTTTAGGTAAGACAGCAATAAACATGGTAAGAAGCTGTGAAGAAGATCGAATTTTTCTACTCCAGGAGTTAAGATGAAAGAACAATAAACATGGTAAGAAGCTGTGAAGAGAATTGATTACCTCTGCTCCAGGAGTTAAGGTAAAAAAGAAATAAACATGGTATGAAGCTGTGAAGAGTATCAATTATCTCTGCTTCAGGAGTTAAGGTGAAAATTCAATAAACATGTTATGAAGCTGTGAAGTGAATCAATTATCTCTGTGTAGGAGTTAAGGTGAAACAACAATAAACATGGTTTGGGGCCGTGAAGAAAATCAATTATCGCTGCTTCAAGAGTCGAGGTGAAACAACAATTATCAAGGCAGTGAAAAGAATCGATTATCTCTGCTCCAGGAGTTAATGTGAAACAACAATAAACATGGTAAGAAGCAGTGAAGAGGATCGATTGTCTCTGCTCCAAGATGTAAGGTAAAACAACAAAAACATGGTGAGAAGCTGTGAAGAAAATCGATTATCTCTGGTCCTGGAGTTGAGGTGAAACAACAATAAACATGGTGAGAAGCTGTGAAGAGAATCGATTTTCTCTGCTACAAGAGTTAAGATAAAAGAACAATAAACATGGTAAAAAGCTATGAAGAGAATCAATAATGTCTGCTCCAGGAGTTTTAAGGTAAAAACACAATAAACATGGAATGAAGCTGTGAAGGGAATCAATTATCTCTGTTTAGGAGTTAAGGTGAAACAACAATAACATGGTATGAAGCTGTGAAGAGAATCAATAATCTCTGTTTAGGAGTTAATATGAAACAGCAATAAACATGGTATGAGGTTGTGAAGAGAATCGATTATCCCTCCTCCAGGAGTTAAGGTGAAACAATAGTAAACTTGGTAAAAAGCTGTGAAGAGAATCAAATATCTCTGCTCCAGGAGTTAAGGTGAAACAACAATAAACATGAAAAGTAACATTGAAGAGCATCGATTATCTCTGCTCCAGGAGTTAATGTGAAAGTACAATAAACATGAAAATTAATTTTGAAGAGCATCGATTATCTCTGCTCCAGGAGTTAAGATGCAAGGACAATAAACATGAAAAGTAACTGTGAAGAGCATCGTTTATCTCTGCTCCAGTAGTTAAGATGAAAGAACAAAATACATGGTAAGAAGCTGTGAAGAGAATTGATTATCTCTGCTCCAGGAGTTAAGGTAAAACAGCAATAAACATGGTAAGAAGCTGCGAAGAGAATCAATTGTCTCTGCTCCAGGAGGTAAGGTAAAACAACAATAAACATGGTGAGAAGCTGTGAAGAGAATCGATTATCTCTGCTCCAGGAGTTAAGGTAAAACAACAATAAACATGGTAAGAAGCCGTGAAGAAAGTCGATTTTCTTTGCACCTGGAGTTAAGGTGAAAAACAATAAAGTTAGTAAGAAGCTGTGAAGAGAATCGATTATCTCTGCTCCAGGATTTAAGTTGAAAGAACAATAAACATGGTAAGAAGCTGTGGAGAGAATCGATTACCTCTGCTCCAGGAGTTGAGGTAAAACAAAAATAAACATGGTGTGAAGCGGTGAAGGGTTTCGATAGTCTCTGCTCCAGGAGGTAAGGTAAAACAACAATAAACATGGTGAGGAGCTGTGAAGAGAATCAATAATCTCTGTTTAGGAGTTAAGGTGAAACAGCAATAAACATGGTATGAGGTTGTGAAGAGAATTGATTATCCCTCCTCCAGGAGTTAAGGTGAAACAATAGTAAACTTGGTAAAAAGCTGTGATGAGAATCAAATATCTCTGCTCCATGAGTTAAGGTGAAACAACTATAAACATGGTGAGACGCTGTGAAGAGAATTGATTATCTCTGCTCCAGGAATTTAGGTGAAACAAAAATGAACAGGGAAAGAAGCTGTGAAGAGAATCGATTATCTCTGCTCCAGGAGTTAATGTGAAACAACAAGTAACATGAAAAGAAACTGTGAAGAGCCTCGATTATCTCTGCTCCAGGAGTTAAGGTGAAAGAACAATAAACATGAAAAGTAACATTGATGAGCATCGATTATCTCTGCTCCAGGAGATAATGTGAAAGTACAATAAACATGAAAATTAACTTTGAAGAGCATCGATTATCTCTGCTCCAGGAGTTAAGGTGCAAGGACAATAATCATGAAAAGTAACTGTGAAGAGCATCGTTTATCTCTGCTCCAGTAGTTAAGGTGAAAGAACAATATACATGGTAAGAAGCTGTGAAGAGAATTGATTATCTCAGCTCCAGGAGTTAAGGTAAAACAGCAATAAACATGGTAAGAAGCTGCGAAGAGAATCAATTTTCTGTGCTCCAGGAGGTAAGGTAAAACAACAATAAACATGGTGAGAAGCTGTGAAGAGAATCGATTATCTCTGCTCCAGGAGTTAAGGTAAAACAACAATAAACATGGTAAGAAGCTGTGAAGAAAATCGATTGTCTTTGCACCTGGAGTTAAGGTGAAACAACAATAAACTTAGTAAGAAGCAGTGAAGAGAATCGATTATCTCTGCTCCAGGATTTAAGTTGAAAGAACAATAAACATGGTAAGAAGCTGTGAAGAAAATCGATTACCTCTGCTCCAGGAGTTAAGGAAAAACAAAAATAAACACTGTATGAAGCTGTGAAGTGTTTCGATAGTCTCTGCTCCAGGAGTTAAGGTAATACAACAATAAACATGGTGAGAAGCTGTGAAGAGAATCGATTATCTCTGCTCCAGGAGTTAAGGTAAAACAACAATAAACATGGTAAGAAGCTGTGAAGAAAATCGGTTGTCTTTGCACCTGGAGATAAGGTGAAACAACAATAAACTTAGTAAGAAGCTGTGAAGAGAATCGATTATCTCTGCTCCAGGATTTAAGTTGAAAGAACAATAAACTTGGTAAGAAGCTCTGAAGAGGATCGATTATCTTTGAACCAGGAGTTAGGGTGAAACACCAATAAACATGGTGACAGGCTGTGAGGACAATTGATTATATCTGCTCCGGGAGTTAAGGTGCAACAACAATAAACATGGTGAGAGGCTATGAAGACAATCGATTATCTCTGATCCAGGAGTTAAGGTGAAAGAACAATAAACATGAAAATTACCTGTGAAGAGAATCGATTATCTCTGCTCCAGGCGTTAAGGTGAAAGTAAAATAATCATGAACAGTAACTGTGAAGAGCCTCAATTATCTCTGCTCCAGGAGTTAAATAAAACAACAATAAACCTGGTAAGATGCTGTGAAAAAAAATCGATTATCTCTGCTCGTGGAGTTAAGGTGAAGGATCTATAAACATGAAAAGTAACTGTGAAGGGAATCTCTGCTCCAGGAGTTGAGGTGAAAGAACAATGAACATGGTAAGGAGCTGTGATGAGAATCGATTATCTCTGCTCCAGGAGTTAAGGTAAAACAGCAATAAACATGGTAAGAAGCTGTGAAGAGGATCAATTATGTCTGCCTCAGGAGTTAAAGTGAAACAACAATAAACATGGTATGAAGCTGTGAAGAGAATCAATTATCTCTGTTTAGGAGTTAAGGTGAAACAACAATAAACATGGTATAAAGCTGTGAAGAGAATCAATTACCTCTGTTTCAGGAGTTAAGGTGAAAAAACCATAAACATGGTATTAAGCTGCGAAGAGTATCGATTATCTCTGCTCCAGGAGTTAATGTGAAACAACAATAAACATGGTAAGAAGCTGTGAGGAGAATCGATAATCTCTGCTCCAGGAGATAAGATGAAACAACAATAAACATGGTATATAGCTGTGAAGAGGATAGATTATCTCTGCTCCAGGATTTAAGGTGAAACAACAATAAACATGGTGAGAGGCTGTGAAGTGAATTGATTATCTCTGCTCCAGGAGTTTAGTTGAAACAAAAATGAACATGGAAACAAGCCGTGAAGAGAATCGATTATATCTGCTCCAGGAGTTAAGATGAAAGAACTATAAACATGGTAAGAAGCTGTGAAGAGAATCAATTGTCTCTGCTCCAGGAGTTAAGCTGAAACACCAATAAACATGGTGAGAAGCTGTGAAGGGAATCGATTATTTCTGCTCCAGGAGTTAATGTAAAATAACAATAAACATGGTAAGATGTTGTGAAGAAAATCGATTATCTCAGCATCCGGAGTGAAGGTGAATGAACAATAAACTTGGTATGAAGCTGTGAAGGGATTCGATTATCTCTGCTCCAGGAGTTAATTTGAAACAACATTATACATGGTGAGAGGCTGTCAAGAGAACCGATTATCTCTGATCCATGAGTTAGGTGAAACAAAAATGATCATGGAAAGAAGCTGTAGAGAGAATCGATATCTCAGCCCCAGGAGTTAAGGTGAAACAACAATAAACATGGCGAGAAGCAGTGAAGAGAATCGATTTTCTATGCTCCAGGAGTTAGGGTGAAACAACAATAAACATGGTGAGAGGCGGTGAAGAGTATTGATTATCTCTGCTCCAGGAGTTAAGGTGAATCAACAATAAACATGGTGAGAGGCTATGAAGAGAATCAATTAACTCTGCTCCAGGAGTTAAGGTAAAACAGCAATAAACATGGTAAGAAGCTGTGAAGAGAATCGATTAATCCTGCTCAAGGAGTTAAGGTAAAACAGCAGTAAACATGGCATGAAGCTGTGAAGAGAATGAATTATCTCTGCTTCAGGAGTTAAGGTTAAACAACAATAAACCTGGTATGAAGCTGTGAAGAGAATCAATAATCTCTGTTTAGGAGTTAAGGTGAAACAGCAATAAACATGGTATGAGGTTGTGAAGAGAATCTATTATCTCTGCTCCAGGAGTTATGGTGAAACAATAATAAACTTGGTAAAAATCTGTGAAGAGAATCGAATATCTCTGCTCCAGGAGTTAAGGTGAGCTCTCAGGTGTGCTGAAATGGGTTTTTCTCTGGAGTGGTATCTGGCGAGGATCGGACTGTGGTATGCGAAGGGTAGCCGGGATTTCCGGTGTTTGTGTGTGCGTACGGGACCTAACATCTTGTGGTTCATAGACCTAGTGATAGCTGCATTGCTAGTTATTGGTGGAGTGGAAGTGAATCCAGGGCCTGTTACTCCAAATGTGAATCAGGCAAATGATCCAGTGGCAGCTTTAAAGTGTTCGACGTGCAGTAAAACATTGAGGAATGGTGTTGAGTGAGGACTATGTGAGAAATGGTTTCACTTCGGCTGTATTAAGGTCAAGAAGGAGGATTGTGATGTCGGAAATTGGTTTTGTTAAGTATGCGATACGCCGGACTGTTTGAGGGTGCAAATCAAAGCAAGGGATCAAATAATACAGGAACTTAGAGCAAAGCTTCGTGAATCAGAAGAAACGGTGAAGGATGTGACTGAATGGCTTTCTACTGGGATCAGTGTGGAAGAGGGTGTGCAGGAGCAAACTGAGGATGACGTTATCATAATGGGTGATTCAATGATACGATGGAGTGAGATTATCTCGAGGAAATCAGGTGCGAAAGTGCGGTGTTATCCGGGGATTAAAATTGACCAGCTTGCCCAACGAGTGGAAGAATCAAATGTAGAGGACTGTGACAAAGTTAAAGTGTTGTTGCTACATGTTGGGTCGTACGATTTGAAGAAGAGGGCTACAGCTGATTACATCATGGGGGAGCTCTACGAACTAGGCAGAAAAGCTAAAAGCAAGATTAGAAATGCAAAAATTATAATGAGTGGCATTGTTCGGCGGGGAGATGTTCCGTTAAGGCGAGTTAAGACTGTAAATGACCGCATGGACTGGGTATGTGCACAACTGGGATTAGTGTACGTAGAAGCTGACTGCTGGATTGGTGGCCGTGACTTCGCCCGAGACGGGCTGCATCTAAATCGACGGGGCGCTTTTAACCTAGGGAGCCTACATGACAGGGTCATCGGTTCGTGCCGGCTTTTGTGAGGAGGAGCAGGTCCAGGGGTTGCCAGCCGATGGGAACAGAAGGAGCTATTTCGAGATATTTGCTGCGGAGGTAAGGCTCTAAGTTCACTGCAGGTTAATTGTCAGAGTTTAGGAAATAAATTAATTGAATTTTGGAATCTTGTAGAGACGTATTCTCCGGACATTGTCATTGCAACTGAATCTTGGTTATATGAGGACATAAATAGTAGCGAAATAATTCAAGGGACCTACGAAATGTACAGAAGGGATCGGGCGAAGCGAGGTGGTGGGCTATTTATTTGTGTTAGAAAAAATATAGCTAGTTTCTTAAAGTGGGCTGATATGGATCATTAAATGTTATGTGTACAAATTTCGGATAAAGGAAATACATTCCCTCTTCAGGTGATAGGGGCGTATAGAGCACCGAAAGATAACTTTTCTCTCCTCGAAACACTGTATGATAAAATTGTACGGGTAATGCTATGAAAAAGAGCATAATAATTGCTGGAGATTTAAACCTCCCCAAAGTAGACTGGTCTGGTGAGTCAACTAGCTGTGGTCAAGCTCAGAGCGCTGCAAATATATTCTTATGGGAGGGGGGATTTTCCCAAGTAGTTGACTTCCCAACTAGAGACAATAATACCTTAGATGTTTATCTCGTAAGGCCTGTAGAGCTGTATATTAACTGTCTGAACGTACCAGGAATTAGTGACCATTCTGGGGTTGAATTAAATATTAGATATGGTGACATTACAAAATTAGACTCTGATGTAGCAAAAAGAGTTCATATTCCAGTATTGCAGGGCGGATCAGGGCAAGTTTCAGGGATATTTGAATGAGCTATTTGTAGGATGGGCATCGGAAGGAAATCACATTAATATCCTGTTGACTAACTTTTCGAAAACTTTAAATAGCGCTGTTGATAAATTTGTCCCATTTAAATTGCTGAGACAAAACCCAGATCCTGAGTATTACACACGAGAAATTAGGAGTCTAAAACGGAAAATTAGGAAATTATACAATAAAAGACATGATAGTGACAAGTATATGTTGAAATTTAAGTCCTTATCAAGAGAGCACGTCTTAAAAAGAGGGCTGCTCATGACAGTTATATGCAAGGTTTACTTGGTTCGGGAGGTGATGGGTGGAAAAAAAATTATAGTTATGTTAGGAGAAGAAAGGGAAATTCAAATAATTTGTCGATGATAATGTCCGGTGACGGTAAATTAATTACTGAGAAACAGGCCATTGCTAATGAATGAAATGTCTTTTACGGTAGTGTGTTCAATAAATCCAATAGCTGTGTGTTGGACCTTAACGACGAATCAGGGGTGCCCCTGTTCCAAATAAACCAGTCAGCAATTGTAAAGCTAATACAATAACTACGTTTCAATGTATCAAAGTTTCCTGATAATATTGTTAGTGAAGTACTTAAACTAGGAGGTAGGGCCGTGGCACGATACTTGGAGGTGATGTTTAACGTGTCCATAAACAATGCGCAAATCCCAGATGACTGGAAAAGAGCTAAGGTAGTCTCAATATTTAAGGGAGGGAGCAGACTTGAATTGGGCAACTACAGGCCGGTTAGCCTCAAGTCCATCGTTTGTAAACAGATGGAGCATCTCATTTGCGACTACTTGAGGGAACAGTTTGAATCATTATCATGGTTTAAAGATAGGCAACATGGATTTCGGAAAGGTTACTCATGCTAGAGTCAGATGCTATCACTTTTTCAAGACAATAGCGAATCGTTAGACCATGGAGTTTCAGTCGACGCCATGGTTATAGATTTTGCGAAGGCATTTGATGTCGTGCCGCGTGACATGCTACTCCATAAATTAGCTTCGACGAAGATTGATAGAAGAGTAATTTTATGGATCCAAAAATTGTTGACGGGTCGTTCACAGAAAGTGAAAGTCGAAGGCATATTCTCGGATGAAATTACCGTAACGTCGGGTATCCCTCAGGGCAGCGTAATCGGAACTTTGTTATTTTTGGCGTTTATAAATGACTTACCGAATGGGATTCGCAGTGACTGTCGGTTGTTTGCGGATGATGGTGTAATATATCGAAAGATACATGACTCACAAGGCAATGCAGTGCTTCAAGAGGACCTGAACCAGGTCTATGAGTGGGCGATTGAAAATAAAATGAAAAGAGACACAAGAAAATGTAGTCTCTTAAAAATAGGGAAAGTGCGAAGGCAGGATTTTCAATATAACATTGGCTCGGAAATACTTGTAGATGAAGATTCTTGCAAATATTTGGGCGTTCACGTAAGGAATGATATGAAATGGAGTAGTCATATAGGATGTGTAGTTTCTAAAGCTTACACATCCCTGCACTTTGTAATGAGGGTATTAAAAGGAAGTAGTACCTCTGCTAAAGAATTAGGCTATTTGTCACTTGTAAGACCTATTCTGGAATATGCCTCGGCGGTTTGGGATCCATATCAAGTAGGGCTCATCAATGAGTTGGAAATGGTACAAAGAAAGACCGCTAGATTTGTGTTCAGTGACTTTAATCCCAGGAGCAGTGTGAGCCGTATGTTAAAGAAACTTGGGTGGGAATCACTGTAGGCTAGGAGGATGAAATATAGACTCTGCGCTATGTACAACACGTATAAAAATCAACCAGCATGGGGTGAGCTTAGCAAACCATTGGGAAAGCCCACTTGCAAGGGAAGGAGCGATCATCCTTTCAAAGTTAAGGGCCGACCACAACGAACAAATTATGGTAAATATTCTTTTGTAAACCGTTCCATTGATAACTGGAGCTCTCTGCCTGCCACAGCCTTAGAGCCTTTTCCCAAACATATAGGTGTGTTTAAGAAAGGACTGACTATTTGTGTAAATACTCCAGTTTAATTGTTGTATAATTGTTATTGAATTGTTATGTATAATTATTTATTTGTTATGTATATCCAATTAGCCACCGGGGGACACAACCCCCATTGCAAATAAATGAATGAATGAATGAATGAAAATGAATGAAAAAAGCAATAAACATGGTGAGAGGCTGTTAAGAGAACTGATTATCTCTGCTCCAGGAGTTAAGGTGAAAGAACAATAAACATGAAAAGTAACATTGAAGAGCATCGATTACCTCTGCTCCAGGAGTTAATGTGAAAGAACAATAAACATGAAAAGTAACTTTGAAGAGCATCGATTATCTCTGCTCCAGGAGTTAAGGTGAAAGAACAATAAACATGAAAAGTAACTGTGAAGAGCATTGTTTATATCTGCTCCAGGAGTTAAGGTGAAAGAACAAAACACATGGTAAGAAGCTGTGAATAAAATTGATTATCTCTGCTCCAGGAGTTAAGGTAAAACAACAATAAACATGGTAAGAAGCTGTGAATAGAATCAATTGTCTCTGCTCCAAGAGGTAAGGTAAAATAACAATAAACATGGTAAGAAGCTGTGAAGAGAATCGATTATCTCTTCTCCAGGAGTTAAGGTAAAACAACTATAAACATGGTAAGAAGCTGTGAAGAAAATCGATTGTCTTTGCACCTGGAGTTAAGGTGAAACAACAATAAACTAAGTAAGAAGTTGGTGAAGAGAATCGATTATCTCTGATCCAGGATTTAAGTTGAAAGAACAATAAACATGGTAAGAAGCTGTGAAGAGAATCGATTACCTCTGCTCCAGGAGTTGAGGTTAAACAGAAATAAATATGGTATGAAACTGTGAAAAGGATCAATTATCTCCGCTTCAAGAGTTAAGGTGAAAATTCAATAAATATGGTATAAAGCTGTGAAGTGAATCAATTATCTCTGTTTAGGAGTTAAGGTGAAACAACAATAAACATGGTTTGGAGCTGTTAAGAAAATCAACTATCGCTGCTTCAGGAGATAAGGTGAAAAAACAATAAACATGGCAGTGAAAAGAATCAATTACCTGCTCCAGGAGTTAAGGAGAAACAACAATAAACATGGTAAGATGCTATGAAGAAAATCGATTATCTCTGTTCATGGAGTTTAGGTGAAACAACAATAAACTTGGTATGAAGCTGTGAAGAGGATCAATTATTTCTGCTTCAGGCGTAAAGGTGAAAGAACAATAAACATGGTAAGAAGCTGTGAGGAGAATAGATTACCTCTGCTCCAGGAGTTAAGGTTAAACAGAAATAAATATGGTATGAAACTGTGAAAAGGATCAATTATCTCCGCTTCAAGTGTTAAGGTGAAAATTCAATAAATATGGTATAAAGCTGTGAAGTGAATCAATTATCTCTGTTTAGGAGTTAAGGTGAAACAACAATAAACATGGTTTGGAGCTGTTAAGGAAATCAATTATCGCTGCTTCAGGAGATAAGGTGAAAAAACAATAAACAGGGCAGTAAAAAGAATCGATTATCTGCTCCAGGAGTTAAGGAGAAACAACAATATACATGGTAAGATGCTGTGAAGAAAATCGATTATCTCTGCTCAAGGAGTTTAGGTGAAAAAACAATATGCTTGGTTTGAAGGTGTGAAGAGGATCAATTATTTCTGCTTCAGGAGTTAAGGTGAAAAAACAATAAACATGGTAAGAAGCTGAGAAGAGAATCGATTATCTCTGCTCCAGGAGTTAAGGTGAAAGAACAACAAACATGGTAAGAAGCTCAGAAGAAAATCGATTATCTCTGCTCCAGGAGTTAGGGTGAAACACCAATAAACATGGTGAGAGGCTGTGAGGACAATTGATTATCTCTGATCCAGGAGTTAAGGTGAAAGAACAATAAACATGAAAATTACCTGTGAAGAGAATCGATTATCTCTGCTCCAGGAGTTAAGGTGAAAGTAAAATAAACATGAAAAGTAAGTGTGAAGACCCTCGATTATCTCTGCTCCAGGAGTTATGATAAAACAACAATAAACATGGTAAGATGCTGTTAAAAAATCGATTACCTCTGCTCCAGGAGTTAAGATGAAAGAACAATAAACACGGTAAGAAGCTGTGAAGAGAATCAATTATCTCTGCTCCAGGAGTTGAGGAGAAACAACAATCAACTTGTAAAGTAACTGTGAAGAGAATCTATCCCTGCTCCACGAGTCAAAGTAAAACAGAAATAAATATGGTATGAACCTGTGAAGAGGATCGATTGTCTCTGCTCCAGGAGGTAAGGTAAAACAACAATAAACATAGTGAGAAGCTGTGAAGAGAATCGATTATCTCTGCTCCAGGTGATAAGGTGAATCAACAATACACATGATATATAGCTGTGATGAGAATCGATTATCTCTGGTCCAGGAGTTAAGGTGAAACAACAATAAACATGAAAAGTAACTGTGAAGAGCATCGATTGTCTCTGCTCTAGCGGTTTAGGTGAAAGAACAATAAACATGAAAATAACACTGATGAGAATCGATTATCTCTTCTCCAGGAGTTAAGGTAAAACAGCAATAAATAATGTAAGAAGCTGTGAAGAGAATCGATTGTCTCTGCTCCAGGAGTTAAGGTCAAACAACAATAAACATGGAGAAAAGCTGTGAAGGGAATCGATTATCTCTGTTCCAGGAGTTAAGGTAAATCAACAATTAACATGGTAAGATGTTATGAAGAAAATCGATTATCTCTGCACCTGCAGTTAAGATGATTGAACAATAAAATTGGTATGAAGCTGTGAAGAGATTCGATGATCTCTGCTCCAGGAGTTAAGTTGCAACAACATTACACTTGGTGAGAGGCTTTGAAGGTAATCGATTATCTCTGCTCCAGGAGTTAGGTGAAACAAAAATGAACATGTAAAGAAGCTGTGAAGAGAATCGATTATCTCTGCCCAGGAGTTAAGACGAAACAACAGTAAACATGGCTGGAGGCTATGAAGAGTATCGATTATTCTCTGCTCCAGGAGTTAGGTGAAATAAAATTGAACATGGAAAGAAGCTTTGAAGAGGATCGATAATCCCTGCTCTCGGAGTTAAGGTCAAAGTACAATAAACATGAAAATAACTGTAAAGACAATCGATAAACTCTGCTCAAGGAGTTAAGGTGAAAGAACAATAAACACGGTAAGAAACTGTGAAAGGAATCGATTAACTGTGCTCCAGGAGTTTAATCGAAACAAAAATGAACATGGAAAAAGCTGTGAAGAGAATCGATTATCTCTGCTCCGGGAGTTAATATGAAACAACAAAAAACATGAAAAGTAACTATGAAGAGCATCGGTTATCTCTGCTCTAGCAGTTAAGGTGAATCAACATTAAACATGGTGAGAGGCTGTGAAGAGAATCGATTATCTCTGCTCCGGGAGTTTAGGTGAAACAAAAATGAACATGGAATGAAGCTGTGAAGAGAATCGATTATCTCTGCTCCAGTAGTTAAAGTGAAACAGCAATAAACATGGTGAGAGGCTGTGAAGAGAATTGGTTATCACTGCTCCAGGAGTTAAGGTGAAACAACAATAAAGATGGTTGGAGGCTATGAAGAGAATCGATTATCTCTGCTCCAGGAGTTAAGGTGAAAAAACAATAAGCACGGTAAGAAGCTTTGAAGAGAATCGGTTATCTCTGCTCCTGGAGTTAAGGTGAAAGAACAATAAACATGGTAAAAAGCTGTGAAGAGAATGGATTATCTCTGGTCCAGGTTTTAATGTAAAACAGTAAAAAACATTGTATGAAGCTGTGAAGAGAATCGATTATCTCTCATCCAGGAGTTAAGGTGAAACAACAATAAACAAGGCGAGAGGCTGTCAATAAAATCGATTATCTCTGCTCCAGGAGTATAGGTGAAACAAAAATGAACATGGAAAGAAGCTGTGAAGGGAATCGATTATCTCTGCTGCAGGAGTTAAGGATTAACAACAATATACATGAAAAGTAACCGTGAAGAGCCTCGATTATCTCTGCTCCAGGAGTTCAGGTGAAAGAACAATAAACATGAAAAATAACTGTGAAGAGCCTCGATTATCTCTGCTCCAGGAGTTAAGGAAAGACAGCAATAAACATGGTAAGAAACTGTGAAGAGAATCGATTGTCTCTGCTCCAGGAGTTAAAGTGAAACAATATACAAATGGTGAGAAGCTGTGAAGAGAATCGATTATCTTTGCTCCAGAGGTTAAGATAAAACAACAATAAACATGGAAAAATGCTGTGAATAAATTGATTTTCTCTGCTCCTGGGGTTAAGGTGAAAGAACAATGAACTTGGTATGAAGCTGTGAAGATAATCAATTATCTCTGCTCCAGGATTTAAGATCAAACACCAATAAACAAGATGAGAGGCTGTGAAGAAAATTGATTATCTCAGCTCCATTAGTTAAGGTGAAAAAACCATAATCATGGTAAGAAGCTGTGAAGAGAATCGATTATCACTGCTCCAGTAGTTAAGGTGAAACAACAATAAACATGAAAAGTAACTGTGAAGATAATCATTTATCTCTGTTTAGGAATTAGGGTGAAACAACAATAAAAATGGTATGAAGCTGTGAAGAGAATCAATTATCTCTGTTTAGGAGTTAAGGTGAAACAGCAATAAACATGGTATGAAGCTGAGAAGTGAATTGATTATCTCGGCTCAAGGAGTTAAGGTGAAACAACAATAAACATGGTATATATCTGTGAAGGGAATCGATTATCTCTGCCCTGGCAGTTAAGGTTAAGGAACAATAAACATGAAAAGTAACTGTGAAGAGATTCGATTGTGTCTGCTCTAGGAGTTAAGGCAATACAGCAATAAACAATGCAAGAATCTGTGAAGAGAATCGATTATCTCACTCCAGGAGTTAAGGCAATACAGTAATAAACAATGTAAGAATATGTGAAGAGAATCGATAGTCTCTGCTCCAGGAGTTAAGCTTAAACAAGAATAAACATGGTGAGAAGCTGTGAAGGGAATCGATTATCTCTGCTCCAGGAGTTAAGGTGAATGAACAATAAATTTGGTATGAAGGTGTGAAGAGTTTCCATTATCCCTGCTCCAGGAGTTAAGTTGAAACAACGTTAAACATGGTGAGAGGCTGTGAAGAGAATCGATAATGTCTGCTCCAGGAGTTAAGGTGAAATAACAATAAACATGGTATGAAGTTGTGAGGATAATCGATTATCTCTGCTCCAGGTGTTAAGGTGAATCAACAATACACACGGTATATAGCTGTGAAGAGAATCGATTATCTCTGGTCCAGGAGATAAGGTGAAACAACAATAAACATGAAAATAACTGTGAAGAGCATCGATTATTTCTGCCCTAGCGGTTAACGTGAAAGAACAATAAACATGAAAAGTAGCTGTGATGAGAATCGATTATCTCTGCTCCAGGAGATGAGGTAACACAGCAATAAATAATGTAAGAAGCTGTAAAGAGAATCGATTTTCTCTGCTCCAGGAGTTAAGGTCAAACAACAATAAACATGGTGAAAAGCTGTGCAGGGAATCGATTATCTCTGCTCCAGGAGTTAAGGTAAAACATCAATTAACATGGTAAGATGTTGTGAAAAAAATCGATTATCTCTGCCCATGGAGTTAAGGTGAAACAACAGTTAACATGGTTGGAGGCTATGAAGAGTATCGATTAATCTCTTCTCCAGGAGTTAGGTGAAATAAAAATGAACATGGAAAGAAGATTTGAAGAGAATCGATAATCTCTGCTCCAGGAGTTAATGTGAAAGAACAAAAAACATGAAAAGTAACTGTTAAGAGAATCAATTATTTCTGCTCCAGGAGTTTAATCGAAACAATAATGTCTATGGAAAGGAGCTGTGAAGAGAATCGATTATCTCTGCTCCAGGAGTTAATGTGAAACAACAAAAACATGAAAAGTATCTATGAAGAGCATCGGTTGTCTCTGCTCTAGCAGTTAAGGTGAATCAGCATTAAACATGGTGAGAGGCTGTGAAGAGAATCGAATATCTCTGCTCCAGGAGTTAAGGTAAAACAGCAATTAACATGGTAAGAAGCTGCGAAGAGAATCAATTATCTCTGCTTCTGGAGTTAAGGTTAAACAATATTAAACAAGGTGTGAAACTGATAAGAGAATCGATTATCTCTACTTCAGGAGTTTAGGTGAAACAATATTAAACAAGGTGTGAAACTGTGAAGAGAATCGATTATCTCTGCTCCAGGAGTTTAGGTGACACAAAAATGAACATGGAAAGAAGCTGTGAAGAAAATCGATTATCTCTGTTCCAGTAGTTAAGGTGAAACATCAATAAACATGGTGAGAGGCTGTGAAGAGGATTGCTTGTCTCTGCTCCAGGAGTTAAGGAGAAACAACAATAAACATGGTAACAAGCTGTGAAGAGAATGGATTATCTCTGCTCCAGGAGTTAAGGTGAAACAATAATAAACTTGGTAAAAAGCTGTGAAGGGAATGGATTATCTCTCATCCAGGAGTTAAGGTGAAACAACAATAAACATGGTGAGAGGCTGTGAAGAGAATCAATTATTTCCGCTCCAGGAGTATAGGTGAAAAAAATTAACATGGAAAGAAGCTATGAAAAGAATCGATTATCTCTGCTCCAGGTGTTAAGGTTAAACAACAATATACATGAAATGTAACCGTGAAGAGCCTCGATTATCTCTGCTCCAGGAGTTAAATTGAAAGAACAATAAACATGAAAAGTAACTCTGAAGAACCTCGATTATCTCTGCTCCAGGACTTAAGGACAGACAGCAATAAACATGGTAAGAAGCTGTGAAGAGTATCGATTGTCTCTGCTCCAGGGTTTAAGGTGAAACAATATAAACATGGTGAGGAGCTGCGAAGAGATTCGATTATCTCTGCTCCAGGAGTTAAGATAAAACAAAAATAAACATGGAAAAATGCTGTGAAGAAAATCGATTATCACTGCTCCTGGGGTTAAGGTGATAGAACAATAAACGAGGTTAGAACCTGTGAAGAGAATCGATTATATCTGCTCCAAGAGTTAAGGTAAGACAGCAATAAACATGGTATGAAGCTGTGAAGTCCATTAATTATCTCTGCTTCAGGAGTTAAATTGAAGCAACAATAAACATGGTATGAATTAGTTAAAAGGATCCATTATCTCTGTTTAGGAGTTAAGGTGAATCAACAATATACATGGTATGAAGCTGTGAATAGAATCAATAATCTCTGCTTCAGGAACTAAGGTAAAACAGCAATAAACAGGGTATAAAGCTGTGTAGATAATCCATTATCTCTGCTCCAGGATTTAAGATCAAACACCAATAAACATGGTGAGAGGCTGTGAAGTGAATTGATTATCTCTGCTCCTGTAGTTAAGGTGAAAGAACCATAATCATGGTAAGAAGCTGTGAAGAGAATCGATTATATCTGCTCCAGTAGTTAAGGTGAAACAACAATAAACATGAAAAGTAACTGTGAAGAGCATCGATAATCTCTGCCCTAGCAGTTATGGTGAAGGAACAATAAACATGGTATGAAGCTGTGAAGAGAGTCAATTATGTCTGTTTATGAGTTAAGGTGAAACAACCATAAAAATGGTATGAAGCTGTGAAGAGAAACAATTATCTCTGTTTAGGAGTTAAGGTGAAACAACAATAAACATGGTATGAAGCTGTGAAGAGAATCGATTATCTCTGCTCCAGGAGTTAAGGTGAAACAACAATAAACATGGTATGAAACTGAGGAGAGAATTGATTATCTCTGCTCCAGGAGATAAGTTGAAACAACAATAAACATGGTATATAGCTGTGAAGAGAATCGATTATCTCTGCCCTGGCAGTTAAGGTGAAAGAATAATAAACATGAAAAGTAACTGTAAAGAGAATCGATTGTCTCTGCTCCAGGAGTTAAGGCAATACAGCAATAAACAAAGTAAGAATATGTCAAGAGAATCGATTGTCTCTGCTCCAGGAGTTAAGCTTAAACAACAATAAACAAGGTGAGAAGCGGTGAAGGGAATCGATTATCTCTGCTCCAGGAGTTAAGGTAAAACAACAATAAACATGGTAAGATGTTGTGAAGAAAATCGATTATCTCTGCTCCTGGAGTGAAGGTGAATGAACAATAAATATGGTATGAAGCTGTGAAGAGATTCGAGTATCCCTGCTCCAGGAGTTAAGTTGAAACAACATAAAACAGGGCGAGAGGCTGTGAAGAGAATCGATAATCTCTGCTCCAGGAGTTATGGTGAAACAACAATAAACATGGTATGAATTTGTGAAGATAATCGATTATCTCTGGTCCAGGAGTTAAGGTGAATCAACAATAAACATGAAAAGGATTTGTGAAGTGCATCGATTATCTGTGCCCTAGCAGTTAAGGGGAAAGAACAATAAACATGAAAAGTAACTGTAATTAGAATCGATTATCTCTGCTCCAGGATTTAAGGTAAAACAGCAATAAATAATGTAAGAAGCTGTGAAGAGAATCGATTGTCTCTGCTCCAGGAGTTAAGGTCAAACAACAATAAACATGGTGAAGAGCTGTGAAGGGAATCGATTATCTCTGCTACAGGAGTTAAGGTAAAACAACAATTAACATGGTAAGATGTTGTGAAGAAAATCGGTTATCTCTGCACCTGCAGTTAAGATGAAAGAACAGTATACTTGGTATGAAGCTGTGAAGAGATTCGATGATCTCTGCTCCAGGAGTTAAGTTGCTACAACATTAAACTTGGTGAGAGTCTTTGAAGAGAATCGATTATCTCTGCTCCAGGTGTTAAGGTGAAACAACAATAAACATGAAAAGTAACTGTGAAGAGCATCGATTATCTCTGCTCCAGGAGTTAAGGCAATACAAAAATAAACAATGTAAAAAGCTGCGAAGAGAATCGATTGGCTCTGCTGCAGGAGTTAAGCAGAAACAGCAATAAACATGGTGAGAAGCTGTGAAGGGAATCGATTATCTCTGCTCCAGGAGTTAAGGTAAAACAACAATAACATGGTAAGATGTTGTGAAGAAAATAGATTATCTCTACACCTGGAGTTAAGGTGAAAGAACAACAAACATGGTATGAAGCTGTGAAGAGGTTCGATTTTCTCTGCTCCAGGATTTAGGTGAAACAAAAATGAACATGGAAAGAAGCTGTAGAGAGAATCGATTACATCTGCCCCAGGTGTTAAGGCGAAACAACAATAAACAAGGCGAGAAGCTGTGAAGAGATTCGATTTTCTCTCCTCCAGGAGTTAGGCTGAAACAACAATAAACATGGTGAGAGGCTGTGAAGACAATTGATTATCTCTCCTCCAGGAGTTAAGGTAAAACAGCAACAAACATGGTATGCAGCTGTGAAGAGAATCAATTATCTCTGCTTCAGCAGTTAATATGAAACAACAATGAACATGGTATGAAGCTGTGAAGCGAATCAATTATCTCTGTTTTGGAGTGAAGGTGACAGAACAATAATCATTAAAAGCAACTGAGAAGAGAATCGATTTTCTCTGCTCCTGGAGTTAAGGTGAAAGAACAATAAACATGATAAGAATCTGTGAAAAGAATCGATTAATTCTGCTCCAGGATTTAAGGTAAAACAGCACTAAACATGGTATGAAGCTGTGAAGAGTATCAATTATCTCTGCTTCAGCTGTTTATGTGAAACAACAATAAACATGGTATGAAGCTGTGAAGAGAATCGATTATCTCTCTTCAGGAGTTAAGGTGGAACTTTAATAAACGTGGTGAGAGGCTGTTAAGAGAATCGATTGTCTCTGCTCCAGAGTTTGGGTGAAACAAAAATGAACAGGGAAAGAAGCTGTGAAGAGAATCAATTATCTCTTCTCCAGGAGTTAATGTGAAAGAACTGAGTCCGTACAATTTTAAGATATGTTCGACGTTATTTCCATCTAGCGGTCTCTATTAATACATCTAAGAGATCGTAATTTCCGCACGTCTGAAAAAGAAATGCGCCCGCGTTGGAGAACTAATCCTTGTCTAAGTAACACGCCTTCGGCGATTGTTATCGCGCCTGAGTTGTTATCGCGATGAGAATTTGATGATCGTCTGCCGTTATAACTGCCACTACCAGCAAATCTATTCTAATATTCCGAGATGCCCTTTATAATAAGCTTTAAGAAGATATAAATGTTGGGGAGACACTACGTGATTCCGGCTCTGTCTCATAGTGAAGAATTCCGTAAATATGGAGGTGTCATAATATAAAATTATTATCAGTGAACTTCCAGAACGTATCGGAGTATCAGCTAAGTGGAAATGGTCCTTGTAGCTATTCTGTTTTAATGTGTTATGTTTTGAAGAAAACTGATCACGATATATACATATACTTCCCAATTTTCAGTGTTAACAGTTCCGTAATTTAATCTGCTAAGGTAGGGTTAAACTGGAGACCGTTCGTGTTTCTCTATGAAGTTATTTGGTGTTTATTTTGTCCCCAGTTTGTTTATATACGCACGTAGTAGAGAATCAAATTGCTTTTTTATGGGTTTATTAATTTAAATGGGTGCTTGTTGTTGTTGTTGTTGTTTTTGTTGTTTCTTTTCCGTATCTAGTCGAGTTTTATTTTAGTGCGTGTTACTTGCGTTTGTTTTATGTTGTGAAACGCGATTGTATTTATGAGAGATATTTCTTACCAGTTCCTAACCCTTGCAAGATTATGGTATCTTTCAGGGACCTTTAGGGACTGGTATTCTTTAGGTTAGTTCTCGATTTTAATTGTGCCTAGACGTAGGAGGGTGTGTTGTTCATTGCTTTGGATGTAATATCTTTTGGTTGGAACACACACCAGTTTATTTTATGTTTCAAGGGTTTGTTTTTATCATGCTTGTCATTTGTGCACTCCAAGGATGGCCGATTAGGATTTCTTTTATCCTTGGAGTCTGGGCAAGCATTATCTCTATGTATGTTTCAGAAATATGTTTCATTTACAATCACGGTTCTAGATTTATTTTAAGGGTGGGTTTATGTCGTTTGTTTAAGTGGGAATTTGACTGAAAGTCGAGGGTCATGTTCAATGTTGTTCTGTTTTGTTGTGGCCTTCAGTCAGCAAGCAACGCGTGATCCCATTACGTTATTAAATCAGGTATATTGGTTACTCTTCCGAGATGATGGAATGTGTGTTCGTTGTACGTGCCCGGGACTGCAATTGACGTTTATTTGGCAACCCGCAAGGTAACTGAACCTTGTGCTTTCGTTCGAGAGAAGTTTTATTCTACCATTTCATGAAATCGTTTTGTTTTATCTTCATTTGGGATTTGCTTGTTTTAATTTTACTGAACTGATCTATGTTTATTTGCTGAGTTTGTATGTCACGGCACGTCATGTGAAGTGTAGTGGCTTGTGAAGTTTTGTAATTATCCTGTGTTTATTGTCGTGTCATTTAAGGGTCGTTGCTGTTGTTGGTTGTTTCTTTGGGTAACTTGGTGTGACATACAGGTTAATGTAAGGGTGGTCGGATAGACAGTTCGTGGGAGACGCGATTTCATGTACTTCTAAGAATGATGCTTCTGACTACCTTCTTGTAGTCAGCCTGTGGTGGAACGAAACGCACTATTAACACTATTGTTAATTTCTGCCCCTTTACTGAACGATCTCCAGCGACTTAGGCTTTCTCCTCGTCGTCGACATTCTCCTTTTATAGATCTTTATTGAGTGTTTTACGTTTTATCGTTTTACTGTTTTATTATACCATGTACATATTTTATTACAGGCCCATCATCCCTCATCTTACCATTTCATGCACCCCTCACGTCCCCTTTTGCAATGTCTTGCTTTTTGATATTATATTTTATTTTATTTTACAACCTCTACTCGAAAAGTGTAGTCATTGGATGGTCGGTGCTCCATCTAGTTCACCATGTGTTAAAGGTCTCGACTAAGGTCTCAATGGTCCGCGTCATCAACTCCTGCTCGCCTCAAGAACAATAAACATGGAAAGTAACTTGATGAGTACCGATTATCTCTGCTCCAGGAGTTAAGGTAAAACAGCAATAAATAATGTTAGAAACTGTGAAGAGAATCGATTGTCTCTGTTGCAGGTGTTAAGGTCAAACAACAATAAAAATGGTTAGAAGCTGTGAAGGGAATAGACTATCTATGCTCCAGGAGTTAAGGTAAAACTACAATAAGCATGGTAAGATGTTGTGAAGAAAATCGATTATCTCTGCACCTGCAGTTAAGATGAAAGAACAATAAACTTGGTATGAAGCTGTGAAGAGATTCGATTATCTCCGCTCCAGGAGTTAGGTTGAAACAATATTAAACATGGTGAGAGGCTTTGAAGAGAATAGATTATCTCTGCTCCAGGAGTTAGGTGAAACAAAAATGAACATGGAAAGAAGCTGTGAAGAGAATCGATTATCTCTGCCCCAGGAGTTAAGGCGAAACAACAATAAACATGGCGAGAAGCTGTGAAGAGAATTGTTTATCTCTGCTCCAGGAGTTAAGGGGAAACAAACAATAAACATGGTGAGAGGCTATGAAGAGAATCGCTTATCTCTGCTCCAGGAGTTAAAGTGAAAGAACAATAAACATGGTAAGAAGCTGTGAAGGGAATCGATTATCGCTGCTCCAGGATTTAAGGTGAGAAAACAATAAACATGGTAAGAAGCTGTGACGAGTATCGAATATCCCTGCTCCAGGAGTTAAGGTGAAAAAACAATAAACATGAAATGTAACTGTGAAGAGAATCGATTATCTCTGCTCAAGGAGTTAAGGTGAAACAGCAATAAACATGGTAAGAAGCTGTGAAGAGAATCGATTGTCTCTGCTCCAGGAGGTAAGCTAAAACAACAATAAACATGGTGAGAAGCTGTGAAGGGAGTCGATTATCTCTGCTCCAGTAGTTAAGGTAAAACAACAATAAACATGGTAAGAAGCTGTGACGAAAATCGGTTATCTTTGCACCTGGAGTTAAGGTGAAACAACAATAAACTTAGTAAGAATCTGTGAAGAGAATCGATTATCTCTTGTCCAGGAGTTAAGGTGAAACAACAATAAACATGGGGAGAGGCTATGAAGATAATCGATAATATCTGCTCCAGAGGTTAAGTCGAAACAACAATAAACATGGTGATAGGCTGTGAAGAGAATTGTTTACCTGTGCTTCTGGAGTAAAGGTGAAAGAACAACAAACATGAAAAGTAACTGTGAAGAGAATCAATATTCTATGCTCCATGAGTTATAGTAAAACAACAATAAACATGGTAAGATGCTGTGAAGAAAATCGATTATCTCTGCTCCTGGAGTTAAGGTGAAAGAACAATAAGCATGATATGAAGCTGTGAAGAGATTCGATTATCTCTGCTCCAAGAGTTAAGTTGAAACAATATTAAACATGGTGAAAGGCTGTGAAGAATATCGAATATATCTGCTCCAGGAGTTAAGGTAATACAGCAATAAACAATGTAAGAAGCTGTGAAGAGAATCGCTTGTGTCTGCTCCAGGAGTTAAGCTGAAACAACAATAAACATAGTGAGAAGCTGTGTAGGGAATCGATTATCTCTGCTCCAGGAGTAAAGGTAAAACAACAATAAACATGGTAAGATGTTGTCGAGAAAATCGATTATCTCTGCTCCTGGCGTTAAGGTGAAAGAACAATAACCTTGGTACGAAGCTGTGAAGAGATTCAATTATCTCTGCCCCAGGAGTTAAGGTGAAACAACAATAAACATGGCGAGAAGCTGTGAAGACAATCGATTATCTCTGCTCCAGGAGTTAGCGTGAAACAACAATAAACATGGTGAGAGGCTCTGAATAGAATTGATTATATCTGCTCCAGGAGTTAAGGTGAAACAACAATAAACATGGTGAGAGGCTATGAAGGCATTCGATTATCTCTGCTCCAGGAGTTGAAGTAAGGCAGCAATAAATAATGTAAGAAGCTGTGAAGAGAATCGATTGCCTCTGATCCAGGATTTAAGGTCAAACAACAATAAACATGGTGAATAGCTGTTAAGAGAATCGAATATCTCTGCTCCAGGAGTTTAATTGAAACAAAAATGAACATGGAAAGAAGCTGTGAAGAGAATCGATTATCTCTGCTCCTGGAGTTAATGTGAAACAACAATAAACATGAAATGTAACTATGAAGAGCATCGGTTAACTTTGCTCTAGCAGTTAAGGTGTAAGAACAATAATCATGAAAAATAACTGTGAAGAGAATTGATTATCCCTGCAGCAGGAGTTAAGGTGAAACAGCAATAAACATGGTAAGAAGCTGTGAAGAGAATCGATTGTCTCTGCTCCAGGAGTTATGGTGAATCAACAATAAACATGGTATGAAGCTGTGAATAGAATAAATTATCACCGCTTCAGGAGTTAAGGTGAAACAACAATTAACATGGTATGAAGCTGTCAAGAGAATCCATTACCTCTGCTCCAGGAGTTAATGTAAAACAACATTAAATATGGTGAGAGGCTCTGAAGAGAATCGATTATCTCTGCTCCAGGAGATAAGCTAAAACAACAATAAACATGGTAAGATGATGTGAAGGAAATATCTCTGCTCCATGAATTAAGGTGAAAGAACAGCAAATTTTGTATGAAGCTGTGAAGAGATTCGATTATCTCTGCTCCAGGTGTTAAGTTGAAACAACATTAAACATGGTTAGAGGCTGTCAAGAGAATCGATTATCTCTGTTCCAGGAGTTAGGTGAAACAAAAATGATCATGGAAAGAATCTGTAGGGAGAATCGTTTACATCTGCAGCAGGAGTTTAAGTGAAACAACAATAAACATGGCGAGAAGCTGGGAAGAGAATCGATTTTCTCTGCTCCAGGAGTTGGGGTGCAACAACAATAAACATGGTGAGAGGCTGTGAAGAGAATTGATTATCTCTGCTCCAGGAGTTAAGGTGAAACAACAATAAACATGGTGAGAGGCTATGAAGACATTCGATTATCTCTGCTACAGGAGTTACGGTGAATGAACAATAAACTTGAAAAATAACTGCGAGGAGAATCTATTATCTCAGCTCCTGGAGTTAAAGTGAAAGAACAAGAAACATGGTAAGAAGCTGTGAAGAGAATCGATTAATTCTGCTCCAGGATTTAAGGTTAAAAAGCAATAAATATGGTATGAAGCTGCGAAGAGAATCAATTATCTCTGATTCAGCAGTTAATGTGAAACAAGAATAAACATGGTATGAAGCTGTGAAGAGCATCAATTATCTCTGTTTAGGTGTTAAGGTGAAACAATAATAAACATGGTATGAGGTTTTGAAGAAAATCTGTTATCTCTGCTTCAGGAGTTAAGGAGAAACAACAATCAACATGGTATGAAGTTGTGAAGGGAATCGATTATCTCTCTCCAGGAGTTAAGGTGAAACAACCATCAACATGGTATGAAGTTGTGAAGAGAATCGATTATCTCTCTCCAGGAATTAAGGTGAAACAACAATAAACATGTTGAGAGGCTGTGAAGAGAATCGATTATCTCTGCTCCAGGAATTTAGGTGAAACAAAAATGAACAGGAAAGGAAGCTGTGAAGAGAATTGATTGGATCTGCTCCAGGAGTTAAGGTCAAACAACAATAAACATGGTGAGAAGCTTTGAAGGGAATAGATTATCTCTTCCCCAGGAGTAAATGTAAAACAACAATAAACACGGTAAGATGTTTTGAAGAAAATCGATTATCTCTACACCAGCCGTTAAGATGAAAGAACAATAAACTTGGTATGAAGCTGTGAAGAGATTCGATTATCTCTGCTCCAGGAGTTAAGTTGAAACAACATTAAACATGGCTAGAGGCTTTGAAGAGGATCGATTATCTCTGCTCCAGGAGTTATTTGAAACAAAAATGAACATGGAATGAAGCTGTGAAGGGAATCGATTATCTCTGCCCCAGGGGTTAAGGTGAAACAACAATAAATATGGCGAGAAGCTGTGAAGAGAATCGATTATCTCTGCTCCAGGAGTAAAGGTGGAACAACAATATACAGGGTGGAGGCTGTGAATAGAATTGATTATCTCTGCTCCAGGATTTAATGTGGAACAACAATAAACATGGTGGGAGGCTATGAAAACAATCGATTATCTCTGCTCCAGCAGTTAAAGTGAATGAACAATAAACATGGTAAGAAGCTATGAAGGGAATCGATTATCTCTGCTCCATGAGTTAAGGTGAAAGAACAATAAACATGGTAAGAAGCTGTAAAGAGAATCGATTATCTCTGCTCCAGGAGTTAAGGTGAAAGAACAATAAACATGGTAAGAAGCTGTGAAGGGAATCGATTATCTCTGCTCCAGGAGTTAAGGTGAAAGATCAATAAACATGGTAAGAAGATGTGAAGAGAATCGATCATCTCTGCTCCAGGAGTTAAGGTGAAAGACCAATAAACATGAAAAGTATCTGTGAAGGGAATCTCTGCTCCAGGAGTTGAGGTGAAAGAACAATGAACATGGTAAGAAGCTGTGAAGAGAATCGATTTCTCTGCTCCAGGAATTATGGTAAAACAGCAATAAAAATGGTATAAAACTGCGAAGAGAATCAATTATCTCTTCTTCAGGAGTTAACGTGAAACAACAATAAACATGGTATAAAGCTGTGAAAAGAATCAATTATCTCTGTTTAGGAGTTAAGGTGAAACAGCAATAAACATGGTATCAAGCTGTGAAGAGGATCAATAATCTCTGTTTCAGGAATTAAGGTGAAAAAACAATAAACATGGTATTAAGCTGTGAAGAGAATCGATTATCTCTGCTGCAGGACTGAATGTGAAACAACAATAAACATTGTAAGAAGCAGTGAAGAGAATCGATTATCTCTGCTCCAGGAGATAAGATGAATTAACAATAGCATGGTATAAAGGTGTGAAGAGAACAGATTATCTCCGCTCCAGGAGTTAAAGTGAAACAACAATAAACATGGTGAAAGGCTGTGAAGAGAATCTATTATCTCTGCTCCAGGAGTTTAGGTGAAACAACAATAAACATGTTGAGAGGCTGTGAGGAAAATTGATTATCTCTGCTCGAGGAGATAACGTGCAACGACAATAATCATGGTGAGAGGCTATGAAGATAATCGATTATCTCTGCTCCAGGAGTTAAGGTGTAGAAACAATAAACATGAAAAATAACTGTGAAGAGGATCAATTATCTCTGCTCCAGGAATTAAGGTGTAGAAAAAATAAACATGAAAAGTAACTGTGAAGAGCATCGATTATCTCTGCTCCACGATTTAGGGTGAAACAACAATAAACATGGTGAGAGGCTGTGATGGAAATTGATTATCTCTGCTCCAGGAGTTAGGGTTAAACAACAATAAACATGTTGAGAGGCTGTGAGGAAAATTGATTATCTCTGCTCGAGGAGTTAACGTGCAACGACAATAATCAGGGTGAGAGGCTATGAAGATAATCGATTATCTCTGCTGCAGGAGTTAAGGTGTAGAAACAATAAACATGAAAATTAACTGTGAAGAGAATCGATTATCTCTGCTCCAGGAGTTAAGGTGTAGAAACAATCAACATGAAAAGTAACTGTGAAGAGCATCGATTATCTCTGCTCCACGAGTTAGGGTGAAACAACAATAAACATGGTGGATGGCTGTGAGGAAAATTGATTATCTCTGCTCAAGCAGTTAACGTGCAACAACAGCAAACATGGTGAGAGGCTATGAATAATATCGATTATCTCTGCTCCAGGAGATAAGGTGTAAGAACAATAACCATGAAAATTAACTGTGAAGGGAATCGATTATCTCTGCTCCAGGAGATTAGGTGAAACAAAAATGAACAAGGAAACAAGCTGTGAAGAAAATCGATTATCTCTGATCCAGGAGTTATGGTGAAAGAACAATAAACATGAAAAATAACTTTGATGAAAATCGATGATCTCTGCTCCAGGAGTTAATGTGAAATAACAACAAAAAATTGTAAGAAGCTGTGAAGAGAATCGAATTTCTCTGCTCCAGGAGTTAAGGTAAAACAGCAATAAACATGGTAAGAAGCAGTGAAGAGTATCGATTGTCTCTGCTCCATAAGGTAAGGTAAAACAACAATAATAATGGATAGAAACTGTGAAGAGAACCGATTTTCTCTGCTCCAGGAGTTAAGGTAAAACAACAATAAACATGGTAAAAAGCTGTGAACAAAGGCGATTATCTTTGCTCCTGGAGTTAAGGTGAAACAACAATAAACTTAGTAAGAAGCGGTGAAGAGAATCAATTATCTCTGCTCCAGGAGCTGAGTTGAACGAACAATAAACATGGTGAGAGGCTATGATGAGAAACGATTATGTCCACTCCAGGAGTTAAGATGAAAGAACAATAAACATGGTAAAAAGCGGTGAAGAGAATCAATTATCTCTGCTCCAAGAGTTAAGGTGAAACAACAATCAACTTGAAAGTTAACTGTGAAGAGAAACAATAATCTCTGCTCCAGGATTTAAGATGAAAGAACAATAAACATGGTATGAAGCTGCGAATAGAATAAACTATCACCGCTTCAGGAGTTAAGGTGAAACAACAATGAACATGGTATGAAGCTGGCAAGAGAATCGATTACCTCTGCCCCAGGAGTTAATGTAAAACAACATTAAATATGGTGAGAGGCTCTGAAGAGAATCGATTATATCTGCTCCAGGAGTTTAGGTGAAACAAAAATGAACATGGAAAGAAGCTGTTATGAGAATCGATTATCACTGCTCCAGTAGTTAAGGTGAAACATCAATAAACATGGTATGAAGCTGTGCAGGGAATCGATTATCTCTGCTCCCGGAGTTAAGGTGAAATAACCATATAGAGGGTTGGAGGCTATGAAGAGAATCGATTATCTCTGCTCCAGGAATTAAGGTGAATGAACAATAAGCATGGTAAGAAGCTGTAAAGAGAATCAATTATCTCTGCTCCAGGAGTAAGGGTGAAAGAACAATAAACATGTTAAGAAGCTGTGAAGAGAATCGATGATTCCTGCTCCAGGAGTTAAGGTGAAAAACCATAAACATGAAAAGTAACTGTGAAGAGAATCGATTATCTCTGCTCCTGGAGTTAAGGTGAAAGAACAATAGACATGGTAAGAAGCTGTGAAGAGAATGGATTATCTCTGGTCAGGAGTTAAGGTAAAACAGCAATAAACATTGTATGAAGCTCTGATGAGAATATATTATCTCGGCTTCAGGAGTAAAGGTGAAACAACAATAACCATGGTATGAAGCTGTGAAGAGTATCAATTATACCTGTTTAGGAGTTAATGTGAAACAACAATAAACATGGTATAAAACTGTGAAGAGAATCAATTATCTCAGTTTATGAGTTAATGTGAAAGAACAATAAACATGGAATGAAGCTGTGGAGAGAATCAATTATCTCTGTTTAGGAGTTAAGGTGAAACAACAATAAACATGTTATGAAGCTGTGAAGAGAATCGATTATCTCTGCTCCAGGAGTTAAGTTGAAACAACAATAAACATGGTATGAAGCTGTGCAGGGAATCGATTATCACTGCTCCAGGAGTTAACTTGAAACAACAATAAACATGGTATGAAGCGGTGCAGGGAATCGATTGTCTCTGCTCCAGGAGTTAAGCTGAAACAGCAATAAACATGGTGACAATCTGTGAAGGGAATCGATTATCTCTGCTCCAGGAGATAAGCTAAAACAACAATAAACATGGTAAGATGATGTGAAGGAAATATCGCTGCTCCATGACTTAAGGTGAAAGAACAGTAAACTTTGTATGAAGCTGTGAAGAGATTCGATTATCTCTGCTCCAGGTGTTAAGTTGAAACAACATTAAACATGGTTAGAGGCTGTGAAGAAAATCGATTAATTCTGCTCCAGGAGTTTAGGTGTTAAGGTGAAACTACAATAAACATGGTATGAGGTTTTGAAGAAAATCAGTTATCTCTGCTTCAGGAGTTAAGGAGAAACAACAATCAACATGGTATGAAGTTGTGAAGAGAATCGATTATCTCTCTCCAGGAGTTAAGGTGATACAACCATCAACATGGTATGAAGTTGTGAAAAGAATCGATTATCTCTCTCCAGGAGTTAAGGTGAAACAACAATAAACATGTTGAAAGGCTGTGAAGAGAATCGATTATCTCTACTCCAGGAATTTAGGTGAAACATAAATGAACAGGGAAAGAAGCTGTGAAGAGAATCGATTGGGTCTGCTCCAGGAGTTAAGGTCAAACAACAATAAACGTGGTGAGAAGCTTTGAAGGGAATAGATTATCTCTTCCCCAGTCGTAAAAGTAAAACAACAATAAACACGGTAAGATGTTTTGAAGAAAATCGATTATCTCTACACCAGCAGTTAAGATGAAGGAACAATAAACTTGGTATGAAGCTGTGAAGAATTTCGATTTTCTCTGCTCCAGGAGTTAAGTTGAAACAAAATTAAACATGACGAGAGGCTTTGAAGAGAATCGATTATCCCTGCTCCAGGAGTTAGGTGAAACAAAAATGAACATGGAATGAAGCTGTGAAGGGAATCGATTATCTCTGCCCCAGGGGTTAAGGTGAAACAACAATAAATATGCCGAGAAGCTGTGAAGAGAATCGATTATCTCTGCTCCAGGAGTTAGGTGAAACAAAAATGAACATGGAATGAAGCTGTGAAGGGAATCCATTATCTCTGATCCAGGTTTTAATGTGAAACAACAATAAACATGGTGAGAGGCTATGAAAACAATCGATTATCTCTGCTCCAGGCGTTAAAGTGAAAGAACAATAAACATGGTAAGAAGCTGTGAAGGGAATCGATTATCTCTGCTCCATAAGTTAAGGTGAAAGAACAATAAACATGGTAAGAAGCTGTAAAGAGAATCGATTATCTCTGCTCCAAGAGTTAAGGTGAAAGTCCAATAAACATGAAAAGTATCTGTGTAGGGAATCTCTGCTCCAGGAGTTGAGGTGAAAGAACAATGAACATGGTATGAAGATGTGAAGAGAATCGATTTCTCTGCTCCAGGAATTAAGGTAAAACAGCAATAAAAGTGGTATGAAGCTGTGAAGAGAATCAATTATATCTTCATCAGGAGTTAAGGTGAAACAACAATAAACATGGTATAAAGCTGTGAAAAGAATCAATTATCTCTGTTTAGGAGTTAAGGTGAAACAGCAATAAACATGGTATAAAGCTGAGAAGAGGATCAATAATCTCTGTTTCAGGAATTAAGGTGAAACAACAATAAGCATGGTATTAAGCTGTGAAGAGAATCGATTATCTCTGCTGCAGGACTGAATGTGAAACAACAATAAACATGGTAAGAAGCAGTGAAGAGAATCGATTATCTCTGCTCCAAGAGATAAGATGAAACAACAATAGCATGGTATCAAGGTGTGAAGAGAATAGATTATCTCCGCTCCAGGAGTTAAAGTGAAACAGCAATAAACATGGTGAGAGGCTGTGAAGAGAATCGATTATCTCTGCTCCAGGAGTTTAGGTGAAACAAAAATGAACATTGAAATGGGCTGTGAAGAGAATCGATTATCTCTGCTCCAGGAGTTAAGGTGAAAGAACAATAAACAAGAAAATTATCTGTGAATTGAATCGATGATCCCTGATCCAGGAGTTAGGGTGAAACAACAATAAACATGGTGACAGGCTGTGATGAAAATTGATTATCTCTGCTCCAGGAGTTAGGGTTAAACAACAATAAACATGTTGAGAGGCTTTGAGGAAAATTGATTATCTCTGCTCCAGGAGTAAACGTGCAACGACAATAAACATGGTGAGAGGCTATGAAGATAATCGATTATCTCTGCTCCAGGAGTTAAGATGTAGAAACAATAAACATGAAAAGTAACTGTGAAGACCATCGATTATCTCTGCTCCAGGAGTTAGGGTGAAACAACAATAAACATGGTGAGAGGCTGTGAGGAAAATTGATTATCTCTGCTCCAGGAGTTAACGTGCAACAACAGCAAACATGGTGAGAGGCTATGAATATTATCGATTATCTCTGCTCCAGGAGATAAGGTGAAAGAACAAAAATGAACATGGAAACAAGCTGTGAAGAGAATCGATTATCTCTGATCCAGGAGTTATGGTGAAAGAACAGTAAACATGAAAAATAACTTTGACGAAAATCGATGATCCCTGCTCCAGGAGTTAAGGTGAAAGAACAAAAAACATTGTAAGAAGCTGTGAAGAGTATCGATTATCTCTGCTCCAGGAGTTAAGGTAAAACGGCAATAAACACGGTAAGAAGTAGTGAAGAGTATCGATTGTCTCTGCTCCAGGAGGTAAGGTAAAACAACAATAATAATGGATAGAAACTGTGAAGAAAACCGATTTTCTCTGCTCCAGGAGTTGAGGTAAAACAACAATAAACATGGTGAAAAGCTCTGAACAAAAGCGATTATCTTTGCACCTGGAGTTAAGGTGAAGCAACAATAAACTTAGTAAGAAGCGGTGAAGAGAATCTATTATCTCTGCTCCAGGAGCTGAGTTGAACGAACAATAAACATGGTGAGAGTCTATGATGAGAAACGATTATGTCCACTCCAGGAGTTAAGATGAAAGAACAATAAACATGGTAGGAAGCAGTGAAGAGAATCAATTATCTCTGCTCCATGAGTTAAGGTGAAACAACAATCAACTTGAAAGTTAACTGTGAAGAGAATCAAAAATCTCTGCTCCAGGAGTTAAGATGAAAGAACAATAAACATGGTATGAAGCTGCGAATAGAATAAATTATCACCGCTTCGGGAGTTAAGGTGAAATAACAATGAGCATGGTATGAAGCTATCAAGAGAATCGATTACATCTGCCCCAGGAGTTAATGTAAAACAACATTAAATATGGTGAGAGGCTCTGAAGAGAATCGATTATATCTGCTCCAGGAGTTTAGGAGAAACAAAAATGAACATGGAAAGAAGCTGTTATGAGAATCGATTATCACTGCTCCAGTAGTTAAGGTGAAACATCAATAAACATGGTATGAAGCTGTGCAGGGAATCGATTATCTCTGCTCCCGGAGTTAAGGTGAAATAACCATATAGAGGGTTGGAGGCTATGAAGAGAATCGATTATCTCTGCTCCAGGAATTAAGGTGAATGAACAATAAGCATGGTAAGAAGCTGTAAAGAGAATCAATTATCTCTGCTCCAGGAGTTAAGGTGAAAGAACAATAAACATGGTAAGAAGCTGTGCAGAGAATCGATTATTCCTGCTCCAGGAGTTAAGGTGAAAAACC
This sequence comes from Meconema thalassinum, assembly GCA_946902985.2. Taxonomy (NCBI): domain Eukaryota; kingdom Metazoa; phylum Arthropoda; class Insecta; order Orthoptera; family Tettigoniidae; genus Meconema; species Meconema thalassinum. The sequence goes on along the minus strand of OX336389.2, from coordinate 733,495,673 downwards.
ATAAACATGAAAAGTAACTGTGAAGAGAATCGATTATATCTTCTCCTGGAGTTAAGGTGAAAGAACAATAAACATGGTAAGAAGCTGCGAAGAGAATGGATTATCTCTCGTCAGGAGTTAAAGTAAAACAGCAATAAACATTGTATGAAGCTCTGATGAGAATATAGTATCTGGGCTTCAGGAGTAAAGGTGAAACAACAATAAACATGGCATGAAGCTGTGAAGAGTATCAATTATACCTGTTTAGGAGTTAAAGTGAAACAAAAATAAACATGGTATAAGCTGTGAAGAGAATCGATTATCTCAGTTTATGAGTTAATGTGAAATAACAATAAACATGGAATGAAGCTGTGGAGAGAATCAATTATCTCTGTTTAGGAGTTAAGGTGAAAAAACAATAAACATGTTATGAAGCTGTGAAGAGAATCGATTATCTCTGCTCCAGGAGTTAAGTTGAAACAACAATAAACATGGTATGAAGCTGTGCAGGGAATCGATTATCTCTGCTCCAGGATTTAAGGCAATACAGCAGTAAACATTGTAGGAAACTGTGAAGAGAATCAATTGTCTCTGCTCCAGGAGTTAAGCTGAAACAGCAATAAACATGGTGACAATCTGTGAAGGGAATCGATTATCTCTGCTCCAGGAGATAAGCAAAAACAACAATAAACATGGTAAGATGATGTGAAGGAAATATCGCTGCTCCATGAATTAAGGTGAAAGAACAGTAAACTTTGTATGAAGCTGTGAAGAGATTCGATTATCTCTGCTCCAGGTGTTAAGTTGAAACAACATTAAACATGGTTAGAGGCTGTCAAGAGAATCGATTATCTCTGTTCCAGGAGTTAGGTGAAACAAAAATGAACATGGAAAGAATCTGTAGGGAGAACCGTTTACATCTGCCCCAGGAGTTAAAGTGAAACAACAATAAACAAGGCGAGAAGCTGGGAAGTGAATCGATTTTCTCTGCTCCAGGATTTGGGGTGCAACAACAATAAACTTGGTGAGAGGCTGTGAAGAGAATTGATTATCTCTGCTCCAGGAGTTAAGGTGAAACAATAATAAACATGGTGAGAGGCTATGAAGACATTTGATTATCTCTGCTCCAGGAGTTACGGTGAATGAACAATAAACTTGAAAAATAACTGCGAAGAGAATCTATTATCTCAGCTCCTGGAGTTAAAGTGAAAGAACAATAAACATGGTAAGAAGCTGTGAACAGAATCGATTAATTCTGCTCCAGGATTTATGGTAAAACAGCAATAAATATGGTATGAAGCTGCGAAGAGAATCAATTATCTCTGATTCAGCTGTTAATGTGAAACAACAATAAACATGGTATGAAGCTGTGAAAAGCATCAATTATCTCTGTTTAGGTATTAAGGTGAAACTACAATAAACATGGTATGAGGTTTTGAAGAAAATCAGTTATCTCTGCTTCAGGAGTTAAGGAGAAACAACAATCAACATGGTATGAAGTTGTGAAGAGAATCGATTATCTCTCTCCAGGAGTTAAGGTGAAACAACCATCAACATGGTATGAAGTTGTGAAGAGAATCGAATATCTCTCTCCAGGAGTTAAGGTGAAACAACAATAAACATGTTGAGAGGCTATGAAGAGAATCGATTATCTCTACTCCAGGAATTTAGGTGAAACATAAATGAACAGGGAAAGAAGCTGTGAAGAGAATCGATTGGGTCTGCTCCTGGAGTTAAGGTCAAACAACAATAAACGTGGTGAGAAGCTTTGAAGGGAATAGATTCTCTCTTCCCCAGGAGTAAAAGTAAAACAACAATAAACACGGTAAGATGTTTTGAAGAAAATCGATTATCTCTACACCAGCAGTTAAGATGAAAGAACAATAAACTTGGTATGAAGCTGTGAAGAAATTCGATTTTCTCTGCTCCAGGAGTTAAGTTGAAACAAAATTAAACATGACGAGAGGCTTTGAAGAGAATCCATTATCTCTGCTCCAGGAGTTAGGTGAAACAAAAATGAACATGGAATGAAGCAGTGAAGGGAATCCATTATCTCTGCCCCAGGGGTTAAGGTGAAACAACAATAAATATGCCGAGAAGCTGTGAAGAGTATCGATTATCTCTGCTCCAGGCGTTAAAGTGAAAGAACAATAAACATGGTAAGAAGCTGTGAAGGGAATCGATTATCTCTGCTCCATAAGTTAAGGTGAAAGAACAATAAACATGGTAAGAAGCTGTAAAGAGAATCGATTATCTCTGCTCCAAGAGTTAAGGTGAAAGACCAATAAACATGAAAAGTATCTGTGTAGGGAATCTCTGCTCCAGGAGTTGAGGTGAAAGAACAATGAACATGGTAAGAAGCTGTGAAGAGAATCGATTTCTCTGCTCCAGGAATTAAGGTAAAACAGCAATAAAAATGGTATGAAGCTGTGAAGAGAGTCAATTATCTCTTCATCAGGAGTTAAGGTGAAACAACAATAAACATGGTATAAAGCTGTGAAAAGAATCAATTATCTCTGTTTAGGAGTTAAGGTGAAACAGCAATAAACATGGTATAAAGCTGAGAAGAGGATCAATAATCTCTGTTTCAGGAATTAATGTGAAACAACAATAAACATGGTAAGAAGCAGTGAAGAGAATCGATTATCTCTGCTCCAGGAGATAAGATGAAACAACAATAGCATGGTATCAAGGTGTGAAGAGAATAGATTATCTCCGCTCCAGGAGTTAAAATGAAACAGCAATAAACATTGTGAGAGGCTGTGAAGAGAATCGATTATCACTGCTCCAGGAGTTTAGGTGAAACAAAAATGAACATGGAAATGGGCTGTGAAGAGAATCGATTATCTCTGCTCCAGGAGTTAAGGTGAAAGAACCATAAACAACAAAATTATCTGTGAAGAGAATCGATGATCCCTGATCCAGGAGTTAGGGTGAAACAACAATAAACATGGTGACAGGCTGTGATGAAAATTGATTATCTCTGCTCCAGGAGTTAGGGTTAAACAACAATAAACATGTTGAGAGGCTGTGAGGGAAATTGATTATCTCTGCTCCAGGAGTAAACGTGCAACGACAATAAACATGGTGAGAGGCTATGAAGATTATCGATTATCTCTGCTCCAGGAGTTAAGATGTAGAAACAATAAACATGAAAAGTAACTGTGAAGAGCATCGATTATCTCTGCTCCAGGAATTAGCGTGAAACAACAATAAACATGGTGAGAGGCTGTGAGGAAAATTGATTATCTCTGCTCCCGGAGTTAACGTGCAACAACAGCAAACATGGTGAGAGGCTATGAATATTATCGATTATCTCTGCTCCAGGAGATAAGGTGAAAGAACAAAAATGAACATGGAAACAAGCTGTGAAGAGAATCGATTATCTCTGATCCAGGAGTTATGGTGAAAGAACAATAAACATGAAAAATAACTTTGACCATAATCGATGATCCCTGCTCCAGGAGTTAAGGTGAAAGAACAAAAAACATTGTAAGAAGCTGTGAAGAGTATCGATTATCTCTGCTCCAGGAGTTAAGGTAAAACGGCAATAAACATGGTAAGAAGTAGTGAAGAGTATCGATTGTCTCTGCTCCAGGAGGTAAGGTAAAACAATAATAATAATGGATAGAAACTGTGAAGAGAACCGATTTTCTCTGCTCCAGGAGTTAAGGTAAAACAACAATAAACATGGTTAAAAGCTGTGAACAAAAGCGATTATCTTTGCACCTGGAGTTAAGGTGAAACAACAATAAACTTAGTAAGAAGCGGTGAAGAGAATCTATTATCTCTGCTCCAGGAGCTGAGTTGAACGAACAATAAACATGGTGACAGGCTGTGATGAAAATTGATTATCTCTGCTCCAGGAGTTAGGGTTAAACAACAATAAACATGTTGAGAGGCTGTGAGGAAAATTGATTATCTCTGCTCCAGGAGTAAACGTGCAACGACAATAAACATGGTGAGAGGCTATGAAGATTATCGATTATCTCTGCTCCAGGAGTTAAGATGTAGAAACAATAAACATGAAAAGTAACTGTGAAGAGCATCGATTATCTCCGCTCCAGGAGTTAGGGTGAAACAACAATAAACATGGTGAGAGGCTGTGAGGAAAATTGATTATCTCTGCTCCAGGAGTTAACGTGCAACAACAGCAAACATGGTGAGAGGCTATGAATATTGTCGATTATCTCTGCTCCAGGAGATAAGGTGAAAGAACAAAAATGAACATGGAAACAAGCTGTGAAGAGAATCGATTATCTCTGATCCAAGAGTTATGGTGAAAGAACAATAAACATGAAAAATAACTTTGACGAAAATCGATGATCCCTGCTCCAGGAGTTAAGGTGAAAGAACAAAAAACCTTTGTAAGAAGCTGAGAAGAGTATCGATTATCTCTGCTCCAGGAGTTAAGGTAAAACGGCAATAAACATGGTAAGAAGTAGTGAAGAATATCGATTGTCTCTGCTCCAGGAGGTAAGGTAAAACAATAATAATAATGGATAGAAACTGTGAAGAGAACCGATTTTCTCTGCTCCAGGAGTTAAGGTAAAACAACAATAAACATGGTTAAAAGCTGTGAACAAAAGCGATTATCTTTGCACCTGGAGTTAAGGTGAAACAACAATAAACTTAGAAAGAAGCGGTGAAGTGAATCTATTATCTCTGCTCCAGGAGCTGTGTTGAACGAACAATAAACATGGTGAGAGGCTATGATGAGAAACGATTATGTCCACTCCAGGAGTTAAGATGAAAGAACAATAAACATCGTAAGAAGCTGTGAAGAGAATCAATTATCTCTGCTCCATGAGTTAAGGTGAAACAACAATCAACTTGAAAGTTAACTGTGAAGAGAATCAATAATTTCTGCTCCAGGAGTTAAGATGAAAGAACAATAAACATGGTAAGAAGCTGTGAAAAGAATCGATTACCTCTGCTCCAGGAGTTAATGTAAAACAGAAATAAACATGGTATGAACCAGTGAAGAGGATCAATTATCTCTGCTTCAGGAGTTAAGGTGAAAATACAATAAACATGGTATGAAGCTGTGAAGTGAATCAATTATCTCTGTTCAGGAGTTAAGGTGAAACATCAATAAACATGGTTTGAAGCTGTGAAGAGAATCAATTATCGCTGCTTTAGGAGTTAAGGTGAAACAACAATAAACAAGTTATGAGGCAGTGAAGAGAATCGATTATCACTTCTCCAGGAGTTAAGGTGAAACAACAATAAACATGGTAAGAAGCTGTGAAGAGGGTCGATTTTCTCTGCTCCAGGAGGTAAGGTAAAACAACACTAAACATGGTGAGAAGCTGTGAAGAGAATCAATTATGTCTGCTCCAGGAGTTAAGGTAAAACAACAATAAACATTGTGAGAAGCTGTGAAGAAAATTGATTATCTCTGCTCCTGGAGTTAAGATGAAACAACAATAAACTTGGTAAGAAGCTGTGAAGGAAATTGATTATCTCTGCTCCAGGAATAAAGTTGAAACAACGATAAGCATAAATAAGCAACAATAAAGTAAATGTGATGAGAATCGTTTATATCTTGTCCAGGAGTTAAGGTGAAACAACAATAAACATCTTGAGAGGCTATGATGAGAATCGATTATCACTGCTCCAGGGGTTAAGTCGAAACAACAATAAACATGGAGAGAGGCTGTGAAGAGAATTGAATATCTCTGCTCCAGGAGTTAAGGTAAAACATCAATAAAATGGTATGAAGCTGTGAAGAGGATCAATTATTTGTGCTTCAGGAGTTTAGGTGAAAAAACAATAAACATGACAAGTAGCTGTGAAGAGAATCGATTATCTCTGCTCCAGGAGTTAGTGTGAAACAACAATAACCATGGTGAGAGGCTGTGAGGACAATTGATTATCTCTGCTCCCGGAGTTAACGTGAAACAACAATAAACATGGTGAGAGGCTATGAAGAGAATCGATTATCTCTGCTCCAGGAGATAAGTTGAAGGAACAATAAACATGAAAGGTAACTGTGAAGAGAATCGATTATCTCTGCTCCAGGGGTTAACGTGGAAGAACAATAAACATGGTAAGAAGCTGTGAAGAGAATCGATTATTTCTGTTCCAGGAGTTAAGGTAAGACAGCAATAAACATGATAATAAGCTGTGAAGAAAATCGATTTTTCTGCTCCAGGAGTTAAGATATAACAACAATAAACATAGTAAGATGCTGTGAAAAAATCGATTATCTCTGCTCCTGGAGTTAAGATGAAAGAACAATAAACATGGTAAGAAGCTGGGATGAGAACCGATTATCTCTGCTCCAGGAACTAATGTGAAACAACAACAAACCTGGTGAGAGGCTATGAAGAGAATCGAATATCTCTACTCCAGGAGTTAAGGAGTAACAACAATAAACATTTTGAGAGGCTGTGAAGAGAGTTGATTATCTCTTCTCCAGGATTTAAGGTGAAACAACAATAAACATGGTGAGATGCTATGACGAGGATTGATTATCTCTGCTCCAGGAGTTTAGGTGAAACAAAAATGAACAGGGAAAGAAGATGTGAAGAGAATCGATTGGGTCTGCTCCAGGAGTTAAGGTCAAACAACAATAAACATGGTGAGAAGCTGTGAAGGGAATAGATGATCTCTTCCCCAGGAGTAAAGGTAAAACAACAATAAACACGGTAAGATGTTGTGAAGAAAATCGATTATCTCTACACCTGCAGTTAAGATGAAAAAACAATAAACTTGGTATGTAGCTGTGAAGAGATTCGATTATCTCTGCTCCAGTAGTTAGGTGAAACAAAAATGAACATGGAATGAAGCTGTGAAGGGAATCGATTATCTCTGCCCCAGGGGTTAAGGTGAAACAACAATAAATATGGCGAGAAGCTGGGAAGAGAATCGATTATTTTTGCTCCAGGAGTAAAGGTGGAACAACAATATACTGGGTGGAGGCTGTGAATAGAATTGATTATCTCTGCTCAAGGAGTTAAAGTGAATGAACAATAAACATGGTAAGAAGCTGTGAAGGGAATTAAAACTCAGCAATTCTTCTAGGTTTGTGCCGTGTCTTGTGTGGGGTTTCGCCTAGGACACCAAGCTAGGCTCATCGGCGGGCTCTTGGTGTCCCCGCCCGGACCCCCACAGGAGTGACGAACTGCGCGCCACCTCCCTTTATATAAGGTGCAACTGCACCACTTGACTACGAGAACTAAAAGCTCAAGCAGCCTTAACCTCCCTATGAAGGCTTCCAAAAAGATGGTATATTGGCTTTCACGGCCGGTGAATTAAAACTCAGCAATTCTTCACCGGCCGTGAAAGCCAATATACCATCTTTTTGGAAGCCTTCATAGGGAGGTTAAGGCTGCTTGAGCTTTTAGTTCTCGTAGTCAAGTGGTGCAGTTGCACCTTATATAAAGGGAGGTGGCGCGCAGTTCGTCACTCCTGTGGGGGTCCGGGCGGGGACACCAAGAGCCCGCCGATGAGCCTAGCTTGGTGTCCTAGACGAAACCCCACACAAGACACGGCACAAACCTAGAAGAATTGCTGAGTTTTAATTCACCGGCCGTGAAAGCCAATATACCATCTTTTTGTGAAGGGAATTGATTATCTCTGCTCCAGGAGTTAATGTGAAAGAACAATAAACATGGTAAGAAGCTGTGAAGGGAATCGATTATCTCTGCTCCAGGAGTTAAGGTGAAAGAACAATGAACATGGTACGAAGCTGTGAAGAGAATCGATCTCTCTTCTGCAGGAGTTAAGGTAAAACAGCAATAAACATGGTATGAAGCTGTGAAGAGAATCAATTATCTCTGCTTCAGGAGTTAAGGTGAAACAACAATAAACATGGTATAAAGCTGTGAAGAGAATCAATTATCTCTGTTTAGGAGTTAAGGTGAAACAGCAATAAACATGGTATGAAGCTGTGAAGAGAATCAATAATCTCTGTTTCAGGAATTAATGTGAAACAACAATAGAGATGGTATTAAACTGTGTAGAGAATCGATTATCTCTGCTCCAGGAGATAAGATGGAACAACAATAGCATGGCATAAAGCTGTGAAGGGAATATATTATCTCTGCTCCAGGAGTTAAAGTGAAACAACAATAACCATGGTGAGAGGCTGTGAAGAGAATCGATTATCTCTGCTACAGGAGTTTAGGTGAAACAAAAATGAACATGGAAATGGGCTGTGAAGAGAATCGAGTATCTCTGCTCCAGGAGTTCAGGTGAAAGAACAATAAACAAGAAAATTAACTATGAAGAAAATCGATGATCTCTGCTCCAGGAGATAGGGTGTAGAAACAATAAACATGAAAAGTAACTGTGAAGAGCATCGATTATCTCTGCTCCAGGAGTTAGGGTGAAACAACAATAAACATTGTGAGAGGCTGTGAGGAAAATTGATTATCTCTGCTCCAGGAGTTAACGTGCAACAACAATAAACATGGTGAGAGGCTATGAAGATAATCGATTAACTCTGCTCCAGGAGTTAAGGTGTTGAAACATTAAACATGAAAAGTAACTGTGAAGAGAATCGATTATCTCTGCTCCAGGAGTTAGGGTGTAGAAACAATAAACATGAAAAGTAACTGTGAAGAGCATTGATTATCTCTGCTCCAGGAGTTTGGGTGAAACAACAATAACAAGGTGAGAGGCTGTGAGGAAAATTGATTATCTCTGCTCCAGGAGTTAAGGTAAAACGGCAATAAAGATGGTAAGAAGCAGTGAAGAGTATCGATTGTCTCTGCTCCAGGAGGTAAGGTAAAACAACAATAATAATGGATAGAAACTGTGAAGAGAATCGATTTTCGCTGCTCCAGGAGTTAAGGTAAAACAACAATAAACATGGAAAAAAGCTGTGAACAAAAGCGATTATCTTTGCACCTGGAGTTAAGGTGAAACAATAATAAACTCAGTACGAAGCGGTGAAGAGAATCTATTATGTCTGCTCCAGGAGCTGAGTTGAACGAACAATAAAAATGGTGAGAGGCTATGATAAGAAACGATTATGTCCACTCCAGGAGTTAAGATGAAAGAACAATAAACATGGTAAGAAGCTGTGAAGAGTATCAATTATCGCTGATTTAGGAGTTAATGTTAAACAGAAATAAACATGGTATGAAGCAGTGAAGAGGATCAATTATCTCTGCTTCAGGAGTTAAGGTGAAAATACAATAAACATGGTATGAAGCTGTATAGTGAATCAATTATATCTTTTTAGGTGTTAAGGTGAAACAACAATAAACATGGTGAGAGGCTATGAAGAGAATTGTTTATCTCAACTCCAGGTGTTAAGGTGAACGAACAATAAACATGGTAGGAAGCTGTAAAGAGAATCAATTATCTCTATTCCAGGAGTTAAGAGAAAGAACAATAAACATGGCAAGAAGCTGTGAAGCGAATCGATTATCGCTGCTCCAGGAGTATATGTGAAACAACATAAAACATTTTGAGAGGTTGTGAAAAGAGTTGATTATCTCTTCTCCAGGGGTCAAGGTAAAACAGCAATAAACATGGTACGATGCTGTGAAGAGGATCAATAATCTCTGTTTCAGGAATTAATGTGAAACAACAATAAAGATGGTATTAAGCTGTGTAGAGAATCGATTGTCTCTGCTGCAGGAATGAATGTGAAACAACAAAAAACATGGTAAGAAGCAATGAAGAGAATCGATTATCTCTGCTCCAGGAGATAAGATGAAACAAAAATAGCATGGTATAAAGCTGTGAAGAGAATCGATTCGGTCTTCTCCAGGCGTTAAGGTCAAACAACAATAAACATTGTGAGAAGCTGTGAAGGGAATAGATTATCTCTTCCCCAGGAGTAAAGGTAAAACAACAATAAACAAAGTAAGATGTTGTGAAGAAAATCGATTGTCTCTACACCTGCAGTTAAGATGAAAGAACAATAAACTTGGTATGAAGCTGTGAAGAGATTCGATTATCTCTGCTCCAGGAGTTAAGTTGAAACAACATAAAACATGGTGAGTGGCTTTGAAGAGAATCGTTTATCTCTGCTCCAGGAGTTAAGGTGAAACAACAATAAACTTGGTATAAAGCTGTGAAGAGAATCAATTATCTCTGTTTAGGAGTTAAGGTGAAACAGCAATAAACATGGTATAAAGCTGTGAAGAGAATCAATAATCTCTGTTTCAGGAATTAATGTGAAACAACAATAAAGATGGTATTAAACTGTGTAGAGAATCGATTATCTCTGCTCCAGGAGATAAGATGGAACAACAATAGCATGGCATAAAGCTGTGAAGGGAGTAGATTATCTCTGCTCCAGGAGTTAAAGTGAAACAACAATAACCATGGTGAGAGGCTGTGAAGAGAATCGATTATCTCTGCTCCAGGAGATTAGGTGAAACAAAAATGAACATGGAAATGGGCTGTAAAGAGAATCGATTATCTCTGCTCCAGGAGTTAAGGTGAAAGAACAATAAACAAGAAAATTAACTATGATGAAAATCGATGATCTCTGCTCCAGGAGATAGGGTGTAGAAACAATAAACATGAAAAGTAACTGTGAAGAGCATCGATTATCTCTGCTCCAGGAGTTAGGGTGAAACAACAATAAACATTGTGAGAGGCTGTGAGGAAAATTGATTATCTCTGCTCCAGGTGTTAACGTGCAACAACAATAAACATGGTGAGAGGCTATGAAGATAATCGATTATCTCTGCTCCAGGAGTTAAGGTGTAGAAACATTAAACATGAAAAGTAACTGTGAAGAGAATCGATTGTCTTTGCTCCAGGAGTTAGGGTGTAGAAACAATAAACATGAAAAGTAACTGTGAAGAGCATTGATTATCTCTGCTCCAGGAGTTTGGGTGAAACAACAATAACATGGTGAGAGGCTGTGAGGAAAATTGATTATCTCTGCTCCAGGAGTAAACGTGCAACAACAATAAACATGGTGAGGGGCTATGAATATAATAGATTATCTCTGCTCCAGGAGATAAGGTGAAAGAACAATAAACTTGAAAATTAACTGTGAAGGGAATCGATTATCTCTGCTCCAGGAGTTTAGGTGAAACAAAAATGAACATGGAAACAAGCTGTGAAGAGAATCGATTATCTGTGATTCAGGAGTTAATGTGAAAGAACAATAAACATGAAAAATAACTTTGACGAAAATCGATGATCTCTGCTCCAGGAGTTAAGGTGAAAGAACAAATAACATTGTAAGAAGTTGTGAAGAGAATCGATTATCTCTGCTCCAGGAGTTAAGGTGAAAGAACAAAAAACATTGTAAGAAGCTGTGAAGGGATTCGATTATCTCTTCTCCAGGAGTTAAGGTAAAACAGCAATAAACATGGTAAGAAGCAGTGAAGAGTATCGATTGTCTCTCCTCCAGGAGGTAAGGTAAAACAACAATAATAATGGATATAAACTGTGAAGAGAATCGATTTTCGCTGCTCCAGGAGTTAAGGTAAAACAACAATAAACATGGTAAAAAGGTGTGAACAAAAGCGATTATCTTTGCACCTGGAGTTAAGGTGAAACAACAATAAACTTAGTACGAAGCGGTGAAGAGAATCTATTATCTCTGCTCCAGGAGCTGAGTTGAACGAACAATAAAAATGGTGAGAGGCTATGATGAGAAACGATTATGTCCACTCCAGGAGTTAAGATGAAAGAACAATAAACATGGTAAGAAGCTGTGAAGAGTATCAATTATCGCTGCTTTAGGAGATAATGTAAAACAGAAATAAACATGGTATGAAGCAGTGAAGAGGATCAATTATCTCTGCTTCAGGAGTTAAGGTGAAAATACAATAAACATGGTATGAAGCTGTATAGTGAATCAATTATCTCTGTTTAGGTGTTAAGGTGAAACAACAATAAACATGGTGAGAGGCTATGAAGAGAATTGTTTATCTCAACTCCAGGTGTTAAGGTGAAAGAACAATAAACATGGTAGAAAGCTGTAAAGAGAATCAATTATCTCTACTCCTGGAGTTAAGAGAAAGAACAATAAACATGGTAAGAAGCTGAGAAGCGAATCGATTATCGCTGCTCCAGGAGTATATGTGAAACAACAATAAACATTTTGAGAGGCTGTGAAAAGAGTTGATTATCTCTTCTCCAGGGGTCAAGGTAAAACAGCAATAAACATGGTATGAAGCTGTGAAGAGGATCAATAATCTCTGTTTCAGGAATTAATGTGAAACAACAATAAAGATGGTATTAAGCTGTGTAGAGAATCGATTATCTCTGCTGCAGGAATGAATGTGAAACAACAATAAACATGGTAAGAAGCAATGAAGAGAATCGATTATCTCTGCTCCAGGAGATAAGATGAAACAACAATAGCATGGTATAAAGCTGTGAAGAGAATCGATTCGGTCTTCTCCAGGCGTTAAGATCAAACAACAATAAACATTGTGAGAAGCTGTGAAGAGAATAGATTATCTCTTCCCCAGGAGTAAAGGTAAAACAACAATAAACAAAGTAAGATGTTGTGAAGAAAATCGATTGTCTCTACACCTGCAGTTAAGATGAAAGAACAATAAACTTGGTATGAAGCTGTGAAGAGATTCGATTATCTCTGCTCCAGGAGTTAAGTTGAAACAACATAAAACATGGTGAGAGGCTTTGAAGAGAATCGTTTATCTCTGTTCCAGGAGTTAGGAGAAACAAAAATGAACATGGAATGAAGCTCTAAAGGGAATCAATTATCTCTGCCCCAGGGGATAAGGCGGAAAAACAATAAATATGGCGAGAAGCTGTGAAGAGAATCGATTATCTCTGCTCCAGGAGTTAAGGTGAAAGAACAATAAACATGGTAAGAAGCTGTGAAGGGAATCGATTATCAGTGCTCCAGGAGTTAAGGTGTAAGAACAATAAACATGGTAAGAAGCTGTGAAGAGAATCGATCATCTCTGCTCCAGGAGTTAAGGTGAAAGACCAATAACCATGAAAATTATTTGTGAAGGGAATCTCTGCTCCAGGAGTTGAGGTGAAAGAACAATGAACATGGTACAAAGCTGTGAAGTGAATCGATCTCTCTGCTCCAGGAGTTAAGGTAAAACAGCAATAAACATGGTATGAAGTTGTGAAGAGAATCAATTATCTCTGCTTCAGGAGTTAAGGTGAAACAACAATAAACTTGGTATAAAGCTGTGAAGAGAATCAATTATCTCTGTTTAGGAGTTAAGGTGAAACAGCAATAAACATGGTATAAAGCTGTGAAGAGAATCAATAATCTCTGTTTCAGGAATTAATGTGAAACAACAATAAAGATGGTATTAAGCTGTGTAGAGAATCGATTATCTCTGCTGCAGGAATGAATGTGAAACAACAATAAACATGGTAAGAAACAATGAAGAGAATCGATTATCTCTGCTCCAGGAGATAAGATGAAACAACAATAGCATGGTATAAAGCTGTGAAGAGAATAGATTATCTCTGCTCCAGGAGTTAAAGTGAAACAACAATAAACATGGTGAGAGGCTGTGAAGAGAATCGATTATCTCTGCTCCAGGAGTTTAGGTGAAACAAAAATGAACATGGAAATGGGCTGTGAAGAGAATCGATTATCTCTGCTCCAGGAGTTAAGGTGAATGAACAATAAACAAGAAAATTTACTATGAAGAGAATCGATGATCTCTGCTCCAGGAGTTAGGGTGAAACACCAATAAACATGGTGAGAGGCTGTGAGGAAAATTGATTATCTCTGCTCCAGGAGTTAACGTGCAACAACAATAAATATGGTGAGAGGCTATGAAGATAATCGATTATCTCTGCTCCAGGAGTTTAGGTGTAGAAACAATAAACATGAAAAGTAACTGTGAAGAGAATCGATTATCTCTGCTCCAGGAGTTAGGGTGTAGAAACAATGAACATGAAAAGTAACTGTGAAGAGCATCGATTATCTCTGCTCCAGGAGTTAGGGTTAAGCAACAATAACATGGTGAGAGACTGTGAGGAAAATTGATTATCTCTGCCCCAGGATTAAACGTGCAACAACAATAAACATGGTGAGAGGCTCTGAATATAATCGATTATCTCTGCTCCAGGAGATAAGGTGAAAGTACAATAAACTTGAAAATTAACTGTGAAGGGAATTGATTATCTCTGCTCCAGGAGTTTAGGTGAAACAAAAATGAACATGGAAACAAGCTGTGAAGAGAATCGATTATCTGTGATCCAGGAGTTAAGGTGAATGAACAATAAACATGAAAAATAACTTTGAGGAAAAACGATGATCTCTGCTCCAGGAGTTAAGGTGAAAGAACAAAAAACATTGTAAGAAGCTGTGAAGAGAATCGATTATCTCTGCTCCAGGAGTTAAGGAGAAAGACAAAAAACATTGTAAGAAGCTGTGAAGAGAGTCGATTATCTCATCTCCAGGAGTTAAGGTAAAACAGCAATAAACATGGTAAGAAGCAGTGAAGAGTATCGATTGTCTCTGCTCCAGGAGGTAAGGTAAAACAACAATAATAATGGATAGAAACTGTGAAGAGAATCGATTTTCGCTGCTCCAGGAGTTAAGGTAAAACAACAATAAACATGGAAAAAAGCTGTGAACAAAAGCGATTATCTTTGCACCTGGAGTTAAGGTGAAACAACAATAAACTTAGTAAGAAGCGGTGAAGAGAATCTATTATATCTGCTCCAGGAGCTGAGTTGATCGAACAATAAACATGGTGAGAGGCTATGATGAGAAACGATTATGTCCACTCCAGGAGTTAAGATGAAAGAACAATAAACATGGTAAGAAGCTGTGAAGAAAATCAATTATCGCTGCTTTAGGAGTTAATGTAAAACAGAAAAAAACATGGTATGAAGCAGTGAAGAGGATCAATTATCTCTGCTTCAGGGGTTAAGGTGAAAATACAATAAACATGTTATGAATCTGTGAAGTTAATCAATTATCTCTGTTTAGGGGTTAAGGTGAAACAACAATAAACATGGTGAGATGCTATTAAGAGAATTGATTATCTCAACTCCATGTGTTAAGGTGAAAGAACAATAAACATGGTAGGAAGCTGTAAAGAGAATCATTCATCTCTACTCCAGGAGTTAAGGAGAAAGAACATTAAACATGGTAAGAAGCTGTGAAGCGAATCGATTATCGCTGCTCCAGGAGTATATGTGAAACAACAATAAAAATTTTGAGAGGCTGTGAAGAGAGTTGGTTATCTCTTCTACAGGGGTCAAGGTAAAACAGCAATAAACATGGTATGAAGCTGTGAAGAGGATCAAATATCTTTGCTTCAGGAGTTAAGATGAAAGAACAATAAACGTGAAAATTAACTGTGATGAGAACCGTTTATCCCTTGTCCTGGAGTTAAGGTGAGACAACAATAAACATGGTGGAGGCTGTGAATAGAATTGATTATCTCTGCTCCAGGAGTTAAGGTGAAACAAACAATAAACATTGTGAGAGGCTATGAAGAGAATCGATTATCTCTGCTCCAGGAGTTAAAGTGAAGGAACAATAAACATGGTAAGAAGCTGTGAAGGGAATCGATTATCGCTGCCCCAGGATTTAAGGTGAGTGAACAATAAACATGGTAAGACGCTGTGAAGAGTATCGATTATCTCTGCTCCAGGAGTTAAGGTGAAAAAACAATAAACATGAAAAGTAACTCCAGGAGTAAAGGTGAAACAACAATAAACATGGTAAGGAGCTGTGCAGGAAATCGATTATCTTTGCACCTGGAGTTAAGGTGAAACAACAATAAATTTAGTAAGAAGCTCTGAAGTGCATCGATTATCTCTTGTCCAGGAGTGTTAAGGTGAAACAACAATAATCATGGTGAGAGGCTATGAAGAGAATCGATTATATCTGCTCCAGGGGTTAATTCGAAACAACAATAAACATGGTGATAAGCTGTGAAGAGAATTGATTATCTCTGCTTCAGGAGTAAAGGTGAAAGAACAATAAACATGAAAAGTAACTGTGAATAGAATCAATATTCTATGCTCCAGGAGTTAAAGTAAATTAACAATATACATGGTAAGATGCTGTGAAGAAAATCGATAATCTCTGCTCCTGGAGTTAAGGTGAAAGAACAATAAACTTGGTGTGAAGCTGTGAAGAAATTCGATTATCTCTGCTCCAGTAGTTAACTTGAAACAACATTAAACATGGTGAGAGGCTGTGAAGAATAACGATTATATCTGCTCCAGGAGTTAAGGTAATACAGCAATAAACAATGTAAGAAGCTGTGTAGAGAATCGATTGTCTCTGCTCCAGGAGTTAATCTGAAACAACAATAAACACGGTGAGTTAAGTTAAAAGAACAATTAACATGGTAAGAAGCTGTGAAGAGAATCGATTACCCCTGCTCCAGGAGTTAATGTAAAACTGAAATATACATGGTATGAAGCTGTGAAGAGGATCAATTATCTCTGCTCCAGGAGTTATGGTGAAAATACAATAAACATGGTATGAAGCTGTGATGTGAATCAATTATCTCTGTTTAGGAGTTAAGGTGAAACATCAATAAACGTGGTTTGAAGCTGTGAAGACAATCAATTATCGCTGCTTTAGGAGTTAAGGTGAAACAACAATAAACAAGGTATGAGGCAGTGAAAAGAATCGATTATCACTTCTCCAGGAGTTAGGGTGAAACAACAATAATCATGGTAAGAAGCTGTGAAGAGGATCGATTGTCTCTGCTCCAGGAGGTAAGGTTAAACAACAATAAACTTGGTAAGAAGCAGTGAAGGGAATCGATTATCTCTGCTCCAGGATTTAAGTTGAAACAACAATAAGCATGAAAAGTAAATGTGATGAGAATCGTTTATATCTTGTCCAGGAGTTAAGGTGAAACAACAATAAACATCTTGAGAGGCTATGAGGAGAATCGATTATCACTGTTCCAGGGGTTAAGTCGAAACAACAATAAACATGGAGAGAGGCTGTGAAGAAAATTTATTATCTCTGCTTCAGGAGTTATGGTGAAACAATAATAAACATTGTGAGAGGCTATGAAGAGAATCGAATATCTCTGCTCCAGGAGTTAAGGTAAAACAGCAATAAAATGGTATGAAGCTGTGAAGAGGATCAATTATTTCTGCTTCAGGAGTTTAGGTGAAAAAACAATAAATATTATAAGTAATTGTGAAGAGAAACGATTATCTCTGCTCCAGGGGTTAGGGTGAAACAACAATAATCATGGGGAGAGGCTGTGAGGACAATTGACTATTTCTGCTCACGGAGTTAACGTGCAACAACAATAAATATGGTGAGAGGCTATGAAGAGAATCGATTATCTCTGCTCCAGGAGATAAGTTGAAAGAACAATAAACATGAAAAGTAACTGTGAAGGGAATCGATTATCTCTGATCCAGGTGTTAAGGTGGAAGAACAATAAACATGGTAAGAAGATCTGAAGCGAATCGATTATCTCTTGTCCAGGAGTTATGGTGAAACAACAATAAACATGGTGAGAGGCTATGAAGAGAATCGATTATATCTGCTCAATGGGTTAAGTCGAAACAACAATAAACATGGTGATAGGCTGTGAAGAGAAATGATTATCTCTGGTTCAGGAGTAAAGGTGAAAGAACAATAAACATGAAAAGTAACTGTGAATAGAATCAATATTCTATGCTCCAGGAGTTAAAGTAAGACAACAATAAACATGGTAAGATGCTGTGAAGAAAATCGATTATCTCGGCTCCTGGAGTTAAGGTGAAAGAACAATAAACTTGGTATGAAGCTGTGAAGAAATTCGATTAATTCTGCTCAAGGAGTTAAGTTGAAACAACATTAAACGTGGTGTGAGGCTGTGAAGAATAACGATTATATCTGCTTCAGGAGTTAAGGAAATACAGCAATAAACAATGTAAGAAGCTATGAAGAGAATCGATTGTCTCTGCTCCAGGAGTAAAGCTGAAACAACAATAAAGATGGAGAGAAGCTGTGTAGGGAATCGATTATCTCTGCTCCAGGAGTTAAGGTGAAAGAACAATAAACATGGTACGAATCTGTGAAGAGATTCGATTATCTCTGCCCCGGAGTTAAGGTGAAACAAAAATGAACATGGCGAGAAGCTATGCAGAGAATCGATTATCTCTGCTCCAGGTGTTAGCGTGAAACAACAATAAACTTGGTGAGAGGCTGTGAAGACAATTGATTATCTCTGCACCAGGAGTTAAAATGTAGAAACAATAAAAATGAAAAGTAACTGTGAAGAGAATCGATTATCTCTGCTCCAGGAGTTAGGGTGTAGAAACAATAAACATGAAAATAACTGTGAAGAGCATCGATTATCTCTGCTCCAGGAGTTAGGGTGAAACAACAATAACATGGTGAGAGGCTGTGAGGAAAATTGATTATCTCTGCTCCAGGAGTAAACGTGCAACAACAATAAACATGGTGAGAGGCTATGAATATAATCGATTATCTCTGCTCCAGGAGATAAGGTGAAAGAACAATAAACTTGAAAATTAACTGTGAAGGGAATCGATTATCTCTGCTCCAGGAGTTTCGGTGCAAGAAAAATGAACATGGAAACAAGCTGAGAAGAGAATCGATTATCTGTGATCCAGGAGTTAAGGTGAAAGAACAATAAACATGACCAATAACTTTGACGAAAATCGATGATCTCTGCTCCAGGAGTTAAGGTGAAAGAACAAAAAACATTGTGAGAAGCTGTGAAGAGAAACGATTATCTCTGCTCCAGGCGTTAAGGTGAAAGAACAAAAATCATTGTAAGAAGCTGTGTAGAGAATCGATTGTCTCTGCTCCAGGAGTTAATCTGAAACAACAATAAACACGGTGAGTTAAGTTAAAAGAACAATTAACATGGCAAGAAGCTGTGAAGAGAATCGATTACCTCTGCTCCAGGAGTTAATGTAAAACTGAAATATACATGGTATGAAGCAGTGAAGAGGATCAATTATCTCTGCTCCAGGAGTTATGGTGAAAATACAATAAACATGGTATGAAGCTGTGATGTGAATCAATTATCTCTGTTTAGGAGTTAAGGTGAAACATCAATAAACATGGTTTGAAGCTGTGAAGAGAATCAATTATCGCTGCTTTAGGAGTTAAGGTGAAACAACAATAAACAAGGTATGAGGCAGTGAAAAGAATCGATTATCACTTCTCCAGGAGTTAGGGTGAAACAACAATAATCATGGTAAGAAGCTGTGAAGAGGATCGATTGTCTCTGCTCCAGGAGGTAAGGTTAAACAACAATAAACTTGGTAAGAAGCAGTGAAGGGAATCGATTATCTCTGCTCCAGGATTTAAGTTGAAACAACAATAAGCATGAAAAGTAAATGTGATGAGAATCGTTTATATCTTGTCCAGGAGTTAAGGTGAAACAACAATAAACATCTTGAGAGGCTATGAGGAGAATCGATTATCACTGCTCCAGGGGTTAAGTCGAAACAACAATAAACATGGAGAGAGGCTGTGAAGAAAATGTATTATCTCTGCTTCAGGAGTTATGGTAAAACAATAATAAACATTGTGAGAGGCTATGAAGAGAATCGAATATCTCTGCTCCAGGAGTTAAGGTAAAACAGCAATAAAATGGTATGAAGCTGTGAAGAGGATCAATTATTTCTGCTTCAGGAGTTTCAGTGAAAAAACAATAAACATTATAAGTAATTGTGAAGAGAAACGATTATCTCTGCTCCAGGGGTTATGGTGAAACAACAATAATCATGGGGAGAGGCTGTGAGGACAATTGACTATCTCTGCTCACGGAGTTAACGTGCAACAACAATAAACATGGTGAGAGGCTATGAAGAGAATCGATTATCTCTGCTCCAGGAGATAAGTTGAAAGAACAATAAACATCAAAAGTAACTGTGAAGGGAATCGATTATCTCTGATCCATGTGTTAAGGTGGAAGAACAATAAACATGGTAAGAAGCTCTGAAGCGAATCGATTATCTCTTGTCCAGGAGTTATGGTGAAACAACAATAAACATGGTGAGAGGCTATGAAGAGAATCGATTATATCTGCTCAAGGGGTTAAGTCGAAACAACAATAAACATGGTGATAGGCTGTGAAGAGAAATGATTATCTCTGGTTCAGGAGTAAAGGTGAAAGAACAATAAACATGAAAAGTAACTGTGAATAGAATCAATATTCTATGCTCCAGGAGTTAAAGTAAGACAACAATAAACATGGTAAGATGCTGTGAAGAAAATCGATTATCTCGGCTCCTGGAGTTAAGGTGAAAGAACAATAAACTTGGTATGAAGCTGTGAAGAAATTCGATTAACTCTGCTCAAGGAGTTAAGTTGAAACAACATTAAACGTGGTGTGAGGCTGTGAAGAATAACGATTATATCTGCTTCAGGAGTTAAGGAAATACAGCAATAAACAATGTAAGAAGCTATGAAGAGAATCGATTGTCTCTGCTCCAGGAGTAAAGCTGAAACAACAATAAAGATGGAGAGAAGCTGTGTAGGGAATCGATTATCTCTGCTCCAGGAGTTAAGGTGAAAGAACAATAAACATGGTACGAATCTGTGAAGAGATTCGATTATCTCTGCCCCGGAGTTAAGGTGAAACAAAAATGAACATGGCGAGAAGCTATGCAGAGAATCGATTATCTCTGCTCCAGGTGTTAGCGTGAAACAACAATAAACATGGTGAGAGGCTGTGAAGAGAATTGATTATCTCTGCACCAGGAGTTAAATTGTAGAAACAATAAAAATGAAAAGTAACTGTGAAGAGAATCGATTATCTCTGCTCCAGGAGTTAGGGTGTAGAAACAATAAACATGAAAATAACTGTGAAGAGCATCGATTATCTCTGCTCCAGGAGTTAAGGTGAAACAACAATAACATGGTGAGAGGCTGTGAGGAAAATTGATTATCTCTGCTCCAGGAGTAAACGTGCAACAACAATAAACATGGTGAGAGGCTATGAATATAATCGATTATCTCTGCTCCAGGAGATAAGGTGAAAGAACAATAAACTTGAAAATGAACTGTGAAGGGAATCGATTATCTCTGCTCCAGGAGTTTAGGTGCAAGAAAAATGAACATGGAAACAAGCTGAGAAGAGAATCGATTATCTGTGATCCAGGAGTTAAGGTGAAAGAACAATAAACATGACCAATAACTTTGACGAAAATCGATGATCTCTGCTCCAGGAGTTAAGGTGAAAGAACAAAAAACATTGTGAGAAGCTGTGAAGAGAAACGATTATCTCTGCTCCAGGCGTTAAGGTGAAAGAACAAAAATCATTGTAAGAAGCTGTGAAGAGAATCGATTATCTCTTCTCCAGGAATTAACGTAAAACAGCAATAAACATGGTAAGAAGCAGTGAAGGGTATCGATAGTCTCTGCTCCAGGAGGTAAGGTAAAACAACAATAATAATGGACAGAAACTGTGAAGAGAATCGATTTTCGCTGCTCCAGGAGTTAAGGTAAAACAACAATAAACATGGTAAAAAGCTGTGAACAAAAGCGATTATCTTTGCACCTGGAGTTAAGGTGAAACAACAATAAACTTAATAAGAAGCGGTGAAGAGAATCTATTATCTCTGCTCCAGGAGCTGAGTTGAACGAACAATAAACATGGTGAGAGGCTATGATGAGAAACTATTATGTCCACTCGAGGAGTTAAGATGAAACAACAATGAACATGGTAAGAAGCTGTGAAGAGAATCAATTATCGCTGCTTCAGGAGTTAATGTATAACAGAAATAAACATGGTATGAAGCAGTGAAGAGGATCAATTATCTCTGCTTCAGGAGTTAAGGTGAAAATACAATAAACTTGGTATGAAGCTGTGAAGTGAATCAATTATCTCTGTTTAGGGGTTAAGGTGAAACAACAATAAACAAGGTGAGAGGCTATGAAGAGAATTGATTATCTCAACTCCAGGTGTTAAGGTGAAAGAACAATAAACATGGTAGGAAGCTGTAAAGAGAATCAATTATCTCTACTCCAGGAGTTAAGGAGAAAGAACAGTAAACATGGTAAGAAGCTGTCAAGCGAATCGATAATCGCAGCTCCAGGCGTATATGTGAAACAACAATAAACATTTTGAGAGGCTGTGAAGAGAGTTGATTATCTCTTCTCCAGGGTTCAAGGTAAAACAGCAATAAACATGGTATGAAGCTGTGGAGAGGATCAATTATCTTTGCTTCAGGAGTTAAGATGAAAGAACAATAAACGTGAAAATTAACTGTGATGAGAATCGTTTATCCCTTGTCCTGGAGTTAAGGTGAAACAACAATAAACATGGTGGAGGCTGTGAATAGAATTGATTAACTCTGCTCCATGAGTTAAGGTGAAACAAACAATAAACATGGTGAGAGGCTATGAAGAGAATCGTTTATCTCTGCTCCAGGAGTTAAAGTGAAGGAACAATAAACATGGTAAGAAGCTGTGAAGGGATTCGATTATCGCTGCTCCAGGATTTAAGGTGAGAGAACTATAAACATGGTAAGACGCTGTGAAGAGTATCGATTATCTCTGCTCCATGAGATAAGGTGAAAAAACAATAAACATGGTAATATGCTATGAAGGGAATCGATTGTCTTTGCTCCAGGAGGTAAGGTTAAACAACAATAAACATGGTGAGAAGCTGTGAAAAGGTTCGATTATATCTGCTCCAGGAGTTAAGGTAAAACAACAATAAACATGGTAAGGAGCTGTGCAGGAAATCGATTATCTTTGCACCTGGATTTAAGGTGAAACAACAAAAAACTTAGTAAGAAGCTCTGAAGCGAATCGATTATCTCTTGTCAAGGAGTGTTAAGGTGAAACAACAATAAACATTGTGAGAGGCTATGAAGAGAATCGATTATATCTGCTCCAGGGGTTAAGTCGAAACAACAATAAACATGGTGATGGGCTGTGAAGGGAATTGATTATCTCTGCTTCAGGAGTAAAGGTGAAAGAACAATAAACATGAAAAGTAACTGTGAATAGAATCAATATTCTATGCTCCAGGAGTTAAAGTAAAACAACAATTTACATGGTAAGATGCTGTGAAGAAAATCGATAATCTCTGCTCCTGGAGTTAAGGTGAAAGAACAATAAACTTGGTATGAAGCAGTGAAGAAGTTCAATTATCTCTGCACCAGGAGTTAACTTGAAACAACATTAAACATGGTGAGAGGCTGTGAAGAATAACGATTATATCTGCTCCAGGAGTTAAGGTAATACAGCAATAAACAATGTAAGAAGCTGTGTAGAGAATCGATTGTCTCTGCTCCAGGAGTTAATCTGAGACAACAATAAAGACGGTGAGAAGCTGTGTATGGATTCTATTAACTCTGCTCCAGGAGTTAAGGTGAAAGAACAATAAACTTGGTACGAAGCTGTGAAGAGACTCGATTATCTCTGCCCCAGGAGTTAATGTGAAACAACAATAAACATGCTGAGAGGCGGTGAAGTGAATTGATTATCTCTGCTCCAGGAGTTAAGGTGGAACAACAATAAACATGGTGGGAGGCCATGAAGGGATTCGATTATCTATGCTCCAGGAGTTAAGGTGAAAGAACAATAAACATTAAAAGTAACTGTGAAGAGCATCGATCTTCTCTGCTGCAGGAGTAAAGGTAAGACAGCAATAAATAATTTAAGAAGCTCTGAAGAGATTCGATTGTCTCTGCTACAGGATTTAAGGTCAAGCAACAATAAACATGGTGAAAAGCTGTAAAGAGAAACGATTATCACTGCTCCAGGAGTTGAGGTAAAACAGCAATAAACATGGTAAGAAGCAGTGAAGAGTATCGATAGTCTCTGTTCCAGGAGGTAAGGTAAAACAACAATAATAATAATGGATAGAAACTGTGAAGAGAATCAATTTTCTCTGCTCCAGGATTTAAGGTAAAACAACAATAAACATGGTAAAAAGCTGTGAACAAAAGCGATTATCTTTGCACCTGGACTTAAGGTGAAACAACAATAAACTTAGTAAGAAGCGGTGAAGAGAATCTATTATCTCTGCTCCAGGAGCTAAGTTGAACGAACAATAAACATGGTGAGAGGCTATGATGAGAAACGATTATGTCCACTCCAGGACTTAACATGAAAGAACAAAAAACATGGTTTGAAGCTGTGAAGAGAATCAATTATCGCTGCTTTAGGAGTTAAGGTGAAACAACAATAAACAAGGTATGAGGCAGTGAAAAGAATCGATTATCACTTCTCCAGGAGTTAGGGTGAAACAACAATAATCATGGTAAGAAGCTGTGAAGAGGATCGATTGTCTCTGCTCCAGGAGGTAAGGTAAAACAACAATAAACATGGTGAGAAGCTGTGAAGAGAATTAATTATCTCTGCTCCTGGAGTTAAGATGAAACAACAATAAACTTGGTAAGAAGCTGTGAAGGAAATCGATTATCTCTACTCCAGGATTTAAGTTGAAACAACAATAAGCATGAAAAGTAAATGTGATGAGAATCGTTTATATCTTGTCCAGGAGTTAAGGTGAACCAACAATATACCTCTTGAGAGGCTATGAGGAGAATCGATTATCACTGCTCCTGGGGTTAAGTCGAAACAACAATAAACATGGAGAGAGGCTGTGAAGAGAATTTATTATCTCTGCTTCAGGAGTTAAGGTGAAACAATAATAAACATTGTGAGAGGCTATGAAGAGAATCGAATATCTCTGCTCCAGGAGTTAAGGTGAAACAACAATAATCATGGGGAGAAGCTGTGAGGACAATTGATTATCTCAGCTCCCGGAGTTAACGTGCAACAACAATAGACATGGTGAGAGGCTATGAAGAGAATCGGTTATCTCTGCTCCAGGAGATAAGTTGAAAGAACAATAAACATGAAAAGTAACTGTGAAGAGAATGGATTATCTCTGATCCTGGAGTTAAGGTGGAAGAACAATAAACATGTTAAGAAGCTGTGAAGAGAATCGATTATTTCTGCTCCAGGAGTTAAGGTAAGACAGCAATAAACATGATGAGAAGCTGTGAAGAAAATCGATTTTTCTGCTCCAGGAGTTAAGATATAACAACAGTAAACATAGTAAGTTGCTGTGAAAAAAATGATTATCTCTACTCCTGGAGTTAAGATGAAAGAACATTAAACATGGTAAGAAGCTGTGAAAAGAATCGATTATCTCTGCTCCAGGACTTAATGTGAAACAACAATAAACATTATGAGAGGCTGTGAAGAGAGTTGATTATCTCTTCTCCAGGGGTTAAGGTAAAACAGCAATAAACATGGTATGAAGCTGTGAAGGGGATCAATTATCTTTGCTTCAGGAGTTAAGATGAAAGAACAATAAACATGAAAAGTAACTGTGATGGGAATCGTTTATCCCTTGTCCAGGAGTTAAGGTGAAACAACAATAAACATGGTGGAGGCTGTGAATAGAATTTATTATCTCTGCACCAGGAGTTAAGGTGAATCAAGCAATAAACATGGTGAGAGGCTATGAAGAGAAACGTTTATCTCTGCTCCAGGAGTTAAATTGAAAGAACAATAAACATGGTAAGAAGCTGTGAAGGGAATCGATTATCGCTGCTCCAGGATTTAAAGTGAGAGAACAATAAACATGGTAAGACGCTTTGAAGAGTATCGATTATCTCTGCTCCAGGAGTTAAGGTGAAAAACCAATAAACATGAAAAGTAACTGTGAATACTCGATTATATCTGCTCCAGGGGTAAAGGTGAAACAACAATAATCATGTTAAGAAGCTGTGAAGGGAATCGATTGTCTTTGCTCCAGGAGGTAAGGTAAAACAACAATAAACATGGTGAGAAGCTGTGAAAAGAGTCGATTATATCTGCTCCAGGTGTTAAGTTAAAAAAAACAATAAACATGGTAAGAAGCTGTGCAGAAAATCGATTATCTTTGCACCTGGAGTTAAGGTGAAACAACAATAAACATAGTAAGAAGCTCTGAAGCGAATCGATTATCTCTTGTCCATGAGTTATGGTGAAATAACAATAAACATGGTGAGAGGCTATGAAGAGAATCGATTATATCTGCTCCAGGGGTTAAGTCGAAACAACAATAAACATGGTGATAGGCTGTGAAGAGAATTGATTATCTATGCTTCAGGAGTAAAGGTGAAAGAACAATAAACATGAAAAGTAACTCTGAAGAGAATCAATATTCTATGCTCCAGGAGTTAAAGTAAGACAACAATAAACATGGTAAGATGCTGTGAAGAAAATCGATTATCTCGGCTCCTGGAGTAAAGGTGAAAGAACAATAAACTTGGTATGAAGCTGTGAAGAAATTCGATTATCTCTGCTCAAGGAGTTAACTTGAAACAACATTAAACATGGTGTGAGGCTGTGAAGAATAACGATTATATCTGCTCCAGGAATTAAGGAAATACAGCAATAAACAATGTAAGAAGCTATGAAGAGAATCGATTGTCTCTGCTCCAGGAGTAAAGCTGAAACAACAATAAAGATGGAGAGAAGCTGTGTAGGGAATCGATTATCTCTGCTCCAGGTTTTAATGTGAAAGAACAATAAAAATGGTACGAAGCTGTGAAGAGATTCGATTATCTCTGCCCCGGAGTTAAGGAGAAACAAAAATGAACATGGCGAGACGCTATGCAGAGAATCGATTATCTCTGCTCCAGGTGTTAGCGTGAAACAACAATAAACATGGTGAGAGGCTGTGAAGAGGATTGATTATCTCTGCACCAGGAGTTAAGGTGTAGAAACAATAAACATGGAAAGTAACTGTGAAGAGAATCGATTATCTCTGCTCCAGGAGTTAGGGTGTAGAAACAATAAACATGAAAAGTAACTGTGAAGAGCATCGATTATCTCTGCTCCAGGAGTTAGGGTGAAACAACAATAACATGGTGAGAGGCTGTGAGGAAAATTGATTATCTCTGCTCCAGGAGTAAACGTGCAACAACAATAAACATGGTGAGAGGCTAAGAATATAATCGATTGTCTCTGCTCCAGGAGATAAGGTGAAAGAACAATATAGTTGAAAATTAACTGTGATGGAAATCGATTATCTCTGCTCCAGGAGTTTAGGTGAAACAAAAATGAACATGGAAACAAGCTGTGAAGAGAATCGATTATCTGTGATCCAGGAGTTAAGGTGAAAGAACAATAAACATGAAAAATAACGTTGACGAAAATCGATGATCTCGGCTCCTGGAGTTAAGGTGAAAGAACAATAAACTTGGTATGAAGCTGTGAAGAAATTCGATTATCTCTGCTCAAGGAGTTAACTTGAAACAACATTAAACATGGTGTGAGGCTGTGAAGAATAACGATTATATCTGCTCCAGGAGTTAAGGAAATACAGCAATAAACAATGTAAGAAGCTATGAAGAGAATTGATTATCTCAACTCCAGGTGTTAAGGTGAAAGAACTATAAACATGGTAGGAAGCTGTAAAGAGAATCGATTAACGCTGCTCCAGGCGTATATGTGAAACAAGAATAAACATTTTGAGAGGCTGTGAAGAGAGTTGATTATCTCTTCTCCAGGGGTCAAGGTAAAACAGCAATAAACATGGTATGAAGCTGTGATGAGGATCAATTATCTTTGCTTCAGGAGTTAAGATGAAAGAACAATAAACGTGAAAATTAACTGTGATGAGAATCGTTTATCCCTTGTCCTGGAGTTAAGGTGAAACAACAATAAACATGGTGGAGTCTGTGAATAGAATTGATTATCTCTGCTCCAAGAGTTAAGGTGAAACAAACAATAAACATGGTGAGAGGCTATGAAGAGAATCGTTTATCTCTGCTCCAGGAGTAAAAGTGAAGGAACAATAAACATGGTAAGAAGCAGTGAAGGGAATCGATTATCGCTGCTCCAGGATTTAAGGTGAGAGAACAATAAACATGGTAAGACGCTGTGAAGAGTATCGATTATCTCTGCTCCAGGAGTTAAGGTGAAAGAACAATAAACATGAAAAATAACTGTGAAGAGAGTCGATTATATCTGCTCCAGGAGTAAAGGTGAAACAACAATAAACATGGTAAGAAGCTGTGAAGGGAATCGATTGTCTTTGCTCCAGGAGGTAAGGTAAAACAACAATAAACATGGTGAGATGCTGTGAAAAGATTCGATTATATCTGCTCCAGGAGTTAAGGTAAAACAACAATAAACATGGTAAGGAGCTGTGCAGGAAATCGATTATCTTTGCACCTGGAGTTAAGTTGAAACAACAATAAACTTAGTAAGAAGCTCTTAATCGAATCGATTATCTCTTGTGCAGGAGTGTTAAGGTGAAACAACAATAAACATGGTGAGAGGCTATGAGGGGAATCGATTATATCTGCTCCAGGGGTTAAGTCGAAACATCAATAAACATGGTGATAGGCTGTGAAGAGAATTGATTATCTCTGCTTCAGGAGTAAAGGTGAAAGAACAATAAACATGAAAAGTTACTGTGAATAGAATCAATATTCTATGCTCCAGGAGTTAAAGTAAAACAACAATATACATGGTAAGATGCTGTGAAGAAAATCGATAATCTCTGCTCCTGGAGTTAAGGTGAAAGAACAATAAACTTGGTATAAAGCTGTGAAGAAATTCGATTATCTCTGCTCCAGGAGTTAACTTGAATCAACCTTAAAAATGGTGAGGGGCTGTGAAGAATAACGATTATATCTGCTCCAGGAGTTAAGGTAATACAGCAATAAACAATGCAAGAAGCTGTGAAGAGAATCGATTGTCTCTGCTCCAGGAGTTAAGCTGAAGCAACAATAAACATGGTGAGAAGCTGTGTATGGAATCGATTAACTCTGCTCCAGGAGTTAAGGTGAAAGAACAATAAACTTGGTACAAAGCTGTGATGTGATTCGATTATCTCTGCCCCAGGAGTTAATGTGAAACAACAATAAACATGGTGAGAGGCGGTGAAGTGAATTGATTATCTCTGCTCCAGGAGTTAAGGTGGAACAACAATAAACATGGTGGGAGGCCATGAAGTGATTCGATTATCTATGCTCCAGGAGTTAAGGTGAAAGAACAATAAACATGAAAAGTAACTGTGAAGAGCATCGATCATCTCTGCTCCAGGAGTAAAGGTAAGACAGCAATAAATAATTTAAGAAGCTGTGAAGAATATCGATTGTCTCTGCTCCAGGATTTAAGGTCAAGCAACAATAAACATGGTGAAAAGCTGTAAAGGGAATCGATTATATCTGCTCCAGGAGTTGAGGTAATACCGCAATAAACATGGTAAAATGGAGTGAAGTATATCGATTGTCTCTGTTCCAGGAGGTAAGGTAAAACAACAATAATAATGGATAGAAACTGTGAAGAGAATCAATTTTCTCTGCTCCAGCAGTTAATGTAAAACAACAATAAACATGGTAAAAAGCTGTGAACAAAAGCGATTATCTTTGCACCTGGACTTACGGTGAAACAACAATAAACATAGTAAGAAGCGGTGAAGAGAATCTATTATCTCTGCTCCAGGAGCTGAGTTGAACGAACAATAAACATGGTGAGAGGCTATGATGAGAAACGATTATGTCCACTCCAGGAGTTAACATGAAAGAACAATAAACATGGTAAGAAGCTGTGAAGAGGATCAATTATCTCTGCTCCAGGAGTTAAGGTGAAACAACAATCAACTTGAAAAGTAACTGTGAAGAGAATCAATAATCTCTGCTCCAGGAGTTAAGTTAAAAGAACAATAAACATGGTAAGAAGCTGTGAAGAGAATAGATTACCTCTGCTCCAGGAGTTAATGTAAAACTGAAATATACATGGTATGAAGCAGTGAAGAGTATCAATTATCTCTGTTTAGGAGTTAAGGTTAAACATCAATAAACATGGTTTGAAGCTGTGAAGAGAGTCAATTATCGCTGCTTTAGGAGTTAAGGTGAAACAACAGTAAACAAGGTATGAGGCAGTGAAAACAATCGATTATCATTTCTCCAGGAGTTAGGGTAAAAAAACAACAATAAACATGGTAAGAAGCTGTGAAGAGGATCGATTGTCTCTGCTCCAGGAGGTAAGGTAAAACAACAATAAACATGATGAGAAGCTGTGAAGAGAATTGATTATCTCTGCTCCTGGAGTTAAGGTGAAACAACAGTAAACTTAGTAAGAAGCTCTGAAGCGAATCGATTATCTCTTGTCCAGGAGTGTTAAGGTGAAACAACAATAAACATCTTGAGAGGCTATGAGGAGAATCGATTATAACTGCTACAGGGGTTAAGTCGAAACTACAATAAACATGGAGAGAGGCTGTGAAGAGAATTTATTATCTCTGCTTCAGGAGTTAAGGTGAAACAATAATAAACATTGTGAGAGGCTATGAAGAGAATCGAATATCTCTGCTCCAGGAGTTAAGGTAAAACAGCAATAAAATGGTATGAAGCTGTGAAGAGGATCAATTATTTCTGCTTCAGGAGTTTAGGTGAAAAAACAATAAACATTTTAAGTAATTGTGAAGAGAATCGAATATCTCTGCTCCAGGAGTTAGGGTGAAACAACAATAATCATGGGGAGAGGCTGTGAGGACAATTGATTATCTCTGCTCCCGGAGTTAACGTGCAACAACAATAAACATGGTGAGAGGCTATGAAGAGAATCGATTATCTCTGCTCCAGGAGATAAATTGAAAGAACAATAAACATGAAAAGTAACTGTGAAGAGAATCGATTATCTCTGATCCATTAGTTAAGGTGGAAGATCAATAAACATGGTAAGAAGCTGTGAAGAGAATCGATTATTTCTCTTCCAAGAGTTAAGGTAAGACAGCAATAAACATGATGAGAAGCTGTGAAGAAAATCGATTTTTCTTCTCCAGGAGTTAAGATATAACAACAATAAATATAGTAAGATGCTGTGAAAAAATCGATTATCTCTACTCCTGGAGTTAAGATGAAAGAACGTTAAACATGGTAAGAAGCTGAGAAAAGAATCGATTGTCTCTGCTCCAGGACTTAATGTGAATCAACAATAAACATTATGAGAGGCTGTGAAGAGAGTTGATTATCTCTTCTCCAGGGGTTAAGGTAAAACAGCAATAAACATGGTATGAAGCTGTGAAGGGGATCAATTATCTTTGCTTCAGGAATTAAGATGAAAGAACAATAAACATGAAAAGTAACTGTGATGGGAATCGTTTATCCCTTGTCCAGGAGTTAAGGTGAAACAACAATAAACATGGTGGAGGCTGTGAATAGAATTGATTATCTCTGCTCCAGGAGTTAAGGTGAAACAAGCAATAAACTTCGTGAGAGGCTATGAAGAGAAACGTTTATCTCTGCTCCAGGAGTTAATGTGAAAGAACAATAAACATGGTAAGAACTTGTGAAGTGAATCGATTATCGCTGCTCCAGGATTTAAGGTGAGAGAACAATAAACATGGTAAGACGCTGTGAAGAGTATCGATTATCTCTGCTCCAGGAGTTAAGGTGAAAAAACAATAAACATGAAAAGTAACCGTGAAGAAAGTCGATTATATCTGCTCCAGGGGTAAAGGTGAAACAACAATAATCATGTTAAGAAGCTGTGAAGGGAATCGATTGTCTTTGCTCCAGGAGGTAAGGTAAAACAACAATAAACATGGTGAGAAGCTGTGAAAAGAGTCGATCGTATCTGCTCCAGGAGTTAAGTTAAAAAAAACAATAAACATGGTAAGAAGTTGTGCAGAAAATCGATTATCTTTGCACCTGGAGTTAAGGTGAAACAACAATAAACTTAGTAAGAAGCTCTGAAGCCAATCGATTATCTCTTGTCCAGGAGTTATGGTGAAACAACAATAAACATGGTGAGAGGCTATGAAGACAATCGATTATATCTGCTCCAGGGGTTAAGTCGAAACAACAATAAACATGGTGATAGGCTGTGAAGAGAATTGATTATCTCTGCTTCAGGAGTAGAGGTGAGAGAACAATAAAGATGAAAAGTAACTGTGAAGAGAATCAATATTCTATGCTCCAGGAGTTAAAGTAAAACAACAATAAACATGGTATGATGCTGTGAAGAAAATCGATTATCTCGGCTCCTGGAGTTAAGGTGAAAGTACAATTAACTTGGTATGAAGCTGTGAAGAAATTCGATTATCTCTGCTCAAGCAGTTAACTTGAAACAACATTAAACATGGTGTGAGGCTGTGAAGAATAACGATTATATCTGCTCAAGGAGTTAAAGGAAATACAGGAAATAAACAATGTAAGAAGCTGTGAAGAGAATCGATTGTCTCTGCTCCAGGAGTAAAGCTGAAACAACAATAAAGATGAAGAGAAGCTGTGAAGAGAATCGATTGTCTCTGCTCCAGGAGTTAAGGTGAAAGAACAATAAACATGGTACGAAGCTGTGAAGAGATTCGATTATCTCTGCCCCGGAGTTAAGGTGAAACAAAAATGAACATGGCGAGAAGCTATGCGGAGAATCGATTATCTCTGCTCCAGGTGTTAGCGTGAAACAACAATAAACATGGTGAGAGGCTGTGAAGAGTATTGATTATCTCTGCTCCAGGAGTTAAGGTGAAACAACAATAAACATGGTATATAGCTGAGAAGAGAATCGATTTTCTCTGCTCCAGGAGTTAAGGTGAAAGAACAATAAACAAGGTATGAATCTGAGATGAGAATCGATTATCCCTGCTCCAGGAGTTAAGGTGAAACAACAATAAACATGGTATATAGCTGAGAAGAGAATCGATTTTCTCTGCTCCAGGATTTAAGATGAAACAACAATAAACATGCAAAAGTAACTGTGAAGAACATCGATTATCTCTGCATCAGGAGTTAAGGTGAAACAACAATAAACATGTTATGAAGCTGTGAAGAGAATCAATTATTTCTGTTTAGGAGTTAAGGTGAAACAACAATACACATGGTATGAAGCTGTGAAGAGAACCGATTATCTCTGCTCCAGGAGTTAAGGTGAAAGAACAATAAACATGGTATGAAGCTGAGAAGAGAATCGATTATCCCTGCTCCAGGAGTTAAGGTGAAACAACAATTAACATGGTATATAGCTGAGAAGAGAATCGATTTTCTCTGCTCCAGGATTTAAGATGAAACAACAATAAACATGCAAAAGTAACTGTGAAGAACATCGATTATCTCTGCATCAGGAGTTAAGGTGAAACAACAATAAACATGTTATGAAGCTGTGAAGAGAATCGAATATCTCTGCTCCAGGAGTTAAGGTGAAACATCAATAAACATGGTAAGAAGCGGTGAAGAGAATCGATTATCTCTGCTCCAGGAGTTAAGGTGATACAGTAATAAACTTGGTAAAAAGCTGTGAAGAGATTCGATTATCTCTTCTCCAGGAGTTAAGGATAAACAACAATAAACATGGTGAGAGGCTGTGAAGAGAATCGATTATCTCTGCTCCAGGAGTTTAATTGAAACTAAAATGAACGTGGAAAAAAGCTGTGTTGAGAATCGATTATCTCTGCTCCAGGAGTTAAAGTGAAAGAACAATAAACATTAAAAGTAACTGAGAAGGGAATCGATAATATCTTCTCCAGGAGTTAAGGTGAAGGAACAATAAACATGGTAAGAAACTGCGAAGAGAATCGATTATCTCCGTTCCAGGAGTTAAGGTAAAACAGCAATAAACATGGTATGAAGCTGTGAAGAGAATCGATTGTCTCTGCTCCAGGAGTTCAGGTGAAACAATATAAACATGGTGAGAAGCTGTGAAGGGAATTGATTATCTCAACTCCAGCAGTTAAGGTGAAAGAACAATAAACATGTTGAGAAGCTGTGAAGATAATCGATTATCTCTGCTCCAGGAGTTAATGTGAAACAACAATAAATATGGTGAGAGGCTATGAAGAGAAGAGATTATCTCTGCTCCAGGTGTTACGGTTAAAGAACAATAAACATGGTAAGAAGCTGTGAAGAAAATCGATTATCTCCGCTCCAGGGGTGTAGGTGAAACAAAAATGAACCTGGAAACAAGCTGTGAAGACAGTCTTTTATCTGTGCTCCAGGAGTTATGGTGAAAGAACAATAAACATGAAAAGTACTGTGAAGAGATTCGATTATCTCTGCTCCAAGAGTTAAGGTGTAAGGACAAAAAACATTGTAAGAGGCTGAGAAGAGAATCGATTATCTCTGCTCCAGGGGTAAAGTCGAAACAACAATAAACTTGGTGATAGGCTGTGAAGGGAATTGATTAACTCTGCATCAGAAGTTAAGGTGAAACAACAATAAACATGGTGAGACGCTATGAAGAGAATCGATGATCTCTGCTCCAGGAGTTAAGATGAATGAACAATAATCACGGTAAGAAACTGTGAAGAGAATCAATTATCTCTTCTCCAGGAGTTAAGTTGAAACAACAATAAACATGGTAAGAAGCTGTGAATAGGTTCGATTACCTCTCTTCCAGGATTTATGGTAAAACAGAAATAAACATGGTATGAAGCTGTGCTGAGGACCAATTACCTCTGCTTCAGGAGTTAAGGTGAAAATACAATCAACATGGGACGAAGCTGTGAAGTGAATCAATTATCTCTGTTTAGGTGTTAAGGTGAAACAGCAATAAACATGGTATGAAGCTGTGAAGAGAATCAATTATCGCTGCTTCAGGAGTTAAGGTGAAACAACAATAAACAAGGTATGAGGCAGTGAAAAGAATCGATTATATCTGCTCCAGGAGTTAAGGTGAAACAACAATAAACATGGTAAGAAGCTGTAAAGAGGATCGATTGTATATGCTCCAGGAGGTAAGGTAAAACAAAAATAAACATGGTGAGAAGCTGTTAAGAGAAAAGATTATCTCTGCTCCAGGAGTTAAGGTAAAACAACATTAAACATGGTAAGAAGCTCTGAAGAAAATCGATTATTTCTGCTCCAGGGGTTAAGTCGAAACAACAATAAACATGGTGAGAGTCTGTGAGGAAAATTGAGTATCTCTGCTTCAGGAGTTAATGAGAAACAACAATAAACATGGTGGGAGGCTATGAAGAGAATCGATAATCTCTGCTCCAGGAGTTAGGATGAAAGAACAATAAACATGGTAAGAAGCTGTGAAGAGAATCAATTTTCGCAGCTCCAGGAGTTAAGGTGAAACAACAATAAACTTGAAAATTAACTGTGAATGGAATCGATTATCTCCGCTCCACGAGTTAAGGTGAAAGAACAATAAACATGAAAATAACTGTAAGGAGAATCAATTATCTCTGCTCCAGGAGTTAAGTTGAAAGAACAATAATCATGGTAGGATGCTGTGAAGAGAATCGTTTATCTCTGCTCCAGGAGTTAAGGTAAAACACCGATAAACTTGTTATGAAGCTGTGAAGAGGATCAATTATCTCTGCTTCATGAGTTAAGGTGAAAATACAATAAACATGGTATGAGGCTGTGAAGAGAATCAATTATCTCTGTTTAGGAGTTAAGGTGAAACAACAATAAACGTGTTATGAAGCTGTGAAGAAAAAAATTATCGCTGCCTTTGGATTTAAAGTGAAACAACCATAAACAAGGTATGAAGCTGTGAAAAGAATCGATTATTTCTGCTCCAGGCGTTAAGGTGAAACAACAATAAACTTTAAGAAGCTGTGAAGAGTATTGATTATCTGTACTCCAGGAGATAAAGTAAAACAACAATGAACATGGTGGGAAACTGTGAAGAGAATCGATTTTCTCTGCTCCTGGACTTAACGTGAAACGACAATAAACTTGGTATGAAGCTGTGAAGAGAATCAATTATCTCTGCTCCAGGAGTTAAGGTGAAAGAACAATAAACTTGGCAATTAACTGTGAAGAGAATCGTTTATCTCTTGTCCAGGAGTTAAGGTGAAACAACAATAAACATGGTGAGAGGCTATGAAGAGAATCGATTATCTCTGCTCCAGGAGTTAAGTCGAAACAGCAATAGACTTGGTGAGAAGCTGTGAAGAGAATTGATTATCTTTGCTTCAGGAGTTAAGGTGCAAAAACAATAAACATGGTGATAGGCTATGAAGAGAATCGATTGTCTCTGTTCCAGGAGATAAGATTAAAGACCAATAAAAATGGTAAGAAGCTGTGAAGAGAATCAATTATCTCTGCTTTAGGAGTTAAGGTGAAAGAACAATAAACATGAAAAGTATCTGTGAAGGGAATCGACTATCTCTGCTCCAGGAGTTAGGTAAAAGAGCAATAAACATGGTAAGAAGCTGTGAGGAGTATCAATTATCTCTGCTTCAGGAGTTAAGGTGAAACAACAATAAACATGGTATGAAGCTGTGAAGAGAATCAAATATCTCTGTTTAGGATTTAAGGTGAAACAACAATAAACATGGTATAAAGCTGTGAAGAGAATCAATTATCTCTGCGTCAGGAGTTACGGTGAAACAACAATAAACATGGTATGAAGCTGTGAAGGGAATCAATTATCTCTGTTTTGGAGTTAAGGTGAAACAACAATAATCATGGTATGAAGCTGTGAAGAGAATCAATTATCGCTGCTTCACGTGTTAAGGTGAAACAACAATAAACATGATATGAGGCTGTGAAAAGAATCCATTATCCCTGCTCCAGGTGTTAAGGTGAAACAACAATAAGCATGGTGAGAGGCTGTCAAGAGGATCGATAATCTCTGCTCCATGAGTTTAGTTGAAACAAAAATGAACATGGAAAGAAGCTGTGAAGAGAATCGACTATCTCTGCTCCAGGAGTTAAGGTGAAAGAACAATAAACATGAAAAGTATCTGTGAAGGGAATCGACTATCTCTGCTCCAGGAGTTAAGGTGAAAGAACAATAAACATGAAAAATAACTGTGAAGAGAATCGATTATCTCTGCTCCAGGAGTTAAGGTAAAACAGCAATAAACATGGTAAAAGCTGTGAAGAGAATCGATTGTCTCTGTTCCAGGAATTATGGTGAAACAACAATAAACATGGTGAGAAGCTGTGAAGGGAGTGGATTATCTCTGCTCCAGGAGTTAAGGTAAAACAACAATAAACATGGTAAGATGCTGTGAAGAAAATCGATTATCCCTGCTCCTTGAGTTAAGGTGAAAGAACAATCAACTTGGTAAGAAGCTGTGAAGAGAATCGAGTATCACTTCTCCATGAGTTAAGTTGAAACAACATTAAACATGGTGTGAGGTTGTGAAGAGAATCGATTATCTCTGCTCCAGGAGTTAAGGGGGAACAAAAATGAACATGGAAAGAAGGTGTAAAGAGAATCGATTGTCTCTGCTCCAGGAGTTATGGTGAAACAACAATAAACATGGTGAGAAGCTGTGAAGAGAATCGTTTATCTCTGCTCCAGGTGTTAAGGTGAAACAACAATAAACATGGTGAGAGGCTATGAAGAGAATCGATTATCTCTGCTCCAGGAGTTAAGGAAAAACGACAATTATCATGGTGAGTGGCTGTGAATAGAGTTGATTATCTCTGCTCCAGGAGTTAAGGTGAAACAACAATAAACATGGTGAGAGGCTGTGAAGATTATCGATTATCTCTGCTCCAGGAGTTAAGTTGAAACAAAAATAAACATGGAAAGAAGCTGTGAAGGGAATCGATTATCTCTGCTCCAGGCAGAGAATAGTGTTTAGGTGGCCCTACGCGGTAGCAGATATTATGTGAATTCTTATATGCTTCATTGTGATACATGCATATCAGAAGGATATGTTTCCCCCCTTTGCCATGCGTTTTCCGAGGGATTTGCTGCTATTTCTGAGCACGTTCCACGAAACCATGTCTCAGCCTTACAGCTTTATGTCAAGAGATGGATATGAATTTGTAGCCTGAGTTTTTTTGTTAAGAAATCTCCATTTTAATGCCGTTAGCTCCAGCAGTTTCTACGCCAACCCATAACAAACAAACTAGAATCAAACTGAGGGTATATTATTCACTATACAGTTCATCCGGGATAAATACAAAGTTCCAATTCAAAATGCAATATGGTTGGACCGAAAGCTTAGTTCATTTAACAAAGGTAGAGGTCGCACGTAATTGTGTGTCAGGCTTTGAACTGGTGCTAGGGAAATGCCTTGTATGATGCTCCTATTTTACTAAACGTCATGTCAAATGCGCATTCATAACCACAGTTATTAATTGTAATGCTTGGATAGTGCGCCCACCCTCCATCTTGAGTGTGCGTAGTTGCTGATGTGCCTTGTCTAGAGATATCCTGTTAGTCTACTTGCTTGCTAAGCGTTCTCATTAAAATCTAATAGATGGTGGGGTATCGATTTGAAAACTCTATTAATGTGACTACAGTTATGCTCTTAGTTTCTGAAACTGCATGTTAATTATGCAAATACAACCGAAGTTTTCGATTCTAATGCACAAGTTACACCAGCAACTACGTACATACAAGATGGTGGCTGGGTACACTATCAAAACATTGCAATTAATAACTATGGTTATGAATGCTCAATTAATGTGACATTCAGTCAAATGGGAGTATCATGGACGATATTTC
This sequence comes from Meconema thalassinum, assembly GCA_946902985.2. NCBI lineage: Eukaryota > Metazoa > Arthropoda > Insecta > Orthoptera > Tettigoniidae > Meconema > Meconema thalassinum. Next base: position 733,457,470 of record OX336389.2, on the reverse strand, counting down.
CCTAGTATCAGTTTAAAGCCTGACACAGTATTGTGTGTGACCTCTATCTCTGTTACCATCTCTGCCACCATCTTGAATGTATACACTCACCGATCTCTTCCCTTGCACAGAAAAAGTGCCTTGTTCGTGCCGATCGTATAGCTAATTATCGTCATTCGAGTTCTATGATATTGAGATTTATTAGTTTAAATATTTTATTTTGCAAGATGGCAGTTGCGTGTAATATTTAATCTGATGGTGTCATCACTAGAGTAGCATAGGTTATTTATATATGAGTCCCTGTTTGCCAAATATTGTGAGCATTGTTTAATTGAAGCATGGGTTACGGATTATAACGTTTGAATACTTGGCGTAGTCGTCATCTTGAACGTGTAGTCTACAGCTGCGAACACCTTTGAACACGGGTCTGTGGATTATTCATAGGTAAACTTTTGTAGAATTTGGTAGTGATAAAACGGTTAGTTTAATCGGTACAAAACTAGATTTAGGTATTGAACATTTTAGTGGCATTCATTTTGTTTTCATTAAGATGGCGTTTATACAAACCATACAATCAAACACACCTTTATTTTTATTTTATATTATTTTATTTCATTCGGTACAGTCATTTGACAATTCATAAGGGTACAAAATACACACATAAATCGACAGCCAAACATACAAACAAATAGAGCGACATACATCTCGCTTCTGTAGATATCGTAAGATCACATTATTATTATTAAACACTATTATTATTATTATTATTATTATTATTATTATTATTATTATTATTATTATTATTATTATTATTATTTAATATTTAATAGTGAACTGAAGATATGCACTTGTGGAATAAAACATCAATAAAACGAACACTCTATTCAAGTTCGTTAAATTCGTTCTTTCTTCACATCTGCCTATCATGGACAGTATATATCTGTCTTATATGGTCATAGTGTATGTTTACATACGTGTCGCTCTTTTCCTCCTCTATTATTATAGGTATCATCGGTCTTTTCCTCATGTTTTTGTAAGTATCGTCGTCCTTTTCCTCGTGTCTTTATAGCGTCGTCCTTCTTTTCCTGATATACGGTATTTGTAAGTATCATCGTTCTTTTCCTCGTGTCTTTATAAGTGTCGCTTTTCTTCTCCTCACGTATTTATAAGTGTCGTCGTTCATTTCTCCATGTCCTTATAAGTGTTGTCGTTCTTTTCCTCATGTCTTTATATTAGTGTCTTCGTTCTTTCCTCCTTGGCTTAAAAAGTATCGTAATTATTTTTTCATGTCATTATAGGCATTGTTCTCCTTATTTTATAGCCCATTATAAGTATCGTTCATTTCCTCACGTTTTGATAAGTGTGATCGTTCTCTTCCTCTCGTATTGATGATAAGTGTCGTTCTTTTCCTCCAGCATTTATAAGTATCATCGTTCTTTTCCTCCAGCATTTATAAGTATCATCGTTCTTTTCCGCTATTTTTTATTAGAGTCATCGTTTTTTGTTTATCTCTGTGTAAGTGCCGTCGTATTATTTTTATATATTTATAAGTGGTGTCTTCATAAGCTGTGTTCATTCCCCATGACTTTATAAGTGTCGTCATTCTTTTCTTCGTGTTTTATTCCCTCTTTGTGTTGATTCAGTGTTGAGTTTAACCGTCCCGAATAATTGTACTCTGTTTGAGTCTTTTAAATGAGGAATGAACAACATTGCCGTCAATAGAGGTGCCACAAGAGAGTGCTTTCTCTCCTCGGCTGATATCCAAAGTAAATAGATAAGTGTATTTTTTAACGTGACGTCTACACAAAAGACAACACTTTGTAGTGACAAAAGGCTATTTCATTGGCGCGGGGGATTGTGGGGCGGTACGAGTAACGGGAGAACTTGTCTCATCACTTTATGAATGAGCTCCCCTCTTAACGCGAAACAATGCCTGCCAGCACAGCGTAACTAAGCCGGTCTTAATGTCCATCAGTTGAATGAAAGTGTACTGCGGTGCACAAGACTGTGTATATTATCATCTGCGTCAGTTGCCACTCTGCAAGGGGTGCCCTTGGGAACATATTATGCACCATGGTGCACAATTGCGTTCACGTTTATTAGAGTTAATTACTTAAATGATGCACACATTACATACGAAAATTAGAGTTGTATCTGTATGGAACTCACACTTGACTCACATTTCACACACTTCACCATGATTTCAAATAACGCTCAATAGTCCTACCATTTGTATTACTATTCTCTGGCACCTGTGTTATGTTCACCCATGACACAGGAATTTACACTGTGTTCCTAAAGGGGCGGAACAGCAAGGTCATCTGCCCCTTATTTATACTGTTGTTTCTATGATGGATAGGAGCTATTTTCGGTACTTCTTAATAGAGCCACATTCTTGCATCAGTAGGTTATCTACCAGTTTTTGTTATGGAGTCGATATTGTCCCTTGTTGGTGTTTCATTTAAGATCCTGGGTCATCAGTCCCATATACTTAGATGTGTAATTGCCTGGTAACCTTTATTAATGTGGTGTATATAGTAGTGTGTGTATTTGTATCTGAGGTTAGTACTGAGAAGGAGGCAGCCGTGTCCTTAATTCAGGATACCATCCCGGTGTTCGCCTGAGTTAGAAGTGTCAAACCACGAAAAGCCACTTCGTGGATGTCTAAGATGGAAATCAAACCCAGTTTTTCTTATATTTGCCTAACGAGGCTTTGTACAACCTGTTCCAAACCTTGGACCAGAATTACATTTCTTTTATTAAAGTGATGCTCTCCCTAATACCCCGACAGTTTGACCTTTTGCTGGCTGCCATCTCAATGACTGCTGTGTCGGTTCTTCTTCATATTCTAAACCTCGGAGAGTTACATGACTGTTGCACCTCGTGGTGCATAGGGCAGATGTAAACACTCTCCATCTAGTCTTGTTGTCTTTACTGCATTCCAAGTTTTTACTGCTTTCATAGCTTCCTCAACAGTTCTTCTCAAAGTCATTCTGAGGCGACCACGTCTCCGAGCACCTTGCAGGTTCCATTCCAACGCTCTTCGTGGCTTCCTTACTAAGGGCCACGGGGATTGAATACGTTCATATTCCATGATTTATAGATTCCAATAACTATGAGAACATTTTTCGTGTTTCATATTTTGTCTTAGTTTCACTCTATTTATATAAAATGTAAAACAAAAATATTGGAAAGCAGCCGAAAGAAATCAGAAACCCCTACGTACGTCAAATTGGCAGGTGAAAAGCTAAAGGAAGTAGGAGACTTTTGTTACTTAGGAAAAAATAACCAGTGATGGACGAAGCAATGAGTGTGTAAAAAGTAGGTTAGCACAGGCAAGGAAAGTATTTCTACAGAAGAGGAATCTGTTGACTTCGAATATAGATTTAGGTATTAGGAAGTTATTTTTGGAAGCCTTTGTCTGGAGCGTGGCACTCTATGGAAGTGAAACTTGGGTTGTTGGAGCAGCAGAAAGGAGGAGAACAGAAGCGTTTGAAATGTGGTTTTACAGAAGAATGATGAAGATCAGAAGGATAGATAGGGTTACAAGTGAAGAGAATTGGGAGAGGAGAGATGTTTCTGGTGACTACTAATGAGAAGAGATAGGTTGTTTGGGCACATACTAAGACACCCAGGAAGAGCAAAGTTAGTTATGGAAGGAAGGGTCGAGGATAATAACTGTATGGGTAGACCGAGGTTAAAATATGTTAAACAGATTGTCTCGGATGTAGTGTGTGGTAGCCACAGTCTATAGAGATGAAACGATTAGCTCAAGACAGGGAGGCATGGATTGCTGCATCAAACCAGTCAAAAGACTGAGGACTCAGAAAACAATCACTCTATTTTAGAACATTTTCATATATTTCATATTTAGTGATAATCATATATTACCACCATAAAAATAATTAGGTTGATTAATTATTAATTATTGCTAAATACTATAAAAACTGAAATAGAATAACATATTTCTGAATGTACTGTAGTTAAGTTTCACCGTGTACTTGTATATGCAGCGGTAATTCCATTCTGTCCCACAGCTCTAACTTGGCAAGAACTTTGCCAGTTCTTTTTACCAACCTGTAATCAACGGGTCCCACATGAACATAAATGACCGCCACGCTCTAATGTTTCAGTTCCTAAGTCTTAGCCAAGTAGTACACTCTGTTAGTTGAACAATAGAGGACACATTCTTCAGATTGTTCACATAAATCCAAAGTGTTTCACTACCCCCAATTACTATATCAAGAGAGCCTAGCCCCATTACATAGCGTCTTAACACTCGTGGCTACCTTAGTCATTTTCCAAACTACAATTATCGCAAACTATTCAAAAATAATTAGCTGTGAGGTATACGTCGCTTTTTCTCAACTTATTTCCATATTGGTTTGAATTCTTACAAATCTGCTCTCCATTGATCACTAAGCTCCCCCACTTGTCTAAATACTGCTTCGTGAACGTTAGAATAACACCTTCTAACGCAATGATCCACCTCACGGCGTAGTGACTATTATTCTTGTCGGTCACTGAGAAGTCCGTGTTCGATTCGCGCCTCTGCCAAGAAATGTGATTCTGATCTGAGGGCTGGAATGGCCTACACTCAGGCTCGTGAGAAAGAACTGTGAGGACGTTGTTTCGATTTCCACCTCACCTACCCTAGAAGTGTTTCCCACTTGTGGGATGATACCTAAATTAAGTCCATGGCCACTGCCTACTTTAAATCCTAACCCTAATTACAAAAACACACTCCAGTATAACCATTACAATCACACAGTTTAGCAATCGTCCCACACACACCCACATGCACGAGGCTACATTCTGACATATTTTAAAATGACTGGGAACAGCAGAAAAAGTGGTTGAATGGTTAGTCTGCCGCAGGCAAGCTATAAGCTGCGATTTGCGCACCTCTGCCCCCCACCCACCGAATCGCATTGACAGTAGACGCAGGGATGAGTTGTGTCGTAATAAGCTTCTCAACTCAACTCCAGAGAGATTAAGCTGGGAGCTACCGCCACCACTCACAATTATCTCGGAAACCTTTAATATTTTAAATCCTCGCTGTGAGGCAAATCATCTGACATTCGTACTACGGTTAGTAAACAGAGCACTCACACAAAGTACCAGGAGGCAGATTTAGTGGGCTGCATAGCTAGCTGGGAAAGGGATTAATTGCTCCCAGATCGAGACTACACTAGCCACGGGTGTATGTGGTGTACTTACTAAATTTGCAATTAAAATAATAGAGTGAATTAAAATGTGCACGCTGATGGTTGGAATTGACTAAACAAACTGATCAGGACGTAAAGGCTTGCGTACATGAGGTTTGAATAGTCAACAATATTTCGTGGAATGGCATGGCTACGCTGTGATCCTAATACGATGCATCATTGTTAAGTGATATTTCGCGCCTTACCTTGCCCAAAGATACAACATGAAATATGGTACTGTCCCCGAATTCGTAATAAGAGATGCCAAGAACAGATATGAAAGGTAACCATAGAAAAGGGATCATTTAAATAAAATTGGGAAATTAATATTGGAACGGGTCCGTAACACAAAATTATAGTCATGAAGTATTGTCCAATAAGAAGCTTGTTATATGGATGTAATCACCTCCTAGTAAGGACGGATGTGATTGGATCATCCTTGTACTTGAGGAAAGAGAACGTGATTGGAAGATTCTATGGGCGACTTTAGAAATGGAATATTATTTTGGAGGAGGACGCTAATTATTGCATTTAGAAGAAATTGAAGGCTGGAAATAAATCGAAGAAATTATTTAAGATATTATCAGGAAGTGTTTTCCTTGGATAATTAACGCCCGAAGACAGTATAACGATATTCATGTCCGAGTCTTGGGCATGGGACCTTGGAGAGAGAGAGAGAAAGAGCGCTTTTGTTCTAGTAGCATGCGGAAGGATTAGGCGCCATTGTATGTGGTAATGCAACACGGGTCTTTGGATCGGACGGACGTAAACTGAGAGCTCCGAAAACGTGATACGGGAGTGGGTGTACAAGTGCTTCAGTGAAAGGAAGAGTAATACGATTATGTGTAACCTTGTAGTATCACGGTGCTAATATGGTGCGAAGCACGTAAGTCCGTATATGAATTTGAGTGTTTTATGGAATATTTATGGTAGAGACCGGTGTCGTGGTCAGACAATGAATTATAAGTCTGCTTTGTGTGACGTGTTCGTGAAGAAGGTGGAATCGTGAATATACGTCGTGAGAGTAACTGTAAGTACATATTTGGGAGGAAACATTTTGAAAGGGACACGTTATTCTGGAACGATATGTTCGATCGTGAAATGGTGTGCAATAAAATGGTGACGAACATCGTAGACATGTGTTTGGAAAGAACATTTGATTCGTCAGAAGGAGTTATGATATCTCACTAATTATGCTGAGGGAAATGTGGTCTACGTCATGAGAGTAAGAATTCCTACGAGTGGAGTCACATAAAATGATATGCAGGAAAAGCAATGTTCACACTACTACTTCATAAGATGCACAATCTAATGGAGAACATCATAGACTATAACCAGTCTAAGGACGGAGGAAGGCTACGAGATTTTCCAGAGGAACAAGAAGAAGAGCAAGATTGGAAGAAAGATCGAGGATCGAACGAGAGTCTGCCAGGGGGCGAGCTGAACGCCGGGGCTATCAGGGTCCCATCTCGAACTATGGAGCCACAGGCCGGCAACGTGCAATCCCGCCGCGCTCAAGAAAAGGTGAAGTGATGCTAGGAGTGAGGCTAGCTAGCCACCAGTAGCATGAAGTTGGAACCAGCTGTCCGAACCTGTGTGTGTATGGGATTACACGTGTTTCATCGCCAGCCCAGTTTAAAGTAAGACAAGCACGTCATTCATATAGCCCCTGTATATAGATTGGTATCCAAGAAGCATGCCTGGTGTGATCATTTCTATTTCAGTAGAAGTTTGCTCTGTATAATGTTTTAGCCCTGGTAATCTGTGATTTACTTCTTCGAAGCAAGTTTCTTTTCGCATTTAGTATGCTGGTTAACTTCAGTTCCAGCTATGTTTGGGATCATTGCAGGCGAGTTAACTTTGTGTTAACCGTGTCTGGTTTAGCGGAGTCCCCGCTTCGAGGATTACCGGTGGCATTTAAGCATTTTGATGTTGAAGCAGATTTGGATTTCGACCTTTTGGGTTTTTGAAATTAATTATTTTGGATTTGAGTGATTTTCCGGATGAACAGTTTTCCGGTACAGTTTTCATGCATAGTTTGGATGAACGGTTTTTAAGAATAGTTTTCTACGCATTTTTACTGATTCGCATTTCAATATGTTTGCGTAGCTTTCACTTCTCAGTTCGGAGAATTTTCAGTGCGACGGATTTCCAGTTTTTGAAAAATTGCTTTTGCAATATGGTTGAATATTTTCATTTTGGATTTAGCTTTTTGATCTTCGATGATTCTTTTCATATTGTTATTTTGCACAATAACTGAGAGCTCCGTCTGAAATTATTTTTCTTGATTTTTGATTTTCACATTTCGGTGAATTTTAGATTTGGAATTTTGGAATTTTCACTTTGAAAATGTATTCCATTTTTGATATTGGAATTTAAATTTAATTTTTTTTTTCTTTCGGATTTTCTGAAAATATATATATATATATATATATATTGGATTGTGATTAATTTAAGACTTCAATCCTGACATGATATTTTCCAGATTAATATTTTTATTCTTACTTTGGAAGTGTATATTAATTTTCAGTTTTGACTTTCAGTAAATTTCTCGATGGTTGGAAGTTGGTTGCAACACTGATCGTTCAGACGAAGAATTCTTTCGAAAAACAATTTAGAATTATAAAATGTAATGATAATTCGAGAGGCGTACACGACTATTGTTATAGCGTGATACAATGTATATACATATTCAGATATTTCAATATTTAATGAAAATAGTTCACGCCTAAGTGACAAATGTTTTTGAGTTGACACTCACAATCAATGGGATTTGAAACTGATAATAGTAAGGAATGTTTCGTACTTAGTTGACACGCACTAGGAAGGAGTCATACGATCAGTAAATGCTATTGATTGTAAAGCATATTTAAAACTAGTATCAACGTCGTTGAATTACTTATAACTTGAGGGAGAGATGTTCATTTTTGAGATTGTTAGATTGTTGTGTTTACATTGAAGAGGCGTGCGATAATACCAATTGTCATTTTGGTATTTCGAAGGTCGACCCCTGTAAGGGATGTTATGTCCTGAGAACCTTTCCTCTGTCAATGGTTGTTGTTGTTGTTGTTGTTGTTAGTTTGCAGCGTTTAGTGTTGTTAGGACTGTAGTCTAGTTAGTCAGCTTTGTGCTGTTGTTGCCGTTCGTTGGAACGTTGAGTTATTGGGTTGTGGAGTTTATTCGACTGCTGATAGATTATTTTACTGTGTTTGAAGACAGTATTTTCATTCGTATTGTAGGATCACCTTGGTGGTGTTTGATTTTGATCTGATAGGCTGTCGTGTTCGTGCAGATCAGCTGAGATGTCGATACCGGGTGCTCCAAAAGTTTAGTATTCAGGACGTTGATATTAATTCAGTTTATTATTATTATTGTTTTGAATATTGGATCAGAACAGGAGTTCATTGGATAGCACTCTCATCTTTATTGATCGGAATGCTAAGCCATATTTTGACCGATAACCTCGATTTTGATAACTGTCAGTTAGTGTTAATAAATCCTATGTCTATAAAGATTAATGGAGGAACACTGGGGTAGATAATGTTCTGAAATGAGATGTATATAGAAAATGTTCGGTATTTCTTAAATTTAGTATTTGAATTAAAAATATTTCGGTAATTAAATAAAGAATAAAAGTCAGGATCTGTGTATAGGTTAAAATATTGATATTGTAAATAGTGAGAGGCCGTCACTATTTAAATTCAGTAAGGGGTTGTTTCTTGTTCTATGTAAATATTTTTGTTGATCCTGAAAGCAAAGGCATAGCGATATGTTGCCAATTTATTAGTTTTTGATTTTAAGTCGTTATTTTTGTGATTTAGTTGGCGTTATGCCAGAGTGTGTGTCATATGACATTAGTGATAATGATATTTAGTTGTGGATTTTCAATTTGCTTATAACCATCTTTGCATTGTTTACTGTTTGAACAAATTCTGGGCACGCATTTGCGTCTGCTTATACCATTTTCACAGTACTCTTGCGTTGTGATTTATAGATAGTGGGAGGTTAGGAAAATGCTATGGTAACTATAGCGACTTGAACCATTTTTATCCATTTCCTTGTCCCTGTTACGCCCGAGTGTTTGAGAGTCTTGAGCTCTAGTGTGTTGTTGTCGCTAATCCTGTGGAGGATTTACCATTGTATTTTGATGATATCGCCTGATATGTGTCCACGATTTGCAGTGTGTGTGATGCCTGATGATTCGGTAAGTAGTGTTAGTCGGGGTACTGCCGTTGGTATCGATCCGCTGTTATCTTGGATTTTGGCATTCACGATACTGCTGAAATCGGGTACAGTACGTACGTGCCAAAAGTAGAATTTGAATCATTTAGAAATAAACAAATGTAAAGACCCCCAACGAAAGTTTAGTTTTCTACTAGAATGACGTTTGTAAATGGTAAAATTGTTTTAAAAAGACTGTCAATCCAAAATGAATACCAAATTCCCCTAGAAAGGAGTGAAGTCATTGTCACGGCAGCATCATACACTTCCCCTGCTAATAAGTACTGTGTCAGCAACAGAAAAATCTACTGTAAAATTTGCCATTATTCAGCCGGGTTCCTGTAAGCTATTGTTCTGCAACCGGTATACCGCCTCAAGGTGTAACGTGATTTTATTCAGCCGGTTTCGTGTGAGCTATCGTTCAGGACCAAATAAACAAATCAGTCTGTGGAAAACTATTCTATACAACCTTGCCACATCCCTGGGAACTGCATGTTTTAAGAAAATGCATGGGACTTGAACCTTCGAACCCTCGAGCTCTGTCATCTATCACACTTCCATCCTACCGTGCGCTTGCCATGTGAGCTACCCCGATGCTTGACCTGTAGCGCGCACATCCCTGTCTATACAATACCTGCTCTCGGTCTGTGCGTACACCTCCTGTTTTAAAGTTCCTGTTCTGCACATATGTGCTCGTTTTACGGGTTCATTCGTGGTACCAATACTGAATTAATAGTGACGCTCACGACTCCTGCTGTCTTCCAGCCCTTGAACACACATCTCGTTATATTACCACGGTCTAGGGAGAGGGACCGATGTCATTCAGAATTGTGGTACATATGACGGGATGCTAAAACTGAATCGCAAGGGGCTGGCGGACCACCCGGTATAATTTTTTAATGTAGCCTAATTGTTCTTATACCAATGATTTAAAAAATGTAATATAACAAATTATTTAGCACCCTGACAACCCTAACAGACTAGCTGACCAGTTAATATTAACTTTGCAAAGCCATTCCCGATGGTCATGTACACTTGTGACTAGTTTTACCTAGGACTGTCTAGTTGAGTAATGAATTGTTAACACTTACCTGTATCGGAATTCTCTATTTGTCGATATCCATGGAAGACAACACTAGCTCTCTCATAAAACTGGCTGTATTAGAGTATCTAAGACCTAACGGGGCTTAATGCTATATTGACATCCGAGATTTAGTGACCCATTATGATATAACGGTTCACACTTTTGTACTGTAGTTAACCGGTGGTGAGTCATTAATTTATACGTATTATACGGTGTTGATGACCACGATATTCAAGTCTCCCAACACATCCAACTACACGGGGCAAATGACCGAGATGTGATAATTCGTTTACTCACACTTAAGTACACCGAGCTGATAACTATGGTACCCCTACCTTTTTTTTTACAGCACGGGACACATGATTAAGGTATCCTAACCCATAATATGAATTACACACTCAAGTACACGGGACTGATAACCATGTTATTCCTATGTTTTTACTACACGGGTCTTATATATAGAAATAATACTATTACTAGAGCCCTGCGCGGATACGCAAAACGTTATCCGCATCCACCCCGCATCCGCACGACTTTTATCCGCATCCGCCCCGCATCCGCACGACTTATATCCGCATCCGCCCCACATCCGCACGACTGTTATCCGCTTCCGCCCCGCATCCGCATGACTTTTATCCAAATCCGCTGATATTTCAATATTATGTTTAATTTATTAGGTAAAGCATAACGTGTTAAACCAACACATTTAGACATTTGAGGAGAAGGTCGTTCCTGACTTTACGCTTGGGGAAAGGGATTGACATTTGGCCGGAAATTCCAAGTCAGTCATCATATTTCTGCTTCATGACCCATCCATGTTCGCATAGTTGATGTCATAACTCGTGCTTCAGTGCCAAGTTGGAAATAAATCTACAGATAAACCTGGAACCATATCATCCAGGATAGCTTAGACGTCGAAGTAGCTGACATGAGGAATGTTAATGATGTCACCACGATGAATTTGAAAGACGTTATCTTCAAATCTTAAAAGTAAAAATCTATTGTTCTTTCATGTTTTCCATTAATTGACATGTGCACCTTGCTGTTATAAGTAATAAAAGAGTTTGTATCATTTAAAATGTTTGTGTTGTTGTTATTTAAACACCGTCAGATCTTTTTGCCGCTCCCTGTATATGCAACTAATGACCAGAGTACACAAGTTTATTACCAAACGGGGCTAATGCCTGATTAAATATATATTTTAACTAGCATTAGTGGCCGGCTTCGCCCGGTGGATTTATTTGTTTTATGGTTGATAATTAATATTAATAGAGAATTGGCACATGATACTTAAACTAACAGAAAATAAATATTTTTAAATATAACTTTTTGTGATGGTGGTGGTGGTGGTGGTGGTGGTTGTAGCGGGGGTGATAAGTAGTACAGTATAATGGGCGTAACCATCAGGTCATTTTCCCGTTATGATAATAATGATTAGGGAAACGGCTGTTTACTAACTACAGCACTCACACATCTAATTTACAAACAAATTTTAAAAATATGTTTAGAAAGAGGAGTAAGTGAAGTAAGACACTGTCTAGGGCCTATATCTCATTGGCTGTTGGAAATGAAGAGACCAATAGTGTCGTCTTTTGACGCATAGCGCCGTAGAAAAATAATCAGAACACTAGGTAAACTTCGGCTGTCCTGAGCTCCTGAGGTAGAATAGTATCATTTACCGCCATATAGCGCTCAACGATAAGTATCGGAATAAATGAAGGTAAATTTGAAAGCACCAACGCTTATTGCAGCTGATAACCTCAATGTACTGCACCAACACCATTGCACCGATACAGAGGCATAATATGTCCATGATGATAACTGTTTTAAGGGGCCTAAGAAATCTTTTTGCACTAATTACTCCTTGTGACTGCAAAGCAGCGCAAGATTTAACTATTTTCGCAATTCTGCATCAGAACACTGGTAGGGGCGAAGTGATGCAGCCCGAATTGCCAGTCAACAATGGACTTATTGAAATACTCTTACAGTTACACTACTACGGACATGAATGGTTCTAGGGCCTTAATGCGTGGTATTCAAGTTAAGTTTCTTTGTTATTCTAAATGTAGGGAATGGAGAGCGTTGTCCAAAATATCAAGTGGACAGTGTTACAAGCAGGGTATCAAAGTGTAAGTAAAATTTGGTGCAGATATGAGGAACGGTGTAGATTTGTGATAAAGGGCCTAAATGTAGGGAACGGAGTGGTCTGTCCGGAATTTAAAGTGGACAGTGTCACCCGGATGGTTCCAAAGGGTAAGTATACAAAATGTGGTTAAGATAGGTGAAACGGTGTAGATTTGTGCCAAAGGGCATAAATGCAGGGAATGGAGTGGTCTGTCTGAAATTTCAAGCAGACAGTGTCACTCGTCGGGTTACAAAGTGTAAGTATGTGAAATTTGGTTCAGATCGGTGAAACGGTGTAGATTTGTGCCAAAGGGCCTAAATGCAGGAAATGAAGTTGTATTTCCGAAATGTCATGCAGACAGTGTTACTCGCAGGGTTCCAAAGGGTAAGTATACAAATTTTGGTTCAGATCGGTGAAACGGTGTAGATTTGTGCCAAAGGGCGAAAATGCAGGGAATGGAGTGGTCTGTCCGAAATTGCATTCAAACAGTGTTACTCGCAGGGTTCCAAAGGGGTAAGTATACAAATTTTGGTTGAGATCGGTGAAAAGGTGTAGATTTGTGCCAAAGGGCCTAAATGCACGGAATGGACTGGTCTGTCATAAATTTCATGTAGACAGTGTTACTCGCAGGGCTCCAATGGGTAAGTATACAAATGTTGGTTCAGATTAGTGAAACTGTGTAGATTTGTGCCAAAGGGCCTAAATGCATAGAATGGACTGGTCTGTCATACATTTCATGTAGACAGTGTTACTCGAAGGGTTCCAAGGGGTAAGTATACAAATTTTGGTTCAGATCGGTTAAACGGTGTAGATTTGTGCCAAAGGGCCTAAATGCAGGGAATGGAGTGGACTGTCCGAAATTTAACATAGCCTAAACTATTCCTCATGCACTGGCTATCATATACAAAAAGAATTTTTCGAATCCGACTGGTAGTTCCATAGATTAGCGCGTTTAAACACACAAACAGACAAACTCTTCAGCTTTATTATATTTAAGGTTGCTTTTTTAGTTTTGGCAACTGTGTTATAATAGTACATTATGCAACGAGCCTATAATGGCTATAATTAAGACACGAGTATATTTATACGCGAGTTTTATAATTTCCATACCAGTGTCTTATTTACAATTATAGGCGAGTTGCATACGACTGTTTATGTTCAACGATAATTATTATAACTATTTTATGTTCGAAGATAAATATTCATAAATATCTGTCGAGATTTCGCCAGTTTTATGTACTGAACAGAGCGCATGAGACGCAGAGAATGCCTTGTATTTGACCATGGCCTTCTCGATTACCCCACTATGACACTAGGCAACGCATTTCAGAAGGCCTTGGAACTCCATGCAGGTGCGATGCTAGACCTTATCTAATTGGTCAAACAACTCTTTCTTGTGCTGTGATTGGTGGGAGAAACTGTTTCATAATGAAAACTAGTGTTATAATGACCATCATTATGATACAGTTTTCTAACACATAATAGTCAGGGTCGAACATAAATTGATAAATAACACACCTACATGGTTCCAAGTCTCATAAGCTCTCAATGTAGTCTCCAGCACTGCGTACAATGTGTTCCCAGCGACGCGGAAGCCGTTGGATTCCGTTGGCACTGCCCAATCTATCGATGGTGCGAAGAGAGCGCTCGGCAGCCTGCACAACATCTCCTATTGTAGGCTAGCGGTTCCCGCGCAGTGGCTCCTTCATCTTCGGGATGAGATCAAAGTCGCAGGGACTTTAGTCGGGAGAGAAGGGGGGATGATAAAGTACCTCCCAGTTCCAGTGATTCAACAATGCAGACACAACTCCTGCTTTGTGTGTTCTAGCATTATGATGCAAAACGAGTGGCGGAGTATCCATGTGGTGTCGCCGTTTCCTTCTCAGAGCTGCTAGGAGATGGTCTTGCAGAATCGAACAATAGTACGCCACATTAACGGTTTGCCCTAGGGGAACGGTATGTTTTATGATCACACCATCCCAATCATAGGCAAGAATCAACATTACCTTCACATTGGTGGGGGTTTGTCGAGCTGTTTGTTTTCGTGGTGATCCGTGGTGCCACCACTCGTTCGATTGGCGTTTCAACTGTGGCTCATAAGATTTGGCCCTCGTCTCGTCAATGGTTATGATACGCCGTAAAAAGTCCTCTCCATCGTGCTCATAACGCTGCAAGTGCGTACGAGAAGCATCATATCGCAGCCATTTCTGCATGTCGGTTAAGTCATGCGGAACCCATTTTTGACGCAATTTTCCTCAGTTTCAGGCAGTCCTTTAGGATGTAGAGGACAGTCGAATTCGCCAGTCCTGTATCTTACGCTAATTCAGGAAACGTTACGTTCCGATCCGTCTCCACTAACGCGGATACCATTTGTGCATTTTCATCACTTACTGGTGGGTGACCATATCGAGGCATGTCCTCCACACGTTCGCGCCCATCTGAAAAGGCTGCAACCCATCTTGCTACCGTTCTGTAAGGTAACGCAGCTGCATCGCACGCCTCGTGCAGTCCTTGGTGGCACTCTCGAGCCGTGAGACCCCTAGCACACTGAAGTTTTATCCACGTTCTCTGCTCCTGCTTCGAAAACATTGTGACTGTCTTGCTCGAGCGCTTGCCCACAACTACTCATCTAACAGGCACCACTGCACACGAATGGAGGAGGGGACGGACGAGGTCATGTGCTCTAAGGGACGGGATACAGGTTAGCAACTGTTGGTAACAATGGCAGAATCCAACACCGTTGCAACATAAAGCAGCAGCACTGTTGCCAAAATTTAAAAAGCAACCCTTGTATTAATATAGATTACACAATACACGTGCAAATATACGGGGCTACGTTACCACGATATCCAACACACTTAAGTACACGGGGCTAATAGCCATGATATCTAAATGCCCTAACTTGACGGTTATAACGACATTGATATCCAAACCCCATAATATAATTTATGTACAGCCAAGTACAAGGGGCTAATGATTTATATATTATTATGTAACGAATTTAGTTATTTATTGTTGTTTTATGGGGTGGAACTACAAGGTCATCTGCCCCTATGTAACCGATATTCATTTACCCATCACTACCGGGTGAGTTAGCCGTGGTCGTTACGGCGTGGCTGCAGGCAGTCGCTCACATCCGGGAGGCAAGGAGGTTCGAATCCCCCCGCCGGCAACCTCAAAGATGGCTTTCTGTGGTTTCCCATCTTCCTACCAGGTAAATGCTGTGGTTGGTCCCAAACTATAGGCCACAGCCGCTACCTTCCAATTCCTCGTCCTTACTATTACACTTTCCTCCCCACTCAACACGCGGCGGTACTTGTAGCTCACCCCATTGGTGTCCACATAGAAGCAGCTAAAAACTTTGGCGAGCCGAGCATGTCCTCGCACACTCCCGGCACTAAAAGACATACGCTAAAATAAACACTACCATTTGTTTTGTCACCAGCTAGGCATTGGGAAGGGCATCCAGCCGTAAAAATCTACCGCCACATAGAATTTTATAGCACCTCATTTGCTAACTTTACTTATAAACACTGAATGCAGGCTAGTAACACGCGGGGTTGTTGGCTGCGGGGAACAATATTGTTACGGCTGTGAGTTTGTTTCATCGCTCGCCGCATGAGTCACAACTGCCCCAGGGCTGGGCTGCTCGGCCTCAATGTTTTGCGTGCGCCTTGTGCAACAGGACTACTAGGAAAAAGGGATGGTCCAGAATATTCGTGACTGAGCCAGCGATGGAAACCTCGAGAAGCCGTGAACCCTGGATGGGTCTAGAAGCATTTATTGAGTCACCGGCCTGCTATATAAGAGCGACCTGTCAAGCAGCAGTTGTTGTTGTGTTTTACGAGCTAGTGTGAGCGTTTATCCTGAGCGACAGAAGTGTGGTGACTTGCGAAACCCCTAGTGAAGCTGTTTCTCTTGACAGCGAGGAAGTGAGAAGCATACAGGGGACTGCCTGTGTTTTGAGTGAGTGTGATTTCACTGAGCGTCTGAGATATTGTGGTTACGAAATCCAGTGACATTGTTTCCCAGCTCTTGAACAGCGAAGCTGCGTGTAGCAAGTTATCGTAAGTAACTGTAATTTGTGTACAAAAGGAAGAAGTTGCATGTAGTTCTGTCAAGGCCACTAGGCTCATTAGCGGGAGGATTAAATTCTGTGGCTCATTGACAAGTGAAAGGGGAAGTGTTCTCGACTTGAGGAAACTGGAGTAAGGTTCTAATTGCTTGTAATTGCTGATGAGTAGTGTAACTTTCTGGCCGAAATAAAATTAATTATTTCTTTAAAAGGAACATCCTGTGTTGTGCTTTCTACCCACCGTAATCCAGTTAACAAAAGTGCCACTAGGGGTGGCACGTAACAACTGGTGTCAGAAGCCGGATTACGAACTCAAGCACAACACCTGCCGGTTCTGGTTTCAAAACCCGAGCAGGTCATTTTCTCTCATTTTCCTGTGAGTGCATGCCCTTTACAAGACAAACAACTAAAATGGAGGCGCAATTGGCAGCATTGCTAGAAAAGTTAAATGGCATGGAAACCAAAATGGAGGCCGGCCAGAAGAAGATGGAAGACGGCCAGAAGAAGATGGAGGACGGCCAGAAGAATTTAACCAAGGACCTAACTGCCAAATTAGAAGACGGCCAGAAGAAGCTAAAAGACGGCCAGAAGAAGATGGAAGACGGTCAAAATAAGTTAGCGGAGGACCTGAAGAAGATGGAAGACAGCCAGAAAAGTTTAGCCGAGGACCTAACTTCCAAATTAGAAGACGGTCAGAATAAGCTAGCAGAGGACCTAACCGCCAAATTTCTGGATGGCCAGAAAAAACTGGAAGAGTGTCTGCTGACGAAATTACAGGAAAGTCAAAAGAAATTGGAACAGGGTCTGCGTCAGGAAGTCAACACCGTCTGCCAGGGCCTACGTGAGGAAGTCACAGCAGTAGAAAAGAAGTTCGACGCCTTACAAGAGGAAGTTGCCGAACTGCGCAAACGCCCACTGACGGGGGTGGAAGAAAATTTCAACGCTTTACAAAAGGAAATTTCTGAGCTGAACCAACGCCCGTCGACGGGGATGGAAGCGAGATTCAACGCTCTTCAAGAGGAAGTTGCCGAGCTGCGCCGACGCCCGCCCACAGGTACACCGGGAATATCAGGAACGGGACAGAGCAGAGTGACGCCCCCAACTTTCGACGGAAAGGTCCCGTGGAACACCTATTTACGTCAGTTCGAGGCAGCCTGTTCTGTAAACAACTGGAACAGCACGGAAAAGGCTACAGCTCTCATTGTAGCGCTGAGAGGGGCCGCCCTTAACGTCCTTCAGGCCATCCCGACTGGATCCCAGGACTACGCTTCACTAATCGCCCATATGGAGTCCCGATATGGAGATAGCCATCTTCAGCAGGCCTACCAGATGAAGCTCCGGACACGGGTACAAAGGAACGCGGAAACCCGGCAGGAGTTCGAGATGGACATCGCACGTCCCGTAAGGCTCGCCTACCCAACAGCGCCGGTCGACTTTCTGGAGCAGATAGCGACGCAGACTTTCACCGACGGGCTACGGGACTCGGACACTCAACAGGCGCTGCGACTCGCGTGCAATAAGACCCTGACAGATGCGCTGAGCCACGCACTTGAGTTCGAGACGGCAAAACAGGCATCCATAATGCACGCGCGGGTGCGTCAAGTGGACGTCGACGAACCAGTAAAAACCAACGAGACCAAGACCCTGGCCGACGAATTAATGGAGGCGCTAAGCCGTTTCTTCGATAGTCGCGGCACCACCAGCAACGACACAGCCGGAAAACAACCGGAGAGGCGGCCCGGAAGAGGACTACTGACCTGCTGTACCAGCGGTAAGAATGGCCACCTGAGCAAGGACTGCGGTGATCGCCGCCGCCGAGGGTATCCGACGGGAAATCAGTCGTCTGAAAACCGCGCGACGCAGGGAAACGAGTATTAGCCAGCCTTGGGGGGCAAAGGTTGGCTTGTGACAGTCGTCAAGCCCCGGCAGTCCAGGTTCGTGTGACGAAGTTACGGAGGGACAATAGCAGCCTGATGGTCGACGGAGTCCTCAACGGAGAGAGCTGGCCCATGCTAATCGACACGGGAGCATCGAGGACCATCGTCAGTCCCACCGTGATCCCGAAGTGGAGAGTGCAACCCACACAAAGAACCTCCAGCTAATAACCGCGACCGGAGAGACCGCACCGGTACATGGCGAAGCATCACTGGAGTTCGTCATTGGTCGACGGGCGATAAAGCATCCAGTGCTTGTGGCTGACGTATCAAATGAAGTGATCATCGGACTGGACTTCCTGGACCAGAACAACATCATCTTGGATCTGAGTACCAACACTCTGCACTTCGGAGGTGAGGAACTTGCTTTGCAACCTGCGCACGAGTCCATCACCGCACGACGAGTAAAGCTGAGAGAAGACGTCATCGTTCCCGCCAGGACGGAGGTCAGCGCTGCCGTAATTGTCGACGGAACTGCTGAGGGAGTGGCGGCTGTCATCGAGCCAAAATATGAGGACATCCAGACAAAAGGATTGCTAGTTGCCAAGACTCGCATCAACACGACGACTCGGCCGTACGTCCGCCTGTCCAACCTGAACGACTACGACATTACGGTTCACCGGGACACCAACCTAGGAGTCTGCGAGCCCGTTACCTGGATTGCCCGCATCACAGATACGACGGATGGACACCTGCAGACGGACAACCGAAGAAGACGCACACTGCCAGAAGAACTACAGAAGCTGTACCAAGGATCCCAAGACCATTTAGACGAGGAACAATCACGCCAACTTCAGGACCTGCTACGCGAATTCCAGGACGTCTTCTCCGTGGGGAGCAAAGACTTCGGCAGGACAAGCTTGGTCCAGCACAGAATCGACGTTGGGGACAGCGCACCGATTAGGGCCCCATTCCGACGTGTCCCGCCGCCAAGCAAGCCGAAGTCGGCCGGATGGTAGAAGAGATGAAGGAGCAAGGGGTGATCGAGCCATCACATTGTCCTTGGAGTTCTCCGGTCGTGCTAGTGAAGAAGAAGGACGGTTCCACCAGGTTCTGCGTGGATTACAGGCGGGTGAATGACGTCACGAAGAACGACAGCTACCCTCTACCCCGGATCGACGACACCCTGGACACCATATCAGGGTCGAGATGGTTCTCCACCTTGGATTTGAAGACTGGCTACTGGCAGGTGGAGGTCCACCCTAAGGACCGCGAGAAAACGACTTTCTCTTCGGGCTGCGGGCCCTGGCAGTTCACCGTCATGCCATTCGGCATGTGCATCGCCCTTGCGACCTTCGAAAGGCTAATGGAGTCCATTCTGAGGGGACTACACTGGAAGACCTGCCTGGTCTACCTAGACGACGTCATCGCTGGGGAGAAGCTTCGAGGAGCACTACAGCAACCTGAAGCAGATCTTGTTGAAGCTACGGGCTGCCCAGCTGAAGTTGAGCCCCGAGAAGTGTCAGCTCTTCCAGAAGCGGGTCCAGTACCTTGGGTATATCGTCTCCGAGGAAAGGGTGCGCACCGACCCAGAGAAGACCGCAGCTGTGAGGGATTGGCCAGTTCCGAAGTACAAGTCCCAACTACGAAGCTTCCTGGGACTCTGCACTTATTACCGTCGCTTCGTGAAAGGATTCGCCGACATCGCCAAACCTTTACATCGACTGACTGAGAAGGACCAACTCTTCACGTGGACAGCTGAATGCCACAGTGCCTTCGAACAACTCAAGCAGGCTCTGTGCACCGCACCTATTCTGGCCTACCCCAGACCTGGAACAAGGTTCATCGTCGATACCGATGCCAGCGACTTTGGTATAGGGGGAATCCTGTCGCAAGTAGTGGACGGCGAGGAGAGAGTAGTGGCCTACTTCAGCAAGGCCTTGTCAAAGCCAGAAAGGAACTACTGCGTCACCAGGAAGGAGCTGCTCGCCATCGTGAAGACCATTGAACACTTCCACAAGTACCTGTACGGGCAAGAATTTCTCATCAGGACCGACCATGCATCCCTGCGGTGGCTCCTGAACTTCAAGCAGCCCGAGGGTCAACTCGCGCGGTGGTTAGAGAGGCTTCAACAGTACAACTTTGAGATTCAGCATAGGAAAGGCCAACTGCATTCCAACGCCGACGCCCTGTCACGAAGACCGTGCCCCGAAGACTGCACCTTCTGTGCCCGAAGGGAGGAGAACACCGGGATACAGTGCCGAAGGACTACCGTGGAACTTCAAGGGAGCTGGAGCCGCGAATCTTTCATGCGGGCACAAGCAGAAGATGATGACCTGGGACTGATAGCCGAATGGAAGGGGGCCTGTGTCCCCAGACCCGGGTGGAACATTGTGAGTGACTGCAGCCCAAAGTTTAAGTTCTACTGGGCGCAGTGGGACTCGCTGGTTGTGAGGGATGGCCTCATATGCCGTACCTGGGAGAGCACCGACGGGAAGACATCTCGGGAACAAGTCGTCGTTTCAAAGGCTATGACGGAGGAAGTCCTGAAGGAAGTCCATGGAGGATCATCTGGTGGACACCTAGGGATAAAGAAGACCCTGGAGAAGCTGAGAGAGCGGTTCTACTGGATCGGATGCCGAACTGACGTAGAGAACCACTGCGCGAGGTGCCACGATTGCGCAGCCAGCAAGGGCCCAGGACGAAGACGACGGGGTCCACTGAAGACCTACAACGTGGGCGGCCCCATGGAGAGAGTGGCTATCGATGTTGATGGGCCATTCCCGTTAAGCGAGGCAGGGAACCGCTACATATTGGTCGTCAGCGACTACTTTACCAAATGGCCGGAGGCGTATGCGCTCCCTAACCAAGAAGCCGCGACTATTGCAGAGACCCTGGTGAAGGAATTCGTCAGCCGGTACGGAGTACCCCTGGAGCTGCACTCCGGCCAAGGGAGGAACTTCGAGTCGCAGGTGTTCCAGAACTTATGCCAGCTGCTGGGAATCCGGAAGACAAGGACAACGCCGCTACACCCTCAGTCCGACGGGATGGTAGAGCGATTCAATCGCACCTTCGAGAACCATCTCCGAATAGTCATCAGCGAGCACCAGAGGGATTGGGACAAACATCTTCCACTATTTCTCCTGGCCTACTGCGCCGCCGTGCATGAAGCCACCGGGTGCACACCAGCCCGGGCCATGTTTGGGAGGGAGCTCCGTCTACCTGTCGATCTTGCCTTCGGCCGACCAGGGAATGATCCGGTCCCGGTAAGCCAGTATTGTCAAGAACAGGTCGACCAACTGGAGGACGTGCACGCGTTCGCGAGGAGGAAACTGCGGATCGAGACCGACCGAATGAAGACCCGATACGACCAGCAAACGGATGCCGGCGGATTCCACGAGGACGACCTGGTCTGGCTCTTCAACCCATTACGGACGAAAGGCCTGTCACCCAAACTGCAGAAGTCCTGGGAGGGCCCGTACCGAGTCGTGAAACGGATCAACGATGTCGTCTACAGGATCCAGCGGAGCCCGAGGGCGAAGATGAAGATCGTGCATCGAGATCGCCGGGCAGCCTACGGAGGGACACAGACGGACCAATGATTGATCGGGACGATCAGCCTTTTAGGAAGGGGGTGGTGTTACGGCTGTGAGTTTGTTTCATCGCTCGCCGCATGAGTCACAACTGCCCCAGGGCTGGGCTGCTCGGCCTCAGTGTATTTCGTGCGCCTTGTGCAACAGGACTACTAGGACAAAGGGATGGTCCAGAATATTCATGACTGAACCAGTGATGGAAACCTCGAGAAGCCGTGAACCCTGGATGGGTCTAGAAGCATTTATTGAGTCACCGGCCTGCTATATAAGAGCGACCTGTCAAGCAGCAGTAGTTGTTGTGTTTTACGAGCTAGTGTGAGCGTTTATCCTGAGCGGCAGAAGTGTGGTGACTTGCGAAACCCCTAGTGAAGCCGTTTCTCTTGACAGCGAGGAAGTGAGAAGCATACAGGGGACTGCCTGTGTTTTGAGTGAGTGTGATTTCACTGAGCGTCTGAGATATTGTGGTTACGAAATCCAGTGACATTGTTTCCCAGCTCGTGAACAGCGAAGCTGCGTGTAGCAAGTTATCGTAAGTAACTGTAATTTGTGTACAAAAGGAAGAAGATGCATGTAGTTCTGTCAAGGCCACCAGGCTCATTAGCGGGAGGATTAACTTCTGTGGCTCATTGACAAGTGAAAGGGGAAGTGTTCTCGACTTAAGGAAACTGGAGTAAGGTTCTAATTGCTTGTAATTGCTGATGAGTAGTGTAACTTTCTGGCCGAAATAAAATTAATTATTTCTTTAAAAGGAACATCCTGTGTTGTGCTTTCTACCCACCGTAATTCAGTTAACAAAAGTGCCACTAGGGGTGGCACGTAACAATATGGACAAGCTGATGCAACAGGAGGTGGTGACTCCGGTTACCAGGGAACAGCAAGTTTTACAAGCCAAGCAGGCAGGAAGGTGCTTAAATATTTATAATCCTTGTCAAATTTATACGTACCTATGGTTAGCGATATGGTATGACGTAACCGTTCCGAAGTAATCAATCACAAACCTATAGGATTGCATGATTTACCCATGGTTAACGATTTGAAATACTGTAGAATGATCCAACATCCTTTGTGTTCATTTCTAACTTACCTTTTAACTCTCCATTACAAGCACCTTTATGTTATTGCTCTCATATATTTGTTCCAGCTACCCTATATTAGTTATCTCTAGCTTAAATAATATCCTAAATTTATCCAGCCCTCACTTCCATAAAGCAAAGTCGGTCTAAATACTGAGCGATGTAGAGAGATTTTTGTTACAACACCAACTTATTCTTGCTGAATACCCTAGATTACAACTGAGAACTTAATGCGTTGGCACTTACACACCTCATCTGTATTTTCTTTTCCATACTACAGCACTATCCTGAGAGAAAACACAGCCCAAATACTTAAAATGGTTCACCTGCTCCATTGAAGATGCTCTTGCCCGACATTCAATTTTCTTGCGGTTCTTCCCTATGACAGGATAGCCGAGCAGTCTATTCTTAATTTTCCCCCAAGAATTGCCTAAACTAAACCAATTTTATACAAATTCCCTAAAATCCATTAAATTTACCTTAACTCCCTAAAATCCTTTAAATTTAACCAAATTCCCTAACATTTATCAGATTTATCCCAAATCCCATTATATTATCCTTCCATGTCTGCTATCCTGGAAGTGGGTTTTCGCGGTTTCCCACTTTTACTTTAGGCAAATGCTGGGGTGATAATGGCCGTCTCCATTTAAATCCTAAACCTATTTGTAAATATACAAACTAGTACGCACAACAGGGATATGCCTACAGGTTATATCAGAGAAGTTACACGTACACCCAACTGCACGGGGCTGATGACAAGAATCCACCTAAAATGACCGACAAACCGACAGATGAACTGACCAACCAACCGATCAACCAAGATACCGACCGACCAACCTACAGACCAACCCACAAACCGACCGATTACCCAACCAATTATCCAACCAAATTTCATCGACTCTTGCCGCTCTGTGGCGATATAGTTTATTCTTAACCCTCTCTAACTCCTTAACCGTGATTTATGCATAACACTACTCATTTCTCTCTTTTCCATCCATTTATAAGATTCTTTATATTACTCCAGAAAGGTTTACCTGCTGCTTGACAAAATGTTTATAACTTTGCTCTAAATTTCTCCCAATTATTTAGTTTTCGACACTACTCTTATGCAGTGAAGGAAGTGGGAAAAAACCAGAGGCGGTATGCTATCTAAAGATATATTCCCTGTCATATCTCAGCATCAAAAAAGAATACCCCTCCCTTACAACGTAACGGGATATGCAGGAAATTGTTCTATTCACTCATAATTGCATCGTGCTTAAGTAACAAATGTAATTTTCACTTAAAGAATATATGTGTGAATTATTATTTAGGCTATATAGATAAATAAAATTAAATGAGTGAAGTGGGGAACTAAATTAATATTTGTTTGTTTGTTACTGACATATAATTAGCATCCGTATAAGATCTCGCTTTATGAGTTTTGCTGCATGGACGGCCATGGCCGTTCTTTTTTTCCACTCTAGTTAACTGCAGCGATGCTGAAGCGCTTTACGGGTTCGCTTTGAAAAGGAACGCACAGTTCTATATTGGCGATGTCTACAGGCGAATGCTTATCGCTGAAGGTAGCTTGGTACCAGTGGATGAATGATCATGTAAGGTAATTAGGCTATATTAATTCCTACGGCGCAAACAAATTTAAGATCCATTGGTTTTCTGTGGCGGTATGCTATTTGACATTGAAAGCAGTGACGGTATGCCATTGGGCCTTTGAAGGCAGAGCCGGTATTCCATACCGGAGCATACCGCCTCACTTCCCTCCCTGCTCTTATGTACCTTGCCCCTGAATATAGCTGTCTGTCGGTTTCCTTGTTTAGACATTTACAAGCAAACTTTACTGTCATTCCATTTTGCCTTATCTTTACACACTACTGTACCAAGACATGCCTTTGCTGCGTCTACTCTAGTAGCCCATCCAGTCTAGGGAGTCTTTTAATTTTCTTTCATACAGACCCTCTACCTACATATATACCACGTACCTGTCTACAAACCTACCACCTACAGTACCTACCCACCACATACCTACTATCGAAATGCCTACATACCTAACAAACACCTAACACCTATATGCATACCCACTTACAACCTACATACCTACCGCCTAAATGCATACCTACCTACCACATACATACCACCTACAATATTGCCTACCCGACTACCTACACCCAAACATATCTACAACTAAGCATAGGGAGTCTCATGGCTACACTAACTTCTTTCTTGCAGAATCCATGCATTAGCACTTATAAATCTCGACTCTATTTTTTTCCCCGCATACTACCATTCTGAGAGAATATACAACCCCAATGTTCTATCTGCGCTAATGTAATTCACCATACATTTAAAATCACGCCTCGCTTGTCACCACGACGCTGAATTTCCTTGTTGGGCCGGCAGCGACCTACTTGTCTGATACTATATGTCTTGTCTGATATGCCCCTACTGTATTCTCACCACGTTCTTAGCATTTGTACCTGCCGCGATACCGATTCGGATAGCGCTAACAACCCTCTGATCTCCATTGATAACGGGGTTCATACCCCAGAAATGGTTTATGGTCAGGACTGTTACGGGCTATTTTAGGTACTGTCCCTAAAGGTTGTGACTTCCATATTAACTAACGCTCACAAATTGAACTTTAGTAATGTTATTACAGTAATAAGAACGGTAGAGAGAAATCCCAAGTGGATTGGTATTTCCAAAGGAGGAATTTGCAAAGTACTGTTAAGGTCGATAGTCACACAAACAATTTCCAGACTGGGCGTGATTTTTACTGGGCGCTATTTATACTGAAAGCAGTTCGTAGTGGGCACAAATTGTCCTAACACAGGATTTGAATTGGCACTATCTGTACTGACTTGTGTTAAGTGGGTGCTATTTATAATGGACACTGTTTACAGTGTCATATAAAGTACATTTGACACGGATTATAAATATTTAAACACCTTCCTGCCTGCCTGGCTTGTAAAACTTGCTGTTTCCTTGGTAAGCGGAGTCACCACCTCCTGCAGCATCAGCTTGTCCATACTGTTCCCCGCAACCAACAACCCCATGTGTTACTAGACAGCATTCAGTGTTTATTAGTAATGTTTGTAAATGAGGTGCTATAAAATTCAATGTGTCGGGTAGATTTATATGGATAGCTGCCCTTCCTACGGCCACCTCGTGAAAAAACAAATGGTAGGCAAATGAATTTCGGTTACATAATAATATATAAATCCTTAGCCTTGTGTACTTGGCTGTACATAAATCATATTATGGGGTTTGCAATATCAAAGTCGTTATAACCGTCTAGTTGGGGTACACGAGAGGAGCCTCCCTGAAGATTGTCTATTGGAACAAAGAAGCAATCGGGCGTACCATAAGCAACGCCAGGCAACCACGAAATGCCTGGTGGCTTATCCTTTCAAATCCAGAAGCAGATTTTGTGATTATCTATTTACATCCAAATGGTCTTTTTCAAGGCCAGCCTTGAACATCATATCGATAAATATAGAAGGAATATCCGGACCTAAAGAAAAACTCCTTCAAAATCCATGTCAAGAATATCAATGTGATACCTTATGTGTCCAGGAGACTCACAGGTATACAATTCAAATGAGACCTAAGATACAGGGCATGAATCTTGTAGTTGAAATGCCACATCGCCAATATGGTAGTGCAGTATTTGTTAAACATGAGTTATCAGTACTTTCTACAGCATTCACTGAGGAAGATGATATTGAAATTATGTGTGTTGAACTAAGCAACTGTATAGTCACCTCAGTTTACAAACCACCTGGTGCTCAATTCATCCTTAACAAACCAACTAATATGCACAAACGGAAAACACATTTCACCTTGGGAGATTTTAAGACATATCTGTGTCTGGAGATACGATGAAGATTATGAAAATGGTGAAGATGTGATACAGTGGGCCGAAACTTACATTTAATTCATGACAGTAAACTTAAGCCAACTTTCAACAGTGGACGCTGGAAGCGAGGAAAGAATCCTGATCCGATTTTCACCCGTGAAGAAACGGCTTCACAATGTCTGAAGGGCATAGGTCCCCCAATTCCAAATACCCAACATAGAACTATTATATGTCAAATTACTGCAGCTATAAGGCCACAAACAGTTCCATTTAGAAGACGATACATTTTCAAAAAGCAAACTGGAATAAGTTTTCTGAGTCACTGGACAGGCTTGTGTTGAAAATAAATCCCAGTCTGAAGCGTATGATGATTTTGAAGCAGCAGTTCAGGAGTCATCTTGCAAATCCATTCCACGAGGATGCCGTACTGATTACATAGTAAAGAAAACACACACCTGTTAAAAGAATATATGAAACTCTTTAAGGAAGACCCCTTTAGTGAGAAAACATCAGATGCTGCTTTAAAACTTACTCAGTCTGTGGCAGAAGTTAAGAAAACTCGCTGGATAGAGATGATTGAAGGACAAGACATGACCAAAAGCAGTCGAATGGTATGGAGTCTTCTACGACGCCTGAGTAACGATCCAACACAAAAGAAAACCCATGCAAACTATTCCCCAAATCAAGTTTGCTGAACAGCTTCTGAAAAATGGTAAAACAGGCAAAAGAGGGAAAGGGCCTAAGTTCCAGAGACAAATGCATCTAGAAACTAATGAGCTCTCAAATCTGTTTTGTGAAAAGGAGCTACAGAAAAAGGCTATCCAACAATGCAAGAATAACAAGGCAGCGGGTATGGACGACATGAGGATGGAACAGATATAGAATTTTGGACCTACAACACTGAAATGGGTTCTGGAACTCTACAATAACTGCTTCGGACAGAACAAGATTCCGAAGATATGGAGGAAAACCAAGATAATTGCTATCTTTAAACCTGAGAAGGAGCCATCTGACCCTCAGAGCTATTGAACTATCTCATTATTATATCAACCTTATTTAGATATTTGAAAGGTTGCTATTGAACCGGTTATCACCAATGATTGATAGTCTACTGATACCTGAACAGGCAGGTTTTAGACCCCAAAGAAATTGTACAGCGCATGTAACTCACTTAACCAGCCACGGCTCGTGGTGTTGGAGCTGGGGAAGGCTCAGCACGTAGTGGCAAAATGCTGGTATAACGCATTATACGACACCAACATACACGGCTGCAGGATTTTTAATTTCATGGTGATAGGTGGGGGAGATCGGAACAGACTTCTTGTTGACAAACAGATTGGCACCATTATGTTATTTTATGAAGCATTTTTTTCCTAATTAAAATTAATGTACTTACCTAGTTTCAACATTCAGGAAGAGGCAATGCATTCCGTTTCTAATTTAACCTACTCCCCATTCTAATTAGTCCCGATCAGAGGAGTCTGTTTCACGGTTGTACACTACCAAACAATCGCAATTTACTTAGAAAACACTGTGCCTACCAGCAAGAACTGTAAGGGAATTGATCTGTAACATTGTCCGAAAGTAAACCCGATCTTGAGGAATAAATGGAAACAAATAAATAAACACAATTGTAGATAATAAGAGCAGTGAAGCTACTTGCTATTACTTTATATAAACACATGACCTACCGGTACATTAATTCATAGTTTTGTAAGTGAAGTCTGCCCTCCTCTCCTTTAGCGCTGCAAATTGGTACATGACAAGCTCATTGAAGTTCGGTGACTCCAACAATTCCTTTTCTGTGGAACACATTGCAAGTGCACAGTCGGCCTTCCTTCATTGTGTTTCGTAAAAATGTTTTCACTCGTTTTAGGGTAGAGAAACACCGCTCTGCCTCTCCTATGACCCTTCACAATCAGCCTAGTTTCATGGTCGAGATTTTTGCCCGATACGCCACTTACTGAATTCATTGTCTTGTAGACATACACTTACCACTACTGTAGCTAGGGTTGCCAGATGTTCCGTTTTACCCGGAACAATTCCGTTGTTTCTTGTTTTGTTCCGCGTTCTGTTTTAATCTTTAACGGAACGCCAAATATTCCGTTTTTTGGTTGATTTGATAATATATTCAATTTTGCACCAATTTTCAAATGTCCCGCTTCAGAATTGATCGTAATATCTAGCTTGTTTTCTGGTGATACAGGTGCAAGTTTGAAAGAGAAAATGATTTCTATGTCTGTGTTAGATAGATGGATATGTTATAGATTTATTAGGAACAAAATTAAGGAGTATCATAGACCTTGCGAAGTTAATACTCAGCATTTCCCCTCCAAAGCATTTACGGAGAGAGATTTGTCTGTCATGAATATCAAATGGAGAGATTATACAAACAGAAACTCCATTAGTTTGATAAAACATGAATTGTTCACATATTACAATTATGACGAAAATTTTAGTGAATTTTATCAGAAGGTACTTATAAATAAAAGATGTTTGCAAAGGTTCGTTCAAATGAAAAGCATTTGTAAGTTGCTGGTGTCATAGACCTATATGATATGTCAGCAATATCTAGTTGAATTTTGTGTATTTGATTATGCAATGCTTATTTAATACATGAAAATGAAAATCCACCGCCTGCTTCTAGTCTCCAACCGGGTCAGGAATGGAATGAATGAAGCCCCCCCCATCAAGCGGCGAGGGTATGGACTGTGTCGGCTGCCGAGGCCTGACGCACTCTTCGGGGGCAATGATGAAATGAATGACAGATGAAATTAAATTACAGGGGGGATTGTTGCTTGAATTAAATTTTGACAGGGAAAACCGGAGTACCTGGAGAAAAACCTGTCTGCCTCCGTTTTGTCCAGCACAGATCTCACATGGAGTGACCGGGATTTGAACCACGGATCCAGCGGTGAGAGGCCGGCGTGCTGCCATCTAGGCCACGGAGGCTTGCTTATTTAATACATATGTGTATTATTTATTACAACGTTTGACGACCTTGATTTAAAAAATGCAATGGCAACCCTAACTGTTGCCCATAACACGCAAATTAAGACTTGCCACTGACAAACAACTTAATTAATGAACTAATTAAGTTACACCAACGATTTTAACACGCCAAAACTTGTTTACAAATACGCAGCATGGGCGGTGGCATATTTTAAACAGAATATTTCACTTAAGTCTCGGTAGATGGTTCTGCTACCCCTTGCCACCGCATGGTGCTATCTGGCGGAAATATTTTAGTTATTATACTTTAACGGATACCATTTGAGTTCTCAATTATTATTATCACGTATTAGTCATATCTAACTGTTTCTGGTAACTTGTCAATTATTAATCCTTCGGAGAGTGAAAGAGGGAAAGTATAAACTTTCATGAGAGTGGTTTCAGTCTCCTTGAACAACTTTGAATGCATTCCACAGAATAAGAACATCTTGTCGTCGTTGGCAAGCCTGGCTTAGGCTGTAGTCGCCGGAGCCTTCAGCGATACAATTGAAACGAATGGAGCTTTCATAACCACGCCTCCCATCCCTGTTACATAGGAAAGAATAGGACATCTAAGGCGCAGCCTAACGGCGCTACTATCCATCTGAAAAACATTCTTTATCAACAGTTCCAAATATATTGACTCGTGACTGAAAGAATTGAGTGAAATTTATAAATGTTTCCAATCAATATAAATTATAAATTCCTCAATTAAATACGGTATGTATATTTATAGAATCTTTCAAGAGAGGCTCCGCCTAAGAGCCTTTAATCACCAGCCGCGCCTGCACTTAGCTCAACACATAGAGGATGGGTTTGAAAGGGGGAAGATCACAGTGGTGGCATTTATCGACCTTTCATCAGCCCATGATACAGTGCAACACCGCATAATGGTGCACAAGATCTACGGATTAACCAAGGACTATGGTTTTACCAGAATAATTGCCACCTTACAACACAATCGAAGACTCTATGTTGAATTCCAAGTAAGAAACAGTCGATGGAGAATCAAAAGAAATGGTCTACCCCAAGGGTACATATTGTCACCGATGTTCTTCAACATCTACACAAACGATCAGCTGAGACCTCTTCCATGCAAAAGTTTCCTATATGCAGATGACCTTGCCTTGACAGTACAGACAGATGATTTTGATGATGCAGAACAGTTGCTTACAACAGCTCTATGAACTTTTTCTGATTACTATAACAAGAACCACTTGAAGCCGAACAGAAAAATCAGGTCTGCGCTTTTCACCTTCAAAATCGGCACGCAGGAGGGAAACTGAAAGTAATTTGCGGGGGGCTCCGAACTGGAGAATTGTTTAACCCCCATATACCTTGGAGTCACCCTAGTTAGATCGTTAACCTATCGGCGGAACTGCCTTAACACTAAACAGAAGGTGGCAACCCGAAATAGCATAATTTGGAAGCTCATTGGTAATAATTGGGTTGCCCAACCCCAGGTAGTCCGTACTTCTGCAATGACACTCTGTTTCTCAGCCGGTGAATATGCCTGCCCTGTATGGCAGAAATCAGCCCATGCAAACCAAGTTGACGTAGCTCTTAATGAAACACAAGCATTATTACAGGAAGCTTGAAACCGACTCCCGTCGACAAGATGTACAACATGGCAGGCATTGCTCTCCCTTAAATTCGTCGGGAAGTAGCCGGAAATGCCCAAATAAAGTGGAAGAAAGTGAGCTACACCCGCTGCACGGATATACTCCTCCAAGACATAGATTTAAATCTAGGAAGAGCTTTTTACAGTCACATCCCCACTTAACACATCCTCCAACAAAGCCAGAGAAGAGCTGTGTGCAGCCAAAATCAATCATCTTCCAACAGGGGTAACACCAGCAGAATGCTTACTTGCCGGACACAACTTGGACTGGACCACTTGTAGATCACTAAACAGATTACGAGCAGTTATTGGCAAAACTAAGGATAACCTAATGAGGTGGGGATACCTACAAGAATCAACACTTTGTGAATGTGGAGAGGTACAGACAACAAAGCATCCGTATCAGTGCAGTGAGAAGGAGTTGTTTATGGCACAAGAAAATGATATAGCAGTTGCTCGTTTCTGGGCAAAGACAGTTTGATTATAAATATTGTGCCCTTGAGAAAAAGCAGTGTTATAGCAAGATCCTGTCTTCGGGGGTCGCGTTCAGTTCTTGGTCACTTCTACTAGAGCTCAAAATATCAAACAACTTGCTTTCTTAGAATTAAGGTTGATAAAGTAAACTAAGAACTGTAAATGAGAGAAACAAGATAAAAGAAACAATATTTAATGACTGAATAACATAAAAAATAACAATAAACTACTTCCCTGAGGTTACTCCCACAAAAATTACATAAAAACACATGAAATCACAAGAATAGAATGAGAGGTCAGAAATCCACTTCTCAACAAAAACAACGAGGATAAGCAAGTCCACTGGTCTCAAATAAATTGTGGGTAATGATTCCACTGAACGCAATTAACATGTGGATAAGAGATTCCAAATAAATAAAATGTGGATAATGATTCCACTGATATGATTAAGATGTGTGAGCGGCGTACTAACTTTTGAAGGGGATGAGTATTTTTGTGACGTGGATTCGCTCGCAACTGACCATTCAAATTGGTTGCGAACCCCCGTTCTGCAAACCGTAGTTATGGTTCGTGGGACATGCAATACATGGAATGACTGTACACTAAAAAATAAAGTACTAACACACGCTACCCTTATATAATTTACAACAATTACTTGGATTTCCAGCGAAATACTATCAAGTGCTGGAGCACTAATCAAATACAACAGAGCATGCCGCTAGGGGCACAAAAATGCTCACAAAACTATCTTGAGTACAGCGTGACACTACCAGGACCGTCCGGGGCCGATGAACATAAACAGCAACAAATCAACGGCAACAACACTTGCCCTAACAACTGATATCTTACATGACAATAAAGCAATACTAAGTCAACACCAGGAAAATCAAGGTATGAAGCGGACAGCTCCCATTTAAATATTCAATTATATATAATAATCAATCAGGCTTTACTAAAAGAATTCATTAAGAAACAAACAAGACCCAGAGGTCTTCCATCACTAATGAGTGTAGCTCGCTTATCTAGATCAAGCCCGCGCGGTAGATTTCCTCTCTCCCTCATTCTGCAAACATATGTTCCAGTCCATTCCCAAGGCCTGTGTCACTAATAATAGCTGGCGACCTTACCAAATAAGTCCCGTTATACTGCCACCTGAAATCGCGAATGCATATCAACATATCTCCAAGTCTCTCGGACTGGCAAGAAAAACACATAATATTTCATACAGTCGCCCCTCGGGGTTTAGACAGCAGAAATTGTGGAACTGCGGCACGTCAGAGTGGCACAAGCGCTTCCCGCAAGCAAGTTCCTTTCACACACATGAGTGATACACAATAGCCTGGGCTGAACACCAAATAATCCAACCAGGGTTGGTGCTTAAGCTAGGTCCCAAATTACGTGTCCACGACACTTCAAAATATTTAAATAAACTCAAGAAAACCGAGCAAGCAGAATGCTTCTCGTACAACATTGCAACGTGACAATTTATAAACATTACATAGCCTGAGTAATCGTAAAACTATTCTCAATTCACAAATATTCCCCCCAATTCTGTATTTAATCTAATTTAACTCGGTTCCGCTTCTGTCGTTACGCTGAGTTCCATAATGCATTGATTTAGTTGCAATACGCGAGCACTCATCACACGGTGTGCATGAAGCCCCGTACATTTAAATCACGACAAAAAACAAACAAATATTTACCTTACAAGAAAATAACGTCACGCTGTCCCATGCATTAACTTGCGTTTTAGTATAGCAAAACAAAACAAACTCTACATGAAAGACATACAAAAGCAAAAATATTTAGATAAACAAATATATGTCCCATGAGTACCATAACCCAATTTGTCAAATACAAATAAATTTTATTTAATACTCAATCCATCAGCGACCAGCATCAGATCCACGTCACCCGACATTCCTCCTCCGAAATGCGCTTAGCTCATAGTTGCCATCTCTAGACCGAAGTAGTGCTGGTTCGATCTTCCTAAAAGTTTGGACGTCATCTTGATGCCTCAAAATAATACAAGTTAATAAAATCACACGCAAATCTCCTGGCTAATTTTGCTTATTTGGTTACTAATTTCACCAAAAGTCCTAGAGCAAAATGTGCGTAGATAACATGTCCCTAAACTGTAGTTAGCACAACTACCTATAACACTGGCTTTATCACAAACAAACTTGCGGTGCACGCACACAACATAATATCAGACAAAGTTTCCTCAAAATACGAAAATGTTTAAGTACCACACCTGGTACGCAAAGTAACACTATCGTTTCCTCAGACACCTCAAAATATGAATAATTCAGACACAGGTTTCCTCCTGGACACACAGAATAGGAATAATTACAGCAGTTCGCAGATCACTATTTAAATGATTTTGGGTGAAGTTTAGGTGGAGGGAGGTGATCGAAAATTAATTTCTAATATAATGACTTTACTGGCATGCAACTTATGTCATTGTGACCGTCTCACTTCAGAGGTCATGATTCTGCCAAGATGCTCAAGATTCGAACGTAGGTTAATCCACAGCTTAATTGTCGTTCAAATTAGATGGATGGCGTTCCCAAGCCATTTGACCGCCGAAAAGTGCGTCGCCATTCGTGATTCGTTGTTCATGACTTCAAGTTCACGGTTTAATTCAGTAGCATCTCCCAGTAGGTGTGGCTAAAGGCGCGTTCTCTCTCAAGTATGCACGTGTATCTCCTTGTTCTTCATCACCAAGACACAGCGAAGTGTCAACGTTATGAGTCACACCCACGCAGCTTCTGTTCCTGTCGTGAACCTGGTCTCACCACTCAAGTCTTGCTCAACCACTTTGTGATCAGAATAGCATGCACCCTTTTCTTGACGCCAGTAATATCCTCATATTTCACAACAACTGTCTGGTTCTTGACTTGACTTCCAGTATTTCAATGCAAAATGAACAAAATATATGCAACTTTTATATGAGCAGCATATGAAGGGTGCGTTTACCTCCTAGTTGGTCGAATTCGAACTTAGGGTAAAGTCGATTTCACCTCCATAAACCACCTGGGTTAAAAGTTGTCAATTTTCCTCGACTAGGCCCAGTCATGTCGCCACTGCTATCTTTTTAATATCCGGCTCCCTCTTCTATTGCTTGCTTGTGCGCTCATTAGGACATTCCCACCTGCTTGCTTGCTTATCGCATGAGGCATCTCTGTTCGAAGGCTGTCTTCCTCTCTCTCGCTCCCAATGTGTCACTTCAGCCCGACTGCACGTCTCTGTTTGTAAACAAACCGGTAGGTCTTTGACTCCTTCTTGTTGTGTTGTCGTCTGCATCTCCCCGTATAGTTGAATCTCTAATGTATGTACATTTAATTAATTACAGCATTATTTCTTATTTCCCAAGGTTCTCTGGTATGAAACAATTTTAGATTAGCGATGTAGTTCACTGACATTGTACCGGTGTTCAGCTCTTTTATTCTAAAGGCGTTGTTTCCCAGATTCCTCACGATGCTGAAGGGCCCCGTGTACTTGACACAGAACTTGTGAAATATCTTCTTCGATTGATCAGGTATCGGAGGACGGCGTGGTGTATTCTTCGGAATACACGGTAAGACAGAGTTAGCCTTCGCTGCTCTTTGCTTAACTTCTTTCTTCCCTTTTTTTTTCTCAAACACCAACAGTGATTTCTTACTTGTTCTTTTATTTGAGCACCTTGGTTACTTTCTTTATAAGTTTGTTGTAGATATAACTTCCATGATCAACCTAGCGGCATCTAGCAGCTAACTGCTGAATTTCCTCAACATCTCTATGCTCAAGAGGACTTCCTTACCAATCCAGCCACAAGATGTCGTCGCTATCTCCAGCTAACATCTCCATGCTCAAGAGGACTTCTTCATCATTCCAAACCTCCAGACGTCGTCATCATCGCCTGCTAGCTTCTCCTTGAAGATCACTCCATCAAGAAAATTAATACCTAAGAAAGCAATGTATCATTGTTAGGTTGGTATTTTTTATGTATGTTCCTTTGTCTGTTTCCCCCACCCTCCGCCCTCCATGCTACCTTCGTGCTTCGTCGAGCAGCCCTCACTTCTGGGCCAGTCGTCAAACCATACAGTTGGAGCCTACTTCAGGCTTGTCTTCTGTCTACTTGAGACACTTTTAAATCAGGAAGCCATGCCTTAATTTTAACGTCAACCGTCAACCAGATCATCATCGTTCTTCAAAATGAGCTAAGTACTACTTCAATGGTTTTCACCAAGTTTTAAATGTTTTAAATTGCTTATAGCATTTCATTTGATTTTATAGACAGTGTGAAATTCATAAATGTGATTCAATATCTGCCTTCAAAACATCTTCCTGATCTAGTTGTGGCTACGTCAGCTAACTTTTCAAAATGAAAAAGTACCTCTTGTACTGATTATCTGAGACACTACCTCACACCGAGGGATGATTTAAAGTACCCACTGTCTATGGAATTCAGATTTCCGCCGGGGGACTTGTTTTGCCCAATTCAACCGATATCATTGCTCTAGAACTTTCTACACCAAGTTATCTTTCTACAAGTGAAATAGCCTGGTATTTCTTTAAATATGGGAACATATTTTCCTCATTGAGAAATTCATATTGTATAACCTCTAATCAACATAATTTGTCATCCTTCGTGGGCTTTTCCGTTGCATTCAGCTACAATCTACGGATTTCTAAAGAAATAAACTTTCTCCAACTAAAATTCAACTAGTGATCTCCACAATTGCAATAACCTTTCATTTTATAAACTTTCCTTGTTGCAATAGTGAACTTCTCAACGGACTACAGTGCATAACAGTGCCCATTCAACGACCATCCGTGTCGCATTCGAACAAAAGCATTAAATACGGCCATAAACTTTCTCCTAAAGTTCCTATTTCCTTTTCCTAAACACCTTACTAACTTTATCTAATTAAGTTTTAAATTTAAGTACTGAAGTACCTAGCTGTTTAAACTACAACTTAAGTCAATTTCTAAGAGGGCTCGCTTGTTATCAAGCGCCCTCCCAACTTTTCTTCGTATTTAATGAATTAATTTCTGTATAATATGTATCTAGTACACAACTTAAATCATATTGTTTTTCCTCTCTTGTTAGGGAATTCAATTATTTCTACTCACACGTGAGTTTTCCAACTTTCCTTTTCCAGGTTTCACGAAAGGGTAACTGGCCCCATATTTCTCGTGATCCCTGCTTCAATACGGGCAGTTATAGAAACTTCTCCTTAATTCTCTCTTTTCTTGTTATAATTTCAAATTTAATATTTGTTCATGCTTTAAGATTTCCACATAGGAATTCTCAACGTGCATATATTGTATCTGATTCTCTGTCATAGCTTTAATTATTTATAATTCTCGTTATAAACTTTAAAGTTTGCTATTTTTAGCACAACTTTTAAAATCTTATTCAAATTCGTGCTCGAAGCAAGTTTTAAACTTGCACCCCCTTTAATATCGTTAAAAATTTACAATTTGTTAGTATTAAGTGTCAGACTTTTGTGTGTTAAAATTGTTTATTGTTATTAATTGTAATCATAAGCAGCTTTATATGGTTTGTTACGTCAACTCTAAGTATTGTTAAATAAATTAAATTCCATTTTTTCGTTTTATGCATTCCTAGAGAATAACGGTCAGGCAGGTCCTTGTCTTCCCTAGCTCTTCCTTGGCTTATGGTCCCTTTGAGAAAATTACATAAAGAAGTAATTCAAGTTTCCTTACTTGTTGCATTTAGCTTGAAACTTCAAAAATCTTGTTTAAAGCTCTTTTTAATTTCCATAACTAATTCTAATAAGACATCGAGGCGAGCATAGCTAGCTCGGCAAGCTTCCCGCTCGTCGAAATTTTCTCTATAACTCACGGTTTGTTTTCCAAATTCATAGTTTTCCTCTGGTTTGAACTTTTAATCGGCACTCCGCTGGTTACAAGCTCAACTTATCTTACGTGCAACAATTGGCATTCTTCCAACTCATCAAGAAGGAATAAAATCCTTACTAAAAGCATTCATATTGCTTCATCGCTTCCCCGTTCTGGGAGTATTTGGTTGGTCTAACGGAGATCCAACAGTGCCCAAAATTAAAGTTATCACGGCCAATTCAAATTATTTTCGCCTTTCAAAACCTTCGATTAAACCTAACTCCTTTGAAAGGATATACAATAAATCTGTCATTCTTTGTCTTGCCAGACTACCACCCTTCCCCATATTACCCAATTTTAAGCTGGAAAGGGAAAGCACAAACGCCGCTTGCTTGCAAAGGGCTCAAGCTCTAGCCGCATTTCCCGTTACCTACGTCCAGGTCCATACTCACTTTGGGTGTTTGACGGGCTTTGCAGTGACACTCCTCACTAACTCATTTAAATTTATTTTGTTTGTTTAGTGTTGGACTCTCGTCTTATTTACCCACACTTGTTCTTCATTCCGAAACCCACTTCCCTTTCCTTTTCTCTTCATCTTCCCTTGGGGGTAAGGTTCATTCCTAGCAAAAACCTACCCAAACTTTGGTCCCAGAAACCCGGGAGAGTCCATTTGTCAATATTTTGCAAATCATTAATATCTACTTTGAATTTTTCAGCTATATCATCACCGTGCAAAGCTTGTGAGGGGGAAAGAGGCCGCTCCAGTCTCCTTGGTGTGTCCCTTTCTTTCAACTTGTTTGCTGCTGCCAGTCTAGCAGCATTTCCAAGGTTCCACTGTTTCGTAAGTTATACTTTAATTTACCTATTTCGCCATGGCTCCTACATAAAAAGACAAGGATGGTAAGGATGAAAAACTTACTTCCTAACTAGCTTCTTATAAAGGGCAAATCACCAGATTCAGAAAATACATCAAAGAGCTAGATCCTTCACAAACTCAACTAGATTTGTTAAAATATCGCGTAAAGGATTTTGAACGTTCTTATGAAAATTA
The DNA here is from genome assembly GCA_946902985.2 of Meconema thalassinum. NCBI lineage: Eukaryota > Metazoa > Arthropoda > Insecta > Orthoptera > Tettigoniidae > Meconema > Meconema thalassinum. Next base: position 733,418,396 of record OX336389.2, on the reverse strand, counting down.
TTGCAACATCCAAACTGAAATAGAAACTTGTATGCTCAATCGAACTGATGATCGAGTAGATGTAGAAAACCAATATTACGAAGGTATAGGTTCTGCCTTAAAAAAAATACGCCTACTCGAAGAAGAACAGAAAAAGGACGGTTCTGTTCTTGGCTCCCTTCACGAACAACAAACCTTTTTTCGTGAGGGTACTCACAAGCCCAAACCAATTTTACCTAAGATTAATTTACCCCACTTCTCTGGAGACGAATCTACGTGGGATTCTTTCTATGAATTTTTTGTACCCGTGTTCATTTCAATGAAGATATTCAAATCATTTACAAGTTTAATTATTTGTATCTATTCTCCGCGGTCAAGCCCTGCAGTTGGTTGAAGCACTCCCATTAAGTGCTGAAAATTATCCCATTGTCTTTAACCTGTTGAAAGAAAGATACGGTAATTTACGGTTACGTATTCGACGCCACATGAAGGCTCTATTCAATTTACCTGCGTCACAGCACAATGACGTTACTAGTTTGCGTACTCTTATTGATACGACACAACTTCACGTAAAAGCGTTGTCCCAATTAGATCAACCCACTGACCACTGGGACACTTTCCTAATACATTTAGTGGTTTCTAAAGTCGACGTTGCTACCCTCAAAGCTTGGGAAATTGAACTTTCCAAAGACGACGATTACTCTTACGAGCATTTAGTCACCTTCATAAATGCTAGATGCCAACTCTTAACTGCTTTAGCTAACCAAAGTGAACCCTCATCCCCTAGTTATAAATTTGAATCATTGTCTCTTAAATCTAAAAGTGAACGCTCAACGTCTAGTACCCAAAATCCCGGGTCCAGCTCGTCTAAACTCAAGTCAAACGCCACTGGTTACCCAACTAGGTCTAGTGAACGCCGTATTGCTAGTTCTCTCGCTTTAAACACTCAAAGGGAACCCCGTAAGAGTTTAAATGAACCATTAAAGAGCATACTTTGCAAAAATTCCCACGCCTTATATCTATGTAAATCCTTTAAAGAACTGTCAGTCGACGACAGAAGAAAATTAGTTTCCCAGAATAAACATTGCTTCAACTGCCTTTCGCCTAAGCATTCTGCTTCTAATTGCAAGTCCACCAGACTTTGTTTTCATTGTGAAAAAGCTCATCACACTTTACTGCATCGTCATGATAAAGCAAGGTCATCAGCCGCATCTACTTCTCAGAAAAGTGACAATGCTAGCAGTTCTAATGCTTCATCTTACATTCAAAATGCCACGTCCATACGTAGTGCACAAGTACTATTGTCCACTGTCCAAATCGAAGTCCAGGATAATTTTGGCAACTGGGTCCGTGCACGCGGTCTTCTTGATTCGGTGGCAACCCATGATTTCGTTTCTAATTCATTAATCAAAGAACTAGGCCTACCTGTAAACCCTACCTCCATTAATGTATCAGGTATAAACAGCGTAAATACTCACTCTTTGTCATTCATGCTGTATGAGTGTATTGAATATCATCGTACTTCTATTTTAAAGGGATTTATTAAAACAAATAAATGTACTGCATTGCATTACTTTTAAACCAAAACAAACCGCTTATTTCTTCTTGTTAACACATTTCCCCATAACCCGGTATTTTCGCGAACTCTGCCACCCTTCGGTCCACATTAAGCCGAGTTTGCTAGACTCTACTGTAGGATATTTTACCCACTTGAGCGGCACTATAACGTTTACAAATGGTGCGCTCAATCGACTCCCCGGTCGAATTTGGACGAGCGACTCCTGATACAGGAATATTTATATGAGATTGGATTTTATTCATTGTACCTTGTAAAGTGATACCGTTGCAGCAATATATAAATACAACATCGAATGAGATAATTATGTACACCATTTTATTTTCAGTTTATCCGTGGTTTAATTAACACGGGTGTAAAGTGATGCCGTAGCAGCAATATATAAATACAACATCGAATGAGATAATTATGTACACCATTTTATTTTCAGTTTATCCGTGGTTTAATTATTTTAGCAAGTTGACCCATTAGTGCATCAAGTTTGTGGGTCAGAGTTTCTGTGTCTTTTTACCAACTGTAAATTACATATACAGAGATGTTATGCAGTGAGTAGGGTGGGGGAGTTATCAATAAAAGTAAAATCAGTTCTTTACCTTAATACAGCCGAAATGAAACCATTTTTCACTTAGTGCAATTTTGCATACGTCCCCCTTAAATTGCATTTTGTGACAATTTTGAATCTAAATTACATTTTGTAAGTATTTTCTATCTAAATTGCATTTTGTAAATATTGTCAATTCAAATAACAGTACAGTAAGTATGTAGTTAGTTTTAGTTGTAAGTAGGTAGTTAGTTTCTCTATTAGATATATGTCATTGTTCTATTAGACTGTGGTGTGTGAGTGTGTCTGGTAGCAGTTGCATTGTTTATTAGTTATAGTTCATTGTTTCAGTAGACTGTGATGTGTGAGGGTGCATGTGAGTGTGCCTGGTGACAGACTGTTTTAGTGGTAGTATTTGTTGTTGGTGGAACTTAAGTTTTTTGTTTGTAGAATTTTGGTATTTAATTGTTAGTACGGTAGAAGGTTAGTATTTTTGTTAGTAGAATTGCTCTTTACTTATTCTGAAAGGGAGTAGCAGCCTTTCAGAATAAATCAATTCTTTACTAGTCTTATAGACGGTTAAGATATTGATAATATAAGCCAAATAATGGCTACACTGCGTCCTGCTGCACGGCTGAAAGCAACGGGAAACTACAGCCGTATGCTATTCCCGAGGATATGCACCTCTCTATGCATAATTACATGTGATGATGGCCTCCTCCCTTGTAAAATTTCAATCCGGAGGTAAACTAGTCCCCCGTTCGGATCTCCGGGTGGGGACTACTCGAGAGGGGGTTAACATCACAGAAGTGACAAAGAGGAAATCTGACATTCTACGGATCGGAGCGTGGAATGTTAGAAGTCTGCTAGGAAGTGGAAGGTTAGAAAACTTAGAAAGGGAAATGGATAGGTTGAGGTTGGATTTGGTTGGGATTAGTGAAATGCGCTGGCAGGAAGAACAGGACTTTTGGTCAGGAGACTATAGGGTCATTAGCACTAAATCAAACAATGGCCAAGCAGGGGTTGGCCTCATATTGAGTAGGAAACTTGGACAGCGGGTGGAATATTATGAGCAATATAGTGAACGGATTATTGTAGCAAAAATCAATACTAAACCTACCTGCACCACAGTGGTACAAGTCTATATGCCTACCAGTCAAGCTGATGATGAGGATGTTGAAAAGGTCTACGAAGAAATAGACGAAATTCTGAGGTATATCAAGGGTGATGAAAATGTTATAGTAATGGGAGATTGGAATGCTGTGGTAGGAAATGGGAGAGAAGGGAAGATAGTAGGAGATTTCGGATTAGGTGAAAGGAATGATCGAGGAAGCAGGCTGGTAGAATTCTGCACCGAGCATGAGTTGGTCATAGCTAACACCTTATTCAATAACCACAATAGAAGAATATACACATGGATGAGACCAGGAGATACAGGGCGTTACAAAATCGACTTCATTATGGTCAAGCAGAGGTTTCGAAACCAGATTTTGGATTGTAAAACATATCCTGGTGCTGACATAAACTCTGATCACAATCTGGTTGTAATGAAATGCAGATTAAAGTTGAAGAAACTGAAGAAAAGTCAAAAGCCAAAAAGGTGGGCAATAGATAGACTGAAAGAGAAGGATGTAAACGAAAGATTCAAGAAGAGTATAAAGGAAGGACTAATGAAAAACCCTAAACAAAATTCAATTACAGACGAATGGGCACTTTTGAAGAATGAAATAACAAAATCCGCAGAAGAAATCATTGGTAGGAAAGAAAGAATAGGTAGAAAACCGAGGATCACTCAGGATATACTAGAATTGATGGATGAAAGGCGGAAACACAAGAATCTAAGAGATGAAAAGGGGAAAGCAGAATACAGACTTCTGAGAAATGAGGTTAACAAGAAGTGCAAGGAAGCGAAAGAAGAATGGTAGAAAGAGAAATGTGCAGGTATAGAAAATTGTCTGAAATTAGGAAAAGTAGACACAGCTTATCGAAGGATTAAGAATACTTTTGGGGAAAAGAAGACTAAGTGCTGTAATATTAGGGACACAAATGGAAAGCCTCTAACAGATAGGGAAGAACAGGTTGAGAGATGGAAAGCTTACATAGGGAGTTTGTATAAGGGAAAGGAGATTGAGAATCATGTAATGGAAAGGGAGGAGGAAATTGATGAGGATGCGAAAGGAGATTTAATATTGAGATCAGAATTTGATAGAGCTTTGGAAGACTTAAGCAGGAACAAAGCACCAGGCATAGATGATATACCGATTGAGTTGGTACGCTGCATAGGAGATGAAGGTCTGACCAGGTTATTTCACTTGGTGTGTAGGATTTATGAGACAGGTGAGGTACCCCCTGATTTCAAGAAGATTGTAATCATCCCTATACCAAAGAAAGTGGGAGCTGACAGATGTGAAGATTACCGTACAATCAGCTTGATTACTCATGCTTCAAAGATCCTGTCTAGAATAATTTACAAGAGGATTGAAAGCCAGATAGAAACGGAGTTGGGTGAAGACCAGTTTGGTTTCAGGAGAAATGTAGGAACAAGGGAAGCTGTACTAAGTCTTAGGCTGATTTTGGAAGGTAGAATAAGGAAAGATAAGAGAACGTTCATGGCTTTTGTAGACTTAGAAAAGGCTTTTGATAACGTTGATTGGACTAAATTGTTTGACATTTTGAAATCGATTGGAATAAAGTACAGGGATAGGAGGGTGATATACAATCTGTACAGAAACCAGACAGCAGTCATTCGAGTTGAAGGACATGAGAGAGAAGCTGGTATTCAGAAAGGTGTAAGGCAAGGCTGCAACTTATCACCCATACTTTTCAATCTTTACATTGAACAAGCAATGAAGGAAATTAGAGAAAAATTTAAAGTGGGAGTGAAGATTCAAGGAGAAATAATTTCAACTCTGAGATTTGCTGATGACATCGTCATCTTGGCCGACAAGCCTGAATATTTGAATGAGTTTTTGAATGGTATGGACTCCGTCTTACGGAAAGAATTCATGATGAAAATAAATAAATGTAAAACAAAAATACTGGAATGCAGCCGAAATAAATCAGAAACCTCTATGGAGATCAAATTGGCAGGTGAAAAGCTGAAGGAAGTAGGAGACTTCTGTTACTTAGGAAGCAGAATAACCAGTGATGGACGAAGCAAAGAGGATATTAAAAGTAGGTTGGCTCAGGCAAAGAAAGCATTTCTACAAAAAAGGAATCTGCTGACATCGAATATAGATTTAGGTATTAGGAAGTCATTTTTGAAAGCCTTTGTCTGGAGCGTGGCGCTCTATGGAAGTGAAACTTGGACTATTGGTGCAGCAGAAAAGAGGAGAATTGAAGCATTTGAAATGTGGTGTTACAGGAGAATGATGAAGATCAGATGGGTAGATAGGGTTACAAACAAAGAGGTATTAAGAAGAGTGGGAGAGGAGAGATGTTTCTGGCGTCTGCTAATGAAGAGAAGAGATAGGTTGGTAGGACACATACTAAGACACCCAGGAATAGCAAGCTTAGTTATGGAAGGAAGGGTCGAGGACAAGAACTGTAGGGGTAGACCAAGGTTAGAATATGTTAAACAGATTGCCTCGGATGTAGGGTGTCGGAGCTATGTAGAGATGAAACGATTAGCTCAGGACAGGGAGGCATGGAGAGCTGCATCAAACCAGTCAAAAGACTGGAGACTCAAACAACAAAAATCACAAGCTTTACAGTTTTCTAAACTAACCATAAGAGACACTTGTCACAGAAATAACTTCCTAAAACTTAATTGCCTCATCCTCAACAGTATCGGAGAGGATACTCCTAGTCACTCCATCGATATCTCAGGTCTGAATATTCCTTCTCATTTAAGGTTAGCCGATCATCTGTTCAATACACAAGGCCCCATTGACATACTTTTTAGTGCCAATGTTTTCTGGAATTGCTTTCGTAAACAAATTCGTAAGTTATCTTCAGAGGTGGTTGCCAGAGTCACTAATTTTGAATGGATCGTTACTCGTCAACTTCCTCATTATTCTCCCCAACCCGTATCGCAATGTTATTTCGCTAATACTGATTTGGAACAGTTCTGGAGGCTTGAAAGCGTTGATTCTCCTAACGTAACCTCTTCAGAAAACGAATTCTGTGAGCAACTTTTCTTGAACACTACCACTCGTTCTCCTGAAGGCCGGTTCATTGTTCAGATGCCAAGATTACTCAATCCCTCCAAAGTTATTAATTCTCAACCTAAAGCTCGAAAAGCTCTCTTTGCTATCGAGAGCAAATTCAAGAAAGTACCCCTCGTTAAACAACAGTACACAGAGTTCATGGATGAGTATGAAAGCTCAGATCATATGGAAGTTGTCAGCAAATCTGATGACGAATTGCATCCCCTAATTGAAACGGTTTTCTTAAATCATCATCCCGTGTGGAAAAACCCTCTTGTAAAGGATAAAATCCGAGTCGTTTTTAATGGGTCATCGCCTGACCTTAATGGCAACAGTCTTAACGATTCTCTTTACTCTGGTACCGCTATTCAGTCAGATTTATCTGCTATACTCTTAAATTTTCCATTATTTCCCATAGCTGTTATAGCGGACATTAAACAGATGTATTGTCAGGTATTAATTCAGCCCGAACAACAAGATCTCCAAAGAATCTTGTGGCGCGATGAAAGCAGCAAGCCCATTAAAATATTTCTCTTAAAGACGGTCACTTATGGCTTAAAACCTTCCGCTTTCCTTGCTATCCGATCCCTACATATGTTAGCCTCTCAAGATGGTCATTTGTTTGATTCTAAAGCTTCTGAAGCACTAACTACATCTTTTTATATAGACGACTATCTCGAGTCCTTCCCGACTCTTGAGGAAGCTTCTTTCGTGTCACTAGAACTTCAGGCATTGTTAAAGAATGGAGGATTCCCACTTCATAAGGGGAATTCCAACTCCCATGAGTTTCTTGCCCAGTTTCCCATAGAAGATGTAGACCCCTCTTCCGTCAAAGACTGCGGAGATTCTGAATCCATAAAAACTCTTGGAGTTCACTGGTGCATTCGCACTGATACTCTCATCTACAAAGTCTCGCTTTCCGAAGAGCTCCCCAACACAAAAAGACAAATTCTCTCTGAAATTGCACACATTTTTGATCCGCTTCAATTCCTTGCTCTGGTTATTGTTATAGCCAAGCTTTTCATGCAAGAGCTATGGTCGCTCAAATGAGAATGGGACGAAACTGTTCCCCTTTCTTTTCCTAATAAATGGCTTTCTTTTTGTAAAAGTTTGCTTGATCTTTCTGTCATTGAAATTCCAAGAAATGTAATTAACGCTCATCCTAACACATCTTTCTTCCTTCATGTGTTTGCCGACAGCTCCGAGAAAGCTTACGGTTGCTGTGCATATTTGGTTTATCGCAATTCACTAAATGAATCTTCATTTTCAAACCTTGTTTGCTCTAAATCTAAAGTTTCTCGTCTTAAAACTATTACTTTGCCTAGGCTTCAACTGAGTGCTGCACTCATGGCCGCTGAACTTGCCAAAAAACTGCAGAAAGTCTTTGTGGAGCGATTCCATGATTACTCTTTCTTGGATCGCGAAAAACCCCACCCGCTGGCAAACCTTTGTTGCTAACAGAGTTTCTAGAATTCAAACCCTTTCCTCTGGATGTCAATGGAAACATGTGCCCAGCGCTGATAACCCCGCTGACATCATCTCGCGTGGTTGTTTACCCTCTCAATTGGCAGCATCTCATTTGTACTGGTATGGGCCCCCGTGGTTAATTGAAGACTCTTATTGTTGGCCTTCTAAACCTCCAGTCACAAACTCCAACTTGCCTGACGCTAAAGTATCTAAATATACTGCTTCGTGTCTTGTTTCCAACGCTTCGTTTCCCTTGTTGGCACGTTATTCTTCTTTTCATAAACTGATTCGAATTTTGGCCTATCTACTCAGATGGAAATATCTTGTTGTTGATCAACCTGTTCTTCCTAAACCGCATCTGACCAACCACGAATTAAATCTCGCTACTATTAAAGTTTTGCAGCTAACTCAGCAAGAGGCCTTTTCTTCTGAATTGTCTTTGCTCTCAGCTAACAAAGATCTTCCTAAATCTAGTCGTCTTCGTGCTTTAGCCCCCTTCCTTGATGTCAATGGGTTATTCAGGGTAGGTGGTAGGCTTTCGCATTCTTCACTTTCTGAAGACAAAAAAAATCCTGTTATTTTGCCCTCTAAGCATCACGTAACTTTCTTAATCATACGCGACTTTCATTATCGTAACCTGCACGTTGGTACACGTACACTGCTTTGCTTCTTAAGGGAAAAGTACTGGATCATAAATGGAGTTCATGAAGTTTCCTCTGTAATTCACAGATGAATTCCTTGCTTCAAAGTGAAACCGAAAGTCAATACTCAATTAATGAGCGATCTACCCTCTTTCCGCTCTTCTCCTATACGTCCTTTTACTTTAACTGGTGTGGACTATATGGGTCCGTTTCAATATTAATGCGATTCCCCTGAAGCTAAACGAAAATTGTTTGGAAAACTCTATGTTTTTCTTTTCGTTTGCATGGTTACTGGCGCAATTCATCTGGAACTAGTAACAAATGCCTCTTCTTCTTACTTTTTGTCAGCCGTCTCTCGCTTCACTGCTAGGCGTGACGTTCCCTCTGAGATGTTCTCCGATAACGCCTCCACTTTTCAAGGCGCAGCTTCCTTGTGGAAGAAAGCTCTTAACTTCTCCTGCCATGGAACAGATTTCTAATTTTTCCTAGTCAAAGGGTTTCAAATGGCGGTTTATACCTCCCTACGCCCCTCATCACGGCGGTAGGTGGGAGTCCTGTGTCAAGCTGACCAAACGCCATCTAAAAAAGGTGTTAGGTAATCGCATCCTAACTTATGAGGAATTTAACTCTCTGTCTACTCTGATTGAAGGTGTTGTTAATTCTCGTCCTCTGACACCGCTTTCTACTGACCCTGATGATCTTCTTCCATTGACACCTGGTCACTTTCTTGTAGGCACTTCTCTTTCCTCCCCTCCTCCCCTTCCCAACTCTTATAGAGACTCTAACCTGCCCATTGCTTGGCGTAAACTTGAAGCTCTTCGCAATTAATTCTGGGAGAGGTGGAAATTGGAATACTTAACTTCCTTGCAACGGAAACAGAAGTGGTTTCTTTCTAATCCTGACATTAAAGTGGGGGAAATGGTCCTTGTTAACGAAGCTTCCCCTCCCTTGGTCTAGATCTCCGGTAGAGTGACCGAGTGTTACCCGGGACGGGATGGGAGAGTCAGGGTGGCCAGGATCTTGACCACAAATGGGCATATTACAAGACCACTGTCTTTAATTGCCCCCCCCCCCCCTACCTTTAAATCTTTAATATTGTGTACCTTGTTCTCTGTTGGTGTTTTACCCTCCCAGCTTAGTGTATTCTTTGGAATACACGGTAAGACAGAGTTAGCCTTCGCTGCTCTTTGCTTAACTTATTTCTTCCCTTTTTGTCTAAAACACCAACAGTGATTTCTTACTTGTTCTTTTATTTGAGCACCTTGCTTACTTTCTTTATAAGTTTGTTGTAGATATAACTTCCATGATCAACCTAGCGGCATCTAGCAGCTAAATGCTGAAGTTCCTCAACATCTCTATGCTCAAGAGGACTTCCTTCCCAATCCAGCCACAAGATGTCGTCGCTATCTCCAGCTAACATCTCCATGCTCAAGAGGACTTCTTCATCATTCCAATCCTCCAGACGTCGTCATCATCGCCTGCTAGCTTCTTCTTGAAGATCACTCCATCAAGAAAATTAATATCTAAGAAAGCAATGTATCATTGTTAGGTTGGTAATTTTTATGTATGTTCCTTTGTCTGTTTCCCCCACCCTCCTCCCTCCTTGGTACCTTCGTGCTTCGTCGAGCAGCCCTCACTTCTGGGCCAGTCGTCAAACCATACTGTTGGAGCCTACATCAGGCTTGTTTTCTTTCTACTTGAGACACTTTTAAATCAGGACGCCTTGTCTTAATTTTAACGTCAACCGTCATCCAGATCATCATAGTTCTTCAAAATGAGCTAAGTATTACTTCAATGGTTTTCACCAAGTTTTAAAGGTTTTAAATTGCTCATAGCATTTCATTTGATTTTATAGACAGTGTGAAATTGATAAATGTGATTCAATATCTGCCTTCAAGAGATCTTCCTGATCTAGTTGTGGCTACTTCAGCTAACTTTTCAAAATGAAAAAGTACTTCTTGTACTGATTATCTGAGATACTATCTCACACCGAGGGATGATTTAAAGTAACCACTGTCTATAGAATTTAGATTTCCGCCGGGGGACTTGTTTTGCCGAATTAAATCAATATCATTGCTCTAGAACTTTCTAAATCAAGTTATCTTTCTACAAGTGAAATAGCCTGGTATTTCTTTAAATATGGGAACACATTTTCCTCATTGAGAAATTCAGGTTGTATAACCTCTAATCAACATAATTTGTCTTCCTTCGTGGGCTTTTCCGTTGCATTCAGCAACAATCTACGGATTTCTAAAGAAATAAACTTTCTCCAACTAAAATTCAACTAGTGATCTCCACAATTGCAATAACCTTTCATCTTATAAACTTTCCTTGTTGAAATAGTGAACTTTACAAAGGACTACAGTGCATAACAGTGCCCATTCTACAACCATCCGTGTCGCGTTCGAACAAAAGCATTAAATACGGCCATAAACTTTCTCCTAAAGTTCCTATTTCCTTTTCCTGAACACCTTACTAACTTTATCTAATTAAGTTTTAAATTTAAGTACTGAAGTACCTAGCTGTTTAAACTACAACTTATGACAATTTCTAAGAGGCCTCGCTTGTTATCAAGCGCCATCCCAACTTTGCTTCGCATTTAATGAATTAATTTCTGTATAATCTGTGTCTAGTGAAGCCTCCGTGGCTTAGGCGGCAGCACGCAGGCCTCTCACCGCTGGGTCCGTGGTTCAAATCCCGGTCACTCCATGTGAGATCTGTGCTGGACAAAACGGAGGCAGACAGGTTTTCTCCGGGTACTCCGGTTTTCCCTGTCAACATTTCATTCCAGCAACACTCTCCACTATCATTTCATTTCATCTGTCATTCATTTCATCATTTCCCCAGAGGAGTGCGTCAGGCCTCGGCAGCCGGCACAGTTCATATCCTCGCCGCTAGATGGGGGCTTCATTCATTCCATTCCTGACCCAGTCGGAGACTGGAAGCAGGCTGTGGATTTTCATTTCATAATCTGTGTCTAGTACATACCTTAAATCATATTGTTTTTCCTCTTTTGTTAGGGAATTCAATTATTTCTACTCACAAGTGGGTTTTCAAATTCTCCTTTTCCAGGTTTCACGAAAGGGTAACTGGCCCCATTTTCCTCGTGATCCCTGCTTCAATACGGGGAGTTATAGAAACTTCTTCTTAATTCTCTCTTTTCTTGTTATAATTTCAAATTTAATATTTGTTCATACTTTAAGATTTCCACATAGGAAATATCAAAGTGCATGTATTGTACCTGATTCTCTGTCATATCTTTAATTATTTATAATTCTCGTTATAAACTTTAAAGTTTGCTATTTTTAGCACAACTTTTAAAATCTTATTCAAATTTGTGCTCGAAGCAAGTTTTGAACTTGCACCCCCTTTAATATCGTTAAAAATTTACAGTTTGTTAGTATTAAGTGTCAGACTGTTGTATGTTAAAATTGTTTATCGTTATTAATTGTGATCTTAATCAGCTTTATATGGTTTGTTACGTCAACTCTAAGTATTGTTAATAAATTAAATTCCATTTTTTCGTTTTATGCATTCCTAGAGAATAACGGTCAGGCAGGTCCTTGTCTTCCCTAGCTCTTCCTTGGCTTATGGTCCCTTTGAGAAAATTACTTAAAAAGTAATTAAAGTTTCCTTACTTGTTGCATTTAACTTGAAACTTCAAAGATCTTGTTTAAAGCTCTTTTTAGTTTTCATAACTAACTCTAATAAGCCATCGAGGCGAGCATAGCTAGCTCGGCAAGCTTCCTGCTCGTCGAGATTTTCTCTATAACTCATGGGTTGTTTTCCAAATTCATAGTTTTCCTCTGGTTTGAACTCTTAATCGGCACTCCGCTGGTTACAAGCTCAACTTATCTTACGTGCAACAATTGGCGTTCTTCCAACTCATCAAGAAGAAATAACATCCTTACTAAAAGCATTCATATTGATTCATCGCTTCCCCGTTCTGGGAGTATTTGGTTGGTCTAACGGAGATCCAACAGTGCCCAAAATTAAAGTTATCACGGCCAATTCAAATTATTTTCGCCTTTCAAAACCTTCGATTAAACCTAACTCCTTTGAAAGGATATACAATAAATCTGTCATTCTTTGTCTTGCCAGACTACCACCCTTCCCCATATTACCCAATTTTAAGCTGGGAAGGGAAAGCACAAACCTCGCTTGCTTGCAAATAGCTCAAGCTCCAGCCGCATTTCCCGTTAACTACGGCCAGGTCCATACCCACTTTGGGTGTTTCGCGGGCTTTGCAGTGACTTTCGTCACTATCTCATTTAAATTTATTTTGTTTGCTTAGTGTTGGACTCTCGTCCTATTTACCCACACTTGTTCTTCATTCCGAAACCCTCTTCCCTTTCCTTTTATCTTCATCTTCCCTTGGGGGTAAGGTTAATTCCTAGCAAAAACCTACCCACGGCGTACTAAAACTAACTCGTTGACTTCAAGCTCTCCGTGAAATCCCTTGCCTCTTACACGACGAAGTGCCCTGTCTGCCTGTTCTCTAACATGCACTCTGGTGTTTTGGATTCTTAAGTCATGTGCCAAAATATGATCCTGTGGACAGTGGACAGTGGACAGTGGACGGTGTTCCACGATCTTTCCGGATTCATGTGTAGGACCATAGTAATTTGCCCTGTAGATTCATGCCTCATTGTATTCATCCAAGTTTCTATATCTTTGACCCTGTCAACCCATTTATGGTGCTCATTCGGCACAAATACTCGAAAGTACATTGCTACTGATTTTATGGCTCTTTCCGACGGATTAGCTTGTGCACGGCGGATACTGGATAGTATGTGTTTGACACCCATGTCCTCCATTCCCTCCTGCGCTCGTGAAGTAGCTTCCATGGTCTGACAAAATAAACTCAGGTTTAACAAGGATTGGTATAACTCTGTTCCGAATTCTACTTAACACCTGGTTGGATGTGGTCTTCTGGATGGGACAAAATACCACAAATTTTGAAAATACGTCCAGACAGACTAACAAATGGTGGCATCCTCGCCATCTTTTGGGAATTGGACAGAAGCAGTCCAGTGCGACTAGTTCACATGGCTTCTGAGGTAGCAGTGGCTTGGGATACTGCTTCATCAGGTAGTTATTGTGTTTTGTCCTCTGACATGGATCACAGGTCTTATCCCCCTCACAAATGGTCGTTCCCATGCGTGGCCAAGTAAACATTTCTCCAATAATTGCCTCCATCCTGTCAATACCGATATGACCTAAGCTTTCGTGTACGTGCCACCTCAATCCTCGCTGTAGAGATGCTGGTACCAAAATGCGAACTTTTGTGTGGTCTTCATTCACAAATTTATGAAGAAGGTTATTGAAGTAGTGATATTTTCCTTCCTTAGCTCTGGCTTCTCGAAATGCAGGAGTTCCGGGTTGTAACTCTCTTCTGAAGTATTTAATCATCTGAAGCATCCACGGATTGGCTTCCTGTTCTTGCTGAATTCCACATGGTTTTTCTAAGATATCACGATTCTTATCTGTCAATTCAATGTGCTGTACAATTGCGGTTTATTCGGCATCAGGCTCCGGGTTCCTGCTGAGTGCATCTGGGATTACGTCATCTTCCCAGGACAATGTTCGATCTTCACGGTGAACTGTTGAACGTAGATGGACCAACGTCTCACACGTTCGCTAGCCATCCAAGTTTTAAATATTAACGTCAGTTCCTTATGGTCAGTTCTTATGACAATGGGGTACCCATATACAACATTCCTCCATTGTTGCAGAGCGTTGAGAATAGTCAATGTTTCCAACTCTGTTATTGTGTAGTTACGTTCGTGCTTGCGTAACCGTCTGCTAACAAATGCCAAATACAAGTGGTTCTGAAGGTTAGCAGGATCCCCTTGGTACAGCATAGCTCCTAGGTCAATTAAGGGAGCATCTGCCTGAATTATGAATTTACGGCCGAAATCCGGATACACCAATTTTATACAGTTTTCGAAGAGTGATTTTGTTGCTTGGAATGATTTCTCACACTCGTCATTTCACAGCCATTTATTACTTTTCTTTAACATTTCCTACATGGGTGCTGCGGGTTCTGTGTATCCTGGGCAATTCTCTTTAAAGAAACCTGTTACGCCTAGCAAAGCTCGAATGTGCTTAACTCCCGTAGGTGTAGGGAAGTCCTTTATCGCTTCAATCTTAACGGGGTTTGGTCTTACTCCCTCCTGGTCTATAATGTGGAACAAATATAAGATCTCGCTCTTGAAGAAATGCGATTTATTCAGATTGATTTTGAAATTGGTTGTTCTGAGGTTTTCCAGCAGTTTGTCTAAATTTGCCATGTGTTCTTCAACATTACTTGACGCTAGCAGAATATTGTCAATGTAGCGAACTGTCATCTCCTTCACCTCCTCAGTTAGATTACGATCCAATGCTCGGATCAGAGTACATCCTGCAGTTTTCACACCAAACGACATTCTCTTGAAACAAAAGGTCTGATTGTCAAATAAGAAGCCAGTTAGAAGCTGTGACTTCTTATTCAACTCAATGTGGTGAAAGGAACTCGTTAAATCGACCGATGAATAGATGCTCTTGTCTTTAAATCCTGTCAGGACGTCTGTAATGATTGGCGCTTTGTCATATTCCGGAAATATTAAACGCATGTTGAGATTCCTGGCATCCAGACATAGCCTGATGGATCCATTTGGTTTAGTAACAGCAAGAATTGCGTTCAAATATGGAGTGAGTGTCTTCTTTATAACTCCGGCCTGTAGATTACCGTCTATTATTTCCTTGACCTGGCTGTGAAGTTTTTCAGGAATAGGATACAATTTACTCCTGAAAGGTGACCAATCGTCTAATTGCATAGAATATTGAAAATTCAATATTTTCCGTGGAAATGTATCGAATGCTGCTTTGTGTTTCCTCATATCTCCTCAAGCTGTTTCTTATGGTGACCCCCTAGTTGAACGTCCTTGAGCTGCTCCTGAAGTAGCTCCTCAAATTGTGCTGTGCCGTCATCCTCCTCTGTTAATAATGCCCATAGTTCCTGAGATTCGCTCTCCTCCTCGAGTTCCACAACAGGTGTGCCTATGACGTCATTCTTGGCCTCCAATACTGCCTCTTCCGTCTCTTCCTGTATTGCCTCCAGCGTCCATGAACTTACATCTCTGTCGTCCATGTGTAGACCCACTTTCTTTAAATTTTCAAATTATTTGAAGCTGACGGTATTTCTATGAAGTTCAATTACGGCTTGGTAATCGCAGATGAAGTTCATACCAAGGATCATGTTAAAACTCATCTTCGCCATGAATATCAATGTTTGACCGAATGCGTGTTCCAATATGTTCAATTCTAAGTAAGTTTGATGCTTGCAAGTGACAGAGCGCTCAGGTATTACGCCTCTCAATTTGATTTGAGGAACGGGCATCAGAGGTATATTATGACTCCGCCCTAACTGTCGGACTAAGGCCTCAGATACAATACTAACTTGAGAACCCGTATCCATCAAGTATCTCACCTTTAAGCCACCAATACTGGCATAAATTACAGGCAACTGTTTCAATAAATCATTCAGTGGTTTTACAATTTCTACAAGGCAATCATCTGGTAAAGCAATCCTCTCATCAATGTTGGCTACGATCCATCCTTCCTCATTCACATGCTGTTGCGTTCTCAGACTGTCTTCTTTTTCAAAAAAAAATTTTTAGCTCCACGACCCCCGTCATCTTGGTGTCGTGTACGCCCCTGCCGGTCTTTCTGTCTTAACAAGCTCTCTGCCCCGCCTTCTAGGTGTGTGTCGGGATTTTTCCGTCTGTTGATTGAATTCTCCCAGCGTCCATTTTCATATCTTCCTTCAGTTGCTTGAAGTTCTTCCAGATAGCGTTGCGATTCAACATGCCTATCGTTCCATTCATTTCGCTGATCCCTTGGTTCAGGTTGGTCGCGATACATACGGTCACGCCATCTCTGATTGTCATGAGATCCTTGGTACCGTCTGTAAGGCGCCTTTTGCCTCCTGTTATCCCTCCATTATTGATAACCTCTTTGTTGATAACGATTGTTGTTCTGAAATTGCCTATTGTTTCCTCCGTTCTCAAATCGCTGGTGCTGTCTATTTTCAATTTAATCCTGATTTCTTCTTGGCTTGAAGGTTGTGCTTGTTGACTGACTGCGGATATTGACCTGGCTTGGCTTAATGACTCCCGCCGTGTTCACTAATTCCAGCTGTCTTCCCGCTCTGTTATGTAAGTGTGATGTGGTTTCGTCAATTTGGCGTAAAACCCGTTATGCCTGCTCTGCGGTTGTTACATTTGCGGCTACCAACACCTGCTGTACGTTAATTGGGAGCTGACGTCCAATTGTCATGATAAGATCCGCTTCACTCAAAGGGTTGTCCAAATCTTTAAATTTCAATAACTGCGAGGAGAGGAAGTCGGAATACTTTGTTTGTTGCGTGGTTTGGTATTTACGGGAATATAGTTCCATTCGCAAGCTCTGTTGGTAAGCTGGTGACCAATATTTCTTTAAAAAAGCTTCTTTAAAACCATCCATATTTTTAAAGGTATATTTAAATGACAAATACCAAGTTAATACATTGCCCCCATGAAACTTTTCCATCATGCGCAACTGTCCTGCTGGAACAATATTGTTGTCCAAAAATAAATCTTGCACCTTTTTTATGAAAGGTTTTGGCGTCACGCCTCTTCCCTCCACGAATTTTGCCGGTTTAAATTCATTGGCTCTGATAACTTGAATAAGTTGCGGCTGATGATGACCCTCCTGAGGAGTCGAGCTTCTAGCTATGTTATTACGAAAACCTTCAGTATCTGCTGTGAGTGAACTTTCCCTGATGTCTGGTTACCTGCTGAGTTTGTAGCCTCGAGGCTGTTTATACCTGCCTCCAACCCTCTCTCCGGTAATGAGGAAAATATCGTGTCTCTTTCAAGTGATTTAAGTACTGCTTTAATGATTCTGTCATTCTGCTCGCTGAATTTAGTTTTAATTTCTTCCTCTAAGGCTTGGATACGTGTATGGTTATCATTCAGTCTTCTGATAATAGCTTAACTTTCATCTTTAGTTCCCGGTATTCATCTTTTTCCAATCTTTTCGTGTGTTTTCTTTTATCTGATCTAGCTTCTCGTCTTCCTTCTGTTTGGTGGTACCCTGGCTAAGTTCTATTTTCTCAAGCCACTCTTCGAGACGTGTATTGTTCTCGTCCATAGTGTTCTTGATTTCCTCTTGGTCTGTCTCTATATTTTTCCATCTTTCTGCAGACTGAATCTCTAGAGGGTCCATCTCTTTAATTAGGCCTGCTACATTTTTATCTACTGCTGAACGTTCCTCGCGCACGACTTGTGAGCTAGTCGCCATCTGATCAAATCTAGTTTCCAATTTCTCCTGCGCCGTTTTGACTTCACTAGTGTTAGTTGTACATGCCAGTTAATTCTGTCCCAACTTCGCCAAAACCATTTGATCTAAATCCTTAATTTTACTATTAAATGTGTCCTCAAACTGTTTTATTTGGCCTAGCTGATTTTCGTTATTTTTACTCATGTCTTGAGCAAGTTGAAATAACTGTTGTTTCGTATACTCTTTCATTTCCGCTGTGAGTATTTCTAATTGTTCTGAGTTTTTAGTGTTCCGAGCTAACTGCAAATTATCGCTTCAATTTGTGGATTTTAGATGTGAATTAATTGTCACACACTGTGTAGCTAATTGAAAGTTTATATTTTCATTTATCTGAGTACGTATTTCGGCTGCTTGTTCAGCGTTACTGTATTTTATATGTGCCCTGAACTGTGCGGTTTGTTCCGCGTTATGTTCATTCTGTAATGCTAATTGTTCAGTTATACTATTTTTCATCTCATTCCTCAGTGTCAACAATTGTTACCGAGTTCGCGCAGTAGCGATCTCAATCACATCCTTAATCTGCTCTAACGTAGCCATTTCACACATTACAATAAGAGAGAACTAGGAGAAATGCCATATGGGTGACATTTTTCTGAAACGCGCACACATTGTAATATACATTTACTTATTTACCATACTCAGTTCATTTACTTATTACATATAACCCGCAAATCAATTTGCATCCCTGAGTATTTGAATTTACAAGAATTTATCATTCAACCCTCATATTCAGCCATTACATTTTCCTAGCCTTATTTGACGCTACAAAAATAGACGAATTAATCAAATATTAATTGTATTTTTAAGGCAACAGGCCTTCCTGACACATTCATGCAGTTTGACTTCCTAAACAATGCAAATTATAAATTTTGAATTGGGCGCCCGGTCTCACGTTTCTTTATCTTTAATAATTAAACCAACAATCAAAAACGTGTACAGTATTTTGTAATGCTAACTCCGGATTTTCATAATTCTTTCACTCTCTTGGCGGTTACCTCTTCGCCGTATTTACGTTAATCAAAATATCACATCCCGGTGATTTACATGTTGTCACTTTCGCCACCAAATGTTGTGTGTCAGTTTACCCTAAGTGCGCTAGAAGGGCCCTAAGACATCAAAATTTCACCACGTGGCGCGCCAGGTTTACCTCTATGTGCCCTTGAGACACAGCTGTGTTATAACAAGATCCTGTCTTCGGGGTCGCGTTCAGTTCTTGGTCACTTCTACTAGAGCACAAAATATCAAAGAACTTGCCTTCTTAGACGCAAGGTTCATAAAGTAAACTAAGAACTGTAAATGAGAGAAACAAGATAAAAGAAACAATATTTAATGACTGAATAACATAAAAAAATAACAATAAACTACCACCCTGAGGTTACTCACACAAAAATTACATAAAAACACATGAAATCACAAGAATAGAATGAGTGGTCAGATATCCACTTCTCAACAAAAACAAAGTGGATAAACAAGTCCACTGGTCTCAAATAAATTGTGGATAATGATTCCACTGAACTCAATTAACATGTGGATAAGAGATTCCAAATAAATAAAATGTGGGTAATGATTCCACTGATCTGATTAAGATGTGTGCGCGGCATACTAGCTTTTGAAGGGGATGAGTATTTTTGTGACGTGAATTCGCTCGTAACTGACCATTCAGATTGGTTGCGAACCCCCGTTGTGCAAACCGTAGTTATGGGTCATGGGACATGCACAAAATGGTATGGATGTACATTAAAAAATAAAATACTAATACACGCTACCCTTATATAAATAACAAAAATTACTTGTATTTCCAGCAAAATCTTATCAAGTGCTGGAGCACTAATCGAATACACCAGAGCATGCCACTAGAGGCACAAAAATACTCACAAAACTAACTTGAGTACAGCGTGACACACTACCATGACCGTCCGGGGTCAATGAACATAAACAACAACAAATCAACGGCAACAACACTTGCCCAAACAACTGATATCTGACATGACAATAAAGCAATACTAAGTCAACACCAGGAAAATCAACGTATGACGTGGACAGCTCCCATTTAAATATTCAATTATTTATGATCAATCAGACTTTGCTTAAAGAATTCATCAAGAAACAAACAAGACCCAGAGGTCTGCCATCACTAATGAGTGCAGCTCGCTTATCTAGATCAAGCCCACCCGGTAGATTTCCTCTCTCCCTCATTCAGCAAACATGTGTTCCAGTCCAGTCCCAAGGCCCGTGTCACTAATAATAGCTGGCGACCTTATCAAATAGGTCCCTTTATATTGCCACCAGAAATCGCCAATACATATCAACATCTCTCCAAGTCTTTCGGAGAGGTAAGAAAAACACATAATATTTCATACAGTCGCCCCTCGGAATTTAGACAGCAGAAATTTTGGAACTGCGGCACGTCAGAGCGACACAAGTGCTTTCCGCAAGCAGGTTCCTTTCACACTCATGAATGACACACAACAGCCTGGTCTGACCACAAAATAATCCAACCTGGGTCGGTGCTTAAGCTAGGTCCCTAATTATGTGTTCACGACACTTCAAAATATTTAAATAAACTCAAGAAAACCGAGCAAGAAGAATGCTTCTCGTACAACATTGCAACGCGGCAATTTATAAACATTACATAGCCTGAGTTATCATAAAACTATTCTCAAGTCGCAAATCCAACCCCCCCCCCCCCCAATTCTGTATTTAATCTCATTTATCTCGGTTCCGCTTCTGTCGTAACGCTGACCTCCATAATGTATTGCTTAGTTGCAATACACGAGCACTCACCACACGGTGTGCATGAAGCTCCGTACATTTAAAATAACGACAAATTAACAAACAAATATTTACATTACAAGAAAATAACGTCACGCTCTCCCATGCGTTAACTTGTGTGTTAGTATAGCAAAACAAAACAAACTCTACATGAATGACACACAAAAGCAAAAATATTTACATAAACAAATATATGTATATCCCATGAGTACCATGACCCAATTTGTCAAATGCAAATAAATTTTATTGAATACTCAATCCGTCAACGACCAGCATCAGATCCACGTCACCCGACATTCCTCCTCCGAAATGTGCTTAGCTCATAGTTGCCATCTCTAGAGCGAATTAGTGCTGGTTCGATCTTCCTTCAAGTTGGGACGTCATCTTGATGCTTCAAAATAATACAAGTTAATAAAATCACACGCAAATCTCCTGGCTAATTTTGCTTATTTGGTTACTAATTTCGCCAAAATTCCTAGAGAAAAATGTGCGTAGATAACATGTCCCTAAACTGTAGTTAGCACAACTACCTATAACACTGGCTTGATCACAAACAAATTGCGTTGCACGCACACAACATAATATCAGACAAAGTTTTCTCAAAATATGAAAATGTTTAAGAACCACACCTGGTACGCAAAGTAACAGTATTGTGTCCTCAGACACCTCAAAATATGAATAATTCAGACACAGGTTTCCCCCTGGACACTCAGAATAGGAATAATTACAGCAGCTCGCAGATCACTATTTAAATGATTTTGGGCGAAGTTTAGGTGGATGGAGGTGATCGAAAAATAATTTCTAATATAATGACGTTACTGGCATGCAACTTATGTCATTGTGACCGTCTCACTTCAGATGTCATGATTGTGCCAAGATGCTCAAGATTCGATTGTAGGTTAATCCACGGCTTAATTGCCGCTCAAATTAGATGGATGGCGTTTCAAGCCATTTGACCGCCGAAAAGTGCGTCGTTCTTCGTGATTCGTTGTTCATGACTTCAAGTTCGCGGTTTTATTCAGTAGCACCTCCTAGTAGGTGTGGCTAAAGACTCGTTCTTTCTCAAGTATTCAGGTATCTCTCCTTGTTCTTCATCACCAAGACAAAGCAAAGTGTCAACGCTATGAGTCACACCCACGCGGCTTCTGTTCCTGTCGTGCACCTGGTCTCAACACTCAAGTCTTGCTCAACCCCTTTGTGATCAGAATAGCATGCTCCATATTCTTGACGCCAGTAATATCCTCAAAATTCACAACAACTGTCTGGTTCCAGTACTTGACTTCCAGTATTTCAATGCAAAATTAATAAAATATATGCAACTTTTATATGAGCAGCATATAAAAGGTGGAATATATATATGTTTGATTCCATGCTTTTCCTTTGCTTTTGTATGTACAATATTATTTATCTGGCTCTGATTCGAGTAAATAAATAAATATGCCGTCTAGTGTACCCTTTCATAGATGGAGAATGCTTAGTCATAACCTTGTTCAGCTCGTGGTTTCGGGGTGTGTACCGTTCAGCCCACTGTATGACCTTACATTCGGATATGATACACTATTTGGTTAACAAGACTACATAAACAACTCACACATTACATTTAAAATGAATTTATTTTACTTCAAAAATATCAAAACTCAAAAATAAACTCAAAAATCAAACAAACATTTACTTGGAATTGTCCCATCAAGTAAGAATTAATCAAAAATCAATACAAAATCATTTAAAAATCACTCAAAATCATCTTAACAATCACTTAAAATCATCTTGCTTAGCTTATCTAACAATCATCCTAGATATTTCCTTTCTTATAGTTTACATTACTTTCGACACAGTGTGTGCCTATCATTCTGGTCAAAATTACTTATAAGGCTTGCGGACATTTAAACTACTTTATTTCCCTTCAGGGTTATCCTTTATTCACACTTTCATTTGTTTAACTTTTATTTAGTTCTTTAGTTCTCAAAAGCACAATACATATATTTTAAAAGACATGTCATGAATCGAACCCAACTCTTCTCCATTTCTTTACTCATGCTATAAGGTGATTTATTCATGTTGTATCATGCACTATTTTCATTTCCTTTCAGTGGATTTATTCTAACCGTAACAAAAATCGTTATATTCAATACCCGTTTGTTTCATTATCTTCCAAGGCAGGAATCGAGTATTTATCAACAATGTTAATATTTGACTAAGTCCGTCAAATATTACTTAATGATTTCAAACATTGGCTTGGGAGAATTGTCTCCATTCCAGCATTACAAATATTAACTTTATGTTATCCTAACATCCTTTTAATCAAAAATCTTGCATAGCACTCGCTAATTGCTAGTATACATTCAGACCCTTATTTAAGATTCTTATCAAAACATCCATTATGTGGTTTCCGTCCCTTTTGCGAGAAGCAAGGCCAAGGTCGGCTATTCACCTCCCTTCCCCCTTCGGCAATTAGTTCACGATTTACGACCTTCTCTCAGACCGTCTCCCCTCATGCTCAACGTTTATTTTTACCCTTCAATGAATGGACATCCAAGTTTCACATATCATTTAATTACTGCAGCTACCTACTTCCTTATTTCATTCATATTATTAATTCGTGTCTCCAGATGACTATGCATTAAATTCGGAGAGGATACGACGCATAAGTTGACCTGGCAAAACCTAGTCTTCCAGTCAATACAACAATTCCATTTACTGTCGGATAAGCAATGCTGGATCAATGGGGATCGGCCATACTTAGCTAGGCTCGGACACCTCACTGTATCCCCAGTTGCCAGTATCTCGCAAGGGCCATTGTTTCCCTCCAGTCTCATATGCGAACAATTGTATCACTGCCAGGTTGGAGATTTTTAGTTCTTCCCAACGGGTCTTACTTCCAATTACCATAACATACCATAACATACCATAATATACCATAAGCTGACCTGACCATGCCTCTTGCATGCCAGTCAGTGCTACCCTCAAACAACGAAGAATCCGAATCATTAAATTTCCCATCTCACGAGTATATGTAAATCATGGATCACGTACATCTCTAGCTTGAAGCAAACTTATTACCTCACTTTTAACTTGGCCCATTTTGGCAATACAACAATCACTTCGATTTCCATCATACATTTACTTTTCCTTACAACAACTTTATTTCAACGAGGCAAGAATCTCTGGTCTTCCTCTTCCTTTATTCGTATAGCTAGGCGTAACAGCCTCCAATTTCACAATACAATATCTGGTGTTCCGTATTCACCATTAACGTTATTCACTTCAAAGGTCAGCGAAAATCATTATTATTTCAACAATATGTTAAGTTATTCACAATCCTTTTATTAATTAATCCTTTCAATTAGAGCTCATGATTATTATTATTATTCCTTCAAATTTTCATTATTCAACAACAACTTTATTATGGAGTGCAACAATTCCTTGTTTAACCATTATTCAAGAGTACAAAACACGACAATTTTTATTATAATTATTATTGTGGTGCCCATTTACTTTATTTCTTAAATTCAATTACTTGGCTTAAATACTTGCCAGTGACGCAATTATCTTCGATTCCTCCTTTCAGATTCATTAATCACTTATTATTCATTATTACGGGTTTCAATTACTTTACATTGCGCAACGCAATTATTATCTTTACAAACAACAAAATTATACTCGTGGTTAACATTTATTATTATTTCAATCATTTTCCACAATTACTTAGTGCATTTCAATTACTTAGTGAATCCGTGCTTGATCACCCTAATCATTGCCTGTTTTCACTAGTTCAGTACATGATACATCATTAATATAATACAATTCTCATGACTCACCTCATGTGCAGCGTTGGTCGATTACCATATTTTTGAATGGGTTTTCCCAATTCATTACTTTTCTAGTACCCCATCATAACACTCTTTTTCACAATCTTCAATTTATATTCACTCATATTACACTGGTACATATTATAACACATTTTACTTTGCATAAATACACTTTCACTTTACATAAAACACTTAAAATGATATTCTTATTTCTTTCTTATAATATTTACACTTCACTTCTATCACACGATCGTATTTCAGCGATTTTGATTATTTCTGTCGGCTGTTGACGATCCCTGATGCGAATCCTATCGACCTACATTGGACGTGTGATTTTAATCGTTCAAAGTTCCTCTCTCCTACACCGGAAACTATTGGTTTCAATCTCTCAAAACCTCTATTGTCTATTACTCAGCTTCACTTTATCTGCTTTAACTAGGCGATAAAGGTCTTTACTTTGCCGTCACCTCTCTTTTCTATATGGCTGTCTATCGCTCCCTATAGTTTCTATATCTTGGCCTCCTTTCGAGGACTGTATACTGTCTATCGTATATTATTTGACGTTTCCACACTAGAGTACGTTTTTCCTCTGGTTTCGAACCCAAGTTCCTAAGTTCCTTTTGCTAGAATTTCTATCTTTCGCGATCGTAATTACTGTTTATTCTTGTCCTTTACAGGACTTGGTGTCTTTAACAACGTCTTTACTGGACGTAACGCCGTTTATTTGTTTGAATTCTTATAACTTCGTAACTGTATCGAACTAGTGTTCTTCTGGAACTCGAAGTTCCCTACTGATCGCTGTATCTTACTTTGACGATATTACTTTAAAGTTCGTAGATTTAGTGTTCGAACTGCTAACTATCAGCGGAGCGCACTTGTATCGTAACTGGCCTACACTCGGCGTACTTGTAGCGTAGCCTCCCACAGGAGTCTTTTGTCGAACTGTGTGTTGAACTGAATACTTGAAATTGTAGCGCGACCTGCCTACAGCAAGGCGTGCCGTGACGATCTGCGATGAGAGTAACCTCCCTCAGGAGTCTCAAGTCGAACTGTGATACTGTGGCTTCGCTCGGAGCCTATTTCTTCAATTCCATACGAAACGTAGTCCCTTAATTGCTTTCAGACCTATTTTTTCTAAGTCCGTGCTTCGATTTACTTATAACACTATTTGCAGGTGTAAAACATCCTAAAAGTAAGGTTTCTTCATGGCGGAATGAATTTTGATGGGTCAATTATTTTTAATGAATTAAAAAGGTTATTATCCTTTTTCAGGGGCCGGCCTATTTGCCTCCTTCATCCTCGAATCAATGTGTGTTATTCCCCAATGCCGTCATTGTCGAGTCAGAGACTTTTCTTCTAGTAAGCATTACAGGCTTTAAACCTTCGAACAAATCTTCTCCCTATGTCTATCTCAGCTGCTGGCCTTATGAAGTAGTAATTTTAGCTTGTTATGATTTTCCTTCACTCTCGCTTCCCAACTGTTTAGGAAATTCCCTCTCTACGTGGTCAAATTAAATGCTGAGTTTCATGCTCTGGGGCCACCTTCAAGTGCTGTAATATTCATTACTATTAAAAAGAGTCCCCTCGAAATCGAACACTTCGACAGTCGTTAATCCTTCTAAACTCGCTTGCGTTGAGGAGTGTCGAGTGTCCATTAGGGCTCTCCAATTCTGCTGCTGCTTGCTCCCTCAATCGCTTTTTAATGGCATTCAATATTAAAATTGTCGAACTAATGTGACTTTATGTTTCCTGTGTGCTTCTAATAAGCCACCTGCATGCTCTGGACTTGGTTTTAAAGCCTGTTCTCTAAAAGAATATTTCCTTGGTTAGCTATGATTTCTATAAGAATTCTATCATCTTTTATTAAAGGATTTGGCGTTCGACTTGTGCCCATGTCCACATGGGAACACTAGATAGGGTAATTAGATATCAAGGCTATTAGACCCGTGTACTTGAATGTGTTGGATATCGTGGTCACGTAGCCCCTTATACTTGCTCGTGTGTTTTGTAATTAAAATATATCTGTAATCAGTCATTACCCATGTTTGGTAAAAAACTTGGGAAATCATAGTCATCAGCCTCGTGTACTCTGGTCAATAGTTACATATACTTGAGAGTGCTCATTTCATCTTGTGTAACAATATTATTTCAATTATAAGACCCGTGTGGCAAAAATATACGAATAACATGGTTTTCAGTCCCGTATACTTGCGTGTGTAATTCATATTATGTGTTAGGATACCTTAATCATGAGTCCCGTGCGGTAAAAAGGTAGGGATACCATGGATTATCAACTCGGTGTAATTAAGTGTGTGTAAAGAAATTACAACATCTCGGTCATTTCTCCCGTAATGTATTTATGTTAAGCCCCATTAGGTCTTAAATACTCTAATACAGCCAGTTTTGTGAGAGAGCTAGTGTTGTCTTCCATTGGTATCGACAAGATAGGGAATTCCGATACAGCTAAGTGTTAACAATTAATTATTCAACTAGACAGTCCTAGGTTTAACTAGTCACAAGTGCACATGACCATCGTGAATGGCATTGCAAAGTTAATATTAACCGGTCAGCCAGTCTCTTAGGTTTGTCAGGGTGCTAAATAATATGTTATTACTTTTTAAATCTTTGGTATAAGACCTATTAGGCTGCATTAAAAAAACAAAATGTTCAGGAAAGAACATATAGCCTACTTTCTCCTAAATGTATGGGAATAGTTATAACTCTTTGTCCTTTTCTCCTCCTAATTTCTTCCTATTCGAATGTGCCCTTGTAAAGAAGCTTATGACAAGATTCTGTCTCCGGTGTCGCGTTCAGTTCTTGGTACTGTAGTTTAGAGAAATATGAATTTGCTTCTATTTACAACAAGGATTAATAGGGGCACTAATACTGGAAATAATATGAAACAGGGTAAAATAAGCAACACTTGATAAATGAATCTATATCAAACAAACACCTCCCTGAAATAACTCCCTCAAAAATATTAAATAATCAAAGATACACAAGCTGATACAAATCAGTCCTCCAAATCAGCGTAAGAGACACTGAAATAAATATGGATACACTCCATCGCCTCCTCATTATTGTGTGAGTCGATGTTGTAAGCTGTGGATGACATGAGTCCTTAATATAACAAAGATTTTCTCCCATATGACCACTCAAACAAGTCGCGAATCCCCGATTAGAACATCAAAATATGGCTCAAGGGAAGCAAACTAACCCTCCGGGCTGTACAAAAATAACAACAAGAAGTTCCGTGACGAACTTAAGAGCCTACTTTTCATGCCAATGATTATTCGACAGTATATGAACCTATCTAGAATATTGACGAAATTAAGTGGGTAATATCGAATTGTCTAATTAGTTCGACATATTCCTGGTATAATGTAGCCTAATAGAGCACTACAGTTGGCAGCCCTGGTGACTGAATATATTCTTAATTCCATACCTTAAGGTACAGAATACAAAATTTGGTTGAAGTCCAATGGACGATACATGCAGTTAGACATTGGATCTATCATCACGCGTAGAAGCATGTTGGCAACAATGTCATGCGTGTGCTGGTCAGAAATAGTAGGAAATATTATGATATCTTGTTGTGCCAATTTTGGATGAAATCCAGTTGTTAGTATAAAAGTTACATGTGTTTTAAAATTGGACCTATCAGCAATCATAGAATCATGTTGGCAGCACTGACTTATATTAATTACTCCAAATTAATCTAGAGTGTCAGGTGCTATACGTGTGCAAAGTATAGAGCTGTTGGCTTGCATACTTTCTGATATATTGATATTAGGGTAAAAAATATAGACAGCATTTATTAACAGTTGGCAGCCCTGGTTGCTCTTAAGAATACTTATAGTCATATCTATTATGTTACACATACCACATACGAAATTTGGTTGAAATCCAACTGATAGTATAGAAGTTACATGTATTTAAAAATGTGTCTTATCAGCAAGCTTAGAATCATGTTGGTAGAACTGAAGTATATAAGTTACTCCAAATTAATCTAAAATGTCAGGTACTATGCGTGTGCATAGTTTAAAGCTGTCGGCTCACATACTTTCAGATATATTGGTATTTTGATGAAGAAAATAGAGATAGAAATTATTAACAGTTGGCAGCCCTGGTGGCTCTTAAGATTACACTCAGTCATATCTGATTATGTACACATATTACATACAAAATTTGGTTGAAATCCAATTAATAATGTAGATGTTATATGCATTTAAAAATTGGACCTATCAGAAGGCTTAAAATTATTTTGGCAACACTGTTATGTATGGCCTCCTGGAAATTAAACTGAAATAGTATTATCTACATGTTTGCCAATTTGGTAATAGCTCCCATGCACACCTTCCATGATATCCAACATGGAGCTCAAATTTCTATTGCGTTTTTCCAGCAGTTGGTAGCACTGACATCATTTTCAAATATGGGCTTGAGATATTCCGGTATACATCGTTACTCATACTACATTTGGTTTCGATTGCTGCAGCCGTTTAGGAGTTGATAGGGGGGGGGGACACATACACAGCCAAAGATACAGATAGACAGACAGACAGGACAGACAGACAGACACACATCTTCCCGGATCGATCTCATAAGTCTACTTTTTCCTCATTTTTGCAAAATGTGACAAGTAGGCTATAAATCTGACGTACCCTACCCTTACAAAATTAATATTACAGACACGTCCACGGAAGTTCACCTATGTGCACGGGCACTCGCAAAATAAAGTCGCCCAATTGAGTCTTACACACACAAGGCTAAGGTACGCTAACGTGACACCAAACAAGAATACAAACTGGCTGACCGTATGTCACCGTAATTCAAAGTAAACACGTATACAGAAGTATGCAGAACACATACCGTAACAATAAAACATGCCAACAGGCTCACAAATTAAACAATCGTATTAATGGACACAAATCAACATAACGTTCGGAAAGTACAGTTCCAGCGTGGATAACTCCGCAATTAATTATACCACAATTTCTAACCATTC
The DNA here is from genome assembly GCA_946902985.2 of Meconema thalassinum. Lineage (NCBI taxonomy): Eukaryota > Metazoa > Arthropoda > Insecta > Orthoptera > Tettigoniidae > Meconema > Meconema thalassinum. The sequence goes on along the minus strand of OX336389.2, from coordinate 733,389,092 downwards.
AGACTTATCTATTTTAATAATATCAAATTCACAGTAATTCTCGTCGCCTGTCATTCTAACGACCAATATAAGTCTTATCATTGATCTGCGTGTTCGCTCAGTGGAATGTTACCTCACAAGATGATTGCCAGAGTCCTTTAAGTGTGTCACCAAAATAAATGTCTCGGGAAGGCTCACGCCTTCCAGAGACCCGACGATTCAGCCTGCACTGGGCTCCTAAACAACATGTGTGTAATAAATACCAAAATATAATCTCAAGAATTCTCCCAGGAATTCCAAGATTCCGAACAGCTGCTCCGCCGAGTCAAGACTGTCTAAATAAAATGCAGCGCACAGAGGCTGACCTAGTCATCTCCAGCTTGAATTGCTAAAACACACACACACCTCTGACACTTATCACATGGACTCAACAAACACAAAATTCCACACCTCATATCACGCAAGATCAAACACTCCCTAATTTATGTTCTCAAAACACACTGATTCTGTGAATACACATGAATAAATGTACGGAATAAACGGATGGCTTCCCGTATAGAAAATTGCAACCACGGCATATTATTTACTTGATTACAACCTCATTGATTAAACATCCGCAATTCAAAATATAATTTCCCCCAAAACCCGTTTTTACGTTACGTTATAAAAGATCCACTTCCGCCGTAAAGCCAAGCTTTCTGTTATGCTGAATAACTCAAACCATACGCTGGCGGACATGCACCTCAGGGCAACGTGAAAGCTTGAACAAAATTACGTATGTTAAAATTATCTACAAACATAGCCACGTTGCGTCCATAAAACAAACTGGTACGTCAGTAGTTACGTTAATTCAAAATCTAAAATTAATAACACATAAAATAAAATATTTACACAGTTCCCTCGAAAACCATTATTTGACCTGACACCAAAATGAAATGAATTCAATTTGAGTGCTCATCCTTCCTGGACAGCCTTCAACGAATGTCACCCGACATGGCCATCTACTGGATTGTTTACGCCATGGTAAACATCATCTTGCTGATATAAACCAGGTTCTTCAAATTTCATTGTTGCAGCTGCTTGAATAAAGTGTTAAAGTGATGAATTAAACCCATGCTTATTACTCTGACTAATTGCTATATTTGAGTTACTCAGTTCACTCAAGTGTTCGGATAGCAATCGCGCACTTTTCCCTAATATATAGCCTGATAGCTATCTCCATAAAACATGACTTATCGCAGTTATAATTATTTACTTTTTGTCCCGCATACAAAATGACCAAAGATGCCCAATATGACAGGAATATTATAGTAGAGTTTCAAAGTATAAAATTCCAAAATACAATCTGTGTCACTAGACACTCAAATGATAAAGTCTCCGTCCGCAGACGCGCAAATTTATAAGTATTGGCCGCGCTTGGACATGCCAAAAACGTGCGTGAATGTCGCCAAGACACACAAAGTAGAATGATGATTCAGTGTCGCTCGGACACACCAAATAGAATAACTTGAGTGTCACTCGGACACCCGACATGGAAGTGCCCTCTACAGCTCACTCAGCAATATTTATATGGTTCGGACACATATTCAGGAGAGGGGACCTTCCAAAAATCCAATTTCTGCAGAAATAGGCTCACCAGCATGCAAAACGTCTTAAAACACTTGTAGTAAACGCAGAGCAAGATGTTAACACTCTGCGTTCAAATTGATCGTGGATTTAATCATATATTGACTCCCGCCCGCTTGATGTGACGCTACATTACTGCGCTTCGTCGCGTTGTCTCTTCCCATTCGCTGTTCAATTTCTATGATCGGCGCGTTTTCTGCCAAGCATCTCCCATGGGCGTAACTGCAATATCGCTCTGTCTCAAGTATTTTCAATATCTGTCTTCTTCAAACACTACCGGACAATAACTTATCTAAAATGTGAGTCATGGCTTCCCCACGCGCGCATGTCCGTTGAATTCGCGGCTAACGGTACCCTTCCTTCCAGTTAGGCTGTCGTAACTACTTCTCCAACCCCGAGTCTATTGTTTCAAGGGATATGCCTCTCGACTTGGTGTCGCCCTGGCTTGTACCTGAGATTGCGAAATAAGACAGTGATTCAGCATATCTCTACCATATTTCCAACTAGCAATGAATAAAGTTAGAATCATTAATATGCCTTCCATATTAAGGGTTCAATTACTTATTTTAAATCATTGGTATAAGACCTATTAGGCTACATAAAAAAAACAAGATGTTCAGGAAAGAACATATAGCCTACTTTCTCCTAAATGTATGGGTGTAGGACTCTTTGTCTTTATCACCTCCTAATGTATTCCTATTCGAAGTGCAAATTGGCACACTAGAGTTGAGCAGTGGCGTTCAAACCATAGTTTATAATTTACCCCAGCATTTTGTAATTTCATCAGCAAACACACCAAACAACGTAGGTATTCAGTATAATAACACCGACTATTTACAATAATTGAAACTTCGTTGCTCTAAACGTATCACTGGGAGAAACACATTTAATATACCAACTACACAGCTAATTTGTAATCGCGCCTATTCTTGGGGATGAGTGCGCTCTATCGGCGACAAATGAAACTTTTCAATTATACCATAGGTATGGGTTCACTAACTGGCTGGTATAGAGCGCAGCTCGCATCTAGGAGGCCGTGGTTAACTCCTGTATAGTTCAACTGGTTGCTAGTAGATGTCGCTCCAGTGGAGAATGTTGTTTTAATTAAATATATGTTTTCCATTGCCAAATGCAACATATAACGCTTTATTTTATAAAGTCTCAGTACTCCAGAAACAATAACTATAAAAAATCAGGCAAAAAAGTAAAAATCTGATAGAATTTGAACCCCGGCCAGCCAGGCGAAAGACCAAAGCCCTAACCACACAGGTCAAACGTTATCAATCGATTTAGATACAACGTTTTAGCAAGTAATAACTTGGACTAAACGATTTCTTCACTGGAATATACTTCAAACCGAGTTAATTTCATATAAAGTTCATATTATTTCTATCAGTAGGCTATATTGCATGCAACATACTCAAATTAGTGAAATATAGGTCAGAACGGGAGATCAGCTGCCATCTTGTCTAGTAACCGAGACGACTCAGCTTTTTAAAGTCACTTCTGCACTATTATATTACAATATAAACTTTTAATTTTGAACGGGCTACGTCCTTTAGAACAGTTTAAACGTTTATTGGTTCGATAATCGGAACTGGTGGGTCCCATGTTATGTATTATAAAGTTTGCCTAATTCACACGGCCGCCATATGGAAATGGTACAGCCGATGACCTTGTTATTTGGGCACAAGACGCATGCTATACACAGGTATCTGGTTACCAAATTTGGTAGAGATCGGATGATTAGTTTAGTCGTTATCTATTTTACATTTTGAACGTTTGAGTGGCCACCATTCAGTTTTGGTAAAGATGGCGGCGGTATAAAACATGACACTGAGGTGCCCTTTGCTAGTGCTACCTCTGTACCAAATTTCGTTCAAATCGGTTTGACCGTGTTTGAATTGATAGGGGAGACAGACATGCAGAGTACACACACACCCTCACAGACACACAGACAGACACTTTTTAGCCCTGTGTTGATCTCATAAGTTTACTTGAATTTTTTGCAAAACTCGAAAGTAGGCTAATATATAAATTCATGCTATATTTATAGTGTATAATGTTAGACCTCCATGTAAGCTTACCATATAATCAAACATTGTTCAAACCCTAAGGAATTTAGAGCACTCTACCGTATTTCAAATCATCGATCATGCTAGGTTGGTCAATCTAACAGGTTAGCGGGTCGTAGCTTTGGGGTCGTTATGTTATAGCACATTGACAACCATAGGTAGGTCAGTCATTCCAATAACTGTTCAGGTCATAGCTTTGGGGTCCTTATGTCATGTCAGCAAATCACGGACTTGCATGTTTGTAACTCGAATTATGTCTTCCTACCCAGGTCAGCTTTTTCAAGATCCAGTCGACAGATATCAATATCCATAATTTGTATTCAGATCTTGCGAGGAACAGATATAAGTAAATAACGGCAAATAAAACTCGGGTACTATGGAAATGTAAGTATTGTGGTTTACATTCCCTGTATTTCCAAGTCTAATTAGGATTAGCCATCATCAGCTTAACATAAATAAATAATTATAAAATTAAATATTAATTATAAAAAATAAATAATAATACATTTCAATAATACTAATAATATTAAATAAATAAATATTATATAATTAATAATTAATAAAATAAATATGAAACAATTAAATAGTAAATAAAAATTTAAATGAATTAAATAATTAAATAAATAATATAAAATAATAAATAGAGGGGTCTACCAATACCGCGCTTGGCTAACATAGTCTACCCATTTCTGGTGGGGGCCCTAACAGGTAGTCCCTAAGTTGCGTTTCTTAAAAAAGACCCTCTTCCCTCACATCGCGTTACCTCCGTGAAAGAGCCGCTAAAAAGGGGTCGCCCGTGGCCTGTACCGCTCTCAGGCTCGGGAACAATTTGCCGTGTCCAGAGAGTTAAGGCCGCTCCTACATTGGAAGCGGAATTTCTCCTGACCAGACCAGACCAGACGGTCTGAGCGGGTCTGGTCGGGTCTGAAGAAAACAAACACATGACGCACCGTCCGCCCTCCTACACTGGAGCCAGTGCTCGTTCCGGGGATGGGAGTCTGGTCTGGACTGGTCTGGACTGGTCTGACAGCAATCAAACAGGTTTGTTTTTTTCTTCCAGTTGCATGGAACCTTCTGGTGGAGCTGGTGCGTTTTAACATCATTGAACTTGGTTTTTGTGTGGAATTGTGCCATAATGGTAGACAAAGGAATGATACTTGAATTAGTGCGTGAGCGAGTTGTATTATGGTTATGTAAAATTCATTTTGACGGTGGTCTTCATTGAACTCGTGAACCCATTTTCTTTTACACGAGTTTAATAATAAATTCCTGTCCAATATCATAAAATCAATTAGTTCCTCGTCCATTTTTCAACTGTAATAACAGACAACTTTGCTCGTCGAGAGTTGGCACAGTACTGGTTCTTCCGCTGAAAACTAGCTGCAATGTAGGAGCGCCGAGTCTGGACTGGTCTGGACTGGTCTGGTCTGGCCGGGTCGGGTCTGGTGGCCGCTTCCAATGTAGGATCAGCCTATAAGCCAGCGAAATTGTAGCCTGTAATAATTCTCTCTCGCTCGCTCACTCACTCTGATCTTACGTTATGCACTCACTTAGAGAAAGCATGGCCGCCGGTTTGAAACCTAACACTTCCGGCCAGCAAATCCGTGTCTCGCGACCTTCAACAAGGTTGTATTTGCACGTGTACAACTGCTCTGTAAGAGAACAGAGAGTCTTAAAACGAACATCATTTAAAATATCCGGAGCTGGTTTCTTGAGTAAAGATAAATGTATAGTTGGGAAAAATAAAATATACTTGTAACTTGCTACCGCAAGCTAATTAAATTATTTAATACTTAGTCGTGATTATCCTGGATTTATCGACCGTCTCTCCCTCTCTCTCTCTCTCTCTCGCCCATCCCGATTGGCTGGGGCTAGACCTTCTTAGGGGCTAGCACAACAGCTTCTCAATTGAATAAATAATAAAATATTAATTGCTTAATTATTATCTAATAATGAAATGTACAGATAAGCCCTTTGGGGCAGGAACTTAAAAATAAATTAGCAGCCCACGGTAAAGAGGCAATGTTATGCCATTTAATAAAATACCTGACAAAACTTCCTCCAATTAATAGTTCTGTATAGTCGCGTTCAAATAAAGTGGTACCAACTGAATACTTAGGCCCTTTGGGCAGAAATATTTAAAAAATAAATGTTTCATGGTAAAGAGTGCATTATACGGTTTAATTTGACACCTAACACAAGTCTGTGCGTTAAGAGGATCGCGAGATATAATAGGCGGATAACCATGCAGGGTTTTGGTTAAATCAAGAGTAAATAATTATTTTAAGAATGCCGCCAAAGTCTCACCACTAGTCATGTGTCCCAGAGAAAGTACGGTCAAATAAAATAAAATGGGTCACTCGCATGCAGTTAAGCCGTTTGGCAACATTTTGGGCAAAATCAGTGGTCCTCTGCAAAGGGGGCGTTACGACAATCAAGGTTTGAAGACCGGTATATGGGGCGATGTTGGGGAGGTCTGGATGAGTTGTGGATACTCGTCGTATTCATGCCATGTGCACTAGGTGAAATTTTGTAGTGCCGAGCGAGCACCAATGGATGAAGGAGTTGTTGTATTCGTCGTCACAGTGCTATTAATGCACCAGGTAAGGAACTCTCATACCGTTATCGGAACGGGTGATGGAGAATATAGCCTATGTGAGCATGCGAGAGTTAAGTTTGTCGCTTAACAGTCTTCTTTAGTGATGTACTAAGAAGTTGTCGCTACTGCTAAGTCAGTAGGTCTCGTGGTTCTTATTTCTGATGAGTAGTATCTGCTTTCTATGAATGAGAACTCGTTGGTTAGTTTTGTAGATGTATTTATTAATCTTTGACAATCCAATATATACAAGTTAACACCAGACAGTCAACCTGTTTGGTCGCTGCTGTAACTGGAAGAGGCCAGTGCTCCTCAGCGCAGGGCTTTTATACAAATCCCTTCACAAGGGAGAGGGCAATGTGCGTCATACAGGATATTGACTCATGGTTCCGATAACAGGAATTCCATGAAGCGAACACTCATAGGCAGTGTGTGTCATTCCCTTGGTTCCGAGAATAAGAATTCTCTGAATTGAATACTCACCCTTCACAAGGGAGAGGGCAATGTGCGTCATACAGGATATGGACTCATGGTTCCGATAACAGGAATTCCATGAAGCGAACACTCATAGATAGTGGGGTAAACATATCGAGATATACAGAATGACAGATACACACGGCTTGCTATTCCATCTCTAGTAATAATAATCATAAGTCTTAGTTTAGAATGGGGTCTGGAGTTCGACCCTAGACGGAATACATAACTCCTCCACCCTTTGTTGATCGTTATCGTCCTCGATAACATTTTTCATAAATCTATTTTTTACAGATTTAATACATTGATTTATCCTTGTTCTATATATTAACAGGATAACACAGAAAATAAGTATTATAATACTTGTGTTCCCAGGCACAAAAGTCTTCATTTTAGTATTATATTCTCGAATGGGTTTTAAATCTAACTTCATTCCTTTCACATCGAGGTGGGATGAATGGAAATTTATTTCGGTCTTAACGTATGGATCACTTGGAGTTGTCAGGAGTGGAAACGGGTGCACATAATTTGTAGGTTGCTGTTGCAAAGTTATGCCCATACTTGTAATAGGGCAAGACTCATTTGAGTAGATAACATATGATCCTGCTAATTTTATAGTTCTCTGAGATTCTGGGCAGGAATTTTACTAGAGAAAAGGCTATGCTTCTTATTTAGTGGTTGAAATAGTTGTACCTCGTTTTTTACAGTGGCAAATTGACATCTGGTAGTGTCCGTTAAATTACATGAAGTTATTCTAGTATTAAAGAGTATACATGCATAATATTGAGTAATTTTTATACAAGGTGCGTTAGACCATCTTATGGTAGGTCCTTGCAAGTAATATTTTTCCGGAGGGTTTAATATTAGATTATTGCTAGGTACAGGAGAAATTTTATACAATGTATACGTTTTAGCATCAGTGATTGGCATATATAATATTACAACCATTTCTTCGTTCATCATGAGAACTTGCGTTTTTGACAGTTTAAGGTTCTCAAATTGATGATACTGGTCAGTATGCATTATAGTTTTTGTTGGGTAGATTAGTTGTAAATGTTTTACAACATTTGTTAAATCCTTTTGGGAGAACACCTTGATAGTTGTCATTTCATTAAATGACAAGCTAATAGTATCTTGCATCACTTGTATGATTTTATCTAATTTGTTCGTACACAAGAGCACATATTGTTGATGTTCCAGAAGGTTAATCTTGAAGTCTTCTTCTTGTAAAATACCTTTAATTACCTTCATATTATAGTTTACATGGTTCATTTCATTATAGAACTTTTGAGCAATGGAGTTACTGAATGATACTAATTTATTAATATGTTTAATTTCTTTGGCTTTACATTGTTTTAATGCTTTTAATTGTTCCTGTAGATTGTCTAGATCATCTTGGTCTAGATTGCCTGATATGAATTTAATTATACTACCTAAACCATTTATAAGACCTCTCTTACTTCTAGGTGTAGCAGGTAGCAACTTATTTAATTCCTTTTTTGTTTCTTTAATTGATTCTCTTAATTCTGATATTAGATAAGGAAAAGTATTATTGCTTCGTGATACGAGACTTGAGATAGTGTCTTGAATATTATTATAAGATTATTTTAAACTCGTTAAATTGAAATGAAACATGAACCGGTGATAATCCTTAATTATTAAGGCTGGTCCTAATGAGTCGGCATAGAATCCTTGTGTCTGGATGGGCTGTGTGATGATAGTGCCATATCCAGGGAGGAATCTGGAATAAGAAATTTTCTTTTTGGTTTAATGTCCCGAAAATTCCTTACATGAGTTTTACCGTTTCTCATTTTACAGTATACCCTGTTTTCTTCAATTTTGGTAATGATACCTTCGTTGTAAAGGTTTTTTGATTTCTTGTTTCTGGTGAGGGGATCTAATACGTAGACAGTTTCATTAATTTGGTAATTATGATTGAAAGTGTCGGTGTTTGGTTTAGTATGACTCTCTTTTACAATTTTCAACTGATTTCCTTGTCTTTCAATGTATTCATTGATTTTGGGACATGGCGAGAAGACGTGGTCTAAAGCCTTATAGTAGGGTCCGTATAGAACGTTGAAAGGAGGTTGTTTAGTAGTGGAATGGTTTGAAGAATTGTAATTCGTGATTGTGGTGGTCACGAGCTCTGAGAGCGGAGTGAACTTATCGTGATCTCTGGAGATACGAAGTTTCTCTAGAAGGGTCGAATTCAGTCTTTCTACTGGAGAATTAGATGAAGAATTCAAAGGGGTAGTAGCGTGATATTCGATGTTCGTGGCTTTACAATATTCTTTTATGACATTGTTTTCGAACTCTCCTCCTTGGTCATGTGTGATTTTCCTTGGGAATCCATGGTGGGAAAAGTAAACTTGTAATTGGCTTAGTGTGGCCAGACCTGTACCATTTGGTAAAATGTAGGCTTGTCCATACTTTGAGAAAATGTCAATTATAGTTAATATGCGACTTTGCTCGAAATGAAACGTGTCGATGTGAATTTGAGAGAAAGGGTGATCGGCGGTGATGGGACCTTGGTTCGATACCTCGTTAGGGTGTCCCTCGTATTTGTTTCTTTGACAGAGGTTACCTTGATTGATGATTGTCCTAATTTGTTCTCTTAAATAAGGCCAGTAGTATTTGGTCTTAAGATGTTCGTAAGTTTCTACTATACCATTGTGGTTTTCAGAATGATAGTGTGAAATCAGCTGTCTCTGAGTTTTGGGGCTTTCAATGTCTTCCAAGAATTTGGATGACCCGATGATGATTAGTTCAGAAGTAAATAGCTTCTGGCATGCCCTGATGAATGGGATCTCGAGAGTGATATCGTCAAAATAAGTAGCGTACTTGTTTGAGGTTACTATTATTTTGAGGAGGTGATTTGCTAAATCTTCCTGAAGATTCTTCTTTGTGACAATCATTATGTGTCTGGTACATTTTTAAACAGGTTTTGTTTAACCCTTTTAGTGCCAGAGTCGCTGTGAGCGATCCTCATAAAATGAACGAAACTTGCCAGCGTCGCTCTGAGAGACGCTTCGTTTTTGTATTCTTAGAAGGGCTTATAGACCGAAAATGGCGTCTAAACTTGACGTGACCATTAAAGATAGTTCTAGCAACCATTTTCTGGCAAACATCTTTTGTTTTCTGTCTATCGATATACTCGAGCGATATTTGAAGTTCCTTGACTTGTTTACGCGTGGCTCGTAAAAGCATGGCGTCCAAGGGAAGGAAGCATTGTTTGAGAGAGGAAGAAATTGAAGAATTAATGATTGATGAGTCAAGTGGTGAACTCTTGGACTTCGTGGACAGTGATTGCGATCTTGTGTGTGACGAATTAAGGGCCGATTCCGCTTCAGAATAATGCGATCGTACATAATCAAACAAATGTTAGTGATGGTAATGATGTTGATAGTAATAGTGACTGAGAAGAAAGGATTGTTGACCAGGACAATCCTCCACAGGCTACACAACCACAAATGTGAAAGATAAAACTACAGGGTGCCCTTCTGTTTATTTACTTTCACTGTAATTATTTTTATTTGATTTATATCAACAATGCCATTGTTGGTGTACGGTATTTTATGAATATGCTAGATTTTAGAATTTCGGATTTTTGACAGCCCTGCTGATATTTTTTAAACTAAAAAACTGCATTTCCTGGTTCTTTTGTTATGTATGTGCGCTCTCCAGTGTTCATTTTTACTCCATTTATATGCGTGTGGTAATAGGAATAATCAAACTTTCTAATTTTATTTTACAGAAGAAATTATTTTAATTAATTAATTAATAAAGAAATAAATAAGGTTCATAATGATCTGAAAATTTTCCTGAATTTAGATAGCTATGTTTTGCAATCCCTGACTAAATTTCCCTTTCGTATCTTTCAAAACAGAGGATGTACATATTTTTTTCTGAAAGCCTACATTTTCCATTAAAACAGCCTGGCACTTTTAGACTTCACCTTTACCTTTTCGCCTGGCACTAAGAGGGTTAAGTACCTTGGGATAATTACCATATTTTACAATTATCTGATTGCGGTTTTGGTTTAAGTTCCGTTCAGATATTTTCAATGTGTATATGGGGTCTGCCTGATTTGAGTAGACAGTTTCATTATCCATATCATTTTGGTTGGTGTCATCTCCGGGGATGGCAATAATTGAAGCTGTTTCATCAGCCATGTTAATCTCTACTCTAGAGAGTGCGTCTGTGACATAATTAGTTTTGTCTTTGACGTAATCAGACTCTCCTAGTTTTGTGCGGGGATATTCTTGAATGTTACCATATGTGATGGAATTCATTTCCAGTGGCTCAACTAAAATTGGTTTCTTAAACTCTTGTTTTAGTTGTCTCTCTGTGGGCTGTATGGCTTGGTGAGTTTTGGCATCTAAGAGATACATTTCACCATATTTAAAATTCAGAACATACTCATCTTCCTTTTCGATGTTGACGGGAATCGCAGTGTTAGCTGTATCTACTGTGGGTTGAAAATGATTCACTTGCTTATGTGAAGAATGAAAGTGAAACGGTATGTCCGTGCTGTTGAGAGTGACTAGGTTCGAGGCGTAGTCAATCTTTGCGTCTAATTGAGTGAAATCTGCGCTACCTAAATTATTTAAGTCTTCGATTTTGATGGCTGGGCCAAGCGAAAATCCTGAGACTGTTCCTCTGTATCGTACTCATATTCGTAGTACTGAGTGTCGTACTCTTTCGGGTAGTTTTGTATGTTGTACTCATCTACATACTCTAGTGATTGCTGTATGGGACCTAAAGCTTCCTGTTCGATGTCTTCTGAAGGTTCTATGTGAGCATTCGTATTACCTCTAATGGTTGAAACACCTGACATCGGCTGTGGAAATCTTTGCTGGTTAGTGGGTGTGAAACGTCGGCCAATATTATTGGGAGTTGGGTAAGGACGATTCATAGAGTTTGGTGGCTTGAAAGGCTGAGTGTTCGGAGCTTGAGCGTGTCCGAAAATTGGTTGTGGTTTATCTTTAAAGAAGGGTCTGTGGATTTGATTTTGCATGAAAGGTTGTTTAAATGGGTTCCTTGGTGGAGCTGGGTTAAAATTCGAGAATGGATTGTGTGCTGAGTGGCCTAGTGGTCGAGCTGTTGGAAACTTGCTAGGAGGTAGTTTTCCTCTTAGTTGGTCCATGTAATCTTCATGGGCGCGATCGTTATCATAAGTCCTGCATAACCTGAGGCAATAATTCAGGTCTGTAATCTGTGCATATCTTAAGTATGAACGGTAGGGTTCCAAAACTCCTGCTTTAAACGTGTTTAGGCTTAACTCTTCAAGTTCTCTTAATTTCAATTCCAAAATTTGATTTTGGTAATTGAGTTTGCATAAGCTTTTGCATTGCAAAGTCAATCCTTCTAATTTATCATGATAGTCATTGTATGATTCGTTTCTTTTCTGGTAGCAATTAGAGATCTCCTGGATGAGAAGTCTCTCGTCTTTGACGTTACCGTATTTTCTTATGAGTTTATCTTTAAATTTTTCATAAGTACTGTTGGCTTCTAAGTCAAGAATGCTACATGCTTCACCTTTTAGTTTTGACTTTATGACGTTAAATAGGAAGTCATTTATTAATACTGAGTTTGTAGCTGACGCTATTCTCTTATGAGTGTTTAGAAACGATTCTGTTCTTGCTAAGAAATAGTCAAGACTGCAAGAATTAGTGCCGTTAAATTCAGGCAAAAGCTGTATCTGAGCATATTCGAACTTTGAAAGTAACTCGGTTTCAGGCATTTTGGTTGAATTTATAAAGACGGTTTTCAAAATTGTTTATAATAAATATTTAAATTGTTAGATTAAATTTTGTAACAGTGGTTACTTTTAAAAGTTAATTACTTACTTATAAGTGTTAATATTAATCAAAATACATGTGAAAGAGCCCCGGTTAGGTTTTCACAATAAAGGAAATAACTTATTATTATTAATAATCAAAATATATGTGAAAGAGCCCCGGTTAGGTTTTCACAATAAAGGAAATAACTTATTATTATTATTGATCAAAATATATGTGAAAGAGCCCCGGTTAGGTTTTCACAATAAAGGAAATAACTTATTATTATTAATAATCAAAATATATGTGAAAGAGCCCCGGTTAGGTTTTCACAATAAAGGAAATAACTTATTATTATTAATAATCAAAATATATGTGAAAGAGCCCCGGTTAGGTTTTCACAATAAAAGAAATAACTTATTATTATTATTATTATTATTAATCAAAATATATGTGAAAGAGCCCCGGTTAGGTTTTCACAATAAAGGAAATAAGTTATTATTATTATTAATCTAAAATTAATGATATGTGGGTATCTCGTTTAGATTCTCCACAATATGAACTAGTAAAATGATAAAATTAATTATATGTCTTTTGAAATGAGGATGATGATTGATGATGATAATAAATATTTAATTATTTTATTAATTCCTTTAATAGTGACAAGCGAAAGACCAGTATGGGCTGCACTAACTCACGTTTGTTAGGAAATGATATTACTTTATTATTAATTTTTGTTTTAATTGTTTAGTTACAATATTAATTCAAAAGTAAATAAATAGTGTAAGGTCTGCTAATTAGAACCCACTAAATTATTTCCTCTTGAAAGTCATGAATATTTATTATTAAGTATTTATTGTTTGTTTTAAGTTTATTAAGTTTAATTCAAATCGAAATGACAAGGCAAACTCTACTAGTTAAAGTTTACTGTAATTTGTTTCCGTTTGAAAGGGAAAGAACGTATTATTTAGGTTTTATTATTATTATAGTTGCTCTCCCAATTTGTTACTTGAAATATTGAACCATGCTTTACTAATAATACTCTAGTTCACAAATAAGGTATTATTTGGAGTTTGACTTACAGACAAGAAAAGATGATCAGTGCTGGCTGCATCCTCTTGGAACTGCGGAGTCGGTTGGTTCTCTTGTGTCGTCGTGTGGTCGGAAAGCGCTTCTGGAGCGTTGTCGGCACGTACGGCGATGGCGGTTGGTTGTTGCGAAAGGCGTTTACTTGGAGCGTGGGCTTCCTGGAACGTTTGTCGGCGAACTTCCTTCCTTCCGTTAAGTTAGCAAAGTTGGTTGTGGACCAAAGGCGTCTCTTGGAGCGTTTGCTTCTTGGTACGTTGTCAGTTCCACTTCTAACTTGCTTCCTTCAAGCTAGCGAAGTCGTTTGTGGACGAAAGGCCTCCCTGAGGTTGTCAGTACCACTCCTGGCTTGCTGGCTGATTCATAGAAACGATGACTGCATCTAGTACTGAAGATAGGTACCTTGGTGTCGCTAGTATAGTGACGAAAGGCCTCCTTGTGAGGTTTGTCAGAACACTGTACCAACTTACTCGTAGATTATCTGGCAAGGATAATCGTTACCTATCCCGGACGGGCCCCCTGTTAAGTTTGTCGCTTAACAGTCTTCTTTAGTGATGTACTAAGAAGTTGTCGCTACTGCTAAGTCAGTAGGTCTCGTGGTTCTTACTTCTGATGAGTAGTATCTGCTTTCTATGAATGAGAACTCGTTGGTTAGTTTTGTAGATGTTTTTATTAATCTTTGACAATCCAATATTTACAAGTTAACACCAGACAGTCAACCTGTTCGGTCGCTGCTGTAACTGGAAGAGGCCAGTGCTCCTCAGCGCAGGGCTTTTATACAAATCCCTTCACAAGGGAGAGGGCAATGTGCGTCATACAGGATATTGACTCATGGTTCCGATAACAGGAATTCCATGAAGCGAACACTCATAGGCAGTGTGTGTCATTCCCTTGGTTCCGAGAATAAGAATTCTCTGAATTGAATACTCACCATTCACAAGGGAGAGGGCAATGTGCGTCATACAGGATATGGACTCATGGTTCCGATAACAGGAATTCCATGAAGCGAACACTCATAGATAGTGGGGTAAACATATCGAGATATAGAGAATGACAGATACACACGGCTTGCTATTCCATCTCTAGTAATAATAATCATAAGTCTTAGTTTAGAATGGGGTCTGGAGTTCGACCCTAGACGGAATACATAACTCGAGCACCAGTTGAATAGGAATCTGTGATACAGCCAGATTCGTGTTTCAAGTCCTGTCCCGTTACTGTCATATGTGTTATGTTCTCTTAGGGAGAACTTAGGGGGAACATGGCCGTTTACCCACTGCCAAGTAAAAATCCAGCCATCGGCCACTCCGGTAATATTCGCGACCATACGACCGAACTCTTCAAAATGAAATAATTAATGGGCCGATAAATGGACTAAGTGAAGTAATATGTAGAAACGCGAAGTAATAAATAAATTATTGAAACCTTTCGATACAATAGGATGCTCTCGTGTAAGGAAGATTTAACGATGTTATTGTTATACGTTTAGCACTGACCAGGCAAAAAGGCTTTGGGTCATAGTGGAGTGAGGAATTGTTTTGAATAGGACCCGTCATTCAGGCGACGGACATAATGGATAAGGAGGTGTGTAAAGTCATAAATGTTGTGCTAAATGCGGTCGAGTCTCCCTTCTTGTTGGGATGACCGCGGACCAGAGCCCCTTTCAATCTTAAGTGGAAATAAATATTGCTACTTATCAACATGTTGATAGAGTTATAAAATCTTTATGAGAAGTATTGCATTGCATTCAGGGAGTTGACCCTGCTAAAATGTTGTGAATTTTGATTTGAATTGCCAGTTTGGTAAGGTGACAAGAATGACGACAGCATCGCCCGCTGGCGAGTCGGTCATGTGGTGTAGCGGTCCCAGCTTATAGTATTTAAACGGGTAGCCCCGATAATAATGTTTATCATTGATGAAAAGGGTTCAAGGAGCAATTTAAGATGGTGCATGGTGGAAAGAAATACTTACAGTGAATTTGCATGTCGCGTGGGGAGAATTGAATCTAAAATGTAACTATGTGAGAGGTTGGATTTATAGTAAATGATCATGTGAGATCAAATTTGAGTTTGCTTAAAATGTGAGAATTTCAAAATAAGTTTTAATGATAGTGTTTTATTGATTTCTAAAGGGAAGATAAATTGATGGACTTATCAATGAATTTAATTAATTAATGAGAATTTAATAGTGATTGAAGTTAAGTTAAAATGAGTTGCTGATTCATGTTATTATGTGATCAGTGAAGACGAGAAGTCATTTTGGGTCAATATAATTTGAAAATGACAGTGAGAAGAAGTGATTTTAATTTTGTTTGATCATTATTATTACAGTATTAAGTTTTCCATTTTGTTGTGCAGTTTGAATGTTATATTTTTGCCACGATTTAGACTCAGTAAAGATCAGTAAATGAAGATATAGCTTTGTTATTGGAGATTGATTCCTGTTGCTCAAAATCCGAAATATGTGGGTTGGACATTGGGGTTTGAATATTCTGCTCCTCAATCCGTTGAGCTAGCGGTTTAGAACCATATATTCTCCTTAAAATGGGTAAAATACCGCCACAAGGTGTAACGTGACTTTATTCCGCCGGGTTCCTGTGAGCTATTGTTCTGTAACCAGTGTACCGGCACACGGTGTAAAGTGACTTTTCTCATTTTTGTGTTGTACGATATTTCTGTTACTGTTCTTCATATGTTTGTATTTCATTGCCTGTCACTGCAAGGATTGAACGCGACAATACTTCTTTATATTTTACTAGCTGTAATACCCGTGCTTTGGTACTGATGAGATGTGGCAAAACGTTAATATTGTAAGTTTAAACAACAATTAAGCTTAGGCCTACGTCACATACAAGCAACAATTTCATGTTACTATTACATGCAACCGTGTGCCACAATTTAACGTATAATCATTGGGGTTTTGTTTTCTGAATGATCGATCTCGAAGGTAGTTTGCGACGGTAATGACCATTCATTTTATGCACAAATGTCATTTCAAGATTCTGGAACATCAGTTAATGCCCAACAATACAGCGAATACCACCACTTTATTTCAAGGGAAAAGATCCTGAAGATGGTTTAGGCTACAGCATATTTAGCAAAGTTGCGCTATGGGTATTCCATTCTTAATTAATCTCATAATTGTGTAGATATTCCATTCATATACCATAGCTCACTTTGAGACAGGAAGATAATCGATTACCGGTTTACAGCACAGTAATTCCCCTTTTAAATCATGATTGCCTTCTTCAGTTTCACTTATTTGATTGAAAGACGTGGACATGTACATTACACCTGTGGAAGAACATTTTAGATATACGCAGGAGATTGTTCAATGTATGATAGATTTAAAACGGTACTCAGATTTGTTCCTTGCACACGCATCTACTGTTGGAGTAAATGTCTCATCAATTACTTGGATGAGAATTTGATGTATACAGAGTGCTCCCCCACTGCTTCATACTTTGGAGAAGTGCAACTTAATTAACGTGAATATCATAGTTATCCTAAAAGCATTATTACCTGCTCATTAACGGTAGTGTTATTTCTATGACCTCAACTATAATGAAAGTTTAAAACGATCACAGCTCCGAATAACACTAACTTAAGTTTAGACAGGAAGTGTCTGTAAGGACTAGGAATAGATTCAATACGTGCCAAAAGTACACCATGGCTCTCAGTAGCTAAGGTTCTTAAATCACGCATCGTTCCTGTCGCGTCAGCCAAGCTGCCGGTTAGCAAGTTCGATTCCCAGGCGGGTACAATTTTCTTTCGCTCAATGTTGTTTAATGAACAATGGCCATGTATCTACCTGTTACAACAAGTGAATTGTTATTTGGCCCTGTAAAGGACCACTTTTATCCGATGGTACGTAGTCTTGTTGGATGACGAGAAGAGTACCCTGCATGTTCAGTGTAGCAAGTGTTCGAAATATTGACCACCTTGGTTTACACATATTTCAGCATGACATTGTAAAGACGGTCTTGCGCGCTGTAACATGTGAGGTGTAACAGTTTGGCATGCCTCGGTGAACAGTTGCCGAAGGTGACCAGGATCTTCAAACTCTTTATGCACTCCCTGACCCCTCAGGATGAAGTCATGTAACGTAAGATCGGGTGATCTGGCTGGCCAGTGAACGGATCACCCCCTTTCTTTTCATTTATTTGGATGTGTAGCATGAAGGTAGTTCCGGGCGACTACAGATCCGTGAGGTAGGGTCCCGTCTTCTTTCCTCCACATTCGTAATCACTCGCGGAGTGGCACGTTCTCCATCAACTGTGGGAATTAATTTTACAGGAAATGAAGGTAGCGTGCTCCCGATAGATGGCAGTTGATCAGATAGCCACCCAAGATCCCACATCAGTCATTTACTCCCTGCTGCAATTACCCATTGAAGATTATCCGGGCTCCAATAGTGACTTTTGTGCCGATTCACGGTGCCATTGTTGTGAAATCGTAATCCGTCTGAAAACAGGACTCTGAACAAAAAAAGCTGCATTATTGGTCATACTGCGTAATGCCGATTTACAAAATGATACTCTAACATCGATCTCACGCCCATGGAGTTGCTGTTGTAACTGCAGAAGGTATGGGTGAAACTTATTTTGATGCAGGATTCGCACAACAGATGACCGGCTGATTTGCAAGTGTCCGTGTACCAGAGTCTAGCAGCGAGGCCCACTGCGCCCCACTCCATACCCATGGACTTTTGTAGCCAAGCCCGTCCAGTGTCGTTCTCATCTAACGCGGCTGCGTTCGGGCCCATAGCACAGGACTCACTAAGCCCACCGTAGCCCACCGCACTGGAAGGGCCGAGCTGGAAGAGAAATCTTCACAACGCGTGCACAACAAAAATGTTCGCTTTACACTTCTATTTAGAATTGACAGCAATGCGATTGCCACTAAGCTAATGACATAGTTCATACTGGCTAATCTCGATCTGAAATACAACGATAGGTTTGCTGATTGATTTAGGGGCATTGCGACATCATGGTCCTGTAACCCCGTGTATTTGTGTGTGTGTAATTTGTCTGATAACCTAGGCCTATGTTATTGAAGTTATTAGCCATTGGACAAAACGAAGTTTGAATTTATATATTATGTCATTCTAAATATTGGTTTAATCTTAAAGGTGTGTCACTATTAGGAAATTGTGCCAATGGTAAGAACAATAATAACATTATTAATAAAAATGTACTGGCGAATTTGAGCCACATTTCTCAAATAAAGCAAGGACTCTGTGTTTAACGTGATTAGTTAATACTTGGGTGGAGGGGGGGGTATTGCTGTTTTATGTTATAAAGAGCAGAAATCGATATAGCAAATCATTGCACATGTTTCTTCAGCTCATTTATGAAACCAGAAGTTTAAGAGAAGGCTATTTGAAGCAAAAGATTCTGAAAAGAATCTATCATCACTTGAAAGTGTTAAAGCATTGTACATTAAAAAAGCTATTGGAGTTTCCAAGACGACCAAATCTCGGCTAGTCTACCTACTCGCGCGAGAAACATTCCTAATTGAAGACTTTAGAACGCTTCTAGTATTACCTAGCACAATAGGTGCGGAAAACCTATTAACGACTCTCAGAAGGAAGAGAGAAGAAATCCCACTGGAATTTTATGGAACGGGGGCCATGGTTGACCGGGCGTGGACATCTGCTAGCTTTGAGATGAGGCACATGTTCACACGCCTGGCAGTTCATGGTTTTCACCATTTGATTTGTACAAACAAAGCATACCATGATCCGGATGACACATGTGTATGTCAACTATGCGGACACACATGTGAATGCTACCATATTGAAAAATGCAGCAAAAGAATAAAGTCCATAAAAGACTATGCTACCCAAGGCGCAGGTGCTCAAACATAGTATATTTAAATGTATTTAATGGCTGTTTAGCTGCAATAAAAGTATTATTATTTGAAGCAAAATAATATAACATTGCTCATTTTTTTCCACGGTGTGTTAACGTCGTACACAAAAAAACACACTTGTTTATGTCATGGCCCTCTCACGCTGTAGCTCAGTCGTCCCAAGGATGATTGTGACGCAGTGAATACCTTGTATTCGGCCACGGCCTCCTCCAATACCCCACTATGACACTTGCCCCGCAGTGACATTTAAAATAGGAGGCCATGGAAGTCGGCGACAGTCGCTCTAGATCGGCCGTAGCCTAACTCTGTCTTCCCGCAGTATGTACAGTATTGAAGCTCTTTGCCCATGGACTACCATAGCACCCTCATTTGCCCACCACGTCAAAAACGACATACTATGGCCCAGCCCAGCCCGTGTGATGACGTCACAGTCCGCTAGGCTTGGGACTAGTCAAGCTCAGCGTGGTCTAGTGTCGAAGCAGCCCATGGACCGGACCACTGTGCAGGACTCTGCCGTGCACGAATATGAGGATTATTCTGGACAGCATCCAACAGCCAAAAGTGTGTGAGAGGTTAGAGTTGAAAACTACAAAATGCCGGGCAAAGACAAACAAAAGAAGGCCGTTGACCGCAGTGGGGAAGGCGGTGGGTAGACAGCGCAAGCAAGTGAAAGTCAAGGAGTAATAAGGAGAGGCCCTAACGGCCGGGAAGTGAAGCCAAAAGACATATGATCATCATATGCTCAATACATTGCGTTAAGCTCATAAGAATAGCACGGGATAGTGTGACATACGTTCTAAAAAGTGGTGATATTTCACGTGTGGGTCGAAATGTCGACGTGTGAGGCATGTAATTGCGCAAACAGAACTCCCACCTGCCAAAGTAATGTCGTTTCATAAGTAAATGCACTTGATTTGCCATTTATTGTGTTAAGTTTTCATCCTTAGAGTAGCCACCTTACGGTACTGTTCTAGTATCATTCGTTAAATGTTCAAATAGTGACATATGTGTCCACCAATATAAGTATTTCGACTGCTAGGAATTAATTACGGATATTTTCCTCCGTTTCTTACTGGAAATAGTTTCTGCTTGTCAATTTATTAATGAACGGTACGGTATTACTCTAATCTAATTACCCCAATTTATTTTTAACGTGGCTTGAGCTCTATATTTATTGCTCGTGTGTGTTATGGGATTGATATGCCATTATTTGCATATTTTAGCGTGTTAATCTCAAACCTCAGCCTAGACCTTGCTTTTTATTGTTACCGGAACTGAACTGGCCTATTTTTAAAAACATCGTGCAATAAAAACAATATAATACATTCATTTCTCAAGTGCTATAGTATATTTTAGATCGCTCTATTGTTCTAGTTTATGTTGTAAAATTAAACGTTTTACGGCGGTTTACATGATTTTTGAGTGCGACGAAAAGTATTGTGACTGCCGTACCATTCACGCTAGCCAGCAAAGATCAACAAATATTCCTTGATTTCCATCGTCATATACCTTACAACTTCGTACTATACCTGCCCACGAATCTTTTACTGGTAATCATACTTAAATCCCACTAATAAATAAGTCTACGGTACCGTAGGCTCTATTTACCGCTGTAGCCGGACTAGTATTGGGGCGTGATCATTGCTTCAACTCTCCGCATGCTATAGCGCTATGCTCCTTATTACTCCTTGGTGAAAGCAGACGACCCTAGCGCCCTAAAGAGGAACGGAGCAGGTATCACCTCAGGAGAACAATTGAAGATCGTGGATCGCAGTCAGGGTGGTGTTTGTCGCAATGCTAGTGAAGCTGATGGCACAAAAAGAGACTTGAAGGATAGTAGTACTACTTTTTCTTCAGCGGGCCACAACCAGACTACGCAGAATGTGAGCCGAGACTCAGCTGACATTTAAAGCCTGCTGAGTAATACGAACCTAATCGAGGAGCTGGTGGATCGAGTTGCTAATAAGGCGTTTGATAAACTAAAAGGAACAATAGATTTTAACACCCAGTTCATCAACGAACTCAGACAGGATCTTGCCAGGCGAGACAAAACTATAAATCAACATGCGCAGCAACTGAATGACCGCACTGATGAACTTGAGCAGTACCTGCGTCGAAATAACTTGAGAATCTTTGGTATTCCAGAAACTCCAGGCGAGGACACCAACAGGTGTGTAATGGACGTTGCTGCCAAGTTGAATGTGACAATTGTTCCCCAAAGAATAGACCGATCTCATCGTGTAGGATTCCGGGATGCTGGAAAGAAGCGGCCAATAATAGTGCGGTTCGTGTCCTATGCACATCGAGCAGCACTCTTCAGGTCGAAGAAATTCTTAAGGAGTACCGGCAAAACTGCAAGGGAAGATCTGACGAAAACCCGGACTGATATTGTAAAACAAGCAGTAAGCCACTTTGGATTACACGGTGTCTGGACTGCAGATGGCGTAGTTCTGATCCGCATTGGTGACACGAGGCATCGTGTGAAAACACTCCGAGAATTGGACATTTTGAAAAAAAAAAGATTCCCGCTCCTCGTACGTGCCAGTGTGAGGGTACTCAACTGATCAAAGTAACTAGTACAAGCACATACATGTAATATGGTTACTGGTGGAACTTTAACTACAGTCGAGCCAAAATACAAGCCCATATTATTGATTAATATTTAGAAAATAGCTTAAGTTTCAGATTTTGTAATTTTAGGGTATTTCTTGTATAACAATTTTACAATAACTTTCAATTGTCTTTTGCATGGATATTAGTGCAAACGAGTATGATACGCATGCCTATCTTTGTGATATAGCTGATAGATTACTCAATGATTTTAAAGTAACTCACCTGAACACGCAGTCACTTAAAATGCTAGAACATTTCGCAGAATTTGAATACACCATTGTTAACTCCGGTATTGATGTAATCGCTGTCAGTGAAACATGGTTCAATAAGTCCATTACTGATTCATCTGTAACCATCTACCGCAATGACAGACAATGTAGAGAAGGGGGTGGAGTAGCAGTGTATGTTCGACAGCACATTAAGTGCCGGGTTATCTTCAAATCCCCAAATAATGAGAATTTCAGACCTGAGTACCTCTTCGCAGAGATTCGCCTTAAAGATACTAAGGTACTATTTATTTGTGTTCATAGAGGACCCAAAGTCGGTTTCATGGAACTACTATTAAATGACATGCTTTCACACATTTTCAGTCATAAATATGTAATATTAGCTGGCGATATCAATGCCAATTGTGGGTCGGCTACATTTGAAACGAAAAACAGAGTAGAAACTCGAAATACTTAGAATCTGTCGTGGCTCCCGTATCAAGATACATATCACACTGCAACCTCCTCTTCTACTATGGATCGAATAGCATCCAACTGCAATGAGCACGTGATAGAGTTTGGCGAAACAGCCGCTTCTGGTTTCTCAGCGCATGATCTCTTGTACGCAGTATATACCCTGTCAACTCCAAAATATAAGCCCAGTATTCGAACTAATCGAGACTTCTGAAGGTTTAATTCCTCTACCATCGCAAGAACGGTGTCTGGGAACCGAACAACAGATACAACTGGGGATGGTGACAGGCCGATCGCCCAGATGACTGCTAACATGGGTCTAATTAAGAAAGGGCCAGGGAAGGGATTTTGGGAAGAAAGACGGCTTTGGACCTGTTGACAGGAACCGTCCCTGTATTTGCCTGGTGGCGAAATTGGGAAGACACGAAAACAATTTTCAGGACGGCCGAAGTGGTAATCGAACCAACTCTCTCCCGATGCTAGCGATGTGTGAGCTAGTGCGTTAACGCTCTCGGCCACCATGGCCGGTAAATATACAGTATACTCGTGTATACACTGTATATATAATATATCCCTGCGAGTTGCATTTTCTGAAGGTTTCTTTGTAAATCAGCTTTTTGACTGCATAGAGTTATTTGTTAAATTTTATTATTGGACTGACGCACGCTGTTTCTGCATTTCTTGTCTGCAGAAGGCTACGGTGTCAATTTGCAAACTCATTTTTACACCATTATATATACAGGGTGTTTCAAAACTCGACGGCAAAATTTCGGGAATGGGTTCCTCACAGTAAGATATGAAACAAATGTTATGACAACATGGGTCTGGAAACGCATACTTCCGGAGTTATTCCCCTTGGCAGGAATGAATGAATGTTAGTACATAAATGTACATTACATGTCCTGTTTGGTGTAAAAGAAATCGCGAAACCGGTTACAAATGGTACATGTAGGCATGTTGTGAATGGAAGTGATGTGCGTCGTATTAAAGACCTTAGCACTCATACATGATATGGGATCGTCTTACGGTTTAGCCGTTGCCGCGAACACGTCTGTTGAGCTGGGTGCCCGCCCTGTCTCGCTTTGCGGGGCATGGAATGAAATAACTCCTGTTCATTCATCACGTCTGTTATCTGTGATTAGTGATTAATGTAGTGAAGTGAAGTGAGAGTTTCGGTCTGTTTAACACGTCTGGCATCTGTGATTTGGATTGTTGTTTTCCGTCTGCGTTCGTACGTAACGGAGGTAAGTACGTGAAGGTCATTGAAGTAGCCGTATGTAAGTTGTCCGTGGTTAACAGTCATTGTACATTACTGTACTGTTATTTGTGGTTTGCAGGCCGCTCTGACGTGCGCATGTACACGAACACAGAGCTTGCGAGCATGCATTACATGTATGGTTTGGCGGATGGGAATGCTTCGAAGGCACGTCGCTTGTATCGGGAACGATACCCCAGTCGCAGACTGCTGGACCGAAAGACATTTGAATCCATCCATCGCCGCCTCTGTGAACACGGGAGTTTCGCACGTCCACCAAGAACCGGGGGACGGTCAAGCAGTACAACAGTTGAGGAGGAGGAAGCCGTCCTCAACGCTGTGTTTGAACGACCTCAAGTCAGCACTCGGCGGTTAGGCTTGCAGCGGAATAGGCCACACACGACTATCTGGAGACTGCTACGAGGAAACCTGTTGTATCCGTATCATCTGCAGCGTGTACAAGCCTTGTCGCCTGCGGATTTTCCGGCAAGAGCAATGTTCTGCCGGTGCAGGGCCGTGCAATGGGCAAGGTGAAGCAGTGCTAGTGAGAAATTTACTCGTGCCGGCCGAGCGTAGCCCTACTCTGTCCATTTCTGAGCAGTGCAGCACGACAGCACACTAGCACTGCAGCGCTTAGTCGCACAAGCACTGTACATTTGACCGGGTACTGAAGTACGTTTAGTACTGAACGCGGAGCCTGGACACTAGGCGCACTAGAGCCAACATTGTGTCATATGCGTGTGGTCTGCCGTGCTCATAACGTGGGGAGGACAAAACTAGCATAGTGGGAGAGTCACACATTAATGAATCAAACCGAAGACATATAAAACATGATATTTGGACGCACATGAACCAGATCTGCAGCAAGGATACATAAATTTGCATACTTTTTGGGTGATGTAGCAGGTGCAGCGAGATATAATAGTCCTAAAATAGAATCAGAGACCGGTATGGAATCAGGAGAGTTAAAATACATTTTTTAATTTGTTGACATAATGTCACTAACCAGCCGAGGTAGCTAAACACGTTAACATGCATGGTCAGACTAATCCAAACTCGCAAGACCACACACAGCCACTCCATACATTACCTCATTAATTTCATTTGTCATTAACTCCTCTCATGAGATTGGCGTCATGAAGGCATCTATTCGCGAAATCATTCCCACAAGGAAATTGTCTCACCACATCCCCTACCTCATAGCAACCGGAATAATTATGGGTAGAACCAAAAAAGCTACATTAGGACTATAAAACTGTATTTCAATAACAAGATTCTGAATTCACCAAATGACTAGATTGACGCTCTTCAGGGATATGTGAGTTCGAGAAACATGCGTCAGTAAATTCATCAGGATTTTAAAAAGAAACATATTTCGTCGCAATCTAAGGTGTGTCTTTTATTCTTATATTCAAGTCGCCTCCGTGGTGTAGTGGTCAGCATGATTAGTTGCCACCCAGGAGGTCCGCGGTTCGATTACCAATTTGAAAAGTGGTATGAGGACTGGATTGGGGTCTACTCAGCCTCGGGTAGTCCAAATGAGTAGAGGGATTTCGACTCCCACCTCAACCATCCTCGAAGTGGTTTTCTGTGGTTTCCCACTTCGTCTTCGGGAAAATACCGGGTGTTACCTAACGTAAGGCCACGGACGCCTCCTTCCCTCTTCCTTGCCTAATCCTCCCACTCTTCCCATCTCTTCATCAGGCCATTGTTCGCTTTGCAGGTGAGGCCGCCCGGGCGACGTGCTAGTCACACTCCCCAGTTATATCTCCGTCTCAGAGTCTCAAGCTCCAGGACGCTACCAGTGGCGGTAAAGGTGATATCCCTCGCTTAGTCCGTGGGAAAAGCCAACCCTGGAGGGTAAACGATAAAAAAAGAAAGAATTCTTATATTCAACATGGCCTGAAACAATACCTCGTGGAATTTACCTACACAAAAAATATACGGCAAAATAAGCAAGAAGACACGAAATCCTTCAAACCTTCAAGTTTTAGGACAATATTCATTATTTCAACACTATGGAGACCAAGAGTGCTATGCATTATATAACAATTAGCCTATTTTGCTCTAAATATTACAAAATATGTTGTCTGTCTTTCTACCAGCTTGTCTGTATATCTTTCAGTGGAGTGCCTAAAACTGTTTTGTTTGTTAGTTCTTGGAACTATTCGACTTTAGGGTTATGGTACGCGAACCGTCTTCCTAACAAACCAGGGGCTATGTAATGCCAAAAATACGAAGAAATGTTTACTATTATAGTTTGCCCAGTGTAGAAATTACATGTTATCGTGCAATTGATTGCGCTGACACCTTGTGGTGTAGCGGCTAACATTCTTGGCTGTCGCCCCGGTGGTCCGGGTTTGATTCCCTGCCCTGCCACGAAATTGAATTTCGATTTGGGGGTACTGAAATTGTATCGATGATACGTAAGTCATCCAAGGGGTGTTCATTTCGAGGACTTGCGCCAGGTCAGTGGGCACGAGTTTCCTTTTTTACACATTCTTATTCTGCAATTCGAATTGAGAGCACATCACTCCGTAGAGTTGTAAGAATAGCTTCCGTAAAATATTCTCAAAGGCCTATGCTACAAGTAGCCCTCATGAGTTAATCCAATTGCATACGTATATGTAGGCTAATCCAGATATGGTATTTAAGACATTTGATTTTCATTGCATTCTAAGTTCTGGGCATAGGAAAATCTCGAAGCTAATTTTGCAATTTTCAGTGAATGAACATCCAAAGTATAGTAAGCATCATTTGTAGGGAGACTGTACCAGAGAGAGCATGCATTGCTTGAAGACATGGTGACATAGTGCGTAATTTGTGCTCGTACAACGAAGGAGGTTGTCAGGACGGTGATTATGAAAATGGTGATAACGATGAAGACGGTGATTAATTAGTTAGGAACCAAGGGAATATAAATGACCGATATTTAAGACTGAAGCGGATCTATGGTAAACACAAAATGAAATTGCAGGTTGATTGCGAAAGTACAGAAACTATCCAATCACCATATTTTATGGAGATTGACTAATCCAGAAATAGACATGAAACGGAGTAGCCTAGTACAAATAGGTGGAAGCAAAGGATGCTCTTGTGTGAGACCTCCATGGGCGTAGCCAGGACTCTGTATACTGCAAACACTGTGGAGTGCCTGATACCCTAGCTCACGTTCAAAAAACATTATTAAGAAGGGGATTTACTACAAACGTTAGGAATCACTGAAATAGATCTAAGATGCAGCTGTAACATTTCAGAAATGTTACGCGATCCATGTTTTTGTGTCTTTTTCGTGTTAGAAGCAAAAATACAATGGGCATAATAATTGTTATTGGCCATAAGAAGGATACAAGATATATGCTGGACCCCACCATCAGATGTGAATTAACCTTCGGCATAACAAAACAGGTAGTTTAGAGAAAACGATAGGCTTCAAAGAGAAGTGAAAGCTTGTGGTACGTTTCGAATAAGCGAGAGGATCAACATCAACATTTTTAAATCACTCATCAAGTTTGGGTATGCCTAAGTGTAAATGACCTAATTTTGCTATCAATGAATCCATTCAATAATAGCGAATTCATCTTCAATGTACTCGGGAACAGTATGACACGTAGTCTATTGGTACCCAATAACATTTTATTGCTAATATTAATAGAATAATAATAATAATAATAATAATATGAAGGGAAGATAAGAACGGCTTTACGAAACCATGTCGGTACGGGCTGGCCGTGCGCGCCTGAACTGACGAGTTCCAGCGTAGGCAGTGCTGACAGTGTGAGGCTAGGTCATACGGCCCTAAAAGCACTTGCCAGGCTTGCAGGGCACTACGCCATACTATACACAGCTCGCTCGCACATGTAGCGAGCGGCAGGTGGGGAGAGGCAAGGACATGACGTCACGCGCTTGTGGCTTACTTCTTAGACTGCCCGTAAGGGAGCAGCAGGATAGAACATACTACAGGCACTAATTACGCAAGGCCCTGGCCGGTGGTACCTACAACAGTGCGGCGTGACGCCGAACTTCGCTGCGTATGTGTTGTTCACAGATGAAGCGACCTTCACAAGAGACGGAATACAGAATTTCCATAATCAGCACAGGTGGAATGATGCAAATCCGCATGCGATCATCCCATCTTCTCATCAACAGAGGTTCGGCATTAACATCTGGGCAGGAATTGTTGGTGATTCCTTGTTGGGATCGTACGTTCTTCCGCATAGGCTTACTGGACAGAACTACACGGATTTCTTGCGGACACAATTGCCTGAGCACTTGGACGACCTGCCACTTGCTGTCCGTCAAGCAATGTTTCTCATGCATGATGGTGCTCCCGCACATTTCAGTTTGTTGGCCCGCAGGTACCTGAATACCCATTTCCCTGGGCACTGGATAGGTCGAGGAGGACCGATTGCGTGGCCACCACGCTCTCCGGACTTGAACCCCCTGGACTTCTACCTGTGGGGACACCTTAAGTCGCTCGTGTATGCGAATCCTGTTCTTGATGAAGCTACGTTACGTGAGCGCATAGTGGCCACCTGTCAGGCAGTACGCACTAAACCAGGAATTATTGATCGCGTGCGTAATTCCATGCGACGACGAGCGGAGGCTTGTATTCGAGCGGAAGGCCGTCACTTTGAACATTTCCGGTGATACCTGCTGATACGGTGAAAATTTACAAACGTGTGAATAAATCTGAAAGTATCCGTTTCCAGACCCATGTTGTCATAACATTTGTTTCTTATCTTACTGTGAGGAACCCATTCCCGAAATTTTGCCGTCGAGTTTTGAAACACCCTGTATATGAAATTCGTAAGCCACTCGTACAGTCGAGACGTCACTTCTTGTGAATTATCACGTGGCTAATCCATTGAAGAAGCTCTTGATGGGTAAGCGTTTCACCACTGATCAAACGGTTCGTGAAGCTGTCTAATAGTTTCTAGACATTAGTTTATGTTTAATTTGAATAAATTAAACTTGAAATAAGAAATTGCAAAATAAGTTAATAAATCATAGGTGAGTTATGGTTATATACGAGTAATATCACGTAATGAATGTCAAGAATGTCAAGTGTGCTTCTGTCTCAATATTGTTACGGCTGTGAGTTTGTTTCGTCGCTCGCCGCATGAGTCACGGCTGCCCCCGGGCTGGGATGTGCTCTGCCTCAGTGTATTGCGTGCGCCTTGCGCAACAAGGACTACTAAGACAAAGGGATGGTCCAGAATATTCGTGACCCAGCCAGTGATGGAAACCTCAAGAAGCCGTGAACCCTGGATGGGTCTAGAAGCATTTATTGAGTCACCAGCCTGCTATATAAGCGGCCTCCTCAGCGAGGGGACCGAGTTTTTCTGAGGACAGTGTTTCTGAGCTAGTGCATGTTTTTCCTGAGCGACAGAAGTGTGGTGACGTGACTTGAGAAACCCAGTGAGATTCCTTCCGAGCCGCGGAGCAGTGTGAGGAGTGTGTACTTGCCTAGGGTGACAGAGACATTGTGGTGAATTACGAAACGCATTGGGCAGTTCCCTAGTCAGCGGTCAGCGAGGCAGTGTCTGGTGGCGAGTGACTGGCTATCATAAATAACTGTAGTTTGCGTACAAGGAAGTGGACAGGTATTTCGGTGAGTGACAGACCGGCTAGACACCGGCAAGCCAAAATAGTGAACGGACAGCTGCTCGAGAGAGTGAAGGGGAAGTGACGGCAGCGAGAGAGGAACTAGAGTGAGATACTAGTTGCTTGCATTTGATATTTGTGTGGTGTATTTTCTGGCCCACAATAAAGCCAATACGTTTCTTTAAAGCAGTAATTGGTGTTGTGCTTTCTACCCACCGTAATCCAGTTAACGGAAGCGCCACTAGGGGGTGGCACGTAACAACTTGTGTCAGAAGCCGGATTACGAACTCAAGCACAACACCTGAAGGTCCTGGTTTCAAAATCCGAGCAGGTCATTTTACCACAATTCTCTAATTTTCCTGTGAGTGCATGCCCTTTACAAGACAAACATCTAAAATGGAAGCGCAATTTGCAGCATTGCAGGGAAAGTTAAGTGGGATGGAAGCCAAGATGGAAGACGGCCAGAAGAAATTAGCCAAGGACCTGAAGAATCACCTGAAGAAGATGGAAGTCGGCCAGAAGAAGATGGAGGACGGCCAGAAGAATTTAGCCAAGGACCTAACTTCTAAATTAGAAGATGGCCAGGAGAATTTGCCCAGAAGATAGAGGATGGCCAGAAGAAGATGGAAGACGGGCAGAATAAGTTAGCACAGGACCTGAAGAAATTAGAACTGGGTCTGCGTGAGGAAGTCACGGCAGTGGAAAAGACGTTCGACGCCTTAAAAGAAGAAGTTGCTGAGCTACGCCGACGCCCGCTGACGGGTGTAGAAGAGAGATTCAAAGCCCTACAAGAGGAAGACGCCGAGCTGCGCCGACGCCCGCCGACGGGGATGGATGAGAGAGTCAAATCTCTACAAGAGGAAGTTGCCGAACTGCGCCAACGCCCACTGACGGGAGTGGAAGAGAAATTCAACGCTCTTCAAGAGGAAGTTGCCGAGATGCGCTGACGCCCGCCCACAGGTACACCAGGGACATCAGGAACGGGACAGAGCAGAGTTACGCCCCCAACCTTCGACGGAAAGGTCCCGTGGAGCACCTATTTACGACAGTTCGAGGCAGCCTGTTCTGTAAACAACTGGAACAGCACGGAAAAGGCTACAGCTCTCATTGTAGCGCTGAGAGGGGACGCCCTTAACGTCCTTCAGGCCATACCGACTGGATCCCAGGACTACGCTTCACTAATCGCCCATATGGAGTCCCGATATGAGGATAGCCATCTTCAGCAGGCCTACCAGATGCAGCTCCGGACCCGGGTACAAAAGAACGCGGAAACCCTGCAGGAGTTCGAGATGGACATCGCACGCCTCATAAGGCTCGCCTACCCAACAGCGCCGGCCGACTTTGTGGAACAGATAGCGACGCAGACCTTCACCGACGGGCTACGGGACTCGGACACTCAACAGGCGCTGCGACTCACGCGCAATAAGACCCTGGCAGATGCGCTGAGCCACGCACTTGAGTTCGAGACGGCAAAACAGGCATCTAGAATGCACGCGCGGGTGCGTCAAGTGGACGTCGACGAACCAGTAAGAACCAACGAGACCAAGCCCCTGGCCGACGAAGTGATGGAGGCGCTAAGCCGTTTCTTCGATAGTCGTGGCGCCACCAGCAACGACACCGCTGGAAGACAACCGGAGAGGCGGCCCGGAAGAGGATTGCCGACCTGCGGGACCTGTGGTAAGAAAGGCCACCTGACCAAGGACTGCGGTGATCGCCGCCGCCGAGGGTATCCGACGGGAAATCAGTCGTCCGTAAACCACGCGGCCCAGGGAAACGAGTATTAGCCTGCCTAGGGGGGCAAAGGTTGGCTTGTGACAGTCGTCAAGCCCCGGCAGTCCAAGTACGTGTGACGCAGTTACGAAGGGATAATAGCAGCCTGATGGTCAACGGAGTCGTCAAGGGAATGAGCTGGCCCATGCTGATCGACACGGGAGCGTCGAGGGCCATCGTCAATCCCACCGTAATCCCGAAGTGGGCTTTCTCTCTGGGCTGCAGGCTCTGGAAGTTCACCGTCATGCCATTCGGTCTGTGCAACGCCCCTGCGACCTTCGAAAGGTTAATGGAGTCCATTCTGAGGGGACTACACTGGAAGACCTGCCTGGTCTACCTAGACGACGTCATCGTTCTGGGAAAAAGTTTCGAGGAGCACTACAGCAACTTGAAGGAGATCTTGATGAAGCTACGTGCTGCCCAGCTGAAGTTGAGCCCCAAGAAGTGTCAGCTCTTCCAGAAGCAGGTCCAGTCCAGCCATATTTACCACATTATGCACACACTTCTTTTAAAATTACCCACGCAAAGGAACCTCCAACTAATAACCGCGACTGGAGAGACTGCACCGGTACATGGCGAAGCATCGCTGGAGTTCGTCATTGGTCGACGGGCGGTGAGGCATCCAGTGCTTGTGGCTGACGTATTAAACGAAGTGATCATCGGTCTGGACTTTCTGGACCAGAACGACATCATCTTGGACCTGAGTACCAACACTCTGCATTTCGGAGGTGAGGAACTTGCTTTGCAACCAGCACACGAGGCCGTCACCGCACGACGAGTAAGGCTGAGAGAGGACGTCATCGTTCCCGCCAGGACGGAAGTCAGCGCTGCCGTAATTGTCGACGGAACTGCTGAGGGAGTGGCGGCTATCATCGAGCCAAAATATGAGGACATCCAGACAAAAGGATTGCTAATTTCCAAGACTCTCATCAACACGACGTATCGGCCGTACGTCCGCCTGTGCAACCTGAACGACTACGACATTACGGTTCACCGGAACACCAACCAAGGAGTCTGCGAGCTCGTTACCTGGATTGCCCGCATCACAGACACGACGGACGGAAAACCTGCAGACGGGCAACCGAAGGAGACGCACCCTGCCAGAAGAACTACAAAAGCTGTACCAAGGATCCCAGGACCATTTAGACGAGGAACAATCACGCCAACTTCAGGACCTGCAACGCGAATTCCAGGACGTCTTCTCCGTGGGGAGCAAAGATTTCGGCAGGACAAGCTTGGTCCAGCACAGAATCGACGTTGGGTACAGCGCACCGATTAGGGCCCCATTCCGACGTGTCCCGCTCGCCAAGCAAGCCGAAGTCGACCGGATGGTAGAAGAGATGAAGGGGCAAGTGGTGATCGAGCCATCACATAGTCCTTGGAGTTCTCCGGTCGTGCTAGTGAAGAAGAAGGACGGTTCCACCAGGTTCAGCGTGGACTACAGGCGGGTGAACGACGTCACGAAGAAGGACAGCTACCCTCTACCCCGGATCGACGACACCCTGGACACCATATCAGGATCAAGATGGATCTCCACCTTGGATTTGAAGCGTGGTTACTGGCAGGTGGAGGTCCACCCTAAGGACCGCGAGAAAACGACTTTCTCTCTGGGCTGCAGGCTCTGGCAGTTCACCGTCATGCCATTAGGTCTGTGCAACGCCCCTGCGACCTTCGAAAGGTTAATGGAGTCCATTCTGAGGGGACTACACTGGAAGACCTGCCTGGTCTACCTAGACGACGTCATCGTTCTGGGAAAAAGCTTCGAGGAGCACTACAGCAACCTGAAGGAGATCTTGATGAAGCTACGGGCTGCCCAGCTGAAGTTGAGCCCCAAGAAGTGTCAGCTCTTCCAGAAGCAGGTCCAGTACCTTGGGCATATTGTCTCCGAGGAAGGGGTGCGCACCGACCCAGAAAAGACCGCAGCTGTGAGGGAGTGGCCAGTTCCGAATGACAAGTCCCAACTACGAAGCTTCCTGGGACTCTGCATTTATTACCGTCGCTTCGTGAGAGGATTCGCCGGCATCGCCAAACCACTGCATCGTCTGACTGAGAAGGACCAACTCTTCACGTGGACAGCAGAATGCCACAGTGCCTTCGAACAACTCAAGCGGGCTCTGTGCACCGCACCTATTCTGGCCTACCCCAGACCTGGAATAAGGTTCATCGTCGATACCGATGCCAGCGACTTTGGTATAGGGGGAATCCGGTCGCAAATAGTGGACGGCGAGGAGAGAGTAGTGGCCTACTTCAGTAAAGCCTTGTCAAAGCCAGAGGAACTACTGCGTCACCAGGAAGGAGCTGCTCGCCATCGTGATGACCATTGAACACTTCCGCAAGTATCTGTACGGGCAAGAATTTCTCATCAGGACCGACCATGCATCCCTGCGGTGGCTCCTGAACTTTAAGCAGCCCGAGGGTCAACTCGCGCGGTGGGTAGAGAGGCTTCAACAGTACAACTTTGAGATCCAGCAAAGGAAAGGCCAACTGTATTCTCACGCCGACGCCCTGTCACGAAAACCGTGCCCCGAAGACTGCACCTTCTGTGCCCGAAGGGAGGAGAGCACCGGGATACAGTGCCGAAGGACTACCGTGGCGATTCAAGGGAGCTGGAGCCGCGAATCTTTCACGCGGGCGCAAGCGGAAGGTGATGACCTGGGACTGCTAGCCGAATGGAAGAGGGCCTGTGTCCCCAGACCCGGGTGGAACATTGTGAGTGAATGCAGCCCAAGGTTTAAGTCTTACTGGGCACAGTGGGACTCGCTGGTTGTAAGGGATGGCCTCATCTGCCGTACCTGTTAGAGCACCGACGGGAAGACATCTCGGGAACAAGTCGTCGTACCAAAGGCTATGACGGAGGAAGTCCTGAAGGATGACAATGGAGGATCATCTGGTGGACAACTAGGGATAAAGAAGACCCTGGAGAAGCTGAGATAGCGGTTCTACTGGATCGGATGCCGGACAGACGTGGAGAACCACTGCGCGAGGTGCCACGATTGCACAGCCAGCAAGGGCCCAGGACGAAAACGGCGGGGTCCACTGAAGACCTGCAACGTGGGTGGCCCCATGGAGAGAGTGGCCATCTATGTTGCTGGGCCATTCCCGTTGAGCGAGGCAGGGAACCGCTACATATTGGTAGTCAGCGACTACTTCACCAAATGGCCAGAGGCGTATGCGCTCCCTAACCAAGAAGCCACGACAATTGCAGAGACCCTGGTGAAGGAATTCGTCAGCCGGTACGGAGTACCCCTGGTGCTGCACTCCGACCAAGGGAGGAACTTCGAGTTGCAGGTGTTCCAGAACCTATGCCAGCTGCTGGGAATCCGGAAGACAAGGACGACGCCGCTATACCCTCAGTCCGACGGGATGGTAGAGTGATTCAATCGCACCATCGAGAACCATCTCCGAATAGTCATCAGCGAGCACCAGAGGGATTGGGTCAAACATCTTCCACTATTTCTCCTGGCCTACCGCGCCACCGTGCATGAAGCCAACGGGTGCTCACCAGCCCGGGCCATGTTTGGGTGGGAACTCCGTCTACCTGTCGATCTTGCCTTCGGCCGACCTGAGAATGATCCGGTCCCGGTAAGCCAGTATTGTCATGAACTGGTCGACCAACTGGAGGACGTGCACACGTTCGCGAGGAGGAAACTGCGGATCAAGACCGACCGAACGAAAACCCGATACGACCAACAGATGGATGCCGGCGGATTCCACGAGGACGACCTGGTCTGGCTCTTCAACCCATTACGGAAGAAAGGCCTGTCACCCAAACTGCAGAAGTCCTGGGAGGGCCCGTACCGAGTCGTGAAACGGATCACCGATGTCGTCTACAGGATCCAGCGGGGCCCGAGGGCGAAGATGAAGATCGTGCATCGAGATCGCCTGGCAGCCTACGGAGGGACACAGACGGACCAATGATTGATCGGGACAATCAGCCTTTTAGGAAGTGGGTGTGAGTTTGTTTCGTCGCTCGCCGCATGAGTCACGGCTGCCCCCGGGCTGGGCTGTGCTCTGCCTCAGTGTATTGCGTGCGCCTTGCGCAACAAGGACTACTAGGACAAAGGGATGGTCCAAAATATTCGTGACCCAGCCAGTGATGGAAACCTCGAGAAGCCGTGAACCCTGGATGGGTCTAGAAGCATTTATTGAGTCACCAGCCTGCTATATAAGCGGTCTCCTCAGCGAGGGGACCGAGTTTTTCTGAGGACAGTGTTTCTGAGCTAGTGCGTATTTTTCCTGAGCGACAGAAGTGTGGTGACGTGACTTGCGAAACCCAGTGAGATTCCTTCCGAGCTTCGGAGCAGTATGAGTTGTGTGTACTTGCCTAGGGCGACAGAGACATTGTGGTGAATTACGAAACGCATTGGGCAGTTCCCTAGTCAGCGGACAGCGAGGCAGTGTGCGGTGGCGACGACTGGCTATCATAAATAACTGTAGTTTGCGTACAAGGAAGTGGACAGGTATTTCGGTGAGTGACAGACCGGCTAGACACCGGCCAGCCAAAATAGTGAACGGACAGCTGCTCGAGAGAGTGAAGGGGCAGTGACGGCAGCGAGAGAGGAACTAGAGTGAGATACTAGTTGCTTGCATTTGATATTTGTGTGGTGTATTTTCTGGCCCGCAATAAAGCCAATACGTTTCTTTAAAGCAGTAATTGGTTTTGTGCTTTCTACCCACCATAATCCAGTTAACGGAAGCGCCACTAGGGGGTGGCACGTAACAATATTTACCAACTCAGTTATTTCGGACACTTGACTATTGACTGGCTTGAACTACCGGTTATCTTCGGAAAATTAGGGGGAGATGACCTCAATATACCACACCTTAAAACATTACTTTAACGAAATGAAACGGAGACACCATTGTGCTTACTAATGAAATACTAGCAGACGTATCCGGATTCTGACCGGTGATCAAAGAATTCTTGCCTGTCATATTTACGGTATTTATTTGTTTGTGCAAGTAAAATGTGCAACAGAGACCACTATAACTAGTGTGTCTATTAGAGTAATTACGTATACTGTATATAATATACAATTGAAATTTAACCCTTTTGCTTTCAAGCTCTCAGCTGATGGATGTGTCAAAACTGACAGCCATATTTACCACACTATGCACACACTTATTTTAAAATTACATGGAAGGTACACCAATGAAGATATCAACATGAAAGTTGATAAATTTATAGAGTATATATCACTTATAATTACTGTAGGTAAGTCGTGTCTCCAAACCAAAAGGATTTAATGATAATATATAATAAATATGAAATCAAAATTACAAGTTTAAAATTTTGAACGTTTGGAAGTAATTCTAGAAAATGGTATATACAACCCAAGTTTGTTATTCATGTCAGTAGGAAGGCTATAATATTGTTTACTAGAATAGTAAATATCAAGATTCTATGTGCATTAGATCCAAGGATAAATTAAAATGTTTAGAATGATGCAACACTGAAAAATTTCAGCCATTTTTGCATAAAACACAGATTTCTTGAAAAGAATATGTATCATTCACCAATGAAGATATTAGTGGATCATCATTATCCTCTACACTTTCCAATTCGGACAGAGAATCAGCATCATCACTTGAAATATTATCAAGATATTCAGTGATATCATCATCAGCTAAATGAAGTCTTTCCGCCATGTCACACACGTCAAATAACTAGGCCTAATCTATCTGAACTATATCTAACACTTCGCTATGCACCTAATTACCTAAGAAAACTATTTAAATAATGAACTAACACGTTAACTAAATATATTGGGTACGATATAACTTAATTTTACTATATAATCACGTACGAAACCACAGAGAAATGAACGCAAGTTTGCCGCCGAACACGATGTAAACAAGACACGGAACTCCAGTGAGCACATGTCTCAGACTCTAAGAATATCGATCAATACGGATAGCCGGATGTTTCCGCGGAGTATAACGTGAGATACAACTATACTCTTCTTATTCCGTGCAAAAATGCTGCTATCTGGCGCGTAAACCATGAACTAATAATAAAAACGACGGGTAACGACGGATCGTTACCGTGTCAGTTTTCGCAGGACCCGTGGGTACCGATAGATCGCTACCTTGAAAGCCAAAGCGTTAAAATACAAATCTAGAGATCTAATATTTTAAGTGCTGTAAGACACTGCAAGGAAATAAAGAGCACGTCAATAAGTTGTGCAGTTTTCTGATGATTCGTTTTCGATTTCGACTCTGAACGGAAATTGGGAGTCTAGAGGACAGGACCACTGATGCAAGCAGCAATCATTAAAGTGTTACAAATCCTAACAGCATGGGGCGGTGTGTCGCGTGTGTCTTATATAATTCAACGTGCGCCACGCCCAGGTGGCGAGGAAATAACCTTAATGTTTCATGTGTATCGATTTATGTACGTTTAACTAACTACTTCAAAAGGCAGCTCACTATTATGTAATTCACTGCTGGTTTCGTTCATAAACATCTATTACTGTCAAATGTCGGTGTGGTATAATTAGCTACTCAAAGGAGTGAGAAGCGTTGAGTGCGGGGTTTGGATATTAAATGCACTCAGGCAATATACAGCCCAATGAAATATTTGTTTTAAATGTTTGAAAAACGGAAGGCACACACAAAAAGATATCCCACAAGTTTAAAGTTCTTGTTGATGTTGTTTTGATCTTCAGTCTTTTGACTAGCTTAATACAGCCCTCCCTGCCTCCCTGTCCTGAGCAAATCGTTTCATCTCTACATAGCTACCACGCGTTACATGCGAGGCAATCTGATTAACATATTGTAACAATCGTCTAGCGGTACAGTTCTTGTCCTCCACCCTTTCATTGATAACAAAGTTTGCTATTCCTGGGTGTCTTAGAACGTGTCCTACCAACCTAACCCTTCTCTTGGAAACAGCGGTGGCTACGCTCGCTAAAGCGCAGTGTTAGGTCATGGGGCCAAGCTCTCTTCTGACTCGGTAGATGCGTGAGTTCGAGCCCTACCGTTGGCCATCCTTGAAATGGTTTTCTATGGGTTCCCATTTTCAACACGAGACAAATGCTGGGACGGTACCTTCTCACAGGCCACGGCCACTTCCTTCCACATCATTGCCCAGTTTCATTCATTTTCATCCATTCCATCTATCACCTCGGCGCGCAGGTAGCCCACGGGCGTCGACATGAAAGACCTGCACTCGGCCTCTCAGGAGGCCACACGACAAACAAAATTCTCTTGTCTTCATGAGCAGTCGCCAGAAACACCTCTCGCCACCTACTCGCCTTCTAACCTCTTCATTTGATACTTTTTCTACCCATCTGATCTTCATCATTCTCCTGTAACACCACATTTCAAACGCTTCTCTTCTCTTTTCTGCTGCACCAACAGTCTAAGTTTCACTTCCATATAGTGCCACGCTAGAGACAGAGTATTTTCATTTATGAAAAAATAGGCTTATGATAACACCTTTTGTCCGTGGGTGTATGTGTGTGTATGTGTCCGTGCGGGTTCCCGCCAACTAATAACTTCTAAACGGCTAAAGCGATTTCAATGAAACTCGGTAAGATCATAGTACTATGTCAGCAGACCCCGATCGTGCCCTTCAAATTATTTTATTAAATCTCATCAACCCAACATGGCTGCTGTGCGAAATATTTCACCCGAATTCTGTATCTCCGAAACTATCACCGATATTACCCTGAAACTTTGTACGGTGATGAACGGCACTACTAGAAGCTCACACATGAGACTTCCAAAAACCTGTTATCTACAAAACGAACATGGCTGTGAAGCGAATTTGAAACATATACATTCACTTTTCTCGCGATTTAACCATCCAAACGCAATGGAACTTGGTACAGCAAATGTTTGTAAACATTGTAATGCACTGGCATCTAACTTTTTTCACTTGTTTACATAACCTCAAGATGGCGGCTGTGCGAAATATTTCACCGGCATTCCATATCTCTGAAAGTATCACCGAT
Source organism: Meconema thalassinum (assembly GCA_946902985.2). Taxonomy (NCBI): domain Eukaryota; kingdom Metazoa; phylum Arthropoda; class Insecta; order Orthoptera; family Tettigoniidae; genus Meconema; species Meconema thalassinum. The sequence goes on along the minus strand of OX336389.2, from coordinate 733,349,720 downwards.
ATCACCCTGAAATTTTGTGTGGTAATAACGGGCACTACTGAATGTTAACCCATGAGATTTTCAAAAACCTGTTAACTACTAAACGAACATGGTGGCCAAGCGAAATTGAAACATTTAAATAGACGTTTCTCGCGATTTAACCTTCCAAACGCAATGAAACTTGGTACAGCAAATGTTTATACATATTGTATTCCACTGGCATCTATTTTAGTTCAATTGTTTTTATAACCTCAAGATGGCGGCTGTGCGAAATATTTCACCGACATTCTATAAGTCCGAAACTATTACTGATATCACCCAGAAATCTTTCACGGTGATAAATGGTACTACTAGAAGTTCAGCTATCCTGTAAAATACAAAACGAACATGGCGGCCAAGCGAAGGTGAAACATTTTAATAGAATTTTTTCGCGATTTAACCATCTGAGCGCAGTGAAATATGGCACAGTAAATGTTTATTCAGATTTTACTGCACTAGCATCTAATTTAGTTCAATTGTTTACATAACCTCAAGATGGTGGCTGTGCGGAATTTTAAAATTAAGATTTTATTTTTTGTGTATTAAGCATGTGATCGAAGTGAACGTTTGGATATTGAACCTACGCAATATTCGTCATCCAATAATGCATAAGCCTATGTCCCACATATATAAAAGTCCTGCATGGCAAACATCCGAAATATTTAGACGGTTCTCAATATCTATTAATCTATAATAGCAAATTAAACTGAAATTTGTATGCTGATAGAGGGTATGAACATAAGTTCACCTATGGGACTGTCAGTAACCTGGTGAGCACAAATCCAATATGGCGGTGACGCGAAATTTAAATATTTAGATGGACGTTTCTCGCGATTTAACCATCCGAGCGCAGTAAAACTTGGTACGGTAAATGCTTATACAAATTTTAATCCTCTGGCATCTAATTTATTTCAATTGTTTTCATAACCACAAGATGGCAGCTGTGCGAAATTTTAAAATCTGATTTTCATTTCTTGTGCCCTAATCAGGCGATTGAAGTTTGAATTCTACACCGTCACAATGATCTTCATATAACAGTACATAACTCTAAGACCTACATATATTAAAATCCAACATGGGGATTATCCCAAATATTTAGACGGTTCTCAATATCTACGAATCTATTACAGCAATCAAACTGCAATTTTGTATGTTGATAGAGGCAATTAACATAAGTAGGATATATGAAAATAGGCTGTATAATTCTTCACGGGACTACTTGTAAAATATGAAAATAGGTTAAAATGAGGTTAGTAGACGTGGTTAGAAAAGTGTTATTCCCCGCTCAATTTAATTGGGCACAATAATTTGTTGACGGACTGAAAATCATTTTTTTTCTCACTAGATTACGAAGGTGACACTGAAAGATGGCTTCAATTTTTACATATTGCACTGGTAATGATGATACGAATACCCGGCCATAGGACCTCACACAATAAAAAGTGGTGTACAATAAGTGACACTGTATGGTTGTATGGATAATGCTTATATGCGAAAAGTCACAAGTAAGAAGGAAGGAAGCTTGTAGTTTATTGTGACCGTTAATTTTAGGATCATGAGCCACGGGACCTCCTTTTAACGTGGAATCCGATTCACAGGACATGGCATTTCACTTTGAATATCTCACATGCATTGACCAGAAATCGAACCAAGTCCACCTTGGTGAGAGGCGATGGCTTGAGCACAGCGCTACCTGGCCCCCTTACAAGTAACAAGTGAAGGCAATAAATGTCGTAGAATTATATCTAGGAATAGCGGTCTCATTCGCACATTGCGATTTTTAATACAACTAGCGGATCAATGCGAGAACTCTCCCGGCTTTATTTGTATGCGGGCTCGACTCGACACCGTTCAGGCCGGGCTTCCGTTTTGTTTATTTATTTGCATCTCACTTTTTAGGCAAATTGTCTATATTTATGAAATCAGGGAGCAATTCGTCACTGCTGCGGGTAATTCTATATCTATTGAGAACTCATTTCTACGATCGGTTACTTCTGAGACTGGCTGCGTGTGCAGCAGTAACGTTCTCGCCTGCCGTGTCCAAGGTTGAAGTTAGTTGGCATTTGAAGGTGAACAAATACGAGGGAGCCGTGCTAGTAACTTTACTGGCACGTTAACGATCCCCTTCAGGGCAAATGTCTGGCACCCCAAGCGTCTCTACAAGCCTCATTATTTAAAAGTGACGTAAAACCAATATCATTATTGTTTGAACATTGTATCTTGCTTACTTCAAGTTTAGCAAGCCCTCACCAGATGTCAGATTAGGACAGTGCTCATCGTAACTCCACTGCCCGCTGTAGGGGGCAGCATACCTGCTAACTGCTTCCCTGCCGGGGGGAGAGTAAGACAGTGTGTCTCTGAGTAAGAGCGGTAACGGTCGGTTGCGTGATGTTAGACAATGGCGTAGTCGGTGTAACAAACACCTACATTCAATGTTTCTTGTGTGTGTAAATATGTGTAGGGAGTGTTTTCTTATCGTGTATGACGTGGTTATGTAAGTTGTGTAAATATACTGTAGTAATAATTCCACAGAGATCCAGTGATATGAATCAGCTACCTACCTCGTGTTCTATACATACAGTCCATTTCTATCCTCGTACTATCCTTAGCCAAACCTTGTATATATCTCCTCGCCTCAAAACAACTCTTTTCATGGTCCTCGACGGGCCGGATGTCTGTGGAATCTTCGTTAATGTGATATTAGCACGTGTATTTTGGCGGGACTGAAGCATCATAGCAGCCATGTTGGCAAAGAATACTACTGTTTCCGATAGCAGCCATCGTGGCAAGGAATAAACGGCTTCCGATAGCAACCATCTCGGCAAGGAATATTACAGCTTCCGATGGCAGCCATGTTTGCCCCATCCACTTCGTATGTCGTCATCTTGGTTCCAGTCTACAGCAACCAGTAATCTCCTGTCAGCGCTGGAGGTTATACGACAGCCACGCAGACCAACTTCGATATTCTACACCGCAGCTTCAGTGAGTACATACTCAGTTTCTGATTCCTATTATTTCCCACCATGGATTCCAAAGAAAAACATCTCCTTGTTAAGACTAGAGGCCTAGCGAAAGCCAGCATCACACGCGTGCATAACTTTGTGGTTAACTTCAAATCAGGATCAAGTATAAATGCAATTAAGGCCAGACTAGACGATCTACCCAGAATACGAGAAACGTATGACAATGCGCAAGACAAGTTAGAACTGGAGGATGAAACTGAGGATCATAGTGAAGATCGTGACAGTTTCGAATTATTGTACTATGACGTAGTAGATAAAATAACAACACTGATAGAAGAGAGTGCAGAATCAAGGTTGAGACAAGGCAACCTTTCCAGTGGTACCACTCATTCCCACTCTGGTCCATTCAAAAGAGAACTCGCACTGCCAACTATTAAATTGCCATCTTTTGGGGGTAACATTACTGATTTTCGACACTTTTCTGATACGTTTACCAGTCTGGTCATAAACAATGACTCACTTGAAGATATCCAAAGGTATCATTATTTGTTATCCTCACTTACAGGGGAAGCACATGAACAAATTAAGAATCTTCCCATAACAACCACAAATTTCAAGATTGCATGGCAGACAGTCTGTCAAAGGTAAAAAAACCCTAAGCTCATTGCAACGTCTCACATTAAGAAACTTTTAAACCTTCCGTCTGTAAGCAAAGAGTCATCCACAGATATACGATCACTGTTAAATCAAGTTTCAAGTAATCTGAATGCAATTGAGGCACTTGAACTTGACATTCCTTTACATGAAATGCTCGTATCACAGTTGATTCTTCAACAAGTTGATGAGGTCAGCAGAAAACAATGGGAGCTGACGTCATCAAAATTGAAATTTGCAAGACTAGATGAATTATGTCGATTTTTAGAAGACAGATGCCATGCCCTTGAACTAACCAACTCAAATCAGACCTCCAAACCAGTGGTGTCGTCCCACCCACGACATGTTACTGACATCAAACACACTAAACCAGTAAGACAGGCTTATGTCTCTACAGGCAATAATTGTTTATTTTGTGATGGTGTTCATCCTCTATACAAATGTTTAGGTTTTTCTGGCAGCAGTATCCAACAACGTATATACTTTGTCAAACAACATAAATTGTGTTCAAATTGCTTTAGGCCTGGACACATCGTTGGCAAATGTTCTTCGGGCTCCTGTTATTCATGCGGCCTGAAACATCACACCCTACTTCATCGAACCAATAAACCTGTCACGCGGAGGCAGCAGGAAGCCACACCTGCAAGACACAGCGGCGCTGATGTCAACCAGCAACAAACGATTTCAGCCACGTATTGTTCGATAAAGGCAAAACCTCAGACCCAGATACTACTCTCCACTGCACTGGTTAAGGTACGTGATGGCTATGGAAGGCTGCAAACTTGCAGAGCGCTCCTAGACTCATGTATCCAGGCACACTTCGTCACAAATGCCTGTGCAGAACGGCTCAGCTTACGGAAGGTTCGAAACCGAATACCAATACAAGGTATAAGCAACGCTACTACAGAATCTCGTCACAGTGCTACCGTTAATGTTCATTCCATGCACAGCGAATACCAAGTAGAAATTAACTGTGCTGTGTTGCCAAGAATTTCCGCTGATCTCCCAGGATCGTACATTGATTTCGCTGACTGGGGTATTCCTGAAGAGCTACCTCTAGCCGACTCGACGTTCAACCAACCTGGGCGAATTGACATGCTGATTGGTGCGGAGGTATTCTTTCAGCTTCTTCGACCGGAAAGACAAGTGAGACGAGGTGACTACCCTGTCCTCCAGAACACAGAATTCGGGTGGATTCTCGCAGGGCGTTTTCAGTTAGACAGAACGGCCGAAGGACCTTCGCAGACCGTACAGTCCTTCTTCACCACGAGTGACAATTCCCTTGACCATCTAGTTCAGCGCTTCTGGGAATTAGAAGATATTAATAAGCCAATCAGATCGAAGGACGACCTGGAGTGTGAGAAACCTTTTACTGCCAACACCAGGAGAGACGCTGACGGAAGATTCACGGTACAGCTTCCACTGCGTGAGGACTCTACAGAGCTTGGTGACTCGCTCCCATTGGCCATGTCGCGGCTACATCATCTCGAGAGACGATTAAGTAGAAACACCAAACTCAAGAATGACTACGTGAACTTTCTGGAGGAATACGAAGCTCTGGGACATATGGAGGCTATCGACACGTCGCACCCTAATGAGCATGGCTATTACATGCCCCATCACCCAGTTATTAAAGAGGCAAGCTCTACCACGAAGACGAGGGTGGTATTTGATGCTTCTGCCGCCACTACGAGCGGGAAATCACTCAACAACATACTCCGAATTGGGCCGACCATCCAGCAAGATATCTGGTCTATCATTACAAGATTCCGTACTCACCAAGTGTGCTTCACAGCAGACATTCGCCAGATGTATCGACAAGTAAATGTTGATAGTCGTGACTGCAACCTTCAGAGAATCGTATGGCGCCGATCGCCGGAGGAACACATAAGACACTACCGGCTAAAAACTGTCACGTACGGAACAGCTTCAGTACCCTTCCTCGCTACTAGGTGCCTTCAGCAGCTCGCCATTGAGGAGTCGCGCAACTTACTCAAGGCAGCAGAAGTTCTCCAGAGAGATTTCTATGTGGACGACTGCATGTCTGGGACGGAAACCCTCGAGGAAGCTCTGCGAACTCAAGAACAACTCATCGATCTCCTTCAAAGGGGAGGTTTCCAACTTCGAAAATGGTGTTCCAATCATCCACGACTACTCGAAGCTGTTCCTCCAGAATACAGAGAAGCCCAGCTGCCCCTTCAACTCGATAGCGGAAATAACGTTAAGACGTTAGGACTCTTGTGGCATCCTGCCAACGATCAGCTGCAGATTGTGAATGGTACCGGGATTACTAACTTCAACGGACCGGTTACAAAAAGAAAGGTACTTGCAGTCATAGCATCAATATACGATCCGTTGGGACTGATGGGTCCATTCATCATCTCCTGCAAGTATTTTCTGCAGCAACTCTGGCAACTTCGCTTAGGATGGGATGAGAATCTACCTAAAGAACTGCTTCAGCGCTGGGAACATCTACACAATCAGCTGCCTCTTGTCAGCCGAATTCGTATCGACAGACTAGTGCTAACGAAGGCCATTGTCACTAACATTCAACTGCACGGTTTTTCAGATGCGTCTGAGAAAGGATACGGATGTTGTATTTACATTAGATCGGAAAACCAACAGGGTGAGCGCATCACAAGGCTACTGTGCGCTAAATCTAAGGTCGCCCCACTAAAAAGGGTCTCCATTCCTCGTCTCGAGTTGTGTGGAGCACTACTCTACCTCGTCTTCTCAAGAAGGTAACATCGGTGATAAATTTGACCATTAGCAGCATCCATTTGTGGACAGATTCGACGATCGTTCTTTCATGGATTGCAGCATCACCCATACGGTGGAAAACGTTTATTGCCAACAGAGTTTCGGAGATTCAACACAGCACATCGATTGCAGATTGGAAGCACGTTCCTTCAGGAGACAATCCTGCGGACCTGATTTCACGGGGACTCACTCCAGACGCCCTTATTGCTAAGTCACTTAGGTGGAATGGACCACCGTGGCTTGCGGAAGACACTCTATCATGGCCTAATTCAACCCCTTCTGCGGATACCCAGGACATCCTAGAACAGCGGAAACCTGTGGTCAGTCTCGTGGCGTTTCAACCAGAAGATGAGCTCATGCAGCGATTCTCTAAACTTGCACGTCTGCAGAGAGTGACAGCTTACTGCCTCAGATTTGCAGCTAACGCCAAACTTCGTCATACGGAAAGGAAGACTGGTGAATTAGACCTTCAAGAGTTACGTTCAGGACTATATGCATGTATCAGGAACGTCCAAGCATCAGCATATGGTGCAGAGATTCATGCTATTCGTAGTACAAGGGCAATTAGTAAGAAGAGCAAGCTTATATCCCTTAATCCATTCCTCTGTGATCAAGGACTTCTTCGAGTTGGTGGCAGATTACAACAATCGGAGCTCCCTTTCAACCAACAACATCAAATAATCTTGCCCCCAAGTCACCATCTAACTAAATTGATCATCGAGAACGAACATCGACGAATGTTACATGCTGGGTGCCAACTGCTACTCTCCTCTCTTCGCCAGCAATACTGGATACCAAATGGAAGGAATACCATTCGGAAGATAATACACCATTGTCTTTTTTTTTTCTCGTGTAGCCTCCTGAGAGGCCGAGTGCAGGTCTTTCTAGTCGACGCCCGTGGGCGACCTGCGCGTCGGGATGAGAGATGGAATGGATGAAGATGAATGAACCTGGGCAAGGATGTGGAAGGAAGCGGCCGTGGCCTGTCAGAAGGTACTGTCCCAGCATTTGCCTGGTGTTGAAAATGGGAAACCACGGAAAACCATTTCAAGGACAGCCGACGGTGGGGCTCGAACCCACGCGTCTACCGAGTCAGCAGAGAGCTTGGCCCCTTGACCTAACGCAGCGCTTTAGCCCGCGTAGCCACTACTGTCGGTACCATTGTCTCATCTGCCACAAGCTCAAGGCAAAAAAATGCCCAGCAACTAATGGGTCAATTGCCGAACTACAGAGCATCACCTGCCAATCCATTTGTTCACTGTGGGATTGATTACGCTGGCCCACTGTACATAAAATCAGGATCTCGTAAAAACAGCGCAAGAGTTAAATGTTACGTATCAATTTTTGTATGTATGGCTACTAGGGCTATTCACCTGGAAATTGTTAGCAGCATGACTACCCAAGCCTTTCTTGCTGCTCTCAAACGCTTTATCTCACGACGAGGAAGACCTGCGCACATATATTCGGACAACGGCAGAAACTTCCTAGGCGCAGACAAGGAACTTCGGGAATTGCAGAGATTGTTCGACGAAGAACATCACCAACGAGAGATCTCAAATTTCGCTAGCACTGAAGGCATTCAGTGGCACTTCATTCCGCCACTCCGCACTTTGGAGGTATTTGGGAGGCTGGCGTCAAGTCATTCAAACATCATTTTCGACGAGTGATGGGCACGGCATACCTTACCTTTGAAGAACTGGCAACACTCACAACACAAATCGAAGCATGTCTAAACTCTAGGCCTCTAGTCCCCCTAGCCGATGATCCCGACGACATAATGGCTATCCCCCCAGGTCACTTTCTAATTGGAAGACCTATCACTACCCTTCCCGAACCAGATCTGAGTAATGTACGCCTCAATGTACTCTCTAGATGGCAGCAACTGCAACGGCAGCTCCAAGGATTCTGGAAGGCGTGGTCAGCAGACTACCTCTCCCACCTGCAGCAGAGGAGTAAATGGACACTACCAAGCAATAATGTGCAGCCAGGCACATTAGTGATCGTCAAGGAAGACAACGTCCCCCCACTGTGCTGGAAGCTCGCAGTGATCGATCAGGTCCACCCTGCCGCTGATGGACTAGTACGCGTCGCCACAATCCGTACTTCTACTGGAGTATTCAAAAGGCCAATTTAAAAACTTTGTCCTCTCCCCACTTCTCAAGGCGACGATATCTGAACGTAGTGTGTCTTGTTTTGTATTTATCTTCATGTTTGTTTGTTTATTTTACATTGTGTTTGGAAAAAAGTGTTTAACCCTTTTTTTGGTGGGCGGCATGTTTGAACATTGTATCTTGCTTACTTCAAGTTTAGCAAGCCCTCACCAGATGTCAGATTAGGACAGTGCTCATCGTAACTCCACTGCCCGCTGTAGGGGGCAGCATACCTGCTAACTGCTTCCCTGCCGGGGGGAGAGTAAGACAGTGTGTCTCTGAGTAAGAGCGGTAACGGTCGGTTGCGTGATGTTAGACAATGGCGTAGTCGGTGTAACAAACACCTACATTCAGTGTTTCTTGTGTGTGTAAATATGTGTAGGGAGTGTTTTCTTATCGTGAATGACGTGGTTATGTAAGTTGTGTAAATATACTGTAGTAATAATTCCACAGAGATCCAGTGATATGAATCAGCTACCTACCTCGTGTTCTATACATACAGTCCATTTCTATCCTCGTACTATCCTTAGCCAAACCTTGTATATATCTCCTCACCTCAAAACAACTCTTTTCAATTATTATACAGTAGGTAGGGGCAGATGACCTCGTAGTTCCGCCCCTTAAAACAACAATAACTAACTAATTACTTGTGGACGTGACACAGTTCTGACAGGGGCTATCGTATTGTTTGTTTAAACATACTTTATCAACAATTAAGTATATTACCGTTGACTTTTCACGAAATGAATGATTTTTCCTGTAATATTGAGATGATTTGGAACATTTTGGTTGAAACTGCACCTTCTAACTCCGTCTGGTTTAAGAGCTTGAGTTTGGTGAAACATGCATCTCAGTGTTTTATATAATTATGGTGATGATATTCAGTCAGATATAGTGAATGGGATGTGCGAAGAAAATGCTAAAACATAAAAAGGGAATCGTACGTAATATTGGGAGTTGTTGAGTCCTCTGACATCTGATGGTGTCACTTCGTTAACTGTGCTCATTAACCGTAGTCCTTGCCACAGCTATGCTTCATTGCGAACAGCTTAACAGGAATACTTAATCTTCCTAATGCTTAAACTGAATTCGATCAGCTAAGGCGGTTGCTTTAAGCAGTGGAACACCGACGTCATATGACTCACTGAGCTGGATTCTTCAATCTCGCTGCCTAAGTAGTCTGCCATGTCACTGCTGATTTTTCAGTTACTCAAAGCCCCGCGGAAACCTAAGGCGGTAATTGTAGTCTACAATTCCAGGTCGAGTATGCAAGGGAATTTAGATTCCAATTAGCCTCTCCATCTAGCTTACGGAGATTAGAGAATCGTACGGCATTCTGTGTGGTCTATCACACCAAGCATTTTCATAATACAGTATATGTAACATCTAAAAATAATGCATTCACATACTAACAGTCATAATTTCACAAATTTCTCATTAAATAAATGAGAATTGATAATTTCTTAATTCAGTTATCGTGATCGATATATTTAAAATTACTTATCTAATATGATACAAGATCGAATTATCTCACGGTTGCATAATTAACTACCAATATTGACTGGGGCAGGATTCACAGTAGGCGTAATAGTCACGCCGATAAAATATTACACATATTTATTCAATATAAAAAGGCAACAAATTAACTAGTTACAAGGAATATTACAAACATTAACTGGTCTTAAACACAGGCAAATACTCTGATTTTCTTACAATCCATGGCCATGAAATACACGTTAGTAACTTGATGGAGAATCACGATGATGCTGGTAGTTGGCCAGTTTATAAACAGGTTCCACTTAGATTGCTCGATGCAAATTCCGTTCAGGAGCAGATGGATATTCACGTTGGCAAATAACTTCTCACTTCATGTAATATTTCACTCAATTCACTCATTTAAAATCAACAACAATCACGTACTTGAAAGAAGATTATTTTCAAACAGCTCTTTAAAAACTTCACTACACACATGAACACTTATAGGGCTCACTAACACTGACAACAACTAAGTGACTCGCATTCATCACATCACGTCATTGGATATATTTTACCCTAATGGCCGACCGAATTCTCTCACAAGATTCGGCTTGGTTTAAATACACTTCAAGCTTACTCTGGACTAACTTAATGGCTTTGACAGTTTTGAGAATGTATACAAGATAGAACCCTCTGAGAAACTCTTAACAAGGAAATTACTATCAGAATATTTACACCAGACAATGACCTTCCAGAACAGAGATTTCCCGGAGCAAATTGAGCAATATAGACGCCTGGGTATGAAGGACAGTAGCTTGAATATTGCAATGATTAAAGATATTAATGTGACATTAAAATAACATGTGGTAACAATCAATTCAATATTTGAAGGGATACCATGCCTACTGAGCCCACTTGCTCCGAGATATCACGGGGACCTATTGCTGATAGCAGCCACAATGAGACCCTATTGCAAACAAACCATACACAAGTACCAGACATGCATTTGAACTAGTCCCAGCACAAGAGTGTTATCTCGGGGGTATCGGGTATGGGTAGGAGGTTTTAAGAAACTAGCCCAAAATGCACATCCGCAAGGAAAATTGAGCATCAAATCTACAAGATGACACAGATTTCCAATGAAATGCCTCACAAGGTTTGTTCGGGCTAATATCCCTAGCCTACTCTATATTGGGGATCTGATAGCTAATCCATAACCTAACTCGAAAAAACAAGTAGTTCCGTGAAAAACTAAATAACCTATTTTCAGATATCCCACTGGTCTTTTCCATTAAACTCTCCTGCCTATTAAAATGATTTTCCTTGTGATATACTAAATAACTTTTGGTTCACGACATATGTCTTCACCGATACAATTAAAATGAGGAGTTATCATTTATTATACTAGCTTTCCATATCGGTGATTAAGACTCCTCCCGTGAAGTGGCATCTTACTGTAGAGAAACATGGGATTTAAGTTTTAGGAAAATCAAATACACGGCTTCCATGATTTAGGGAAAGTAAGCTACAGAATTTAGTGCCATTAGATAATGATTGCTATCATACCCCATCATCCGAATCATATTTTCAATCGCCTGAATAAGATACGAGAAATAAGAATTGAGGTTTTAAAATTTCGAGCTGATGCCGTCTTGAATTTTTGAAAGCAATTGAACATCATTAGATATCTCCACACTAAGCTCTGAATAAAGATTCGCAGTGCCACGTTTCATTATACTCGGGTGATTAGATCATCAAAAGTTATTTTTAATATTTGAAAATCGCTTGGCCACCATGATGTTTTTGTGTTTCTCAGGATATGGAATGTCACATATATGTACTTACATAACAGTCCTCTAACACCATACAAAATTCCAGTTTGATTGCTTTAATAGTTTCGGAGATATTGAGAACTAGTAAAATGTATCTTATGGACGCCATGTTGGATTGTTTTATATGCTATAGAATTTTATACCAACAGATGAATATAATAATCGTGGCTCAATATAAGAACTTGCATATCAATCCCTTGTTTAGGACACGAGAAATACAAACGTGATTTTTAATAATTAGCACAGCCGCTATTTTTAAGTTCTCATAGAAATTGAATTAAATTAGACCACAGTATATTAAGTTTTGTATGAATAATTACCATGCTAAGTTTGCAATTGAGGCTAGGATAAGGAAGAAGGTTTTGAATTATCTCCACCTCGCCCTGAGCAGAATTGAAGTAGCAAACCAGGATAACCACTTCCATGGTGACTGAGAAGTGGGCTCAAAAATACAACTCTTCAGTTATCCTATCCCCATTACAGCTCTCACATCAGTATTTAACTCCTGAATGTATGCGATGGGATTCGAACCCACGCAGTCTGGACTACAAATTATTACAATTATAGTAGACCGCGTATGGTGGCAGGCTGTTGCCTAGCTAGCCGTCCAGACGTACCTCATGGGAGTGATAGTAGCTTTAAGCAGAAAGGAAGCTTGTAGTTTTACGTGACTGTCAATCTCGCAATCATGAGCCGCCGGACCTCCAATTTTACGCGGAATCCGAACCACAGGACATGGCATTTCACTTCGAAAATCTCACATGCATTGACCAAGTAACGAACCCGATCTGCCTTGATGAGAGGCAAGCAGCTTGACCACTGCGCCACCACGTCTCCTGCTTTTAGGTGTGCAACAGTCTGCATGTCATCTGTCCCTCGTTCAGACGTAGGGCATATTTAGATGATGTTTAACCTCTCTCCCTCTTGAAACTGCAATGAACTTCAAGGGAGGTTGTAATATGCCAGCCTCTCAATACTTCTATATGCACGGGGTGCGTGGGGGTTAAACACCTGTACGATAATACCAACAGCAATAGACATTCACACCTAGCTACTCCTAAGTGACCTAATAAATAAAACCCTTCAGATTCTGGTAAAATCGATAATATATTGTTATACCAGACATAAAACACACATTTCGCAGGATCCTCCTCGTACAGAATAATTGCACTCCCTATCGTATTTACACAGATGCACATATGACATGATATAGATGACCCTCAGGAATAAAGTTGACTGGTACTTACAGATGTGGGCTTCAGTAGTGGTGACCTAACTCTACTAATTCTGGGGTTAGTGCTCCCAAAGAATTAGCCCTATTTACTCGCAGCACAATTAATTTTGATTCACACGACATTTCTACTTTTATGATGACTATTGTGTTTGTTACTTTTGTAACCAGCATCCAACGATTTAATTTGCGTCGTGGATCTAGTACCATAGAAATTCTTGGAATCCGTTTTGGATCGTCGCATTAACTCCGCTCGTGAATTTAATAACGCATATCATATGTGACTAGCATTTCTGGACGAATAATTTGCCGCTATATTTGAAATACAGATATCAGAGTACAATACTTCGTGCTGTTCGAAACAAGTAATCTTGGCGATATACTTAAGACTAGGCTCATCATTCAATCAAGAACTTATAGCCAGCAACTTGTTTATTGTATCAAGAACACGACTAGTGTTGAACTGTAATACCTCTTCCTCAACACAAAACCAAAAAGACAAGTCCTACTACCATGGAGCACCGAAGAATAATTTCCGCTCACACGCGGTCTGAAAACTGAGACTACACCGCCCCGCGGTTCCACAATTGAGTGTCCTCCCCACGGGATCCTAAAGTTGAGTGTCTTCCACTTGCCTCCACAAAATCTAAGTAATCGTCATCATCCCCTTCCACAATCACTGGTTTACCTGGCCACAGCCACGGGATCCAACCAATCACACTGCCCGATTCTCAACATTGCCAAGTATGGAAACAGTCCGTCGTCCTCGCTCGTACATAGATGTCAAGTCTCACGCCTGACTCATCCTCCCCATGCGCTCGGGTTTAACCCCGGGTCTCAACAACAACCCGTGTTTCCTCGTTTGTGCACACTTGCCAGCTACAAAACTTTAGATTATCTCAATGTTAAAATATTTCAACTTCCCTAGATTTGGATCCTGCTAAAATTACAATATGTATAAGCTAAACAAATTACTTGTAATTCAAGCACGTCATAATATACATTCTGATAAATAATTATAAAACATAAAAAGACCTCAAATAAAAATATACACATCACATTAATAAAATTGTAACTCCCCAGAGTAAGGGTTCGATTCCTTTGTAACCGGGGCGGTTACAAGGTTTTACGGAACAATTGGAGATATTTGGGTCTAATAACCTATGTACATTCTCAATCAATTGTTTGGGCCACAACTAAAGAGTATTAATGATTGTGTTGTAGCGTTGCTTTAATATGCAAGCCAAGGCTACCACCACCGCTTGTGTCAAATTAACACTAACGGTATGGCGAGTCAAAATTAAAATTAAAATTAAATTTAATTCATTTAATGACCAGTAGAGAACGAATTTCTTTTTTAATGTTCAAAAACAAATGAAAGCACAACAAAGGGAAATAAATAGGTTAAAATTTGTCTAATTAGTGAACGGTTTAATTACTTTTATAACTGCTCACCACGCAAAATGAAATTAGAAATGTAGACGGTTATTGATGAACGAAATATTACAAGTTCAGCTTTTATAGCTTTATAATGGCCAGCATGAAAGTACTGTAAGTGGATTGTTGAACCATGAGAATTGTCTGTAACTCAGTGTTTCCTGATGATAGTCACACCCCTCTCGAACTTCCTTGTAGCTCTGCATTTACAAGGACCGCTGTCTGTGTAGTCTATAGATATTTATTGAGATTCTTGTCCCAAAGGTCCTTGGCTCGATTCAAGGTCTGACCAAGAAATTTAATTCTGGTCTGAGGGTTAGATTGTGGTGCATTCGTCCTCATGAGGATAACTCACCCCAATTATCCTAGAACTACCTAACGCTAGTTATAAGCCCGCACACTAGTAGAGACACCACAATAACATAGTATACCGTAGTTTCAACACGCAGAACTGATGAATGCGATGTCACTAGTCTTTAAAAGGATTCAACAAATTTAGTTGGTTTTTTGTTGTTGCTTATTTGCTTGTGATCATATGGCTCCTTGTATTTGAGTGTGTGTGGAATTTGTGTGTTAACCCGTGTTATTGCATTGACTGTACCAGTGTATGTAGGCCTATTTGTAACTTGGGGATAGGACCGGGAAGAAGGCGACCGTAACATTAAGTTAGGAATCATCGCAGTATTTGTCCGAAGTAGAAGTGGGAGACCACGGTAAACCACTTCCAGGTTTGCTGAGCAAGGAATCGAACCCTCCTCTTCTCAGTTTTGCCTCACGAAACTGAGTGTACCCCGTTTCAGCCCTCGTACCAGAATTAAAATTTCTTGCCAGATCGGGGAATCGAATACGGACCTCCGGGGTGACAGCCAAAATTGCTAGCCGCTACACCACGAGGTGCAAAAGAAAAGAAATTACAGTGGCATGCCACTGACTTAACAACTTATCGGAACAATGAATATAAAGAGTCTTGTATTTGATTCTTGTAGTTGTTAATTCATTTGAGAGACTTTGGGCATCTTGGTCATCAGTTCGGGTATTTGAATCAAATTAGAATTATGATAATAATCATACTGTTCATTCGCAGATGATTCATTGAAAATAGTCAGCCTTTTTTTTCCCTGAGTAAAGAAAATATTTTTATTTTAAAAGTTTACACGCCTCCTTCATAAACAAGGTGATTCAAACCGATGTGTAGAAACTGAAGGCCAAAAATAACTTTTGGTATGAATGAGTGCAAAAAATATATTCTTGTACTGAGTTTTTTTAAAATTCACATGGTGAATTTACTGTATGTCAATACAGTACCGGTATATGAAAAAAGAAGTCACGTTAATTTACGAATTCTAACTTAAATAATAATGCTTGGGATGATCCAACGTTTTCGGAGATGGCAGTAGCCTAATGTATTTTCATACTTTAAATAACATTATAGCTATGCCCCTGCTATTGAACCCAGGATTATGGCTGTATTGACTATCCAAAAGGCTATATTTAAACAATACGCAATATTAAAGAACATCAACAAACCTTCTAGACTTTTCTCATGTATTGTGCGGTATTTCACCCGCGTGTTCCAAATTGGGCTCATCAGCAGGTTTATGGTACCACCCTGCCTGGGCACCCCTGCATCGCATCCATACACAGTATATTTAGTAATCAGGGACATGGTGGTGCAGTGGTTAAGCTGTTTGCCTCTCGTCAAGGTAGACCGGGTTTGATTCCCGGTCAATGCTTGTGATATCTTTGAAGTGAAATGGCATGTCCTGTAGTTCGGATTCCACGTAAAATGGAAATCCCGTGGCTCATGATCGCGAAATTAACGGTCACGTAAAGCTACCAGCTTCCTTCCTTTTCCTTATTTAGTAATTCACCCTGCCTGGGCACCCCTGCAGCGCATCCATACTGTGCCCGTTAGACAGGAATATCGGGGGACCGCTGACCACAATGGCCATCTCGACACCCCCATCCTTCGAACCCATATCCTCGAGAGGATTGGATGTGTTCTCAAACTATCCCACACGTGACTAATTATCTCGGGTAGTATCGGTGATAGTTGAGAGCAGAAAGGTTAGGAACTAGCCCAAAGAATACACCCCCAAAAATACAAATCTAACAATGAGAAGTCCAGACTTAAAATATTTTCATAAAATTTATTGTAGGAATCACAAATCCCTAGCCTGCCTTGGATGGTAAAAGTATCGGCTAGTCCGCTAAGCTAAATATAAAATTAACTAAATATATTCCTAACCTGAATTGAAAATAATCCCTCGTGAAGTCCTAATACAAAATGTTTAGGTAACAAGCATGCTAAGAATGTGACATGAAAAAGAGTAAATCCCAAAGCAAATACAATCATCAATAAGGAATAGAAATAGTCACACCCTGAATCTACAGCAAAGCAAAGCAAGTTCAGAGTTGACAATCGAAAAATGTGTAGTTTACATTTGAAAGCACCATTAATCATAACTAGGATATGACGGTGTCACTTCTAACATTTATATTTACGTTAATAACTTTTAGCTAATCCTATCTGACGTTAAATTATAGGCAATTATAGGCAATAAAAAGAAAATTTTACACACAACTGGTTGCTAATATAAAAAACAATTATCTAAACACACATGAAATACAGGAAAATCAATAATCACAGGCACCCCTATTTTTCATGGTCTTTGCGTTCCTGCCTAGTCAAATGAATTACTCTTTGTAGTTAATTGCCATCTAGGTATTGGTATACATTAAGTTGGTAACAGCGTAATTAGAATTACGGCTTATCTTACTTCATTGCCAATTTACTGTGTCTCCAAGGTTCGCACAGAAATTGCAATTTGTCGTCTCAAAATATGTGTCAGCTAGTCCTAGTCTTGTATTTAATCATCAATCAGTAGCAAGATTCGAAGAATTGGTCATTTAATTAGGTCTTCAAGTTCAAATTTTCATGGATTATTTAAGTACGAGATTATTAAATTTTAGATTTAATTGAGAAAAATCTATCACATTATTATAGTTCCATTTAATAATTTCTTTATCCCTCAAGGTGTTTTAATAGTTTTGCTTATGACCGTGTTACGGCTGTGAGTTTGTGTCATCAGTCGCCGCGTGAGTCACAACTGCCCCAGGGCTGGGCTGTGCCCTGCCTCCTGTATTGCGCGCGCCTTATGCAACAGGGCTACTAGGACAAAGGGATAGTCCAGAACATTCGTGACTGGACCAGCGCTGGAAACCTCGAGAAGCCGTGGACTCTGGATGGATCTAGAAGCATTTATTGAGTCACCGGCCGGCTATATAAGAGTGACCCGTCAAGCAGTGGTGGTTGTTGTGTTTTACGAGCTAGTGCGAGCGATTATCTTGTGCGACAGAAGTGTGGTGACGAAGTGCTGTGCGAGTTACGAAATCCTGTGACATTGTTTCTCCCAGCTTGTGAACAGCGTACATCAAGTGCTCGTAAGTAACTGTATTTGTTGTACCTGAAGAAGAGGGGCAGGTAGCTTCTGCCAAGGCCACCGGACTCATTAGGACGGATTAACTTCTGTGGTCTGTTGCAAGTGAAAGGGGCCAAGAGCGCATAAGGAAGAGACTTGAGGAAACTGGAGAAGGCTCCTAATTGCTTGTATTTGCTGATTAGTGTAATTTTCTGGCCACAATAAAGTTAATTATTTCTTTTAGCAGTAATTGGTGTTGTGCTTTGTACCCCCACCGTAATCCAGTTAACAAAAGTGCCACTGGGGGGTGGCACGTAACAACTGGTGTCAGAAGCCGGATTACGAACTCAAGCACAACACCTGACGGTCCTGGTTTCAAAACCCGAGCAGGTCATTTTCTCTAATTTTTCTGTGAGTGCATGCCCTTTACAAGACACACAACTAAAATGGAGGAGAAATTGGCAGCACTGCTAGAAAAGTTAAATGGCATGGAAACCAAGATGGAGGACGGCCAGAAGAATTTAACCAAGGACCTAACTGCCAAAATGGAAGACGGCCAGAAGAAGATGGAGGATGGCCAGAAGAAGTTAGCAGAGGACCTGAAGGACAGCCAAAATAAGTTAGCAGAGGACCTAACTTCCAAATTAGAAGAAGGCCAAAATAAGTTAGCGGAGGACCTGAAGCAGATGGAAGACAGCCAGAATAAGTTAGCAGAGGACCTAACCGCCAAATTTCTGGATGGCCAGAAAAATCTGGAAGAGTGTCTGCTGACGAAATTAGAGGAGAGCCAAAGGAAATAAGAACAGGGCCTACGTGAGGAAGTCGCGGCAGTGGAGGAGAAGTTCAACACCTTGCAAGTGGAAGTTGCCGAGCTGCGCCAACGCCCGCTGATGGGGGTGGAGGAGAAATTCAACGCCTTGCAAGTGGAAGTTGCCGAGCTGTGCCAACGACCGCTGATGGGGGTGGAAGAGAGATTCAACGCTCTACAAAAGGAATTTGCTGAGCTGCGCCGACTCCCGCCGACAGGGATGGAAGATAGATTCAAAGCCCTACAAGAGGAAGTCGCCGAGCTGCGCCGACGCCCGCCGACCGGGGTGGATGAGAGAGTCAAAGCCCTGCAAGAGGAAGTTGCCGAGCTGCGGCAACGCCCGCCCACCGTTACACCGGGAATATCAGGAACGGGACATAGCAGAGTGACGCCCCCAACCTTCGACGGAAAGGTCCCGTGGAGCACCTACTTACGTCAGTTCGAGGCGGCCTGTTCCATAAATAACTGGAACAACACAGAAAAGGCTACAGCTCTCATTGTAGCGCTGAGAGGTGACGCCCTTAACGTCCTTCAGGCCATCCCGACTGGATCCCAGGACTACGCTTCACTGATCGCCCATATGGAGTCCCGATATGGAGATAGCCATCTTCAGCAGGCCTACCAGATGCAGCTCCGGACCCGGGTACAGAAGAACGCGGAAACCCTGCAGGAGTTCGAGATGGACATCGCACGCCTCGTAAGGCTTGCCTACCCAACAGCGCCGGCCGACTTACTGGAGCAGATAGCGACGCAGACCTTCACCGACGGGCTACGGGACTCGGACACTCAACAGGCGCTGCGACTCGCGCGCAATAAGACCCTGGCAGATGCGCTGAGCCACGCACTTGAATTCGAGACGGCAAAACAGGCATCCAGAATGCACGCGCGGGTGCGTCAAGTGGACGTCGATGAACCAGCAAAAACCAACGAGACCAAGCCCCTGGCCGACGAATTGATGGAGGCGCTAAGCCGTTTCTTCGATAGTCGCGGCACCACCAGCAACGACACAGCCGGAAGACAACCGGAGAGGCGGCCTGGAAGAGGACTACCGACCTGCTGGGCCTGCGGTAAGAAAGGCCACCTGAGCAAGGACTGCGGTGATCGCCGCCGCCGAGGGTATCCGACGGGAAATCAGTCGTCTGAAAACCGCGTGGCCCAGGGAAACGAGTATTAGCCAGCCTTGGGGGGCAAAGGTTGGCTTGTGACAGTCGTCAAGCCCCGGCAGTCCAAGTGCGTGTGACGAAGTTACGGAGGGACAATAGCAGCCTGATGGTCGACGGAGTCATCAACGGAGTGAGCTGGCCCATGCTGATCGACACGGGAGCATCGAGGACCATCGTCAATCCCACTGTGATCCCGAAGTGGAGAGTGCAACCCACACAAAGGAACCTCCAGCTAATAACCGCGACCGGAGAGACCGCACCGGTACATGGCGAAGCATCACTGGAGTTCGTCATTGGTCGACGGGTGATAAAGCATCCAGTGCTTGTGGCTGACGTATCAAACGAAGTGATCATCGGACTGGAGTTCCTGGACCAGAACAACATCATCTTGGACCTGAGTACCAACACTCTGCACTTCGGAGGTGAGGAACTTGCTTTGCAACCAGCACACGAGGCCGTCACCGCACGACGAGTAAGGCTGAGAGAGGACGTCATCGTTCCTGCCAGGACGGAGGTCAGCGCCGCCGTAATTGTCGACGGAACTGCTGAGGGAGTGGCGGCTGTCATCGAGCCAAAATATGAGGACATCCAGACAAAAGGATTGCTAGTTGCCAAGACCCATATCAACACGACGTCTCGGCCGTACGTCCGCCTGTCCAACCTGAACGACTACGACATTACGGTTCACCGGGACACCAACCTAGGAGTCTGCGAGCCCGTTACCTAGATTGCCCGCATCACCGACACGACGGACGGACACCTGCAGACGGACAACCGAAGAAGACGCACACTGCCAGAAGAACTACAGAAGCTGTACCAAGGATCCCAGGACCATTTAGACGAGGAACAATCACGCCAACTTCAGGACCTGCTACGCGAATTCCAGGATGTCTTCTCCGTGGGGAGCAAAGACTTCGGCAGGACAAGCTTGGTCCAGCACAGAATCGACGTTGGGGACAGCGCACCGATTAGGGCCCCATTCCGACGTGTCCCGCTCGCCAAGCAAGCCGAAGTCGACCGGATGGTAGAAGAGATGAAGGAGCAAGGGGTGATTGAGCCATCACATAGTCCTTGGAGTTCTCCGGTCGTGCTTGTGAAGAAGAAGGACGGTTCCACCAGGTTCTGCGTGGACTACAGGCGGGTGAACGACGTCACGAAGAAGGACAGCTACCCTCTACCCCGGATCGACGACACGCTGGACACCATATCAGGGACAAGTTGGTTCTCCACCTTGGATTTGAAGCGTGGCTACTGGCAGGTGGAGGTCCACCCTAAGGACCGCGAGAAAACGGCGTTCTCTGTGGGCAGCGGGCTCTGGCAGTTCACCGTCATGCCATTCGGTCTGTGCAACGCCCCTGCGACCTTCGAAAGGCTGATGGAGTCCATTCTGAGGGGACTACACTGGAAGACCTGCCTGGTCTACCTAGACGACGTCATCGTTCTTGGGAGAAGCTTCGAGGAGCACTACAGCAACCTGAAGGAGATCTTGTTGAAGCTACGGGCTGCCCAGCTGAAGTTGAGCCCCAAGAAGTATCAGCTCTTCCAGAAGCGGGTCCAGTACCTTGGGCATATCGTCTTCGAGGAAGGGGTGCGCACCGACCCAGAGAAGACCGCAGCTGTGAGGGGGTGGCCAGTTCCGAAGGACAAGTCCCAACTACGAAGCTTCCTGGGACTCTGCACTTATTACCGTCGCTTCGTGAGGGGATTCGCCGACATCGCCAAACCTTTACATCGCCTGACTGAGAAGGACCAACTCTTCACGTGGACAGCAGAATGCCACAGTGCCTTCGAACAACTCAAGCAGGCTCTGTGCACCGCGCCTATTCTGGCCTACCCCAGACCTGGAACAAGGTTCATCGTCGATACCGATGCCAGCGACTTTGGCATAGGGGGAATCCTGTCGCAGGTAGTGGACGGCGAGGAGAGAGTAGTGGCCTACTTCAGCAAGGCCTTGCCAAAGCCAGAAAGGAACTACTGCGTCACCAGGAAGGAGCTCCTCGCCATCGTGATGACCATTGAACACTTCCTCAAGTACCTGTACGGGCAAGAATTTCTCATCAGGACCGACCATGCATCCCTGCGGTGGCTCCTGAACTTCAAGCAGCCCGAGGGTCAACTCGCGCGGTGGTTAGAGAGGCTTCAACAGTATAACTTTGAGATTCAGCACAGGAAAGGCCAACTGCATTCTAACGCCGACGCCCTGTCACGAAGACCGTGCCCCGAAGACTGCACCTTCTGTGCCCGAAGGGAGGAGAACACCGGGATACAGTGCCGAAGGACTACCGTGGAACTTCAAGGGAGCTGGAGCCGCGAATCTTTCACGCGGGCGCAAGCGGAAGATGATGACCTGGGACTGCTAGCCGAATGGAAGAGGGCCTGTGTCCCCAGACCCGGGTGGAACATTGTGAGTGACTGCAGCCCAAAGTTTAAGTCCTACTGGGCACACTGGGACTCGCTGATTGTAAGGGATGGCCTCATCTGCCGTACCTGGGAGAGCACCGACGGGAAGACATCTCGGGAACAAGTCGTCGTTCCAAAGGCTATGACGGAGGAAGTCCTGAAGGAAGTTCATGGAGGATCATCTGGTGGACACCTAGGGATAAAGAAGACCCTGGAGAGGCTGAGAGAGCGGTTCTACTGGATCGGATGCCGAACAGACGTGGAGAACTACTGCGAGAGGTGCCACGATTGCGCAGCCAGCAAGGGCCCAGGACGAAGACGACGGGGTCCACTGGAGACCTACAACGTGGGCGGCCCCATGGAGAGAGTGGCCATCGATGTTGCTGGGCCATTCCCGTTAAGCGAGGCAGGGAACCGCTACATATTAGTCGTCAGCGACTACTTTACCAAATGGCCGGAGGCGTATGCGCTCCCTAACCAAGAAGCCGCGACGATCGCAGAGACCCTTGTGAAGGAATTCGTCAGCCGGTACGGAGTACCCCTGGAGCTGCACTCCGACCAAGGGAGGAACTTCGAGTCGCAGGTGTTCCAGAACCTATGCCAGCTGCTGGGGATCCGGAAGACAAGGACAACGCCGCTACACCCTCAGTCCGACGGGATGGTAGAGCGATTCAATCGCACCGTCGAGAACCATCTCCGAATAGTCGTCAGCGAGCACCAGAGGGATTGGGACAAGCATCTTCCACTATTTCTCCTGGCCTACCGCGCCGCCGTGCATGAAGCCACCGGGTGCACACCAGCCCGGGCCATGTTTGGGAGGGAGCTCCGTCTACCTGTCGATCTTGCCTTCGGCCGACCTGGGAATGATCCGATCCCGGTAAGCCAGTATTGTCAAGAACTGGTCGACCATTTGGAGGACGTACACGCGTTCGCGAGGAGGAAACTGCGGATCGAGACCGACCGAATGAAGACCCGATACGACCAGCAGACGGATGCCGGCGGATTCCACGAGGACGACCTGGTCTGGCTCTTCAACCCATTACGGAAGAAAGGCCTGTCATCCAAACTGCAGAAGTCCTGGGAGGGCCCGTACCGAGTCGTAAGACGGATCAACGATGTCGTCTACAGGATCCAGCGGAGCCCGAGGGCGAAGATGAAGATCGTGCATCGAGATCGCCTGGCAGTCTACGGAGGGACACAGACGGACCAATGATTGATCGGGACGATCAGTCTTTTTAGGAAGGAGGTGGTGTTACGGCTGTGAGTTTGTGTCATCAGTCGTCGCGTGAGTCACAACTGCCCCAGGGCTGGGCTGTGCCCTGCCTCCTGTATTGCGCGCGCCTTATGCAACAGGGCTACTAGGACAAAGGGATAGTCCAGAACATTCGTGACTGGACCAGCGCTGGAAACCTCGAGAAGCCGTGGACTCTGGATGGATCTAGAAGCATTTATTGAGTCAACGGCCGGCTATATAAGAGTGACCCGTCAAGCAGTGGTGGTTGTTGTGTTTTACCAGCTAGTGCGAGCGATTATCTTGTGCGACAGAAGTGTGGTGACGAAGTGCTGTGCGAGTTACGAAATCCTGTGACATTGTTTCTCCCAGCTTGTGAACAGCGTACATCAAGTGCTCGTAAGTAACTGTATTTGTTGTACCTGAGGAAGAGGGGCAGGTAGCTTCTGCCAAGGCCACCGGATAGCAAATGCCACTATCTCAATTCATTTTACCAAAATATGTGAGAAAAAGCCCACTTACAAAAGCAGATAAACAGTCTTCAATAACGCATCGTCCTACTGGCAGAAAAATATTCGTGGCTCTATTACTCACGATAATTCCAGGTCAACAGTGAGAAATGTCACATCATCTGTCGCCAATAAACATTATAACCATAATACGAGTAATCCTCGTCAGCTCCTATATCAACTGTCTTCCGTAGACACAATGATAACGTTGTCCTAATCTAATACATCTCATTGGTTTTCACAAAAGAAAAATGGAAAGAGATCGGCCGTTTTCTTGTTCAGAAATGTAATAAATAAATTTCAAGTTATCCTCTTCATAACAATCGTAGTTCAAATCCTACATGAATATTTTACTATCATTCTTAATGCTGGAAACATCATATTCTGTTTCCTCGAACCAATGTCCTGTGACACTAACAAAGCCTTCTACATAGAAGTCATTTTACGTCCTCTCATTGCAGTCGAAATAAATGAGAAAATAAAACAAAAACACTAGGCTGGTGCGTGGTTTTTTGATGAGATATATTAGTGGTTATTGACCTTAAAGTTTACTTGTTCAGTGAGATATACTGTAACGGTTCGTAATATGTCATGTCAAATTTTTCAGGTTAAACACGCAACTAAGCACTCATGGTTGATGACCGTGATATCGCAAGTTCCTTAATAGACTTACCAAAGGTCACATTAATGTACGGCAATCATAATGCCTGAGGGGAGTGTGAAAAAGAACACACTAAGGATTGCCGCTGTCAACACTGGGATTCGAACCTCCGATGTCCGGACTTGTTGCAGCCCCTCCCCCCATCGCGGTCGTGGTACGTGATTTAACGCCATGGGATACTGCAGAGAGACAAACTACTGTAAGTATTGCTGTGAACAGTGACGAAGAAATCCCAAGTTCTACTCACGACACTGCCGTTGATGAGTATAAGGACGGGGTGCAATCAGCTCCATAAGGAACTGTGCGTTAGAATTCCTCTCCCAAATATTTCAGAAGTGATTCATACGTAATTTTCCACTTCTATTTCCAGCTGTGGGGTCTTCTACACATGTGGGTTGGGGTTTTTGGGAGACAGCTATTTTCTATGCCCCCACCCCGAGATGCGGAGCGGACAAGGAGATGGCGATATAGTAGGAATCTTGTTCACAACCGCGAACGTACATTAGACTACCATGTAACGAAACCGTTTATGGCTATGCTTTGAGCACAGATAAACGAGATCGTAAAAACTCATCTACACTTTTCAATGTGGATGCGCGAACCATGTAGGCTATTGTATAGGATAATTGACCAACCATTGTTCTACCGACAAAGTAGATTATATGCAAGCGAAGCAAGCATACCAAGTTAGGTTTATTGATTTAGGCCCCCTAATTACCTCATTCAAGTCAGATTGCATTCAACCCCTCGTATAGGTAATATGATGCCACGACGCACTTTGCAGCTAGCGTGGAAGTCCAAATAGAGCAAGAAAGGCGTGACTTAAAACACTTGGGGGAGAGGGGGTACTGGGGAAGCCATGTTAAACAACCACCGCATATTCAATATAACATGAAGGGGTAGGATTTCGTCCAAACAATTTCAGGCAGGCTAAATGTTAAGATGGTACCTACCTAATTTAAGGTCACAGGAGCCTCCTTCGCAGTCTTAACCTCAATACAAGTACACAAAATAATTCGTTCACCACAATAGCATAAGAAAGATCCCACACACATTCAAGTAAACTTAGAGTGGAATGGTGCCCACGAAGTCTGAAGACCCAAGATATAAATGACAATTTATTATTTAGCGTATGGCTTTTATGCCAGGAGTGTCCGAGGACATGTTCGGCTCGCCAGAGGCTGCAGCTGCTTCAAGCGGACACCCATAGGGTGAGCTACAAGTTCCGTTCAATTTCAAGTAATTCCAACTTTCGCTACCAGATGTCACTGACACCTAGCGGTGATCGTTGGAACTATGATAGAGCGTTTCAACGAAATCTAACCTAGAAATTTAGCTTCACACAAGTTTAGTTGGTGGAAGGATCTTTTACATGCCATAAATCTATGCCTTGGGACCGCCGGCTTTACTTAAAAATCCGACGACTTTGGCCGGGTTTAAATCCCCACATCCAAGAGAATGTCGGTTCTGATACTCCCGCGCTCAGGAAGCCCAATTATAGCTTAAATATATTCATTAATGGCCGATAATGAAGAGCGATGTAATTAGACACCACCTCAGTGTGTGAACGTGGAGAATGGTTACGACGACCGTTTACACTTTATAAAGCACTCTCAATTAATTTGTAAAGGAGTCACGTGCTTAGTTCCTTTGATATGTCGGACAGTCAGTGACAGACGTGGCGACGGTCGCACCGGAGGACGACTAATTAAGTTGTTTGAAAGCTTTGCACCCTGCTATGATGTTTCGTCCCGGTAATGGAAATAGGAAGTGGTCGTGGTCGGCAAGCGAGCAGGTAAATTACTGACCGACCTTTGGAAGTGAGGGCTATAATAGCTTCTTCCTTCCGCCACTTGTGATGTGGCACTCATGCATACCTTGAGAATGATCACCGGTATTTATTAATGGGAGCAACAGCAGGCGGGTACTCAAGATCGAATGACTTCAAAGATAAGATTAAATATTATAGCCTAGATGAAGCTGTGCGTGAAAGTCGACTTAGGGAATGATGCCATGTTGTGTTACCAATGAAACAGGAGATACTCCTTAGCAACCTAGCGGACTCAGCTGTAGAAGCAGAGACGTAGTGGAAAATACCAGGGTACTTCTTATTTATTATTAGCGTATGGCTTTTATGCCGGGAGTGTCCGAGCACATGTTCAGCTCGCCAGAACTTGTAGCTGCTTCTATGCGGACAACCATTGGGTGAGCTACAAGTACCGTCGCGTGTGGAGTGTTGTCTGGGGAGGAAAGTGTGAATGTAAGGACGATGATTTGGAAGGTAGTGGATGTGGCCTATAGATAGGGACCAACCCCGGCATTTGCCTGGAAGGAAGATGGGAAACTACAGAAGACCACCTTCAAGTTTGCCGGCAGGGGTATTCAAACCTCCTCGCCTACCGGATGTGAGCGACTGCCTGCAGCCACGCTGTAACGACCCGGTACCTGGGTGTGACACGATTCTGAAATGTCTATTTGAGATGCCCACTGTGATTCCTTAGTAACCGCTACCTCGACTATCAGGTCGGACG
The DNA here is from genome assembly GCA_946902985.2 of Meconema thalassinum. Classification (NCBI taxonomy): domain Eukaryota; kingdom Metazoa; phylum Arthropoda; class Insecta; order Orthoptera; family Tettigoniidae; genus Meconema; species Meconema thalassinum. Next base: position 733,322,474 of record OX336389.2, on the reverse strand, counting down.
TGACTATGCCTACTATTGGCGATATTCATCGGTGGGAAACCAACAGCAGTAGCTACGCTAGGTCATGGGGCCAAGCTTTCTTCTGATTCGGTGGACGCGTGGGTTCGAGCCCCACCGTCGGTCGTCCTTGAACTGGTTATCAGTGGTTTCTAATTTTCAACACCTGGCAAATGCTGGGACGGTAGCTTCTGACAGGCCACGGACGATTCCTTCCTCTTCCTTGCCCAGTTTCATTCATCTTCATCCATTCCATCTCTCATCCCGATGCGAAGGTCGCCCACGGACGTCGACTAGGAAGACCTGCAGTCAGGCCACACGACATTAAAATAATCGGTGGGAACAATGGCAGGCGGGTACCCAAACTGATCGAATGGCTTCAAAGTTAAGATATTGCACATGTTTCTAATTTCATCTGCAGCCCCTGCTCCTGCTAGCCAAGTCAAGCGGAACAGCACATTTTGGTAGCTGCAAGGACCGGCGCTGCTGCAAAAGATATAATGGCATACCGCTATGCAGGTTTATCCAGGTGATGCCTTGGTGAATGCCTCACCTCGCCAGCAGTATATTTGATTACCAGTGCCATTGGAAGTAGGCCTACGCATGTTAATCGGTCACTAGAAACTAAGTGACAAGGGAATTTTTAATTAATACAACGTGTGGCTTGACATGATAGGCGTTGGCCCAAAACTGTCTTGTGTTTTACATGCGATCTAATTTCCAGTATTGTCTCATATAAAGAAGATATCACTTTATTTCAAACAATTCATTCACACGAGAAAAGTCTAATTCTGGTACGTTAAGTGCAAATGTCACTGTCTGACGACGGTGGTTATTCCAGCCCTGAAATGTTAGCTTAGGTCATATTGTCACTAGCGAATCTGCTATTTAATTAATCTTCCACTCCCCTACTATGCAGATAAAATTGTATATTTAAAATTCATTTCAATTACAATCTAAATTGCTGTTATGGAATACTTTAACCTTCCTACTGTATCCCATACACTAAATGTTGCCACCTTGTTTACATGGTTAGATTGGTTTGTTTACGACTCCAATCTTAAACCATAGTTCACAGTACATGTAAAGGTTTGGTAATCAATGGTTACATGTACAGTAAACAATTTCAGCTCTATTACCAGCATATTGCAATAATCCTTAAATGCCTATAATCCTGGTGTACTTTTATATATTAACAGTGGCGGCTAATGAAGAAATTGGTAAAGTGGTTGACCACACATGATATAATAGCCTGTTGTGTAGTGGTGGCCAGTAATAACGTAGCAACGTTGCACAACGGCCAGGTTTTTCTTAGAGAAAAATGTTTTTCTTAAACTAAATATCACGCATTTTTTCACCTAATGTGCAAAAGCATTGAGAGTTTTTTTGTCCTTTAATAATTGGAGAAATCCTATTCTTGTGTGTACCACACTGGAAAAGCCAAGTACGGAAACGCTGTGTAGGAGCACTCGCCAAGTGGTCGTTGTATGGCTCGAGCATCGACCACAATCATATAATTGCTAGTAGGAGAAACTGTTCCCTGCAGGTGACTCAACTGGTCGTTAATTGGCGGATGTACCAGGGCCAAAGAGAGGGAGGGGGAAAGAGGGGCTGTAGCCCTGGAGCCCACATTTGCTGAGGGTCCCAATGCGGCAAAAGGACTTATAGTGGATAACTTAATTTAGTGCCTAAACTATTATGATACTTTCTGATATGACTCTATTCGAGGGAAATACAGCTGGTAGGTTAATACTGAGTGTCAACACTACCTGAGGGAAGATGATGAGAAAAAAATTATGTAGGTTTAGGAGTGGGAACAATTTTAGGCAGAGAGGTAGAGAATCCAACACAAAGCCGTAAGGAAATAACGATGTAAAGAGAGTTTTTACTGCACAAGGCCTATGAAGTACCTAAAATGTGCGGGGACTTGTGTAAGGCTAACGGAGAGCGCAGCGTGAGCTGAGATCGCCGGCAAGCTATCACTAAGTGCTCTTTCCTTCCCGAGCGTGATTGCGGGTATATTGTAGGGACGTAGTGTGCTGGCGGACCAAGTGGTGCCAAATAGCAATCAATTATGTACTTTCCCTTCAAAAGGGTGAACTTTTAGAGAGCATTCTGAAATGTCAGAAAGATTTAAATTGGCTGGAATATTTTTATTGTCAGACACTGTCAGATCCCCGACAGAAAGGCCGATTGCCTCCAGAGTTGGCAGAGACAAACCGACTCTAGTGCTTCTAACAATATATTTTTATTATTATTATTAGAAATCATCAGAGAGTACCAATTGTTGCATTTACAGCAGGCTAAACTCTTATTCAGCAGAGTGCCGACTAAAAGTTTCGAAAGGAGGAAAACCTCGAACCTAACTTAAACAAAACCACAATTTCGACAGTAAAACACAAGTCAGAGAGAAAATCTCTACAAGTAGGAAGCTGTCAGAGCGAGCTATACTTGCCTTAATGATTTACTAGAATTAGCTGTGATAGCTAAGAGAAACTTAGTAAATTTTGTTCCTAAAATTCTCGTTTTAAACGCAACAAGTGATGAGTTTTTAAATATATATTTGTCATTCACTGATTGCCTTTTTCTTTGAATAGGGAATAATGTTAGGAGTAAAATTAGGGTAGAGAAGGTCCTGCCTAACCGTTTTTTTCTAGCAAGAGAGATAGAAACAAAATAATAAAGAATTTATTTAACAAATTGAGGACGTTAAAAATAGTAACAATTAGATCTTAGATGTATTTTGAGATGAGAACAAATTATTTGTTTTATAAAAATGTCTAGGTCTCAGACCTGTAATAAACATTAAAGAATCTTAAGAGGGTTTTTAAACTATGCATACAATTGAAGGGTTTATAACCTTCGATAATAATAATAATAATAATAATAATAATAATACAGAAGTTAAAATTAGGTTTAATTTTTCATTAGACAAATCAGGTAGAATATTATATTTTCCAAAATAATGCTTTTAGAATACCTCAGTAGCAATAAAAAGGATTACAAATTCCTGGGAGCAGCAGGATAAGAGAAAAAGACTAATAAGTGGTTCCTATAACCAATGTTATATTGACACAGAAATTAAGATATGCTACAAACAAACTGGGCAGGTCGTATTAACGAAACCTGGATTACATAAGTTAGGTAATTTAACAATTAGAAAACGCTCACTTCCTAGACGAAGCAGGTAAAAGATAACTATTAAAACGTGGGTTCTAACCACGGATATTTTTACAGAATGAATACGTGTTATATAAAGCAAAATATGGGAGGGCGCCTAAATTAGGCGAGGCCTCATAGCAGAGTAATTCGTTTAGAATTGTTAGTAAAGGGATTAGGAATGTAGGAAACATGGGATTTGAGTCCTGGCAAGTTTTTATAAACTCGAACGAATCGCGGCGCGGTAGATTGTTGAACGGACACTGTTTTTGTAGCACTGAAGTTTGTGGATAGATTGTAGATTTTCCTTATTGCTGTATGTGTAGGTTCATTAAATTGCACTTTGACGGGTTTTAGCGGTATGTAGTCTCGATATTGCAGTTTATGAATTCACTGAGTTTGACTTCAATAGATTTATTGCGTTAGAGAGTTTTTGGATTGCAGTTACTAGTTCTGTTTCACTTAAAGTTGCGGTAATTTTGACAGTATTGAGTGTAGTTCATCACGGTTGACAGTTTAATTTGAATTGAAAGTTCCAGAACTGTAGTGACAGTTGAATGAAGCGGTAGTAATCCCTCGGAGGCAGCAAGTTAAATTTTAGAAAGTTATTAATTGGCATAAATCCCTCGTTGTAGGGAAGGTATCCCCTATTTAGTATAAGAAGCACCGAATTTCAGGTTTAGAAATAAGCTTAGTTAGCTTAGGCGTGACAATTCCCTCGGGGGCAGTTATTTCACAAGTTTGCGAAAATCCAGACACTGCCTATAACTTTCATTAAAAGCTTTCAAAATGTTGTTTACAACTTTCCTTAAAACATGATTAAAATCAATGTAGGTAGTGAACCCAACGGTGTTAGGCTGACTGGTGTCGAACGTGGATCTCTGAGGGAGATGTATACAGACTAGAGATACTAGCAAGGAACGAACACGAGATCTTTTGAGAGAGTTTAAGCTATAAAACCCCTAGAGACAATACACATTAAATCACTGGAGTGATATGAACTAATTCTGACATTATTTGTTAATATAATGCAGGGAATAGTAGCAGAATACTGCATTATTGGGCTGTATGGTGTATACAATTCTGGACTGAATGCAGAAAGTTTGAGCGCTTGACAGTTGTTAAATGACTCTAGAATTCAGGCGTGGTTTCATGGAGCCGTGTAACTCACTGTGACCTACTTATGCCGTCTGGAGCAGGTCAGGAGGGTAATATATGGTCAAGTTATTCCCCGTTACAGAATAGAGAGGCCAGGGGGATGAGGAGATACCAGTGTAATTTAATGATTACTCGTGATTGGAGTAACTCAGAGACATGAGGATTGCACCTATGTGAATGTATAAGCCGGGAGGCTAATTATCAAGCCGTTAAACATTGAAATCGAGGCATATTTAGTGGAACGCGCAGTAACACAGTAGAACTGAGGTTAGCGACAAGATCTGACCATGTCTCCGGGGATGTACCGGTGACGCCGCGTGGGGAAGCGCTGGCAAAGGCAATTAATATTGATTAATTGGCCGATCGATCCTCGAGCACGCAGACAGATCTGTGATCAGCGAGGAAAAATGAACCATAAAAACGCTATTTCAAGACCAGAAATATTCTGAGAGAGAAGATGACGCTGCAGGGAAATTTTCGGTCTACTTTTCTCTCCAAACGGATATAAGGGCTGTGGGAAGGACAGTCGCTGTCAGTTGAACCATACTTGAGCGCAGAGAGCACGTCACCCGAGCTCTGAGAGGGGGCGCGCGGACTTTAACAGTTTAAGTGCAGCAACATAATAATCATGCATTAAGGCATGAATTAATAACGATTAATGTAGTCAGTTGAACCGCAGTCTAGTGCGAAGTGCACGTTACCGAGTCCAGGAAGGGACGCTCGGACTTCAACTTGAAGAGCCATGCAGTAAGGCATTTATTAATAACAATTATTAAGGACAGTCGTGCCATACTTTTATAGTCGGCATTACGAGGGACTACTATCGAGCACGCAGGAAATGTACCGTGTGATATACAAGGTAGGACAATTGAAAGTGGTAATCTGTACAAGTACAATGTACAATGGTTGAGCGCAGTAAGTAAACTATTGGTTAGACATATCATATGATGTCGGATTGCGCAGATATAAACTTTGTTATGCAAGTGGTGAAATTTCGCAGGAATACCACTGTAATTAATGCTCAGGACGATGTGCAAGCATATTTATGCGATATCAGGAAATTTATATAAGGATAGAAATTGATAGACAGATTGGGGGGGGCGCTAGGAATCCTTAGGCAGAGAATCGAGACTTTCAGACGAGATGCGGGAGGGAAATGGAGGAGAGATCTTCAACGTCTGCATTTCTGATATTCTGCAAGGAAAGGTCAACCATTAAGAAATGTACATAGTGATCGTGTGATTTTAGTGATGATCATTTAAATATGTGTAAAATTAATAGTGTAATAAGTGATATAACGTGTTGTGTGAATAAAGAAGCAACAGCTTCGACATGGAGAAGCAGAGTGCAGAGTGTTTTGTAAGGCAAAAATTATGTAAAATGTGTGTGGGAAGTGTAAAAATGCCTTGCTAATTTGCAAATGATGGCGGGCATTACTGGAAGAAATGCGTGGTTGGAGCCACCCGATTAACCAATTTGAGTACCCAAAAACCATGATTTTGTAGTAATTATAGTCCACTGTATGTTGAGTGATTTCAAAATTTATAGAATATGCCAATAAGAGACAATTTTTGGAGGTAGAACCTCGAGATATTATTGTTGTGTTGATTTTAGTCAAGCTGACATGTCTTTGTACATCATTGAGTGGATAAATCGTTACCACTAATGTAACAATGGCAACTCAGTTATATAGAAAGTTAACGTAACGAACACGGATGTTCGATTATTGAAAATGGTTACGTTGTGTCGGTTATGGTAATGTATGTCAGTGATAATAATAATAAGAAGAAGAATAAATGAATACACATCAGGGAAAAATGGTTGTAAGCAAAATATATATGCTAATTGGTATATTTATCTATCCAAGCGGTAATATTATACGTGAAGGGCTAAGCAAAGTAATTTAATATCAGAGTATATTATGATAATGGAAATAAATATGCAAGAATCTAGGAAATGGAATGGTTTAATAGAGAATTGAATTTGCAGCTTGTGAATAAGCTTGTAAGAGTAATTGATAGATTTATCTTACTAATTAAAGGAAGGGATCATATCACCATGGTCACGGGAGCCAGGTAATCTATTCGACGTGTGAAATCTCGTATAGCCTAGGGCGTACAGAGACATTGTTATTTGCCAGAGTGTATTTAGTGAAAAGGAAACCCTAACTCTGAGGATTGCTATGAAATGTTCCGGGTTCGAATCCAGTGGTGTATGGGAGGATAACAATGGAAACCTCAGCATGACACCTGATATCGACCGAGAACTAGCTATTGAATAAATTCAGCTCCTGGGAGTGAATTTTGGCAGCAGGGTGTGCCTGACCATGACATTTAAAAAGATGGCAGCTAGCCAAATTCGACCGGTGAATGATGAATCTCGTTCCTTCATATAATGTAAATGGACCTGTTGAGGCCAGTTATTAATATCCTAAGGTTAGGAATAAATGATTAAACAAGTCCATACCCTATCTTGCATACAGTTTAGTTAAATCATATGGGATGTGTAGGTCAGTGAGACTGCACTATTGTATTTGAGGCCACAGGTTACTGCTTGGAGATAAAGAGAGAGGGAGTATAGGAAGGGACGGAGCACGTGTTTTGTTACCGCCCGACTCAGTCCCATTGTATACATGAAGAACCGAGGGAGAGATGTTAAACGACCCTTGGAGCGTGACATTTAGAGTGGAAAGACTTTGAAACCCTGTTTGTAATAAAAGAATCATTGTTGTATTGTATAATGAATTTGTGTGGTTTGAAACACATTGATAATTAAGGATCATTCAGATGACTTAATATTTGGCAAACTTATGAGTTGTTGAAAGTTGCATTTTTATACTGACATTGTCACTTCGTTCCGAAGGCGGACACTAGATGCCATAGGCTATGCCCACGCAAGGGTAGCATAATATACCATCCGACACAGCGGTATCGGAATCTTTGAAATTGAACTCACGACGGCATACAGTGGAACTGTAGAAAGTGTAACTACATAAAGTGGAACTGTAGAAAGTGGAACTGCAGAAGGGGAACTGCAGAAAGGGGTATAATTACAAGTAACAGTGGAGTTGCAAGTAAATATGATGTGCAACCCATAAATTGGTTAATGCATGGTAAAGCATTTTGGTGGGAAGAGAGATACAGAACACAATTGTACGCATAATGTAAATTAGGATGTGTTGAGAGTAAACACTTAAGATTGTGAAATTAAAGGGGTCACAACAGGTGACATAAGATTGTAAGTACAGTTTATGTGTAATTTACCTGTGCATCAGCGCACTTGAGAATGAATTTGATGTTAATCTCATGGTAAATGAATGAATAATCATTTGGATTTGCTAGGATAAAGTGCGAATATTAGTGGATTGAAGGAATAAATTTGCATTGTTTTGTGTTATATTGTTGGGATTGTGTTTTTGTTTGATTGAAGCCATGATTTAGAGCTCAATTAAAGTCTTTAGAATAGAGTTGTGCTTTATTATTGTAGAGTTGATACCTTTTAGTCTCAGATCAAAAATATGCAACTGCTCAGTGGGTGGACGGTACACGCCTGAGGACTGATGCTGGCTGGAGGCAGAAGCATGTTTTCCATGGAAATTACTCACATGGTACAGTAGTTACTTAACTTGCATGATGATTAAAGCTGGAAGATCCCTGCAGCCGTTACACATAAAAATCAGACATGGCGCCGATTTGAATCACTTCATTTATAGAGGAAGTGAGCCTCTGAGAGAGGTCTGAACTGTTCACACGAAGTCCGAACTAGAAGTGGGCGAAGTATTTGAGCACACGGCGAGCGAGAAGACGAAGGAGAGGTGGGGAGAAACAAAGGAACAAAAACCAGGGTAGCAAACATAAGAATAATATAAACCTTTTACAGAAAGTAATTTTCTTCATGGAGTAGGGTCTTCAAGGAGATGGTAGCTGACGACGAAGACGACGCCTGCTGGAATGGAGTGTAAGTCCTGTTGAACTCGATGAATCCGAAAAACTTCGGCGGGTTGCCGCGTGGAGCGCCGTTAATTTGCAAGGAATACATAACTGAAACAAACTTATAGAAATTTTAGAGCATGTTAAAAAAAAGGGAATACCAAGGGGGTCCCTGTTGGTGTCTGCGAGGGAAAATAAAAGAAACTAATGGAAATGAAAAGCAAAGAGCAGCACGAGCTAACTCTAACAGTGTATTCCAAAGAATACACCAACAGCCAGTGACACGGACAAAAGGTGAACTCATCAGCCTATTTTTAGCCAATTTTCATTTATGAAAAATAGGCTTATGAGATAACCTTTTGTTCGTGGGTGTATATGTGTGTGTGTAAGTGTGTGCGTCCGTGTGAATGTGCCCCTCCCCATAATTACTTCTAAACGGCTGGACCGATATCAATGAAACTCGGTACGGTCTTAGTAATATTTTGGCAGACCCCGACCGTGTCCTTCAAATTTTATTACGTTTCACCAATCCAACATGCCGGATGTGCGAAATATTTTACCGGCATTCGATATCTCCAAAACTATTACTGATATCACCCCGACATTTTGCACGATGATAAAAGGCACTATATGAAGTTCTTCCTTAAGCCATTCAAAATCCTGTCAACTAAGGAACGAACATGGCGGCCAAGCAAATTTGAAACATTTAAATATACATTACTCAAGATTTAACCAACCAAACGCAATGTAACTTGGTACAGAAAATGTCTATACACATTGTAAATCACTGGCATCTAATTTAGTTCAATTGTTTACATAATCTCAAGATGGCGGCTGTGCGCAATATTTCACCGGCATTCTATATCGCAGAAACTATTGCTGATTTCACCCTGAAATTTTGTACGGTGATAAAGGGCACTACTAGAAGTTTACCTATGAAATTTTCAAAAACCTGTTAACTACAAAATGAGCATGGCGGCCAAGCGAAGTTAAAACTTTTAAATAGACCTTTCTCGCGATTTAACCATCCAAACGCAATGAAGCATGGTACAGCAAATGTTTATACACATCGTAATGCACTGGCAATTTAGTTCAATTGTTTACATATCCTAAAGATGGCGGCAGTGTGAAATATTTCACCGGCATTCTATATATCCGAAACTATTAGTGATATCATCCTGAAATTGTGTACGGGGATAAAGGGTTCTACTAGAAGTTCAGCTATGCGACTTCCAAACACCTGTAAAATACAAAACGAACATGACAGCCAAGCAAAGGTGAAACATTTTAATAGACTTTTCTCGCGATTTAACCATCTAAGCGCAGTGAAATTTAGTACTGTAAATGCCCATACACATTGTAATGCACTGACATCTAATATAGTTCAATTGTTCACATAACCGCAAGACGGCGGCTGTGCGCAATTTTAAAATTAAGTGGTTTTTTTTTCTTGTGTATTAATCATGCGATCGAAGTGAACGTTTGAATAATGAACCAACGAAAAAATCATCTAATTTTATATAACTCTAAGGCCTACATACATAAAAATCCAACATGGCGACCATTCGAAATATTTAGACGGTTCTCAATGCCTAATAAAGGCTGGCTGCGTGGCTCAGCGGTAACGTTCTCGCTTTCAGGGCCCAAGGTTGCAGGTTCGTATCCTGGCGCAGTCAGCTGGCATTCGAGGGTGCGCAAATGCGAGGGAGCCGTGTCAGTAGATTTACTGGCTCGTTAAAGATCCTCTTCGGGGCAAAATTCCGGCATCCCGGCGCCCCTAAAAGCCAGAGTAGTTAAAGGGACGTAAAACCAATAACATTATTATTATTATTAATGTCCAATAATATATTATGGCAATCAAACTGAAATTTTGTATGTTGCTAGAGGCTATAAACCTAAGTTCACCTATGGGACTTTCAAACACCTTGTGAGCACAAATCCAACATGAGGGCAACGTGAAATATTAAAAGGAAATGGACGTTTCTCGCGATTTAACCATCCAAGCGCAGTAAAACTTGGTACGGTAAATGCATATAAAAAATTGTAATCCTCTGGCATCTAATTTATTTCAGTTCTTTACGTATACACAAGTTGGCAGCTGTGCGAAATATTACAATCTGGTCTTAATTTCTTATGTCCTACTCATGCGATTGAAGTTTGAATACTGCACCTACACAATAATATTCATGTAATGTACCTAACTTTAAGACGTTCATATATAACAATCCAACATGGCAACCATCCGAAATATTTAGACGGTTCTCAATATCTACGAATCTGTTACAGCAATGAAACTGAAATTTTGTATGTTGATAGATGCAACTAACATAAGTAGGATATATGAAAATAGGCTATTTACTTCTTCTCGGAACTACTTGTTTCATAATTGAAAGTAGGATAAGGAAACTTAATTTCAAAATTTCGCTCAGCTGCCATCTTTAGGTTATGTAGGCAATTTAACTAAATTAGATGTCCGTGCATTGGAATTTGTTTAGTCATTTGCTGTACCAAGTTTTACTGCGTTCGGATGGTGAAATTGTGAGAAAATTCTACTTAAATGTTTCAACTTCGCTTGGCCACCATGTTCGTTACTTACGTAACAGGTTTTTGAATGTCTCATAGATGAACTTCAAATAGTGCTTTTTATCACCGTTCAAAATTTCAGGGTAATAGGCCTACCAGTAATAGTTTCGGTGATATAGAATGCCGTTTAGAAGCGATTAGGGGGGAGACACACACTGACGCACACATACACATACACACACACACATGGACAAAAGGTGATCTCATAAGCCTATTTTCATTTATGAAATATAGCCTTATGAGATAACATTGTGTCCGTGTGTGCCCCCCCCCCCCCAATAACCTCCAAACGGCTGGAGCGATTTCAATGAAACTCAGAAAGGTCTTAGTACTATTTTGGCCGACCCTGAACGCGCCCTTCCAGTTTTATTACGTCTCACCAATCCAACATGGCGGCTGTGCGATATATTTCACCGGCATTCTCTATCTCCGAAACTATTACAGATATCAGCCTGAAATTCTGTACGGTGATAAAGGGCGCCATATGAAGTTCACATATGAGACATTCAAAAACCTGTCAACTAAGCAACGAACATGGTGGCCAAGCGAATTTGAAACATTTAAGTAGACTTCTCTCGCGATTCATCCATCCAAGCGCAATGAAACTAGGTACAGAAAATGTCTATACACATTGTAATGCAATGGCATCTAATTTAGTTCAATTGTTTACATAACCTCAAGATGGCGGCTGTGCGAAATATTTCACCGGCATTTTATAACTCCGAAACTATTCGTCATATCAACCCGAAATTTTGTACTGCGATCAAGGGCGTTACTAGAAGTTCACCTATGTGACTTTCAGAAACCTGTTGACTATACTTAACGAACATGGCGTCCAAGCGAAGTTGAAACATTTAAATAGACGTTTCTCGTGATTTATCCATCCAACCGCAGTGAACCATAGTACAGTAAATCTCATTGTAATGCAATGGCATCTAATTTAATTCAATTGTTCACATAACCTCAAGATGGCGGCTGGGCGAAATATACCACTGGCATTCTATATCTGCGAAACTATTATCGATATCACCCTGAAATATTGTCCGGTGATAAAGGGCACTACTTGAAGTTCACCTATGAGACTCTCAAAAACCTGTTAACTACAAAGAGAAAATGGTGGCCAAGCGATGTTGAATCATTTAAATAGACTTTTCTCGTGATTTACTATCCATACGCAATGAAACTTGGTACAGCAAATGCCTATACGCATTGAAATGCACCAGCGTATAATTTAGTTCAATTGTTTACATAACCTCAAGATGGCGGCTGAGCGAAATATTTCACCGGCTTCTATATCTCCGAAACTACTACTCATATCACCCTGAAATGTTGTACTGTCATAAAGTGTGCTACTATTCGTTCACCTATGTGACTTTCAAAATCCTGTTAACTACTAAACGAACATGGCGGCCAAGCGAATTTGATACATTTAAATAGACTTTTCCCGCGATTTATCCATCCAAACGCAGTGAACCTTAGTACATTACATGTTTATATACGTTGTATTTCACTGCCATCTAATTTAGTTCAATTGTTTACATGACCTCAAGATGGCTCCTGGCGAAATTTAAAAATTAAGTTTTTATTTCTTGTTTGTTAATCATGCGATCGAATAATGAACCTACACAATAATCGTCATCAAGTAGTACATAACTCTATGGCCTACATATATTGAAATCCAACATGGCGATCATCCGAAATATTTAGACGGTTCTCAATATCAATTAATCTATGACAGCAATCATACTGAAAGTTTGTCTGTCGATAGAGACTATAATCATAAGTTCACCTAATGGACTTTCAATAACCTGGTAAGCACAAATCCAACATGGTGGCGACGTGAAATATAAATAATTAAATGGACGTTTCTCACTATTTAACCATCCGAGCGCAGTAAAACTTGGTACGGTAAATGCTTATACAAATTTTAATCCAGTGGCCTCTAATCCATTTCAATTGTTTTCATAACCACAAGATGGCAGCTGTGCGAAATTTTAAAGACTCTTTTTTATTTCTTGTGTCCTAATCATGTGATTGAAGTTTGAATACTACCCTTAGGCCTACTTAATAATCATCATGTAATAGTACATAACTCTAAGACCTACATACATAAAAATCCAACATGGCGACCATCTATAATATTTAGACTCTTCTCAATATCTACGAATTTATTACAGCAATCAAACTGAAATGTTGTATGTTGATAGAGGCAATTAACAAAAGTAGGATGTATGAAAGTAGGCAGTATAGTTCTTCACGGAACTACTTGTTCATAAATGAAATCAGGGTAATAAAAATGGAGGGGCCTGGAAGACCTTGTCCTAGGGCCCATGATCTCTCTCTATGGCCCTGGATGCAACAAGGTTAGTAGTGTGCTGTGCGAGAACATCCGAGCTGCTCCGGATATTGCCGATCCTCCATTGATGTGCAATGAGAATAGACTGTACGACACTTCTTGTTCTTTCTCATGTTGTTGTCTAACTTGTATTGTTTTGTTTGACTGAACACTGAGGGATAGGCTTATTCCGGTAATTCACAGCATAGTAACCGTTCAATTTAGAATAAATGCACCCAATAATAAACAACATTTTTGAGTGCAGGGAATTAAAATAAAAATAATGATAATACTAAAGATAATATAATATCTTGAAGTACATTGCGGTATTCACGGTTAATTTGATTTTCTTCAACATTTCCAGAAGTTAGAGCAACACCCATGGTAAAAGCGCAACAGCCGCCATTGATATTGCGGAAATTACTTTTAAAAAGTTTCAGTTTTTCTAAGAATTCTAAATTGCTATCAATGGTTCCACCAAAATATTTAAAGATGTCAACATGGCAGTTTTAACTAGGGATTCCTGCAAGTCACTATCCATTATGCATCTTTAGATTTGCTAGATTAATTACTAAACTAGCATAGCTCTTATATTAAGAATTGCTGTACAGTAGGGGGCTTTTTGTCTTTTTGATCTGAAGTTGTATTAAATTTAGCACAGGTAGCCAAACCACGAATTCAAAATCACAGACACATTTTATGTGTATAGGGTAGATTCAAAGAAAGTAAATCAAAATATTGCAATCATTTAGTTAATTATATTTTATATTAACGCTAGAAATTTAAAATTTAGCCTGATAATAGGTAATACATCCAGGTTGGCGTGAAATCTCCAAGGTCACTAAACTCTTTCTCTTTTTTAACTTAATTTTAGGGGAAATAATTCTTTTTTCCTGGCATATTCCTTGTTATTGAAATGCCAATCTCGTATTTCTTTTGACGATTTTGGATCCATTGGCTATTACTCCTAATTTTGCTCATCACAACTTTTCACAGTAGGCAAATTGAAGTTTTGGAGTTTCATACAAATAACTGTACCAAACTAGCATTCATTTTTTATGTAATCACTTAGATACTTCGAGCAGTGCTAGAAACTTGAAATTTGGTAAAGTGGTAGGTAATAAGTCAAAGTTGAAGAAAAACATCCCAAACGACGAATTCCTTGGTTCATGACGACTGAATAAGGAGTAATTTTAAAAGAAAACTGTTACTGATCATCAAACAATTTATTTTAACGTGTGCCATAAAGGCTTCAACCGGTGATACACATCTGAGCGCTCCCGGAGAAGTAGGGGGAGCTTGGGAGCCCATCGGCCTAATTAGCTTGGCCGCGAAGGTATGAGAAGTGGACTGAGTATCGGCAAGGCTTCACAAAACTGACCAATGTTCCGTGCCGATGCGCGCAGTAATTGAATACATTGCACGCTTTTTAAAGCACTGTGCTGTGTTGACTTGAGGTAGTAATAACATATTATTGCATTGTTTCTGGTTGTTGTTTTAAGGAGCGTAACATCTAGATCATCTGTCCATAAATACAGATTATCTAGATGTTACACGTGGACTAGGCACGAACCCAGGCAAGAAATTTGGGGATATAACTTTGCCCTTGGAAAGTCTGGTTCGTCACTCACAATTGGACATCCCTGAAGCCAGTAACTTCATAAGCTAGTCTCTGCTTACGTCCCCCATCCTCTCCAGAATTTATTTTCTGAGTGTACCCCTGTTGTGGACAACTTTTCTGTCTTTCTTTTTACGTGTCCTTGCATCATAAATTTACTTCCTATTTATCGTATGACCAAAACCAATATCGAAGTAATTTGGTGGCATGGGTACTTTGGCATTTATTTTATACTAGCAACCCGACCCGGATTCGGCCGGGAACAGTTATGAATGCATTACGTGATAAGCGCTTTTTTCCAATGTCAATGAACAACGACCAATATCCGTTTTACGTCTCGGTATGATGGATTAAAATCACTGACTGGACTATTAATTATATCATCATGGAGATGCATGTGCAACAAATTCTTGTCAGACGTAATTTAAGAATGGCGAGGTGCATGAAACACAAATCCCCCTTCCGTTCAATCTTAACTTGACTGTGAATTTTGCGGAACGAAAGGTTCACAGGCGAAATGAAGAAAAGCCGAGTTGCACTTTGGTGTATTCTTTGGAATACACGGTCAGTCAGAGTTAGCTTTTGCTGCTCTTTGATCTATTTTCATTAATTCTTTCTTTTCCCTTTCGCAAACACCAACAGTGATTCCTTACGTTCTTTTTCCTCTGTGCCCTTGCTTATATTATTTGTAAGTCTGTTCTAGATATATATCTTCCATGAACAACCTAGCGGCATCTATCAGCTAACCACTGAAGTTTCTCAACATCTCCGAGCTCAAGAGGAATTCGCACTAACCACCAGGTTTCGTCGTTGTCGCCAGCTAACATCTCCATGAACACCGCTCTAAGAAGAATTCTATGATCTGTACAATAAGTTAATTTTCTTATGTTGTTTACCCTGATGCATCCTCTTTTGTATCTTACCCACACCCATTCTCCTCCTTGGTCTCTTCGTGCGTCGTTGAGCCGCTCTCACTTCTGCGTCAGACGTCAAACATACAGTTGGGGCTCTCTCACGAGCTTGTCTCCTCTGCTCGAGAGATATTTTAAATCAGACGCCATGTCTGTATTGTAGACCAACCGTCAACAGGAACCATCGCCAGCTCTATATCCACAGAAAGCTAAGTACCAAACTTCAATGTTTTTAACAGGATTTTAATGGTTTTAAATATCTAAATGCTTTTTAATATAATTTTATAGACAGTGTGAAAAATTTCAAACTGTTATGCAATATCCGTCTTCGAGGGATCATTCTTTGTCAGGTTATGTCTATCAAAGCTGACTTTCTAAAATGAAATTTAATGCTTCTCTTACCGAATAACTGAGAATATTTTCACACTACGAGGGATCTAATTTAAAATACCCACTGTCTATAAAACTTAGCTTTTTTCCTCCGTGGGACCTTACTGCCCCATTCAACAGTCATCAAAACTCCAGAACTTTCTAATGTCAAGTGATCTTTCTACATGTAAAGTAATCGATTATTTTCCACTCAATTATGGAAATGCTTTTCCTAACTGAGAAATTTACGTTACATAAACTGCTGGTTAACAGCTAATTTGCATGCCTCCGTGGGAAAATTACCTCATCATTCAACTGCAATACATAAACTTTCTAACGCAATTCAACAAGTGATCTCCAACAATAACTTTTCTCTTTACAAACCTTCTGTGCTGCAATAGTGAACTTTTCTAAACCATCAATTGACTATAGTGCAAAACAGTGTCCGTTCAACCACCAACCGCGTCGCGTTTGAATGAGAGCAATAAAATTGGCCAGAACATTCTATACCCATTCTCCTTTTCCAAACACCCTTTACTAATCATATTTCTAATTGATGTATGTACTTAGTTCTCTTTCTATGAGGCTTCGCTTGCGAGCAAGCGCCCTCCCAAACATGTTTAACTTAACATCGTAATTACTGTTTCAAATAGCGGCAATTTCCGCTTAAAATAATTTTGTTTCTTTTCCTGTTATAATCAGGAATTCAACATACTTTTTACATCCTTTTCGATTTCCATAAAGGGATTCTAAAAGAGCCTACATTGTACCTGATTTAATTATCAAAGTTATAATGGCGTCATAATTGTCGTTATAAACGTTAAAGTTCTTAATCTTAAGCACATATTTTAAAACCTTTGTATAGGTTTAGTGCTTTCGCAAGTTTGAAACTTCTATTTGAAAATTGTAAACTTCTTATTAGGTCTGAGACCTTGGCATTTTACAATTACCTGTTTTTCTTAACTCAAATCAAATTCTAACTTAAGCATTGTTAATTTTCTAAAACTTATATTTAATGTTAATAAACTCTCTATTATTGTTTACTTTATCTTTTTCGCTAGAATAACGATTGAGCAGGACCTTATCTTCCCTGATTCTTCCTATAGGCTTAATCTCTCTTTACGAAAACGAATAAATATTCAAAAAATAAAGTCTTTACTACTTGTTGCTTTCAACTTAAAACTTCAAAGAACAACATTTTCGAAGTTTCTCTTAGCTGTCATAGCTAATTCTAACGAGCAATTAAGGCAAGTATTGCTAGCTCAGCAAGCTACCTGTTGTTGTTTGAGTCTTCAGTCTTTTGACTGGTTTGATGCAGCTCTCCATGCCTCCCTGTCCTGAGCTAATCGTTTCATCTCTACATAGCTACCACACCCTACATCCGAGGCAATCTGTTTAACATATTCTAACCTTGGTCTACCCCTACAGTTCTTGTCCTCAACCCTTCCTTCCATAACTAAGCTTGCTATTCCTGGGTGTCTTAGTATGTGTCCTACCAACCTATCTCTTCTCTTCATTAGCAGTCGCCAGAAACATCTCTCCTCTCCCACTCGCCTTAATACCTCTTCGTTTGTAACCCTATCTACCCATCTGATCTTCATCATTCTCCTGTAAAACCACATTTCAAATGCCTCAATTCTCCTCTTTTCTGCTGCACCAATAGTCCAAGTTTCACTTCCATAGAGCGCCACGCTCCAGACAAAGGCTTTCAAAAATGACTTCCTAATACCTAAATCTATATTCGATGTCAACAGATTCCTTTTTTGTAGAAAGGCTTTCCTTGCCTGAGCCAACCTACTTTTTATATCCTCTTTGCTTCGTCCATCACTGGTTATTCTGCTTCCTAAGTAACAGAAGTCTCCTACTTCCTTCAGCTTTTCACCTGCCAATTTGATCTCCATAGAGGTTTCTGATTTATTTCGGCTGCATTCCAGTAATTTTTTTTTACCTTTATTAATTTTCATCATGAAGTCCTTCCGTAAGACGGAATCCATACCATTCAAAAACTCATTCAAATTCTCAGGCTTGTCGGCCAAGATGACGATGTCATCAGCAAATCTCAGAGTTGAAATTATTTCTCCTTGAATCTTCACTCCCACTTTAAATTTTTCTCCAAATTCCTTCATTGCTTGTTCAATGTAAAGATTGAAAAGTATGGGTGATAAGTTGCAGCCTTGCCTTACACCTTTCATAATACCAGCTTCTCTCTCTTATCCTTCAGCTCGAATGACTGCTGTCTGGTTTCTGTATAGATTGTATATCACCCTCCTATCCCTGTACTTTATTCCAATACATTTCAAAATGTCAAACAATTTAGTCCAATCAACGTTATCAAAAGCCTTTTCTAAGTCTACAAATGCCATGAACGTTCTCTTATCTTTCCTTATTCTACCTTCCAAAATCAGCCTAAGACTTAGTACAGCTTCCCTTGTTCCTACATTTCTCCTGAAACCAAACTGGTCTTCACCCAACTCCGTTTCTATCTGGCTTCAATCCTCTTGTAAATTATTCTAGACAGGATCTTTGAAGCATGAGTAATCAAGCTGATTGTACGGTAATCTTCACATCTGTCTGCTCCCACTTTCTTTGGTATAGGGATCATAACATTCTTCTTGAAATCAGGGGGTACCTCACCTGTCTCATAAATCCTACACACCAAGTGAAATAACCTGATCAGACCTTCATCTCTTATGCAGCGTAGCAGCTCAATCGGTATATCATCTATGCCTGGTGCTTTGTTCCTGCCTAAGTCCTCTAATGCTCTGTCAAATTCGGATCTCAATATTAAATCTCCTTTTGCATCCTCATCAATTTCCTCCTCCCTTTCCATTACATGATTCTCAATCTCCTTTCCCTTATACAAGCACTCTATGTAAGCTTTCCATCTCTCAACCTTTTCTTCCCTATCTGTTAGAGGCTTTCCATTTGTGTCCCTAATATTACAGCACTTAGTCTTCTTTTCCCCAAAAGTGTTCTTAATCCTTCGATAAGCTGTGTCTACTTTTCCTAATTTCAGACACTTTTCTATACCTGTACATTTCTCTTTCAACCATTCTTCTTTCGCTTCCTTGCACTTCTTGTTAACCTCATTTCTCAGACGTCTGTATTCTGCTTTCCCCTCTTCATCTCTTAGTTTCTTGTGTCTCTGCCTTTCATCCATCAATTCTAGTATATCCTGAGTGATCCACGGTTTTCTACCTATTCTTTCTTTCCTACCAATGTTTTCTTCTGCCGATTTTGTTATTTCATTCTTCAAAAGTGCCCATTCGTCTGCAATTGAAGTTTGTTTATGGATTTTGATTAGTCCTTCCTTTATACTCTTCTTGAATCTTTCGTTCACATCCTTTACTTTCAGTCTGTCTATTGCCCACCTTTTTGGCTTTTGACTTTTCTTCAGTTTTTTCAACTTTAATCTGCATTTCATTACAACCAGATTGTGGTCAGAGTTTATGTCAGCACCAGGATATGTTTTACAATCCAAAATCTGGTTTCGAAACCTCTGTTTGACAATACTGAAGTCGATTTGGTGACGCCCTGTATCTCCTGGTCTCATCCATGTGTATATTCTTCTATTGTGGTTATTGAATAAGGTGTTAGCTATGACCAACTCATGTTCGGTGCAGAATTCCATCAGCCTGCTTCCTCGATCATTCCTTTCACCTAATCCGAAATCTCCTACTATCTTCCCTTCCCTCCCTTTTCCTACCACAGCATTCCAATCTCCCATTACAATAACATTTTCATCACCTTTGATATACCTCAGAATGTCATCTATTTCTTCGTAGACCTTTTCAACATCCTCATCATCAGCTTGACTGGTAGGCATATAGACTTGTACCACTGTGGTGCACGTAGGTTTAGTATTGATTTTTGCTACAATAATCCGTTCACTGTATTGCTCATGATATTCCACCTGCTGTCCAAGTTTCCTACTCAATATGAGACCAACTCCTGCTTGGCCATTGTTTGATTTAGTGCTAATGACCCTATAGTCTCCTGACCAAAAGTCCTGTTCTTCCTGCCAGCGCATTTCACTAATCCCAACCAAATCCAACCTCAACCTATCCATTTCCCTTTCTAAGTTTTCTAACTTTCCACTTCCTAGCAGACTTCTAACATTCCACGCTCCGATCCGTAGAATGTCAGATTTCCTCTTTGTCACTTCTGTGATGTTAACCCCCTCTCGAGTAGTCCCCACCCGGAGATCCGAACGGGGGACTAGTTTACCTCCGGATTGAAATTTTACAAGGGAGGAGGCCATCATCACATGTAATTATGCATAGAGAGGTGCATATCCTCGGGAATAGCATTACGGCTGTAGTTTCCCGTTGCTTTCAGCCGTGCAGCAGAACGCAGTGTAGCCATTAGTTGGCTTATATTATCAATATCTTAACCGTCTATTAGACTAGTAAAGAATTGATTTATTCTGAAAGGCTGCTACTCCCTTTCAGAATAAGTAAAGAGCAATTCTACTACAAAATACTAACCTTCTACTAACAATTAAATACCAAAATTCTACTAACGAAAAAAATACTCAAGTTTCACCAACAACAAATACTACCACTAAAACAGTCTGTCACAAGGCCCACTCACATGCACCCTCACCAGCTCACTCACACACCACAGTCTAATAGAACAATGACATATATCTAATAAACAAATTAACTTCATACTTACAACTAAAATTAACTACATACTTACTGTACTGTAAGTAAATTCTCTATATCAATGAATGTGGACGAAGAAAAAAAATGGGAATATTTAAAGTTATAATCCTTGAGAGTTCACATAATTAGATCCACCAACGCTGAAGTCAAAATCGAAAGAAAAAAAAAAAAGAATTTCAAAACATGAACTCCACCCTAGCTCTCGACAGCTCTCTTTATAGGCACAATATCAAAACCGTACAAAATGGAAAATATTCCCCTAATAATTACCTAAAACTTTTGTCTCAAAGAAATTTTGATATGACCCACCATTACGCCAAGGGATGAGAAAAACGATTTCGGAATTAAAGAAAATGCCAATGCAAGCTACCTACTTGTTGAGATTCTCTCTGTGACTTATGGTATGTTTTCAAAAGTTAAGTTTCTCCTCTGTTCTAAACTTTTAGTCGGCACTCTGCTGGGTAAAAGCTTAGCCTTACTTAAGTGCAACAATTGGTATTCTTATAAAACCTCGTCAATAAAACCAGGAAAATTATTACTAAAAGCATTAAAACTGCTTTATCGCCTCCCTCTCTGGGAGTATTCGGTCGTTTTCCGGAGATCCAAAAGTACCAAGAAATAAAAATCATCACTTCAAATTCAAATCTTTCCAGCATTCTTGAATGCATAATAAAATCCAACCCTTCCAAGGGGAAAGCTAATACATTTTTTTCTCGGCTTACTTTGCCTTGCCAGAGTGTCACCCTTCCCCATAGTAACGGAATACCAGCTCGAGAGGGAAAGTGCATTCACCGAGCGCTTGCAGGTAGCCTTAAGCCCCGCTGCGCTCTCCGCCTGCGCGAGACAGGCCCCCGCTGGAGTTAGGTTCCTCCTAGACTTGGCACTGCTTAATTCTTCATTAACTTGCTTAAATTTAGTGTTGGATTCTAATCCTGTTTACCAATACTTTTTTCCACTCCAAAACCCATCTCCTTTTCTCTCCTATCATCATCCCTTAGGTAGCGTTAACCCGAAGCTAAAACCTACCACACTTCCAGGGAAACTCCGAATACAACCACGCTTCTCTAAAGTTTTTAACTCAACACGACTCGACAGTTTGCTGCTGGCTGTATCTGGGGCAATAAGCTCGTCCGCTAGCTAAGCTCTAACTGGGATGATAGACTCGCTCCTAGCTAGCTCGTAAACTGTCGCCTCAGTAACTGAATGGAGATTGTTGGAAAAAATGAAAAGGTAAAAACACTTATAGTAGGCGATGTATTGAAGATAGAGATATGCTCTCCGTTTTTTTTTTAGAACATTTCATGCTGAACAATTATTACACTCATAGTATGTAGATATTTTAAACGGTTTGCCCAGCGTAAGCTTAAAAAGCGCATGGACGCCAGCTTTTTTTCGACCTTTTCACTGAAATCGTTAGAGCTTGACTTCCTTTGGTTATAAATAAATTATTTTATACAGAAACCTTCCTCGAGATATCCTTTACAGAATGGTGAAAACCGCATCAAAATCCATTCAGTGGTTCTCGAGATTACCCGTGACGTCCCAGAATCGGGGACTTTGTTTTATACTAAGTGGAGATTATACGCCAAGCAGTATAATGTAATGTAATATAATCCCCCTTCCGTCCAATCTTAAATTGACTGTGAATTTTGCGGAACGAAAAGTTCACAGGCGAAATGAGAGTTGCACTTCCAGGGAATGGCGAGGTGAATGAAACTCAAATCCCCCTTCCATCCAATCTCAACTTGACTGTGTTTCACAGGCAAAATGAAGAAAACCCGCGTTGCACTTCCAGGGAAACTCCAAACACAACCACCCTTCTCAGAAGTCTTAACTCAACACGACTCAACGGTTTGCTGCTGGCTGTATCTGGGGCAATAGGTTCGCCCGCTAGCTAGGCTGTAACAGGGATGATAGTCTCGCCCTTAGCTAGCTCGTAAACTGTCGCCTCAGTAGTTGAATGGACATGGTTGGAAGAAATTAAAACGTAAAAACACTTATAGTGGGCGATGTATTGAAGATAGGCATATGCTCCCTCGGACTTTTTTGTAGAACTTTTCATGCTGAATAATTCTTACACTCATGAATGAAAATCCACTGCCTGTTCCAGTCATTCGACCGGGTCAGGGATGGAATGAATGAAGCCCCCATCTAGCGGCGAGGATATGAACTGTGCCGGCTGCCGAAGCCTGTCACACTCCTCTGAGGCAATGATTACATGGATGACAGATGAAATGAAATGATAGTGGAGAGTGTTGCTGGAATGAAATTTTGACAGGGAAAACCGGAGTAACTTACCCGGAGAAAAACCTGTCTGCCTCCGTTTTGTCCAGCACAGATCTCACATGGAGTGACAGGGATTTGAACCACGGACCCAACGGTGAGAGGCCGGCGTGCTGCCGCCTAAGCCACGGAGGCTGAATTCTTACACTCATATTAATTAGATATTTTTTACGGTTTGCCCAGCGTAAAACGCTCGGACGCCAGGTTTTTTTTCCCCGAATTTTCCACTGAAATCGTTACTGCTCGGCTTCCTTTGATCATAAATTAATTATCTTCTACAGAAAGCATCCCCGAGATATCCTTTACAGAATGGTGAAAACCGCATCAAAATCCATCCAGTGGTTCTAGAGTTTATCCATAACATCCAAGAATCGGGGACTTCGTTTTATACGTAAAAACACTTATTACTAAGTGAAATGCCATGTCCTGTGGTTCGGATTCCACGTAAAAAGGAGGTCCCGTGGCTCATGATCTCGAGATTAACGGTCACGTTAAACTACAAGCTTCCTTCCTTTTACACTTATTACTACGGTGGCAGCCGCTACGCAACGAGATGGACTGTATAGCCTACACTTATTAACACTTTTCTCGAGCAATTGGGGAGGAAAATAAATCGATGGCATGTTTCGATCGTCAGGTGAGCATCATCAGATTTGTTAAGTTTGGCCTAAATTAAATTCGGCGGATACTTTCCGCCAAAGCTAATTGGCTCAATCGAGTGCATCAACTGAAGATCATTTCAGTTAATGGAGTAAGTTTGAAATGAACTTCGTCTTAGTGCAGATCTCTGACTTGTTAATTACTTTGAGGGCATAGAAATCCTGGTAATCAGCCCCGTGTAATTGGGTATGTGTTGAACTTGTTTGATAACCTGAATTCCTGTGATCACTGTAGTAATGTACTTAAATGTATTAGGGACAGGGATGGGAAGGCACCCCAGGTCTTGAGTAAAGGAAGGATGGAAGGAGTGTGGAAAAACTCGGGGATAAACCACACTCGGGATAGCCGCATTTAAACCTACGTACTCCGGACTTGCTGCAGCTGCCATCGCAGCCGTAGTGTACGACTTAACGAGCACGGCTACGCTGTGGGACTGATGATCTCTGACTAATGTACGGCTCGTAGCTCATGATCCGTGCTAGGGATGCGACGCCCCCACCTGTCTCATCAGTTGACAGCGGCTACTATTATTAGCCTTTCAAGATACGACTGCCGCTGAACTTGGCTGCGCCAGCGTTTGTTGTCAATAGCGGCTGGAGGCCTGCGCGGCGAGTAGGAGGACACAGTGATGGCAGAGTGCAGTCAGCACATAAGTCAAGCAGCATTGCGCGCGCTACCTGTGTCACACAGGGGCTACGTGGCGCAGTCATTAGAAACTGAAATGGAGTGGGTTCGACCCCCCACCTAGGTTGTGGATTTTAGAAACGAAACTACCACTTTCGGAAACGCAAATAGCCTTGGGGTTCACTCAGCCTACACCAGAAATGAGTACCAGGGTAATTCCTGGGAGCAAAGACGGCTGGACATGAAGCTGACAACTCCATCCCAACTATACCAGACCCAAAACAACTGTGAACATGGGCTCGCCCAGTAGCGTGCGTCCAGCTGAACACTGTTGCCACAGTGAGACTGGCGGAGATGACACAGCTCTACGCTCGCAGTATACGCACTACTTTCTCCGCGAACACAAGGCGCTCCGAATGTACTGTATGTGCATGTGCGAGCTGGCCTAATCCTACGAATATCTATACTCACAACGGATTGCACACAATGTGATATAAGGCATATTTAAGATGCCACACAAACGTTATTCGTGCACTCCTGGTGTTGCGACCAGCATTTTTGGCTGTGACCCAGGAGGTCTGGGTTCGATTCTCGGCTCTGCCAAGAAATTTAAATCTAGTCTGAGGGCTGGAACAGGGTACACTCAGCCTCGTGTGGCAAAACTCGGAAGATGTGGGTTAGATTCCTACCTCAGCCATTCAGGAAGTGGTTTCTCTTTTATACTCCAAGCAAATGCCGGGATGGTTCCTAACATAAGGCCACGGACGCCTCGTTCCCAATCCTCACAAGCATACAAATATACGCACTCTAATACAGACGCCACAGTAACCCAGATTTTCAGACAAGTACACGGGGCTAAAGAACCAAGATGTCCTAGCCCCTCAAATGAAACAACAACAACGTTATTATTTCACATGACGTAATCTACGCCCCAAGTCATTCTGATTAACATTGCTTGTGGAAATGTTATAAGGTAATAGAAAAACAGAAATCAATTTATTGGGATCACTGTTTGTTTATTGGAGACCACCTTGTGGTGTATTGGCTAGCACACTTGCTGTCCATTCTTGGCTGTCACCGCGGAAGCCCGAGTTCGATTCCCAAGAAATGTAATTCTGGTCTGAGGGCTGCAACAGGGTACACTCAGACTCGTGATGCAAAACTGGGAAGATGTGGGTTGGATTCCTACCTCAGCCATCCTGGAAGTTATTTTTCTGTGGATTCGCACTTCTACTCCAGGTAAATGTCGGGATGGTACCTAACGTGCCACGGCCGCTTCCTACCCAAATCCTACCTGAATTAAAAATACACACACTAGTACAGACATCAAAGTGACACAGGTTATCAGACAAATTCCCCACTCACCCAAACGGGGCTACATGACCACGATGTCACAAAGCCCCTAAAACAATCAACATCAACAACAACAACAACCCGTGACATCCGGATTCGATTCAAGGCTCAATCAAGACATTTAGTTCTGGTCTCAGGGTTAGAACTGGGTACGATATGCCTCGTGAGTTAAAACTGTGAAGAGGTGAGTTTTATTCGACTCAATTACAAAAAATAAAAACATAATTGCTGACACCACAATAACATAGGTTATCAGATTTTGTGTTTTCACTTACTTATGTATTCGAAAACTTCTTTTAAAGGCCATATATCCTGAAAATTATATTTCTTGCTTGGCTGTATAAAACTGTTCGGCTGCCATTTGGCTTGATAAGTGACATTGTTATGAGTTCAAAACTATAGCTGACAACACTTTTTAAAGCTCCACTACTGAATTGAAACAGCAATGCCGTCACTCTTCGTTATCTTCCCTAGCGAACCTAAATATTTCGACACCTAATCATTCTCTCCCTAACTATCCCTTCAGTTCAAGGGCAGATGTTATCTCCCGGATGGCTGGTCGTAGCGTCACGGGGTTTGGACAGTCAGATTAAAAATTTTTAGCTCTGTAACATAGGGTCATCGTAATAATTGAAGAATTAATTATTTTCGTGCGCGGAGAGAAATAACGATTTCGCACGCCGCAGCGAGCCCTGCGTGTTGAGTTAACTGGGCAACGCCGCGCTATGCTATTGGCTGGTGCGAGTGAGCGAGGTAATCTGGCTCCTCCCTCATGTTCACAGTTGTTTTGGGCCTGGTATAGTGCCGATGTCACAGAAAGTTGAAGCCTCTACCTTCCACTACTCCCAGGGCCTCCATGGCCTGTACGGAGTTGGCTTTGCTTTGCTTTTACTTGTGTCACAGAGAAGTTATATTGTGAATTGTGAGCGGAATAACTACATATAATGGACGAATTAAAAGTGGTGCGTTTCAACATCACAGCCAAGCTAATAGCTCATGTCACCACGGAGAGTAAAACGATCAAAGGCTACTGGACGCGAGTTAAGTTATATCCTTCCCACGTGACTGTACCTGTCAAGTAAGTAAGCTGACAGCATGACGCGCGACCACCGACAATCGTATCTTGAAAGGCAAATACTGTCGGTACAGAAAACATTCACATGATTAAGTTAACAGTGAAAGTGCTAATTCAGACTCCTTTTGACACTACTAGAGATGAACGCACACTTCGTAAAAATTACCGTACTCGTACTCGTCTTATACCATGGGAAGAAAGTGTATACTGATATGATGTGGGCATGGCGCCGAGTGCTTTCACAACGGCATTTGCCATTGTATCTTCGTTTGGCACTCAGCGACGCTCTCTCTCTCACCCTGACTCCATTTCACTTTCCCTCCCTGATCCTTCCCCACCCGACAGGGATCACGATTTCTCTCCAGTGCCTGCTACGGGCTTGTCGGGCCTCGTGTAATGAGGTGGCAGATGCTATGCTATCGCTCGTAATCTCCAACTTCGAAAAGGCTCCTTGGAGACACCAAGCAACCTAATAGTGTATTTATTACTAAATGGCCGTGACGAAAATGCGTGTACAATTCAAATTTACTCTTCCAAAGACTTTACTGTTGTTTTTCAACTTGCCATCACACTCCTGTGTTTGCAAAACACAATCAGCTATTAGCACAGACCACCTCATGGTTGTTGCCCCGGAGGTCCGGGTTCGATTCCCAGCTCTGCCAATATATTTAATTATGGTGAGGGCTGGAACGAGGTACCCTTAGTCTCATGATGCAAAACTGGGAAGAAGTGGGTTCGATCCCCACCTCAGCCATCCTGGATGTATTTTTTGTGTGGTTTCCTACTTCTACTCCAGACAAATGCCAGGATGGTTCCTGACTATAAGCAACGGCCACTTTCTTCCCAATCCTCGCCTGAATTACATATACACAGAGCCATCACAATAACTTAGGTCATCAGACAAAATTCCACACTCACCCCAGTACATGGGGCTACAAGACTATGATATCCAAGCCGCTCAAATTAAACTACAGTACAACTATTAGCACATCTTCCTTTGTTGGGAATACAAAGGCAATCAATATAGAGGAGGTTATGACATGGACTGGTTAGTGCCTCACGTTGTTCTGCATCGTGGCAACCCGAGAGCCGAGACTGAAGATTCACATGAGATACGAGTAGCAACTCGGAACTAATTAAGTCTGCTAATCATAAGCCAAACGTAACATGATTTCTGGCCTTCCTTCCATTTTATGAGGATATGGATTTATGGATAAGACGTTAGGCGAAGCTGCCATTGGAACCCTTCTAACCAGTTGATCCAGTGTCTCTTCCACATTCTGGGTCCACTTAGCCTTCTATTCGCTCCTTTCTCGCTTCTAATTGTGTACTCTCTTTGAGCTACCAATATTGTTATACAGCGTAATTATTGAACAAATGTACTACATTACAGTGCAATCATTGCAATTGTGTGCATTGGGTGATAATAATTGTTAGTACGGTACCTGCCTCTAACTCCGTCATGCAGAACAGAAGCGTTCATTAAGCAAGGCGGTATGTTTTTAACGGGGAACTAAGGAAAATATGGTCAAGTTGATTTTCAACCTCTGTCAAAATAAATCGGTTTCCACTAACGCAAGACAATATTATGTCGAAGAAATGGTCCCCTTCTACTAGCGGATCACACGGTTAGGATGATTGGGAGTCAAGCAACTAGGTCACAAGAGAATGACGCAAGTAGGATGAGGATGACATTGCTTATAAGGAGCCTTATATCTAGGTTATTGGTCCGTGACACCAGTAGGGCTCCAGCTGTATCAGAGCCACATGAGAACGAGGTGAGTGACGCTGGACCTATTAGGAGATCATAATAAATAATGTTATTGGCTTTCCGCCCCTTTTAATTACCGTGGCTTTCAGAGACGCCGAGGTCCCCAAATTTTGCCCCAAAGGGGATATTAAACGTACCAGTAAATCTACTGACACGACTCCCTCGAATATGTGTTGTTCTAGCCGCTAAGAGGTGGTCACACAACGGTGAGGAGAATGGTTTTCTAACTACTAGGAGGTGGTCACACGAGCGTGAAGCGAGTGATTTTGTAGATACAAGAAGGTGGTCGCACGAGGGTGAGGAGAGTGTTTTTCTAGCTGCAAGCAGATGGTCTCACAAAGGTGAGGCAAGTGTTTTTCTAGCTGCAAAGAGGAGGTCACACAACGGTAATGCGAGTGTTCTTCTGGCTACTAGAAGGTGGTCACACGAAGGTGAGGCGATTGTTCTCCTTGCTGTTAGGACGTGGTCACACGAGGGTGAGGCGAGTGTTGTTCTAGATGTTAGGAGGTGGTCACACGAGGGTGAGGCGAGTGGTCTTCTAGCTGATAGCAGGTGGTCACAGGAGGGTGAGGCGAGTGTTCCTCTATCTGTTAGGAGGAGGTCACACGAGGGTGAGAGAAGTGTTCTTCTGGGTGTTAGGAGGTGGCTCACGAGAGTGAGGCGAGTGTTCTTGTAGCTGATAGGAGGAGGTCACATGTGGGTGAGGCGAGTGTGCTTCTGGCTCCTAGGAGGTGGTCACAGGAGGGTGAGGCGAAATTTCTTCCTGCTGCTAAGAGGTGGTCACACGAGGGTGAGGCGAGTGTTCCTCTATCTGCTAGGAGGTGGTCACACGAGGGTGAGGCGAGTGTTCTTCAAGCTGCTAGGAAGTGGTCACACGAAGGTGAGACGAGTGTTCTTATAGCTGTTATGAGGTGGTCACTCGAGGGTGAGGCGAGCGTTCTTCTAGCTGTTAGGAGGTGGTCACACGAAGGTGAGGCGAGTGTTCTTATAGCTGTTAGGAGGTGGTCACTCGAGGGTGAGGCGAGTGGTCTTCTAGCTACTAGGGGAGGTCACATGTGAGTGAGGCGAGTGTTTTTCTAGCTACTAGGAGGTGGTCACACGAGGGTGAGGAGAGTGTTTTTCTAGCTACTAGGGGAGGTCACATGTGAGTGAGGCGAGTGTTTTTCTAGCTACAAGGAGGAAGTCACACGAGGGTAAGGTGAGTGTTTTTCTAGCTACTAGGAGGAGGTCACACGAGGGTAAGGTGAGTGTTCATCTAGCTACTAGGAGGAGGTCACACGAGGGTAAGGTGAGTGTTCATCTAGCTACTAGGAGGAGGTCACACGAGGGTCAGGTGAGTGTTTTTCTAGCTACTAGGGGAGGTCACACGAGGGTAAGGTGAGTGTTTTTCTAGCTACTAGGAAGTGGTCACACGAGGGTAAGGTGAGTGTTTTTCTAGCTACTAGGAGGTGGTCACACGAGGGTAAGGCGAGTGTTTTCCTAGCTACTAGGGGAGGTCACACGAGAGTAAGGTGAGTGTTTATCTAGCTACTAGGAGGTGGTCACACGGGGGTAAGGTGAGTGTTTTTCTAGCTACTAGGGGAGGTCACACGAGGGTAAGGTGAGTGTTTTTCTAGCTACTAGGAGGTGGTCACACGAGCGTAAGGTGAGTGTTTATCTAGCTACTAGGAGGTGGTCACACGAGGGTGAGGCGAGTGTTCATCTAGCTACTAGGAGGAGGTCACACGAGGGTGAGGTGAGTGTTTTTCTAGCTACTAGGAGGTGGTCACACGAGGGTGAGGCGAGTGTTCATCTAGCTACTAGGAGGAGGTCACACGAGGGTGAGGTGAGTGTTTTTCTAGCTACTAGGAGGTGGTCACACGAGGGTGAGGCGAGTGTTCATCTAGCTACTAGGAGGTGGTCACACGAGGGTGAGGTGAGTGTTTATCTAGCTACTAGGAGGTGGTCACACGAGGGTGAGGCGGGTGTTCATCTAGCTACTAGGAGGTGGTCACACGAGGGTGAGGCGTGTGTTCATCAAGCTACTTGGAGGAGGTCACACGAGGGTGAGGTGAGTGTTTTTCTAGCTACTAGGAGGTGGTCACACGAGGGTGAGGCGAGTGTTCATCTAGCTACTAGGAGGAGGTCACACTAGGGTGAGGTGAGTGTTTTTCTAGCTACTAGGAGGTGGTCACACGAGGGTGAGGCGAGTGTTCATCTAGCTACTAGGAGGTGGTCACACGAGGGTGAGGTGAGTGTTTATCTAGCTACTAGGAGGTGGTCACACGAGGGTGAGGCGAGTGTTCATCTAGCTACTAGGGGAGGTCACACGAGGGTGAGGCGAGTGTTCATCTAGCTACTAGGAGGTGGTCAAACGAGGGTGAGGCGAGTGTTCATCTAGCTACTAGGGGAGGTCACACGAGGGTGAGGCGAGTGTTCATCTAGCTACTAGGGGAGGTCACACGAGGGTGAGGCGAGTGTTCATCTAGCTACTAGGAGGTGGTCACACGAGGGTGAGGCGAGTGTTCATCTAGCTACTTGGAGGAGGTCACTCGAGGGTAAGGTGAGTGTTTTTCTAGCTACTAGGAGGTGGTCACACGAGGGTGAGGTGGGTGTTCATCTAGCTACTAGGAGGTGGTCACACGAGGGTGAGGCGAGTGTTCATCTAGCTACTAGGAGGTGGTCACACGAGGGTAGGGTGAGTGTTTTTCTAGCTACTAGGAGGTGGTCACACGAGGGTGAGGCGAGTATTTTTCTAGCTACTAGGAGGTGGTCACACGAGGGTAGGGTGAGTGTTTTTCTAGCTACTAGGAGGTGGTCACACGAGGGTGAGGCGAGTATTTGTCTAGCTACTAGGAGGTGGTCACACGAGGGTAAGGTGAGTGTTTTTCTAGCTACTAGGAGGTGGTCACACGAGGGTAAGGTGAGTGTTCATCTAGCTACTAGGGGATGTCACATGTGAGTGAGGCGAGTGTTCATCTAGCTACTAGGGGAGGTCACACGAGCGTAAGGTGAGTGTTTTTCTAGCTACTAGGAGGAGGTCACATGTGAGTGAGGCGAGTGTTCATCTAGCTACTAGGGGAGGTCACATGTGAGTGAGGTGAGTGTTCATCTAGCTACTAGGGGAGGTCACATGTGAGTGAGGCGAGTGTTCATCTAGCTACTAGGGGAGGTCACATGTGAGTGAGGCGAGTGTTCATCTAGCTACTAGGGGAGGTCACATGTGAGTGAGGCGAGTGTTCATCTAGCTACTAGGGGAGGTCACATGTGAGTGAGGCGAGTGTTCATCTAGCTACTAGGGGAGGTCACATGTGAGTAAGGTGAGTGTTCATCTAGCTACTAGGGGAGGTCACATGTGAGTGAGGCGAGTGTTCATCTAGCTACTAGGGGATGTCACATGTGAGTGAGGCGAGTGTTCATCTAGCTACTAGGGGAGGTCACACGAGCGTAAGGTGAGTGTTTTTCTAGCTACTAGGAGGAGGTCACATGTGAGTGAGGCGAGTGTTCATCTAGCTACTAGGGGAGGTCACATGTGAGTGAGGCGAGTGTTCATCTATCTACTAGGGGAGGTCACATGTGAGTGAGGCGAGTGTTCATCTAGCTACTAGGGGAGGTCACATGTGGGTGAGGCGAGTGTTCATCTAGCTACTAGTGGAGGTCACACGAGGGTAAGGTGAGTGTTTTTCTAGCTACTAGGAGGAGATCACATGTGGGAGAGGCGAGTGTTCATCTAGCTTCTAGGAGGAGGTCACACGAGGGTAAGGTGAGTGTTTTTCTAGCTACTAGGGGAGGTGACATGTGAGTGAGGCGCGTGTTCATCTAGCTACTAGGAGAGGTCAAATGTGAGTGAGGCGAGTGTTCATCTAGCTTCTAGGAGGAGGTCACACGAGGGTAAGGTGAGTGATTTTCTAGCTACTAGGGGAGGTCACATGTGAGTGAGGCGAGTGTTCATCTAGCTACTAGGGGAGGTCACATGTGAGTGAGGCGAGTGTTCATCTAGCTACTAGGGGAGGTCACATGTGAGTGAGGCGAGTGTTCATCTAGCTACTAGGGGAGGTCACATGTGAGTGAGGTGAGTGTTCATCTAGCTACTAGGGGAGGTCACATGTGAGTGAGGCGAGTGTTCATCTAGCTACTAGGGGAGGTCACATGTGAGTGAGACGAGTGTTCATCTAGCTACAAGAAGGAGGTCACACGAGGGTAAGGTGAGTGTTTTTCTAGCTACTAGGGAGGTCACATGTGAGTGAGGCAAGTGTTCATCTTGCTACTAGGGGAGGTCACAAGTGAGTGAGGCGAGTGTTCATCTCGCTACTAGGGGAGGTCACATGTGAGTGAGGTGAGTGTTCATCTAGCTACTAGGGGAGGTCACATGTGAGTGAGGCGAGTGTTCATCTAGCTACTAGGGGAGGTCACATGTGAGTGAGGCGAGTGTTCATCTAGCTACTAGGAGCAGGTCACACGAGGGTAAGGTGAGTGTTTTTCTAGGTACTAGGGGAGGTCACACGAGGGTAAGGTGAGTGTTTTTCTAGCTACTAGGGGAGGTCACATGTGAGTGAGGCGAGTGTTTATCTAGCTACTAGGGGAGGTCACATGTGAGTGAGGCGAGTGTTCATCTAGCTACTAGGGGAGGTCACATGTGAGTGAGGTGAGTGTTCATCTAGCTACTAGGGGAGGTCACATGTGAGTGAGGCGAGTGTTCATCTAGCTACTAGGGGAGGTCACATGTGAGTGAGGCGAGTGTTCATCTAGCTACTAGGAGGAGGTCACACGAGGGTAAGGTGAGTGTTTTTCTAGCTACTAGGGGAGGTCACATGTGGGTGAGGCGAGTGTTCATCTAGCTACTAGGGGAGGTCACATGTGAGTGAGGCGAGTGTTCATCTAGCTACAAGAAGGAGGTCACACGACGGTAAGGTGAGTGTTTTTCTAGCTACTAGGGGAGGTCATATGTGAGTGAGGCGAGTGTTCATCTAGCTACTAGGAGGAGGTCACATGTGGGTGAGGCGAGTGTTCATCTAGCTACTATGGGAATAATAAATAAATAATAATAATGTTATTGGTTTTACGTCCCTTTTAACTACCGTGGCTTTTAGAGACGCCGGGGTGCCGGAATTTTGCCCCGAAGGGGATCTTTAACGTGCCAGTAAATCTACGGACACGGCTCCCTCGCATTTGCACACCCTCAAATGCCAACTGACTGCGCCAGGATACGAACCTGCAACCTTGGGCTCAACAAGCGAGAACGTTACCCCTGAGCCACGCAGCCAGCCCTACTATGGGAGGTCACATGTGAGTGAGGCGAGTGTTCATCTAGCTACTAGGGGAGGTCACATGTGGGTGAGGCGAGTGTTCATCTAGCTACTAGGGGAGGTCACATGTGGGTGAGGCGAGTGTTTTTCTAGCTACTAGGAGGAGGTCACACGAGGGTAAGGTGATTGTTTTTCTAGCTACTAGGGGAGGTCACATGTGAGTGAGGCGAGTATTCATCTAGGAAGGAAAAGGAAGGAAGCTTGTAGTTTAACGTGACCGTTAATTGCGAGATCATGAGCCACGGGACCTCCTTTTTACGTGGAATCCGAACCACAGGACATGGCATTTCACTTCGAAAATCTCACATGCATTGACCGGGAATCGAACCCGGACCGCCTTGGTGAGAGGCTTACAGCTAGACCGCTGAGCCACCACGCAGTATTCATCTAGCTACTAGGAGGAGGTCACATGTGGGTGTGGCGAGTGTTCATCTAGCTACTAGGGGAGGTCACATGTGAGTGAGGCGAGTGTTCATCTAGCTACTAGGGGAGGTCACATGTGGGTGAGGCGAGTGTTCATCTAGCTACTAGGGGAGGTCACATGTGAGTGAGGCGAGGGTTCATCTAGCTACTAGGGGAGGTCACATGTGGGTGATGCGAGTGTTCATCTAGCTACTTGGGGAGGTCACATGTGAGTGAGGCGAGTGTTCATCTAGCTACTAGGGGAGGTCACATGTGGGTGAGGCGAGTGTTCATCTAGCTACTAGGGGAGGTCACATGTGAGTGAGGCGAGGGTTCATCTAGCTACTAGGGGAGGTCACATGTGAGTGAGGCGAGGGTTCATCTAGCTACTAGGGGAGGTCACATGTGGGTGACGCGAGTGTTCATCTAGCTACTAGGGGAGGTCACATGTGAGTGAGGCGAGGGTTCATCTAGCTACTAGGAGGAGGTCACACGAGGGTAAGGTGATTGGTTTTATATCTGATAGGAGGTGGTCATATGTGGGTGAGGCGAGTGTTTTCTCAACTACTAGGAGACCACAGGAGGGTGAGGCGAGTGAGTTCCAGCTACTAGGAAAGCGCACACGGGTGTGGCTTAAGTGCGCATTTCTTCCTCATTATATTTTTAAACGAGTGCCCTTGCATTTAGCATTCTTAGTGATGTAGTTTTAAATGTAGCAAAGTAATAAATATATCCATACCACCTTGTGCACTTTGCAAGAGTGAGTTCGGTTTAGGGCATAAGAACAAATATCTGAAGGTTACCCTATCCAATGTAGTTTGATTAGAATTCAAGGAATAATGACTCATGGATCAGTGCATATATGTTCAATTTAGATGGCCAAAGGCGGGTTGAATCTTTAGAAAGCACCGTCAAAGGCTATATCGGTAGAAACTCATTAACCCAAGCTAGCGCCTTTATGGGGCGTACTAGGCAGCGAAGGTAAGGTGCAAGGTAATTTTGCAATATTATCCCCACTAAGCCAGTGCGGTAACATAGTTTGCAAGAGTTGCACGTATCATGGATCCACAGGTAGAAACTCAGCCCTAATTTGTATTACTCGGCATCACTCATACCTTAGTAGTTCTTACAGTATGAATTGTCAGCATTTAATGAGAGTCACACGCCATACAAATGCAAAAACTGCATTTATCAAATTATAAAAATTGCTCTCTTTAGGCTGTGCAAGCGGCTTGGCCACACCTCCATTTGACGGTATCTGGGCCTATCCTTTCAAATGGCTGACGGCACCAACCCCCTGACGCAATGAATGCATACAAATTTACGGTTGCATTAGATAATTATTTGTTCAGTCCTGCCGATAAGGAAACCACTGAGAGTAATATAAAATTATTTGCGGGAAAATAGGATCCGAAGATGTTGGTGCAGTATACAAGCAATAGTGATAGAGTGATAGAGGTGAAGTGATAGAGGCCATTGTTCAGTGTTGTCCAATCTATTAAAGAAAGCTTTCCAGTCGGTCAACAAAAATTGTGCCCACTTTCATTGGACGTGACACAATTTTTGTTATACACTAAGCTGAAAAAGACAAGTTGTTATTACAAGCTAACACACTTTTATGTACACAATAGGGTACCTACTTAATTGATGACTTGTTTCGAACGTCAAGCGTTCATCTTCAGTATGAATGTATGAATCGAGGACGGACACTACCAGGATCAGTTTTCTAAAACCAGATAAGTTGGCATAATTTCAACTCCATTTAGTTCAGTGTATCATTTGTATATTCTCCACACGATATATTACAATACAATTAGGCTACTGAATTAAATAGGAACGGTTGATTTAGAACATAATAACAAAATAGTGTAGACAACATCACTTCTGAAGATACTCACAATAACAATTCAATATTTTACAGGCTACGCAGGCCCGACGAGAGGCGGGGGGGGGGGGGGTCAGGCAGGGCTGGTGCCCCGGGGCCCGACCCTCCCAGGGGGGCCCGGCGTCCTAGGAGGAGAGGCCTGATCAGGCATTGATTTATTGCCATTATGTAACTTGAATTTTCTACTGGCAATCATTTAGTGCATGCAATGAACTGTCTGTGAACAAATTTACAAGGATTGAAAAACTTATTCTGTCAAGTGGACTATATTTTACTTTACAAAGCGCTTGTGGGAAGAACAACTGTCTCAAAGCGGTCAACTTAGGCGATGAGGCTTCGCTATGTATTGTTCTCTGATCCTCAATTTAGCGTATTCGGCTTATGCACCAATCCTTGAAATAACTTTCTCATCCCTTCACTTATTTCGCCAAGGCCACGAGAGCCTGGGTTGCCCTGGTGTGTTTGGTCAGCTAGGTCAAGAGATTGAAGTTTGGTGCGACACGTCGAGCTTAGATATTTAGAGGTGATAGTGTCTGTAATGAATATATTGTCTAGCTAGGCGTATCGTATGCCGTGAAGGCAGGAAAGTAAAATAAATTTTAAAGTAGCGTCCACACAGTAATTCACTTTATAGTTTTTGTTGATTTAAGGGGCGGAACAGCGAGTTCATCGTTCCCTAGTAATTCACTTTCGCACTATGTGAAAAATTATCATTGCTGGATAAATATCATTCGAAAGGGTGGGATGATTCTGTTGTCAAACGTAGATGGAAGAAATGCACGCGAAATTGTTCATCTTCTCGTATACTGAATTGAGAAAATAATGCTGTTGTTGTTGTTGTTTGAGTCTTCAGTCTTTTGACTGGTTTGATGCAGCTCTCCATGCCTCCCTGCCCTGAGCTAAACGTTTCATATCTACATAGTTACCACACCCTACATCCGAGGCAATCTGTTTAACATATTCTAACCTTGGTCTACCCCTACAGTTCTTGTCCTCGACCCTTCCTTCCATAACTAAGCTTGCTATTCCTGGGTGTCTTAGTTGTGTCCTACCAACCTATCTCTTCTCTTCATTAGTAGTCGCCAGAAACATCTCTCCTCTCCCACTCGTCTTAATACCTCTTCGATTGTAACCCTATCTACCCATCTGATCTTCATCATTCTCCTGTAACACCACATTTCAAACGCCTCAATTTTCTTCTTTTCCGCTGCACCAAGAGTCCGAGTTTCACTTCCATGGAGTGCCACGCTCCAGACAAAGGCTTTCAAAAATTACTTCCTAATACCTAAATCTATATTCGATGTCAACCGATTCCTTGCCTGAGCCAACCTACTTTTTATATCCTCTTTGCTTCGTGCATCACTGGTTATTTTGCTTCCTAAGTAACAGAAGTCTCCTACTTCATTCAGCTTTTCACCTGCCAATTTGATGTCCATAGAGGTTTCTGATTTATTTCGGCTGCATTCCAATATTTTTGTGTTACATTTATTAATTTTCATCATGTTTTCTTTCCTCAGGACTGAGTCCATACCATTCAAATACTCTTTCAAATCCTCAGGCGTGTCGGCCAAGATGATGATGTCATCGGCAAATCTCAGAGTTGAAATTATCCTTGAATCTTCACTCCCTCTTTAAATTTGTCTCCAATTTCCTTCATTGCTTGTTCAATGTAAAGATTGAAAAGTATGGGTGATAAGTTGCAGCCTTGCCTTACACCTTTATGAATACCAGCTTCTCTCTCATGTCCTTCAGCTCGAATGACTGCTGTCTGGTTTCTGTATAGATTGTAAATCACCCTCCTATCCCTGTACTTTACTCCAATCGTTTTCAATGTCAAACAATTTAGTCCATTCAACGTTATCAAAAGCCTTTTCTAAGTCTACAAATGCCATGAACGTTCTCTTGTCTTTCCTCATTCTACTTTCCAAAATCAGCCTATGAATCAATACAGCTTCCCTTGTTCCTACATTTCTCCTGAAACCAAACTGTATGTTTAGGACCAGTATAATTATTATTATTACTGGTTCATTCAATACGATCAACAATCCTAGGTACTTGGGTTCGTGCGCAAATCATTTCTGATTAAGTGATTTATTGAAAACCTACATTACTATTGGTACGAGAGTTGGGAAATACTGTATATCCAAAGGCTGAAACTAAGGTAACATTCGAGTATTTTTCTGGACTGAGTGTTTAATTAACCGGGAGAAAAATTACAATAAAGGTAGGGCACTGAACGTTGTTTTCCAATTCCTCTCATGGAACGTCAGTGGTACGGGCAGATGACCTAGCTGTTACGCCCCTTAAAATAACAATAAGTAACGTCATTGGTGTGCATGGCGATGGAGAAATTAATATATTGCATGTAAGCAACCGCGCAGATTTTCCTAAGGCCAAATATTTGAACTCTGCTTAATTTTGAAGAAAATTAAGATGAAGTATGGTCGAATATTAATATTAAAAAAATGTTTTGAGCTGGTGCAGTGGCTAGTATTATTATTATTGGACATTTCTACGCCGTTTATTCCAAAGAGCAGCATCGATCTGCAAAGCACTTGTTTTTCCGGACGCGAAGAGATACGTTCCCTTGCGAATCAAGCCCTTTCGTGATACGCTTTAACGTCTCAGTAACGTTAAACATAAAATGAGTTGCTCTCTTTATCTACGACTTAGAAATGGCTCCGGGCCCTGACGAAGCCGCGGCAGGAATGCACGATTCGGCTTCCCGACTGCGGTGTCAT
Organism: Meconema thalassinum; assembly: GCA_946902985.2. Lineage (NCBI taxonomy): Eukaryota > Metazoa > Arthropoda > Insecta > Orthoptera > Tettigoniidae > Meconema > Meconema thalassinum. The sequence continues at coordinate 733,283,669 of OX336389.2, read as the reverse complement.
TCGTAGTCTTACTCAACAGATAATAATAGGCTTATTTGTCGTTACAGATGTTAATTCATTTAGGGGTTTACGACATTTAACCCGTGCACTTGGTAACTAGTAGGTCTAGTATCACTGGCGGATACCGACAGTAGTGGCTCAGCTGGCTAAAGCGCAGCGTTTGGTCATGGGTCCAAGCTCTCTGCTGACTCGGTAGACGCGTGGGTTCGAGCCCCACCGTCGGCTGTCCTTGAAATGGTTTTCCGTGGTTTCCCATTTTCAACATCAGGCAAATGCTGGGACGGTACCTTCTGATAGGCCACGGCCGATTCCTTCCACATCCTTGCCCAGTTTCATTCATCTTCATCCATTCCATCTCTCATACTGACGCGCAGGTCGCCCACGGGCGTCGAATAGAAAAACCTGCACTCGGCCTCTCATGAGGCCACACGACAAAAAAAGAAAACTGGCGGATAATGAAGCTTTGTCGCTCGGTTGGGGATCGTTTGCATCAACTAGTACTGTAGATATAATTCAGTATTTGCTGACGCGTTAATTTTCCGTTGTTTCTGAAAGCCTCCACGTTATTGAATGAAGTTGACTGTAAAGCAGTGGTATTCACAAATATTAATAAAGTAAATTACAACATTCTCAAACAGAAAACAGAATCGAAAACCAAAAAACGTGCAAATTGTGTAGACTGAAGGGGAGGCTAAAGTTTGTTGTATAACAAGAGAGATATTATGAGAATCTGTTAAATGCTGAAGATAATTGGAGGAAGAGGGATGAGTTTGGCGTCCCGAGGGGGCTGGAGGCCGCTCTGCCTATGCTGGACCAAGTCATATCGATAGAGGAAATTAAGGAAGTAATAGCAAAGAGTAAAGGAGGGAAGTCAGGTGCTATTTCGGGGATAACAAATGAATTTTGGCAAGAGTTGAGTAACAATAGGTTCATGATGGACAGCTTGGTAAAAATCTTTAACAAAATCTTTGAAGGAGGTAGATTTCCGAGGGCTTGGCAGGAGGGAATACTTTGTCCAATATATAAGAAGCGTGGGGACAACCTAGACCCAGGCAACTATAGAGGCATAACTTTGCTTGATAATTTGAGCAAAATGTACACCGGGGTCTTATCCAAGCGTTTAATAGCATGGGCAGAGGGCTGTTCGGTGTTCTCGAGACTCCAGACAGGATTCAGAAAAGGGATGAGGACCTGTGACAATATAATGGTGGTTAAAACGGTGATGGACAAGTACATAAGAAGGAAAAGAGGTAAGCTGTATATCACAGCTATTGATTTGGAGAAGGCGTTAGATTCAGTGAGCAGGGGAGCTGTCATGGCTAAACTGGGAAAAATCGGGGTGTCACATAAAATGATACGAGCAATTGAGAATGTGTATTCCGAAGTGAAATGTGCAATTAAAAATAAAGATGATGTAATTGTAGGAGAGATAACGTCTAATATAGGATTCAAACAGGGATGCAAATTATCCCCGGTGCTTTTTTTGCTATTTATCAACGATATTTTCGATTCAAAGGGCTTTGAGCAACGGTCCAACCCTTGCTTGGACAATTATGATATCCCGGGCCTAGCTTTTGCTGATGACATCCTTCTGCTTGCTCTAACACCCTATAATATGCAATATAGTATTGACGAGATTGTGAGATACTGTGAGGACTGGAACTTGAAAATTAACCCGAGTAAGACCAAAGTTATGGTCTGCAAAAAGGGAGTTAAACTGGCTAAGAATGAAAAGTGGGTCATGTATGGGTCGCAGTTAGAGACGGTGAAAAAACTTGAGTATCTAGGGACGATAATGGCGAGTAATGGTAAATGGACCGAACAAATTAAAAGGGCAAAATCGAAAGGGCTAGCGGCATTGGCGAATGTTAAAGTGTTAGAGTGTAGGTTACCAAATCTTGACTACAAAGTGTATAAGAATATGTTCAACGCACTCATCGTTTCAAGAGCACTCTATGGAGTGGAAGTATGGGGTTTAGAGGAAGGAACGAAAACCCTGGACAGTATTGTAAGTAGGTTTGCCAAGATAATTTTGGGGCTACCTAGTTGCACGGCGAATTGTGGAGCGAGAATGTTGTGTGTGGATGTAAGCATTAGACAACGTATCATAAAAAGGTCATTAAGTCTTGGATTCGTTTAAAAGTAGGTGGAGGGGGGGAAATGCTTAAGGTAGCCTACCTGCACCAAATGAAGCATCAGCAAGAGGGCTACTGGGTGGACGGGGTAAGAAGTGTACTGGAAAGATTAGGAATGGGTTATCTATGGGATAGGGACTTACAAAGAGAGTAAGGTAGGGTGTGTAAGAAAGTGTGTAGAAGGGTTAATGACGTAGAGTTGCAGGTGCTAAGAGAAGAGTGCACCAGTAGGAGAACCTTAACGGAGTTCTGCGAAATAATGAACTTTATGAGCATACAGCCTCAATGCCTAATGAAAAGAGAAATGAGAGGGATAATTTGGTGGTTAATGGGGGTGTATAAGAACAAAGCGTTGAGAGAAGTAGGAAAAGAGGACATTTGCCTGTTTTGTGGGAAGGTTATGGGTGCAGCGCACCTGATCAGGGAATGCAAGGAAATTAAATTGAAAAGAGCAAAGTTTGTAGACAAAGTAGATCTAAACAGAATAGAAAATGAAAATGAGTATCACACTTTAATTAAATTACTAAAAAGGGAATGGGGGAAAGCAGGTCAATTAGCAAAATATTTTAATACCATCAGGGCAATGTGGAATAAGAAAGCGTCGGATGAGATTCAGAACAAAGATGCATGTAAATTAAGCATTCAAGTACAGGAGATGGCTTCCTAAGCTATAAATCTTGTTAAAGCCTAGGAGAGCCTATCTGTATTAACTAGGTAGCCTATACGATTACTACAGTACAGCCACATATTGCTGTCTGGAGATTTTTCCTGTGAGTTTGATATTTTTTTTTTCCTTACTACAAAACTTATCAGACTCTTACAGTAAGTAAGGGCTCGATAGGGAAACAAAAGTAATTCTTTCTGTGATGTGTCTCCCATGGAGAACTGTCAAAAAATGAAGAACACTGTGTCCACATTTATGATTAAGAAAGAACTTTGTGCAGTCTCATCAGAAAAGTTGCCCAGTGATATTGTGAATGAAGATAACTACTGCAAAGCATTATTAAGTTTTGAAATAACGAGGAAGCTATGAAATGCCGAATGAACATTTGGTTTAATTATCTAACGCCATACTGTAAATTTATGTTATCTATATGTTTATTGTCTGTATGTCACGATATGACTCTCTGAGTTAAAGTGACAATTAACAAGTAGATTTGGTTAAATAAATAAATAAATAAATATAACAAGAGAGGTGTATTAGCAACATTGTTGTCGAATCCTGCATTCCTGCATTCTTGGGGAGTAGAAACTTAGACCCTCTTAAAACCACCCACTGCTGCTGCTGGTTAAGAGTGGGGTAGATGTCCCTGGACTTGAAATAAGGTACTATCCTGGCATTTGTCTGGAGGGAGTGTGAAAAACCACACTCAGGATAGCCTCTGTCAGCACCGGGATTCGAACCTCTGATCTGCAGGCTTGCTGTAGACCACCCTCACGGTCATTGGTGAGCTACACCGCGGGGTCTTCCTTGAAGGTGTGAGAGCTTTTACTTCAATATCGGAGAGTCTTTTCTATAGCCACTAAATTTCAATAGTTATCAAATTTTTAATCCAAAATATCACAAAACTAATCACCCAAATGGCCTATAACTCAATAATTTGGACCTAATTTTTGCAAAATTTTCTGGAGGAGGACCCCCGGACTCCACTCTGAGCTTGGTGATATTCCATCCCCCAGATCCCCTGTGTGTCCACTCCCCGATAATCTTGGCTTAAATCCGTCCCTGATGGTCACCAGTCAGAGATAGGGTTGGGGAATTTTAGGAGAACCTGGCTCCAGTTTTGCTTACTGCAAAGCAATATTAAATTATAAGAAATCCACTGATTGAAAATTACAAAATATAGTTCAAAATCACATTTTCTTCTTTTGTGAAAACAAATCACTGATCAGCTGCAATCTACTGATAGCACATAATAACTTGACTTACGTATGAGTACTGTATACCTGTGGCTAATTATGAAAATATATTTTGCTTTGTTTAATGTACAAAGATGTGTGATCGCCGTTCAACCAAAACACTTACCAGTTTTTAGGCTTAGACCCAGGGGCGTGAGTCTTCAAAGGCAGCAAATTTTAAGAATGTCAACATAAAAACACTATATGTAAAACGTATTTTAAAATAAGTCTTGACTGTGTAAAAATCATGTTTTCATTATGGAAAGTACGTCATATGTCACAGAGGCCGTAGTACTGCACAGTGTACAGTGTACCCTTTCACCTCTTTTAACATGCAATTCAGTGAACTGAACTTCCTGTTGATTAATTTTTGGGTCTGAGGACGTCGTAGTCTTCAGTCCTTTCTACCTACAGTGCGAGTAGAACTCTGTGCGACAATCTATATCTGAAGTTAATAATATATTTTTAATTAATTTGGGACAGAATTGGGGAGGAAATGAATTTACGATGGTGCAACTATAGCCTTTGGCTATACGGTTAAAACGATGAATCATGGAAAATAAGCTTAGAATCACTGACGGTGGAATTCGAACCCACCTGTTTCCGAGTTCATGGACAACAGATTCCTTCCATGTGAATGTTTCCCCCAAGTTAAATACTGTAAAAACGATGAAATTACGGTTCGGTAAATGCATTTTCTTTTCAAATTTGTGTACGACAAACGAGCATATTGCTTTTACGAGTATCTCTGAAGTTATATTATAAAACTATTGATAGCATAGAGGATTTGCAGAACTTTAAATCTGAACACTGTGCATGCTTACAATGTTACCTCATCGGGTCAAATTTAGATCTGTCAAACGCCAAAACTAAACAGTATAGTGAATTCAATGAATATTGTTACCTTGTTTTCGATGGCTTTACACTATTCTGATATTTATTATTGTTACTTGAAAATAATGCATTGTTACGCGCCTGGCAGGTATAAACATTGAATTTGCAAATAATTTTGCGTGCATTCCTCCAGTTTCACTGTTGTAAATTTAACATACCAGCATTATCTTATTTATATTGATAGTAATTCACGTTCTTTTGTGATAATAAATATAGCCTGAACTAGTGGAATATATAATTGAAATATTATTATAAAGTAGCCTATTTATTGCAGCCAATGGTCATATCAGGACATTTCAATTGAACGACCGTAGGCTACATAACAAGTTCAATTTCAAGTAGTTCCAACTTTGGCTACCAGACGCCAATGTAACTGACACCCAGCGGCAAACGTTGGAACTTGAGAGCGTTTCTAACCAAATAACCTACAAATTTTGGCTACACACTACCAATTGAAGTGGTAGGTTCTTTTACATACCAGAAATATATGGCATGGGCCCGCCGGCTTTACTTCTCCTCCGAATTTAAACCACATTAATAATAATAACGCAACAACCATACAAGGGACTTATACTGTCTGTAAATAAGTTTTACACGTTACACAAGTTTTTACAAACTTACGTAATATAAACATTGTATATATATATATTTGTGTTTGAGTATATTTCGTAAACATCGTATTCTAATTAAGCCTAAGCGTGACGAATGAAAGAGAAAGTGAGAGGAATCCTCAAGTTTAAGCGCGCCCCGCCCGACAGCGCTAGAGTGGGCAAGTTCCACGCTGCCGGTCAGCTGGTCTTTGGGATAATGCCAAGGGAATCGAATTACTTTGTAACTGATACTCTTTTAAAAAGTAATTAGCGATTACAACTAAAATAACATGGCAGGGCACAATAGAAAACATAATTCACGGATATAAGTACTTCGGTCTCCATTACATGTTACGGAAAGCACAGATTAGTGAAGTAGGCTATACAGACTGTTACTTTTGTTTTTTCTTGTTGTGGCAATTTAGTTTCCTCAGATTGAGAGACTAAAGAAGGTGAATTTGTGGGTCTGAATCTAATTAATGAAAATGGGGGAATGACAGAGCGGCTCTTGAGAGCACTAGTGTCAGAGTTGAGATGGCTATCCTCAGAGGGAGTGATGCCTATGTGGTGATTACCTAATTTCTCAATGAGGGAAATAAATTGGGCTCTGGGATTGAGCACGTTAATTACTGCTTGCCTGACTGATTTACAAAGGCTGATACCAATAGGTGGGTGGATGAGGACCATCGTGGTCTGAAGGTTACTGCCATTGGGTGAAGCGTACCACAGCTCTTTCTCGAAATCAAATGTCGGGAATGAGACGTGGCCCGGTGAGGGAGTAGGTGAGCTAGAGAGTGAGGAATCTGATTTTGGTGAAGCTGGTTTAAGTGGAACGAGTGTACCATCTCGTTTTTGGGTAGGCCCATTCGGAATTAGTGTTTTTGGATTGACAGGGGTATAATTTGGGCTTTTAGGGTCATCAGGGTCCTGAGTTATCAGGAATGTTATGCCCTGGTACGTTAATGTGCGAGGTTTAGTGTCAGTGCGTGACATGGTTGTGTTCGTGAGTGTATAAGTGCGTGTAATGAGTAAGAGGTGATGAGAGATAGTGGTCAAATACCTTGGTCGACCAGGGAATAAGGAAATAGAAAAACAAATTTACCAGTCACTCAAAGTTATCCAGTTTAAATACAGTTGGAGCTGTGACGTTGAGTGCGCTGATGAAATTTGAAGTTACTTGAAATAATTAATTATTGGCTGCTTGGTAGGGTGAGGGGATGAGCTAAACTTGTATTAAAACTCGAGGGAGACAGGAGTTGCTTGAGTAGGATGGTTACAGGGTGGGTATGGTGTTGGATATTTGAATGGTAGAGGAGTGACTTAATCTGCACTGTTATCACGGGGAATGCAAATTAAGCCTATAGGAACGTAGTGGAATGGCTTGAAATATCGAAGTCGAGGCGATAGCGAGGATTAGGCTTGGTAGAAAAGCTGGCAAGGCTGGCGGATCATCGATTTCGTCAATTGGCGTTAAAAGACGAAGCTTGGAGCAGTGGCGTGCAGTTTGCTTGGATGCTGGACTCGGAATGATGATGGCACAAAACAGTAAGTTAATATTAACAAAGAAATATGTTTGAAGTAGGCCTACACAAAACATAAAATGTTGATGTACACAAAACACAATGAACTGAATTTAAGAACTGAAATCAAAGAAAATTCAATTTAATTCACACAAATAGCTCACACAGTAGCTTCCCCCGCACTTTTCTATGACCCGGTTCGACGGAACAACAGGACACGTGTTGGACATAATCGCTTGCAGTGCCTGTAGCGGCGGGACCACCAACTACCGTTCTATAATGGCGGAGTCCTCACACTAGGTCCTTCTATTCGTCATGGCCTAAGTGAACAGGATATGAAGATGAATGTTTGACGTTCGGAACATATCATCCAATTTAGTAGGTATACCATTGTGTACATAAAAGCATGTTAATTTGTAATAACAACTTGTCTTTTTCAGGATAGTATAGCCTACCTAGGTATATAAATGCTTGTATCCCGCCCAATATAATTGGGTACAATTTGTGTTGACTGACTGGAAAGCTTTCTTTAATACAAGCAATTAAACAAAGCCCACATGGATGGTTAGATGAACTACTCACTGTTCGGCAGTGACATGCTCATATCTACAGCTTCGTATATAGGGTGTCATTTATGTACTTGAGTACCCTTTAGGGGCGTGTAGGGGATGGGTATAGGATCAATTTGAGATAGGAAACCTGGGGTCTGAATGGCTTCCTAACCCCAGAAAACAGGTTTGTTTCAGCCTCCCCGCCCCCTGTGAAGTAGGGAAGCGCGCATGTGTTACTCTGAGGTCAGGCTCTCTTTCGCTGTCATCGGTCTTGGCGCGACTGCGTTAGCCGAGGGCTGCATTCCCCTTGCCAATTGATAGTTCCGTCGTCTTTAACTACTACAGAAACACACGTAACTCGTTGATACTAATAATCAAAAGGCAATTAATTTACAGAATCAACGATAGTTTAAAAAATTGCGCAGAATAAACACGCACTGTGACTACGCCCTCTCATTCCCCTCTAAAAAATGAAAAAATGAAGGCATGGCACCCCAGGAGAAACAAACCCGGGACCACCATGGCACAGCGCTCCGCCGCTATCCTCGCGGCTAACGCAGCGTTGAGCGGTGGTCGCGCCAAGACCGTTGACAGCGAATGAGTGCCTGACCTCAGAGTAACACATGGCATGCTTCCCTACTTTAAAGGGGCGGAGGGCCTGAAACAAACCTGTTTTCTAGGTTTAGAAGGCCATTCCGACTCTAGGTTCCCTATCTCAAATTGATCCTATACCCATCCCCTACACGCCCCTTAAGGGTACTCAAGTACATAAATGACAACCTGTATATACAAACACGTCTGCTTTTCTAAAACGGACTCCAATCATATCCATCTCCTTTTTCTTTTGTTCCCATCTTTATGGATTCCTTTATCAAAGCTTGAGTTAATAAGTTATTTCATGAAAAATCTTCATTGAAAACTGATTACAAAAGTAAGACATTTTCAGAAGAATTTTAAGAAAGTGCAACAAAATCAAAAATAATTTCACGGAACAGTTACAAAGCTGCCATTTTCAGCATTTTACGTTATATGTAACATGTTTCAGAACTGCCTCCTCGAGAAGACTGCACTTTGTCATTCATCATCAGCATAACGGTGAAGTATGTTGAGAATAAAAACATCAGTTCTAACGCAATATGTTAAATATGCATAACATCTTCCCATGAACAATGTACGAGTGCAGGACCAGCAATAATGTACGGGGCTGAATGACCACGATGTCCAAGCCTCTCAAATGAAACGACAACAACTCGACGCGTCAGGCGATACTACCGGCTTCCCTGCCATGTGAGGGAATATTGGTGTTAATTCATTGAGGGGCGTTGCGGCATCATGGTCATGTAGTCCCATGTGCTTGGAAGTGTGTGTAATCTTATCTAGTAACCTGTGCGATTGTGATGGCTGTGGCACCCGTGGCTTTTAGTTAGGAACCATCACCGGGTTCGTTTGGAGTAGAAGTGGGACACCATGGATAATCACTTCTAGGGGACTGAGGTGGGAATCGAACCCACTTAACCTCAGTTTTGCTCACGACGCTGAGTGAACCCCAGGTCAGAATTAAATTTCTTAGCAGAACCGGGAATCGAACCCAGGATCTCTGGATAATGAGTGTCTGTACGTACCCCGAGAACGCGGACTGTTCTGGTTAGCGTAAGGTGGAGCTGACAATGCATTTCACGCCACAAGCACAGTATAAAGGCGGCAGTTTTGAATATTATTTAAAGATACTTCCCACGGAAAACCACAGCTAAAGTTTTACATGTAAGCTTCAATTGACAAGTATTATTCGTGGAAAAGAATGAGATGTTGTTTTGATATGAGTTAATTGACACTTTGCTGGTAAGCATTGTGATGACGTCTTGTTACAACCCACCACAAAGTATTAATACATTTAACATTAACCTATAGTCCAACTGAATGTCTATCAAGTGATACGCTTTTCAATTACTCAGCCTATGATTATCGTCTTTGTATACAAAAACGTCACTTCCGGGACAAGCGCACTATTTATTCTCTAGCAGAAGAACAATACAAAAACGATCATTTTAGGAGATTCCAGGTCGATGAAAACTATCGAAGTCCTCACAAAAGCTGTTTGGTCAATGAGGCCATTTTCCATGGTACTGACATCAAATTACGCACGATCGTAATTTGAGAATAAGATTGTTAAATTCCAGGGTGCAATTTCTTGGAGCTAAAGCTCTTCATGAACTTGGCACGTTGAGTGTAACTAACTTTTGCTAATAGTGTTCTGGGTCTCACAGGATTACTACTGGCCATTTTAAGGTCGTAGCTTATTTACAATCCAAGATTGTTCACGCGGGACACATAGATTGGTCTGTGTATTAAGTTGTGGACATTGTGGTTGTGCCATTTATCACCCTCAACCATCGATTTACATTCAGCTTTGCATGAGCGCATGGAATTAGCAATTAGTGTGCGGGACACGACCAGTAGAAAATTAAAACGCTGTGCGTTATTATTCTCTCCGTGTTGGATGTGTAGGATAAATTAAAATACAAGATAATCATTCTATAAATATTTCCAGACCATACTTTTCAGTTTTTAAGCGAATGCCGCATATGAGAGATCAGTTTCTTTGTGATGTAGGCCTACGTGCTAATAATGGACTTTGCGGTATCACTAAATTTAGAATAGCTCTTTAATTGAAATTCTGATGTATCATCAGTCAAATACAATAACTACCCTGGTTTTCAAATTACTCCTAATTCCGACTTTCAGAATTAAAACTTATATTTCGATGTCATTGTTAACGTTTCGTTTAGGAACCAAAGACATCGTGGTAATCAGTACAATAGGCTATACTTGGAAGTATAAGAAGTTTTTCATTGTTGTGGTGACTGTACCAGTATGTCTAGTATTTTGATCGGTGTCTCGGATGTGATGTAAAGTACCATTTTTACATTTCAGATTTTCATGGAAGTTATTGTGGTAAATCGCGAAGGGAAATACTCTCAGAACACCTGCTATTAAGCCTTATATCTCCAAATGCCAGATAGTCAGTCAGTTATGGAGCGTGCGTGCCCTACACAGGTAGGTGTATTTCCATTTTTCCAAATCTCTGCGAAGAAAGTGCACTTCTTCGGCGAACATGTGATGCCTTGTGCTGGTTCACAAGATTGGCACCATAGCTGCGTTCTATCAGAGATGGAGTTAACGCCCACACCGAGTGATCCCTAGTTTGTAAACACTTCCGTAACCAGATAGACGCCCGGTGAAGTGTGGGTTACCTAGGAACATGGGATACACTACCATGCGAATCAAAGTGTTAGATGTAACAGGTAGACTACTAGGATTTGACATATATGACTCCTACTAACTTTGGAGATTTTTGAGTACACTTAAAAGCAATTCTGCTTCTGTCTTTGACTTACAGCGAAAGTCTCGCACTGTGCTAAACAGGAGTAGATCCAACCAAGGAATCTGCGCATGTATTTGTGATGGGAATACTGCATCCTGTCAGGTGTAACCAAAGGTCTTAATGTGTTTGTGATGGGAATACCACATCCTGCCATGTGTAACCATAGGTCTCAATGTGTCTGTGATGAGAATACCACATCCTGTCAGGTGTAACCATTGGTCTCATTGTGTTTGTGATGGGAATACCACATCCTGCCAGGGGTAACCATAGGTCTCGATGTGTTTGTGATGGGAATACCACATCCTGTCAGATGTAGCCATGGGTTGTGATGGGTTCAGTGCCGGCTGGTGGTTAAAAGGTGGTAGATCACAAATATAATATGATCACTGATATAAGACTATTCCAAAAATCGCTAAAATACCCAAAAGAAAGAAAATAAAGAAAAGCAGAAATTTGAACATATGTTTGCTTATACTATTCGTACTTTTCTACGGGAATATTATGCTACATCATTTGTTTCATATGTTATGACAAACACAAATTTTGATTCTATAATTTCTTTCACAGTTTCCTCATGGCAATCTTCAAGTATGCACTGTAGAATTTCATTTTGAATTGTTTTGAAGGTGCCCATGGACACAGTCACTTTTTCCAGGTGAGTTTCATACCAATATCGAATTCTGCACCAAAATACAGTAGATTAGTCCACGAAAAGCTCCCAAATTTCTTGTTCCCTCAGACTCGTCAAGCCAGTGCTATGCCAATTGAAATGAATCACACAATCTAATGCAGTTAATTAAATGTTCAAAACATATCTATTTTGGGCTACCTTTTGATTGTGAGTTTCTATTACTATTTGGTATCCTGTGGAGATCTGCTGTGCATTTTTAACATTGGTATACGTGAAGAAGCTCTAGGTTTTCTTCGTATGTAATTTCGATGGCGCATGACGACCCAGAGGTCCGGGTTTGATTCCCAGTTCTGCCAAGAGACGTTAATTCTGGTGGGAGGGCTGGAACGGTTTACCGTCAGCTTCGTGAGATAAAACTGAGAAGAGGAAGGTTCGATTCCCACCTCAGGTATCTTGAATGGGATGGTTCCACGGCCGCCTCATTCCAAATCCTATCCTCAATTTAAACATACACACACTAGTAAAGGTATCACAATAACACAGGTTATCACACAAATTACACACACCCAAGAGCAAGGGGCTACAGGACCACAATGTCGGAAAGTCCCTAAGAAAAAGAGAAAGCAAGAAAAACGGTCGCCCTAAGAGTGAGTGGTCTGAATTCATCATGTGAATGATATGATTAATGCAAAGCTGTACCTAATTATATGCAGAACACAAATTTAAAAAACAGCATCGACTATCTAAACTTTGAAGCCCGATAATGCAAAACTACTCATATTATGCACGAAACAATAATATACAGTAGAACGAGACAAATATGCTACGTATCGCGCACTTCATCAAAAAAGCACATTTATTTCGTTCTGACTACCACAACGCTAATGTCAAACTTATAATAATAATAATAATAATAATAATAATAATAATAATAATAATAATAGTAATAGTAGTAATAATAATAATAATAATAATAATAGTCGCCTCCGTAGCGTAACGATCAGCGTGGTTAGCTGCCACCCCAGAGGTCCTGGGTTCGATTCCTGGCTCTCCCACGAAATTTGAAAAGTGGTATGAGGATTGGAACGGGGTCTACTCAGCCTCCTCGAAGTGGTTTTCCGTGTTTTCCGACTTCGCCTTCGGACAAATGCCGGGATGGTGTATACTGTAAGGCCACGGCCGCCTCCTTCTCTCTTCCTTGCCTATCCCTCCTAATCTTCCCCTCCCTTCCCTCATAAGGCCCCTGTTCGCTTTGCAGGTGAGGCAGGCTAGGCGCTGCGGTGCTGGTCACACCTCCCCAGTTGTATCCGATCACATGTTCCCAGCACTAGGACAATGCCCGTAGAGGCGGTAGAGGTGAGTTCCCTCGCTGAATCCGTGGGAGCCACAAACCTGGAGGTTAAATTCGATTTTAAAAAATAATAATAATATTATTGGCTTTGCGTCACTTTCAACTACTGAGGTTTTCAGAGACGCCGGGGTGCCAGAATTTTGCCCCGAAGGGGATCCTTAACGTGCCAGTAAATTTACTGACACGGCTCTCTCGCATTTGCGCACCTTCAAATGCCAACTGACTGCGCCAAGATTCGATCCTGCAACCTTGAGCACAGCAGACGAGAACGTTACCACTGTACCAGGCTGCCAGTTAATGTCGAGCTAAATACGCTTCAAAGTATGCGGATATCGTTAAAACAATAAAATGACAACTGTGAAATACACTACAAACCTCAGTGTTGAACACCTCACAATCCAAAATGCAGATGCCAGACTTTAACAATAACAGTAATAATGATCCTATATTAAGGAACTGGCGAAGAAAAAATATTCCGGACACACAGCTCGTATGTGTTTCACCATACGATCACCAATTTCTCACAACAGAAGATATCACAAGCGAAATCTATAGAATCTAAGACATAGCAGACTGGTCATTAAAAATACATATATTCTTTGACAGAACACACATAGTAGTAGCCACTCGTTTCAGTTCGATTAAACTGTATGCTTTAAATAAATTATCTTTAGAAAATTTATATTGTTGTTCGATCATGTAAATACTGTCCATATCATGAGTTCAGCGTGTCGACGAAGAGTTGTGCTTGTCAGCCACCAGAGGGTGCTAAAGTTGCCGCGCTAGCTGCTGCCTGTGCGCCGGATATACAGTATCAACTTTTGAACTCTATGGATTGTGTTTACCAACCTCACGTTGCTTCTACCCCAACCATCGCCCCATGCACCCGCTGCACTCCATAGGTTCTTCTTTGCGTATACCAGCCTGTATAGTTGAGTCGCCCAACGGATCCCCACTTCGACGCCTTTCATTTCGAAAAACATACCGCTCAGACCCGCCCAGTCAGTTATACGGGTTCGGTGTCGGCTCCCTTTGCTTGGACAACAGATGTCTTCAGCACTTCCCCGCGGTTTAAATGGGCAGCAGACACTGCCAACGGCATAAATGCTACATTTTGCGTCGAGTATTCCTAAACAACAGCTTTTATTTTTAAGATAAAATATAATATAAAAGGCTGATCATGGGCCACAGCACAACAATAAATATAAAACAAATAAATAAATACCAAAAAATAAATATAAAATAAAACATACCAAATAAATACATAAATATAAAATAGAGATAAATTAAATAAATAATTAAATAAACTTTAAAATGATAACTAAATAAAGAATAAATAAATAAATAAACAAATATAATAATGAACAAAGAAAGAAAGAAAGAAAGAAAGAAAGAAAGAAAGAAAGAAACATAAAATGAACAATTAAATACAAAATAAATAAATAAATAAATAAATAAATAAATAAATATAAAATAAACCAATATAAAATATAGTAAATAAATACATATAGAATAAATAAGTAAAATAAAATAAGAATAAATAAATAAATCAACAAGCAAATATAAAACCAACAAATAAATAAATATAAAATAAATAAAAAATAAACAAGAATATTACCTAAACAAATAAACAAATATCAAATAGATATAAAATAAATGAATAAATACAAATAAATAAACAAACACACATAACCAGAACATATAAATAAATAAAACAAACAAATACAACATAAACAAATAAATAAACAAACAAAGAAATATAATATAAACAAATAAATTAAAAAATAATTATACCATAAACAAATAAATAAACAAACAAAAATAACATAAACAAAAAATAAACAAACAAATATGATCTAAACAAATAATTAAGCAATTATAGCATAAACAAATAAATAAACATACATATATAACAAAAAATAAACAATTATAACATAAACAAATAAATAAACAAACAATTATACCATAAACAAATAATTTTTAAAGCATATACCATAAATAAATAAAATATAAATTATCAAATAAACACATAATTATACGATAAACAAATAATTAAACAAACAATTATACCCATAAATAGGTAAATAAACAAACAAATATAACATAAACAAATAATTACACAAATATAACATAAAATAAATAAACAAATATATCATAAACCAATAAATACGCGATCATTTATAACATAAATAATGAATAAACAAACAATTATAACATAAACAAATAAATACATCTTGTAACGTTCTTATAGGGCGCATACGCCACTGCCACATTTCTTGAGAGCATATGACTACATTTAAATCCATTTCTTCATATCAAACTTAATCGGCAGGCGATTCGCCACATATCTGTGTATATATATATTTATAGTATTATTATTATTATTATGACTCATCCAATATTCAATTTTATTATTATTATTATTATTATTTATTTTGCGATATTTTGTTTTATACTCTAATTACTTCATCTACTGTCTATAGAATTTATATTAGAATTATTAACTTCATTTGCGCTATACTCTAATTTACAGAAGATGGTCGTGAAAACTGTCATCCGCTTGATGGGTGAGGTGAGGAGTGGAGACGAGAGGGGTAACGGTCTCCATAGCAACAGCGAGCAATGTTGCAACTCATGCAGAAACAGCAGTGAGCACATGGTTTGACTCACTTGTCAGTGTTCTACTGTCTTGACTCGTCACTGTAATTAGTATTATCTCGTGTATCTATATAAGTGAATTTCTTTATTCTTTCATAGGCTACAGTAAGCGTTATCGTTTTGTGTTTGTTGAAGGCGTGTGTATATAGAGATTTTGAGTTCATTTCTTTTATTCGCATCGCATCATCGTGTATATTTTTGTTGCGTAAAAATGGCATCGGTAGACTACGTGCTCGTGGAAGGCCCAGGATCCATTCTCCGCGTCATAGAACAACTTCAGGCCGTGGTGTGACTCTCCATAGCCAATCAAGGGAGATGGTATGTGCTGTGAGGAATTTTATGGAGGAAGAAGAGGAAAGTATGCGCTTGCGGGAGGAACCTCTGATTCCATTTGTTCAGGTGAGGAAAAGAAGTGCAAAGGCTCTTGGTGTGAGTGAAACTACTGAGTACCGAGTGACGAAAGAGAAGTTTCCGTCTAATGATGCTGGCTGGTCTAAGCTATCAACTCCAGGGAAGAAGAGGCAGAGGGAAGGGGTGGTCACTAATTTAGATGGCTTTCAACAAGATGCTGTTAGACGGCATATTTCTAGCTATTATTTTAGGAAAGAAATTCCCATAAGTCGCAAACTTCTTGTTTCGCTCAGAGAGGCAGAATTGTTTAAAAGAAGCCTTTCATCGCTGAATAAAGTGTTGCATGATCTGGGATTTAAATATAAGAAAATTAATGGCAGGAAGGTGATCATGGAGAGGCCATATATTGTGGCTTTGAGGTGTCAGTTCTTAAGTGAAATTAAGGACAAAAATTTTGTGGATATTGTGTGGTTAGATGAAACGTGGGTCAATGCTGGTCACACAGTGTCTAAGAGTTGGAGTGACGACTCAGTACAGGGGTCAATGAAGGGGCCGCCAGGCGGAGGGGGTCGATTTATTATTCTACACGCCGGGTCATCACAAGGCGTTGTTAATAATGCGCTTTTGCCCTTCAGGTCGAAAAGAACGGGTGATTACCATGAAGACATGGACCATAACCGGTTTATAAATGGTTCCAGGAACAATAATTGTTACCCAACATTCCTGAACACAGTGCCATTGTAATGGACAATGCTTCGTACCACACAGTGCAGATAGACTAGGCCCCAACAATTTCATGCACGAAGCCGCGAAAGTTGGAATGGTTCGGCCGCCATAATGTACCTTGCGACAGCTCTATGACGAAGGGAATCCTTCTCAACCTTATACGGTAGCACAAGCCTAAGCCCATGTACCACGTGGATGAACTGGCAAGAAAGCATGGCCATGAAATCATCAGGCTGCCTCTAAATCATTGCCACTTCAATCCTATAGAAATGATATGGGGTCAAGTGAAGGGTTACGTAGCACGGCATAGTAAAAATTTCACACTCCGTGAGGTTGAGATGCTTACCGTTGAGGCTATTAGGGAAGTGACTTCAGAAAACTGGAAACGTGTAGTGTTAAAAGTGCAACGAGAACTGCATGAGGCCACGAAACGTGAATGTATACTCGATGGTGGGGTAGAACGGATCATCATTTCCCTGGGAAGCAATTCCGGATCCGATTCAGACACAAGTGACGAAGAGGGAGCTATGAAAATAATAGAACCCATAATTAGTAGCAGCGAGAGCGATTAGGTAAGTTTCATTATTTATTATTATTTTTATTTATTTTTAATATTATTAATTTTATTTTTTATTTTTATATTATATTTATGTATTTATTTATTTTATTATGATTATAATTATTAGCATTGTGTTCTCATTTTGTTGCGTCGATTGTGCCCTTTCACACGAATACCGCTGACACACCACAGATCCCAGTATTTGTGTCTACCGCCTCTTGGAATGTTATGAGCCATGATCTGCCTCAGTGGCAACGCAGCATTTCGCCACATGCTAGCTTTGACAGCTGTCACCGTTCTTTATTGGGAAATCAGAGTATAGTACATAGTTTTAAGGGGAGTTAGACGTGCGATATATCGAGATTTAGGCGAGAGAGGTGGCGACAGTCAGACTGCGGTAAAGACATATTCACCGCGGGAGGGATCCCAATTTAGACCAAGATGTGGAAATCTGTCTGGCTAGAGACAACGAAGCAGAAGACCGTTTAGAGTCCGGTGGAAGGGGGAGTCTGGCTTTAGTCAGCGAGCTTCCCTACTTCAAAATTCAAAGAGTGTGACGTCACAAGCATATGATAGATTGAGCGAGGTCACATGTTCAGGAATATCCTATAGAAGAGAAGGACCTATGACGTATTTGGAGCGGTGTGGGGGATGATGACCCACGATTGGATTAGACGGAGCGGAATTTCAAACTTATTGAACTAATGAATGGAAGGAGAAAGCAGGTTATAAAAACGGATGCACAGAGGATCCCCACAATTTTGTACTTGAATTTATCATCGGAAGTACAATGTCACTATGGTTCTCGGTGAGGCCATCAGTGAATCTTAAGTCTGGCCAAGTGTGAAAGGCAATTCACGTCTTGTCGCACCCATGGACATAGTCATGTCTGGGGCTATGTCTATGAATGTGATTTATAGAATCACATTCCGTCACATCCAATGAATCAGACCTTACATCTCGTCTCTGATTTATAAAACGTAAATTTATTTATCACGCCAACGAAGAAGAAGATGATCGCCACCCAAGGACCACAACATCTATCAACCATGGGAACGTACAAGACCGAACGACGATCAACATTGTTGAGCACCATGACGCAACTATTAAAATTATCTCGTTTTAATTAATTTTAATGGCATGTAAATTCAAGCTTTAGGTAATAACGTAATTTTAAACTCACCTCCAATTCATTTTTTCGCTGTGCTAGCAGTAGATTCAGTCGACGCATTATTATTGTCGACTTTATATTTTTTCTTGTTTCTTTACAATTAAATTCAGTATCTTTTAGTTAGAAATAGCTATAAGCCTCACCTTTCCCGAAGCAAATGCCAACTTGGATAAAGACGGAGTCCTACCACGAGCTGAGGTAAGGAGATCTCAAGGTGCTTTACTTTAGGCAAGTGTGTATATTAATTATTTGGTCTCCAACTAGGAGTCCCATGGCGTCCAACATTTAAACAGTTTATCATCATTATAATTATTGTTTCTCACTCTTAATAATTCATAATCAATTTAATCATCATTGAATATTTATCAATCAGGAACAGCCTGAAATAAATGGTACATCTCTTACCACAACGTGGGACTCTTAACAAAGGTGAGAAGTAACTGATACATTTCACACCCTGCTGTGGGACTTGTTGCTGTTGTTTCCTCACCACGACGAAACGTTTCATCGGGCACCCAACGTGGAGCAAAGAATGTTACATTTGTCGCCACAACGCAGCATTTGTGAAGGAGGGAGTGTACTACAGGGTCTTTATATTTGCTTGGCAAGGACATTCTCGCTCACGCGCTCCGCCAATGACGGCTCAGTTGCCGGCTGCCACTCAAGCGTATGTTCGGCAGAATACGGTGCATAAATCAGTATCATGCATTTTACTCACTATGTTTACAGTGGATGCTGAAAATTTTCCCCATCCACTGCCAAACATAATCGGCATCTTCCTATGAAGTTTCCGGTTACTCCGGTTAATTTAGCTTCAGTAAGGAAATAATGACCTTTACGTCTCTTTTTATTGTTTACTGAACCTGAACGTTTGAATCTCTTAGCCAGTTGTTTTATTGACCGATTTATGGGAAGGGGTTTGCCTGGAAATTTCACTCGAAACTTTTGTCTTGTTCTAGCGCACGATTTCCTGCACTTTATGTACGTATTGGGCAGATATACACGTTCAAGTAACGAATATTTCACATAAGGCATTACTGCACTATACACAATCACAATAAAACAACTGGATAAGAGATTCAAACGTACAGGTTCAGTAAACGATAAAAATAGACGTAAAGGTCGTTATTTCCTTAGCGAAGCTAAATTAACCGGAATAACCGGAAACTTCATAAGTAGATGCCCATTATGTTTGGCAGCAGATGGGGAACATTTTCAGCATCTACTGTAAGCATGGTGAGTAAAAATACATGATACTGATCGTAAGCACCAACTCTAACGTAGATACACGCACGCGGCAGCCGGCAACTGAGGCGTCACTGGCGGAGCGCTTGAGCGAGAAAGTCCTAGCCCAGCAAATATAAAGACCCGTTATTTCTGTTCGAGTTTTTTTTTGGGGGGGAGGTTCTGTGTCAGTGTGTAGTGTCAGCATGTCGGATGAAAAAGAGATGCTACTGCGAAGTGGGCATCAGTTAGATAAAGGTATGGCGGAAGAACATAAAGAGCGAGAGCGTAGTCAGTTGGTAGAGGAGAATTTAAATGATAGTAGTTGGATGCCGGAAGTAATCCCTTCAAGTACTTGCTGGATTCCTGCAGGAGTTAAGTAACAAAATAGAAGTTACCAGCAGAAAAATTGAAACCAGCAATCAGGAGTTAATGAAGGATGATCAATAATATGATGATAATTGTTGTTTTACGGGGTCTAACATCTAGGTTATCGGCCCAGTTAAGGAAGGAACTTGAAGCTAACAATCAGGAGAGTAGTAGGAAAATCAGTGAGATGAGTAGGGAGTTGAGAGAAAGTTTAGATGAATAGCTAGATAAAACAGTAGTAAAATGAATAAGAACTTAGAGATGCTGAAGGAGATAATTAAGGGGGTGGAACAGAAGATAAGTGGTGAAATAAATGAGGTGATAGGTGAGAGTAAAGTAGAGGAGAAGAATAAGCAACAGTTAGAAGTGATATTAGGTGAAAGTGAACTAGATGAAAAGAAGCAGCAATTAGAGATGATGTTAAGTGATAGCAGTATGGAGGACGAGAATATTGTAGGTGGAAGCGGAATAGAGGAAGAGAATATCGTAGGTGAAAGTAACTTAGAGTTAAAGGATATCATAGGAGAAAATACAATTGAAGTAGAGGAAATTGCATGTGAGGATAGAGAAGAAGAAATGGAGAATGGAGAATCTAGGTGATAGTAGATTAGAAATAGAGGAAATTGTAGGTTAAAATAGGAGAGTATTAGAAGAGATCGTAGATGAGAATCAAGTATAGGAGAGGAAGAATCTGGCAGAAGAGACGTTAGGCGAATGCAAATTAGAAGTAAAAAAACATAGGTGAGAGTGAAAGAGATGAGAGGAAACAGCAGTTAAGGTCGATGTTAGTTGAACGTAGTGTAGAGGATGACGAAAAGATTGAAGCAGATAATAATCGATCAGATATGAGTTACGAGCAGAGGGAGCACGGCAGTCAGGGTAAACCAAAGGGGGAGGTAAGGAACTTCAGAAATAGAAAGAAACGGTATAAGCAGATAACATTGGGAGAGGATAAGAAAATTAGATTTAGAAAGAAGAATAAAGATCACATGACAAAATGTATCAGTCTCGCAAATAGGGTAGGGGATGCTGAAGGAGGTGAAATGAACGATTAGAACAACGCCATTATCAGGAAATGGAAACTATGGTGAACGAGAGATAGGAAGAGCTTAAGGTGCAGTGGCATACCGTATGAGCTGGGCTAGGAGAAGTAACAGGAGGGGAGACGAAGTACAGTGTTACTCGTGACAAATATAGTACAGTAGAGCCAGAAAT
Organism: Meconema thalassinum; assembly: GCA_946902985.2. NCBI lineage: Eukaryota > Metazoa > Arthropoda > Insecta > Orthoptera > Tettigoniidae > Meconema > Meconema thalassinum. Next base: position 733,262,443 of record OX336389.2, on the reverse strand, counting down.
TATTGTTATGAGGAGAGAAGAGAGCGTAACTTGGAAAACAAATAGAAGGGAAGGAGAGTGTTAGGAGAAAGTAAAATTGCCAGATAGAGTAGTTATGTAAGTTAGGATTACCGTTTATTACTTATCCCTATGACCTGAACGTAAAAAACGATTTGTTAAAGGAATTAAGGGAGGAAGCTATATTACCTGAAATGGGAAATTTGAACCACGTTGTGCAGTTACACGTGTCCGGGGCGCGATCCGAAGTATTAATTGATAGCGGTTGTGTCAAGTCTTGCATAAGTTATGCCATTCATGACAGAATGAAGGGAGCTGGGGTGCATTTTGATGAAATGCCTATTAAAACCACGTTTGTCATTACAGCTGTTGTTAATGAAATGAAAATCCACAGCCTGCTTCCAGTCTCCGACCGGGTCAGGAATGGAATGAATGAAGCCCCCATCTAGCGGCGAGGATATGAACTGTGCCGGCTGCCGAGGCCTGACGCACTCCTCTGGGGCAATGATTAAATGAATTACAGATAAAATGAAATGATAGTGGAGAGTGTTGCTGGAATGAAATTTTGACAGGGAAAACCGGAGTACCCGGAGAAAAACCTGTCTGCCTCCGTTTTGTCCAGCACAGATCTCACATGGAGTGACCGGGATTTGAACCACGGACCCAGCGGTGAGAGGCCGGCGTGCTGCCGCCTAAGCCACGGAGGCTTCCTGTTGTTAATATATCTTAAATAATATCGAAGCAAGTTTTCGTAGAGATAAACATTAATAAACACGTAGAGAACCAGGTGTGTTTGGTGATTCCTAATTTAGTGTATGAGGTAATTCTAGGTTCGGACTGGCTTACTAAGGTATCAGGTAATTTATATTTTGAAGAAGGTTTGCGCTAAATTTAAGTTGGGTAATACTGGAGTGATTATATCGTTCAATGATTAAGGTAAATGAACTAGTTGTTCAAGAGAGGTGAGCACGTTAAGTGAGATGTTATTGGAAAGATATGCAGAGGTAAGCGAGGAGGTGCTGAGAATATAGAGCCTGGGTCGTTAAATTTTGTGGGCAGTTTGATAACGAACAGAAGTCTAGCGGACTCGTTACGTAAAGCTCATTTTTTACGAGATATAGAGGAAGATCAGTGTAATCTTCTCTATAATAATTTATTGAAGAATCAGAGGGTGTTTGAGGATAGGATTGGCGAGGCCAATTACTATGAACATTCACCGAAGATAATAGATCACTCAGTATTTACAGGGCACAGATACCCGATACCTTTCAGTAGGGGAGTAATAGGAGTTTAAACCCACAGCCTACTTTCCTGGGGACGTCACATACTAACCCGCAAAACATTCAGGGGCCAAGTCGATATCTCTCGAACCCGTGGTTGGAGATTCACGAATGAGGTGTCGTTGGACTCGGGCTGACGGGGGCTTTGCTATGGACCACTCGTTATATTTTTGATTTTTTTTTTTGAAAATTTTTGTTTTCGAAAGTAGGTGATAGTTTGAAAACTAAACAGGGTAGAACGTTGTGCCATGGTTCAAACGAAAGGACTCTATGTCCTTTATTTTCTGTAATAAAACGTTTCTATTTGTTATGTTTTTTTTGAAAATTCGAATTTTGAAATTCCTATATATTGGAAACTAGGAATTCTACAAAAACAATTGTTGGACATAAATGAAAGGTCCCTACGCCCTCTACCCCGAAAATAAATTTCAAGTCTCTAGGATAAAAACTGACAGTAGTGTGGTAGTGGGGAAGCCGCTTCAAAAAGCAAGTTGTGAGCCCCTGCAACCTTGGAATGGAAGGAGTCATGCTAGGAGGGCGTGCTTGGATTCGTTTCTTCGTCTCGTTGCGCTCTTTACGGGAATGTAGGTGTCGAAAACGTGAAAGTCTGGAAACATGGTGTGTTTTTTTGGGGGTGGGGGGGTAAAACCGTGATTTTAACTTTTTATTATATGTCGCGAACCAATCATGCTAGAGGCGTGTACGAGGGGTCCAAGGACTTGCGGTGACGTCCTCTTTGCTATGGACCACTCGTCATATTTAAAAAAAATTGGAAACTCTATTTTGGGGTAAACACGTGTTTTTGTGATTTTTGCCGATATCTCAAGAACCAATAAGCCTAGAGACGTGTACGAGATGTTATTTTTTCCCTCGCGTTGTCCTCTTGCCGATGATGTTTCGTGTTGAGCAAGAATGAAAAACCATTTTGAGGTAAAACGTGATTTTAGACTTTTTTCTCTATCTCTCAAACCAATAACGCTAGACACGTGTACGAGGTGTCCTAGGACTCGGGCTAATGCCTCCTGTTTGAAACTATTTTTCAAATTTTGACAAAGGGCCTAACGACACTTTTGTTGAAAAAAAAATTCTTTACTTGTTTAAAATGTTCATGAAGCGTGGTTGTTGGGAGAGACGATACTGCTGGGTGTGTGTGTTTCAACGAACCCGTTGCTGACCACGGTACTGTGTTCAATAGAACAATCGCTATTTCGACGGGTCGGTTTATGGCAGAGCGAGGGTTCGTTTTTTCTGATATTTTACCCCCGACGAGAGCCTTAAACGTGTAAACGGTGTTGAGAACTTGTTCTATGTTGGTCGAAGCGAGTACAGAAAACAAACTTGCTGGAGAGGGGGACAGACTAGCAGGAGGTGAATGTCATTTGAACTTATTGGAATGCGCTGATCTGCCTTGACAACAGGTGCAATGGAAAATGACAAAGACGCTTCAAGGTTAAATAATCTGACAATCGTGGTGGCAGGGAAGAGCGAAATGCATGCATACACGTGTGAGATGACATGTACGCTAAACAAGTTACATCCTGTTTGCTTCCTACGTGACAAAATGCAAGTTCATGTGAAATTTTACCTGGCACAGGTGTTCACCTGGGAAGTTAGCTGTCCACGTGACCGATAACAGAATGTTCAAAGCGTGGGGAAAAAAAAAAGATTACACATGCAACGTAACATAAATATATAAAGACATGTCGTTGCGTGAAACACATGGTCTTGTATAACAGTTTTGGTGTAGGTGGAAAATACTTAAACTTTTTGTGAGGTAGGTATTTATTTATTCATTTATATATTTATTGATTAAGCAATTATTTATTGATTAGGTAATTAATGATTTTATTTATTTATTTATTTGTTTTCAGATAACCGGTATACCTTACATGTCTGAAAGAGAAGAAACCATTGCACTTTTGAGCCCACTAGAAGGAAACAGCAAAAAGACACTGCAAATGAAGATGAGATAATTGTTTTAAAATTAACTTGTTTATTTTTTTATTATATTTTATCTTTTGAAATGCATGTATTAACCTGAATTTAGGTATTTATAGCGGTTTATTTTATTTATTTTTAGAAACTTGGAAAGAAAAGCCACACCGCCGTAGCAGGTGCTGAAACCCCGAGACGCAGTAGAGTGAAACCATTGTTTCCAGGCAGTGAACTATTTAAAACTCAGGTAAGCCTAACTTAAAATGCTATTGCATTTTACCACTACTGAAAAAAAACTCTTAAAAATTATTACCTGAACATGACTGGGACAATGATTGCTTTCTTGATTAATGGCTATGTTGTTGTTGACTGGGAAAAGTACAAGGCCATGTTAGATTTCCTAAAAACAAAAATTTAAATTTAATTTATGGGTGGTTCCCTATGGACTCAACGAATATCCACAGAATTGAACATGATAATGTGAACAATATGACATGACATTCATTTTTGTTTATATATTGGTTAAAGGAGGGGGGGATGTAAATGACTGTTAGCTTTATAAAAAGAAAATAAGTACATGGGTTACTGTTAGTGCCAACATACAGTTTATTTTTAATGATGTTTTGATATATTAATGCCAATTAACGTTAACGTTTTATTTACAAGTATTGATTGATTGATTGAGTGAGTGATGGGTTATTTTGTTTGCTTTTAGGTGTCGTCATGTGCCATTAACGTAATGAACAGACAGTGAACAAGCATACATTATGCTTGAAAGTACTCTGTGCTCTTGTGCATCGTTAACAACTTACAATAACAAAAGGTTTTATTATAACACATGGCGTTAGTACCAAATACAACATGTGAACAAGTTGGTTTAACACGTGGGTTAAATTTTAAATCAGAACATGATCGTTGGTTAACATTTGAATCCTGGCCTGTAGGCTTTTTGTCAACACTTAAACTTGCAAAAGCCGGTTTTTTTTTACTTGAACCGAGAAGATGTGGTGCGCTGTGTGTTTTGTCGTATTGAACTTTCACACTGGGAAGAAGGGGATGATCCCTTTAGAGACCATTTGCGATGGTCTCCTTGTTGTCCTTACCAGTGTATCCATTTTACCGAACCACAAGGCCATTGGCTACTACCTACGTTGCTGAATCACAAATGACTAATAATAATAATGATGTATTACCAGCCAACAACGGTAGTGTCGATACATGTGGTCCATATGCCATAGACTGTGTTGAATTGGCGTGTGCTTTTGAAAAATTGGGAGTTTGCAAGACTAAAGCACTAGCACACCCAGAGTACAGCTCTGTTGAAAAACGTTTCGAATCTTATAAAAATGTTTGGCCATTAATATTAAAACACCTTACAAAACAGCTAAGTGAAGCTGTATGTTCTTATACTGGTGAAGGGGATAAAACAATATGTTTTTATTGTGGATTTGCTTTATGCATATGTGTCACTGATGACCCTTTTGTGCAACACGGTCGTTGGTTACCTAACTGTAGATACATGGTGTTGCTTAAAGGTCAGGAATTTGTGAACACTATTCGTAAAGAAAACGTGATTGCAGCACAAGAGATAAAAGTGCCTTTAGAGTTAGAACACGCGGAGCAAATACATGAGGCTGAAAAAAAAAAGACTTGTCTCACGAACAGATACAAAAGTGTGACCAACAATTACGTAAAATTTGTTATCAAGATGAACTAGGTGTTTTATTTTTTGCCTTGTGGACACATGATAGCATGTGTCAAGTGTGCATTAGCACTTAACACTCGTGCTATATGCAGAAAAGTAGTATCTGCTACTGTTAGGGCATTTCTTGCACAACTAGTATAATTTATTAGCCATGCATAGTGCAAAATTCCTTAATTGCACAATATTATTAAAGCTGTTTTAGAGTATAATAGATATGCTTTTGTTTTGTTTATAGACTACTACAATGAATGTTTTGAATTCTGTGGGACAATCATGTGGCTCAGAGACAAGGAAGTTCAGCGAATTGCCAGCGCATATTCCATTCGGCATTATCAAGATTCGGAAATTGAAAACAGCATATGGTGATAGTGTACTTTGTGAATGTGAAAACTTAGAGACATTTCTGCCTATACGGTTTAATGATATGTCGGAGAGTGTTTTTGATGAAGTCAATAATGCTGTGCAATCTGTACACTTAATTTATGAAGGTTTTAAAAACAATAGGTGCATGGTTCGTTTTCATTAAATTAAAAAAAACAAATGTCAAATAATAATAATGGAAGATATAAGTGATGACAATGGACTGAAAGAAAAATATGTGTATAGAATAATAATGTTTTAGTTTTTAGTATTGTCTTAAAAATATTATCATGAAACCAAAAACATGTAGCCAATATAAAGTTTGTAAATAAATGCAAATTGATGTTACAATGCTGTTTTATTTTATACAAATTTAGTATATTTAACATTGCAGAGTATACACGATTATGACAATAGATGCACACTGAATACAAGCCTTTCTCTCTTTACAATAGTCTGTTATAGTTTTAAACACAAGGCTCGTTGTAGATCATTTTATAGCAATGTCCATTCACTGTTGTTTTAGAAAACTGGGGAAGCCGCAATGGTTGTATAGGCATAAACACCTTATTGTTATTACTATTTAGTCATTTTGATCCTCTTGCATATCAAGAGCAGATGACCTAGTTGTTCCACTCTTTAAAACGACAACAACACTACCTCTTGCATAGTTTGTGATGTTGATGGCTCTTGCGACGTGGAAGATGGATTAAAAATAACTTTTAGAACAGGGGTTAAACGTTGCTCATTAAACAATGCACTATTTTGAGAAGCAATATGGTTTTCTTGATTTCTTGTCGACGGCAACTGTGTTTCATGCAGTACACTACATTGATGATCACTGACAATTAAAACTTTTCTATTTTTACTTTTTAGGTCACCACGACAATGTTTGGAATGTTGTTTTGATCAACGCCAAATGACCGTTCCATTTTTATTGGTTCTTTTCACAATATATGAATATCCTTTATAGTATGCATAAGGCTTACCATACCTAGTCACTGATACTTCCATGTCAACTGTCAAGCATAGACTAAGCTCTTGTAAAGTCAACTTGGTAATAAGAATAATAGTTTAATGTGATAGCAAATATGGACCCAAAGAGTTCAGGTAAAGTGGAAGCGAATAAGCAAATATAAGAGCCAAGAGTGGGGGTATAAGAGGTCGCAAAGTGTTAGACCCATTACACAATAATTTCAGCACGACGAAGCTCTTGTTCAATTTCTTTGATATCCCAATCGTGACCGGTATGCCCAGCTTGTTGTAAAGCATGCAAGTGTCGAAGCCGTTGAATTAGCTTACTGGGTTTGTTCCAGTATACAAATTTAACAAATGAATTTTTAGGTGTAAACAAAGCATTACCATCACCATCATCATCATCATCATTATTGTTAAGTGCAATGCCCCAACCAACGTTTTTAAATATGTACCCCCCCTATATGTGACTTCCCGACCTTTGAAACGACCGTCTGATGGCTTGGTTCCGATTGTGAACACGAGATGGTAGCATCTATCGACGTCCCTAGTCGGAGTTGCTTCTTCAACCGCTAGAGTGTGTTTGGGGTGCCTTCTGGTGTCATCCTAATCTAGACATATTTGAAGGCTATTATATTCTACGTCATGGAACAAAAGACTGTATATACATGATACCACCAAATTAATTACTTAATAATCACATTGTTGCTTGATGTGTCAAGCTGTGATTGGACAATTACATTAACATGAATGCAGTGCCGTTTTTGACTTGTGATTCTCCGCCATCTTGTGAGCTTTATAGTCTGTCGTCAAGAAAGCAACTAGCCAGTTGGTTGTGAAAGAGGGTCTCTCCGTCGTGCTGGGGGCTGTGGCCTCTAGCCTCTACGAAACATGACTTTATTCAAAACTAAAGGAAATGCATGTGCTCCTAGGCTGTTATTTTATAATTTGCCTGGAAGATGACGTGTGATCTGCGTATTTTACTGCCTACAACAAGGAAAGCCTCCTGGATGATCGAAGTGGATTCTGTGTTCTACCGCAGCAATGTGCAGGCAGTTCATATCTTTTATGTTATTTAAAATGTGTTAATTATTTTATTTTTATTGTGTCTCCACAGAGAAGTTTTAAGGTACGTTATTAATTTTTATATATTTTGTTATGGAGCTCCGATATTGGCCTTATATTATTGTTTTAAATTTGTATTAGGTTTCACCTGGTAGGCCTACGTTTTCTCCTTTACTAATGTTACCAGATATGTAAATTTTATTATTTTTCCTTCGTACCTTCTGGAGACACGCTTCTAGTTTATTTTACGTTGTGAATTTTTATTTATTTAGTTTTTGGGTAGTCTTTGGGATTGCCCTATTATTAATTTAATTTACGATCCGTTGCACCCTAAATTTTTTCATGTCCATAGTGTTAAGGCGTAATTCTTTCCTCCCTTTTGTTCTCTCTGGTGATTTTAAATTTAGTTTTATGCTAATTGTTTGCCGTAATTCGATCGGACATGCGGTCATCTATTTGGTGGCCATGTTTGTTTTTTGTTTGGCCCGAGTGCATTCTGGTCTTGAGAGTGCAGTCTCTTGGCGTCGAGCGGGAAACTCAAACGTGTTGTGGTGTTAGCTTAATATGTTTTTTATTAACCTTGTTGGTTTAACCTTGTGTTTTTGGTGAATGTTCCTGTGTTTTCTCAGTCACGAATGTTGTGGATTTCTTAATTAATCATATTTTATTTTATTAATTTAATTTTAAATTTTTCGTTTTGCGTCGTGGCCTGGATCTCTGCATGTCGGGTCGGTATTGCGTTCTAGTAAATTATCAAGCCCTTTCTCATTTAATAATGCCTGTCTACTGATTTTCTTCCTTTGGGCTTATTTTTTTTTTAATTTAATGTTTTCGTTTTGGTTCAGGAAGCAAGCATGTAAAGCCTTATGTAGTTTTCTAAGATAATTGTCTTATTTTGGCCTTAAGCCACGTGCATCTTCAGAGGGTGTCTTGGCCATAGAGTTTCTTCCTTTTTTAAATGATTTTGTTAAATTTTCCTTTTTTTTGCATCCTTCTGATAATTAAATTTTATTTTAAATTTTTAAGTAACTGTTGTGGCATTATTTCGTCGGCAGCAGTTCTATTGGTTATCGGAGGGTGTCCCCTTCTCCACCCTCCTTCCACCCCTTTTGGTGTTCTTCTGTTGGGCATGTCATCTGGAGGTGATTTTGCTGTGGAAGCGATGCGGACCTCTGAAGACAGGTAAGTAGGCCCATCCACGCTGGTAATCCCCGTGTCATTTTGGTAGCAGAGCGATCTCGTGTTCGCTTCTGCAACTATCCCCTCCCTCCTTTCACGCAGGCTAATTTTATGGACCCTTCTGATGCTGATGGAGCGGTTGTTGATGGGATCTGTCATGCCAGTGCACTTGATGTTATTGTAACGGTAGCCTCATCCCTCCTTACCCTGTTTATTAGCCAAAATGATAATAATAATAATAATATTAGCATATCAAAATAAATGATCACATGACATTACCACACCCAGAATCAATAATAAAAAAACACATGAAAAGGCTAATTTAATTACTCACTAGGTCAGCTGAGTTCACAGCAAATAAAACCTAGGAGTGAATGTTCCGATTTGCTTGGTTTTCAAGAACACCCTCATCGATTTAGAAAAGAGAGAACAGGCGGGACGAAACCAATGTCAAGACCAGCTTGTTGGGTGGAACGCTGAATGCGTACCTCAGCAGGCCGTATTAAATTGACCCTGCCAAAGATGAAGAATGAAAAGGGGAATAATCTTCCTAGTGACTTCATGCAATAAATAATATGACAAATCGAAATAAGCTAACATGTATTGAGCAGTAAAATAAAACAATTATAAGAGACAGCCTTCCACCACTTAATTAACTAACTGACAAATATGATCTAATTAAACACCAATGAATCACTTAACCTAAACAAACCAGACACTTGCCCGCTTGGCAAAATTACACATCTACATTTGTGATAGAAACAAATTATCAGGAATGATTCCCCTGACGTCAAAACTAATGGAATAATAACATGAAGTTAGACTCTGTGCCACTTCCAAAACAAAGTTACATAAGTAATTTAAGAGCCGTTTAATACGACTAAGGCGGTCCGAAAGCCTGCTTTTGATTTAACGTCTTCAGCAGCCTTTCTGACCAAAGTTAAAACCACGAGGGTCCCATCCAGCTAACCCGAAATAGGATAATAATAATCCACCCTGCAGTAATTACATATAATGGTACCACCAAAGTATTACTAGACCCTCCAAAAGATTACATACTAAAGTGCTAAAATAGACTTTATCTAGTTAAGCTTACGGGCCGCCGACACGCGGCCTTAAAATGACGTTACAAAATTTAGCAGTCAAAGTTTGTATTGATAGTCCTTGGTTATGCCCCTTAGTAATTAAATCATGATAGTACCACCTGGAGTCTTCGAACCCTCCGGGGAAAACTGCACACACGTTTTCCCCGGAGGCAAGTGCTCAAGAGTCTTTCTGTCAGCAACCTTCCTCACACACTGTTCGTGGAGTCACAGATTCCACCCTAGTATATCAGTGTATCCCCCACCACAAACCTCCAGTAGTACCAACTGCGACTAGTTGCACAACCGGCCAAAACAAAGCCAGGGTCCAAAGTCTTGAGTGGGCACTATAGAATATCAGCCCATACAGGTTACTGCGTAGAAACCTTCTAGGAGTCGAGGTGTTACACAATGTCCTTTGTAAGATCTTTCTCAGAATAAGAGCTTGGCGAATGCAGCTGACAGTAAATGTTCGCTTTTCCAAAGTTTGCAGACACAAAGCTCGATTTTCTCTCTTGACGAGTGTCTATCACGATAAGCCAATAAGTGACAGCACCCACAAAGGCACAAATCCTGGCAGGAAGGGCCAGGCGATCCCATTTCAGCAGTAGCCAGGTGCCAATTTGGTGAATGGAATTCTCAGAAGGGGGCTGGTGTATTTTCTCATGAGAATCTGCCCAGACCTGGAGCTCCAGCTGCGTCTCGAAGATAAGATGAACATGTACCGATTTGCAAAATTGGTACATCCTCCTCCTCCAAAGGAAGATGATGGGGGGATGATGAACAGGGTGATGGTGTCCAGCTGGTCTCTTGGCAGCTGAAGAGGGTTCTCCAATCCCCGCCAGCGGACCTTGAAGTAGATCTCTTCGGGTCGAATGATGCCATGGGACCTAGATGGTACCTCCAAACTGGGCCCAGATAGGTAGTACACGTCCCACATAGTGACCACTGAAACACACATCAGAACAGCAGCGTATGGTCCAAATACAGTTCCCTTAGAGGGAACAATCGTTCCAGGCCAGCCAACCGGCCCATAACAGCTGAAGTTATCCCAGGAAGGATTAAAAAAAACATCACACGAAGCATTAGTGTGCCATCGAAGTTCATTTAAGAGTCTTTCAAATCACAAGGGATACTTGATGCTTCAAACAAGGTTCTGCGCAAAGAGATAGTGTCCAGGGCATAACTAAAGGTCCACTGAAGTACGAAAAACACACGAAAGGGGCAACCAACTATACGATATGACTGACGTTAACAAGCTTAATTGAAAGTTCACTACAATACTTAGCAAGAATAACTAAAATTTAACTAAGGTGTACAGAACCCAGAATTTTTCTTTAGAATATGCAAATCAAAGGCACCTACAAACTTGCCCACCAAAATTTTTAAACAATTTTTCCAAAATGAATTTACTTTAACAAAACCGAAGGACCATTTTTCTGCGACTTCACGAAATCAGGACAGCACGTAACTATTTCCAAAATTCACAATGACAATTACATTAACATGCCGCACGGGGCATTCCATCAAAACTACATTCATTATACCGCCCGTGGTATACCTCAATTTAAATACATTACAAAATTTCCTACCCCACTGAAGGCATCACACAGAGCTCGTTTTGATATGCACACAAACACAAATTACATGTCTTGCTCAATTTTACATGTTCCTGACCCACACTGCCCTCAGTGGCCTCCAAGGACAGGTGGAACAGAGACCACAACATCCTATCACACAAGCATACTAGCAGCAAGACAAATAAAATAAGGAAAAACCACGTCACCCACATAATTCACACACACATTCACACTTTAATAATAAGAATGCCCTAATTCCATCGGGCTGTCACCCCGATATTTCTCCCACTCCATATCTGCCAACGGGCAATGTTCCCGGTGACAACACAAAACATAAATAACCCTAAATTCCATAGGACAACTAGCGAACCAGGAAAACAGCACGAGGACTGCAGTTCATAACCTGACGTGAATTATTAAAACAGTATGCACTGTCATTCACACACTACATAAACAAACACCGCCCTGTCCTTCACATGACAGGTCCTCTCCCTTATGACACCGGGAGGAACATCACTCTTGCGCCACCAAACCCTGGCCATCACGACAAAATCAGCTCGGTACCTGAGCCCCCCCCCCTCCGGATCAACACACGACCCCACAGAGGGTAATTAGCATCTTCCCCCACAAAGGCACGGCCGCCTCAGAAGATGACAGTACAACACATTACCAAGACATAAATACACATTCGACACAAGGTAGGGCACCCACCAAACGTCACACACACCCTAGTGCGCGTGGTTCACCTTCCAATCACACAACACAGACAATCACAACCCCGAAAATTTCTCTACGTGGCGTTACCACAGACTACAGACGTCTCCAACTAACAACGTGTGTCACCTTTCATTAATATTCACCATCCAAATACCGGGTGACACTTTATGACCACACTCAAATCGAACCCATGATGCTTCAACTCACCACTGTCATCAAAACGTTCTTAAAACATTAACTTCACGAAGCTACTTAAAAACTCAAAATTCACAACCTCCTTGACTAACAACACGTGTCTGTATCTCACCAAATGCTAACGCCAATAAAATCTCTCCCAGAATATCAAAACTAATTTATTCAGAATTACAAATCACAGAAGTGACAGATGTTACATCTCAAAAGGCACGAAGCAATTAAAATCTTCAAAATAAATCCATAAATCCAGCTCGCACCTAACCACTTTGGAACCTCGCACTAAAAAAAACTGCCAAGCTATCAACACTCTATTACTCAGAGAATTTAAATTATTTTTACCACCAAACATGATTACTCCAGTAACTACCCAGGACACTAACTGTCACTAAGGCTCACAATCGATCAGAACATCCGGTGGCAACAGCCGAACTCACACACACCCAAGATGACGGGGCTACTCGAAATTTTAACGAACCCAGAACTTTTCAGAGTTGAGACTACAACAGAGACCCTAGCGGTCTAACAGATCAAGGCTGCAAGTTATAAATAACTAACCAACTAATGCACTGAAGCACCCTCAAGTGAAAACTCCAGAATCAAAAAATCAAAATATGCATGAACGTCTACAACAGCTGATTGTGAAGTGAACACACCCAAGCTAACGGGAGTCTACATGAAATCTCACGAACCTACAACCCTTCAGAAATGCGACCACAATAGAATAAACTAGCCGCCTAACAGCAAGAAACTGCAAGTTATGAATAACTAACGAACCAGCCCATTTCAATGTCATCGCAAGCGAAACACTGCAACCTCAAAAAATCTCAAAATCAGACTAGTGAACACAGCACCTGACATACAACGACAACTCAGCATGCCACCGCAGGATATCTCCCTAAAGGAAAACTTTCACCAACCGAACTACCAAATAATTTTTTATATATATACCAAAAATCAACAAGTATTCCCAGAGTTAGCAACTTCATCACTGGAACTCGAACACAGGACTCCAGTTCCTAACATTCATCCATCATCCATCACACATCCTTCTCAAACATCTCATTATAAGATTTTACCACCCACGACAATAACCCATTACATTCAATTATGCAAATTAGCAGTCGTACAGATATCATGAACCTAAACTAATGGTATCGCGGACTCTTACCAAGAGGGCCTCCGTAGAGGTCTTTTAACCCCGACTCCCCACTGACTGAGCGGCCTCAACTACCCCCAAAAAAAAATTTTGCCTGTCACCGAGTTATAACGAAGTCCCATACCTTTCAGTCACTCGACTCGGGCAAATACTATATACACCCTGCCCGGGCCCAATCAAGATGGTACTCACACCCCAAATTAAATGGACTCCTGACAGTAGATCCCCATACGAAGCACATCTGCATAATAGGTCCATTTTCAAAATGCAACTAATACAACTAATATAAAATTAACAATAATCCATCTTACGTTACTGGCAATTAGGCCTCAATTACTCCCACCCAAATTCAAATTGCAAACCTACATCAATTCATTCACACATGACTTTCATTCAATCAGCAGGATTTTAAAAAAACTGAAGGATCACAAAAGAAAATAAATACAATTTTGACCACCAAAGAACACCAGTTCGATTCCTAGTCAGGGCAGCAATAAAAATCGCATCACACACACTCTTTCATCCTGAAGACAATCAACCACAGAAATACATTCATGCATGCACCAGACATACGTGCTCCCTTCCCTGGACAATCCTAAAATTCCCCATTTACATCAGTATGTTAGTATTCGGATCGTCAAGACACTATAACGCCAACGGAGTATCAACTCACGTAAGGACCTGATAAAACAACCCAAAGTTGTAGCCCTGAAATCACAGTTCTCCTTACATCGTAGGAAAACGTCCTAAAACGAAAGACACGAATCGGGGGAAAATATTTATTTACACCCTAAATGAGATGCGACGTGAAGGTGACTGCCTCCCAGAAACATCCCACTTAGTAAGTCACTCAACGAACATACACTAAAATACTGAATATTAAAGCCATTTAATACTTGACCAATTTAGATGACAATCTAACCTTAAAATCCCCATGTCACAACAAGACTATTTACTCTCCCCCCAATTACTAAGCAAACTTAAACATAAGTCAAACATACATAAACACTCACCTGATTCATTTATACTTAATTAGCACACACGCAATTCGACATTTAACATCATTCAAAACACAATTACCGAACGTACATATAGACAGCAATTCGACCATTTTCCAGAATTAATTTAACGCAGAATAAGTTGACAATACCAAATTTTAATACTCTCACGGTCCAATTTAATTTGACAGAACTACCAACAGCGAAATAATTACCCCCCAGCTAAAGAAATGACAACAAACCATGAAATGTTTGGCCTAATGAACAGCTGATCACTACCAATTACACCTCACACGTATTATGCACAGCGAATCGCAGAATTTCAGCCCTACATCACTAACAATTATTAAGAATAATTACAGATTTACCCCAAGGAACCTGCTGATGATAAATCCACACACGCAATTCACATTTTCACTGACATCAGTTGTATAAAATAATAACTTGTCACAGACGTCTGCCATGATGGTTCAAAATCACTACGTGATTCAACAGGCGTGTACTAAACGCACATCAAGACAGACACTAAGTTATTCTTACTGGAAATACAAGTTTATCAATTTCAGCCTATTTTCAAGAGAATTTAAAACGTCAATAATTTAAATTTTACCAACACTACTTCCAACCAGACAAACATTTTATTATTTCAAACACGTGACACAATTTAGTCAAAACAACACTTTCCGAGGTGTAGATTAACACAGGCGCAGTAAAATTGAGCTGGACTAGTTCTTACAAGAACAGAAAGAATTTACAACCACCCCAAAACATACAAACAGCATATCAAAACTCACCACGTGTGAAATTCTTTCAGCCGGTCGACTCGTCAATCTGGCAACGCAGCAACGCCATTTTTATCTCAGCAGTCCTGAATTTCGTTCAGCGCATGTGACTGCCACTTCTCGCCTGAGAGCTGACGATATGAATTGCTCATATGGTCCATGGTGTACACAGCAAGTTATTTTACATGAAATCAAATCACAACATGTATTAGGTTCTGCTCTAATTACTAGCCTACCTATTGGAGAAAAGATTAGTAGTATGGAGGGCCCAATCTACATTAATTAAGTTACTGAATTTAATTTTAATTTATTACTGCAATCAGTCAATAGGAAGGATTGTTTATTAATGGCAAGATCATAGAGCAAAACCACGCTCTGCTACCATTGTAACGGTAGCCTCAACCCTCCTTACCCTGTTTATTAGCCAAAATGATAATAATAATAATAATAATATTAGCATATCAAAATAAATGATCACATGACATTACCACACCCAGAATCAATAATAAAAAAACACATGAAAAGGCTAATTTAATTACTCACTAGGTCAGCTGAGTTCACAGCAAATAAAACCTAGGAGTGAATGTTCCGATTTGCTTGGTTTTCAAGAACACCCTCATCGATTTAGAAAAGAGAGAACAGGCGGGACGAAACCAATGTCAAGACCAGCTTGTTGGGTGGAACGCTGAATGCGTACCTCAGCAGGCCGTATTAAATTGACCCTGCCAAAGATGAAGAATGAAAAGGGGAATAATCTTCCTAGTGACTTCATGCAATAAATAATATGACAAATCGAAATAAGCTAACATGTATTGAGCAGTAAAATAAAACAATTATAAGAGACAGCCTTCCACCACTTAATTAACTAACTGACAAATATGATCTAATTAAACACCAATGAATCACTTAACCTAAACAAACCAGACACTTGCCCGCTTGGCAAAATTACACATCTACATTTGTGATAGAAACAAATTATCAGGAATGATTCCCCTGACGTCAAAACTAATGGAATAATAACATGAAGTTAGACTCTGTGCCACTTCCAAAACAAAGTTACATAAGTAATTTAAGAGCCGTTTAATACGACTAAGGCGGTCCGAAAGCCTGCTTTTGATTTAACGTCTTCAGCAGCCTTTCTGACCAAAGTTAAAACCACGAGGGTCCCATCCAGCTAACCCGAAATAGGATAATAATAATCCACCCTGCAGTAATTACATATAATGGTACCACCAAAGTATTACTAGACCCTCCAAAAGATTACATACTAAAGTGCTAAAATAGACTTTATCTAGTTAAGCTTACGGGCCGCCGACACGCGGCCTTAAAATGACGTTACAAAATTTAGCAGTCAAAGTTTGTATTGATAGTCCTTGGTTATGCCCCTTAGTAATTAAATCATGATAGTACCACCTGGAGTCTTCGAACCCTCCGGGGAAAACTGCACACACGTTTTCCCCGGAGGCAAGTGCTCAAGAGTCTTTCTGTCAGCAACCTTCCTCACACACTGTTCGTGGAGTCACAGATTCCACCCTAGTATATCAGTGTATCCCCCACCACAAACCTCCAGTAGTACCAACTGCGACTAGTTGCACAACCGGCCAAAACAAAGCCAGGGTCCAAAGTCTTGAGTGGGCACTATAGAATATCAGCCCATACAGGTTACTGCGTAGAAACCTTCTAGGAGTCGAGGTGTTACACAATGTCCTTTGTAAGATCTTTCTCAGAATAAGAGCTTGGCGAATGCAGCTGACAGTAAATGTTCGCTTTTCCAAAGTTTGCAGACACAAAGCTCGATTTTCTCTCTTGACGAGTGTCTATCACGATAAGCCAATAAGTGACAGCACCCACAAAGGCACAAATCCTGGCAGGAAGGGCCAGGCGATCCCATTTCAGCAGTAGCCAGGTGCCAATTTGGTGAATGGAATTCTCAGAAGGGGGTTGGTGTATTTTCTCATGAGAATCTGCCCAGACCTGGAGCTCCAGCTGCGTCTCGAAGATAAGATGAACATGTACCGATTTGCAAAATTGGTACAGTTATGTTTTGCTAATCCTTGTCGTTTGTTTGATTTCATGTTTGCCTCTGAGTATCCATGTGGTGATATGTAAGTGACCTGTTCTAAGCGAGGTGTCGGTGCTGAATTTTATCCTGTTTGTAATGCAACATCCCCACTGAAAAATCAAGCTTGGTAAGTGACTGGCATGTGTTCTTCGCATGGGAAATGTGGATTTGTTAGTATTCTGATAGCCTACATGCTACGAGTGAAGGCATCGTGGAGCCCTGTCTGAAGCTGTTCGCCATGTGGTTTGTGGCAATTTTTGTAATTTAGCTTCCTGTTCTCGAGCCAAGCAGGCGGTGACGTTTGCAGTTCTGGGCAGCATTGTGCATGATTTTGTATAGTATTGTGGCTGGGTTCGAGTGTCAACCTAATCTATGGTGTTGGTAGTTGGTAGTTATGGTATTGTTGTGAAAATGTAAACTGTCCTCGTAATTCCTAAAATTTGTTTCCTTCGTATTGTCTGTCTGCATTCTGTGTTTTTCAAAATGGCCGACAATAATAGTGCTTTTGATTTAATTGACTTAAGAGATAACCTTGTGAATTTGGAGACTTCTTCTGGGGTTGAACGTGAATCACCTCTGTTTACTAGGTCTGAGGTTTTGGGATCGATTATTAGTAGTGGCTTGCCTGCCCCTCTATTGTCTGGTTCTGGCTCGCCCAGACCACTTAACCCTGCATACGGTCATTCTTCTCATGTTAGGTCACCTAATGATTTCCAGGGCCCTGCCGACCCATTGCATCCCAGTTTTTTCTCTGGCAATGTAAATGTTTTGTCTCCTGTAGAGGGTATGCGAGCGGGCTACCCTGGTAACAATGTCTCTTTTCCAAATGCTACATACACGCCTACCGTTAATTATGGGTCGATTCCTCATCCTATTTCTAGTTTCTTAACTAAGTTGAAGAGTTTCAACCTAGATGACGTTACCCAGGTGGTCCTATTTTTAAAGCAAGTGGTCGAATTGGGTAACCATGCCTCGATTTTTGGGATGTCGGAAAAGCAGATTTTCCAACTGTTGTATCCTGTTGCATCCGGTATGCTGCGCGATAAGATGATTGAAGCTATCCAACTCCGCATGTCCTTAGCCATGTTCATTAGGGAAGTGTTGTGGTTTTTTGCCCCTGCGAGTGCCCTTGGTGCTCTCGAGCAAAAGTTCTTGTATCGTGTCCAAAGGTTGGACGAGTCCCTTAGCGACTATGTCAGTGACATTAAGGTATATGCCCAGGTATTTGCATCCCCATTAACTGAACGACAGTTGGTGTCATATATTGTAAATGGGTTTTCGCCTCAATATAGGTCATACATGACTATGTGCACCAGGCCTTCGTCATTTGTCGAGCTAAAACAGGTCATTATAGAGGCTATTGCTGTGAAACATGCAGATTCCCTTCGTGTAGCTAATGTTCCTCCTCCTTCCTTGATGTCTCGTCCCCTCCTTCCTTGATGTCTCGTCCCCCTCCTAAGGTTATGTTTCATCCTAGACCCAATGTTAAGTGCCACACGTGCGGTGGCGTAGGGCATGTTAAGAAGGTGTGTCCGAATAACCAAGTTGTGTATCACCAATGACGGGATGTTTTGGAGACCAATTCGGATGTTACTTCTAAGGATATTTCTGTGCATGAGAATTTGGGAAAACCCTGTGAAGTTTCTGGTCGCCCTACTAATGAAAATCTTGGTAACTCTTTGAAAACTAATTCATCACGTGCTAATTCTGCTTATGTCGCTGACCTACCTAACCTGTCGGTGAGCAATGTCGTGGAAAGTCAGCCTAATTCTAAACATAATGTGAAACCTGTGGTGCGGGTGTCCTCGTCATCTAATTGTAATCGTTTTAGAGTCAGTAATGATTTTGGAATTTCTCCTGTGGCTAAAGGAATATCCCCGTTTATTGAAATTTGTGTTAATGACGAGCCCGTTTCTGCATTGCTTGATTCTGGTAGTGTCGCATCCTTTATAAGCGAGGACTGGTTTTTATCTATGAAGAGTGTTTGCAAATTACCTGAGTTAGAGCCTAACAATGAATCTTTTATTTCGGCAAATTGTTCAAACTTAAATATTTTGGGTAGTATGACAGTCAAAATCCATATTCTAAATTTTTCTTGGAAGTTTAAATTTTTTGTTGCCGGAAATCTTTCTTGTTCTGTGGTCATTGGAGCTAATTTCATGTCACACGTTGGTATGCTTCTTGATTTTGGTGCTCGCAACTTATGGTTTAAGTTTAATCCGCAAAGTAAGTTATCATTTAACCCGGTTTTATCTTCTCCTGCTGTCAATTCTGTTAGTGAACCTGTGACTATTGAGGATCTCGATCTGGAAAATTTAACGAGCCTTCAAAAGGATGCCATTAAGAGGTTATGTCAGGAGTATAGTCATGTATTTACTGACAAGTTGGGTGTAACCCATTTGATGGAATACAAGATTGAGCTAACCGATTCTGAGCCGGTGCGTTCCAGCCCGTATCGCCTTGCCCCGCCCAAGATGGCTGAACTTCGGAAGATCATCGACAAGATGTTGGAAAAAGGTGTAATCCAACCTTCTATCTCTGCCTATTCATCCCCTGTATTTCTTGTGCCAAAACCTAACGGTGGTTTTCGGCCGGTGGTCGACTATAGGGCTCTTAATCAAAAAGTTGTTTTGCAATCCATCCTTTGCCGGACCTTCATACTTGCTTTAGTTGGTTTCGCAACGCGAAGGTGTTCACGTTCCTCGATTTAAATTCTTCTTACTTCCAAATTCCCCTCTCTCCGGAATCCAGGCATGTTACTGCTTTTTCCACTGACTGGAACCTGTTTGAGTATGCCCGTGTCCCGTTTGGCCTATCCACCGGAGCCGCTGTGTTGAGCAGACTTCTCGACAAGGTGTTTTCAGAAATTAAATTCAAATTTGTGTACCACTATCTTGACGATGTGGTGATCTATTCTGAGTCCTTCGAGGAACACGTTAATCATCTGAAAGTTGTACTTGATCGGTTGCGTGACGCTGGCCTTACCGTCAAATTGTCCAAGGTTTCCTTTGCCAAGCCCAAAATTTCCTTCTTGGGTCATATTGTTTCCGCATCTGGTATCTCCGTGGACCAGTCTCGTACGCAGGCCATCAGAGATTTTAAACCACCCAAGAACGCCAAGGGTGTTGCTCGTTATATTGGTATGGTGAACTTCATCCGTAAGTTCATCAGTAACTTTGCCGACCGTGCTGCTCCTCTAAATCAATTACGCAAAATGGCTGTAAAGTTTGAGTGGGGTCCCTCTCAGCAGGCAGCCTTCGAAGATCTTAAGCTTGCGCTCTCTAACGCCCCTGTATTAGCCATTCCGGATTTTGGGAAGCAGTTCATTGTGCAGACTGATGCGTCTGGTCGTGGTGTTGGTTGAGTCCTACTGCAAGAGTCTGATCTGGGTAGGCAACCCATTGCATACGCTTCTCGTACCTTAACGGACGCAGAGAGGAAGTATACCATATACGAAATTGAGGGTTTAGCTGTGTTGTTCGCCCTGGAAAAATTCCGTATATATCTTGAGCACACTAAGTTTCTCCTCGAGACCGATAACCAGGCCTTGAGCTGGGTGTTAGGGAAACCCCGTAAAACTGGTAGGATTGCCAGATGGGCAACTAGGATTCTGTCATTCCAGTTCACCGTCCACCATATTCGTGGGTCTGAAAATGCGGTAGCTGATTCATTAAGCCGCATGTACGAGGAAGCAGCCGAAGAGGATATTCAAGGATGTGAACCCGTAAACCTTGTATCACCTGTAAATTATGTCAAAGTCGTTCTCAGCAATTCCCTTGTGCTTTTTGAAGATGTGAGGAGATTCCAGAAAGAAGATCCCTCCTTATCTAGCCTAATTGACCGAATCAATTCTGGTGAAGTGATCAAGCCCTACTCTCTAAAGGATGGTGTATTGTGTTGTTCGTCTCGTCATGACCGTCTACCTAAAATTGTGCTCCCGTCAGTCCTCATTCCGGAAATCTTTCGTTACTATCACGAATCTCCTATTGGTGGCCACCTAGGAGTTTTCAAGACCCGAGCTAAAATCAGACAGTTCTTCATTTGGCAAAGTATGGATGGCGAGATCAGGAGGCTCATTAGAAATTGTGCTTCATGTAGTATTAGCAAACCTCCGGTTTCTACTAAGGTTGGCCTGTTGTCATCTGAACCGGCATCTAGACCCATGGAGAGGCTTTTTATCGACCATGTTGGGCCGATCCCTCGCTCTGGTCGGGGAAACCAATTTGCGCATGTTTGCACTGACGGTTTCACCCGGTTTAGTTGGATATACCCCACCAGACAGGCTACGACCAGTTCCGTCATAAATTGTCTTAATTCCATCTTTTCATCTTTTGGGCCATGTCAGTTCCTGGTATCAGATAATGCCAAGTGCTTTGTATCTCATCAGTTCCGTCAATTCTTATTTGATTATGCTATTTCTCATGTAACCACCACTCCCTATTTTCCTAACCCGTCTCTCGCTGAGCGAGTCAATCGTAATCTCCGTTCTGCTCTGATTGCTTTCCACCACGACGACCATTCCAAGTGGGATTCTAATTTGCATTGGCTGAATTTTGCTTTCAACACCGCCGTGCATGAGAGCACGCAAGCCACCCCTTTTTCGTTAATGTTTTCGTTTATGGCTAATTCTCCGTTGTCTAATCTGTGGAACCTGCACGATCTCCTTCCGGACAGTTTCACGCCCGAGGATATGAGGGCGAAATTCGACAAGGCCAGAGAGAGTATTAAGGTATTACATGACCAACTTGCCAAGCGACACAATGCCTGTCGCAAGCCAACTGATTTGGAAATTGGAGATGTTGTGTATGTCCGCAATTTCGAGCCCAAGGGCTCTAGCAAGTTGACCCCTCGTTTCAAAGGCCCATGTTATGTAGAGACATTCCTGACTCCCGTTACTCTTCTTATTCGAAACCCTAAGGCCAACAAAATTTCCAGAGTGCATCTGTCGCACATTAAACGAGGTGGAGAGGTTTCTAATGAGGAAATGCTACCATAAATTTTGTAAACCGATTTTTGTATAATGTAGAGTATCCCTAACTTTCATTGAAGCCTTCAGGCATCTGTTCCTTCTGAAATTTTAAATTGGGGTTTAAAAACACTGCTGGGATACAAACTGTAACTGTTAGGTAATTCCCATTTTATGGTAAATTGTAAAATTGAAACTAATTTTGATGTTTTCATAAAAGATGCTAGCATGTAAGTTGGACTCGGTGGGAGACCTAACTCATGGTAACCTGGTATACCTGTTTCCTTGGCAATTTGAGTGGTCATTCCTCTACCGTAGCTCCTGCTAAATGTATAGTCATTCAACTCGCATATTATAGAAAGGTACTAATAGTCTGTAAAAAGGTAAACTTGTTAATGGAATTTTGTAAGCACGGATCTAGGTCATGGTCAGGATTTTCTTCATTTAAATTCAACTTTGTTTCTCTTTTATAAAATGTAGTAAGAATTAGTAATTTCTGTAAACTTTTTTGAAATAAGATTAACTTCTGTTTTGTAAATGGCTGCCCACGCGTCGCATGATATCTGGCACATTGCTTCCACCTACTTCGTCTAAAGCTAACAACATTGGACTTTTTGAAAATTTTCATAACGTGTCTCGGACTATGAAAGCACTGCAGGTGCTGGTGTTCTGCGTTTCTGAAGACTTATGGACATAGTGAAGCTGTTAACTAAGTGGTTTGCGAGGTGATCAATTATCCCTTCACTGATAATCTGACCCTGCACTCTTCCTAACCAAAACGATGCGGTTTTTGTCCATCAATTGGAGTTAACTGGTGAACATTATCTTCTGGAAACATGCTTGGTGAATCGACTAGATATGGAGTACTGCCTATGCCTAGGCATATTCGTGATCGGTGTTCACACTTAAGGGAGGGAGACTGTTACGTGCAATGCCCGTACCAACGTTTTTAAATATGTATCACCCCTATATGTGATTTCCCCACCTTTGAAACGACCGCCTGATGGCTTGGTTCCGATTGTGAACACGAGATGGTAGCATCTATCGACGTCCCTAGTCGGAGTTGCTTCTTCAACCGCTAGAGTGTGTTTGGGGTGCCTTCTGGTGTCATCCTAATCTAGACATATTTGAAGGCTATTATATTCTACGTCATGGAACAAAAGACTGTATATACATGATACCGCCAAATTAATTACTTAATAATCACATTGTTGCTTGATGTGTCAAGCTGTGATTGGACAATTACATTAACATGAATGCAGTGCCGTTTTTGACTTGTGATTCTCCGCCATCTTGTGAGCTTTATAGTCTGTCGTGAAGAAAGCTACTAGCCAGTTGGTTGTGAAAGAGGGTCTCTCCGTCGTGCTGGGGGCTGTGGCCCCTAGCCTCTACGAAACATGACTTTATTCAAAACTAAGGAAATGCATGTGCTCCTAGGCTGTTATTTTATAATTTGCCTGGAAGATGACGTGTGATCTGCGTATTTTACTGCCTACAACAAGGAAAGCCTCCTGGATGAACGAAGCGGATTCTGTGTTCTACCGCAGCAATGTGCAGGCAGTTCGTATCTTTTATGTTATTTAAAATGTGTTAATTATTTTATTTTTATTGTGTCTCCACAGAGAAGTTTTAAGGTACGTTATTAATTTTTATATATTTTGTTATGGAGCTCCGATATTGGCCTTATATTATTGTTTTAAATTTGTATTAGGTTTCACCTGGTAGGCCTACGTTTTCTCCTTTACTAATGTTACCAGATATGTAAATTTTATTATTTTTCCTTCGTACCTTCTGGAGACACGCTTCTAGTTTATTTTACGTTGTGAACTTTTATTTATTTAGTTTTTGGGTAGTCTTTGGGATTGCCCTATTATTAATTTAATTTACGATCCGTTGCACCCTAAATTGTTTCATGTCCATAGTGTTAAGGCGTAATTCTTTCCTCCCTTTTGTTCTCTCTGGTGATTTTAAATTTAGTTTTATGCTAATTGTTTGCCGTAATTCGATCGGACATGCGGTCATCTATTTGGTGGCCATGTTTGTTTTTTGTTTGGCCCGAGTGCATTCTGGTCTTGAGAGTGCAGTCTCTTGGCGTCGAGCGAGAAACTCAAACGTGTTGTGGTGTTAGCTTAATATGTTTTTTATTAACCTTGTTGGTTTAACCTTGTGTTTTTGGTGAATGTTCCTGTGTTTTTCTCAGGCACGAATGTTGTGGATTTCTTAATAAATCATATTTTATTTTATTAATTTAATTTTAAATTTTTCGTTTTGCGTCGTGGCCTGGATCTCTGCATGTCGGGTCGGTATTGCGTTCTAGTAAATTATCAAGCCCTTTCTCATTTAATAATGCCTGTCTACTGATTTTCTTCCTTTGGGCTTAATTTTTTTTAATTTAATGTTTTCGTTTTGGTTCAGGAAGCAAGCATGTAAAGCCTTATGTAGTTTTCTAAGATATTTGTCTTATTTTGGCCTTAAGCCACGTGCATCTTCAGAGGGTGTCTTGGCCATAGAGTTTCTTCCTTTTTTTTAATTATTTTGTTAAATTTTCCTTTTTTTTGCATCCTTCTGATAATTAAATTTTATTTTAAATTTTTAAGCAACTCTTGTGGCATTATTTCGTCGGCAGCAGTTCTATTGGTTATCGAAGGGTGTCTGTAGATGAGCCTGTGCCTTCCCCTTCTCCACCCTCCTTCCACCCCTTTTGGTGCTCTTCTGTTGGTGCATGTCATCTGGAGGTGATTTTGCTGTGGAAGCGATGCGGACCTCTGAAGACAGGCAATCCCCGTGTCAATTATCATTATCATGATCATCATTATCATCATGACCATCATCACTATTACTATATAGTACTTTTTGATCCTCTTGCAATACCACTTCATTTATAGTCTGTGTTGATTTTGATAGTGTTGAAGGTTTCTTGGACGTTAACAACTGTCTTAACATGACTTTTTGAGGACATGATAAGTCCTTTTGAACAAACACTGCAATATCTTTAGCCGCAATATCGTTTTCTTGAACTTGCTTTTTAGCGTTTTGATAATTGTTTGCAAACAGCAAGCGTGGTTCGTTTGGAGCCCTACATTGATGAACACTCACACTTGAAATCTTTCCTTTTTTACTTTTCAGTTTGCCTAGACATTTTGTTGACCTTTCTTTTGAGCATCGCCAGAATATTTTTCCATTCACATTCTGACGATTATAGTTATAAGAGTAGCCTTGATAGAGTGCACGTTGCCTGCCTTTGTTTGTTGTAGTAAGTTCCATAGTAGTAACTGACCTGTCAGTACGATGTTCACACTACAAAGGTTACAACTGTTTTGCTGATGGAGTGACCTACCAAAAGCTTATATATTGGCTTATGCGTTGGCTTTTGTGTTGGCTTTTTTGTGTTGGATTTTCGTGTTGGCTTTTCGTGTTGGCTTTCCGTGTTGGCATTTTGTGTTGGCTTTTTGTGTTGGATTTTGTGTTGGCTTTTTGTGTTGGCTTTTTTGTGTTAGCTTTAGTAGTGGCTTTTGTATTGGCTTATTTGACAAGCTATTTGTGTCAATGTATTTAGTGGATTTTTTCTTGGTGTTGGAAAGTAGTTGATAGAGAGGGAATATTTAAAGACTTAACCTCAGCTCACTAACCTAACCTAACCTAACCTAAACTAACTTTACCTAACCTAACCTAACTTTACCTAACCTAACCTTTCATCTCTCAGATGTTAATTAAATTCTGTGCATAGTCGAGTTGGAACCCAAGACCTCAGGGGTAAAAACCAATTTTCTTTTGATGGCTTATTTTGGTAACTTATTTTGATGGTTAACCTAACTTTACCTAACCTAACCTAACCTCAGCTCACTTCGGATATTACTAGAAAGTGTTCATATCCTCCACTAGGTAGCATGCTAGTGGTACAGGTAGTGCTAATATTTATCGCTAGGTAGCAGAAACATACTTTGCGTGTTGCATGTGACACTTGTGAAGTTTAACCGCATGCAAGACGTGCTTGTATAAGTTCTCTATTTAAACTCAATATACAATTAACCACTAAATGTTCAGAACTAACATGTATAGCCATGTTTAGGGTATATAGGAGACCCTTAGCAAGAAAGGCTGTCTAACCCACTTGTGTACAGCCTTGTCATACGCAGTAAGCACCTGTTGGCAGAAAACAACAACAACAATTTGAGAAAGCCAACAACAAACTGTTTCCTTTAAATACATTAATGGATATGTTGTTGGCTTTCTCAAATTGTTGTTGTTTACTGCGTATGACAAGGCTGTACACTAGTGGGTTAGACAGCCTTTCTTGCTAAGGGTCTCCTATATACCCTAAACATGGCTATACATGTTAGTTCTGAACATTTAGTGGTTAATTGTATATTGAGTTTAAATAGAGAACTTATACAAGCACTTCTTGCATGCGGTTAAACTTTACAAGAGTCACATGCAATACGCAAAGTATGTGTCCGCTACCTAGCGGTAAATATGAGCACTTCCTGTGCTACTTGCATGCTACCTAGCGGAGGATATGAACACTTTCTAGTAATATCTAAAGTGAGCTGAGGTTAGGTTATGTTAGGTTAGGTAAAGTTAGGTTAGCCAACAAAATAAGTTACCAAAATAAGCCATCAAATATAATTGTTTTTACCCCTGAGGTCTTTGGTTCCAACTCGACTATGCACAGAATTTAATTAACATCTGAGAGTTGAAAGGTTAGGTTAGGTTAGGTAAAGTTCGGTTAGGTTAGGTAAGGTTAGGTTAGTGAGCTGAGGTTAAGTCTTTAAATATTTCCTCTCTTTCGACTACTTTCCAACACCAAGAAAAAAATCCACTAAATACATTGACACAAATAACTTGTTAAATAAGCCAATACAAAAGCCAATACTAAAGCCAACACAAAAAAGCCAACACAAAAAGCCAACACAAAAGCCAACACAAAAAGCCAACACGGAAAGCCAACACAAAAAGCCAACACGAAAAGCCAACACGAAAAACCAACACAAAAAGCCAGCACAAAAAGCCAACACAAAAGCCAACGCATAAGCCAATATATAAGCTTATGGCAGGTCACTCCATCAGCAAAACAGTTGTAACCTTTGTATTGTGAACATCGTACTGACAGGTCAGTTACTACTATGGAACTTACTACAACCAACAAAGGTAGGCAACGTGCACTCTATCAAGGCTACTCTTATGACTATAATCGTCAGAATGTGAATGGAATAATATTCTGGCGATGCTCAAAAGAAAGGTCAACAAAATGTCTAGGCAATCTGAAAAGTAAAAATGGAAAGGTTTTAAGTGTGAGTGTTCATCAATGTAGTGCTCCAAACGAACCACGCTTGCTGTTTACAAACAATTATCAAAATGCTAAAAAGCAAGTTCAAGAAAACGATTTTGCGGCTAAAGATAGTGCAGTGTTTGTTCAAAAGGACTTATCATGTCCTCAGAAATTCATGTTAAGACAGTTGTCAACGTCCAAGAAACCTTCGACACTATCAAAATAAACACAGACTATAAATGAAGTGGTATTGCAAGAGGATCAAAAAGGACTATATAGTAATAGTGATGATGGTCATGATGATAATGATGATCATGATAATGATAATGATGATGATTGATGATGATGATGATAATGGTAATGCTTTGTTTACACCTAAAAATTCATTTGTTAAATTTGTATACTGGAACAAACCCAGTAAGCTAATTCAACGGCTTCGACACTTGCATGCTTTACAACAAGCTGGGCATACCGGTCACGATTGGGAAATCAAAGAAATTGAACAAGAGCTTCGTCGTGCTGAAATTATTGTGTAATGGATCTACCACTTTGCAACCACTTTTACCCCCACTCTTGGTTCTTATATTTGCTTATTTGCTTCCACTTTTACCTGAACTCTTTGGATCCATATTTGCTATCACATTAAACTATTATTCTTATTACCAAGTTGACTTTACTAGAGCTTAGTCTATGCTTGACAGTTGACATGGAAGTATCAGTGACCAGGTATGGTAAGCCTTATGCATACTTTAAAGGATATTCATATATTGTGAAAAGAACCAATAAAAATGGAACTGTTATTTGGCGTTGTTCAAAACAACGTTCCAAACATTGTCGTGGTGACCTAAAAAGTAAAAATAGAAAAGTTTTAATTGTCAGTGATCATCAATGTAGTGTACTGCATGAAACACAGTTGCCGTCGACAAGAAATCAAGAAAACCATATTGCTACTCAAAATAGTGCATTGTTTAATGAGCAACGCTTAACCCCTGTTCTAAAAGTTATTTTTAATCCATCTTCCACGTCGCAAGAGCCATCAACATCACAAACTATGCAAGAGGTAGTGTTGTTGTCGTTTTAAAGAGTGGAACAACTAGGTCATCTGCTCTTGATATGCAAGAGGATGAAAATGACTAAATAGTAATAACAATAAGGTTTTTATGCCTACACAACCATTGCGGCTTCCCCAGTTTTCTAAAACAACAGTGAATGGACATTGCTATAAAATGATCTACAACAAGCCTTGTGTTTAAAACTATAACAGACTATTGTAAAGAGAGAAAGGCTTGTATTCAGTGTGCATCTATTGTCATAATCATGTATACTCTGCAATGTTAAATATACTAAATTTGTATAAAATAAAACAGCATTGTAACATCATTTTGCAATTTATTTACAACTTTATATAGGCTACATGTTTTTGGTTTCATGATAATATTTTTTAAGACAATACTAAAAACTAAAACATTATTATTCTATACACATATTTTTCTTTCAGTCCACTGTCATCACTTATATCTTCCATTATTATTATTATTTGACATTTGTTTTTTAAATTAAAACGAACCATGCACCTATTGTTTTTAAAACCTTCATAAATTAAGTGTACAGGTTGCACAGCATTATTGACTTCATCAAAAACACTCTCCGACATATCATTAAACCGTATAGGCAGAAATGTCTCTAAGTTTTCACATGCACAAAGTACACGATCACCATACGCTGTTTTCAATTTCCGAATCTTGATAATGTGGAATGGAATATTCGCTGAGCTTCTTTGTCTCTGAGCCACATGGTTGTCCCACAGCATTCAAAACATTCATTGTAGTAGTCTATAAACAAAACAAAAGCATATCTATTACACTCTAAAACAGCTTTAATAATATTGTGCAATTAGGGATTTTGCACTATGCATGGCTAATAAATTATACTAGTTATGCAAGAAATGCCCTAACTGTAGCAGATACTACTTTTCTGCATATAGCACAAGTGTTAAGTTCTAATGCACATTTGACACATGCTATCATGTGTCCACAAGGCAAAAATACAACACCTAGTTCATCTTGATAACAAATTTTACATAATTGTTGGTCACACTTTTGTATCTGTTCGTGAGACAAGTCTTTTATTTCAGCCTCATGTATTTGCTCCGCGTGCTCTAACTCTAAAGGCACTTTTATCTCTTGTGCTGCAATCACGTTTTCTTTACGAATAGTGTTCA
Source organism: Meconema thalassinum (assembly GCA_946902985.2). Lineage (NCBI taxonomy): Eukaryota > Metazoa > Arthropoda > Insecta > Orthoptera > Tettigoniidae > Meconema > Meconema thalassinum. The sequence continues at coordinate 733,232,919 of OX336389.2, read as the reverse complement.
CAAATTCCTGACCTTTAAGCAACACCATGTATTTACAGTTAGGTAACCAACGACCGTGTTCACAAAAGGGTCATCAGTGATACATATGCATAAGGCAAATCCACAATAAAAACATATTGTTTTATCCCCTTCACCAGTATAAGAACATACAGCTTCACTTAGCTGTTTTGTAAGATGTTTAATATTAATGGCCAAACATTTTTATAAGATTCGAAACGTTTTTCAACAGAGCTGTACTCTGGGTGTGCTAGTGCTTTAGTCTTGCAAACTCCCAATTTTTCAAAAGCACACGCCAATTCAACACAGTCTATGGCATATGGACCACATATATCGACACTACCATTGTTGGCTGGTAATACATCATTATTATTATTAGTCATTTGTGATTCAGCAACGTAGGTAGTAGCCAATGACCTTGTGGTTCGGTAAAATGGATACACTGGTAAGGACAACAAGGAGACCATCGCAATTGGTCTCTAAAGGGATCATCCCCTTCTTCCCAGTGTGAAAGTTCAATACGACAAAACACACAGCGCACCACATCTTCTCGGTTCAAGTAAAAAAAAACCGGCTTTTGCAAGTTTAAGTGTTGACAAAAAGCCTACAGGCCAGGATTCAAATGTTAACCAACGATCATGTTCTGATTTAAAATTTAACCCACGTGTTAAACCAACTTGTTCACATGTTGTATTTGGTACTAACGCCATGTGTTATAATAAAACCTTTTGTTATTGTAAGTTGTTAACGATGCACAAGAGCACAGAGTACTTTCAAGCATAATGTATGCTTGTTCACTGTCTGTTCATTACGTTAATGGCACATGACGACACCTAAAAGCAAACAAAATAACCCATCACTCACTCAATCAATCAATCAATACTTGTAGATAAAACGTTAACGTTAACTGGCATTCATATATCAAAACACCATTAAAAATAAACTGTATGTTGGCACTAACAGTAACCCATGTACTTATTTTCTTTTTATAAAGCTAACAGTCATTTACATCCCCCCTCCTTAAACCAATATATAAACAAAAATGAATGTCATGTCATATTGTTCACATTATCATGTTCAATCCTGTGGATATTCGTTGAGTCCATAGGGAACCACCCATAAATTAAATTTAAATTTTTGTTTTTAGGACATCTAACATGGCCTTGTACTTTTCCCAGTCAACAACAACATAGCCATTAATCAAGAAAGCAATCATTGTCCCAGTCATGTTCAGGTAATGATTTTTAAGAGTTTTTTTTCAGTAGTGGTAAAATGCAAAAGCATTTTAATTTAGGCTTACCTGAGTTTTAAATAGTTCACTGCCTGGAAACATTGGTTTCACTCTACTGCGTCTCGGGTTTTCAGCACCTGCTACGGCGGTGAGGCTTTTCTTTCCAAGTTTCTAAAAATAAATAAAATAAACCTCTATAAATACCTAAATTCAGGTTAATACATGCATTTCAAAAAATAAAATATAATAAAAAAATAAACAAGTTAATTTTAAAAAAATTATCTCATCTTCATTTGCAGTGGCTTTTTGCTGTTTCCTTCTAGTGGGCTCAAAAGTGCAATGGTTTCTTCTCTTTCAGACATGTAAGGTATACCGGTTATCTGAAAACAAATAAATAAATAAATAAAATCATTAATTACCAAATCAATAAATAATTGCTTGTAAATATATATAAATCAATAAATATATAAATGAATAAATAAATACCTAACTCTCAAAAAGTTTAAGTATTTTCCACCTACACCAAAACTGTTAAACAAGACCATGTGTTTCACGCAACGCAGTGTGTTCAAAGGTAGTCACCTAAGTGAGAGTGGAAATGATAACGACATGTCTTTATATATTTATGTTACGTTGCATGTATAATCTTTTTTTTTCCCACGCTTTGAACATTCGGTTATCGGTCACGTGGACAGCTAACGTCCCAGGTGAACACCTGTGCCAGGTCAAATTTCACATGAACTTGCATTTTGTCACGTACGAAGCAAACAGGTTGTAACTTGTTTAGCCTACATGTCATATCACACGTATATGCATGCATTTCACTCTTCCCTGCCACCACGATTGTCAGATTATTTAACCTTGAAGCTTCTTTGTCATTTTTCATTGCACGGTGGCCGTGGTGGCGCAGCGGTCAAGCTGTTGGCCTCTCACAAAGGTGTTCTGGGTTTCATCCCCGGTTAATGCATGTGAGATTTTCAAAGTTAAATGCCTTGTCCTGTGGTTCGGAATCCACCTAAAAAGGAGGTCCCGTGGCTCATAATCACACGATTCACGGTCACGTAAAACTACAATCAACCTTCCTTTGTTTGAATTTACAGCTTGAAGCCCACATAGGTGACGCTGGGTTCCGGAAATGTGTTTCTTATGATGTTGACAACACATGATGGCACGACAATTCTGTTATTTTTACCAATCGCAGTCCATGAATTTACCCAGGAAGTGAACTGCTTGTAACAAATAAATCGCCAAGTTCTATTTGTTGGATTTAAAGCTGTCAGTAAACGTTTTTTTGCCCTGTTCATTGTTTTTAAGCTCCTGTAATGCCTTGCCATTGTCAACACTTCACGGTCTAAAATAAGCCTTGAAATCGAGGGATTTCTTGTTATACACATACATTCTTCCGATTTCACTTTTTTTACATTGTCTAATTCACAACAGCATACACTTTCTTCGTTCGTGTCCATGACGGTAGACTTACACCAATTTCGCATGCCGGCTCGGCCTGTAGAGTTTACTATATCCATTTCATGATCTCTATCTGAGTGGACATCAGCAAATGTCGTTCGTTCTGGCTCAAACTGATACGGACGAATGCTATTTACATCCATTATAAGTCTTTTGACTAACACTAACAATGGCAACAGAAGAACACGGCAGCAGCAGATGGAGTGCGGGAAAGGACTGCTCGAGCTTATGCACGGCCACAAGGCTGCTATGTAGACTCGAGAGCGCAGTGATGTCACGAGCAGTTACTAGTTTCGCACATAACTTAAGAACGGTTGGACGTAGAGGCACCGAATTAACGCCTTTGTTATCAAATTTCCATGTTGCATATTTAGCAATAAATAACGAAATATGTGTTTTTATGTTGTGATCTCCTTTAAGTTTCTGTATGTTTTACTTTATTCTTATGAGTAGTCTACGTGTTTCCTTTGCGTTTTTCGTATGCCATGAAACGTAATTACGTTATGGAACTGTGTTTTCTACCAACACTTAATTCCCTACGAGATTATGGGACTTTTTAGGGGTCTTTAAGAGTTGGTTTTCTTATGTTTAAGTTGTCTTGGTTTTTAGATTTTTGGGAAAGTTACCCTTTGCGGTAACTCCCTCGGATTGCCTATGGGCTTTTTTATTTTTCCTTTGGATCAGAACGGACTACAATTTAGTTGTGTTTGTGTGTCGTTTAGTTTTGCTTATACGTTGCCTGTCGAAGTGCCATTGGAATGCCTTCGGGTTTCTGAGTTTTCCTTTGAGACAGGACAGACGACATTTGTGTTTGTGTAAAAAATGTATTTCCTTCATAATTATGGTTCTCGGCTAATTTGATATTATTGAGGAAGGGTAAATTTTATTGGTAAATGGGTCTTGACTGAAAACAGGGGTTCGTTGTAATTGCTCTCTTGTGTTTGTTCGCTTTCAGTCAAGAAACAACACGTTACCTTCTTACGTTATTAAATGAGGTGTATCGATAAGTCCTTCATTTTATGATGTGTTGTACGGATTTCATGTATTCCGGAGACTGAATTACATCCGCATATCGTACCTAGTTAGGATATCGAATCTCGTCTGTTCGTCCGTAAAGGAAGATTTACTTTATGAATTATGGACATTGTTATATTTTGTCGTATTAATATTGGCTGGTTGCTCTTTCTGTTGTTTTTCCTCTTTTGATCGTGTTTATGATGAGCTGTTCTAGATGTTGTTTTAAGGAGTCGATATGTCACATCTCATTACGTTGATGTTTGAAGTTCTTAAATTTGTTTTACTTAAGGGTTTCCTCGGAGGTGATGTTTGTTGATGTGTAAATCTTTCCGCTCGGTTGCTGGATAGTTTTGTGGGAGTGATTTTGAAAATTGGGGACGGAAGTGGATCGGAACGATCGAGCTGGCAGTGGTGGATCAAACGGAAGTATGCACTGCCCATTTGATCGATCAAACGGAAGTGTACTAGCTGACAGTGGTGGACAACGGAAGTATGCACTGCCCACTCGATCGATCAAACGGAAGTGTACTAGCTGGCAGTGGTGGACAACGGAAGTATGCACTGCCCGCTTGATCGATCGAATGGAAGTGTGCCCTAGCTGGCAGTGGTGGATCTAACGGAAGTATAAGATGCACTGCCAACTCGATCGATCGATCCAGCTGGCACTGGTAAGAGAAACAATCAGCGCGCGGTGTCGAAAATTGATACCATGACGCACTCTCAGCCATGTGGAATGTATATGACATACTGAACGGAAAACGCTCATGCGAACTCTGGTGCCAAGTGATTTAAACAAATTACATGGTATATGTTCGAAGTCTTCGTATCAGTATTTAAATGGTAAAATGCCTTAATATCATACATTGTAAGTAGTCGAAATTGCATTGGCATAATACATTTTAAACTTAATGTCACTCAGGAACATTATCGAAACAAGCAAAATATAAATCAAACTTAATTCCTTAATGCAGTATTATTGGAACGTGGAAATAAGTCCCCATCTTGTGCCCAACATTTGCGTAGTCGAAATAGCCGTGGGGTTATTGCATATGACTGTGAATCTGGAGATCTTGGGTTCGAATCCTGGGCGGGATGGATATTTTTGCTACCAGATTATCATTTTAAAACGATATTTATCATATCAATATGACTCCTTTTTACAGAATCCATATGAAATTAAGTGTTGGTCTGTGAATTTAAGGTTATGAGCGGTGTCGCGTATATTAATCTAGTTGATCCATATCGTATTCTTTATTTAGGCTAGTGCTGGTGGAAGGTACAAATCATCTAATAAAATGAGTTCCGTATTATAAACTACAATATCTGTAAAACACTCCCTTTTACAATAGATTAATATTTGTGCCAATAATACTATAAAATACCGGTGTATCAACAATTTCACGTGAGGTTTCTTCTATGTCAGATGTTACGCATCCTATGCGACTACTGTAAGGCTCGTAATTTTTTTTTGTGGTGACATATCTTGTTCTATGGATGGTTTTTGTGTAAAATAATTCTTATTGGGAGATAATTTTAATAGTTGTATGAAGTATTTCTTCTAACTACTACTCGGTAGCAAACCAGAGGTGGGGCGAGCGTACTATCGAATTACTAGTAATTTCTTGTCTGCTTAAACTGTCCCTTTAATATATTTTATCGTCAAGCGATCTCCTGCCTACACTTATCCAACTTAGGGCATCTCTTCTCTTTCTACTAGTTCATTTCTTTCTAGATATTTATTGTGTGTGTACTCTGTTTCTTGATCCTGTTTTGATACTGTATTTTTTACCTTCCCCTTGTTTTCATCCTCATCCTCCTTTCATCCATCCCTCGTTTCCCTACCATTATGTTTTACTCTGTATATTTTTGATATATTTATACTAAATCCCTCCTGGTGTGGTTTTCGGCCCTCTTATGAAATGTGTATTCATTCCGTAGTTGATTTTTATCTCATTACACTTCTGAGTATACTCGACACAGTTTAAGTGTTCACGCCCCTCTGAGTGCCAGTCTCCAGTCCACTCTGCGCAGATGATTGGCGGGGGGGGGGGGGGGGGTGCATACATACGTTATCTGGGGTGTGGGAGCGTTATCCGATTGTCTTGTTCCGAACTTGAGACCTTTAGGCTCCGAAGGGAAAAGAGGATTGGCCTGTCGGCTCTGTCGGTCTCCGCTTCCGGTTTCGAGGCTCTTTAGCTCCCTGCGTCTCTACACCATCTGTATGCGTAGTTGGTGATGGCATCGTAACACCCGGCGGCACAATAATCATTCTTTATCACTTTTAATAATTAATAATCAAATAAATCTTCTTTGAACATTTAACAATCAGGAACAGCCTGAATTAGATGTTACATTTGATGCCACAACGTGTCTCTTAACAACGGTGAGAAATAAATGTTACATTTGACACCCAACTGGGAATTTTGTTGTTGTAGGTTCTTCACCACGACGAAACGTTTTATCTGGCACCCGAAGAGGAGCAATGAATGTTACAATCTCTATCTATGTCTAACCCTTATGAATCCCGTTTCAATCGGGGTCAGGGATAAACATCATGTCAGGTGTTACCCTTAGTGTCCATGTATTTGTGATGAGAATACTACATCCGGTCTGGTGTTACCATTAGTCTTCATGTGTTTGTGATGGAGATACTACATCCAGTCAGGTATAACCATTGGTCTCCATGTGTTTGTGATAGGAATACAACGTCCTGTCAGGTGTAACCATAGGCCATGTGTTTGTGATGGTAATACTACACCTGTCAGGTATAACCATAGGTCTCCATCCTGTCAGGTATAACCAGTAGTCACCATGTGTTTGTGTTGGGAGTACTACATCTTGTCAGGTGTAACCGTAGGTCTCCATGTGATTGTGATGGGAATACTACATCCTGTCAGGTATAACCATAAGTCTCCAAGTGTTTCTGATGGGCATACTACATCCTGTCAGGTTTAACCATTAGTCTCCATGTGTTAGTGATGGGAATACTACGTCCTGTCAGGTTTAAACATAGGTCTGCATGTGTTAATGACATGAATAATTCATCCAGTCAGGAGTAACCTTAGGTCTCTATATGTTAGTGATGGGAATACTACACCCTGCCTGGTGTTATCATAGATCTCCATGTGTTTGAGATCGGAGTACTACATTTTGTCAGTTCTAACTGTAGGTCTCCATGTGTTAGTGATGGGAATACTACATCCTGTCAGGTGTAACCATAGGTCTCCATGTGATGTGAGGGGGATACTTCATCCTGTCAGGTTTAACCATTGGTCTCCATGTGTTTGTAATGGGAATACTACATCCTGTCAGGTGTAACCATAGGTCTCCATGTGTTTGTGATGGGAATACTACATCCTGTCAGGTGTAACCATAGGTCTCCATGTGTTTGTGATTGGAATACTACATCCTGTCAGGTGTAACCATAGGTCTCCATGTGTTTGTGAGGGGGATACTACATCCTGTCGAGTATAACCATTATTCTCCTTGTGTTTGTGATGGGAATACTATACCCTGTCAGAAGTAACTTTAGGTATCCATGTGTTTGTTATGGGAATACTACATCCTGTCAGGTATAACCATTAGTCTCCATGTGTTTGTGACGGGAATAGTACATCCTGTTGGGTGTAATCATTGGTCTCCATGTGCTTGTGATGGGGATACTACATCCTGTCAGGTATAACAATTAGTCTCCATGTGTTTGTGATGGGAATTCTACATCCTGTTAGGTGTAACCATAGTTCTCCATGTGTTTGTGATGGGAATACTACATCCTGTAAGGTGTAACCATAGGTCTCCATGTGTTTGTGATGGGAATACAACATCATGTCAGGTGTAACCTTAGGTTTCCATGTGTTTGTGAGGGAGATACTACATCCTGTCAGGTGTAACCATAGGTCTCCATGTGTTTATGAGGGAGATACTACATCCTGTCAGGTATAACCATAGGTCTCCATGTATTTGTGATGGGAATACTACATCCTGTCAGGTGTAACCATAGGTCTCCATGTGTTTATGAGGAAGATACTACATCCTGTCAGGTATAACCATAGGTCTCCATGTATTTGTAATGGGAATACTACATCCTGTCAGGTGTAACCATAGGTCTCCATGTGTTTGTGATTGGAATACTACATCCTGTCAGGTGTAACCATAGGTCTCCATGTGATGTGAGGGGGATACTTCATCCTGTCAGGTTTAACCATTGGTCTCCATGTGTTTGTAATGTGAATACTACATCATGTCAGGTGTAACCATAGGTCTCCATGTGATGTGAGGGGTATACTTCATCCTGTCAGGTTTAATCATTGGTCTCCATGTGTTTGTAATGGGAATACTACATCCTGTCAGGTGTAACCATAAGTCTCTATGTGTTTGTGTTGGGAGTACAACATCTTGTCAGGTGTAACCGTAGGTTTCCATGTGATTGTGATGGGAATACTACATCCTGTCAGGTATAACCATCAGTCTCCAAGTGTTTCTGATGGGCATACTACATCCTGTCAGGTTTAACCATTAGTCTCCATGTGTTAGTGATGGGAATACTACGTCCTGTCAGGTTTAAACATAGGTCTGCATGTGTTAATGAAATGAATAATTCATCCTGTCAGGAGTAACCATGGGTCTCTATATGTTAGTGATGGGAATACTACACCCTGCCTGGTGTTATCATAGATCTCCATGTGTTTGAGTTCGGAGTACTACATTTTGTCAGTTGTAACTGTAGGTCTCCATGTGTTAGTGATGGGAATACTACATCCTGTCAGGTGTAATCATAGGTCTCCATGTGATGTGAGGGGGATACTTCATCTTGTCAGTTTTAACCATTGGTCTCCTTGTGTTTGTAATGGGAATACTACATCCTGTCAGGTGTAACCGTAGGTCTCCATGTGTTTGTGTTGGGAATACTACATCCTGTCAGGTGTAACCTTAGGTCCCCATGTGTTTGTGAGGGAGATACTACATCCTGTCAGGTGTAACCATAGGTCACCATGTGTTTATGAGGGAGATACTACATCCTGTCAGGTATAACCATAGGTCTCCATGTATTTGTGATGGGAATACTACATCCTGTCAGGTGTAACCATAGGTCTCCATGTGTTTGTGATTGGAATACTACATCCTGTCAGGTGTAACCATACGTCTCCATGCGTTTGTGAGGGGGATACTACATCCTGTGAAGTATAACCATTATTCTCCATGTGTTTGTGATGGGAATACTATACCCTGTCAGGTGTAACTTTAGGTATCCATGTGTTTGTTATGGGAATACTACATCCTGTCAGGTATAACCATTAGTCACCATGTGTTTGTGATGGGGATACTGCATCCTGTCTGGTGTAACCCTAGTTCTCCATGTGTTTGTGATGGGAATACTGCATCCTGCCTGGTGTAAGAATAGATCTCTATGTGTTTGTGTTGGGAGTACTACATCTTGTCAGGTGTAACCGTAGGTTTCCATGTGCTTGTGATGGGAATACTACATCCTGTCAGGTATAACCATCAGTCTCCAAGTGTTTCTGATGGGCATACTACATCCTGTCAGGTTTAACCATTAGTTGCTTGCCACGGTGGGTGAGTGGGTAGCGTGTCGGTCTACTAACCCCAAGATTGCAGGTTCGCCCCTGACCGTGGTAAGTGATTTTTGAAAGGCGGCAAAAATACGATACGCATGTCATACGATGTTGGCATGTCAAAGAACCCATTTGAATTCAGTAGGCCGAGTTCATAATGGCAAAATTAATCTCGGGAGTTTCCGCCAGCACAAAGTTCCTCATTTCTCTAGTAGAAAGCGCTATTGTGTTCAAGGAGATTAGATATCTAACATCTAACCTCCTTGACTTTCATAGTCAAGGAACTACGAAATTCGACATGCAAGCTACCCTCTGGATGTCAAATAGCAAAGCTTGCACCAGGCACCCGAGGCCATACGATATTATTATTTAACCATTAGTCTCTATGTGTTAGTGATGGGAATACTACGTCCTGTCAGGTTTAAACATAGGTCTGCATGTGTTAATGACATGAATAATTCATCCTGTCAGGAGTAACCATAGGTCTCTATATGTTAGTGATGGGAATACTACACCCTGCCTGGTGTTATCATAGATCTCGATGTGTTTGAGATCGGAGTACTACATTTTGTCAGTTGTAACTGTAGGTCTCCATGTGTTAGTGATGGGAATACTACATCCTGTCAGGTGTAACCATAGGTCCCCATGTGATGTGAGGGGGATACTTCATCCTGTCAGGTTTAACCATTGGTCTCCATGTGTTTGTAATGGGAATACTACATCCTGTCAGGTGTAACCATAGGTCTCCATGTGTTTGTGATGGGAATACTACATCCTGTCAGGTGTAACCTTAGGTCTCCATGTGTTTGTGAGGGAGATACTACATCCTGTCAGGTGTAACCATAGGTCTCCATGTGTTTATGAGGGAGATACTACATCCTGTCAGGTATAACCATAGGTCTCTATGTATTTGTGATGGGAATACTACATCCTGTCAGTGTAACCATAGGTCTCCATGTGTTTGTGATGGAATACTACATCCTGTCAGGTGTAACCATAGGTCTCCATGTGTTTGTGAGGGGGATACTACATCCTGTCAAGTATAATCATTATTCTCCTTGTGTTTGTGATGGGAATACTATACCCCGTCAGGTGTAACTTTAGGTATCGATGTGTTTGTTATGGGAATACTACATCCTGTCAGGTATAACCATTAGTCTCCATGTGTTTGTGACGGGAATAGTACATCCTGTTGGGTGTAATCATTGGTCTCCATGTGTTTGTGATGGCGATACTACATCCTGTCAAGTATAACAATTAGTCTCCATGTGTTTGTGATGGGAATACTACATCCTGTCAGGTGTAACCATAGTTCTCCATGTATTTGTGATGGGAATACTACATCCTGTAAGGTGTAACCATAGGTCTCCATGTGGTTGTGATGGGAATACTACATCCTGTCAGGTGTAACCTTAGGTCTCCATGTGTTTGTGAGGGAGATACTACATCCTGTCAGGTGTAACCATAGGTCTCCATGTGTATATGAGGGAGATACTACATCCTGTCAAGTATAACCATAGGTCTCCATGTATTTGTGATGGGAATTCTACATCCTGTCAGGTGTAACTATAGGTCTCCATGTGTTTGTGATTGGAATACTACATCCTGTCAGGTGTAACCATAGGTCTCCATGTGTTTGTGAGGGGGATACTACATCCTGTCAAGTATAACCATTATTCTCCATGTGTTTGTGATGGGAATACTATACCCTGTCAGGTGTAACTTTAGGTATCCATGTGTGTGTTATGGGAATACTACATCCTGTCAGGTATAACCATTAGTCTCCTTGTGTTTGTGACGGGAATAGTACATCCTGTTGGGTGTAATCATTGGTCTCCATGTGTTTGTGATGGGGATACTACATCCTGTCAGGTATAACAATTAGTCTCCATGTGTTTGTGATGGGAATACTACATCCTGTCAGGTGTAACCATAGTTCTCCATGTGTTTGTGATGGGAATACTACATCCTGTAAGGTGTAACCATAGGTCTCCATGTGTTTGTGATGGGAATACTACATCCTGTCAGGTGTAACCATAGGTCCCCTTGTGTATGTGATGGGAATACTACACCCAGCCTGGTGTAACCATAGGTCTCCATGTGTTTATGATGGGAATACTACACCCTGCCTGTTGTAACCATAGGTCTCCATTTGATGGTGATGGGGATACAACATCCTGTCAGGTATAACCATTAGTCTCCATGGGTTTATGATGGTAATACTACATCCTGACAGGTATAACAATTAGTCTCCATGTTTTTGTGATGGGAATACAACATCCTGTAAGGTATAACCATCAGTCACCATGCGTTTGTGAAGGGGATACAACATCCTGTCTGGTATAACCATTTGTCTGCATGTGTTTGTGATGGGCGTACTACATCCTGCCTGGTGTAACCATAGGTCTCCATGTGTTTGTGATGGGAATACTACATCCAGTCTGGTGTAACCATATGTCTCCATGTGTTTGTGATGGGAATTCTACATCCTGCCTGGTGTATCGATGGGCCTGCATGTGTTTGTGATGGAAATACTACACCCTACCTGGTGTAAACATAGGTCTGCATGTGGTTTTAATGGGAATACTACTACCTGCCTGGAGTTACCATAGGTCTCCATGTGTTAGTGATGGGAATACCACATCCTGCCTGGTGTTACCATAGATCTCCCTTGTGTTTGTGATGGGAATACCACATCCTGCCTGGTGTTACCATAGGTTTCCATGTGTTTATGATGGGAATACCACATCCTGCCTGGTGTAACCATAGGTCTCCATGTGTTTGTGATGGGAATACTACATCCTGTCAGGTATAACCATTAGTATCCATGTGTTTGTGATGGGGATGCAGCATCCTGTCATGTATAACCATTAGTCTCTATGTGTTTGTGATGGGAATACTACACTCTGCCTGGTGTAATCATAGATCTCCATGTGTTTGTGATGGGGATACAACATACTGTCAGGTGTAACCACTGGTCTCCATGTGTTTGTGATGGGTATACTACAACCTGTCAGGTATAACCATTGGTGTCCATGTGTTTGTGATGGATTTACTACATCATGTCAGGTGTAACCATTGGTCTCCATGTGTTTGTGATTGGAATACTGCTCCTTGTCAGGTGTAACCATTGGTCTCAATGTGTTTGTGATGGGAATTCAAAATCCTGTCCGGTGTAACTATATGCCTCCATGCGTTTTTACTTTCCAAACAAAACCCACAATAGTTGCTTAGCTTCCCTTCAGGTTCTTCCTTGTCTTTGCAGAGACACGTGTAACGGAGCAGGGTGTCTCTCACAGAGAGTGCGGAGAGCTGATAGCAGCCCCTTGCATATGAAATGTGATCAATGCTCAGCACACAGTCTGGTGGCGATGGCTGTCGAGTTGCGTGACATCAGGTGGTTGCGTGTCTGTAATTGATTCTCATTAGACAACATCATGAATATTCCTTGTGTTTATTTTGAAGTAAGGGAATGGTTGAGAAACGGTACCGCAGTCATAGGTACGTAAATAGCATTGTAATGAAGAGAATTGACACATTAATTGGTAGCTTTGTCAGCCGGGGCACAAAGGGGATTTGTTCGTCGTTAATGGCACTCGGTAATCATTGCAAACTGCATTATCCACTGAGGGTCCTTTGACACTTGTCTGTTTGTGTCACGGAGGTGTGATACAAACATTCTGCACCTTTAACATGGCTCCTTAGCGTGTACAGTACCTCAAACATCTGGTAACTCTTTTGTCCAACTCCCAATGGCGAGTTTAGAGCGGTGTCAGGGATTCCAAAGAATGAGTATAGAGTTTAGTCTCTACGCTCGTATACTAAGCAAAAATGAATGAAAGAAAGAAAGAAAGAAAGAAAGAAAGAACGAACGAGAAAAATAAAGGTACAGCTGAGAAGTTGCCAAGGGTACGCTCATCCTTGTTTCATAAACAGTACAAAATAGGACCAGTAGCTTGATTACAGATTGTAAAATATTATTACTGAGCGTTTCAGATTAAATCATCCTATTATTCCCAAGAGGGCTAAGTGATTGTTTGGCCTCCGAAGCAACTAACTGCCAAACCTCTAATAATAATAATAATAATATGCTACTTATGCCGGTGAATGACATGGAACTCTGAAATAACATTTGTAATCTGTACACCCTGGAGGAACGAGGATTCAATTTCTTTCACTTACCACATAGCATTTGTAGTCGGCAGCTACTGTATTTAGCTTTCCATAGATTTCTAATTTCGACTGCAGTAAAATAGTGGGGTACTGATTTTCTCAAGCTATCTTTCCAATGCTAGTTCCAATTATTAGTAATGTAGTCTACCCACCAGCAGATGCATCAAATATGTACAATATGCAGGATATTCCGGAATTCCTATTACATACTTCGATGGATTGTGAAGAGGAGCCAGCAGATAATGTTAATCCTGGTGTGGGGGCTGGAACGGGGCAAAACTGAGAAAAGGAGGGTTCAATTCCCACCTCAGCAATCCTGTAAGTGGGTTTCCGTAATTTCCCACTTCTACTCTAGGCAATTGCCTCGGCCGCCTCCTTCCAAATCCTGTCGCCAATTTTCAAATACACACACTAGTACAGTCATCACAGCAACACAGGTTATCAAACAAATTCCTCACACTCACACACACACCCAAATACACGGGGCCATATGACCACGATGTCTTAACCCCTAAAATAAGCACCAACAACAACAATATATTCTTTGTGTTCTGCCTAATATGTATGCACAGTTTCTGAGGGATGGGGATGTTCACATTCCTTATATTCCCTTTACTATCAATTTGTAGTTTTCAGTCGGTCAACAAGCTTTTGCCCAGTTAGATTAGGAGGGGTACCTAATATATAGTATTATTATTATTACATCATTGTTGCCCTTATGGACAGTGTTTGAACTTAAGTATCTCATGATGTCACAATTTTCACTTCTTTCCCTTCTTCTCTTCCCAAAATCTCTTCATCCTTTGACTGTGCTCCTGTTTCCTTTGTTCCGTCCACAATGTTCCTATCTTCTTCCTTTCACTTACTAAAAATTTGGCGTTCTTAATTTTGTTTCTGAATTTTTCTCTGTCTTCTATCATTTGCTTGTTGATCCCTAATTGCTTTAAATCGTCTTCTATTTCATGATACCAATTTGTTTTCCTTTTTGAACTGTTTACTACATCAAAGATTTTCTTTGTAAGTCGTTTATTGTTCATTCTCTGTATGTGCCCGTAGAAAGTTAGTCTGCGTTTTCTAATGATATCTGTGAGTCTGTCTGTGTGTTCATATAGCTCTTTGGTAGGTCTTTTCATCCATATCCCATCTCTGTGTACTGCTCCAAATATTTTTCTCAGAATTTTACGTTCAATTTTTTCTGTTTCTGTGATGCCAGATGCTCCAATTGTGGTCGTTTCTGACGCACACAATGCTTCTGGTAATACAACTGTTTTGTAGTGTCTAAGTTTGGCCTGTCTTGATATGCTTTTCTTATTATAATGTGACCATGTAAGTTTGTATGCTTTCTGGAGTTTTTCCGTTCGTTCTATGTTAGACATCTTGTTTGATCCTCCTATTTGTATATATTCTCCTAAGTACTTAAATTTTTCAACTCTTTGTATGGATCCATATATGGTATGCATGGTTTGTACATTGTTGGTGTGTCGTTCCATGTATTGGGTCTTCTCATAAGATATCTGTAAACCTGTTTTAGCAGCTATTTCATGTAATCGTTCCAGTGCTTCCTTTGCCTCCTGTGTGTTATTGCTGAGTAAGGCTACGTCATCAGCAAATGCTAGACATTTTATAATTGTTTTTGTTTCACGGGTTCTTCCTAGCTGTATTCCTTTAACTTGTTCCTCCCACTGCTTAACAATTTTGTCTAAGACCATGTTGTACAAGATTGGTGAGAGGCCGTTTGACACCTGTGCGTATATGAAAGGGTTCTGAAATTTAACCCATGAACTTAACTTTAGAGGTGGTGTCCGAGAGCGTTAGTTCTATAAGTGCCCTGTTTTTTTTGTCAATGCCATATTCTTCCAGTACTGCAAATAGCGTTTGTCTATCAATGCTGTCGTATGCTTTTTTAAAGTCCACAAAGGTAACTACAGTGTTTTTTGTCTGTCTGACTTTCAGTAGTGTTCTCAAGTTCCAGATCTGTTCGATGCATGATCTCCCTTTTCTGAAGCCTGCCTGGTATTCTCCTATTTGTGGATCTGCTTGTGGTTCTAGTCTGTTCAATAACACTTTAGAGAATATTTTGTAAGCGACTGGCACTAGAGAAATCCCTCTGTAATTATTTGTATCTGACTTATCACCCTTTTTATGTAATGGGTGGATCAATGCACATTTCCATTCCTCTGGCATTTTCTCTGTGTTCCAAATGTCTGTGATGATCTTATGAATTGTTTTGGTGATGTTTTTATCTTGAAGCTTCCATACTTCAGCAATAATGCCATCTTCTCCTGCCGCTCTGTTATTTTTCATTTGTTGTATGATCTCCTCTATCTCCTCTATTGTAGGTGGAGTAGAATCGGGATTGGATGTGGTTTTTTGGAAGGTCAATTTCTCCGTGGGTTCTGTACAATTGAGAAGATTATTAAAGTATTGTTTGAGAATTGTACAGTTTTCTTTCGTGTTCGTTTCCAGGGACCCATCTGTTCTTCGAAAGCAGAGGCTAGGAGGCTGATAACCCCTAATATTTTCTTTGAATGTTCTGTAAAAATTTCTTGTGTTATTTCTCTTAAAATCTTCTTCAATTTCTTTTAGCCTGTTGTTGTCGTACGCTCGTTTTTCTCTTCTGATTTCCTTTGATGATTGTTTTTGAACTTCGTGAAATTCCTTCCATGTTTCGGATGTTTTGTTACTGCTGAACTTCATCCATGCCTGTGTTCTTCTCTCAGTGGCTTGATCACAAATTACGTTCCACCACCTATGTTTTCGTTTCCTAGGAGGTTGTGCCCAACGCATTGCCTTTTGAACTGTGGTCGCAAGATCTGTCCAAGTGTCTGTTGGATGCCTATTAATTTCTTCAATGATTTTGTCCCTGTTTATCTTCAAATATTCTGGATCAGGCTTTACTATTTTGTTTTTTGTTGTCTTTTTCTGTCTTGGGATTGGTCTAATCTTGACTTGTAACAAATAATGGTAAGACTCGAAGAACCCTTTACGCGTTCTGACATTTAAAATTTCCTGCGTATTTTTGTTAGAAATGGCCACATGATCAATCTGGAATTCTCCCCATACGGTGTTTGGTGCTTTCCATGTTGTAAGTTTTCGTCTTGGCTTTTGAAATTGTGTCGACATAATTTTGAGGTTAAAATTTTGACAATATTTTATGAGGTGTTCCCCATTTTTGTTTGTGCGATAGTGTGCTGAATGAGGGCCTGTGATTTGTCTGTATTTTCTCTCCTTACCTAATTGCGCGTTAAAGTCTCCCATTAAAATTTTAACATGCCTTTCTGGTATGTTGTTTGTTACTTCTTCCATGTCTTCCCAGAAGTCTTCAACTTCTTGTGGTTTCTTTCTATTATGCTCATTTGTAGGTGCATGTGCATTGATAATCGTGTAACCTTTATTACCTGATTTGAAGGAGAGTGTGGAGATCCTTTCTGATATGGAATTAAAGTCAATAATGTTATCCATGACTGATTTGTGTACTGCAAAATCCTGTTCCAAACAATGATGGTGTACCTCTTCTGACAGCAGGTTTACCTTTATAAATCCTATAATTTTCTGTGTTGAAATGATTTTCATCTTGAAAACGAGTCTCTTGAATCGCAAGAATTTTTATTTGAATTTTTTCTAACATGTGTGTGAGTTGTTTTAGTTTTCCAAGTTTGAAGAGAGTATTAACATTGAGAGTGCCAATGTAGTGTTTGTGTAGAGATTTTGAGAAGCTCCGACTCTTCTCCTCATGATGTTCCTGGTCCCCCAGAATCCGATGACCAGGAAAGTCCAGCACGGTGACTGGGGCCTGGGGTAGCGGATTTCTTTCCTTTTGTTCCATCATGATTACTTCAAGTTGAAGGTGGTTGTGGCGATCTTAAAGAAAGATCACGATGATTGCTGACTTGATTGTTGAGATCAAGACATATTTCACAGCGGCACCAACTAGATGAACAGACGCTGACCAATAATCGCTGGATACCAGAACAGACACTAATATATATATAAATAACATGTGCCTCCGTCGCTTAGGCGGCAGCACGTCGGCCTCTCATCGCTGGGTCAGTGGTTCAAATCCCGGTCACTCCATGTCAGATCTGTGCTGGACAAGACGGAAGTAGACATGTTTTTCTCCGGGTACTCCGGTTTTCCCTGTCAAACTTTCATTCCAGCAACACTCTCCACTATCATTTCATTTCATCTGTCATTCATTTAATCATTGCCTCAGAGGAGTGCGACAGGCCTCGGCAGCCGGCACAGTTCATATCCTTGCCGCTAGATGGGGGCTTCATTCATTCCATCCCTGACCCAGTTGGTCGACTGGAAGCAGGCTTTGGATTTTCATATATAAAACATAAACATATTATATTCCCTTGTCAGCCTGCTGTATGTTATACTCATAGCTACTGATACCTAATACAGTGTGATCTTGATTGACTCGGGGGGATACCGGACACAGCACGGACAGCTATGTAAAGCAACTCTTCACTGGAGTGGAACACTTGGGACTGTGAACAATAAGATACACTTTAGTGGTCATCTTAAGTGCACTGCAGGGGAATGAGGAGTCTTACCAGGACGTAAACATGAACTCATCCTACTATCAACCAGTAAAGTAGTCTTCAATGGTTTCCCATTTCAGAGTCGGTTAGGAGCGCATTCTTCCCAATCTTATCCCAGTTACATGCACTCACACTCATGCAGTCAACACAATGAAACAAGTTACTGTAGAAATACGCAGGACTGATGGCCACAATTTCCCAGTTCTCTAAGTGAAGCAACTCCAATAGCAAGTATATATTGTCTCTTAAGCAATGAGTACTGTTCAAAATATGCTGCATATTTTGGCCACCCTTATATTCTTGTTCTCTCGTTTTTCTCATTGATTCCTGTTCGACCCTCACTTTGTAGGAACTGCAGCTAAGCACCAATAAAATCCTGACTGACTATAAACGAGTTGGAGATGGGTCTACTATTCACTAAGAAATCTAGGTAGCTTTAATTCCATGGAGCTCCTGCCATGTCGGAATATTTGAAATGTCTACTTGATACTATATGAGCATAGCTCCACCCTAACTAGGCTACAGAATAACTTGGATTATGAAGAATACGCCTCATTGCGTAGTGGCTATTATTCATGGCTGCCACCGCGGAGGCCAGGGTTCCATTCCCGGCTTTGCCAAGGAATTTAATTCTGGTTTGAGGGCTGGAACGGGGTACACTCAGCCTCGTGAGGCAACGCTGAGGAGAGGCATGTTCGATTACTACCTCAGCCATCCTGGAAGTGGTTTTCCGTGGATTCCCACTTCCACTCCAGACAAATGATGGATTGGTTCGCAACTGAAGGCCAAGGCCGCTTCCTATCGAAATCCTACCTCATTTATAAATATACACACTAGTACAGACATCACTGTGACTAAGGTTACCAGACAAATTGTAAACACACCCAAATACTCGGGACTACACAAACACGATGGTATAAATCCCATAATGGATCAACAACAACGGATTATGAAGAGTAGATGAACGTTTGGCACCTGGCAATATAGCCCAGGCATATTAAGTTTTAACCTAAAAAAAAAATGTAAAGCTGAAATTTGGCATAGATGTTCCCAAGTACCCTAGTAACAAATCCTGAAAAGTCCCCATCTCTGCGACGTCCGCGTCATAGTTTTTAGAGAGTTCAAAAGGGCTTAAATGGGGCCTAAGTGCCAAAAACAGCATTTTTGCTTCCTGCGTTCAAATTTTTGATCCAAAATCAGTTCTAATGAGCTTTGATAGTAATAAGAGAAGAACTGCGTTTTATAACGCTCTTATTGGTCGTAATTATTGCCATACATTTAAACAGATGAGTAATCAAACATTTTTGGCTCAACTTTTCTCACGAAAATGTGTCATTAGCCGGGACTTATCTTGTAAACAGCTGCTGATAGCGACTAAAGACCCGAAGTAAACGTTGTAAAGCACACTTGTAGCTTTAAAACGTTACATTGCCCATGTTCATCCGACAAACAGCAGCAGAGATACAGTTACAAATATAAAAGTGGAAGTGTGGCAGTCGCCTTCCGAACGAACGCCCATTTACGCTGGTGGGCTCCATCTATTCACCTTCACTGACTCCATTTTGTATCCTTGCTCAAGAACTTTTAGGATGGTATTCCTTTGAATCCAGGTAAACTAGCAGAAACAGTTTGCATAGAACAAAACGAGTTTAATGCAGTTAGCAGTTAAACGTACATTCATAATATGCATAATGCAATTAATAACAAAACAAAGCTTAAAATGCTTTCTTTAGACAAAGAACACTTGCAAAACAAAGCTTACATCGGACTCAGTCGTCCTCCTCATCGTCTGAGCCATCAAATGTGACGTTGCCACATGCTTAACCACTGCAGTGCCCACATATTTGGGCAATGTATCGTTTTAAAGCTACAAGTGTACCGGTACTTTGCAACTTTTACTTCGGGTCTTTAGTCGCTATCAGCAGAACTCACACCGGCTGCCAAAAGAGCTCATGCAGTTGCAGGACACCAAATTGAGGAGATGATCTGGAGCAGCTGGAAGATGAGTTGTCACTGGTACTGTCCCCTTGAGGAAGCGTACACGAGACTTTATTCGGGGGTGTACAGTTCATCGTCGTGAAGTTGGATATTTTGTACTTTGCTTCCATAATGTCAAGGTGACATAAGGAGAATATAATTAGCAAAGATGACTCAACATTAAACAAAACAAATATTTTAATATCCCGATAAGAATGACACAACAATGACACAAAAATCCCTTATGACACCCATATTTATCAACTCAACATCAAACAATCAAATAATAAGTTACTCTGAATCAACATTACAGCAGCAAATAAACCAAATCATTGACCTCGTCCTTACTCTTATTGTTGCGTGTATTGTGTTTGACGGTTTTACTGGCAAGACTACGGTTAGAATGAGTACATATTGCCATGAAATATGCTTCCATAGAACCAGATCGTAGGACGCATATCCATGAACATTTTTCACCACGCCTTGGCATCGGGATCCACACTTAATGGCTAACACAAAATGACATGACAATTGACCACACTACCCTTTACTAAAAATACACATTACTTCCGCGAGAAGTATTTATATCAGTGCCAAAAGCACACAAAATCAAGCTGCCTGAAAAGGTCTTACAGAAACAGGATGAAAATACAATCGTGGTCATTCGTAACTAACTCATGGATAAACCGATCGTTTCCCGAACACACCAAAGTTACAGGGGCGCATCAAAAAATGCGATAAAATATTTACAATATTTACGAGACAGTAGCCAACAAGGCAACAAAATACAAATCAGCATAATCATGAACTGCATTTCCGATGTGAAGAACTTGCACCAAATATTAATCTAATTCGCTTCGAATTATACAGGCTTTAACTGATCGTTATCACGGGAGCACGCACCTCGGCCCTAATGGCCCCTCTGTCCTTATCTGAGATCTGAGCCTTTGCAGTCTGGAATATCCAGCTCTCGTCATTGTGTCAACACCAGGCAGGTCTCAAATTGTCTCTCAGCCACACGCTAGAGATCCGAAGAAAAAATTAACAATCACACTCTGGAATAAAACACATATCAACTCGTAGATCTGTCCTCAAAACTGCACCAAGCAATTTGGAATCTGTAGAATACTTAACAGTGACATCATCCTTATGAGTCCTGTCTTCGACGCCATGCAGCCGACAGGTAACTGACCTCGGCCAGACCCCGCGCAGGATAATAATAATAATAGACCCATGCCTTGGTACAACACACATCACCCTCAATTTGCTCCAGATCACAGATTAACCTAAAAAAAATGTATATAGTGCTCCAACACACAACAAGTTACTACGTGCTCAAATACAAAAGAATGATTACCACAGAAACTGAATGCTTCTCGCTAAGAAAATATGCAATATCGCATAAAATTTACAGCCTGTGTAACCCGAAGTTTCTCACACAAAATATCACATTTCCCCCCCTACACTATAATTGCGTTAGCTAACCAAAGCTTCACTTATCATCAGCGATACAGTCCGCTCATTTGCTGTATCTGTCAAAAAAACACTCAGTGCACACTAGTACAATTTAATCGACTGTCCCGCACACATTTTAATGAAATACAAAAGAATAACCACGATGCTCTTCACAAATTAAAATAGTGGTCGGTCAACAAAAACACTCTAATCACACTAAAGAAAACAAAACAACTACACAATATATACAAGGATTCCCCTATTACCAAAACTAGGCTACATAATGAAATAAATCATTCTGTACTCATCCTTTTCAGCCACCTCCATCGTTGACGTTTCCTGGGCATGACCCCAACCATGTGCGCTTAGCACCCAATCATTCCCGTGTTCGATTTCAGTAGCACCATTCTTCCTTCAGCTGCTGATACCACGGTCTCCATTTCTGGCTGGCTGCTTCAAAATAGAATGTCAGTTCGTTTTAAAATAGTGCCTCACACAATGTCCCTAATAGATTGCTAGCGTGGATTGCTGTATTCACCCACAAGTCCTGATAGCAATATTTAGCGATGACTGTCCCTCACTTATAGCAAAGAGTTATCTAGAACGTTTCACACGCAGAACACATTAATTTATACACTTGAGATGCGGTAGAATTTCATCTCCTAAGAGCAATGATTGTATCAAAGTTTAAGTTCCCCTCTTTTACTGGCTCGAAACTTGCTAAGTCCAGCGACTTGCATATTAACAGACATTGTCACTTCCCAAAATAGTAATGTAGAACGAGCGTAGTCAGCCTTCACAATCTGTCAACGAATGAAATAATAATGTTTTTCAGTGAACACTCCACTCAGTATTTATACATTTTAGTCCGAAAAGTGGGGGCGGGACTGAATAAAATATCTAATTATTCAACCAGTAGTCCTACATACACACAACACATATCAGGGAGCTTGTCTTGATATGAATCGAACACCTAAGGCATGCGGGTTTTATTTTGATCGAGCAATTAATCGTAATCAATTTCCCTCCTTAATTTCTTCTGATGCCGTATCTTCGAAATAGCTCGAAAGGCCCCGCGTCCTCATTTCTTATTGGTTGGGGTGCTGTTTCTGAACTCGCGGTAAAATGCGGACCCCGCCCACGTAGGCGTCGACGCACAGTCGTTTCCCTCGCAATTTCTCCTGTTTCTCCCTCTTTTTCCTTGTCTCACAAAGAACAGACGCTTAGGGGTGACTCATTTTGTCCAACGCGCCAACTAGGTTCTTGAACTCCAGCTAACGGGTTGTGTCCCTTTCTTCAGTCCGGGTTGCATTCCAAACTCACCCCAGCCCATTGTTTGAACAGGATTGTCAGACTCCTTTCTTCTTGCCAGGTAGCTTCTAAATTTTCAACATACTAGCAAGCCTCCTTCAAATGTCATCTTTCGTCCTCACACAGACCAGAAATATGAAACATTAATATGTGGCAATCATATTAAGGGTTCAGTACTAATGCTGAGAGTTGGATTTTCCATCCCCATTGGGTCGGGTCCAAAGAAAATCCTAACCATTCCTGAACTTGCAAATATACCCGCAGTGAATGTTGTTTGCATGCCACCGAAGTCGGCGGAAGTGAAGCCAGCTGAAATGACGCTGTGACCGGTTGTTTGGCAATTTTTTGGCTGTATTTCACTACCCGAAGTTCGTCGAGGCTTTTGCACTCCAATTTGGCACTATCGTAGAGACAAGTGGCGAACTTCTCTCCAGCTGATATTATGGCCTTTTCATCTGGAGCCGTAGAGACGAATACCTTCATTTCCTCGTGTGAAGATGCGGAATCCTTCAATATCTTCCAGGCTTGCTGTTTGATGTACTCTACCCACAGCTTTCCTGTGCGAGATTTCTGGCTCATTGAAGAAAATGTGTCATGAAGCGACTCTTTGAGACGTTGAAAGCAAGGATATGATAGCAAGTCGTTGGCGGCGCCTTCTTGGAATGCGGTAAAAAGCGCCTGTATTTCGTCCTTGTCATCCTTCAGCCCGTCGTTCATGTTGAGTAACATTGTCCCGACAGCCTGTTTTATCAGAAAATGCGCTCTGAGGGCCCTATAACATGCACAGTTTCACGTTATTGATACATTTGAAATTGAAGGCAAATAACAATCATTTTTAAGAGCGAGCTAATTGCAAGCCTAATTAGAATATGCGTGTCCAGACATCATGTGAGTCACTGACAATTTAGCGTATATTTCCGCCCAGAGCTCCTCCAAACCGCTTCCATTCATCACATAGCCGATTGCCCCAAGAAACAACATTAGAATGTGAAATCCGCCTAGACGAACAACCACGTTTTTGAGTTCCTCTGAAGTGTCCGATGCGACTATCTCCGCAGCTTTCGCATATAGGGGCTGGTCAAAGGTTTCGAAACAAGTGCTGTGTTTCAGTTCCACGCACTCTCTTGCGGCAAACTTCAACGCGGAATACATAGTTGATGCATTGCTCGGTTCCAAGTTAATGAACGGCAGGGTATTAACTGACGTCGTCTGGGGAGCTGGTTGAGCATGAGCAGACAGTGACGTCTTCATAAAGCCGTTCCACGAGGTGGTTAAATTAATACCTGACCACCGTCCAGATAACCACAAGGAGTCCATCATCGACGCAATAGCCACAGAGTTTGGAGCTTCCACAGTTAACTCCTTAATCTTGACGTCCTTTGAACCAGGAGAAGAGGGCTTCCGATACCACGAAATGTTGAACTTTCCCATCGCCGCAATCACACCAGCATTAGGAACTTCTCGTGTATGTGGGAGCGGAGATATTTCACTGTCAAGCGCTGGACATGTACACTTGATGCCTCCCATGCAGTGAAATGTGTTTCGCCCGTCCAATGTCCTTATGTTAAAGTCAGCGTTGTCAAAGCAAAACTACGTGAACGCTCCTGCATTCGGGATTGGACGTTCTTCACGAAGCGCTGAAACTTCGTACCTGTGGACTTCCGCCAAATTTACTGAAAATCCAAGACTGTTTAGAAGCTGAATTAATTGTTTGGAGTATTGTTGGCCTGCTCCGTCAGTCCGAGCGCTGTCACCTAGAAACGCGATCGGGTGACTTTTCAACAGCGGTTATGCTTTGGGACCGTAACTCGGTAACCGTTTCTTGCATAGACATAGGTAATGTGCCAATGCAAAGCTAAAAGTATGCTTTATAACTTTCATTCTGGGTCTTTAGTCAATATCAGCAGTTGTTTAAAAAAGAATAACCTGCTAAAAGAAAATATCAAAATTTTCGTGTAAAAATTGTGTTAAAATTTTTAAATTAGTTGTTTTTTACCTTCATCAATAGCAATAATTAGGCCTGATAAGTCCGTTATCCCACTGGTTCATTTTTATTAATTGCTAAAGCTCGCGAGAACTAAATTTGGATCAATATTTTAAACGCAGGAAGCAAAAATGCTGTTTTTGTCACTTAGGCCCTACTTAAGCCCTTTTGAATCCTCCAAAAACTATGACGCGGACACCGCAGAGATGGGGACATTTCAGGATTTGTTTCTAGGGTACTAGGGAACATCTATGCCAAATTTCAGCTTTACATATTTTTTTTTTACGTTGGCCGTGTTTTTTGCATATAATGCGTGGGGTAATAAGGCAGCCGTGATCTTTCTTGTTCTAGACGTTACTGTTAGACTCGGCTTCCTAAATCTCCACTACAAGGATTGCTTGTAATACTGATTGATTTAAACAATACTTCCACTTATTTGCTCTGATGGCTTCTGAGTAACAATATTGTTGAAGCGCTACGCTTTTGCTATATCAAAACCTAGGACTAGAGTAACTAGTACAAATGTATGTCCCACTGGAATATGTACTGTATCTATCTTCACAGATCATATTTTGGACCACCTCGTGGTAAAGCAGCTAGCATTCTTGGCTGTCGCCCTGGAGGTCCGTGTTCGATTCCCGCCTCTGACAAGACATTTATTTCTGGTTTGCAACCTCGTGTCTCGTGGGGAAAAACTGAGAAGAAGTGGGTTCGAATCCGAACTCAGCCATCTTGGAAGTGGTTTTCCGTGGTTTCCCACTTCTACTTCAGATACATGGCGGGATGGTTCGTAACTTAAGGCGACGGTTGCCTCCCTCTCAATCTTCACCTGAATTACAGAAACACGCACTAATACAGCCATCACATTAATGCAGGTTATAAGACAAGAATCACACACATACACCCAAATAAATGGGGCTAAATGACGACGATAGCCTAGCCCCTCAAAAGAAACAACAGACTATATTTTCAGAACGAGAAATTTTGAATTAATTTTTGTAGGCATCAATGAATGCAAAGTTGGTTACAAACAAGAACAATCACTAAGGTATGATAAATTTGAGTCCATGATTGCAGCATGTAAATCTTATTTAAAAGAAATAATTACATTTGGGATTGGTAAAGTGTACTGACTTAGGAAAGGAATTAAATTATCTGAGAGAGGCTCTCGAACTGATCTAGGCTAAACATGTTGACTCCTTCTGCACACGTATACTGTAAGTGCTATAGAGTAGACCTAGCACATACCCTACTTCGAAGCTACAAGCAAAACTTGCACGACACACACACTGTATTTGAATATCTAATGGCTTCTGCTGGAGCTGCCAGACGTGCAGTGCACATAATGTGTCTGTGAAGCACGATCTGGGACACTCCCTGAGAAATATCTCGTGTGTGCTGAATCTTCTCAGTTAAAGCTAGAACTTGAGAAAAGCAGATCCTTCATCAACGTTATAGGGGGTACTATAGACAACACTATTCGTATTGTCCCACAGGAGAAAGTCAAAGCCAAGAGGCTAAAAATCTGGCGATCATGGTGGCCAGAACATTGGTCTACCTCAACCAACCCACCAATCGCCAAATCTTCGACTGAGATGCTGCCGGATGGTATAAGCAATGTGTGCCAGTAATCTATCGATTTGAATCCTTATTTGGTCACGATAGTTCATTGACACATTTTCCAAAAATTCTAATAATGCCTCCTCAAGGGCGGTCAAGTACCTACCCCCCATTAGACGAGAAGAGATAAGCATTGCCAACCAAATGATCGTCGATTGTACCGGATCATACGTTGATTCCGAGCCGTTCCTGAAATCTATGAGGACGTCAAAAATGAACGTTTTATTCCACTCAGATATGGCTGTTTCAACCGTTAAAAAGTGGTTCATTGGTTAACTGCACTTTGTCGGTAATGAGAATGTAGCATTCAAAATGGGCGTCGTCCTCTTAACATTGTAGGAACCAGGAAGGTATTGCTCGGCAAGTTCAACTGAAGCCCTGAGTGTGGGCGCTGTTTGCACGAGTAGGCGAGGGGAAAAAGCGAGAGCTCGATAAGAAAGCGCCGATTCTAAATCAACAATTAACTACATCGACTGTGTCCGTATCGGATAATGTCTGTTGTTTAAAATAATAACACACACCTAAGATAGTTGTTGGTATGGCGTGGTAAAGTTCCAAATTAACACAAAATATTGTTCTTAAAAATAATATAATCCTGCGAAATGGAAAATAATGACAACCTACGTCTAGCACACATTTATTAAGCAGTCTTGGAGGTTTTAAATAAATACTGTAAATAAATAGATGAATGAATGACTGAATGAATGCATGAATGAAGGTTTATCATCTAGGCTTACAGGATGGAGCCGCGTTAGATATCGGCGATTATTTCCCGACATTTCGGCTGACATTGCAGCAGCCTTAATCATGGGTAGGCATGAGTTGGTGTCCGTACTCACGGACACCGGCCGCGAAATCCTAAGATCTAAATAAGCATGAATGAATGAATGAATGAAAGAATGAATGAATGAATCTATGTCAGTTGATATGATTTACCTCCTCTGGCTACGAACTTTCTTATTCATACCAGAGGCCATTGTATTAAAGCACACTTTAATGTTAATTTAACAACTCGCCAGGGAGACATACTTTTACACGTCAGACGTACACACAATGAACAAGCACGTGGTACAGGAGTACACTTGACATTCTCACGAGCGCGCAACTCAGCGCCCATGCTTTTACAATGTTGTGAAACCTTGAGTTATTAGGACAAAGCGGTCTGTAATGAAGCCACAATGCTTGCCTTAAGAAGTTCACCGAGCGGTAGATATCGACGGAATGACCATAATGAAACAGTTGACAACAATGAATGTACTCACTCTCTCCTCATTGGTTTCTGATGACTAGGGTTAGGATTTGTAGGTGCGCAACTTTTTTCTAAGGGTAAATTAAAGCTGTTCGCGAAGATATCGCAGTGTGAAATTTCGTTTCTAGATGCGAAAAAAGGCACTTTTCACGCACCTTTCTCCCTTTTTTTGGGACCTTTATCCCTTTTTCCCCCAACCATACCCATGATCTCCTTTTCCCCCTTTTTTCTTTTAAGTTTAATTCCAATTTATTCTCTAAGATTTCTAATCAATAAAAAAATATTTAACTTTCAATTAACGTCTCCTCATCTTGCTATATCCGTGCGAATAGTAAGCCTACCTTATTCAGTCAACACCGCTTGGGAGTTGAAGGCACACCTCCAACAAAGGAAAATTGTGTGTTCGGCAAAACCTCTTTCTCTCGCTTTACCGCTAAAATATAGCCCGCAATAATGCAATTGATAATGAGTGATTCTACCCCACCTGAATCAATAGCCTGCTGTTCGTGAATGTGAGATTGTTACTGTGAGAGACATCATCTGTTCGAATGGAGACGGAGGCTAGTGACGCGAGATGTCAGAAACCGCGCCCGCGTAGTTCCAAGAATTGAGACTGGGCTCTGCTCGAAGCTACTAGAAATCGCTGAGACTGCAGTTTCAGCATGAATGAGAACATTCTGGTAATTGTCGCGGTAGTATAAATGAGCGTGGACAGCAAGTGAGTGAGTGACTCGCAAGAGTGAGTTGTGTGATAGTCGTATTGAGTTAGAAAGTGAACTGCTGCTAGCACTTTGTTACATTACTAAACGAGTGTACTGCTAGATTTTACCATGCCATAGGTGTCCAGTGCCCGATTAATTGCTCTGGCTCAGGAATTCAAACAAGATTTCATAGACACTGTTATGCGACGTACTATTTTTTATTCAGGAATTTTGTTAGATGAAAAACACCAGCGAGATCGCATCGAACAACACATTTCCAGCTCTAAGCATCAAATGAATAAGACTATTCAAGCAAATAAATCGCGCCAACCTCTATTACAAGAAGCGTTTCAACACAGTTCTTCAAAAAGCCAACATTTGAAGGAATTAAACATTGATTTGTGTATACCTCTTACACAAACAGGAATTCCACTCAATGAGGTGAACCATCCAGCCTTCAAGGGATTTCTTGAAAAATACACAAACATGTCAATGCCCGATGAGAGTACTTTAAGAAAAAAAATACATGGAGCCTTTTTGTCGAGTAACCATACAAAGAATCAAGGACAATGTGTCGGATTGCGATGTGGGAATCATTGTGGATGAAACCATAGACTCAATGGAACGATATGTTTTGAACATTTCAGGTTTTCCCTTAGCAGGAGAGAACGTTAGGTCCATGTTGTTAGAAATGTATGAGCTGCAGAAAGCCAATGGTAGTACAGTAATGCAATCAATTATGGACTTCTGCCAAAAACTCTGACCCGTGTGAGCTCATCCTCGGTGATATTTTCTTTGAAAAGTATTTGTGAATACTTTGCTTCAACTTTGAACGCACCCGGAGGCGATTATGATGTTGTTGATGATGATGATGATGATGATGATGTTGAAATAGAAGAGGATGAGGCTTTTACGTTTATAACACCATTGCGGCTTCCCCAGTTTCGAAAACAACAGTGAATGGACATTGTTTTAAAAGGATCTACAACAAGCCTTGTGTTTAAAATCTATAACAGACTATCGTAAAGAGAACGAGTTGTATTCAGTGTGCATCTATTGTCATAATCATGCGTACTCTACAATGTTAAATATTCTAACTTTGTATGAATCAAAACAGCATTGTAACATCATTTACCTTTATTTACAAACCTTGTATACATTTTTGTTTCATGATAATATTTTTAAAGACAATACTAAGAACTAAAACATTATTGTTCTATACACATATTTTTGGTTTTTAATCTATTGTCATCACTTGTATTTTCATTATAATTTGATATTTGTTTTTTTATATATAATTAAAACGTACCATACACCTATTGTTTTTAAAAACCTTCAGAAATTAGGTGTACAGGATGTATAGCATTATTCACATCATCGAAAACACTCTCTAACATATCACTAAACCGTGTAGGAAGAAATGTCTCCAAATTCTCACCTACACAAAGTAGACGATCACCATATGCTGTTTTCAATTTACGAAACTTCATAATACGGAATGGAATATGGGTTGGCAATTCGCTGAGCTTCTTTGTCTCTAAGCATTGAGAACATTCATTGTAGTAGTCTATAAACAAAAGAAAAGCATATCAATTACACTCTAGAACAGCTTGTTATAATAATGTGGGTAAAGGTATCCTTCATTGCACCATGCATTGTTAATAAATTATACTATTTATGTAGGAAATACCCTAACTGTAGCAGATACTAATTTTCTGCATATAGCACAAGTGTTAAGTGCCAATGCACACTTGACACATGCTATCAAGTGTCCACAAGGCACAAATACAAAACCTAGTTCTTCTTGATAACAAATTTTACATAAATGTTGGTCACACTTTTGTATCTGTTGGTGAGACACATCTATTTTTTCAGCCTCATGTATTTCTCTACCGTGTGTTCTAGCTCTAATGGCACTTTTATGTCTTGCGCTGCAATCACGTTTTCTTCACGAATAGTGTTCACAAATTCCTGACCATTAAGCAACACAATGTATCTACAGTTTGGTAACCAACGAGCGTGTTCCACAACGGGTCATCTGTCATCTGCCAGTCCTTTAACCCAAATCCACAATCAAAACATATTGTTTTGTCCCCTTCACCAGTATAAAAGAAATACAGCTTAACTTAGCTCTTTTGTAAGGTGTTTTAATATTAATGGCCAAACATGTTTATAAGATTCTAAACGTTTTTCAACAGACCAGTACTCTGGGTGTGCTAGCGCTTTAGTCTTGCGAACTCCCAATTTTTCAAAAGCAGTTGCCAATTCAACACTGTCTATTGCATATGGACCACATATATCAACACTACTGTTGGCTGGTAATACATCATTATTATTGATTTGTGATTGAGCAAAGTAAGTAGTAGCGGATGGACTTGTGGTTTGGCATGTTGCCCACTTTCTTTCTAAGCATGTAAGGACAACGAGGAGACCATCGCAAATGGTCCTGAAAGGGATCATCCCCTTCTTCCCAGTGTGAAAGTTCAACACCACAAAACTCACACCGTACAACATCTTCTCAGTTCAAATAATAAAAACCCGCTGCAGCAAGTTTATGTCCTGACAGAAAGCGTACAGGCCAAGATTCAAATGTCAGCCAACGATCGTTTTCCGATTTTTAATTTAACCCCGGTGGTGAACCCACTTGCTGACTTCTTGTATTTGGTATTAAAGCCATGTGTTATAATAAAACTGTTTTATTGTAAGTTATTAACGTTGCACAAGAGCACAGAGTACTTTAAAGCACAATATATGCTTGTTCACCGTCTGTTCACTACGTTAGTAACGCATTAACCCACCTAAAAACAAACAAAATATCCAATCAATCAATCAATACTTGTAAATAAAACTTTAACGTTAATTAGCATTAAAAGATCACAACACCATTCAAAAACTAAAGTGTATGTCTGCCACTACAGTCATCCATCTACTTAAATTTAAAAAAAGCAGCAGTCATTCACGTCCCCCTTTAACCAACATATAAACAAAAATGAATACCATGTCGTTTTGGTTCTTTCGTAGCATAAAGAGGATTCATAATTTCATCACTGTTAAGGGTCATAAACCAAAAGAATAGTTCAGATTATCTTGTTCAAACCTGTGGATGTAACTTAAGTCCATAGGAAACGTATGTTGAATTTAAATTTTGTTTAAAAAAATCAAACATGACCTTGTACTTTTTTGATTGACATTAATTATGGCCTTGTGCCAGTTGCCAATACACAGCCATTAACCAACAAAGCAGTCAGCGTCCCAGT
Source organism: Meconema thalassinum (assembly GCA_946902985.2). Lineage (NCBI taxonomy): Eukaryota > Metazoa > Arthropoda > Insecta > Orthoptera > Tettigoniidae > Meconema > Meconema thalassinum. The sequence goes on along the minus strand of OX336389.2, from coordinate 733,201,360 downwards.
CATGTACAGGTAATAAATTTTGTCTAGGGGTTTCAAAAGTGGTAAAATGGGATAGCATTTTAAGTTAGTCTTACCTGAGTTATGAATAGCTCACTGCCCGGCAATGGTTCCACTCTAGAGCGTCTCGGGTTTTCAGCCACTGTAGCGGTAAAGCTTTTATTTTCCAACTTTCTAAAAAGAAATAAAATAAACCACCATAAATACCTAAACTCGGGTTAACACATGCATTTCATAAAGAAATATAATTTCAAACAAAAATCAAGCAGGTTATTAAAAAATGAAATCTCACCTTGACTTGTAATGTCTTGCTGTTTCCTTCTCGCGGGCTCAAGGGTGCAATGGTCTCTCTCTCTGTCAGACATTACAGGTATACAGGTTATCTGCAAACTAATAAGTAAAAATCATTAATTACCTTATCAATAACTACAAATTTAAGGTAATTAGCATTACATCATTATAATAATCATTAATATGTACTTACCGAAAACAAAAGGATTTTCTTCCAAAGTTCAGTTCAGTTCACAATACAGAGCTCTACAGTATACGTCTGTTTGCTAAAACAGGAAGTACATTAATATCTAACACAGTCATTATCAGTCAGTTTAGCAACAGAGCGAGTCTGCATTATCTCAGTGTTTGACCTTGAACTGTTCTCTGTCTCTCACACGTGTTCACATGCCTCCGCACATTCCTAAGATAGCGTTATCAAGTTGTGGTGTTGGTGGGAGAGACTGGGCCAGCCAGCCCGAGCAGGTTTGTTCTTTTCTTGTTTGGCCGCTTGTACTGCAGTCTGTCGCTCAATCCATCCACAACACACACACACACGTACAAGTTCTGTTTTCATATATAGAGCAAGCTTTGTCTCATCACAGAATTATAATTTTTTCATTAACGCTGTCTTGTCTTCATTCAGATCGTTTGGTCGACCGAAACGTGATAGGTTTTCATATTTTACAACCGTCTGCTGGTCGATAAGCCTATGTCAACGCCACAAAGCCGTGTCACTCATAACCGTTTACTAACACGTTAAATACTCCCTTCAGGGGTAAAATAATCTTAGCACGCTTCACGCGTTTTGGGATATAATCGTCCATCCGTCCACCATAGGAAAGATCGGAAAACGAACCGATGCCCTGCCATTCTGCTATCCCGTTGAAATATCCATTGCTCTATTAGGATACCACCTCTGTTGCCGGTGACAGGCTCGTTTAAACACACGCCAGCGGTACCGTCTCTCTCGACGACCACTCTAAATTAAAATTTTAAAAAATAATTAAAAATTATTTTTTTTTCAACACATATGTCGTTAGGCCCTTTGTCAAATGTTTTCAAAAAATAAATACTACATTCAAAAGGGGGATGTCACTCCAAGTCTTTGGACACCTCGTACACGTCTCTAGCCTTATTGATTTGCAAGATATTAAAAGCCGATGACCTATTCGCTTTGGGTCTTTTGGTTACATTAGGGAAAAAAGGGGGCAACACCCCCAGTAATTTAATACCTCATGCAAGTCCCTAGTCTAATTGGTTCGCGAGATATTTTCATAAGTGTAGTTAGACCCTTTTGACAAAATTTAAAAACACATTCAAGAACAGGGCGTCCTACAACACCTCATACAAGTCTCTAGTCTTATTCGTTCGCGAGATATTAACAAAAGTGCAGTTAGGCATTTTAACAAAAAAATAATAATACATTGAAAAGCAGGGCGTCACCCCGAGTGCCAGGATACTCCATATGTCAAAATCCCACCAGGGGTTCAGAAAATACTAACAAAAGTGTAGTTAGGCCCTTTAGACAAAAATTAAAAATGAATTCAAAAAATGGGTGTCACTCCAAGTCCTACGACACCACATACAAGTCGCTAGCCTTATTGGTTCACAAAATATTAAAAAGCCAATGACCGATTGGTTTTGGATCTTTTGGTTAAATTTAAAAAAACCTCATCCATAAATAATTATTTAAAAACCCCAAGTGCGCATGCGTACAAAACAAAAAATTACGAGCCTTAGAGTAGTCGCATATGATGTGTAACATCTGGCATAGAAGAAACCTCACGTGAAATTGTTTATACACCGGTATTGTATACTATTATTGGCACAAATATTGTAAAAGGGAGTGTTTTACAGATATTATAGTTTATAATACGGAACTCATTTTATTAGATGATTTGTAGCTTCCACCAGCACTAGCCCAAATAAAGAATACGATATGGATCAACTAGATTATACCAGACCCAAAACAACTGTGAACATGAGGGAGGAGCCAGATTCAGTCACTCACTCGCGCCAGCCAATAGCATTGCGCAGCGTTGCCTAGTTAACTCAACTAGCTGGGCTCGCTGCGCCGTACTGTACCCGATACCTAGTTGAGGCTATCGGCTACGCCAATTGTGATCGAGCCATAGTTGAGATTTATGGGCAAAGAAGAAAAGATAGCGCTCAGATCGAGTCAAGAAGAATGGTAGGAAATGACGTAGGAGGCCGAGGAAGAAGGAGGCACTACCCTTCAAGCATATGGAATTATGGGAGAAATACTGGATTATTATAAAGATCAATATGGAATAAAACATGATATAACCTCAGAAGAGAAGGAAATATCAAGAAATCTTATTGGTGATAACTTGAAGAAAGGCAGACAACTCCTTAAGTTATGTTATAACTTAATTGCCGATATAATAGTGGTCGAGGTTATAGCTGTGACGTATGACAGTGGAAGGAAGGGGAAAGTCACGTGATAGAGCCGGGCGAGGCGGCCGAACGGAGTGACACTAGCAGAACGAAAGTAGTATTCCAGCAAGTCAAGCTGAGCGGAACACATCGTGCAGTAAGGAACAGTTTTACAAGGCAGTGCAGCGCAGTAGTAGGAGTTCGTTGTTGGAGTGTATGCTATTAGCAAGGCAGGTTATACAAGCCGTGAACGTGAGAGAGAAAGCCAGTGTTCAGGTGGATGTCTTTTCAACATCGCAGTAATAGTTATGTGAAACAGCAATGCTTTTCCAAACTTACAGTTTATCAAAGCAATACGCAGCATTACGATAGGATTGAGAACATTATTTGAGCTACATTCTCAATGCAGAACAGCACAGCGAAGCGGTATAATGAGGCCAGTATTCAACCTCGCATTATACAAGGACAGTGAGGCGGAACGTGTCGTGCTGTGGCCGACATTTTACGATCAGGCGATAGTCAAGCAGCTGAACATTACTTCGACATTTTGTCAAGCTTAAGACGTTTGGACTTGTTTTTCGACAGTCCAATTGTGCAGTCCAATTGCAATTATACACTTCTATTGTGGACTTTTAAATGGACTTGAACATATTTCAGCGGTATTACGGCATATTTTATGATGCATTTTAGACCGAAATATTTAAGGCGACCATGGGGTCAGTCCAACATTATTGCTTTTGGCAAGTGAAAAGTTATAAGCGTATGCACTTTGTGAACAGTGGCACGTGCAGCATTATAGTTGCATATCATGAACAGTTATGAAATATCTCAGTTATGAACACAGATACAGGGTGTTTGACAAATCAGTACACTTTTCTACATAATTTTTTTTTCTACCAGTGAAATTCAGCCACTGTGGAGATTAACATTTTTGTCGTATGCCAACCGAATAGTTTATGGGACAGTGGCGTGACATATTCGAAGAGTATGGGGTACTCTACATTTTTGAACTTTTATGGAAGAGTTTGGACAATATCCGTGATGGATAATCTTCAGTTCATCATGTCGGGCTAGGCGGATACGGAGACATGATGGCACCACAGAGCGATGGATTCGGTTCCTGACGAAGAGGATATACAACATTAGATTCACTTGGAATATGAAGTTAAGCGTTAGTTCAGTGGGTGATACAGCATTTTCGTCGATCTATCGAGAAATTTGTGACACACACATGGATTATCGGCGATCTTTGAATTATATTAACATCTGGAATATGAAGGTATTGTAAGAGTTATGGCATTCCTGATATGATTTTTCATGAACACTGGGCATACTTGTATATATTTCTAGTAGGAGTTCTACTATTATTTTTCGACATGGCTTAGATACTTTATTGCTCCATTTGCTAGAATATGGTGTTACCATATGATATGGCAGGCACAGTTATACGACGTTCTCACCATTGGTTGACTTTATTAGACAGAATTTTCGTCTTTATATATTTTTCTGTGAGAATAATTTTTCTTGTTTATGGATATATTTTTTTGGCGAGTGTTTCGAACTCGTGATCTGCAATTGGATAATTTAAATTATTTCGTCAGTTCATTGCATACTAGCGAGTATGTATAATTCATCAGTAGGGATTTTTTTGTTGGATTGTTTGGTGATATTAATATTTTATTCACTCAAGTGAATGCATATCGCTTTTATGTGACAACTAGAGTCTTGTTGATTCCAATCTTGTACACTCACTCATCAGTCTACGAGATGAGGCCTGTTGCATTTAGCAATTGTGTAGTGGCACTCACCTTACCCATCGTCTAGGCCTAGGGCATTATCCTGATAGTCTACGGGGCAGGGCCTGTCGCTTTAGGCGATTGTGTGGTGGCACTCACCTTACCTGCCAGTCGAGGGCCTCATTTTATCATCCGAGTGTACTTATGATCGTAAGAGGATTAAACAAGAAACTACCAGTCACACATTAGTCGAATTTTGTTAAATAAATTAAAAATAAATGTCAGCAGGGTTACATTTTGTAATTCTTGTTTTGCCAATCCAATATGTTGTTGCAATACTCTTTTGAGAGTACATTCATTTAACAGCTGATACTTTTGATACTCTTTGTGAGTGATTTGATACCTTTGAGAAGGATTTCAAGTAATTGAATCTTGTAAGATGAATCATTTATGGTCAGAATTTATTTTGAGGCAGATCAGTATTAGATATTTTTGATGTGAGGTATTATAACACATTGGTGTTTTTCTTTGAAGTAAATCTTGAGAATCTTAAGAGAATTTTTACTCTATTTGAAAGCAGATCTTGAATTGGATTACGATTACTAAGGTAATTTTCCTTATTGTTTAAGAAGTTGTCTAGATATGATCAGATTAATTACAGTTCTTATAGATTGTGTGCGTTAATAATTTGAAGCCAGTTATATATTTTTGTGGATCATGCAACGTGATTATGTGAAGTATTTTTGATAGGTATTTTTGGAAGTTGCCAAGTGGAAGTTTGCAATATTGCCAATGAGTATTTTGAGGCAGATATGAGGTTGTTGAACCCAGTCTAGCATATTTTTGAAGATTCATGCTGTGCGCTGAATAGTTATGGTGTTATGTGGAATAGTTATGGTGTTATATGGAATAATTATGGTGTTATATGGAATAATTATGGTATTCAAATATGGTATTTGATAAAGTGAGATTAAATGGTGAAGTTTTGGATAGTGATATCCAACGTGATTTTGTGAAGGCAATATATTATTTTGGCATGATAATTAAATACGAGATATAACTTGGAAGTGATAAAACTGTAAGACAACGTTCAATAACCTTTATTAAACAATTTTTTAGGGAATTAAATAAATAAATAATTTTGATAATCCAAGATTTTCTGATAATAATAATTTATAAAATAAAAATCTGAAAGTTAAGCATATTAATGATCTGACCCGATGATATAAAATCTAAATAACCAGATGAATTAAAATTTGAACAAATTGATCAATTAAAATGTGAATAAATCGATGAATTAAATAAATTGATGGATTAAAGGTTGAATAAATTAACTGAATTAAATAAATTAATAGGTGATTAAACAGCTGATGATTAACTGAATTAGAAGGTGATAATTAATTAAAGAAGCTGATGATTAATAAAATTTAAATGGATTTAAATAAATTTAAATAAGAAATATGATTTAAATAATTTGATGAATTGCAACTTGAATTAATGAATTAAACAATTTAAATGGATGAATTGAGATGATTTAATCTGAATGAGATAATGAAATGAGAGTGTGTGGATAATTCAAGAATATAATGAATTGATGAATATAATATTAATTTAAACGATTTGATGGTAATAAATTAATTATTCTGACTTGAATATAACGAATATTGGGATGAGAAATAATGTGAGAGATATTTAATTTTGATATGATAATGATGATGATAACCAATGAATAGTGAAGTTTTTCTTTGATTCACAACCCAGCAATAATCAGTGACAGTGTAAATATAGTGTATAAATTAATTGTTAGATTTTTCGGAGCATTTATTGAGACTTCCAGCATTTGAATAGTGCCATATAAGCCATGAAAATAAGTCAATATTAGAATATATGTGTTTTGTTAGGATATTTTGTTAGACAGATTCATATTTATTGACATCAACATTCCTGAAGTTAAATTAAAGAAAGGTTAGGTCTCAGGGATCACGAAATGTCAGTGACGCAAAGACATAGTGCTACGGTGACCCTGAGAACCCAAGCGAACTTAAGTAATTTTTTATATTTTATGTAGATGAAATATACTTTGGAATAGCACAGAGATGGTTCGATTTTGAGGACAATGACAACCTAACGTTTGCATTCGACCATACTCTTAGGTAGGGTGTGTGTTTAATTTCTCTGTCTGACTATCAAAGTTTAAATAAATTTGGTTTTATCTTAGTTGTGATCTGATGATGATGTGGTTTTCCCAATCCTTTCCTTTGTCTTAAATAAGGCTTAACCAGAAAGGATGTGGTTTGCTAGGGGTTCAGTAGATGGCACCCATTTCTATTTGTTATTTTTATTAAATTTAAGCCCGTAACGACCCTGGAGATACTTTATCTCGTGTTACCCTCTGCTTTTGTGATATTTCAACTGAATTTCCGACACATTCCTTATTTGACTTCATGTTCATTTAACTCCACTCTGGCCTGGGAAGCCAGGTATGCGATGTAATGGCAGATGGGTCATCGCATCCCTCGGATGAACGGGTACAGTACGAAATCGTCATTTCTCTCCGCGCACGAAAATAATTAATTATTCAATTATTTTGATGACCCTATGTTACAGAGCTAAAAAATTTGAAACTGACTGTCCAAACCCCGTGACGCTACGACCAGCCATTCGGGAGATAACATCTGCCCTTGAACTGAAGGCATAATTAGAGAAGGAATGATTTAGGTGTTGAAATATTTAGGTTCACTTGGGTAGATAACGAAGAGTGACGGTATTGCTGTATCAATTCAGTAGTGGAGCTTTAACAAGTGCTGTGAGTTGAAGTTATGAACTCATAACAATGTCCCTTAGCAAGCCCAGTGGCAGCCGAACAGTTTTACACAGCCAGGCAAGAAATATAATTTTCAGGGTACATGGCCTTTAAAAGAAGCTTTCGAATACAGAAGTACGTGAAAACACACAATCTGATAACCTGTGTTATTGTGGTGTCAGCAATTACGTTTTTACTTGTAATCGAGTCGAATAAAACTCCCCTCTTCACAGTTTTACATCACGAGGCACAGTGTACCCAGTTCTAACCCTGAGACCAGAACTAAATGTCTTGATTGAGCCGTGAATCGAATCCGGACCTCACGGGTTGTTGTTGATGATTGTTTTAGGGGCTTTACGACATCGTGGTCATGTAGCCCCGTGTATTTGGGTGTGTGTGTAATTTGTCTGATAACCTGTGTCATTGTGATGTCTGTACTAGTGTGTGTATTTGTAAGTCAGGTAGGATTTGGATAGGAAGCGGCCGTGGCACGTTAGGTACCATCCCGGCATTTGCCTGGATTAGAAGTGCGAATCCACAGAAAAACCACTTCCAGGATGGTTTAGGTAGGAATCCAACTCACATCTTCCCAGTTTTGCTTCACGAGCCTGAGTGTTCCCCGTTCCAGCCCTCTGACTAGAATTTAATTGCTTGGCAGAGCTGGAAAACGAACCTGGACCTCCTGGGCCACAGCCAAGAATGCTGGTTGCTACACCAGGAGGTGGACACGTGCACAGATAACGTTTGTGTGATATCTTATATCTGCCTCATATCACATTGTGCGCACTCCGTTGTGAGCATAGATATTCGTAGGATTAGGCCCCCCAGCTCGTACATGTTCTTACATTCGGAGCGCCTTTGTTCACGGAAAAGGTCGTGCGCATATTGCGAGTGTAGAGCCTTATCATCTCCGCTGTGGCAACAGTGCTCAGCTGGATGCACGCTACTTGGCTAGCCCATGTTCACAGTTGTTTTGGGTCTGGTATATAGACGCGACACCGCACATAACCTTAAATACCTTACAAACAGGTCCTCTTAACTCACAGACCAACACGTAATTTCATATAGATTCTGTTAAAATGATTAATATTGATATGAAAAATATCGTTTAAAATTATAATCTGGTAACAAAAATATCTACCCCATCCGGGATTCAAACCCGAGATCTCTAGAGTCACAGTCATAGGCGCTAACCCCATGGCTATTTCGACTACGCAAATATTGTGCACAAGATGGTGACTTATTTCCACGTTCCAATAATACTGCATTACGGAATTAAGTTTCATTTATATTTTGCTTGTTTCGATAATGTTCCTGCGTGAAATTGACTTTAAAATGCCTTATGAATAGGCCCTCCTGTGAGTAAAGAGAATGTATTCAGCATTAGTTCATGAAGGCTTGCTCAATTCTCGTATAACCTTACCTTACCTTACCTAGATGGCCACTCAAACCTAAGCAGGTTTTTGGCCTCGCCAACAGCACGGCGCCATCTTTCTCGATCATCCATTATGTCCTCCGTGACTCCGATTTTTCTCATATCTTTTTGAACTTGGTCCCACCAGCGAAGTCTCGGTCGTCCCAATGGTCGCCTTCCTCTGGGTACACCTTCCAAAACTGCCCTTAAATTCAATTCTCTACTTCTTCTATGCACATGACCAGCCCAGCGCAGTCTTTGGCTTTTGGCACGGGCGACGATATCCGGTTCTTTGTAGAGATCCCGCAATTCCTTATTTGTTCTAATTCTCCACTGGCCATTTTCTACTATCGGTCCGAAAATGCGTCGTAGTATTCTATTTTCAAAAGTTACTAATTTCCTTTCAGTTTGCTTGGACAATACCCAGGTTTCTGAGCCATACGTGACAACAGGAAGTATAATGCTTTTATAAATTCTCACTTTAGTTTTTCTAGATATAATTTTACTCTTTAAGAGATTTTGCAGAGACCAGTAGCTTTTGTTGCCACTGAGAATTCTTGATTTTATTTCTGTTTCTTCCATATTATTCTGGTCTATGATAATCCCCAGATATCTGAACTCAGTACATCTGTGAAAAGCGTATGAAGCAACTGTTAAGGGGTTTTGTACTTGTGCTGCATTCCTTCCTACAACTAGATATTTTGTTTTTTGTTCATTTATCATTAGACCTACCTCCTTGGCTTCTTCAATAAGGGTTTCTGTGAGTATTTTTAGATCGTATTCGCTTTCTGCCATGAGTGTTATGTCATCAGCATAAGCTAATTTGTTTATCTTGTTTCCCACATCAAGGCCTGGGTGGAGCTGGTTTACTCGTTTCAATGTTTCTTCTAAAGCTAAATTGAATAATAAAGGCGAGAGTCCATCTCCCTGTCTTACTCCAGTATTGACATTAAATTCTTCGGTATATTCATTATTGATTCTAATTTTGCATTTGGACCCTTCTGTGCACAGTTTTGCCATAGTGATAAGTTTTTCTGGTATTCCATTCCGCTGCATGTATTTCCACATTTGTTTCCTATTGACACTATCGTATGCCTTGTTGAAATCTACAAAAAGAAGATGGGCTGTTTTGTTTAACTCCCAATATTTGGATATTACTTGCTTTAAGACAAAAATTTGGTCTGTTGTAGATCTTTGGCTTCTAAATCCTGCTTGGTGATCTCCAAGAATTTCTTCTGCATAGCATGCTAGTCTGTTGTAAATTATTCTTGAGAATACTTTATATGCGCTGCTTATTAATGATATCCCTCGGTAATTATTGCACTCGAATTTATCTCCCTTTTTGTGAATCGGAACTACTACTGCCATCTTCCATTCTACTGGGATTTCTTCCTTCTCCCAGATTTCTACAATTAAGTTATGTAACCTTTTTAGCAAAGGGCTTCCACCTGCTTTAAGGAGTTCTGCTATTATGTTATCCTCTCCAGGGGCTTTATTGTTTTTTAAACTTTTAACTACCTTTTCAACTTCTTCATAGTTAGGAGGGTTAATCTTTGGCTGGACATTTAGGTATAATTCCTCTTCAATGTTTGTTGCCACTTCTTCACAATTTAAGAGGTCTTCAAAGTATTTTCTCCAAGTTGCTAGCACTTCTGTTTGGTTGCAAACAACATTGCCATTCCTATCTTTTACCCCTACTGATCTTGCCTTGTACCCTTGTTTAAAATATCTGACAGAGCTAAAAAATTCTCTTGTATTATTTTTGTTGCTATCTTCTTCTGCTTTTCTTATCTGATCTTTCACAAAGTTCCGTTTAGCTGCTCGTAATGTTTTGTTAGTCTCCCTATTTATCTGTTTGTAATTTTGTTTGTTGGTTAGAGTTTGTTTGGTAAGCATCAACTTTTTTGCTCTTAATCTATCGTCTATTAATCTTTGGCAATCCTCATTAAACCAAGGTGTTTTCCCTTTTGTACTCTCTCGATAGCCTACAACTTCTTCGGCGATTGTTGTGATAGAATCCTTTATTTTTTGCCATCTTTCCTCTACCGATTGTTCTGATTCTTGTTGATCTAAAATTTGGAATCTGTTGGTTAGCTTCAGTTTAAAATCATTTTTTATAGTTTGATCAGTAAGCCTTTTGATATTAATTTTTGGAGCTGTAGTTTGTTTCACTCTTTTGACTATACATAGTTTTTGTCTAAGTTTGAAAATGACTAGGTAGTGATCTGTTCAACATTCTGCACCTCTCCTGCTTCTTACATCTACGATGCTACTTTTGTGTCTACTTTCCACTAAAACATGGTCAATTTGATTTTTTGTTATGCCATTAGGAGATACCCATGTTGCTTTATGAATATCTTTTCGAGGGAAGTGAGTGGACATAATTTTAAGGTTTTTGGCGATAGCAAAGCTGATTAGCCTTTGTCCATTATCATTGGAAATATTATGAAGGCTGTTGCCTCCTGTGTACTGTTTCCATATTTCTTCATTACCAACTTTTGCATTTGCATCTCCCAAAAACAATTTTATGTCATAGCTGGGTAGGGTTGTCATCAGTTGGTCTAAACTATCATAGAAAGAGTCTTTAACATCGTCCTCTGCCTCCTCAGTGGGTGCATAAAAACATACTATAGAAATATTATGAAACTTTGCTTTTAATCGCATGTAGCACATTCTTTCATTGACTGGGTCAAACGTTATTAAGGTGTTTAAAAATTTCTTGGCTATGGCAATTCCTACACCCGCATGGTAACTTCCATTATCACAGCCACTATAGTACAGGGTATAGCTATTGGAGTTAATTTGGCCATTTAATGGCCATCTTGTCTCTTGTAGACCAACTAGATCTATGTTATACTTTTCTAGTTCCTTGGTAACTAAATCCAATTTTCCTGGTGTTGCCAGAGTTCTTACATTCCATAAACCAAAAACCAAATCTCAAATCCGAAATACCAAGCTTAGGTCTGTTTCCATTATTTCCGTCCGAGTCCGAGGCATACTGTTGGCGTTTCTGAACAGGAAGATTTTTTACAGGGTAAGGTTGTTAGCCTTACGCCTAACCCCCAACCTGGAGGACCAGGGTATCCCTTCTAGTCTGGCTCCTACCTCACGAACAGGGGCGTATACTTAGGGCTACCGGGGATACCGGCGGTAGCCCAAGAAAATGACATTAAAAATAAATAACACTTTATTACAGTTTCAACAAAGCCTTCAAACAATCGTGACTTTCATGCACATTCTCCTTTAGCGAAAGAATTAGTGGGTAGTCAACGCGGCAACGCAGTAGAAACCGATCAAGAAAGCGGCAGCCTTACGCCGCTCTCCCCATCTCTCCGCACCCACCCTTGCTCCGTGCAGGCACAGCGCTCATAGCAAGCGAGTTGCTGCTACAACCAGCGGTTTCTTTGAAGTTAAAAGCGTTTAAAGCAACCAATAGCCAACAATAAATATACATTATCGCGCGCTAGATGTGAATATGTTTTAGAAGTTGTGGTATTTTCGATGTGTGATTTATTTAAGTGTTTGTATGCTGAAGAATCTTTATGTAGTGTTTTGTTTTAACAGTGCCAGTTGTGATTTTATAAGAAGATTATGGGACAAACACCTGCGGGGGCTTTAAATGCCAATGACTGTATACTAGAGAGTTTGATAGAAGTTCCTTTCAGCCGTCGTCCATACAGTGAGAAAGTTCATATTATAGATATGACAAGGTCTACACCTGAACTGCAATTGTGTGCCAATGTATACACGTCATTTCACATCATCTACATATGCTAGGTGGAATAGGTTATCTGGCAGTTCTAAACTGTCTAAATTGTATTGCTGGCCGTGTTTGTTATTTAGTCGTGAAGTTAATGTATGGTCAAATGAAGGGTTTTCAAATATGAACTCCTTTCGCACGACAGTTCAAAAGCATGTTTTGTGTAATATTAGGCTCAGTGGTAGCCCAGATCTTCAGACCAGTATACGCCACTGCTCAGTAAGACCTGTCCGGCATGGGAGGCCCTACCAGTAGCTAAGCTACCGCCGGCATAGCTCTCGAGGTTGTCAGAGCACGCAAGCCCCACCGCCACTTCAAGGCAAGGATACCATAACCACAACTATTATATTATATTGATGACTGCATTACCGTTATGTGGGTTAATATTTGAATAGCCATTGTGCAGAAACAAAATACCGGTAATGCCGACTACTTACTATGTTTGATATTAAGGCATTTTACCATTTAAATGCTGATACGAAGACTTCGAACATGTACCATGTGCTTTGTTTCAATCACTTGACACCAGAGTTTGCATGAGCGTTTACCGTTCAGTATGTCATATACATTCCACATGGCCGAGAGTACGTCATGGTATCAATTTACGACACCACGCGCTCATTGTTTCTCTTACCACCGCCAGCTGGATCTTACCACTGCCAGCTGGATCGATCGATCGAGTTGGCAGTGCGTCTTACACTTCCATTCGATCCACCACTGCCAGCTAGCACACTTTTGTTCGAGCACACTTCCGTTCGATCGAACGAAAGTGTGCCAGCTGGTGCCACCTCGATCGTTCCGATCCACTTCCGTCCCATTTTTCAAAATCACTCCCACAAAAATATCCAGCAACCGAGTGGAAATATGTTACACATCAAAAACAAACATTTTAATTCATAATGGTGTCAAGCCCTATGCATGTCATGCATGCAGAGCAACGTTTAATTTCATACTAGTATCAAGCCTCATGTCTGTCGTACATGGAAAGCAACGTTTACTAAAAAGATATTATTTCACCCGCTAGTAGGGTTAGGCTTTATTTTGGGGTGGAAATAGGTTATCAATAGGAAATGGGGCGTCAGCCCGAGTAATTTGACACCTCATACAAGTCTGTAGCATTATTGGTTCGCGAGATATTGGGATAGAGGCTAATACGAGGAGGGATCAAACGGTTATGCGTTAGAACTCTCCTCATCCCCCTACTAGCTTTCCACAAGTAAATAAATCTCACATAAAACCCAGTTTGCAGTTCATATCGACATAAGATGCTATTTCTATAGAACAAACAGCTGGAGTTACACTATTTAAAGGCAATGGAATATACCAGAATAGTTTTCATTTAATGTCGATGCGATATCTAAAGTTAGGAAGGAGAAATATAAGAGGTGAAGGTGAATATGCGACTTATATCGGCTTTCAACATGTCACTTTAAATCTATGCCGAAAATAATCATAAATACTTTTTCTTAATTGTGGAGTTGGGAGTAGACTACTTGTGTACATCCTGCAAAAATCACGCTACTTTGGCTGTAGCTACGGTGAAGAAGAGTGAAAGCCTCTACAATGTCCGCAATGCCTCTATGGTTGTTATTATGGCGCACTTAATTATTTTTAACGGTCTCATCATTCAAGATCTTACTCTAATGGAATACTGCATCCAAGTGGTCAAAGATAATCTACAGTTTGAAATCCTCAAGAATGAATTAGGAAGGGTCCACAGTTAAGGGGACAGGCTTCAGAAGGATGATTATAAATAAAACTTGAACAGCAACTAGTGAAAGTTGCAATAAATGGTATTTTGATATTCTGTGTTTGAGTTAGGGTTTCGTGGTCGGTAACACACATGAACCGCTTTCATTAAATACCTCTGCGAAACACAGTATTATTGTTAATGAGTAGCTTCCTATGTGAATTGTTGGTTGCATCCAGATCGCGATACAAAGTACCGGCCGACAAGTTTAGTTTTGTGAAAGGCGGAGAACATTGATGGCACTCCGAGTTAACCGAATTTGACACTTACAAGGTCACATAGGTGAATACAAGATAAAACTGTTTAAATCGCTACCAACCTTACTCGTGTGACATTGGTTCCTACTAGGTCATCTTAGGTAAATACAAGACAAAACTCTGAGTGCACAGGTTGAAGTCAAATATATAGTACAGACGTTACATGCAGTTAGGAATTAAAACTATGAGCACGCGTGGAATTTTGTTGGCAACAGTGTCATGAATGGTTTGCTCAAAATCAATCTGAAAAACTATGATCTATATGTGTGCTAATTTTGGATGGCATCCATTTCTTAGCATGGAAGTTACATGCAAACATTGAATAGGACACGTTGAATCATGCTGGCAGCACTCTCATAGGGTTACCCAAAATTGATCTGAATGTTCATGTACTATACATGTGCAATTTTTAGAACTGTGGGCCTATCACTTTATGATATATTGAGACAAGGGTTCGAATTTATGGAGAGCATTTACCAAGGTTTGGTAGCCCTGGTGACTCTAAATTTATGCCTAGTTTCATCTCTTAAGGTACATTGGAAGGAAGTTTGTAATTTTACGTAACCGTTAATCTCGCGATCATGAGCCACGGGACCTCCTATTTACGTGAAATCCGAACCACGCTTGCTGATAGCTTCAATGTTTAACTGCAATTAACGTCCACATTATCTATTGGACTTCAACTAAATTTTGAAATTAGGCGTATATTCAGAGTCACCAAAGCTAGCATATCTTGATAAATGCTCTCTGTACACACATACACAGGACATACCGAAGGACAGACACACATCTGCCTGGGTGACCTCATAAGTCTACTTTTTCATTTATTTTTTTTTTTTTTTTTTTTTTATTTTTTTTTTCAAAATGTGAAAAGTAGCCAAAAAAAACTCTTGGACATATTTTGACACGAGGATTGGCAAACATGTCAATAGCATTCAATAGTTTAGAGAAATTAGTTATGTTTCTGGCAAATAAACGGCACGATTATTGCCTTGCCAGCTTCTTGAGATGCCCGTATGCCTCCAGCCTGCTCTTGTGTACGTAAAGGCCAAGTACATAATTCCTATTGAAAATAAAAGTAGCATGTAGCCAAGGGTGTGAGAATACGTCACTGCTATTTAATTACTAATTCACCCTCTCCGTCTCCTTGAATGCCCGGCAGTGCACTTCTACGGTACGTGACTCTTCGCAACGTTGCAAGATGTTATGGTGCTATGTTATGTGTTGTTGCATTATTTATTAATGGCTACACGCATCAATTTACGACAAAATAAAACCATAAGACATTGTTCAGATGCACATGGCCCCGCCACTTGCACACTCACCCACAAAGTATCATGAGCCATTAACGCAGCAAATCATTGCAAAAATGAGACATGCACTGTTTTTTCCTACTTTACAGAGCCTCATTGCAGCAAACCCTCAAACAGATTCTCCTATATGTATCCAGAAAAATAAGTACGTAATGTTTTGTGCAGTAGGCTTTTTCCACCCATTATAACTTATCGAAGTCCATCGCCACCCTGCTTAGAGGATCGGGCTAGATTATACGATCTGCAAAGACGCTAAATAGCCTACTGGTCTGAGATATGGAATATGAAGTATTTACTATCGTGAGGACAACTAAAAAGAAGTGTGATTGAATTCCACCTCCATAATCCTTGAGGTGTATTCCATAGTCTTCAACTTCAGCTCCATGTAAATGCTAGGGCAGTGAAAAGAAGTGAGATGAATTCCATCTTAGATATCATAGAGGGGCATTGCATAGTCTTCAACTTAAACTCCATGCAAATGCTAGGCCAATGAAAAGAAGTGAGATTGAGTTCCCACCTCCGCTATCCTAGAGGTGGAACAATTGGGAATCGATTCCAATCACGACCATAGGTGAAAGGAGTTAGGAGTGAGAGAAAATGATTAAGTGCAAGGTACTGACCCCAATAAAAATATTTATTAACAAAGGCAAAATTGACAAGAAAACTGAATCTAAATGTATACCGGTAAGTAAGCTGAATCTTTGAATGATTGAGGCAAAATTATGCCAAGTGTTTTACAAGTGTTTTTTGTTTTCATAATTATTACTAGCAGTAGTACCCGGCTTCGCCCGCTGGATTTATTTGTTTTATGAATGATAATTAATACTACTACAGAACTGGCACATGATACTTAAACTAACAGAAAAGAAATATTTTTAAATATAACTTTTTGTGGTGGTGGTGGTGGTGGTGGTGGAGGTTGTTGTTGGAGTGATAAGTAGTACAGTATAATGGATGTAACATTCAGGTCATTTTCCCGTTATGATAATAATGAATAGGGAAATGGCTGTTTACTAACTACAGCACTGACACATGTAAATCACAAGCAAATTTTAAAATATGTTTAGAAAGAGGAGTAAGTGAAATAAGACACTGCCTAGGGCCTATATCTCATTGGCTGTTAGAAATGTGGAGACCAATAGTGTCTCTTTTGTCGCATAGCTCCGTAGGAAAATAATCAGAACACTTTGGAAAACTTCGGCTGTCCCGAGCTCCTGAGGTAGAATAGTATCATTTACCGCCACATAGCACTCAACGATAAGTTTCGGAATAAATGAAGGTAAATTTGAAAGCACCAATGCTTATTGCAGCTGATAACCTCAATGTACTGCACCAATACCATTGCACTTATACAGAGGCATAATATTTTCATGATGATAACTGTTTTAAGGGGCCTAAGAAATCTTTTTGCACTAATCCCCGTGACTGCAATTTATAAGCAGCGCAAGATTTAACTATTTTCGCAATTCTGCACCAGAACACTGGTAGGGGCGATGTGATGCAGCCCGAATTGCCAGTCAGTAATGGACTTATTAAAATACTCTTATAGCTACACTACTACGGACATGAATGGTTCAAGGGCCTTAATACGTGGTTTTCAAGTTCAGTTTGTTTGTTATTCTAAATGTAGGGAATGGAGAGCGTACCCCAATATATCAAGTGGACAGTGTTACCAGCAGGGTTTCAAAGTGTAAGTAAAATTTGGCGCAATTAGGAGGAACGGTGTGGATTTGTGATAAAGGGCCTAAATGCAGGGAATGGGGTGGTCTGTCCGAAATTTATAGTGGACAGTGGCACCCGCAGGGTTCCAAAGGGTAAGTATACAAAATGTCGTCTCCGTAGCGTAGCGGTCGGCATGGTTAGCTGCCGCCTCGGAGGTCCTGGGATCGATTCCCGGCTCTGCCACGAAATTTCAAAAGTGGTATGAGGACTGGAACGGGGTTTACTCAGCCTCAGGTGGCCCAAATGAGTAGAGGGGGTTCGATTCCCACCTCAGCCATCCTCGAAGTGGTTTTCCGTGGTTTCCCACTTCGTCTTCGGGCAAATACCGAGATGGTTCCTACTGTCAGGCCACGGCCGCCTACTTCCCTCTTCCTTGCCTAACCCTCCCTTCCCTCATGAGGCCCCTGTTCGCTTTGCAGGTGAGGCGCCTGGGCGCGGTGCTAGTAACACCTCCCTATTTGTATCGACTCGGATCAGATGTTCCCAGCCCTAGGACACTGCCCGTAGAGGCGGTAGAGATGAGTTTCCCCGCTGAGTCCGTGGGAGCCACCAACCTGGAGGGTCAATTCGATAAAAATAAAAAAGTATACAGAATGTGGTTCAGATTGGTGAAACGGTGTAGATTTATGCCAAAGGACCTAAATGCAGGAAATGGGGTGGTCTGTTCGAAATTTCATGCAGACAGTGTTACTCGCAGGGTTCCAAAGGGTAAGTATACAAATTTTGGTTCAAATCGGTGAAACGGTGTAGAATTGTGCCAAAGGGCATTAATGCAGGGAATGGAGTGGTCTGTCCGAAATTGCATGTAAACAGTGTTACTCGCAGGGTTTCAAAGGGTAAGTATACAAATTTGGTTCAGATTAGTGAAACGGTGCAGATTTGTGCCAAATGGCCTAAATGCAGGGAATGGACTGGTCTGTCATAAATTTCATGTGGACAGTGTTACTCGCAGGGTTCCAAAGGGTTAGTATACACATTTTGGTTCAGATCGGTGAAACGGTGTAGATTTGTGCCATAGGGCCTAAATACAGGGAATGGACTGGTCTGTCATAAATTTCATGTACACAGTGTCACTCGCAGGGTTCCAAAGGGTTAGTATACAAATTTTGGTTCAGATCGGTGAAACGGTGTAGATTTGTGCCAAAGGGCATACATGCAGGAAATGGGGTGGTCTGTCCGAAATTGTATGTAAACAGTGTTACTCGCAGGGTTTTAAAGGGTAAATATACAAATTTTGGTCCAGATTAGTGAAACGATGTGGATTTGTGCGAAGGGGCCTAAATGCAGGGAATGGAGTGGTCTGTCCGAAATTGCATGTAGACAGTATTACTCGCAGGGTTCCAAAGGGTATGTATACAAATTTTGGTTCAGATTAGTGAAACGGTGTAGATTTGTGCCAAAGGGCCTAAATGCAGGAAATGGACTGGTCTGTCATAAATTTCATGTAGACAGTGTTACTCGCAGGGTTCCAAAGGGTAAGTGTACTAATTTTGGTTCAGATCGATTGAACGGTGTAGATTTGTGCCAAAGGGCCTAAATGCAAGGAATGGAGTGGTCTGTCCGAAATTTAACATAGCCTAAACTGTTCCTTTTGAATACAAAAAGAATTTTTCGAATCCGACTGGTAGTTCCAGAGATTAGCGCGTTTAAAGACACAAACACACAGACAAACTCTTCAGCTTTATTATATTAGTATAGATTACCATTGTGATTACAATTATGATCAATCTTAAAATGTGTAGAACAAACTGAGATTTGATATTATAAAAGTATGCTCAATCCAAAGGAGAAATGGATCAAAATACAAAGGCAAAAGGCAACAGTAAACAACGATCACGTGGCGCATCTACAAATTGCAGCCAAGTGAAGATAGCCAACAATGAAAGGGGTAAATAACCACAATAATTACTAAATGCAGGTTAAGATAACTCAAGAAATCATTAAATATCGTGGCGCAAGTCCAGAAGGTAGCTGTGGTCAAGAATTGAAAGAAGTTAAAACTACAAGTGATTTCCAAAACAGAACAATTGTTGTGCTCGAAATACACTAAATTTTCACCAGCAGGATACTAAAGAGAAATTTAGCGAAATAATGGATTAATCAAAATTTGATCGAGAAATAGATCACAATCCAAAGGCCAAGATTGAAATTGCTTAGCAGGAAGTTGGTTGAGCGAACTACACTAGCAATTAACCATAGTAGAATAAACTTGACAAAATCGCTTTTAATGAAAATCTGTTTTGAATACAATAGAATAAGAAACATTTGCACAACTTAAATTGGAGCTTTTACAATAGCTTAAACAAGTGAAAAAGTGCATTAGATGGTCTAATTATAACCATTTCTGGTGATCTAGAATACTCTTCGAGTAGGAATCATTTACGAAATCATTAACATAAAATCAGGGGGCGTCCGTGGCCCCGTGTATAAAAGCGATCGCAATTCAATAGCTTCAAAGTTTAGGTAAAGAGAGAGGAAGAATATTGCTTGATTATAGGTCTCAGACCAAAGATACAATGATTAAATGTGAAACCTTGTGATTATTTCATATAGGGTGTCTCTGTAGACACAGTAAAACTAGAAAGGGACTAATATAGTCGAAAAGGTATGGATCCTAGGATCTTGGGCACATCAGGCGCCTCTAAAATTAGAGAAATGTAAGGAAGCATAATGACTCCTGAATTTTACAGCGCCTAGACGACGAGAAAATGCTAAGACTAGCCCAAGATGACGCCAGATTGATACAATGACATCGATTAAAAGGTGGGTTATAACCACCGGATTATTTATACAGAGTTACATTTGTTTTAAATTCAAAATTTGGGAGGGCGTCAATGAACGAAGCCTTGATTTAACAAAAATAAAAATAGGTTGCTTATCCTAGGTTTGTTAGTAAATGGAAAGGGGGAAGGGCAGAATATCGGGATTTATTGCCTGGCCATATTCATTCACTCGCGACACGACCCGATTGAAAAATTAAACACACATATGTTTTGAAGTACTGCGAGTTTATGTGAATAGTTATGTTTGTTAACTGTCACTATGTGGCAAATTTATATAGTTCTGTAGAGAGGGTATATTGCAAATTTATGGTAGTTGAAGTATTAGCAGTTTCAGGAAAGTCTTGTGTTTAGAAGAGTTGACCCCTGTCAGAAATAACCAGGTGAATTTCACGATGACGTCAAAATATTTAAATCGAAGAAAATGTTTCTAGAGCTTTCTGGATTGAATTTCTAGTTGATTAGGTGATTCATTATAAATTTCACGGAGGCTAGAGTGTTCACAGTTGACAGACGTTGTGAATTCCCACGGTGTCCCATTCTATTGGGTTTAACAGAATTAATGGGGAGATCCCATGAAGCCTAATTGCTCACAGTTAACAAGTTTGAAAAGGGATTCCCACGATGGTTAAGTAGTAGCGATTAACAGAGATTGAATACTCCCCCGTTGGCCCGAACAAAGTTACATCTATAAGCATGAGATCCCGCGGAGGACATTTTCATTAAAAAAAATGGATGATTTGGCAATCTGGTAGATTTCAGAGTCTAGCAAACTAGATAAAATGTGATGAATTACTTAAAACAGCCTCATGCTGAATTGATAGATCAGGTACATAACTTTCACATGATGATTTGTAGCTGGTTCGTGGAAGATGGCTATCTAACCATCACAAAATGTCGGGCGAACAAGGACCTCACACGGCGAGATCGCAGACGAGCTGCCTGCTTGCATTGAAGTCTGGCTGCAGAGTGAGAACGGACAGCGACGCGACGAGAAAGGCGAGATAGGTGGAGGGAACAAAGGAAGGAAGTGTAACGTCAAACAGGGATAGTGCCAACCACAACATATAAAATTACACAAAATTCATGTCTCAAGGTGTACGCAGAAGGTGTAGTAGCGAGACGGTTGCCCTCTGGTGTAGATGTGTTGAACTTGCAAGAATACTTCATAAACAGTAACTTCAGCGCTTTTGCCCCAAGAAGCGCTGCAGAAAGAAGCTGGAAATAGCATTTAAGCAAGGAGAAAATATCTTGAACTCTGAAACACACTTTCAAAAAACATGAGAGACTGCAAAACAAGAGAGAAAGTACAAAGTGTGTTAGTGGTTTGCACGGAAGAGAAAACTGATGGAATACAAAAGATACAAAAGATAAAAAAAAACCTAAGGTGGGCGCAAGATTACTAATCGATTAAATGTTTATTCTGTTGGAATATACCAAGAGGTGTATTGCAGAGTCTTCAACTTCTGCTCCATGCAAATGCCTGGGCAGTGGAAAGAAGTGACATTGAATTCCTCCTCAGCTATCTTAGAGGTGTATTGAATAGTCTTCAACTTCACCTCAGTGGAAATCGTAGGGCAGTGAAAATAAGTGAGATTGAATTCCACCTTAGATTTCATAGAAGTGTATTCCATTGTCTTCAACTTCGGAACCATGCAGACACTAGAGAAAATAATATCTGTCGTATGGACATGGCCACTGTGTTATTCGAATTATACCCATAAGTACATACTGTACCCGATTGTCACCATGTGGACCATGTGTTCGTATCCCAACTAGCTCACGGTCTTTCGAGGTATGGGACGTTCCTGCCCACAATACGACCACATGCTCAGGATTTGAGTCTACCAGGTAACCACTTCTACATGAAATACACAACATTCCTACAAATAAAACATTTACTGGTCTAAAATCATGGCTATACAACAAATACAAATCAAAGGACAAATTACATTTAATTCCCACAAATAAAATAGGGTTATTCTGTGAGCTTTCTTCTACATAATAGTGCTACACTGCACTCAAACCTAATTCTACCATCCTGTCAATAATAGTTCAGATTACAAGGTTTCCATAGTGTTCATCATGTGACACAATCTTAGTTAATGGGAGTATCTTAATACAAAAATCACATGTCACATAAAAATGATATTACTAAGACATTATTCCGCCTCTTACGGCATTTACTTCAATTAGCAAAAATTCATTATATTCTGCATTTATTAACAAATATTTGTTGTGTTGTGCGAATCATCTTCCTTCTTTCCATCCCTATGAACGATCTAGGACAGTGGTACATGCTCCTTAAAAAAAATAAACATGGATAGAATATTTTATAGTTTCACCATATAACGATTTTCTGGGTCTTGTCGGGCTTACCATAGTTACAACTGTGTCATGTTCTGGGCAAAACACATACCCGTATGCATAAATTAGCATGAACTGGCAAAATGCATATTAAAGAAGATGCCTACATTATTTTGGTTCAGCTTTCCTCCTCAGAGGATAACTTCGCCACATATTATCGGATTTCTATGATCCAACAACGTATGTGACTTGCCACACACCATTCAATTCAATTGGCATCGTTATAATACTCATATCTTAATTGCATATTTAAATACCGAGATTCCTCAGTGTCCTACTGTGACTGTAAATGACAAGGGATCGGTCGACGGACCTTTCTCCCCCTCAGCAGGTCATAAAATTCGTTCCAGCTGGCTAACCAAGATGGCCGCCACGGAAGTGATCCACACTACCTTTCTCTCTCTATCGTCAAGGTCAAACTTGTTTACAATTATATAACAGTACAGATACGCTAGGCGTGATTCCTAAGTAATTGAGTCATTTAATTAATTAACACCTATCTTTATAGTGTATTTGGGCTCAATTGGCTCCTTAACAAACATTCATGGCTGGGGTGGAATTCTAGTGATAGCCTTGCCGTTCTATGGTGATTATGTGGCTTTAAGACGCGCATCATAGTGAAACCCCACGGTTTTCACCAGCAGCTGTCAGTAATATATCAGGAAATCTGCGTTCCTAGACGACGAATATGGTCCTACCTATCAGGGTAGACCATTGGTACAAATGCTCACTGCGTCTCGACGGACGTCAATAGTGGCCATAATTCATGCAAGCGTTGGAAATAGACAGGATCTATCCAAATCGCTGCGTATAATACAGTATGCACAAAGGCGATACTCCTCGAAGATTCAGCCAACTCTTCACCTAACGCGCAAGCTATACTAGTCTAACCCCGCGATTATCTTACGTAAATCACTGGATTCTACGTTAATCTGCACGCTATACATGCGGCTCAAACAATATTTCACATAGATGACTCCATTATTGAGGTACCTGCGTTCTCTCTGTTATACTACTTAAGCCAAAGCATTACATAGCTCCTAACACAAATGTATAAATTTACTGGCTTCCTTTAATTTAATGGTCCTCAAACATAATCCTAAGGATTGACCATATCAAATATTCATTCAAATTTTCACTGACACTGAAAAAGCTCTCGTATTTCACTATATTCCACGTTACATTTTTACTGTTTACCAAATTACAGTATCTTTAAATCAGACATGACACTATTTGAACATTATTTAGGCCACATTTGCCCATTACTTTATTGTTGCCGACCCCAGATTATTATTATTATTCATTTACCGTTACCGTTAGATTCATCACTATATTTGACCTAAAGGGTCCTAAACAAATCACCTTCCAAGCCATACTTTATTCAAGACGAGTGGTGAAAACTCGTTCAGTAAGTGACTATTACATCTTTTAATCTCAAAGTGATAAATCGTTACATGGTGAACTATTCAGTTATAAGGATATAATTGCATGTGTACTCACTTTTTCCTTCTTGCTGGAAAATGCCAGCTCTTCCGCTTAAGCGCTACCATGATGTTTGGTTTAAGCCATCATGATATCCTTAACACAACACTGAGATTCACACACTTGCCACATGATACACATATTTCTATAAGTGGTCTTTACCACTGCTATACACTGAATATTAACCATTAGACACATGAACACTTTAAATCATTATTTCACAATTTATGTACACTTTTATCCACTACTTCACATTTTGATCCTTAAACCGGACTTCTCCTATGCTTGATCTCAGAGATGCGATGCAATTATGACAACCGCTGGTCTACGTGAAATCTAGTAGCGTTTTACGGATGTTCGATCCTCGTTCCCTGCAATCTCGTTCAGCTCACTATCCTGGTTAGGTGGCAATGACTTCCACGCTCCCATCACTGTAGTGATCCTGATGATAATGTCATACAATTCTGACAATACCTCCCGGTATAAGAACTGTTCGAAAACATTATAAGTTCCTTTTCGCTGTAGCGAATTTATATCTGCGTCAGATAATAGATAAATATCTGTATTACTTTACTTTCGACGCACTTCATGATTATTCATGAAGCTTATAACTTGCTTCCATTGTCTTCAACGGCGGAGCGTTGATATTTTAATACTTGGCGTGCTTACTGTAGATCAACTGCTGTAGTTCAATTAACAACTTTCAACTCGAGCGACTGTAGATCAACTGTTTCTGACTGCTTCCGACAGCTTTCAACTGACTGCTTTCAACTGCTGCTTTTCACTCGAGCGACTGTAGATCAACTGACTTCACGTGGGCTGCTCCCCCTTATAAAGGTTTCTTGCACAAAATAGTTCACGGGACACGTGAGAGCGACTCCCTTCTTGAAATAATCCCTCTTCAGCCGAAATGACATCTGCATCTTTTTTATTTAGGTGTGGAGGTTTCAAAAACATTCGCGTGCCGGCGATCGCTTCGGCCAATTAATTACAATTAATTGCCTTAGTTCAGCGCGTTATGACGCCACGGTGGGGGTTCCCCGCTGGCTGGTTACAATATCCCTGCTCTTGAGCGTGAGTTAGGTTGTAATGCGGTCATTTGGAGATATAGGCATTAATTTAGGTGAAAAACCACTCCTAAATTACTTCTCCGTGAATATATTCATCTGTGTGTATATTTCAATGCATTACAATGTTCCATTTAGCTGGAATTAATTAATTTCCTTGTGCATGCAGCTTGCCCCGTTGTCGAATGGTGGATTCCCGGGTCATTAATTTTGAGCTGTCTCTCCGCTCCAGACGTAAGTAGTGCGGTTGGCGCCTAGGCTACTCCGCCCACTCGCTAAGGGTCATTTGTAAACTGCCAAACTCGCCCTCTCTCGTTTTCGTATGCTCTGAAAACGTATATTTCCTATGCATTTGGCTACAATTCCTCCTTTTAATTGCTATGATTTTCACATATCAATCGTGAAATCACGCTAGACTAATATATGTCAGTATGCCTCTCATTGCTCTGTGGGTTCCCTATAATTGCTCCCCCTTAGAGACCAATGGTTCGACCCTAGGCATAACCATGTGCCTGGTCTTCTCTGATGAGACCTGAGTTCGATGCCAGACTGCCGTGACTAATTGGGCACATCTTTCTCCTGCTAAGTTCGAAAAATTCTTTTCATAAGTGAATTTTTCGGGCCTATCAGCTGGCATCAACTCCATGCAGTATTTACTTTAAGCGGTCATTGCTCTCGGCAATGGGCTTTCTCGTTCCCCACTCCACTCTGTCTGGTGTCTCGTAGACTCTCGTTCTCCCTTCTCAATTGTTCATTCATTCCCCTCAGCTTCACAGTGGCTTCCCTCAACTGGTCATAAAGTTCCTGCAGTAGACAGCTGCATTCTTCCTTCGTGTCCGCTGGGTTGGCGAGCTGGTTGTTTCGCTGCGACCCTTCTTGAGCCTGCAAGCTTTTCTCAAGAATCTTTCCGTGCGTACGTAATGATTCCCCGTTCACTTGGATGTGCGTAGTTTGCTCCTCTCTCGCATCATAGTCTTCTGGTGGACTATATAATTTCAAGTTGGCTGCGTTTACCACAACTTCTCTACCTGTTGCTTCATCTTTGATCCGATATGCATTATTTTGCAGATCCCTTATAATCAGGTAGGGTCCGTGGTAAGCATGCTGAAATTTCTTATATTTCCTGCTCTCTGGATCTGAACTGGCGGGTTTCTTCAGTAAGACGTATTCTCCCACGAGTAACGGTCTGTGATACCGTTTCCTCCTGTTTCTTCGCTGCCGTTTATCAGCTTGTTTCTTGAGATACTCGAACGTCCTCTGGATCCTCAACTCACGTCCAAGTTGTGCATCGATGGGTGTCTGGATGACATTATTCCATGGCCTCTCTGGTCTTCTATCGAGATGTAGGCTCACTGGCACCTCTCCTGTCGCTTCGTGCACGGTATTGTTGATACAATATTCAATAATCTCAAGTACGTTAATCCATCTCCAATTCTCAGTAGGGCAATATATCTCCATGTATTTTTGCAGTTCCCTCATAACTCTCTCAGCGGAATTCGACTCTGGGTGTCGAACTGTGTACAAAATCTGTCTTATGCCCAGATTTTCCAACTCCCTGCGAAATTCTATGCTGGTAACACAACTCCCATGATCAGATAAGATGTTTTCTGGCTGTCCTAATATAGGAATGATTCTTTCCTTCAGCCTCTTAAGTACCTGTTTTGTACTGGTTTTCTGAATTGGACACAGGACAACCATTTTAGAAAACACGTCTAGTGCAACTAGGATGTGTTTATTTCCTCTTCTAGCTCTAGGAAGGGGTCCAAAGTTGTCCAGCGCCAGGAGCTGACATGGCTTCTCTGGTAAGAGTGGTATAGGTTTCTGCCTCATTAAGTACGAGTTAGGCTTTACTCGTTGGCACATATCACATGTCCTGATAGTATTTCTGACTGTTTCTCTAAGTTTTGGCCAAATAAATGCCTCTTTAAGCAGGGCAACAGTCTTATCTACACCGGAGTGTCCAAAAGCTCGGTGTGCTAGCCATACTAGCCTTCTCTGCAATGCTGGTGGTACAACAATCCTGGGTTTGGTGTGGTCAGAGTCGCTCCATTTATGTAGCATCTGGTTAAACCATAGATATTCCGTTGACAGTGCTTCAGCTTCCACATACATCGGGGTTCCACTATCCAGTTTTCCCTCGAAGTAATTAATCATCAACCGTATCCAGGCATCTTCACGTTGAAAAACGGTGATGTTCCTCAGATCATCTAAGGTCTTCTGATCTCTATCTTCTATCTCGATAGCTAGAGCTTCTTCTTCCTCTGCTGTAGGGTATCTGCTTAGCAAATCAGGTATGATATTGTCCTTCCCCGGGCAATATTCTATTTCCACTTGAAATTGTTGTATGTACAGGGACCACCTTGTCAGTCTTTGACTCGACAAGTCAGTTTTCAGCAGGAACGTTAGGGCTTTATGGTCTGTTCTCAATATAATTCTAAAACCATAAATCAGCTTGTGCCAATACTGTAAGGCATACAGTATCGCAAGTAGTTCGATCTCCGTGACCGTATAATTCTTTTCATTAGGCTTCAACCTTCTACTGATAAATGCAATATAAGTTTTCTCCTCTGGCCTGTCCATATTTTCCTGATATAACATAGCTCCAATGCCTATGAAGGATGCGTCAGTCTGGATAATAAATTTCTGAGTGTAGTCAGGATATCCCAATTTTACATAATCTAACAGCATCTGTTTAGATTTCACGAAGGCTTCCTCGCATTGCTCCGTCCATCGCCATCTTCCTCCCTTCTTAAGTAAGTCTTGGAGTGGTGCTACAGTCTCGGTATACTTCGGACAATGGTTTGAAAAGAATCCAATAACGCCTAGATATTGCCTGACGTTCTTTACCTTCGTTGGTCTCGGGAAACGTTTAATGACTTCCAATTTTCCCGGATTAGGTCTGACTCCTTGTGCATCTATTACGTGACCTAGAAATTTAACTTTTCTCTGAGCAAAGTTAGACTTCTTTATATTGACCTTAAAGTTAGCCTGACTTAGGTCATATAACAACTTGCGTAGATCTCTGACATGTTCTTCAACTGTTTCAGAGGTCAGTAGTATATCATCTACGTAGCATATGGTTGTAGCTTTTACTTCTTCGGATAGGTTCCTATCTAGCGCTCGTATCAACGCTGAACCTGCTGTTTTAATCCAAATGGAAGACGTACGTAAGAATACGTGTGCTGGTCAAATAAAAATCCGGTTAATAGACTTGTTTTCTCTTCCAGAGCAAGATGGTGAAAACTTGCAGTCAGGTCAAGATTTGAGAACACAGTCTTTCCTTTGAACCTCCTGAGTACCTCCTTAATGGGCGGTACTTGATCAAATTCCGGTATGACCTTGGAATTCAAATTTCGTAGGTCCAGGCATATCCTCACACTTCCATCCTGTTTCGGTACATCTACCAGTGGGCTGACATAAGGTGTGGCTGCCTTTACAATGACGCCTGCTTCTAGCATTTCCTGTATCGCTTCTTTGACCTTTAAATAATGTTTCTCAGCTACAGGATACGGCTTCTGTTTGAATGGCGTCCAATCGCTGACTTGGAACGCATACTGGAAATTCTTGATCCGGCCAGGTCTCGAATCGAAGACTCCTTTATACTCGAATAGCAGTTCCCTTAGCATTTTCTTTATATTCTGGACCAAATTTAGCTTCTTCAATCTTCTCTTCCAGGCATTCTTCAAATTTTGGTTCGAGATCCTTTTCAATGTCTGCGGCCAGTGTTGCCAACTCTTCCTCAATGTCTTCTATTGTCGACACTGCATCCCCAGTCATATCTCCGTATGTATGCCATACGTATTCTTCTTGTCTCGTTTCATTATGCCTTAATGAGAGTTCTAACTCTTCCTTTCCCTCACTTGCGCGAAACATCACAATGTCTTGCGAGAGATCTATAATAACTTTATACTCTCTTACGAAATCCATCCCAACAATGAGGTTATACGGCAGCTTATTCACAAGTAGGAAGCTCTGTGAGAATGTAGAGTTCCCTATCTGCAAATCTAAAAATACTTGGTATTTGCATATCATAACTTTATCTGGTATGACACCTTTTATTTTCACGCTTGAAATAGGTATTTTCAATACGTGGATTTTACTCTGGATTTCACTGTATAATGCCTGGGTTGTCAAACACACGGTTGACCCTGTATCAATGAGACTTCTTACTTTCATTCCCGCAATGTTCACAATAATAATAGGTAGTTCCCTTCTTACATTGACCGTTCTTTCATCGAGATCTTCGATAAGCTCCTCAGGTTTGGCAATCCAGTTAACAACATTCACTGCATTCCATCCTGAACTTATCTCTCTTTGGTCATTTAAAATTGGTGTTTTTTTTTTCAATTGCTCCATTCTTTGTGGAGTTTTTCTGCCTGTCTTCATGCTGTTGAAGTTCCAGACTTTTGGCACCGTCATCATTTTGATATATGTCGGGTGACCTTCTATTCCGAATCGCTTCATCCCAATGAACTCGCGATTGTCTCGGATCATCTCCGCGCTCTTCCATGTATCTTAAAGATGCGTGATAACGTTCTTCCGCCTCTTCATCGAACCCGCGACTCTGCTCTTGGGATCTCCATCCTTGGTTGTTCCCATTTCGGCCGTAATTCCTTCTGTTATCCAGCTGCTGGTCTCTGGTACCACGCTGATTCCAGTTTTTCCTTCCTCGGTTACCACGGTTCGAACCTCCTCGATACGCTGGCCTCCAATTTTGGTTTTCGCGTCCTTCGCGCTGCCAGTCGAATTTTTCTGTTTCGGTGCTTGTAGATTTGCTCTTTGTCTGCACCTTCGTTGGCTCAATCGGCGTATTCGTCATGTTAACCTGTTCCACCTGTCGACTTTGCCTTGCGTGCTGCACTGTGGTTAGATCGAGTTGTCTCAGCACTTCCTCCATATCGATTGCAGTTTTGGCGTTTGCTGAGATTAGAAGACGCTGCACTTCATACGGTAGCTGCTTGGCTATCGCTATGCATAAATCTGACTCTTTAAGCCCTTCATCAAGCTCGCGAAAACGGCATAATTGATTCACAAAGAACTCCCCGTACTTAGTTGGATTACTAGTACTGTAACGCCTGGAATACAAGTCCAGTCTGAGGTTTTGTTGTACGCTCGCGTTCCAATATCTGCTTAAAAATGCTTGGCGAAATTCGTCAACGGTGTCGAACGTGTACCGAAAACTCCTAAACCATAGGGCGCACTCCCCTTCGGTTAGTTTTTCAATCGCTCTCAACCTGCGCTCTGGCGGTACTTTCGCATCATTCAAGTACTCGGAAACTTCTTTAAGCCAGTACTTGGGTGTCATATTAGAATCACTCCCAGAGTATTTCTTTGGTTTCTCATCACTAGCCCTTATAACTGTGACTATTTGGTTTTGTACAGCATTTTCATGCGGTGTTGACATGGCCATCGGCATACCAGGTGTGGCATACGGGCTGTCACTTGGCATGGCTGCATTCTTTGGAGTGGGCTGTATTTCTATCTCCGCCCATTTATTTCTCCTATTCTCGTCTATACTTCCTTCGCTAGACCTAGGATTCCGCAACATGGATTCCTCCTGCGCTATCATTCTAGTCTCAATTTGGCTGTGCCTGTTTTCCGCCCTTTCCAGACGAGCTAATACCTCTCGTTCTATTTTCTCTAGGCGATCTCGGTTTCTTTCTGCCATAGAAAATACCTTTTCCTTATCATCCTTAAGGTTTTCCTTCAGGTGGAAAATTTCCCCTGCTAGACTTTCTCTTACTTCGGCAAGAGTCTTATCGCTGGCTTCAGTCTTTAAGCCTTCCCGAAGCTCTAATTCTTCGCGTAAGCCTGTAACTTCCCTTTGAATGTGACCTTGTATATGAGAGATTTCAGTCCTTATTTTCGTGATTTCCCCTTGGTCTTCGTCCTGTCTTTTATGGATAACTGCTAAGTCACTCTGAGTTTGTTCCAACTCTTTCTGCACTTTTCCGACTTGTCTCTTCATATTAGACATTATCTCCTTATTCTCTTGATCAGAAGTTTTTATTTCCTGAATTTCCTTACATTGGTCAAGGATATTCTGATCCTGTTTTCTTAAGGATTCGTCTACCGCCTTGGCGTAACCTGCCATTCGCGTATTCCATTTTACGTCATTATCCTCGAACCTATGATCCACGGTCTGAGTGAACGTGTTAAATTGCTCTAACTGACGTTTAGTATTAGCTTCATTCTGAATTTGAATGTCTTTAAGCTCCCTGGACATACTGTTTAAATTATCGTTAATTTCACGCTGTGACTCTCTGCACATTTGCAGATTGCTCTCTAATTTTAATTCAATAGACTCAAAGCGTTTATCATTATCATCTTGCATTTCTGAGATCACGCTAACAATATTTTTAGTTACCTCACGCTGGACAGACTCTTTAACGTCGTCCATTTTCTTATTAACCTCTATTAGGTTTAATTCTAACTGCGTGTTTACATTAGCTTGATTAGCCTCTAGTCTAGTATTTATTTCAGCTTGATTAGCCTCTAATCTAGTATTGACTGTAGCCAACATCTGGCTTACCTCAGTTTGATTAGCATCCAATCTATCCGCTATTTCATCTTTAAATGCCTTGGATTCTTCCTTACTCTTAGCATTAATAACATCGAAATGTTCCCTTAACTCAGCAATACACCTGAGTACTTCTTCCGTTCCGGCCATCCTGTACTACTTAATTTGAGATTCAGGTAGGCCGCAGCTGAATATGCTGGCACGTTCTATTGGAAAGAAAAGACTCCGATCCCGCGACAACAACAACAACATATTATAAAATGTCAAAACTAACTATGGAATGGGTATTGACCCTCGTACCCGTCTGACAACAATGTCTGACGTCTGAACATCATCTAGAAAGACTCACAATCGCTCAAACAAAGTTTGAGGAAAAATATTATTTCTATGGTTTTCCCCATGAAAACCATGCTATTATTATGGTTTTTTTCTGAATCCCATAAGCCATCCACGTACGGGCGCCATGTTAATAATGTTGCTCATGCCCCACAGGTGGGCGACATGTTAATAACGTGAATATTGGGTATTTATGCTTAAGTGGAGGTTACCTGTATTTTAAACTGGCCCCACGTATCAGCGTCATGTTAATAATGTATAGTGACCTGATAATTAAAGGGGTTTGGTGAAAGTTACATATATATAAGCATGTCTTATGGAGGATTATCAACAATTATTTTTAAACGTGATGGCTTATTAACAAATGGGACGCGGCCTTTCCTATTTTGTCCTAATATCTATGCTGTACTTGCTTCTACCATTAATATCTCGGCCGACTTTAAGCAATACCTGTGACTCAATCCAAGTACAGAGACAACTCCCCCATGTACCCGATTGTCACCATGTGGACCATGTGTTCGTATCCCAACTAGCTCACGGTCTTTCGAGGTATGGGACGTTCCTGCCCACAATACGACCACATGCTCAGGATTTGAGTCTACCAGGTAACTACTTCTACATGAAATACACAACATTCCTACAAATAAAACATTTACTGGTCTAAAATCATGGCTATACAACAAATACAAATCAAAGGACAAATTACATTTAATTCCCACAAATAAAATAGGGTTATTCTGTGAGCTTTCTTCTACATAATAGTGCTACACTGCACTCAAACCTAATTCTACCATCCTGTCAATAATAGTTCAGATTACAAGGTTTCCATAGTGTTCATCATGTGACACAATCTTAGTTAATGGGAGTATCTTAATACAAAAATCACATGTCACATAAAAATGATATTACTAAGACATTATTCCGCCTCTTACGGCATTTACTTCAATTAGCAAAAATTCATTATATTCTGCATTTATTAACAAATATTTGTTGTGTTGTGCGAATCATCTTCCTTCTTTCCATCCCTATGAACGATCTAGGACAGTGGTACATGCTCCTTAAAAAAAATAAACATGGATAGAATATTTTATAGTTTCACCATATAACGATTTTCTGGGTCTTGTCGGGCTTACCATAGTTACAACTGTGTCATGTTCTGGGCAAAACACATACCCGTATGCATAAATTAGCATGAACTGGCAAAATGCATATTAAAGAAGATGCCTACATTATTTTGGTTCAGCTTTCCTCCTCAGAGGATAACTTCGCCACATATTATCGGATTTCTATGATCCAACAACGTATGTGACTTGCCACACACCATTCAATTCAATTGGCATCGTTATAATACTCATATCTTAATTGCATATTTAAATACCGAGATTCCTCAGTGTCCTACTGTGACTGTAAATGACAAGGGATCGGTCGACGGACCTTTCTCCCCCTCAGCAGGTCATAAAATTCGTTCCAGCTGGCTAACCAAGATGGCCGCCACGGAAGTGATCCACACTACCTTTCTCTCTCTATCGTCAAGGTCAAACTTGTTTACAATTATATAACAGTACAGATACGCTAGGCGTGATTCCTAAGTAATTGAGTCATTTAATTAATTAACACCTATCTTTATAGTGTATTTGGGCTCAATTGGCTCCTTAACAAACATTCATGGCTGGGGTGGAATTCTAGTGATAGCCTTGCCGTTCTATGGTGATTATGTGGCTTTAAGACGCGCATCATAGTGAAACCCCACGGTTTTCACCAGCAGCTGTCAGTAATATATCAGGAAATCTGCGTTCCTAGACGACGAATATGGTCCTACCTATCAGGGTAGACCATTGGTACAAATGCTAACTGCGTCTCGACGGACGTCAATAGTGGCCATAATTCATGCAAGCGTTGGAAATAGACAGGATCTATCCAAATCGCTGCGTATAATACAGTATGCACAAAGGCGATACTCCTCGAAGATTCAGCCAACTCTTCACCTAACGCGCAAGCTATACTAGTCAAACCCCGCGATTATCTTACGTAAATCACTGGATTCTACGTTAATCTGCACGCTATACATGCGGCTCAAACAATATTTCACATAGATGACTCCATTATTATGGTACCTGCGTTCTCTCTGTTATACTACTTAAGCCAAAGCTTTACATAGCTCCTAACACAAATGTATAAATTTACTGGCTTCCTTTAATTTAATGGTCCTCAAACATAATCCTAAGGATTGACCATATCAAATATTCATTCAAATTTTCACTGACACTGAAAAAGCTCTCGTATTTCACTATATTCCACGTTACATTTTTACTGTTTACCAAATTACAGTATCTATAAATTAGACATGACACTATTTGAACATTATTTAGGCCACATTTGCCCATTACTTTATTGTTGCCGACCCCAGATTATTATTATTATTCATTTACCGTTACCGTTAGATTCATCACTATTTTTGACCTAAAGGGTCCTAAACAAATCACCTTCCAAGCCATACTTTATTCAAGACGAGTGGTGAAAACTCGTTCAGTAAGTGACTATTACATCTTTTAATCTCAAAGTGATAAATCGTTACATGGTGAACTATTCAGTTATAAGGATATAATTGCATGTGTACTCACTTTTTCCTTCTTGCTGGAAAATGCCAGCTCTTCCGCTTAAGCGCTACCATGATGTTTGGTTTAAGCCATCATGATATCCTTAACACAACACTGAGATTCACACACTTGCCACATGATACACATATTTTTATAAGTGGCCTTTACCACTGCTATACACTGAATATTAACCATTAGACACATGAACACTTTAAATCATTATTTCACAATTTATGTACACTTTTATCCACTACTTCACATTTTGATCCTTAAACCGGACTTCTCCTATGCTTGATCTCAGAGATGCGATGCAATTATGACAACCGCTGGTCTACGTGAAATCTAGTAGCGTTTTACGGATGTTCGATCCTCGTTCCCTGCAATCTCGTTCAGCTCACTATCCTGGTTAGGTGGCAATGACTTCCACGCTCCCATCACTGTAGTGATCCTGATGATAATGTCATACAATTCTGACAATACCTCCCGGTATAAGAACTGTTCGAAAACATTATAAGTTCCTTTTCGCTGTAGCGAATTTATATCTGCGTCAGATAATAGATAAATATCTGTATTACTTTACTTTCGACGCACTTCATGATTATTTATGAAGCTTATAACTTGCTTCCATTGTCTTCAACGGCGGAGCGTTGATATTTTAATACTTGGCGTGCTTACTGTAGATCAACTGCTGTAGTTCAATTAACAACTTTCAACTCGAGCGACTGTAGATCAACTGCTTCTGACTGCTTCCGGCTGCTTTCAACTGACTGCTTTCAACTGCTGCTTTTCACTCGAGCGACTGTAGATCAACTGACTTCGCGTGTGCTGCTCCCCCTTATAAAGGTTTCTTGCACAAAATAGTTCACGGGACACGTGAGAGCGACTCCCTTCTTGAAATAATCCCTCTTCAGCCGAAATGACATCTGCATCTTGTTTATTTAGGTGTGGAGGTTTCAAAAACATTCGCGTGCCGGCGATCGCTTCGGCCAATTAATTACAATTAATTGCCTTAGTTCAGCGCGTTATGACGCCACGGTGGGGGTTCCCCGCTGGCTGGTTACAATATCCCTGCTCTTGAGCGTGAGTTAGGTTGTAATGCGGTCATTTGGAGATATAGGCATTAATTTAGGTGAAAAACCACTCCTAAATTACTTCTCCGTGAATATATTCATCTGTGTGTATATTTCAATGCATTACAATGTTCCATTTAGCTGGAATTAATTAATTTCCTTGTGCATGCAGCTTGCCCCGTTGTCGAATGGTGGATTCCCGGGTCATTAATTTTGAGCTGTCTCTCCGCTCCAGACGTAAGTAGTGCGGTTGGCGCCTAGGCTACTCCGCCCACTCGCTAAGGGTCATTTGTAAACTGCCAAACTCGCCCTCTCTCGTTTTCGTATGCTCTGAAAACGTATATTTCCTATGCATTTGGCTACAATTCCTCCTTTTAATTGCTATGATTTTCACATATCAATCGTGAAATCACGCTAGACTAATATATGTCAGTATGCCTCTCATTGCTCTGTGGGTTCCCTATAATTGCTCCCCCTTAGAGACCAATGGTTCGACCCTAGGCATAACCATGTGCCTGGTCTTCTCTGATGAGACCTGAGTTCGATGCCAGACTGCCGTGACTAATTGGGCACAATACATCGCTGCATCACTGGCTCTCATACAAAACCCAGATACACTCAAATCAAACGACTTGCGTGCTAACGGGTTTCCTACATCAAACATGTTGATACGGTTTTCCGTCCTTCCCACTTCTGCTCCACACAAAACGTGGGGCGGCGGTTTCCTTCCCAATCCTAGCCTCAACTACCGTGCCACAGACACCATAAGTCATTAGACAATTTCAATACATTTCTAAGAACACAGGACTGTTGACTACGGGATCAAAGGCCCCTAATGAAACTACATTTGTTGTTGATAATATTTAGGGGATTGGACCTCGTGGACATTTATCCCCAAGTACTGTGAATTGGCACGATTTGTCTGATAACTTGTGTCGTTGTGTGGTCTGCAGCTGTGAGACTATGTGTAACTGAGATAAGGTTCGGCGTGAAGTTAAGTCCTGGCATTTTCCTGGAGTGTGTTTGAGTCTTCAGTCTTTTCACTGGTTTGATGCAGCACTCCATGCCTCCCGGTCCTGAGCTAATCGTTTCATCTCTATATAGCTACCACATCCTACATCCGAGACAATCTGTTTAACATATCCTAACCTTGGCCTATGCCTACAGTTCTTATCCTCGACCTTCCCTTCCATAACTAAGTTTGCAACAGTATTTCTGTGTGTCTTAGTGTGTGCCCTACCAATGGGAAATGAACAACAAAATTCACGTGGCGCATTAACAAATTGCATCCAAGTGAAGTTGGACAATACTGAAAAAGGCAATTAACTTCAATAAGAGTAGAATTTGGGATTTTGAGAACCCGAGTGGTTAGCATAAACTTTGGCGAAAGACCAGGAGACAGCCGTGGCCACGAGCGTAAATAAACTATAACTAGAAGTAATCTCCAAAAGAGAGCAATTGTTGTCCTCAAAACTTACAAAACCTTTCACTAGCGGTACGCCTAATAAAAAATTCAGCAAAAGAACGAACCAACCAAAACTTGATTGGGAAAAAAACACAATCAAGAAGTATAGATTGAAATGGCCTAAATAGGAAGCCAGCTGAATGAACTATAAGAGCAATTAACAATCCAAAGAGAATGGTAGAACAAACTTGACAACATTGCATTTAATAACCGTTTGTTTTGAGCGCAACAAGAATAAGAAAGATTTGCATAACTCAACGTGGAGCATTTACGATGGCCTTCAAAAGTGAAAAAGGAGGCTAGAATGATTAGTGATAAGCATTGAAGGCCATTTAGAATTCTCTTCGAGTAAGAATAATGCACAGGACTGGTAAAATTACAAAGGGACGGCCGCGGCCTCGAAATTAGAAGCTATGCCTAAAGTAAAGGGTAGGCAATACAATTGCTTTGACGTTATAATATTAGGAGCACAAGTATTTCTCGATTAATGGTTTCTGACCAGGAATACCTTAAAACAGTTAGGTATCTAAAATGCATGGATCCGAAAATATTGGGCACAACAGGTGCCGCTGAGAATAATGAAATATAGATGGAACAGGATGGCTCCTAAAGGATACAGTGCCTGAACGGCAAGAGAATGCTTAAGACTGGCCCGAGAAGGCGCCAGAGTTTAAATTGAAAAATGCAATTATAACCACTCAGATTACAGTACTTATGCAGCAATACATTTGTTTTAAGCTCGAAGATTGGGAGGGCGTCCTTGGACGAAGCCTCAATTCTACAAAAATAAAAAACAAAAAAACAATACTTAAGCTAAGTTCGTTAGTATGGTGGAAAAGAGAGAGAGAGAGGGAAGAAAATTGGGATGTATTGTCTGGCTATATTCATTCACTCAGGACACAGTCCGTTGATATGATTAACCAAGATTTTAAGGCTCGAAGCACTGAGAGTTAATGAACAGAAATACAAATTCTGGAGTAGAGAAAAGTCACTTATTATAGGGGTGAAATATATTTATGTAGAGAGCGTGTACTAAGGGTACCGTAAGTTTGAAAGGGTCTAAAAAGTTTTTGTTATTGGTAGAGAGATTCCATTTGACCTTTTGGCATTGACCGAGTACATTTCACTGTGACGTCACAAAGATTGAATAGAAGAGAAGGTTTCTAGAACTTAATGGATAGATTTTTTAATTTGTTGTGTAGTTCATCGTAAATCTTTCGAAGGCTAACTTACTTGCAGTTAACAGAGCTTGTGAATATTCCCCCGTTGGCTAGCTATTGACATTTGACAGAGTTTTTGAATATTCTCCCGTTGCTCCATTTATAGAGTTAATGAAAAACAGCCGCGATGTGCCCGAACTAAATTGCAATATCTCACAGCTTGGAAATCCCACGGAGGCAGCTAACAGTTAAAACAAGTAGACGCTATGAAGATTTCAGTAAAATATAGTTTTTGGAAATTGGTTACTAGCCGGCTAGGATAAAAATGGTTTTAAAACTCAGTAAAACATCTCAAATGCTATATTAGAGCAGATTTAAGGACTTATCTTGCATGATGAGAATGCAGTGGGCGGTACTGTCCTGAGTACGTCCTCACATGACTTAACACAAAATGTCGGACGGTGCTCTCACCACCAGTACACAGACCAAGTGAGTCATACAAGATCACACGACGAGTGACAAGACGAACAGGCTGTCGAGGAAGAGTGCAAAGAGAGGGGAAGAGAGGGGGAAGTATGACGCAAGACACAGATAGTGCAACATATAAACCAGAAAGTCATTGCAAAAACAGAAAATTCTTTCTTGAGGTGTAGTCCAGAAGGTGTAGTTCACAGAGTAAAGGCGAGAAGGTTTCCCTCTGGTGTAGATTATTTGAACTTGCTAGAATTCCTCACAAGCAGCTGAGAACCATGAACTTCAGTACTTTGTCGTATGAAGCGCTGCGGAGAGAAGCTTGAAACTGCAGCTTACGCAAGGAGAAAATATCTCGAACGCTAGAACACACTTTCAAAAAACATGAGAGAATGCACAACAAGAGAGAAAGCACAAACAGTGTGTTAGTGGTTTGCACGGAAGAGGGAATTAATGGAAAGCAAAAAGTCAAAGAAAACCCTAGTTGGGCGCAAGAATACTTTACGATGAATCGTATATTCAGAAGAAATATACCACTGCCCATATAAGCTTCATCATTCTCCTGTAATACCACAATTCAAACGCTTCTATTCTTCTTTATATTGCTGCACCAACAGCCAACTTTCATTTCCATAAAATGCCCTCCAGACAAAGGCTTTCAATAATGATCTTCCAATGCATAAATCGATATTCGATGTCAACAGATTTTTTTCTGTAGAAATGCTTTCCTCGTCTGAGCCAACCAACTTTCTATATCCATTATGCTTCGTCAATCACCGGTTATTTTGCTTCCTGAGTAGCAGATGTCTACTACTTCCCTTGGCTTTTCGCTTGCCAACTTGACGTCCATAGGGGTTTCTGAATTATTCGGCTTCATTAAATGATTTTTGTTTTACATTTATTGATTTATGAATTATTTTCTCAAGACGAGAGTCCCTACCATTTAAAAACTCATTCAATTCCTCTGGTGAATCGTAAAGGATGACGAGGTCATCAGCAAATCCCAGAGTTAAAATTATTTCTCCTGGAGTTTTTAATCCTACTTTAATTTTACTCTAACGTCTTTCGTTGCTTGTTAGGGCTGTTACTTTTAATCGATTAATTTCAGATATCGGTTAATCGATTAATAGAAACCGAATAATCGATTAATTTTCGCAAATAACAATTCATCTATTAATCTATTAATCAATTAATCGGTTTTACGAATAATCGATTAATCTATTAATTGGGTTATCGATTTGTTTTGTCGATTAATCAATGTATTTCACACTTTTAACTACGCTCTCACAGAATCGACAATCTATGACACAACTTGGTTTCTTAATGCAATCACTCGACATGGTTAGCCTGGGCAGTCCCATAATGGATGATGTTTTTGATTCTTTTAGGGTCTTTGCAACATCGTGGTCACGTATCCATGTGTACTGGGGTGTGTTTCAGACTTGTCTGATAACATGCGTCACTGCGATGTCTTTACCTGTGTGTGTATTTGTAATTCAGGTAGAATTTGGGTAGGAACCGACCGTGGCCTTAAATTAGGTACCATCCCGGCATTTCCTGGAGTAGAAATGAGAAACCAGGGAAAATCACTTCCAGGTAACTGAGGTATGAATCAAATCCGCCTCTTATCAGTTTTGCCTCACGAGGCTGAGTGTACCCCGTTCCAGCCTCCACACCAGAATTAAATTTATTGGCAGAGACGGGAATCGAACCCAGACCTCTGTGGTGACAGCCAAGAATGCTAGCCACTGCTCAACGCCCGCGTTGAGGTTTCATTTAACTTCACTCCAAGGATTACCGTGTTGGAAGCCCCTTTTCAGGCTTGCCTTAGAAATTGAAATGTGTTCGCTAATCCTGAAAAAATACTACATGGTGTTAATAAATACACTTGGATGACTAGTTTCGATCGTCAAGTGATCATCATCAGATCATTTACACTTAGGCTATTAAATCTACTGTATATGGAGAAGTATGGAATGATACTTATTTATTTGCAGTAGCAATTAAACTAGCAAACTAGTCAAGATATGTGCTTTTTGTTGAGATACTGATAGTTATTAAATGGTGCACTTAGCAGTTTGAGCGTGTTTGTGCACAACGTGTGGACGAATTTGCTGACACAATAATCTGACCATTTAATAACAATCACATAATGGCACTAAGCAAGAACACTTGAAGATCAATCACCACTATCAGTATCTCAACCAAAATAACCTATCTTGACTATTTGTGCTAGATTAATTACTATTACAACTAAATAAGTGTATGTATTGTAAATATAATAACCCATACTTGTAGACACGGATTAATAGCCGAAGTGTAAAGGATCTGATGATCGCTTGACGATCGAAACTGGTCTTCCAATTGTATTTATTAATCTCATGTAAAAAGTATTTTTCAGGATTAGGGAATCACCCATTAGACAATTGGGTATTGACCGTCCGAAAAACATTAAATTTCGACTCCAAAGATACAAATGTGACGTCTTACGAACAAAGGTATGCCTGAAGTCAACTCTTAGGCATGTTCGATAGAAACCCAATGTTCTCATGGTAGGGCAGTTATAAAAAGCGCGGTAAAAATATGAAGTCTTGTAGATGTAGCGTAAATATTGCAATCATTGCAAAATACGAGCTGGACGTCTTTCTTGGGAATTCACTGCCTGACTTGCATACTCACACTCTTTTACAGATGGAAAATGAATAAACAATATATCCAAGGCCCGCTAAACTAGCGACAAATTACTTGATATTCCCCGTGACCACTTGCAGCGCTGAAGGAGTATTTTCAATTGCTGGAAACATTGTGACTGCAATGCGGAGCTGCCTCGCCCCAGAAAATGTGTACTTGGTAGAATTTTTGCACCAAAATGGCCGTCAATTGAAATATATTGTCACTTTTATTTTTTCAATAATGCATCTTGTTTGTGAACTGTTGATGCCATTCTTTCAGTGTTGCCTATACAAGCTGTCAGTTGTAACTCTTCAGTCGGTCAACATGAATTTGTTCAATGACTGTGCGGGGTGCAATGTATACACAATATGAGTAATGAGTAAATATACTCCTTGAAAAAATACATGTATTCGTTATGATCACAATGACTCCGGCGGGAGTAGGCAGGCATAAGCGTAACAACTGTACGACCAAGGCTCCTCTGAGATATGTAACCATATGCATAATAGAATTCAAGTGCATGCTCTAATTTTATTGTATTTATTATATTGTGTTATTATTATTTGTATACACTATCATAATACTCATAAGTAATTCACAAACCCATATTAAACAAACTTAACTTATACAGTGCTCAAAAAAGGTTTTGCATATTGTGATTTAGTAACTTGTTTATTTTGCTATGTGTATGTTATTATATAATACACAATATAGGGTACATACAAAGAGAAACAACACACAATCTGCTTTGCAAAAGTGACAGAAACACACAACGAATAACAAAAGTGATAATGTGGGACTGAGCACACAAACGTCCTCTTCGTATTAGACATAACAATACCGTGTATGGCCACCACGAACTCTAAGGCATACTGAGCACCAACGTATCCATTGTGGTTTGGGGCAGATTATCCCACTCTTGGACAGCAGCTTCAATCAGTTGCTCTTTGTTTGTTGGAGGATTGGAACGATGCGAAATTGCCCTCTTGAGCTCTTTCCATGCATGTTCAATACAGTTCAATTCCGCAGAATAGGCAGGCCAATCCATTCTCTGTATGACATGCATCTGAAGGAACTGATTGACCACCCTAGCTCTATGGGCACGAGCATTATCGTCCACTAGTGTAAAGCCCTCACCCGTTGTGGCAGCAAATCCTGCAACGACAGGTTCAAGGGTGTTGTCTCTATACACATGACCAGTCATGTTACCGTGGATAGGAATTAGAGGCGTACCTCGACCGAATATGATTCCACCCCAAAACATGACTGAACCTCCTTGCTGTTGGTGGCTTTCCTGGATGAAGGGCTCGTGAAATCTCTTACCCACTCGGAGCATTCGAGTGTGGCGACGTAATAGTGGTAGTGATTGTAATAGTGATCATAACTAACACATGTAATGTTTCCAGGAGTGTTATTTTCTTATAATTCATATATTTTATACGTTGTACTCCGTCCAGTCATTGGACAATTTCAAGTTGACCGACTGAAGAGTTACAACCTACAGGTTTTTGTGGAAATTAGGCTAAACCCGAATAAAACAAAAATGTTCCTGTCCTAAATTGTAAACAGCCTTCCCAACAAAAATTTAACAAGATTCAGAAGCTTTGCTGATAACTCCTCGTTTTCTTTTCCTGGAACCCTTCCCAATATGATTGATGTTTGTCCTTCCACGGTCACTGACTGTTATTTGGTTATTGTTAACATAAAAAGGAAGGACACGTATCTTTACGCAAAATTTAACTTTTATAGATTTCTATACATCATTCCGAAAATAAGACTAACTCAACT
This sequence comes from Meconema thalassinum, assembly GCA_946902985.2. NCBI lineage: Eukaryota > Metazoa > Arthropoda > Insecta > Orthoptera > Tettigoniidae > Meconema > Meconema thalassinum. Next base: position 733,158,162 of record OX336389.2, on the reverse strand, counting down.
TAAGCGATGACTTCTTATTTGAACCATTTTCAAAATGTATTTTCTTATCTCGTGTCTACTAATCAATTAATCAATTTTTCGGTTAATCGACTAATCGATTATGCGGTTAATCTATAAATCGACTATTCGATTAATCTATTGTAAGAATGTTCGATTAATCGATTAATCGTTTCCGATTAAATTCAAATTAATCGATTAATCTATTACTAATCGATTAATTGAAAATAGATTATTACCAGCTCTATTGCTTGTTCAATCTATAGAATGCCGGCTTCTCATGTCCTTAGACTCGATTAACTGCTATCTGGTTTCTCTACAGATTACGGATCACCCTCCTATCCTTGAAATTTATTCCAACCCTTTAAAAATGCCAGGAGAAATAATTGAAAACCGTGGAAGACCACTTCTAGGACAACTGAGGTGGGAAACGTTCCCATCTCCTCTCAGTTTTGCCGCACAAGGCAAAACAACAACAATAACAACACCACCACCACCACCAACAACAACAACAACAACAAAAACAACAATCTCACAGTGCTGATGATTACTATGTCCCCACCAACAAATATCTGCCAGCAACTATAATCTCCTTCATGGTCTTAGCAACACAGATCTAGAATTCATTAAATATATTCATATCAGTAGTTTTCCTAATTTATTTGAAGCCAAACACTGTATATCGTCTTCTTGAATCTGGACAAGACAAACAGTAGTCTTCCTCATTTATTTAAAGGCAAATACTGGATACTATCTTCTTGAATCTGGACAAGACAAACAGAATATCCAACAACATAATACATTATTCTCTTCCAAAATGAAGAACTCCGCCGCTTACCACGTTCTATATACATCACAGACCTTTCGCTGGGAAGGAATCATTAATGCAGTACTATACCAGACAGGCTGTTTGATCGCACGATGACGAACGAAAGGAAAACTGTTGTGTGTGTTTTGGTGAGAGTTCATCCCTTTGAATACTTTATCTCCATTCAGCGGGTTTCAACAGGTTACCCAATCTGGTTATGGCATCATAAAACAAACCAATATTGACAAGACTATCGCACACAATATGCATATCGCTTTCCACGCAAGTAAGGTACAACAGAAATAATTCAATGAACTACTGCACGTTATGATCAGATACCAACATTCGTTGGTAAGTGATAGAAATAGAAATAGATAAGTCAAAGAAGGAGGGAAGCTTTTAGTTTTACGTGATCGTTAATCAGGCGATCAAGAGCCACTGGACCTCCTTTTTACGTGGAATCCGAACCACAGGAATGGCATTTTACTTCGAAAATCTCACATGCATTGGCCGGGAATCGAACCCGGTCCACCTTGGTGAGAGACCAAAAGATTGACCGCTGCGCCACCGTGCCCCCTACGGAGATAAGTCAACCTAAGAGCACGCGCCCACTGGAGACATTTTGCCGCGGGACACTTTTGGCCCTATCTACCACTGCTTGGACAGCTCAGGGACAAGACTGTTTTGTCGCAGTACCTGCGCACACTAGGGACATTTTGTCCCTGTGTACCACTGCTTGGACAGCTCAGGGACAAGACTGTTTTGTCGCAGTACCTGCGCACACTAGGGACATTTTGTCCCTGTGTACCACTGCTTGGACAGCACAGAGACAAGACTGTTTTGTCGCGGTAGGCTACCTGCGCACACTACGAACAGTTTAACTGCGGTGCTCGCTTAGGTTTCTTTATTTGTTGTTGTTAATTCATTTGAGGATCTTGGGACATCTTGATCATCATCTCTGTGTAGTTTGGTGTGTGTTGCAATTTTCTGATAACCTGTAATATGTGATGAAGACTGATATTTTATCAAAGATGTTTGACTAATTTCTTATATGGAAAACGAACAGGGGCCTCATGGGGGATGGGAGGGGATGGGAAGAATGGGAGGGATATACAAGGAAGAGGGAAGGAGGTGGCCGAGGCCTGACGGTTGGTACCATCCTGGCATTTGCCCGAAGACGAAGTGGGAAACCACTTCGAGGAAGGCTAAGGTGTGAATCAAACCCCCTCTACTCATTTGAACCACCCGAGGCTCAGTAGACCCCGTTCCAGTCCTCATACCACTTTTCAAATTTCGTGGCAGAGCTGGGATTGAACCTCGGACCTCTGGGGTGGCAGCTAATCTGGCTGACCACTACACCACGGAGGTGACTGTTATAATATTTGTATTATAATCCGTCGATTTCACTTATGGCTTTACATGAGTGTGTAAATAAGCACTTCATCATTACCGGTAGGTAATACATTTAACCAACCGTAACACGCAAGTGTCTAGTTGGCGGCATGTGTAGACCGCTCGACTCCAGTACGGTACTGTGGGACCAGTGATCGAATCCCATCTAATGCGTACTTTTTTACTTCGTATGTTTCAATTTTCTTTGCTCGGGCAGTGGTTGTTTCGAACGTCACCACCATTCATTTCATCATAAATATTAATAATTAAGCCGGCCTCGTGGTGTTGGGGTAGCGCGCCTGCCTCTCACCCGGAGTCCCCGGGTTCAATCCCCGGCTCCGTGAGGGATTTTAAAACTGACGTGAGGGTTGGAACAGGGTGCACTCAGCCTCGTGAGGACAATTGAGTAGCTGTCTGACGGTGAGACAGTGCCCCGGTCACGAAAACCAAGATTAACGGCCGAGGGGACCCGACGCGCTGACCACGCGTCACCCCCAAAATCTGCAGGCCAATTGGCTGGGCAGCGGTCGCTTGGTAGGCCTAGGCCCTTCAAGGGCTGTAGTGCCACGGGGTTAGGTTTGGTTATTAATAATTAAATATTAATGTTCCGTAGTGTAACTGTCAGCATGGTTAGCTGCCGCCCCGGAGGTCCTGGGTTCGATCCCGGCTCTGCCACGAACTTTGAAAAGTGTTATGAGGACTGGAACGGGGTCTACTCAGCCTCGGGTGGTCCAAATGAGAAGAGGGGGTTCGATTCCCACTTCAGCCATCCTCGTTGTGGTTTTCCGTGGTTTCCCACTTCATCTTCGGGCAAATGCCGGGATGGTACTGTACCCGAATTCGTGATAAGAGATATGCCAGAGTCATATATGAAATTTAACCAAAGGAAAGGGGTCATTTGAGTGAGATTGGAAAATGAACAGTGGACCGGTTATGTAACATAGAATTGTAGTCAAAAGCTTGTTAGCTGAAAGTGGTTACCTAATAGAAAGGGTTGATTTGATTGGGTCATCCTATCAGATAGACTACAGGCATTACGAGAGGGAAGAGAATGCTAGTTGCTAAGGGCAGATCACGTGATTGGAAGAACCAATGGGCGAATTTTGAAATTGAATATTATTTTGACGATTATGCTAATTAAAGCATTTATAAGGAATTGAAGACTGGAAATAATTCAATAGAATTATTTAATGAATTATCAGGAAGTGTTTTCCTAAGGTAATTAACGCCTGAAGACAGAATTAATTATATTCATGTCCAAGCCATGTTTACGCGCCATTATGGAGGGAAGCGCTTTGTTCTAGGAGCCAGAAGAAAGACGAGACGCAAGTTTTTCAAAGAGTGTAACAACGGAGCTTTAACGAGACGGACGCGTGAGCCAAGAGCTCCAGAATCGTAGTGCGCGAGTGAATGCACAAGTGTAATTTGTGAAGGAAAGAGAAATATTGATACAGTGAACCCCCACAAATCCGAACTAATTGGGGCTGTAGTCAGTTCGGATTTCAATTTGTTCGGATCGGCCAAAGAATATCCATATAACAGGTTGTGAGATGGTTGTCTAGAGTAGTGGACGATAGTTGATGTCAATGAAGAATGCACCGAACATGAAATAGTGAGACAACATGACAGCAATGTAGCTAGTGACAGTGAGGAAGAAGAAACTTGGACAGACAATGTGACTTATACTGAGGCTGCATCTGCTCTGGACATCGCATCGCGCTTCGTAGAACAACACGAAGAAGCCACGCCAAACGATGTCCTGTTCATGCGCAATTGCCTCTGCGGGAAGGTTTTCGTCACTTCGACAATTGAAGATAACGGTCAAGTGAATGATTAAGTGATATTTTGTGTGTTTCTATTGTTATTTCATTGTTCTTGCAAAGTGATTAACCTAAGAAATTACAATAACCAACTTTTCCAATTTTCAATCCACGATGAGATAAGTATGCAGGCACAATTTACACTGTGTTACGTATGCTACCTCTACTTCTTTGTTAATTTTCCAACTAATTATTGAAAAATAAGGTTATAATGTAGAATATATAATTGTTTTTTGACTAAATATATACGGTTATTTTTTGCGTGGGTTTTTCAAACTTAAAATTGTCGAAGAAAACTCGTTCGGATTACCCGGGATTTCAGATTTCCGGGGTTCGGATTTGAGGGGTTTCACTGTATGTGAAACGTTGTAGTACAATCGTGGAACTATTTTGTGCGAAGCACGAAAGTTTTGGTGTAATTTTGAGAGTTTTATGGAATATTTTGTGATAGAGACCATTGTCTTGGTCAGACAATGGATTGTCGATATGCATCGTGTAACGTGTTTGTGAAGAAGAAGAAGAGGAATAAGAAGAAAAGAAGTAGAAGAAGAAGAATATAAGTCGTGATATAAACTGTAAATACGTGTTCGAAATAAACATTTTGGAAGGGAAACGCTATTTTTGAACGATCTTTTCGATTTTGAGATGTTGTGCAATATGAGGTGACGAACATCGTGAACATTTGGTTAGGAGGGACATTTAATTCCTCAGAAGGAGTCATGATTGCTTGCTAAATATGCTGAGGGAAATGTGGTCTGCATCATGAAAGTGAGAATACTTACGAGTGGAATAACCTAGAATGATATGCAGAGAAAGCAAAATTCACACACCTACTTCAAAATGCAAAATCTAATGGAGAACATCATGAACTGTGATCTATATCAAAATGGAGATCGAATACGAGATTTTCCAGAGGAACGAGAAAGTAAGGTAGTAAGGATAGTTCTATTGCACTCGACGCCTGGCGTCGCGGGGCGTCCATGTTAAATTAGTGGATTTCTCGCGAGCCCATGGTCTGAATTTGGCATGTGACATATCGTTGGACTCGGGGTGACGCCCTCCTTCCTATGGACGACATTGTTATATTTTTTAAGAAATTTAGAAATTTCTTGTTTTTGAAAGTAGGTGATATTTACAAACCTAATCATGATAGAACGTCGTACACTTGTCCAAACGAATGGTCTCTATATCCTTGATCGTTAGAACAAAACTTTTTTATTTTTTCGAGTTTTTTTGATAGAAGTCCAATTTTGAAATTCGTATATTTTGGAAACGGTGAAGTTCACAAAAAGGTTTGTTTGATGTAAATTTATGGTCATTACCCTCTCTACCGACAAATTAAATTTCAAGTCTCTAGGACAAAAACTAGTAATAGTGGGATGATGGTAGTTCTCCTCAGCCTACTTTCCTACGAACTTTGCCGATATCTCGCGAACGCGTGATCGGATTTTGACGAACGAGGTGTGGTTGGCGTTGGGGTGACGTCCTCTTTACTATGAATGCGTGCTGGTATTTTTTGGAAAATAGTTCTTTTTGAAATTGGCGCTATTTTGGAAACGGTGAAGATGAGAAAAACGTTTGTGTGACGTAAATGAAAGGTCCCTAGGACCTTTAGGGAGAAACTACGTTTGATGTCTGTGGGAGAAAAATTAATTTTGAAAAATGGTCCCAATTCTGGAAACGAAGAATTGTACAAAAACGTTTGTTTGACATAAATGAAACGTCTTTAGCCCCTCTACACCAAAGATAAATTTCAAGTCTCTAGGACAAAAACTGTTAGTAGGGGGAGGTTGTGAGTTTTGCTTACAGTCGCGTGCCTGCTTGAATACGTATGGCTATGCCACAAAAGGTTAGGTGGTGGGGGAGGACTAGGGTCAAGTGAGGAGTCGTTTAGATGTTATTTTTTCCGCTCTATCCGATGGTGTGGTTATTTGTTACATGGATGGAATTTGGAAACGAAATTTCGGGACAAAACGTGATTTTAGACTTTTTGTTCTATTTCATGAACCAATCATGTTACAGACGTGTACGAAGTGTCCAAGGAATAGGGGTAACGCCCTGTTTCCAATGTGATAGTTATTTATTTTTTCAAAAAAAAATCACAATGGGCTTAACGCTGAAAAATTATTATTTTTAATTGTTTTCCTGTTTTTTTTAATTTCAAAATGAAAAGTGGTCCTAGACAGAGAGACGATACCGCTGTGGTGTGTTTGAACGAGCCTGTCGCCGGCCATGGTGAATACAGCAAATGGCTATTTGGTGGGGGCGACAGGACTAGGGGTCGCTTTCCGATTATGACGAACGAATGAAGGCGAACATTTGAAAATGTGTGAAGTGTGGTAAAGATTTGTTTACCCCTGAAGGGGGTCTTTATCGTGTCAGTCACTGGTGATGAGCGAGACCGCACTCTGGCACAGCAGAAGGTAGTAGGATATGAAAACCTGTAACATTCGGTCGACCAACTGATGTGTATGGACGCAAAGAGCCTAAACGGTAAGGTCATTGCCCCGATATTTTATAAACTAAGGATTGGACAGGGTGAAATGAAGTGTTGTAGGGTGAAAGTGTGTGGTTAACATGTTCATGTATCGAGGATGGCCGCTTACTAATGATTATTATTATTACAGTAAACTGTTTAACACACACACGTTTTTAATGCTATCCCCACACTCTTGCTTGTCGAACACTGAATACTGGACCTAGCCAGGCAGGCCTTGTGCACCGCTGCTGCAGCTGATAAGAGATGGAATGTGTGTGTGGGCAGGAAGTGCAGTATCAGTTTACTTGCCTAGTGGTGGCTAGCAGGTGCGACGTTTAAACAGCCGCCATGTTGGTTCTTATGCAGTAGTACTGCCGATGTATAAGAGGCAGCCATTTTGGTTCCTTATTAAAAACATGAAAATAGTATTATGTATGTGAATTTTATAAAGCTCAAGGAATGTGTGGAGGCGTGGGAACATGTCAGAGACAGAAAGCCATTCAAGGTCAAAACGCTGAGAAAATGAAGACTCTCTGTTGTTAAGCTAACAGATAACGATTGTGTTAGTCGTGCATTTACTGGTTTAGCAAACGGACGTATATAGTAGAGCTCTTAAATGAACTTTGGAAGAAAAATTCTTTTGTTTTAGGTAAGTACATATTAATGATTATTTTAATGATGTAATGCTAATGAACCTTAAATTTGTAGTTATTGATAAGGTAATTAACGATTTCTTTTATTTATTTGTTTTAGATACTCGGTATACCTGTCATGTCTGAGAGAGAGACCATTGCACTTTTGAGCTACTAGAAGGAAACAGCAACAAGCCAGTACAAGTCAAGGTGATATTTTTTATAATAACCTGTTTGAATTTTGTTTTATATTATTATGTTATGAAATGCATGTATTAACCTGAATTTAGGTATTTATGGCGGTTTATTTTATTTATATTTTAGAAAGTAGGAAAAAAGATTATTACCGCTGTAGCAGTCGCTGAAAACGTCAGACGCTCTAGAGTGGAAGCATTGCCAGCCAGTGAAATATTCAAAACTCAGGTCATCCTAACTTAAAAATGGTATCCCATTTTACCACTCTTGAAACTCCTAGATAAAATTCATTACCCGTACCTGACTGAGACGATGACTGCTTTCTTGGTTAATGGTTGTGTATTGACAACGGGCACAAGACCATAATGGTTGTTGATCGGGAAAAGTACAAGGCCATGTTGGATTTTTTAAAACAAAAATTACAAATTTAATTTATGGGTTATTTCCTATGGACTCAACGAATATCCACAGGTTTGAACAAGATAATCTGGACAAAACGACGTGACATTCATATTTATGTTTGTTTATATATTGGTTAAAGGGGGACGTGAATTACTGCAGCTTTATAAAAAAATAAGTAGATGGGTTATTGTTAGTGCCGGGACACAGTATATTTTAAAATATTTTTTTGAATTGTGTTTTGATTTCTTATTTTTTTTAGCGTATGGCTTTAGTGCCGGGAGAGTCCGAGGACATGTTCGGCTCGCCAATTGGTAGCTACTTCTAAGCGGACACCCATTGGGTGAGCTACACGTTCCGTCGTGTGTGGAGTGTTGTCCGGGGAGGAAAGTTTGAATGTAAGGACGAGGAGTTGGAAGGTAGCGGCTGTGGCCTATAGTTAGGGACCAACCCCGGCATTTGCCTGGAAGGAAGATGGGAAACCCCAGAAGACCATCTTCAAGGTTGCCGGCGGGGGGGGATTCGAACCTCCTCGCCTCCCGGATGTGAGCGACTGCCAGCAGTCATGCCGTAACGACCACGGCTAACTCACCCGGTTTGATTTCTTAATGCTATTTAACGTTCATGTTTTATTTTCAAGTATTGATTGATTGATTGGTTATTTCGTTTGTTTTCTATGTGTGGTAATGCCCTAATAATGTAGTGAACAGACAATGAACAAGCATACCTTATGCTTTAAAGAACTCTGTGCTCTTATGCAACGTTAATAACTTACAAAGAAAGTTTTATTATAACACATGGCTTTAGTACCATATACAACAAGTGAGCAAGTCGGTTTACCACGTGGGTTAAATTTAAAATCAGAAAACGATCGTTGGTTAACATTTGAATCCTGGCCTGTAGGCTTTCTGTCAGCACATAAACTTGCTGGAGCTGGTTTTTATTACTTGAACCGAGAAGATGTTGTGCATTGTGTGTTTTGTCGTGTTGAACTTTCACACTGGGATGAAGGGGATGATCCCTTTCGAGACCATTTGCGATGGTCTTCTCGTTGACCTTACCTGTTTGGAAAAGAAGTGGGTAACATACCAGTGTATCCATTTTACTGAACCACAAGTCCATTGGCTACTACTTACTTTGCTGAATCACAAATAAATAATAACGGTAGTGTCGATATATGTGGTCCATATGCAATAGACAGTGTTGAATTGGCATGTGCTTTTGAAAAAATGGGAGTTTGCAAGACTAAATCGCTAGCACACCCAGAGTACGGGTCTGTTGAAAAACGTTTAGAATCTTATAAACATGTTTGGCAATTAATATTAAAACACCTTACAAAAAAGCTAAGTTAAGCTGGATTATTTTTATAATGGTGAAGGGGACAAAACAATATGTTTCCATTGTGGATTTGCTTTAAAGGATTGGCAAATGACAGATGACCCTTTTGTGGAACACGCTCGTTGGTTACCTAACTGTAGATACATGGTGTTGCTTAAAGGTCAGGAATTTGTAAACACTATTTGCAAAGAAAACGTAATTGCAGCACAAGACATAAAAGTGTCTTTAGAGCTAGAACACGCGGAGCAAATACTTGAGGCTGACATGAAAGATGTGTCTCACCGACGGATAAAAAAAGTGTGACCAACAATTACGTAAAATTTGTTATCGAGAAGATCTAGGTGCTGTATTTTTGCCTTGTGGACACTTGATAGCCTGTGTCAAGTGTGCAATAGCACTTAACACTTGTGCTACATGCAGAAAAGTAGTATTTGCTACAGTTAGAGCATTTCTTGTATAAATGGTATAATTTATTAACAATGCATGGTTTAAAATACCTATATCCACATTATTATTACAAGCTGTTGTAGAGTGTAATAGATATGCTTTTGTTTTGTTTATAGACTACTACAATGAATGTTTTGAATGCTGTGGGCCAAGCATGTGACTTAGAGACAAAGAAGCTCAGCGAATTGCCAACGCATAATCCATTCGGCATTATCAAGATTCGCAAATTGAAAACAGCATATGGTGATCGTGTACTTTGTGCATGTGAGAATTTTGAAATATTTCTGCCTACATGGTTTAATGATATGTCGGAGTGTGTCATGTCGTTGTCCAGATTATCTTGTTCAAACCTGTGGATATTCGTTGAGTCCATAGGGAACCACACATAAATAATATTTTAAATTTTTGTTTTAAAATATTCCAACATGGCCTTGTACTTTTCCCGGTCAACAACCATTATGGTCTTGTGCGGGTTGTCAATACACAACCATTGACCAAGAAAGCAGTCATCGTCCCAGTAATGTAAAGGTAATGAATTTTATCTAGGGGTTTCAACAGTGGTAAAATGGGATACCATTTTTAAGTTAGGCTTACCTGACTTTTGAATATTTCACTGGCTGGCAATGCTTCCACTCTAGAGCGTCTGACGTTTTCAGCGATTGCTACAGCGGTAAATCTCTTTTTCCAACTTTCTAAAAAATAAATAAAATAAACCGCCATAAATACCTAAATTCAGGTTAATACATGCATTTCATTAAAAATAACAATATAAAACAAAATTCAAACAGCTTATTATAAAAAAAATCTCACCTTGACTTGTACTGGCTTGTTGCTTTTTCCTTCTACTGGGCTCTAAAGTGCAATGGTCTCTCTCTCAGACATGACAGATATACCGGTTACCGGTATCTAAAACAAATAAATATAAAAAATCGTTAATTACCTTATCAATAACTACAAATTTAAGGTTCATTAGCATACATCATTAAAATAATCATTAATATGTACTTACCAAAATCAAAAGAATTTTTCTTCCAAAGTTCAGTTAAGAGCTCTACTGTATACGTCCGTTTGATAAACCAGTAAGTGCACGACTATCACAATCGTTATCAGTTAGCTAAGCAACAGAGAGAGAGACTGCATTTTCTCAGCGTTTTGACCTTGATCGGTTTCCTGTCTCTGACATGTTCGCACGCCTCCACACATTCCTTAAGCTTTATAAAATTCACATACCTTATACTAGTTTCATGTTTTTAATAAGGAACCGAAATGGCTGCCTCTTATACATCGGTAGTACTACTGCTTAAGAACCAACATGGCGGCTGTTTAAACTTCACACCTGCTAGCCACCACTAGGCAAGTAAACTCATACTGCACTTCCTGCCCACACACACATTCCATCTCTTATCAGCAGCAGCAGCAGCAGCGCTGAACAAGGCCTGCCTGGCTAGGTCCAGTATTCAATGTTCGACAAGCAAGAGTGTGGGGATAGCATTAAAAACCTGTGTGTGTGTTAAACATTTTACTGTAATAATAATCGTCATTAGCAAGCGGTCATCCTCGATACATGAACATGTTAACCACACAATTTCACCCTACAACACTTCACTTCACCCTGTCCAATCATTAGTTTATAAAATCTCAGGGCAATGAACTAACCGTTTTGGCTCTTTGCGATCTTGCACATCACTTGGTCGACCGAATGTTACAGGTTTTCATATCCTACAACCTTCTGCTGTGCCAGAGAGCGGTCTCGCTCATCACAATTGACTGACACGTTAAAGACCCCCTTCTGGGTACACCAATCTTAGCACACTTCACGCATTTTCAAATATTTTCGCCTTCATTCGTTCGTCATAATCGGAAAGCGACCCCTAGTCCTGTCGCCCCCTCCAAATAGCCAGTTACTGTATTAACCGTGGCCAGCGACAGGCTCGTTCAAACACACCACAGCGGTATCGTCTCTCTGTCTAGGACCACTTTTCATTTTGAAATAAAAAAAACAGGAAAACAATTAAAAATAATAATTTTTCAGCGTTAAGCCCTTTGTGATTTTTTTTTGAAAAAATAAATAACTATCACATTGGAAACAGGGCGTTACCCTGAGTTCTTGGACACTTCGTACACGTCTATAACATGATTGGTTCATGATATATAACAAAAAGTCCAAAATCACATTTTATCCCAAAATTTCGTTTTCAAATTCCACCCATGTAAAAATAACCTCACCATCGGATAGAGCGGAAAAAATACCATCTAAAGGACCCCTCACTCGACCCTAGTCCTCCCCCACCACCTAACCTTTTTCCGGCATAGCCATACGTCTTAAAGCACGCACGCGACTGTAAGCACAACTCACAACCTCCCCCTACTAACAGTTTTTGTCCTAGAGACTTGAAATTTATTTTTGGGGTAGAGGGCCTAGGGACCTTTCATTTACGTCAAACAATCGTTTTTCTCACCTTCACGGTTTCCAAAATAGCGCCAATTTCAAAAACAACAATTTTCAAAAAAATACCAACACGCATTCATAGCAAAGAGGACGTCACCCCATCGCCAACAACAACTCGTTCGTTATAATCCGATCACGCGTTCGCGAGATATCAGCAAAGTTCGTAGGAAGGTAGGCTGGGGAGGAGATCTCCTATCATCCCACAACTACTAGTTTTCGTCCTAGAGACTGGAATTTGTGAGTAGAGAGGGTAAAGACCATAAATTTACGTCAAACATACCTTTTTGTAAACTTCACCGTTTCCAAAATATACGAATTTCAAAATTGGACTTTTTCAAAAAAAAACTCGAAAATACAAAAATTTTTATTCTAACGATCAAGGATATAGAGTCCATTCGTTTGAACCATTGTACAACGTTCTATCATGATTAGGTTTGGAAATATCACCTGCTTTCAAAAACAAAAATTTTATATATATGTTTTTTTAAATACAACACAGTCGTCCATAGGAAAGATGGCGTCACCCGAGTCCAACGATATGTCGCATGCCAAAATCGGACCATGGGCTCGCGAGAATTCCACTAATTTAACATGGACGCCCCGTGACCCCAGGCGTCGAGTGCAATAGAACTCTCCTTACTACCCTACTCGAGAAGAAGAGCAAGATTGGAATGGAGGCCTGGGATCCAACGAGGAGTCTGTCAGGGAGAAAGCCGTGCGCCGAGACTACAAGAGTTCATGTAGGAACAATGGGCGCGTTCAGCGGACTCAGCAATCTGCTAACCTGCTAGGTACCTGCTGACTTGTTGCTAGGCTAGCAAGCGTGAGCCCGCCTAACGCTTTGCTACAAGCTGACGCGGGAACTTTGAGCAATGCACAGAGTTCCTTTGAAGCTACCATACTTATTGGTCTATGGTCTATGATAAATACATAGAAAATAATAACTTTTATGCGCAGCGCTAGGCCGTGGAGCCAAGCTATCTGCGGACTCGGGAGACGTGAGTTCAAATCCCACCGTCGGCCGTCATGTAAATGGTTTTCAGTGGTTTCCAATATTCAGGTCCAGGCAAATACCGGGACTGTAAGTTACCTTCTAATAGGCCACGACCTCTATCTTCCATCTCCTAGTCAAGTTTCATTAATTTCAGTTCTCATGAGGTTGGCGTCAGGAAGTCCATCCGGCGGTATAAACCAACCGCCACATAGACTTTCATAGTATCTCATCCGCGACCCTGTTGAAAACGGGAATAATAAGGGGGTAGACATCCTGACGATAAGAATAACTCTTCTTTTTAAATTCAATTTTATTGTAGGCTAGTCCACTCCTTTAATTAGGCTGATTTCTTATTTAAACATCCGTCGAAATTTGTAAAGAAATATTGAATTAGCCCTTCAGTTATTTAATTCTCCTACGTGTTACGCGGGGTAGATGACTTCGCTGTTCCACCCTTTAAAACAATTATCATAAAATACCCTCCTATCAAACAAGCCAATTATTTGGGGCAACATAACCCACAAAATTAACATGTATTAATTCCATAAAATCCAATCAAAGAAGTTTTTTCATATAACTGCTGCCCATAGTGGTAAAACACAGCATTGTATGTAAATAATTGTAGTGCAAGGCTATTGGCAAGCTATTTTTGCTTTAGCTTAAAATTAATAAAATGAGGGATATCACTTTGTTGCCCCAAGCCGTTCAGTTATTTCATTCCCCCATATATTTCAATAAGGTAGCATATCAGATGCGATTAAAAATTTATATACAAAAACTTTTCCTACAAAAATGTGTCGAGTAATAAATAACTTAATTCTTGTAATATTTCTTTAAGGGGGCAGATGACCTCATAGTTCCGCCTCTTAAAACAACAATAACTATTTCTTTAAGGTTTGGGTGATAAAATATTAATTGTTGCTCCTCTCCCAAACTAATTGATCAGAATCATGTTGACTGACTGAAAAGAATTCTTTTAATCAAAATTTAATAGGAAGTTTTCACAGCTAGGGGAGTCGTTCTCTATTCAGTCAACTAAGACTTGACCAAGTTTTAGAAAAAAAAATCCTGAGTGACGCCTTTGTTATCTAAGAAAGAATCAATTTTCAGTCGCTAAACACAGTATGTGCCCGAATAATTTGTCACACTAACTGGAAAGGATTTAATTGACCACATTGCTGTGTTGACTGTCTGAAAATAGATTCTTTTAATATTATAAAACTTGAGGGTAAGTCGATACTCACAATAGAATACTGTAATATTGGAATGCAAGAGAAATATACATGTCCTTAATGATATGGATTCAAAATAAGGTTGAATATTTGGAATGGTTTCCCTATGTTGGCTGACAGACAGAAAATATTTACTACAGTAATATTCAATGCCAGCTATTTGTATTGAATTGTGCTCTTACCTGGGAATCTACCCATTCGTTTATCCACATTTTGTAATAAGGGTATAAGATAGGGAGACCAGAAAAAGAATTGAAGTGAACATATTTCTTAAACCATTTATTAACTTAATTCATATTAATTTATTCAAAATTCATTGCTATTTTTTCTCTTTTTAGACTTTGGTACCATCCTACCACCATTTTATAGACATTTAATGCAACAGACATTAAAAACCACAATTAGAAGAATAAAAAGTTTTATAATTTTAAATATAAATGAGACAGTATGAAATTCACGGGTACTCACACATCCCAAGAGAAAAGATGCGAGTTCCAACACAATTATCATCTTGGCTCTATTATACAAACTCAACAACACTGAAATAGAATTTAAGGAACCTAATAGGTTCATTCGCCGAACGTGCAGAACTTGATCAATTTGATTCCCCGCCATGCGCCGCAAGTCAGCAGAAACAAGCTAGCAAGCCAGCAGAGAAAAAGTTTGCTGGCTCTGCTGAGCCCTTGCTACCTACGTCACATCCGCTAGCAAGCCCGCTAGCAAGCCCGCTGAACGGCAAACTCAGAATCTGCTGACCGTTTGCTGGCCAGCAATGAGCCCGCTGAACGCGCCCAATGGAGCTTCTTGTCGAAGGCGAGCTTTCTTGCTGCGGACGAGGTAAGTTAGCCTGCGGCGAGGAAAGCGACTAGCGGACCGTCGACCGTGCGAATACGGAGATAGCAACAGGAACCTCTGCGTGTATGAGATTACACACATTCCATCGCCTGCCTATTTGAAAGTAAGACAAGGTCTTCATTATATAATCCCAGTTTTTAGATTGGTGTTCTAGAAGCATGCCTATTGTGTGATCATTTTATTTCTGTAGAATTTTCTTTCTTTAGAATTTTATTGCTCTGTTAGCTAGTGATTTGCATGAACTTAGAATGTTATTTTTCACATCTTATTATGTTGGTTAGAAACACTTTCGACTGTGTTTGAGATTGCCATTTCAGTCGAGTTGACTTTGAAGTTAATATGTAGGAGGATTAGCGGAGTCCTCAGTTCGATGATTGCTGTTGGTATTTGAATATTTTGATGATTATGCTGATTTAGATTTCGACTTTATGGATGTTTGAATTTAACTATATCTGGATTTGAGTGAGTTTCCAGATGAACAGTTTACCACGCATTTCAGTTTACCACGCATTTTTGTTTTCCACTCATTTTAGTTTTCTGCGCATTTTCGACTTCTCAGTTTTAGGGAATTTTCAGTGCGACAAATTTTCAGTTTTGGATTTAACTATTTTTGAACTTCGGTGATATTTCATATTGTGATTTTTCAAAATTCTACGTTGTTACCATTTGAGATATTATTCTCAATTTAGGAATTTTAGGAATTTAGAATTTTGGGATTTTCATTTTGAAAATCGATTTCATTTTCGGATTTTTTTGTGGATTTTCATAAAATCCTGTTTTGGATATATTTTGGATTTTGATTTCAATCCATATTTTTGGATTTTGAATAATGTGGGACATCAATCCTGATTTGATATTTTCAGATAATATTTTAATTCTTTAATGGGAAGTGTACATTTTTCAGTTTTGATTTTGAGTGAATTTAGCTCCGATTGAAAGTTGTTTACAATACTGAAAGTTCAGATGAATGATTATTTTGAATGAATATTTTGAATTGTAAAATGTAATTATAATACGAGAAACGTACGCGACAATTAATATATATAAACAGATATTTCAATATTTAATGGAAGTAGCTCACGCTTAAGCGAAAAATGTTTTTGAGTTAACACGCAGTCAATGTGATTGAAACAGAGAGTAGTTAGGATTGACTCGTGGTGAGTTGACACAGAGAAGGAGGGAGCTGTATGCTCAGTTAATGTTATCGCTTTTGAAGCATATTTATAATTATTGCCAATGCCAATGAATTACTAATAACTTGAGGGAGAGATATGATGTTAAATAAAGCAGCTATTTTGTAATGAAGGATCTACGTAATTAGATTGAATAGGTGTGCGAAAGTATCAGATGTTATTTTGATATTTCGAAGGTCGGCCCTGTAAAGAACGTTACATATTCTGGGAACCTTTCCTCTGCCAATATTTTGTTGAAGGAATGATATTACACTCCTGTATGAATAGCATGTTAAGAGTTATTGAGATTGTAGTCAAGTTTGTGATGGCTACTGTGGTGAAGAATTAGCTGTATTTGTCCGTTATTAAGAACGTTGAAAGATATTAATGTGCTATTGAGATTATATGAAAGCTGAAAGGTAATTTTCCTGTGATGGATGACAGTATTATTCTTATCGGAACGTAATGTAGAAACATTTAGTAATGAATGAAGCTGATCTTAAGGCTGTCGTATTTTGTTCAGGTCAGCTGTGAAAGAGATAATGGGTGTTCCAGAAGTATAGTATTCATGGCTATTGCATCAATTGAGTTTATTATAATTATTATTATTGTTATTTCAAGTAGTGGATTAGAACAGGCGTTCTTTAAACGGCAATCTTATCTTAAAACGATTGG
Organism: Meconema thalassinum; assembly: GCA_946902985.2. Taxonomy (NCBI): domain Eukaryota; kingdom Metazoa; phylum Arthropoda; class Insecta; order Orthoptera; family Tettigoniidae; genus Meconema; species Meconema thalassinum. The sequence continues at coordinate 733,141,278 of OX336389.2, read as the reverse complement.
AATGTTAAGCCATATTACGACAGATACCCTCGATGTTGACACCATACAGTTAGTGATAATCAAACCAGTGTCCATAAAACAGTTAGGAAGGAACATTTGGGTATATAATGTTCTGGAATGATTTATATCTATGTAAATATTTTATGTTTATTAATTATTAGAATTTTATTTAGCGAATATTTAAGCAAGTGAATTAAGATTAGGATTCAGGATCTATGTATAGGGTAAAATATATTGTTATTGTAAATAGTGAGAGGCCGTCACTATTTAAATTCATTGAGGGGATTTCTTTTTAATTTAAAATATTTTTATTTCGATCCTGAAAGCGAAGGCACAGCGAGATGTTGCCAAGTCGTAGGTTGTCAGTTTATTTCGTTGACATTGTGAAACGAATGGTGTTATGCCAGCATGCCAAATGACATTAAGTGATAATGACATTTATTAGTGTTGATATTCAATTATTTATAGCCAACTACGGTCTGTTTACTTTTTGAATAAATTTTGAGCACGCATTTGCATATGCTTATACCATTTCCATAGAATATTTGCGTTATGATTTGTAGATAGTTGGAGGTTAATAAAATGCTATGGTCATTATAGCGGCTAATAATATCCATTTCCTTTTCCCCGTTACGCCCGAGTTGTATGAGAGTTTTGAGCTCTAGTGTTGTTGTTGTCTTTGATCCTGTTGAGGATGGACCATAGTGTTTTGATAGATACCGCCAGATATGTGTTCACGATTTGCAGTGTGTGAGATGTCAGATGATTCAGTAAGTATTTTTAGCCGGGGTACTGCCGGATGTTTCGATCCATTGTCATCTTGCGATTTTGGCATTCATGACACTGCTGAAATTGGGCACAGTACTGCACCCGTATAAATCATGAAGATCGACTGGATCGTAGAATCTTGAAGGTCCCCGGCTAGAAAAACCTGCAAGTCCTACCGACAAGCACTCCATGACCCTACAACAGTCGTACGATTGTGTTATGGACTAAACTACTCCAGTGGGGATACTAACTACATGCGGAGAGTGAGAAACCAATTATCGGGGGGGGGGGGGGGGGATGGGTTAAGGGTGCCATAAATCTGATCCATTTCCATAACACAACCTCCTTATAATTAAAATAAGTCACGCAACTCGACTTATAGAAAAGAATGAAATGAAATTTATTAATAAAAAGACAATAAATTTTAAATAAAGTTTCACCAATAAACAATAAAATAAGGCTCGCTTGCCTTCCAAATATAATGTAATGCAGTCTCACACAACTTCCCTTTACGCATCACTGAACGTAAACATCCGATCAGCTGTTTCTGGGTGCTTAATAAAATACAATAAAGTTAAATTAAAAATAAACATTATATCTCCACGCGCAAATTCAAGAATATTTAACGATGCTAATCGTTACTCTATATATCGTTGAACTCCATTCCTAATAAAACTATACACAACAGCTCTAGACTCCCCGTCTCACCAGCTGTTTCATTCATGTCCGCCATTACTAATCCAATCAGCTGTTTCATTCACAGGTTCCAAAACTCATGACCGAACCTTCAGTCTCATCTTTACACAAATCTAATGATATTTCTCTTCCACTGTTATGAATTATAACCTCAATATCATATTAAAACAACTCTGAAGAAGCATAATCTTCTCTATTCCACTTCTGTTACGTAAATTCACTTAAATATTGTCAACACATGACAAGACTTCACATACTCCCACTGTTCCACTTCAATAACCTTATTTACATCAATGCATAGCGTTAAAATGTTATATACATATTTACAACCCTAATAATAATGTATTATTATTATTATTATTAACATTCTTAAATATCACAAAATAAATTTAAATACGGTCTAATATTAATGGAAAATATTTATATCGCATGATCCACTCAAGTTTAAGTGTTTAATCCTCAACCTCACTACTTGTTAATATTAATATTGTTATTATTAATATTAATGTTTATCTTTATGTTTACTTTACCATCAGCTCATATTTAGGGTTAATTGTCAATTCCTGGCTTATATGACCAATCAGTTAAGTTCAGTTCATATGATTATTATACTCAACTCCGTGATAATTATTCAATGCTGTTAGGTAGTCAGCCCGAAGGCTGGTTGGATCCTCAAAAAGTACCGCCGTTACGTTCTACGTGAGTAGATACCCACAAAAACCCAAGGCAGCGCTATTTTGAGGCGTTCTAGGCAAGAAGAGGAGTGAGGTAGTTTGCCATTGCTTTCCTCACTTTAATAAAGAAAGGTTAATAACAACCTCGCCTCACTTTTTCGCCAGCTCCCTTCTGTCAAACCCTCATGATATCGTTCACGAATTTTAATACATCTGAGTTACCGTAAACTCAACTTCAAAACAACAATGTTTCAACAAGCCTGAACCTATTTCTCAACAGTATAATAATGCATTACTCCAAAATACGCCTTGCCCTGCCAAGCGACCGCTGCCCAGCCATTTGACCTTCAGATATTGGGGTGATGCGTGGCCAGCGAGTCGGGCCTCCTCGGCCGTTAATCTTTGTTTTCGTGACAGGGGCGCTGTCTCACTGTCAGGCAGCTACTCAATTGTCCTCACGAGGCTGAGTGCACCCCGTTCCAGCCCTCATGTCAGTTTCTAAAATCCCAGACGGAGCCGGAAATCGAGCCCGGAGCCTCCGGGTGAGAGGCAGGCGCGCTACCTCAACACCACGGGGCCGACATAAGAATTGTGTTACTGCATGAAAAGTGTAAAATAATAAAGTAAAGTAAACAACTTGTTCAAACCTAATATAATGAAGACAAAACCATTGAGAGACGAATTGGCAAATTGTGGTATTCCCCATCTTCCAAATGGGAAGTGTTCGCACCAGTCTTCGTGGGCAATTTGCTGCACAGAATCATGCTAATAATGCTACAACAGACAGTAGGTAAACAGAACTGTAGGTTTGTTTCAGGAGTAATGAGAAACAGATGCCACAGTGAACACTCTGATGAGTATTAACGTAATTGTAAGGTCTCCGAGGAAACCAACCTAGACTGGTTTGTAGGACCAATTAGCAGAGTTACAGCACTTAATGGAAGTTTAACACCACCTGGGTATTCCAGTGGAAATGTTTTTGCTCCTGTAATTACTGTATCAATTATTCCGCTACTATGGTTAGCCGACTCGTCTTCCAATACTTACTGTATTCTACAATATGAAAAATGCTCAGGTATTCAGAGACTATTAATTGTTTTAATGTGAATCAATCTTGAATTTTTCCAGGATTGATGTACTTATTTCAAGAGACCTTAAAGTAGACCATCTCTACTGTAGTGCGAGTCGCGTGGCGCGACCATCTCCAATGTTTATACAGATAGTCTACAGATATTTTCAAATGTAGGTAGATTCAACACAAATATGGCTTCTTTATCGTCTGTATTATGAGTGGAAAGCGTGATTCCGTTTGCCACAAACACGGAACATTGTTTAAAGTTTACTATTAATTAACTAATCGATAGAAGCCACTAGTCTATTGCGATACCCAATCAGTGATATTTATTGCGATAAATGTTTAAAAAAATACCGAATGCACTCCATAGCACTGCTAACGTGCAGTCTCCAGCCACCATTTAAAGTAAAAGCTGTTGCCAGATGAGGATTTTTGAGACTGTATAGCTGCTACATTGAAGCATTCAGCCGTTAGGTCGTTTAAGGTAAATCATTCACAAGGCATTTAGACGGTAGGAGACATTCTCTTCCCTTCATCTAAGTGACTCGTGATTTCTAAATATGACACACCTAACAGCTGAATGCTTGTGCTTACTGTACAAGACAAAAAATAATAGTTGAAAGCCTGTGCTTTCTGCACTAGATACAACCTAACAGCTGAGAGCTTGTGCTCTCTGTACAAGATACAAACTAAGAGCTGAAAGTTTGTTCTTTCTGTAGAAGGCACAACCTAACAGCTGAGAGCTTGTGCTTTCTGTAGAAGACACAACCTAACACCTGAGAGCTTGTGCTTTCTGTAGAAGACACATACTTACAGCTGAGAGCTTGAGATTTCTGTAGAAGACACAACCTAACTGCTGAGAGCTTCTGCTTTCTGTACAAGCCACAACCTAACAGCTGAGAGCTTTTGCTTTCTGTACAAGACACAACCTAACAGCTGAGAGCTTGTGCTTTCTGTAGAAGACACAACCTAACAGCTGAGAGATTGTTCTTTCTGTACAAGACACAACCGAATTACTAAGAGCTTGTGCTTTCTGTACAAGGCACAACCTAACAGCTGAGAGCTTGTGCTTCCTGTACAAGACACAACGTAACAGCTGAGAGCTTGTGCTTTCTGTAGAAGACACAACCTAAGAGCTGAGAGCTTGAGCTTTTTGTAGAAGACACAACCTAACAGCTGAGAGCTTCAGTTTTCTGAACAAGCCACAACAAAACAGCTGAGAGCTTTTGCTTTCTGTACAAGACACAACCTAACAGCTGAGAGCTTGTGCTTTCTGTAGAAGACACAACCTAACAGCTGAAAGCTTGTGCTTTCTGTACAAGACACAACCTAACAGCTGAGAGCTTGTGCTTTCTGTACAAGGCACAACTTAACAGCTGAGAGCTTCTGCTTTCTGTACAAGGCACAACCTAACGGCTGAGAGCTTGTGCTTTCTGTACAAGACACAACCTAACAGCTGAGAGCTTGTGCTTCCTGTACAAGACAAAACCTAACAGCTGAGAGCTTGTACTTTCTGTAGAAGACACAACCTAACAGCTGAGAGCTTGTGCTTTCTGGAGAGGACACAACCTAACACCTGAGAGCTTGTGCTCTCTGTACAAGACACAACCTAACAGCTGAAAGTTTGTGCTTTCTGTACAAGACACAACCTAACTATTAAGAGCTTGTGCTTTCTGTAGAAGACACAACCTAACAGCTGATGGCTTGTGCTTTCTGTACAAGATACAACCTAAGAGCTGAGGGCTTGAGCTTTATATGCAACATATAACCTAACAGCTGAGAGCTTTTGCTTTCTGTACATGTCACTACCTAACTACTGAGAGCTTGTGCTTTGTGTACAAGATACAACCTAGCAGCTGAGAGCTTGTGCTTTTTCTACAAGACACAACTTAACCACTGAGAGCTTGTGCTTTGTGTACAAGTTACAACCTAACAGCTGAGAGCTTGTGCTTTCTGTACAAGGCACAACCTAACTACTGAGAGCTTGTGCTTTGTGTACAAGACACATCCTAACAGCTGAAAGCTTGTGCTTTCTTTAGAAGACACAACCTAACAGCTGAGGGCTTGAGCTTTCTATGCAACATATAACGTAACAGCTGAGAGCTTTTGCTTTCTGTACAAGTCAAAACCTAACTACTGAGAGCTTGTGCTTTGTGTACAAGATACAACCTAACAGCTGAGCTCTACAAGACACAACTTAACCACTGAGAGCGTGAGCTTTGTGTACAAGATTCAACCTAACAGTTGAGAGCTTGTGCTTTTTGTACAAGACACAACCTAACTACTGAGAGCTTGTGCTTTGTGTACAAGACACATCCTAACCGCTGAGAGCTTGTGCTTTCTGTAGAAGACACAACCTAACAGCTGAGGGATTGAGCTTTCTATACTACATATAACCTAACAGCTGAGAGCTTGTGCTCTCTGTACAAGACACAACCTAACAGCTGAGAGTTTGTGCTTTCTGTACAAGACACAACCTAACTACTAAGAGCTTGTGCCTTTTGTAGAAGACACAACTTAACAGCTGAGGGATTGAGCTTTCTATGCAACATATAATCTAACAGCTGAGAGCTTGTGCTTTCTGTACAAGACACAACCTAACAGCTCAGATCCTGTGTTTTCTTTACATGATACAACCTGACAGCTGAGAGCTCGTGCTTTCTGTACCTGTACCTAACAGCTGAAAGCTCGGGCTTTCTGTTCAAGACACTACCTAACTGCTGTGAGCTTGTACTTTCTGTACAAGATAAAACCTAAGAGCTGAAAGCTCATGCTTTCTGTTGAAGATACAACCTATTAGTAGAAAGCAAGTCTCCATCTGAATTACTTTTGCTTTCCTGACAAGATAGAACCTTAGAGCTGAATTCAATTCTGAATCTAAACGACGTGTGCTCTCTGTACAAGATACCGCCTAACAGCAGAAAGCTATTCTCAATCTAAATGACTAGTGCTCTCTGTATAGTATACAACATTCCAGCTGAATGCAATTCTGAATCTAAATGACTTGTGCTTTCTGTACAAGATACAACCTTACAGCTGAAAGCTATTCTGTATCTAAATGACTTTTGTTTTCTGTGCAAGACACAACCTAATAGCAGAGAGATATTCTCGATATAAATGAATTGCGTTTTCTTTTCAAGATACAACCTTAAAGCTGAATGCTTGTGCTTTCCGTACAGGATACAACCTTACAACTGAAAGATTTCTGAATCTAAATGACTTGTGTATCGTGTACTACTTAAGGCTATTCTGAATATAAATTATTTGTGGTTTCTGTACGAGATACAGCGTTACAGCTGGAAACGATTCTGAATCTAAATGGCTTGTGCTTTCGCTACAATATACAACCTAACAGCAGAAAGCTATTCTTAATCTGAATGACTAGTGTTTTCTGTACCAGAAACAACCTAACAGCTGAAAGCTTGTGCTTTCTGCACATGTTACAACCTAACAGCTGAAAAGTTGCGATTTCTGTACAAGATACAACCTAACAGCCGAAAGCTTGTGCTTTCTATACAAGACACAACCTAACAGCCGAAAGTTTGTGCTTTCTGTACAAGACACAACCTAACTACTAAGAGCATGTGCTTTCTGTAGAAGACACAACCTAACAGCTGATGGCTTGTGCTTTCTGTACAAGATACAACCTAACAGCTGAGGGCTTGAGCTTTATATGCAACATATAACCTAACAGCTGAGAGCTTTTGCTTTCTGTACATGTCACAACCTAACTACTGAGAGCTTGTGCTTTGTGTACAAGATACAACCTAGCAGCTGAGAGCTTGTGCTTTCTCTACAAGACACAACTTAAACACTGAGAGCTTGTGCTTTGTGTACAAGTTACAACCTAACGGCTGAGAGCTTGTGCTTTCTGTACAAGGCACAACCTAACTACTGAGAGCTTGTGCTTTGTGTACAAGACACATCCTAACAGCTGGGAGCTTGTGCTTTCTGTAGAAGACACAACCTAACAGCTGAGGGCTTGAGCTTTCTATGCAACATATAACGTAACAGCTGAGAGCTTAAGCTTTCTGTACAAGTCACAACCTAACTACTGAGAGCTTGTGCTTTGTGTACAAGATACAACCTAACAGCTGAGCTCTACAAGACACAACTTAACCACTGAGAGCTTGTGCTTTGTGTACAAGTTACAACCTAACAGCTGAGAGCTTGTGCTTTCTGTACAAGGCACAACCTAACTACTGAGAGCTTGTGCTTTGTGTACAAGCCACATCCTAACAGCTGAGAGCTTGTGCTTTCTGTAGAAGGCACAACCTAACAGCTGAGGGATTGAGCTTTCTATACAACATATAACCTAACAGCTGAGAGCTTGTGCTCTCTGTAAAAAACACAACCTAACAGCTGAGAGTTTGTGATTTCTGTACAAGACAAAACCTAACTACTAAGAGCTTGTGCCTTTTGTAGAAGACACAACCTAACAGCTGAGGGATTCAGCTTTTTATGCAACATATAACCTAACAGCTGAGAGCTCGTGCTTTCTGTACCTGTAACTAACAGCTGAAAGCTCGGGCTTTCTGTTCAAGACACAACCTAACTGCTGTGAGCTTGTACTTTCTGTACAAGATAAAATCTAACAGCTGAAAGCTCATGCTTTCTGTTGAAGATACAACCTATTAGTAGAAAGCTAGTCTCCATCTGAATGACTTGTGCTTTCCTGACATGATACAACGTTAGAGCTTAATTCAATTCTGAATCTAAACGACGTGTGCTCTCTGTACAATATACCGCCTAACAGCAGAAAGCTATTGTCAATCTAAATGACTAGTGCTCTCTGTATATGATACAACACTCCAGCTGAATGCTATTCTGAATCTAAATGACTTGTGCTTTCTGTACAAGATACAACCTTACAGCTGAAAGCTATTCTGAATCTAAATGACTTGTGCTTTCTGTACAAGATACAACCTTACAGCTGAAAGCTATTCTGTATCTAAATGACTTTTGTTTTCTGTGCAAGACGCAACCTATTAGCAGAGAGATATTCTCGATATAAATGAATTGTGCTTTCTGTTCAAGATACAACCTTACAGCTGAATGCTTGTGCTTTCCGTACAGGATACAACCTTACAACTGAAAGCTTTCTGAATCTAAATGACTTGTGTTTCGTGTACTACTGAAGGCTATTCTGAATATAAATTATTTGTGCTGGAAACGATTCTGAATCTAAATGGCTTGTGCTTTCGCTACAAGATACAACCTAACAGCAGAAAGCTATTCTTAATCTGAATGACTAGTGTTTTCTGTACCAGAAACAACCTAACAGCTGAAAGCTTGTGCTTTCTGCACATGTTACAACCTAACAGCTGAAAGGTTGCGATTTCTGTATAGATACAACCTAACAGCCGAAAGCTTGTGCTTTCTGTACAAGACACAACCTAACAGCCGAAAGCTTGTGCTTTCTGTACAAGATACAACCTAACTACTGAAAGTGCTTTCTGTACAAGACACAACCTAACAGCTGAGAACTTGCGTTTTGCTTACAAGACACTACCTAATAGCTAAAAACTTACAGTTTTCGAACAAATGTTACCCTTCTTGTTTGGTCACCGTCAATTATTGATATCGCAACAAACTAATCTGAGTCGCTCTGTGTATTTGCGCAGTAAAATTAAACTTTAAGCAAGATTTTGTATTTACTGGCCAACATGACGCCACATGACGTAACAGATAAGCAGTCTCTATTTAGGTCGAACCTAGCACATAAAAAAATCAAATGAAATTATCTTTATAAAGTAAATGTTCTTGTTGGTTCATTTAGGGGCTTTGTGACCTCGTGGTCATGTAACCCCGTGTACTTCAGTGAGTGTGGAAACTTTCTGATAACCTGTTTGAAAGTGATGCTTGTGCTTGATATTTGTAGGAGGTGGCTCTGGCCTTGGTCTAGGTACCATCCCGGCATTAGCCTGAAGTTAGTGTGGAATAACACTGAAAACAAACCACTTCTTAGAGGACTGAGGTGTGAATCGAATCCACCTCTTCTCAAGTCTGCCTCACGAGGATGAGTGAACGCCAATCCAGACCTTAGACCAGAATAACATCTTGGCAGAGCTGGGAATCCAACCCGCCCCTGCGCAGGGATAGTTAAGAAACATCCTGATAAACATTGGAGGTACAGCCAGTATATTGCGATGCATTATCTCAGCAGGAATACCAAATAGCTAGAGTCGTGTCTAAGCCACGGAAGATCGTAAAACATTCATATTTGAATTTAACGGACCTATTTTAGAAATATTGCGTATATTTGCTTTCCATGGTATGTAGGCTACATTTTAGAAATAATAAAATATGTAATTAGTTGACGTCTTAATAATAATAACGTCATTTCATTATTATTATTATTATTATAAGTGTATTATTAAGCCTCCGTGGCTTAGGCGGCAGCACGCCGGCCTCTCACCGCTGGGTCCGTGGTTCAAATCCAGATCACTCCATGTGAGATCTGTGCTGGACAAAACGGAGGCAGACAGGTTTTTCTCCGGGTACTCCGGTTTTCCCTGTCAAAATTTCATTCCAGCAACACTCTCCACTATCATTTCATTTCATCTGTCATTCATTTAATCATTGCCCCAGAGGAGTGCGTCAGGCCTCGGCAGCCGGCACAGTTCAAATCCTCGACGCTAGATGGGGGCTTCATTCATTCCATTCCTGACCCGGTCGGAGACTGGAAGCAGGCTGTAGATTTTCATTTTCATTAGTGAATTATTATTATTATTATTATTATTATTATTATTATTATTATTATTATTATTATTACTACTGAGTTAGAACCCGGAGAGTGCGGACGTGTTTCTGTGTCGCTCCATCGCCTTTCGCTTTTAGTCATGGTTTGTGAGTATTGTAAGGAGCCACTTCCAACCGATGGTGATTGTATTCAATGCAGTGGGTGTAAACGCTACTATCATTACGAATGTACCACGGTTACACCCAGAACATGGAGAAGTATGAGTAAAAGTAATCGCCTTAGCTGGAGATGTGGCACATGTCGGCTGCGCAAAGAGTCCACATCAGCAAGTGAGAACGTGGAACCTGACGCGGACGAGTCGAAGTCCGGAGATGACGTCAAGGCACTGCTCATTGAATTAAAGAAGGAGATTGTGTACTTGAAGAAGAAAGTGGAAGAAAGTGTAAATGGAGTGGAGTTTATTTCCAAGAAGTATGATGAACTACTCTCAGAAATAAAATCCAGTAAGGAAATAGTGAGATCCCTGTCGACGGAAGTGCGCCAACTGAAAGACGAAAAAGCAAAACAAGACATAGTGATTTCGGACCTTAGTACAAAATTATACGAGATGGAACAAGATAATAGGCAAAATTACTTAGAACTTTGCGGGGTAGTGCCAACCAAAGATGAAAAAGTTCTGGATATGGTCCATAGGGTTGCAGAAGAAATGGACGTAGGTCTAAATATGTTTGACATAGAAGAAGCTTATCGTGTGCCAATAAGAAATAAAAATAAAATTGCTCCCATTGTAGTGAAATTCAGTTCTAAATTTACCAGAACTGAGTTTCTTAAGAAGCGTAATTGCACTATTAATGACAAGAAAATATACATCAACGAAAGCCTGACTCCATACTTCAGGAATCTCTTGTGGCAAGCAAAGATGAAAGCCAAAGAGTGCGGATGGAAATATGTGTGGATCAAGTTTGGAAAGATACTTGCCAGGAAGAACGAAGATGCCCCAGTTTTACGAGTAACGAGAGAAGATGACCTGAAGAAAATGGCGTGAACACGGATACGAGTTTGTGAAATAATAAAGTGAAAGTGCGTTTTATGAATAGTGAAGACCTAATCAGTGAACCCGATGTGAAATGTTTTAAGTTTGACAGTGTTCAAAATTACATTGATGATGGTAAATATATACGCTCAGAAGCGGCTTTAAATATAGTGTGTTTAAATATTCAATCGATATCTACAAATTGGGATTATTTCAAGATATTATTTGGACACATCTTTGGTGAGTTGCACATTATATGTCTAATAGAAATAGGTATAGCTGATTATAAAAACATACTTTTTACTTTGGATGAGTTCAATGCAAATTTTTACAACAGACCAGATAAAAGAGGTGGAGGAATCGCTCTATTCACTAAGAAAAATTTAATCATAAATAAACTAAATTTGCAATGTAAATCATTTGAAGTCCTTGGCATAGATTTAAAAATAAATAATCAAGGCAGTAAGTTAGGGATTATCTGTATTTATAAACCTCCCTCTATTAATCCCAGTAATTTTACTGAAGAACTGGATCTATGTCTACAAAAGTTTAGTGATTATAAAGATCTGTTAGTATTGGGAGATATAAATATTGATATGCTTGATATCAACAATTCTAGGGTAAATAATTACGAAAATACCTTGGCAGGACATGGTTTATATTCATTGCTAAAGTATCCAACCCGAGTCGATTTGAATAGAGGTTCCAAAACCTTAATAGACCATATTATTTGCAGGAATATACAGAATATAGTATATTCAGCCGTAATCTCTTCTGACGTGGCTGACCACTACATAACAGCTGCTGGTCTATCACCGAAAATGAAAGCTAACTTAAATAATGAAAATCATGCACAGCAGGTTCTGAACGATATCAAAGTAAATACACTACTAGACAAAATAAATTGGGCAAAATTTTCCAGGTCAGAAGACCCAAATGAACTGTACAATAATGTGGCAGAAGAATTTAATGGTATTTATGGAAAGTGTACTTTTGTAGCTAAAAAGAGGGTCAGAGTTAAAAAACCTTGGTTTTCTAGGACACTAGAAATAAATTGTAAAAAAAGAGACTCCTTATATAAAAGATGGAAAAACAATAAAAGTAATGAATCATATAGAAATGAATACAAAGCGTTCAGAAACGCACTGAATAAAGAAATTCGTAAATCTAAAATAAACTTTTACAAACAGAAACTAAATAGTAGTAAAAATAATCTAAGAGCTACATGGAAGACAATAAACGAAATATTAGGAAGAAATGTAAGTTCAGTTGATGACACTATTCAAAAATATTTAGGTAATATCTACTCGAATAGTATCATTGCAAATAAATTTGGGTCGTTTTTCGTGGATCAAATAAAAAACACTATCCACACCTGTAAAATACCTGCATATAGTCATCAGGATGAGAACTCTCCGCATTCAATGGCATTATTTGAAGTGGAACCAAAAGAAATCACTAGTATCATAACAAATATGAAGGTTAAGTCACCTGGTATGGACAAAATTCGAGTAAAGGACATTAAGCATTGTGTTACGGATATTAGTGTAGTTATTTCTCACCTAGTAAATTTAATTTTTAAAACAGGGATTTTTCCAAAAGGATTAAAGATTGGAATTATTAGACCTATATATAAAGGTGGTGATCATCTAGCACTTGGTAACTATCGCCCTGTATGTATACTGTCAATTATTGACAAAATTGTAGAAAGATGTATTGAAACAAGGGTCTCCAACTACCTTGATAAATATAATATCATTGATGATAGACAATACGGCTTTCGTAGAGGTAAAAGTGCTCAATTGCTGTTAACAGAATTTTCCAACATTGTAAATGGTGCCCTAAACAATGACAAACAAGTTCTGGTACTATTCCTAGATTTCTCGAGGGCATTTGACACTCTGCCCTTTAATCGGATGTTACATAAATTAGAACGCATTGGTATAAGAGGAAATGAGTTGAAAGTTTTTGATAGCTATTTGAGGGAAAGGAGAATGGTCATTAAAATAAATAACATGGAAAGTGAGCAATTTGAAGTTAACAGTGGCGTAGCTCAAGGTTCTATTTTGGGACCTATTATGTATAACATATTTGTCAATGATATGGTAAAGGTTGTATCAAAAACTAAACTACTTATGTATGCTGATGACACTATATTAATTGCAATTCACAAAGACCCATGGAAAGCACACAGCATGATTCAAGCAGACTTCGATAATATTTTAAGATGGAGCCATGATAATGGGTTAATAATAAATTACAAAAAATCTAAATTAATGAATATCCGCATGTCACACAATATTAAAGAAAATATTAAGGTAAAATTCCATAATTATGACTGTTTACACGTAAACAAGGGAGATTACCCTATATCAAATTGTGCATGTAATAGCTTCATTGAGAGAGTCAATTCCTACAAATATCTTGGAATTATTATTGATGGCCATTTCAAATGGAACGCACAAATATTACAGCTGGCGAAGCAACTGAGAAGGACTCTGTTCTTCTTTCACACTTTAGCTTACTGTGCAAACGCACACATATACCTTATGGCCTACTCAGCATTGGTCGAGTCCATTATGAGTTATGGTATTGCTTCCTGGGGAAGTTCCAGCAAGAGCCAGTTGAAAATAATAAACGACATCCAGGAGAGATTTATTAAGCTAATCAAGGAAAAACTAACCAAGAAGGAGGTATTCCTCTCTGTGGAAGACCTGTATAAATTAAATGTAATAAATATGTATTACTATGACAACAGGTTTAAAAATGAAATACAACATGGTAAACTGACTAGACAAGTAGATAGAGGGACATATACTATTCCCAGATGGATAAATTCATACGGTAAAAAAGAATTAAGGGTAGTAATACCAACAATTTTTAACGAATTACCCCTGTGTTTAAGAAACATCAAACCAAAAAATAAAGCTAAAGACCAAATCAAAAAATATTTCAAGAAATAAGTCAGTAGCCCTGTATTTATGTCAATTTTAAAGTAGCTGATAAATGAAATAGGTATAGTCACTAGATATTAATTGTTCCGAGTTCTATCTCATGTATGTATTTATGTATGTATTTAAAACGGCTCCCACAGATAAGCCACTTTTGATGGCTTTGTGGGACCACGAAATTACTGTTATTGTATATACTGTATTGTAAATTTATTTGTCATGTTATTGTATAATTTATCTGTAATTTTACTTTCATGTTTATGTACTGTATGTATACTGATCATTATTAATAAATTAACCCCTCCTCCCCAGGTCTTGGCCCCTCCAAGAGCCGGGAGAGGGTGGGTCACTTAATCACTTAATCATCATTATTATTATTATTATTATTATTATTATTATTATTATTATTATTATTATTATTATTATTATTATTATTATTATTATTATTATTATTATTATTATTCACACATTGAACATTCTCAACAATAACAACAACATATCTTGATCAACTATTATTTTCAGAACCTCATTAGGAATCCCATCCGGCCCCGGAGCCTTGTTGTTCCGTAAAGAATGCGTTGCAACCCGAAGTTCATCTTCAGTAAACAGTGGGAAATCTAGATCACATTCAAAATTCCTCTCAGGTCTTGTGGGATGAGTTGGAAAAAGGGTTTGAACAATGGTGTTCATAATATCATCCTCCATGATGCACGATGTTCTGTGACTTCCAAGTTTCTGTGTTTCAATTTTGTAACCCAAACCCCATGGATGGGTGACCCTGAGTTACCATCATCGTACCGCCCACTTTGTATGCTTGACACAACAGGCAAACTATTTGAGAAACTCATAAGACGGAGATTGCTTGAAGCAATAATCGCAGCCGGCGATTTATCACCAAGACAATTTGGATTCAGGGTAGGTCGGTCGACACTGGATGCAGTGCAAGAAGTCGCCGATAAAGTACGAGGAGCGGAGAGTTATAATCATTACTCTCGCCGGGTGATTCTTTTTGTTACACTGGATGTTAAAAACGCTTTCAACTCTGTCAAATGGACTGATATCATGGATGCTCTAGAATTTTCATTCCATGTTCCAAGGTATCTCCTTCGGATCTTAGACTCTTACTTGAAGGATCGTGCTCTGCTCTACGATACTACAGAAGGGATCCGTAGAGTACAAGTCACGGCTGGGGCTGCCCAGGGTTCGATTCTAGGACCTGATCTCTGGAATGTTACATACGACAGCTTGTTGAGGCTTGAAATGCCTGAAGAAACTATTCTAGTAGGATATGCAGATGATGTTGCTGCTCTTGTAGCAGGAAGAAGTGTCGAGCAGGCACAGTTGCGACTCAATATGGTAATGCGCAAAATCAATAGATGGATGGAGGAACATGGTCTGTCTCTAGCACTTAGTAAGACGGAAATTGTCATCCTAACAAAGAAGAGAATTCAGACAATACTTCCAATACAGGTAGGACAAATTCAAGTAGAGACGCAGCCAGCAGCAAAATACCTGGGCATCATGATCGACAGTAAAATGAATTTTGGAGAACAGATTAGACGGACTGCAGATAAGGCAGCCAGAGGAGTAACGTCCCTCAGTCGGCTCATGGCCAATGTTGGTGGGCCAAAATCTAGTAAGAGAAGACTATTGATGACAGCCATCCATTCAGTTCTGCTGTATGGAGCGGAAATATGGGCGGATGCCCTGGATAAGGAAATTTATAGGAAGCCACTGGCGCAAGTGCAGAGGCGGGGTGCTTTGCGCGTGGCATCTGCATATCGCACGGTCTCTGAGGAAGCAGTTCTCGTTATTGCCGGGATTATTCCGATTTTTTTTCTTGCGAAAGAACGCAAGAACATTTGCTTGAGGAAATCTGATATGGGTTTACAAAATGCAAGACGATCGGCAAGAGTACAAACCTTTCAAAATTGGCAGATCAAATGGGAGCAAGGAGATCAAAGCCAATGGACTAAGAGAATGATCCCTCAGGTGCAGGTTTGGACAGAGAGGAAACATGGTGAGGTTGGTTACTATCTCACTCAGTTCTTGACTGGCCATGGGTACTTCTGTTCCTACCTTAAGAAGATGAGGAAGGTGGATTCATCAGATTGCATCTACTGTATCAATGAATTAGATAATGCTAATCACACCTTCTTCTCTTGTGGACGGTGGGTCCAAAATAGGCAGTCTCTTCAAGATCACATTGATGTAGAGATATCCCCGGACAATATTGTTGCAGTGATGCTACAAAATGAGGAAAACTGGAAACTGGTAGCAAGCTTTGTTGAAGATATCCTCCGAACAAAGAAGACGGACCTGGATCGCCACTGAAGATGATTCATTACGGAAGAGTGCCCTACAGGCAAATATAAAATGACTCTAGCCTGAAGTAATGTGCTAAACGGTTCCAGGCTAGTGTTCAGAAGTAACGGGGGAGTTTTAGTCGGTAGTCTGCTACTCAGGAGCAGGAGCCCGACACTCTGTGCGTAAATGCATTTCTTCCCCTAAAAAAAAAAAAAAAAAAAAAAAAATTATTATTATTATTATTATTATTATTATTATTATTATTATTATTATTATTATTATTATTATTATTATTATTATTATTATTATTATTATTATTATTATTATTATTATAACTTCTGCCTATCGTACAGTGTCTGGACCGGCAGTGCTAGTAATAGCTGGGGCGATACCCATTTACATCCTGGCCAAGGAAAGGCGCCGTATATACTTGCGCAAAGACGAGCATTCTAAGATACGCGTGAAGAGGGAGGAAAGAGACAGATCTCTTCTGGAATGGCAGGAAGAATGGGAACGTGAAAATCGTGGCAGGTGGACCGTTAGGCTCATCAAGCAACTGAAGCCATGGTTGTCGAGGGAACATGGTGAGGTTAATTATTACATTACCATGTTTCTCTCTGGCCATGGTTATTATGAAGCATACCTCCATCGAATGGGAATTTCACCGAGTTCACGTTGTCGTTATTGTGATGATCAATGGGACGATGTTCAGCACACATTCTTTGCATGCTTGAGGTGGAGAAATCTTCGAAGGCTTCTGGAGACAAAAGTAGGTGTCATTACACCAGACAATGTGGTGGATAAAATGCTCAGCAGCAGAGAAAGTTGGGCACAGATTGCAGTCTACATCTCTGAGCTGCTGAAAACAAAAAAAGAAGAGGAACCGAGAAGATTGGTTGCTGAAGACAGTGAAGATGATGATGAGTAATTTCATTATCATCACATTTAATGAAATTGACTGAGACTTCTGGTCGTAACAGAGGCTCCACCCTGAAGTAAGGCTGAACAGGCAGTTCCGGGGTGGCCTTAAGCCAAGTATAGGGTTTGTGGGTTTTTAGTAGGTAAGAATCCTGCACAGTTGTAAGTCCGGAAGCTTGCAATCTGTCTTTTGAAGATTTCCCCACGTTTCCCTCGAAAAACAAAAAAAAAAAAAAAAAAAAAAAAAAATTTTTTATTATTATTATTATTATTATTATTATTATTATTATTATTATTATTATTATTATTTGGACGCTGAAAGGCAAATCAGTCTCAAAGGAAAATGTATGTATGTACCTAATTATTATTGTACTATAATAATTGTTATTATTATTATGCGTTCTTGACTTGGCCACCACATTAAGAAACGGATGTAGCCTTCCCTCTTATGAATCCACTTTCAAATGTTCTAATTGCTCATTGCGAACTGTCTGAATGCTTTAGAAACACCGCTAGCTGGTTAGCGCACTAAGTAAACTTCATAATGCTAAGCATGCTCGCAGTCAGATGGTTGGAATACACACACACACACAGCACTGAAAGGAAATTATGTACGCCAAGGACGGAGTATTGAACTGTGAGGGGGGATAATCCGTGGGGTTGTGGGCCTGCGCAACCTACATACCGGCTGTCGACCTATGCAGGGCTGCAGTGTGGAAGCGCGCGTCAGTAGCACGGTGTTAGCAGCCGTGCTGTGACCTGGAGGGGTGCGTGTGCTCCGTTTACAGTGCTGCCAACATTGTCACCCTAAACTCACTACCTCAAGGGTGTGATGCTAACATTGTCATCTCAAAGACACCAACTCAAGAATTTGATTAAACTAAATGTGCTGCCAACATTGTCATCTTAAAGGCACTAACTCAAGAGTATGATGAAACTAAATGCGCTGCCAACATTATCACCGCAAAGACACTAACTCAACAGTATGATGAAACTAGATGTGCTGCCAAAATTATCACAGCAAAGTCACTAACTCAAGGTTATGATGAAACTTAATGTGCTTGCAAAATTGTCACTTCAAATCCACTATCTCAACAGTATGATGTAACTAAATGTGCTGCCAACAATGTAATTTCAAAGTCGCTAACTCAAGAGTATGATGAAACCAAACGTGCAGCCAGCATTATCACCTCAAGGTCAGGGCCGGAGAGAGCGGGCGCGGGCCCCGGTGCTGGGGGGTATTTGGGGCCCCTGCCATTTATGCATTTTTGTGCAACCCAAATTCACTTATCACAGCCATGTATTTAGTAAGTTACATACACATATATTTATGACTCTCCATAAAATGCATTACCGATTTTAAACCATATTGTTGTAAAGTTTACTGTAAATGTCAAGTCATGTAAGCACTCCAATTCGTTTTAATAATTCTCACTCCCAAATAATCAGTATCCCATTCACTTTTAAAACAATGCAGTTCATATAACTACTTTTTAAAAAATTAAAAAATCCATTCCATTTGTTTTAAAAATCGATTGTTAAGGTTTTCATTAACTTATTTGTAAACTGAACTGATAGGTTAGAAATAAAATATTAAAACACTAAATTCACCATAAACTTACATATTTAATGGCTCTCAGTATATGTACATGTACAAAACAAACTACAATACAAACAGTTATATTAACTTAGGCTAGGACACCCTTCCTGGCCTTTTTTTTCTTTTTTTTTTCAGGGAAAAATCATCTATGGTATTGTCCAAATCGGTAGACTTCACAAGTTCCGTTTCAACAGCCAAAACACCCAAGCTTGAGAGTCTATTTTGGCACAATATCGAGCGGAAAACGATTTTACGCGATTGAGACCCAAGAAAGAGCGCTCCGCGCTCGCAACTGTCGCGGGGATGGTAACAAGTATTCTCAATGCTACATTAAGATTTGGAAATAGGTTTTCCAAATTTAAAGTTTTAACTTTATTGAGAAGGCCCAAGGGCGTAAGAGTTTTGCTACCAAAGTTAGCTTGGTAAATTAATTTCAGGTTTTGTAATTCATCAGAAAGGTCGTTTCCTATGTCATTAGAATAGCGCCTTACAAGCTTAGCTGATTTTTCCGAAATTAATTCATCTGCCATTTCATTGCATCGCCACAAAACAGAAAACCCGCTACAAAGAGATTGTACTCATCGAAACCGCACTCTCATGTCCCCTATGATACTGTCCAGAATTACATTGAACACATCCCCATGGGCTCCTTGAATTGGATTTATGAAATAAACGGTCGAACGCATATCTACTTATTTTTAAGCCGATTGTTTTCCTCAGAGTTTCAAACTCCTCGCCTATGTCGTTTAAGAGATACACGCTCTGTTAGGAGTCCTTCAACCCAAAATTTTCATCCCTTTCACCTCATAATATACACCACATCGAAAAATCCTTAGACACGTGTCTGCTTGTTTTCAATGATTAGTTTATCTGCCGAGTATCACATCCCCAAATGAAACCACTCGCGATATATTGTTATTCAATGAAATGCAGGTTCAATCCCCTTAACACCCCTTTAGAACCTGAATATCCAAAAATCCTTCCTTGGTGGACGTTTCCGACATACAACGAACATATCCCCAAAATGTAATGTGTCTAACTTCAATAGTTTTAGCTGGGCGATGATGAGTGAGTGAGACAGTCAGGACATTTTCTTTCATTTTGTTTTTCAGAATTTTACCCCTCCCCATTGGCCCCATAAATTGGATTTATGAAAGAACGGTCAAACATCTATTTATTTATTTTTTAAGCTGCTTCTTTTCCCTGAGTTTGATGACTTAGTGAGTCATTCAGTCATTTAGGACACTTTATTTCCTCTCTTTTCCAGAATTTCACCCCTCCCCATGGGCCCCTTAAATTGGATTTATGAAAAGATGGTCGAACTCCTATTCACTTATTTTTAAGCTGATTTTTCCGCTGACTTTCAAACTTCTTGCCTATGTTGTTTGGGAGATACTCGTTCCCTTAAGAATACTTCAACCCCCACTTTTCACCGCTTTCACCTCATAATATACACCACATCGCAAAACCCTTACACACGTGTCTGCTTGTTTTTAATAATTAGTTTATATGCCGAGTATTACATCCCCAAATGAAACCACTCTTGAGATATTGTTATTCAATGAAGTGCAGGTTTAACCCCTTAACACTCCTTTAGAAACTGAATATCCAAAAATTCTTCCTTAGTGGACGTATTCGACATACAACGAACATATCCCCAACATTTCATGTTTTAACTTCTATAGTTTTGGCTGGGCGATGATAGTGAGTGAGACAGTAAGGAAATTTTTTTTTCTTTTCGGAATTTCACCCCTCCCCATGGACCCCTCAAATTGGATTTATGAAAGAACGGTCGAACACCTATTTACTTATTTTAAGCTGTTTTTTCCCTGAGTTTGATGAGTGAGTGAGTGAGTGAGTCAGTCAGTCAGTCAGTTAGGACACTTTCTTTCCTTTTTTTTTCCAGAATTTCACCCCTCCCCATTGGCCCCTTAACTTGAATTTATGGAAAAACGGTCGAACAACTATTCACTTATTTTTAAAATGATTTTTCCGCTGACTTTCAAACTTCTCGCCTATGTCGTTTAAGAGATACACGCTCCGTTGAGAATCCTTTAACCCCCACTTTAACCCCTCTCACCTCATAATATACATCACATCGAAAAACCCTTAGACACATGCATGCTTATTTTTAACGATTAGTTTATATGCCGAGTATTACATCCCCAAATGAAACCACTCTTGAGATATTGTTATTCAATGAAATGCAGGTTTAACCCCCTTAACACCACTTTAGAACCTGAATATCCGAAAATCCTTCCTTAGTGGGCGCTTTCGACTTACAGCGAACATATCCCCGAAATTTCATGTTTCTAACTTTGATAGCTTTGGCTGGGCGATGATGAGTCAGTGAGTCAGACAGACAGTCAGTGAGTGAGTGAGTGAGTCAGTCAGTCAGTCAGTCAGTCAGTCAGTCAGGACTCTGTTTTATGAACCAAATAGACGCAAGAAGAAGGCAGTGGAAGGTTTTGAAATATGTTTTCAATCCCTCAAGGTCTCGACGATATTCAGAAGTTAGGCTCAGTTCAGTCAATGCCTCCAGTGCTTCTATTATCCCTGGAAGGTGAGCTGCGACTGGTTTAACGCTGTCTACTCTAGCAGACCAGCGAGTCTTCGACTTCGAGTGAAGGGAGCTTGGTATCTTTCCTTTCAAAATTTCCCATATTTGGGGGCAGGAGCTAAATATGTTAAACAACTTTTGAACAGCTCCAAAGAATGTTACTGCAGCCACACAGCTCTCCGCTGCTTGTTCTCCTCACACATTCAAATAATGACAAGTGCAAGCAGAGTAAACTGCTTCTCTGTTAGCAGAAAGAATTCTTGCCTGACCTCCTTTCTACGCTCCTTTCATGTTACTCCCATTGTCGTAGCCTTGACCCTTACGGTCTATTAATGGGATGTCAAGCTCCTTTAGCTTATCTAAAATAAGCTCTGCAATGGCTTCTCCACTCTTTTTGGTACAGTCGGTAAAGCAAAGTAGCGCTTTCTTCGACTTGGTAAGGCTGAGTTTCATTTTCAGTCAAATAAACGTATCTCAAAAGATGTGCAGAATCTGGTGTTGCATCAACTATTATGGCATAGTATTTTGCCATTTCTCTTTCTTCTAAAAATTTCTTCTTAACTTGGGCAGCGCAAAGAGTAATAAACTCATTTTCAATATCATGAGACAGATAATTCACTGGCATTCTTTCTCCCTTTTCTTGAAACGAGTGGACTCTATTTAAATGTTCATTCAAAACTGGTTAATAATTGGCCAGCAGTTTTAAAATAAAAATAAAAGCCATTTGAGGGGTTCCCGATTGTATCAATACTACCCCGAAAAGCAAGTCCTCTTCCAGCTGGGAATAAAGTGGCATTAAGAAGTCGCTTTAATATATCACGCCACTTGTCCTTTTCTTTTTGAATGGAGTGAAGGATTAAGTCCGTTAGCGATTTATATTTTTTTTCATTTGATCACCTCAGACTTCCTCTCAAAATAGCAGCTTTTATGACTAGAACTACTCTCATGTTCTGGCACTTTTATTGACGAGTTTTTCCAGCGTTTATCCGCAGAATATCCTTAATAAAGAACGAACGAAGTTCGTTTTGGCTGGGGCAACGTACTGAATATTCTGCAAGGTAAACAGTAAAACGCTTTATTAACCTTGCTCCAAACAAGCCTATCACGAGTAATCTGTTCACCATTTGTAAGTTTCTTTCGGAAGACCGACACGGGAACGGAATAACCTACAGAATCCACAGGAAATTGTTCAGGCAAAGGGACATGAGGGTGTTTTAAGTCTCGGCTGCTATCGAAAGCAGGGTCACCTACATCAACATATTCGTCTGGTAAAGGTAAAGGCGGTTTGTGGCCTTTCATAGATGCAATATTCGTAGGCGACACAGACTGATTAGGACTAGGAGTCCCTGTTTCAGTGATGGGAACTGGTTCTTCCTTGTTTGATTCGATTTCATTTTATTGTTGTTCATTTGTAGGTAAAGCATCTACTTTATAACTATTACTATCGGTGGGCCTATTAGTAATGTTACCTTTTTCTATAACTGACAATGATGAAGGAGGCCATTTTAAAAACTGTCCAAGCGATAGCTGGCCTTTCTTCGATGCTCTTCCCTTCTAATTTTGAGCACCTCATTTCTGTGTGTAATCGCAACTCATAGTAAGTTTCACTAAACACACACTATACCCATTATAAATTTTAATCCGTAATTGAACAACATTACACACCGACACCATTAAAACTGACGTACACAAACACACTAACCGTGGCAAATCACTAACACTACGTATTACTATTGGATTAGACAATCGACTGGCAGTGGTTGACAAAGCATTATTAAGCAGCTCAGTGCGGCCAGTGCGGGGACAGCGGAGAAAACCCTTCCTCGGTGCGGGAATTCTCGCGCACGCGCTTCATAGATTGTTGTGCAGCATTGCCAACATCAATTTTTCAAACAGTAAGCTTGCAACTTAAGTTTGTTTTGTGATTTGTATGGCATAAATAAAAATAAAGTTAATTTAATGGCCACACACATTTCCAGTTTCCCGGATGGAACTGGATGAGGTAGGCCTAGAATTCTGTACCAACCACAAAACCTTACATTGCATCATTGGGCCCAGGTCGGGCCCCTTCGGGACCCTGGGCCCCGGTGCTGTAGCACCCCCTACACCGGCCTCTCGCCGGCCCTGCTCAAAGTCACTTGACTAGCTGTGGGGCTAAGCGGTAACGTTATCGCTTGCTGTGTCCAAGGCTAAGGATCGAAACCTGGCGCAAATGGGAGAGAGCCGTGTCAGTAGATTAACTTGCACGTAAAAGATCCCCTTAGGGGGGAAATTCAGGCACCCCGGCGTCTCTAAAAGCCGCAGATTTTGAAAGGGACGTAAAAACATTATTATTATTATTATTATTATTATTATTATTATTATTATTATTATTATTATTATTATTATTATTATTATTATTATTCAAAGAGTATGATGAAACTAAATTTGCTGGCAACATTTTCATCTCAAAGGCACCAACTCAGTAGTATGATGAAACCCAATTTGCTGCCAACATCGTGATCTCAATATCACTTATTCGAGAATACTGTTGCATCCGGGGGATGCACCCTCATCCCTCTAGTATCTACAAATACATCCATCCCCACATAAATGCCTTATAGAAATTCCACTACACATCTCATAGCAACAACCTTCAATGACCCTGCAACTTGGACTTCAACGACCCCCGGCCAGCTCCTCACATCCTGTGAAAAGTGCAATTATGCACACACCAATAAAAGGTTATAAAACGGTGGAGGTGAGGTAACTCGAGGTCAGTCTGCCTCTGTGTCATCTTGTGCCAGACCACTGCAGAACGCCGCTCCGCCGAAGGGTAAGTGTCTAAGCGATCTACACTCCTCACACACAGTCACACTTTTGCCCCTTATTGTTTGAATTGTGATAGCATCAAGTTTAATAACTGCTCTACAAGTTCTAGAAGTACTCCCAGTTGGAAGTACCAATTAAAGCCATACCTTTTATAAGTATCTGGTCATCTAGTTTATTCGCTTAGTGTTAAGATCCTACCCTTCATCCCCCGTCCCCGGTAGGATTCAGGGACTTACTTACTTACTTAATTCCTGCCGCTCCTTCCGGAGCATAGGGCCTTGGCGAAATTTCTCCACGCAGTACGGTTCCTGGCCATTCTCTTCACTTGACTCCAGTTCTTGTCCACCTCTGCAATTTCATTTTCGATCGTCCTCTTCCAGGTCTTCTTAGGTCGACCTCGCTTCCTGGCGCCTTGAGGATTCCAGTCTAGCGCCGCCCTCTCAATAGCTCCGTCCGGCTTCCTTAGTGTGTGACCAATCCAGCGCCTTTTCCTCTCCTTGATCTGGATGCTAATCGGTTGTTGATTGGTGATGGTCCAAAGATCTTCATTTGAGATTATGTCCGGCCACCTCACATTCATGATGCAAAGCAGACATCTGTTAATGAACACCTGTAGCTGGTTGTTGATCGGTTTTGTGACTTTCCATGTTTCACAGCCGTAGAGAAGAATCGACTTTACGTTGCTATTGAAAAGGCGGAGCTTGGTCTTCCTGGAAATGTTTCTATTTCTCCAGATGGGGTAGAGCTGGACAAAGGCACCATTTGCCTTCCTGATACGGCTTCGAACATCTTCGTCTGCTCCCCCATCATTTGTGACTATACTTCCAAGGTAGAGGAAGGACTCAACTCGCTCAATGTCCTTTCCGTTGACTGTCAAACTAGTCGTAATGTCAGAATTTATTCTCATCTCTTTGGTCATATTGGTGTTGATCATCAGTCCTGCACGTTCTGCTTCTCTCTGCAACCTCCCCAGCTTATCTTCTATGTCTCGATACCGTTGTGCCATAAGACAAATGTCGTCTGCGAAATCCAGATCTTCAAGCCTGTCATTTATACCCCATTGAATACCCCTCTTCCGTCCTCCCATTACCTTCTTCATCACACTATCCAGGACCAACAGGAACAGAGTGGGGGAAAGGACACACCCCTGTCTCACTCCGGAACTGACCTTTATCTTTTCTGTTAATTTGCCTTCGTGAAGAACCTGGCACTCATACCCTTCGTACATCTCTTCCATGATTCTGATGATCTTTGTTGGAATTTTATATTCCTCGAGGGTCTTCCACATGATTCTTTGATTTACGGAGTCGAAGGCTTTCTCGAAGTCAACAAATGTGAGGGGAAGCGTATTCCGCCACTCCACACTCTGCTCCAGGATGATTCGGAGGGTGTTGATGAGATCCACACAGCTGCGATGTTGTCGAAATCCAATCTGTTCCTTCCGGAGCCTTTTTTTTCTACACAGTCTTTTATACGATTCAGGATGACTCTCGCCAGCACTTTGCTTGGAATGGACAGCAAGGTGATACCCCTCCAGTTGTTACAGTTTGTGGTGTCCCCTTTCTTCGGCAACTTGACTATCAACCCCTTCTTCCAGTCGGTTGGTATTTTCTCCTCCTTCCAGATCTTCTCCAACAGCGGGTGCAGCAGATCGATCGTAATATCCAGGTCTGCTTTCAGTACTTCCGCTGGAATATTATCCAGACCTGGTGCCTTCCCGCATTTCATCTGCTTCAACGCTGTCCGTATTTCGCCCCGAGTTGGGGAGCCGAGGCAGATGCTTGGGTCACTTTCTGCTTCCTCTTCACCTTCTACTCGCTGCTTACTTTCTGGTCCTCTATCTCTATTAAGAACCTCCGCAAAGTGTTCTCTCCATCTTGTCAGCTGCTGTTCACACGTCGTGAGGATTTCGCCCGTCTTGCTCTTCACAGGCCTAGTTTTATTAAAACCTTTCTTCGAAAGCATCTTTGTGATGCCATAGAGCTCCTTAACGTCCCCCCTTCTTGCCGCTACTTCTGCTTTCTCCGCCTGCTCATCAATCCACCTCCTATGATCCTTCCGTACACTCCTCTTTACCTCCCTGTTTGCTGTTGAATACTTTGCTTGTGTGAGAGCCTTCTGCTGCCTAGTCTTGTAGGTGTTGAGCTTGGCCTTAATCTCCTTCCTATAATTTATCTTGTCCCAGGTCTGATCGGATATCCATTCTTTCCGCAGGTAGTTCTTGTACCCGAGCTGCATCTCACAGGTTTCCACGAAGATATTCTTTACCTCGCTCCACACAGTCTCCACGTCCTTCTCTGTCTCGGAGTCCAACACCTGGAATTTATTTCTGAGCTCCAGTTTAAATTTGTCCAATCTCTGCTGGTTCTTAAGCTTGCCCACATCAAACTTGTTGTGCCGAGTGTTAAACTTTCTGCGGACTGCGACGATCTTCATGCGGAAGTTGGCAACCACAAGATGATGGTCACTACCAACGTCCGCTCCTCTCTTGTTCCTAACATCTTCCAAGCTTCTTCTGAACCTCCTGCTCACCGCGATGTGATCAATTTGATTTTCTGTGACTTGATCAGGAGACACCCAGGTGACCTTGTGGCACCGCCTTTGAGGAAATACCATGCCACCCATCACCAAATCCTGACTGGCGCAATATTCCGTAAATTTCTCCCCATTGTCATTCATCTCACCAAGGCCATGTTTACCCATGATCTGCTCCAACCCCTCATTGTTTGAGCCCCCCTTCGCGTTGAAGTCTCCCATAACAATGAGAATGTCCTTCTTACTTGTTTGTCTTGTGACATCTCGCAGTATTTGGTAGAATTCTTCCTTCTTCTCTGGCTCCGACTGTTCTGTAGGCGCATAGCATTGGATGATGATCACATTCCTGATCTTTGTCTTGAACCGAGCAAACATGAGCCTACTAGAAATTGGCTTCCACTCCATAAGGCTTCTCTTTGCATTTCTGTTGAGCAGCAACCCCACTCCATCCCTGTGTTCTTCATCATCGCCCCCAGAATAGAGAAATGTAATTCCATCTGTTGTCTGTATTTCGCCAAATCCCCGCCACCTCACTTCACTCAATCCTAGGATATCCAGCCCATAGTTCTTCATCTCCCGTGTCACTTGCTTCAGTCTGGTTTTCTCCATCAAGGTCCTCACATTCCAGAAACCGATTTTCGTAGTCCTCTTCATGCCAAAAGTCGTCATCAGGTTATCCGTCCGGTTTTGTAATTTCGCTTCAGTTTCCGTAATCAGTTTATTTAAGAGAAGCGAGTGATTAACCCACTGCCTCCGAGTGCCTTGGAGGGGCTGCCACCTTAAGCCTGAGGCACCAGGCTGATTTTCTGTCAGGGTTTCTTCCCTTAGCCTTTGAAGAACCAACTCCAAACTACAAGGCAACAGTTGTTTCACCAGAGCCCCGTTAGCCGTAATTTCTTCAGGGTTCCTGTAGGGCCTTCACAGCTACCGTAGCGGTCTAGAGGCACACAAAGTCCCCACTGTACTTCACCCCTACAGGCAATCCCCTACTTAATTACGTAGCCCATCTCCCACGACGAGGACGAGGGGTTGGATTTGTGGGAGACAGGATTCAGGGAACACTTAATTAATTGTTCCGTGACGCCTGTAGTCAGCCTCGCGCCCACGTCACTCTTTACTTGTCTCGATCTTAGCGCGAGCCGCGCCCACGTTTGCATTACTCCAAGTAGCAGCCGCTCAGCTGCTCAGAACCTCTTGCAGCCCTCAACTCCAAGACCGCTCCCTCGAACTACCCAACCAGACAGCACAATTGGGAGTACTCATTTTCGAGCCCGTCCCTGCTCTTGGACTGCTCTAACGCCCCCTTTCCCTACACGCTAATCTCCAGCATTCCCCCAAATTCTCTTTTCTCCTCCCCCTGAACACTACATTGTAGAGGGTCCCCACTCAGGTCCCCTACAATACGATGAAACTAAATAGGCTGCCAACATTGTATCCTCAAAGGCAGTAACTCAAATGTACAATGAAACTAAATGTGCAGCCATCATTGTCACCTCAAAGTCACTAACTGAAGAGCAATATGAAGCTATAAGTGCTGCCAACAATGTCATCTCAAAGGCACTAACTCAAAAAAATGTTTAAACTAAATGTGCAGAGGAGTGTGACAATGCCAGTTCTGACGCAGAACGCTTTGATCCCCCCTCGTAGTTGTTTTAAAAAGTACTTTTTCAATCACCATATGGTATTCCGTAATCCCCCAGACAGCTGTGCGCAACCATTATTATATATATTGCGAGCAGTGGGACAGGGTGGATACTTATCCACTAACCTGTGTTGTTATAGTGTCTGTAGACGGTATTTGGTGATATCTCGTGAACCAATAATCAGAGAAAGTTGTATATGGGCTTACACGAAAGGGCTTTTTATCCTCTAACCCAAGGACATGTTAATACTACCCTTAAGATAAAAACTACCCCCTTTACAGAAAAATAGCGTTGATTTTTCTACTACCCTTAATCCTTAGAAGTCAATGGCCTGGCCATGTTGAAACACCAGATCCCATGAGAACTGTACAGTTTAGCAGCATTGGGAGTGGTCGGAACATGTATGGTATGCCGGTTGTAAGTACTGCGCGCTGTTGGTAGGAAAACGAGGAGCGGAAAGGCCCCGGCCACCCTACCGCACGTGAACTCCAGCTAAGAATATCCTCATTAGAGTCTCAGACATTCCTTTGAGCTGAATACCAATAAAATAATTTTTTAAATCCTTATAAATATAAAAGACAGTTTTTGGGATGTTTTAAGATAACGATACCACTTAACAGCACAACTCTCGCTATTACTATATTCCATTAATCTGTCTTGTTATAGTGTTTGTAGGCAGCGCTTGGTAATATCACATGAACCAATAATCATAGAAACTTGTGTCAGGGCTTAAACGAAAGGGCGAAAGATGGCCATTAAGTTTTCAATTTTTCCAAAGGCCCTAAGTGCATATTTAAAATAAAACAAAACGATTTTTGTAATTTCTTTATTTGGAAAGTAGGCTATATTTTCAAAACTATAAATCGTTGAAAGCTGTGCGAGGGCTGAAACGAAAGGTCTCAATACCCTTTATCGTTAGAACAAAACAATGCATTTTTAGAAATTTGTAAAAGAAATGAAGATTTGGAAAGTGGCAATATGATTAATACTAGAAATCGTAGAAAGTTGTATATTGACTCAATCGAAAGGCCTCTATACACTTAATTGTTAAAAAAAACATTGGATTTTTAAGAAAAAATGAATAGAAACATTATTTGGAAAGTAGGACATATTTTTAAAAATTGAAATCGCAGAACGTTGTGCAATGGATTAAACGAAAGATCTATTTATCGTTAGAAAAAAATGCTAGCTTCAATGTTTTTAAAACGTATTTGGAAAGTAGGCTATATTTCTATAACTAGGAATCCTAGAAAGTTGTATGTTTGACATAAACGGAAGGTCTTTACCCCCTCTACCCCCCAAAACAAGTTTTATACCCCTAGGACGAATAAGAATAGTAGGTGGATGATGATAGTTCTAACGAGTGACACTAGCCCGCTCGGCTACGCTAACCCCTCAGCCAAGTAAGATTTCCGATATCTCGCGAACTAATAATGGTCATGTGAGGTGTCAAATGACTTGGCATGACGCCTCCTTTCTCATGGCCCTCTCATTTTCCCCAAAGACCCTAAACTACAAGGTCATCGACTTGAGATTTTATAAACTAATAATCGGAGAGGGTCACGTGAGGTGTCAGATAACTCGGCACAAAGTTCCCTTTCCCATGGCCCATGAATTTACCCAAAACTATCCGAAACGGCAAGGTTATCGACCAGAGATTTCATGAACAAATAATCAGATTTGGACACGTGAAGTGTCATATGGCTTTGCGAACCCAAGATTTGTTGAATTAATAATTGTAAAAACCAGATTTAGGATTTAAATTAATGCATGTAAGATTTTTGTTTTTTGATTTTTGATTTTTGATTTTTAATTTTAGATTTTTGATTTAAGATTATAGATTTTAGATTTTGGATTGTAGATTTAGCGAAAAGACCAAACCAAAATGTCATGACTTGAAAGTTTCGGTAACTAATTATGAAAGAAAGACATATGAGGAATTATATTACTTGGAATTACATTCCCTTTACTATGATTTTTTATTGTTAGATTTTAGATTTTAAATTTTAGATTTTAGATTTTACATTTAGCAAAAAGACCAGACTTAAAGGTTATTGGCTCGACATTTTTGGTAACTAATTAATACTAGATGATGGACTAGAGATTTTGTGAACAAATACTTAAATTTTATTTATTACAAACATCGGATCAGCAGTTAGAGTAAACAGTGCTGTAAGAATTTAAACAAATACATTTGGATTGAACATGACTGTACCTTTATTGTAAGGGCAGATGGCCTCGTAGTTCCACCCCATAAAACAGCAATAACTAACTACCTACCTTTATTGACTTGAGATTTCCAAAACCAATAATTTCATAATGTTATACATTACCTTGAATTAATAAGCGCAAACCCTTTTATTGCTAAGGCAATTTATTGTTTTTACTTTGGGCCTGACGACGGAATTAGAAATTTAAGTTTTATAAATCTTTTTTTAAAATGTTATGCATTTTAAGAGCAAGAATGGGTTTACACAAAGTTATGTAACATTATACCTGACTTACCAAAGCAGGATAGCATGAGCAAGAGATTTTAAGATGGATTTTTAAATTATTTAATTAATTAGTTATTTAATATTTACTACACACAGCGATGTAGGTAGACAGATGATTACGCTATTCGTTAAGACTAATGTTTTAGGTCTTGACGGGGCCTTGCAATATGAATTTGCTAACCAGACATGAGTTAGCTACCAGGGAACACTTTGGCGACTATGCATGTTATTGACCAGTGAGTAGGGTTCTAGAGAGTGGCTTGCCATTATGGTTCATACACAACAGATGCTTAGGCCTATATAATAACTGAACGACCATGTTTTTTTTCTTTTTGCGAAAACGAGACATTATAACAGAGACGATTAGGATACTCATGTAGAGCTTACCAAAACGCCATTGTGTAACGGTAAATGCTACTCAACAGGCGCTGACTAATTACTACATGGTTACCATAAATTAGCGAATATTAAACTAAATTTCCTAAGCTTATTTTAAGATGCCCTCAACCCTCTATTTAACACAAAGTTCACGGGACTGCCATGATACGTAACACACCCAAGTACACAGGGCTAATAACCATGATATTGAAATACTCTAACTAGACGGTTATAACAACTATGATATTTCAAACCCCATATTATGATTAATGTGCATCCAAGTACACGGGGCTAATGATTTTTACATTATTGAAATGAAAATCCACAGCCTGCTTCCAGTCTCCGACCGGGTCAGGAATGGAATGAATGAAGCCCCCATCTAGCGGCGAGGATATGGACTGTGCCGGCTGCCGAGGTCTGACGCACTCCTCTGGGGCAATGATTAAATGAATGACAGATGAAATGAAATGATAGTGGAGAGTGTTGCTGGAATGAAATTTTGACAGGGAAAACCGGAGTACCCGGAGAAAAACCTGTCTGCCTCCGTTTTGTCCAGCACAGATCTCACTTGGAGTGACCGGGATTTGAACCACGGACCCAGCGGTGAGAGGCCGGCGTGCTGCCGCCTAAGCCACGGAGGCTTCAATGATTTTTACATTATTATATAACGAAATTTATTTACTTACCCTTATTTTCTTTTTTACGAGCTAACCATTAGGAAAGGCTATTCGGGCGTAAAACCCACACAACACATAGACTTTTATCGCACATTATTTGCAAAC
Source organism: Meconema thalassinum (assembly GCA_946902985.2). Taxonomy (NCBI): domain Eukaryota; kingdom Metazoa; phylum Arthropoda; class Insecta; order Orthoptera; family Tettigoniidae; genus Meconema; species Meconema thalassinum. Next base: position 733,109,349 of record OX336389.2, on the reverse strand, counting down.
GTTAATAATAAACAATGAAAGCCGTTTAGCAACATGCAGGTCCGTTGGTGGCGGCGACAGTATGGACAAGCTGATCTGGCCGAAAGACATTTCTCTAGTTACTATGATGCAAGAATATGCTTGCCAGACGTCACAGTCGCAGTTCTTAAATTCTCGCTTTTATCTTAACGAGGCGCACTCAACCGTGATGGGTAAGTAGTGGAAATGAATCCACCTCCACATTCCTCCACACAAGATGGCGGCGGTGCGATATCTCTCGAACCCACGGTAGGATTTTAACAAATTAGGTGTTGTTGAACTCGGGCTGACACCCCCTTTCCAATGGACAACATATTTCCACCTCAAAAATAAAACCTACCCTACTAGGGGTGAAAATTGTAATTTTTTAGAAAATCTAGCTTTCCAAGTGCAACATGTGAGAATTTGAATGCCAATATGGATTTAAACGTTGTTCCACATAAAGTGAAGGTGTACGGTCGATACCCACTATGAATTAACATGCTTGTTTATTTGTTTTGTTTTTTACGCATGCCCTCTCATGGCTTTTGTTAGAGGGTGGGGGAGCGGATCTCTGTGGATGGGTTATTGTTGACAGGTCCTTGTTGACAAGTCATTGATGACAGGTCCTTGTGGACGAGTCCTTGTGGACGAGTCCTTGTTGATGAGTCCCTTTGGACTGATCCCTTTGGACGGGTCCCTTTGGCCTGGTTCCTACGGACTATTCCATGAATTTATTTAAATTATGTCAAAGGGCCTAACTACATTTTGCGTGTAAAGCAGTGTGTGTTGAATTGACGTTGTTCACTAATCCCCCACTACTACACACATCAAAAAAAGTTTTGCATCACCTCGGTTCCCAGATCTCCGGCATATAGACGTTGACTGTGTATATTGTATCAAAGATACAGTCCCTTTGACTGTTCATAGATGTCACTAAAACTGCTCAAAGATGTAAACAACCATGCATGAGCAGAGCCTATTAGACGGAGGGGGTACGACAGCCGATCAGTTCCAGTCATTCCACCAGGACGAAGGTACGCTGCTCATGTTGTCTGTAGTTCTACCATGCCTAGAAGGTCAATACCGCAGTTCGATCGCGTCCGCATTGTTACTTTGTGTCAAGAAGGGCTCTCAACAAGGGAAGTTTCCAGGCGTCTCAGAGTGAACCAAAGCGATGTTGTTCGGACATGGAGGAGGTACAGAGATACAGGAACTGTCGATGACAGGCCTCGCTCAGGCCGCCCAAGGGCTACTACTGTAGTGGATGACCGCTACTTACGGATTGCCGCTCGGAGGAACCCTGACAGCAATGCCACCATGTTGAATAATGCGTTTCGTTCAGCCACAGGACGTCGTGTTTCAACTCAAACTGTGCGCAATAGGCTGCATGATGCGCAACTTCACTCCCGACGTCCATGGCGAGGTCCAGCTTTGCAACCCCGACACCATGCAGCGCGGTACAGATGGGCCCAACAACATGCTGAATGGACCCCACAGAATTGGCATCACGTTCTCTTCACCGATGAGTGTCGCATATGCCTTCAACCAGACAATCGTCGGAGACGTGTTTGGAGGCACCCTGGTCAGGCTGAACGTCTTAGACACACTGTCCAGCGAGTGCAGCAAGGGGGTGGTTCCCTGATGTTTTGGGGTGGCATTATGTGGGGCCGACGTACGCCACTGGTGGTCATGGAAGGCTCCGAAACGGCTTTACGATACCTGAATGACATCCTCCGACCCATAGTGCACCCATATCGGCAGAATATTGGACAGGCATTTGTCTTCATGGACGACAATTCTCGACCTCATCGTGCACATCTTGTGAATGCGTTCCTTCAAGATAACGACATCGCTCGACTACAGTGGCCAGCATGTTCGCCAGACATGAACCCTATCGAACATGCCTGGGATATGTTGAAAAGGGCTGTTTATGGACGTCTTGACCCACCAACCACTCTGAGAGATTTACGCCGAATTGTCGTTGAGGAGTGGGACAATTTGGACCAACAGTGTCTTGATGAACTTGTGGATAGTATGCCACGACGAATACAGGCATGCATCAATGCAAGAGGACGTGCTACTGGGTATTAGAGGTAGTGGTGTGTACTGCAATCTGGACCACAAATGCTGAAAGTCTAGCTGTATGATGGTACAACATGCAATGTGTGGGTCTCATGAGCAATAAAACGAGCTGAAATGTTGTTTGTGTTGATCTCTATTCCCTTTGTATTTAAAGGTTCCGGAACTCTTGGAACCGAGGTGATGCAAAACCTTTTTTGATGTGTGTATAATGGGATAACGATATGAAAGGAAAGTGACGAAAAACATGTGAACACGTGAGAGATGACCTTATTACCGTCCTCCTTGTGAAACAAGTCACATCCTGTTTTGGTTCATACTGTACCCGATACCTATTTTAGGCTATCGGCTACGCCAGCAGACATTAAGCTGTAGTTGAGGGTTTGGAAGGCAATCAGAAAAGATAGCGCACCGATCGCGTCAAGAAGAAAGCCAAGATGACGTAGGAGGTCGTGAATCAAGGAGGCATTGAAATCTGTGAGAAGATAGAAATATGAGTAGAGATGTGAAGCTTTATTGAAACATATATGGAATTATAGCAATTAAAACATCTTAGAAGAGGATATATAACATGCATTATATGTGGAAATAATTTTATGGAAATAAGTTATTTTATAACAGAACAGCCGAGAGGATTCGGGTTCGAGACTATGTTGATGACGTGAGAACGCAGTGGTGGGGAGAATGAGCCACGTGCCGCGCCGAGCACAAAAAGCCGGAACACAGCACTAGCAAGTCAGTTGAGCCCAGGAAGAGGGGCAGTTCAGAGCAGCTCTATAGCACAGCGAGACGGGCATTGAAGGTCACGCAGCATACAGAAACTGTCACGAAAAGGTGTAGGTGACAGTGCTTGCTTCGCCGAGCAGCTAAGGCCGAGCGGGTCACTGATCCAGGTGGGATGGCCGAGGAGACAATTGTAGGCAGCCGGGGTATTTCAAAATCACACTGCTCGTATTTGAAGACTTTATTTCAAGCTTCATTTCGACGCTGTTCGAGCACAGGCTTTTACGAATAACCTTATAACCATGCTGTTATATAACACATTCAAAGCGACTTTTACTATTCCAAGTAAACTGAATGTTTAGCATAGGCTCTGATGAACATTGAATCGGGCATTTATAAGATTTATATCTTATGCCATTTTCATGATCTACCTATTACGAACAGATACAGGGTGTATCGCAATCTTGAACACTATCAAGTAAAATTTTATTTTACTCAAGTGGGACTTTGCAGTAAGTTGAGATTGGACTTACAATTCTCAAACTGAACATTTAAAGGAACAGTGGCGTATATTAGAAGAGGAGTAAGGGGGTCCGCTGTTTTCATGAACTTTTCGAGAAGGAGTTGGACAATATCCGCTATGGGTAATCCGAGGTTCAACATGACCGAGTAAACGTGAATAGAGACAAGATGGCACCACAGAGCGATGGATTCGATTCCTGACGAGAGGAGTCCAACAGCTGATTCGCTTGGGATTTCGAAGGAAATCGTCATTTCATGGATGAAATGATATTCACGCCGATCTTACGAGAAATTCTTATGTAGGGAAAATCGACGATCTTGGAAATTATATTACAACTGATAATGAAAGGTATTGTAAGAGTTCTAACTACCTGATACGATTATTTTCATGAATACTGGGCACACATGTATATTTTTTCTAATAGGAGTGATTTGATTATTAAGACATGGTTTGAATTTATGTACTTCGAATTTGCTAGAATATGGAGTGACCATATGATATGGCAGGCATCATTATTCGAAATTCTCACCGTTGTTTGGCTTTATTAAGCAGATGTTTGGTCTTATAGACATTTTTCCAGCTAGGATATTTTTCATGAATAGTTTTTTTTGTGTAACGAGTATTTCGAACTCGTGATCTGCAATTGATTATCAGAAATTACTTCGTCAGTTCATTGCATACTAGCGAGTGTGTATTATTCATCAGTAGGGATTTTTTCCATTGGATTGTTTGGAGATATTAAGAAGTTATTCACTTTAGTGAATGAACATCGCTTTTATATGACAACTAGAAACTTGTTGATTCCTTTCTGGTACATTCACTCATCCAGCCTACGAGGTGGGGTCCTTCGTATTTATACGATTGTATGGTGGTTACTCACCTTACCCATCGTTTAGGGAACTATCATCCAAGTCGACGGGGCGAGGTCCTTCGTATTTATACGATTGTACGGTGGTTACACGTCTTACTCGCCATTGAGGGACTCATTTTTATCATCCGAATGTACACGAGATGTAAGTGAATTAAACAAGGAACTACTAGTCACATATCAGTCGAAATTTTGTTAAATAAAGTAACGATAAATGTCAACAGGATTGCATTTAGTAATTCTTGTTTGCCAATCCAATATTTTGTTGCTATACTCTTTTGAGAGTAATTTCAGTTTAACAGCTGTTACAGCTGATGCTTTGATGATTTTTATAATTGTGTTTGATACCTTTGAGAAGGATTTAAAGTAATTGAATCTTGTAAGATTAATCATTAATGGTCATAATTATTTTAAGGCAGATCAGTATTGCAGATTTTGATGTGAGAGATTATAGCACATTGGTGTTTTTCTGCGATGTGAATTATTGAAACTTGTGAAAGAATTTATGCTACTTGAAAGCAGATATTAAATTACTGAAGTAATATTTTTCCAATTGTTTAAGAAGTTGTCTAGATGTGATCAGAGTAATTACAGTCATTGGAGATTATGTGCGTTAACAATTTGAAGCCATTTATATATTTTTTGTAGATCATGCAACATGGTTAAGTGGAGTTTGTGATAGGCATTTTGTGGAATTTGCCAAGTGATAGTAGCAATGTTGCTAATGTATTTTGAAGCAGACATGAGGTCGTCGTACCCAGTCTAGCGTATTTGTTGAGATTCATGCTGTATGTGCTGAATATTTATGGAGTTTTTGGAGTAATTCTTATATTCAAATGTGATATTTGGAATATTGAAGAAATGTAATGTCGTTGTGGATAGTTAGATCCAACGTGATGTCGTGGAGACAATAATATTTTTTGGCATGATAAATTAAATACGAGATATAACTTGGAAGTAATAAAACTGTAAGACAACGTTCTATAAACCTTATTAAACAATTTGTTAGGAAATTAAACAAATAAATGAAGTTGATAATACAAGATTTTCTGAAATTAATAATTAATGAAATAATAATCTGAGATTTAAGCATATTAACGATCTGACCTAATGAAATAAAAATCAGAATGACTAGATGAAATAATAAAATCTAAATAACCAGATGATTGAAATTTAAATAAGTTGATAAATTAAATTTTGAAATAAATCGATGAATTAAACAAATGGATGAATTAAAGATTGATAAAATAAACTGATTGAAATGAATTAATAGACGATTGTAATGATGATGAATAACTAAATTAGAATGTGATAATTAATTAAATAAGCTGATGATTAATGAATTTATATGCAATTAAATAAATTTAATTGAGAGATAATGTGAAGGAATTGCAACTTGAAATGTGAATTTAAATGATGTAATGGTGATGAATTAACGATTCTGACAGGAATATTTGGAATTTTGAAGTGAGAATTAATGTGAGAAATATTTAATTTTGATAATAACGATGATGATGACCAATGATAACTTGAATTTTCTGTAATTCACAGATAAGTGATTGAATGACGATGTAAATAGTGTAAATTAATTATTCAATGTTTAGGAACATTTGATTAACATGTTCTATGTTCAAATTATACCATGCAAACCATAATTTATGTGATATTTAATATGAGTGATTATTATATGTGTATGTTTAGGCAGATTAATTACTTAATTAAATCCACATTGATGTTAAATTAAAGAGAATTAGGTCTCAGGTTTCACAAATGTCAGTGACGAAAGACATAGTGCTACAGTGATCCTGAGAATCCAAGAGAACTTTATACATTTTTCTTGTTATGTGGATTAAGATAATTTTGCATTAGAAAGGAGATGGTTCGATTTTTGGACAATGACAATTTAACTTGGCATTCGACCATACTCTTAGGTAGGAATTATATTTAAAATGTCTGTCTGACTTTCAAAGTAAAATAAATTTGTTTTTATCTTAGTTGTGATCTGATGATGGTGTGATGTTCCTTTTTCTTTCCTTGTCTTGAGTAAGGCTTATCCGGAAAGGAAGTGGTTTGCTAGGAATTCAGTTGATGGCGCCCATTTATATTTGAATTATTTTTATTAACTTAAGCCCGTAACGACCCTAGAGATACTTTGTCTCGTGAAACCCACTGCTTTTTCGAGAACTCAGCTGAATTTCCGACACATTCCTTATTTGACTAGAGGTTCATTTAACTCCGCTCTGTCCCGGAACTCCAGGGATGTGATGTTATAGCAGATGGGTCATCGCTTCCCCAGGACGAACGGGTACAGAGAGAGAGGGAGAATTGGCTTTATCCAACTAGTGGGGCTTTTCGATTTTGTTAATTCTATGGAATCACATCAGATTTAGATTACTGAGAGATTGATCTCAAGTTCATTTAAGTGTGTTACAAAATTTATTAAACTTAGTCAGACAATGTACTTGTGTGCCCAATCCAGTGTTCATGTTAATCGTATTAGTAATATCATGTTAGTTATAAGATATTTTTCCTATACCCAAGTGAATGCAGGAATTGAGACATTGTGATGTGTTGTTGTCTAACGTCTCTATATAATTCTATATTGAAAATATAATTATGTTGCCGGAGGATTTATCGAAGGTGTTAGGAGAGTTACAGACGGGTATGTCTGGAATTGCAGAAACTATTTCTAAGATGGAAACGGAAGTTAAAGAACAAATTAATAATTCAGAAGCTAGATTAGAAGCTAAATGTAAAGAGAATGTACAAGCATTACAAACCAGTAGTGAAAATAATTTAAAGTCATTAGAGACTAGGCTACAGTCAACTACTGAAGAAAATTTAAAAGTATAACAGTCAAATAGCAAAGATGAGTTGAGGTTATTAGAGACTAGGCTACAGTCAAATAGTGAAGCTAACTTGAAAGACAATTTTAAGTCATTAGAAGAAAGATTACAGTCAACTAGTGAAGACAATTTTAAGTCATTGGAAGAGAAATTACAGTCTCGTAGTGAATTAGAAAAGAAGTTAACCAGATTAGAGAATAGTTTAACTTTAAAGAATAATGAGATGCTGAAAACTTTACAATTAGACATAATTGCAGTAAACATGAAAGGAGAGGAAAATGTTCAAATATTAAGGAAAAATATTGTTGAATTGGAAAGTAGAGGAGAAGAAAATATTTTGACTTTAAGAACAGACGTTATGACCATACAGAAAGACATTAAGCCAGATGTATCGAAGTTGAGATTCGACATCGATGGTTTAGTGGCAGATGTAGGAAAAATTCAAGATTGGTCTACCGAAGTATCTTTCGAGACTAAGATTAAGGGTCTAGAAACGAATCTAGGTAACGAAATAAAAGATTTGAAGACAGTAATTGGGACCATTAAAAAGGAAGTCTTGGGAGAGGTCAATTCTAATTTAAAGTCATTGGAAAATCAATTGCAGAAGGATATTAGAAAGATAGACGACGATATAGAGCAAAAGGTTAACGAAAACTTAGCTTTATTTAAAAATAAAGTCGGAGCAATTGTGGAAGAACGGTATAGTGAGGTCGATGCCGAAGCAAAAGAGAAACGTGAAGGGTTAGATGAAAAATTAATCGCAGGTATGGCAAACTTAGAAGCTAGGTTTACGGAAAGCAAGGAAGCGATGAAGATAGATTCAACTCTATTTAGAACAGATGTTGATCTGTTGAAAGAACAAGTCGCGTTAGTAAAGAACACGTGCGAAGGAAAAATTGACAAGTTGAGGAACGATCTAGACGAAAGTAACAAGACGCAGGATGTTACATCGTTAGACGAGTTGAAGACTCAGGTCAAGAGATTAGCGGAAGACAGGATGACTAAACTAGAATCCATAGTTAACAGTTTCACCAGTCAAAATGTAACATCAGGGGAAACATTGATAAATCAAACAGCGATAGACCGCAGTATGACGAATCAAGAACCGAGCATGGTAGAAGACCGTCAAATGCAACCGAATGTGACATTCGAAAGGGTCAGTTCAACCCCTCAGGAGAATCCAAGTTCGAATAGGAGTACGTTAGGTCCAAGCGAACGATACTCAGGTCCAGTCACAATTATAAGGAATCTAGATGACAAGCCGAGAAAGTTTTCGGGAAATACAGGAGTTACACCAGTAGAATTTCTGCGAGATATTCGAGACTACATGGCGGAACACAGGGTAGCCAAAGAAAGAGAGCTAAGGATAGTAGAACGCGCCTTAGATGGATCTGCACATACGTGGTTTAGAGCGTTCAGAAGCAATTTTGCGAACATGGAGCAATTTGCCATGGCTTTCTTGAGGAGATTCTGGAGTGCCGAGGATCAACTTAACGTAAGAGCGGAGATGTACTCTAAACGCTATTCTACGTCACATCCGACGCATTACGCCAACTATTTCACGTCACAGCTGGCTAAATTACAGTTTCTTATTCCTCCATTGCCAGAAGAAGAGCTTTTGCAAGCTATAGCGCGACAGTTACCGATAGAGGTACAGCGATCACTGATAGCATCGGGAGCCAATACGCTGGAACATTATGATGATATTTTGCGGCGGCTGGATTATACATGCGCACAGGTCACGCCTAGAAGTAATAGAAACGACAACAGGAACACGCAAGAAGTAAATGCGGTAGTCGTGGACAATGCAGCTCAAACGGACAGAATGGATTCCTGGGAAAACCGACGGAACGAAGGGAATCGAGGAAACATCCGTAACGCAAGAGGAAATGATCGATATAGAGGACCATATGAAAGGCCATACGATCAAGAGGCGAGAGATAGCCGGTATAGGAATTATAGCCAAAATTCCAGGTATCAGGACAGGAATCGGTATAATAACAGATATCGGGGAAGGAATAACCGGGGCCAAGGGCAACAGTTTAATGGAAACGACCGACAGGATGGCCGAAGAAACGATCCTAACGACAGGAGGGACAATCGTGGACATGAGAGGTCGAGACAAGAGGATAGACAGCCTAGTGCACCACTCGAGGAGACAGTGAGAGATGTCAATCGAGCCAGCACGAGTGGCGAAGGAAAAAAAAACGTCAAATTAACTCCAGGGAAAAATGAAAATCATTGGGAATCAATCGTCATCGTGGAAACATATCAGGTCAAGGACGAGGATTTAATCGAGGAAGAAAACATAGTACAACGGGAAAATAGACATGAATTGCCAGTTATTAGTGTGGAAGTCATGGGAAAAGAGATAAAGACACTTGTAGACACAGGGGCTATGGTGAGCTTGATATCCATAGGTTGCCTGGATGAATTGAAATTATTAGGAGGAATTACAATGTTGCCAACTGTTGTTAGCAAAATTCAAGGGGTGATCCCAGACAAGAGTATGAAATGTAAAAGTCAGGTACTTTTAGATGTTGGGATTGGAACCAGAAGTTTTGAACAGATGTTCCTAGTAGTGGGTCAACTACATTTTGACATGATCCTAGGAGTGGATTTCCTAAGTGAGAGTGGCCTGATCATAGATATGCAGAGTAGGCGCATGTACTTTCAAGAAGGGGTCATGGAAAATCAAGAATCGGAGATGACATTCTTTAGAGAGGATATATTGGATGAAATTGTATGCAGCGTTGGAAGATCTATAGAAGATAAAATTGGCATGACAAGTAAAATAAATACAGAAATTAAGGGGCAGTTTGATCAAGTAATTTCAGAATATGAGGATATATTCAATGACAAACCAGGTCTCATAGAAAATTTTACATACAGCATCAAGTTGATGGATGGCAAACCATACCATAAAAATTTATATCCCATTCCGGATAAATGGAAGGAGGAAGTCAGCATAATGATAAGCGACATGGAAACAGATGGAATAATTAAGAAAATGCCAACTGCTTATTTGAATCCTTTAGCTGTTGTCAAGAAACCTAACGGTAAGCTGAGGATATGTCTAGATGCCAGAGCCCTTAACGAAAGAGTTCTTCCTGAACACGATAGACCACCTGTTATTCGTGAATTGTTACGCCGATTCAGAGGAAAGAGTGTCTTTTCGACAATCGATCTGACTAGTTCATATTATCATGTTGAGCTAGCAGAAGACTGCAAACAATACACAGGGTTCTTGTTTGACCATAAAACATATGTATTCAATAGGTTACCTTTTGGTGTGAAAAATAGTGGTCCGGTGATGATCCGAGCACTAGATGAAAATTTGTCAGATGCAGTTAAAGAGCATGTTGTAAGCTATATTGATGACCTGATTATAGCGTCTGAGACAGCGGAAGAACATATCAGACACCTTCAAATGCTTTTCGAAGATCTTAGAAGAACGAACTTCAAGGTGAACTTCGATAAATGTCAGTTCTTTCATGAAGAAATTGAATTTCTTGGACATAGAATCGATGGAGATGGTTATAGGCCCAATCCAAAAAAGATCATGGCAATTTCAGAGTTTCCAACACCACGAAAGATTAAAGAGGTACGGCAGTTTTTAGGCATGTGTCAGTTCTTTTCAACACATTGTCCTGAATATACTGAGACGATGGCACCTCTGCAGGATTTATTGAGGAAGGGAAATCGATGGAAATGGGACGATAGATGCAATCAAGCGTTTTTAGCGGCCAAGAAAATGCTGATCCAAAATATCAAACTTGAGTATCCTGATTTTACAAGAAGATTTTTTGTAGAGACGGACGCATCCAAAATAGGTATTAGTGGAATCCTATATCAGCTGGATGATGACAAGAAACATAGATATTTAGCTTTCACCAGTCGCAAGCTTAGGAATTGTGAGAAGAATTACTATGCAACTGAGTTAGAAGCATTAGCAGTGGTTCATGCTCTCAAAACGTGGAAGAAGGTGTTGTTTGGACATGACATAACAGTGATCACAGATCATAAAGCCCTTCAATTTATTATGAAGACAGACTTAGCGAGTGACCGCATCACCAGATGGGCTCTGTTCTTACAGCAATTTAACCCAACTGTTGTACATAGACCGGGGAAGTTAAATCTGTTAGCAGATGTGCTGAGCAGAAACCCTTGTGAAGAAGTATTTGTCAACCATATAAATTTGATTCAAGAGGATAATGGTACTCTAGAAAAGTTGAAGTTGTTAGCGCAAACTCAGAAGAGATATGCACCTTTGCGAAGAATCTACCGTTTTCTGACACGTAGGATGGATAACACTGATCCGGATTTTCAAAGAACTGAGATAGAGGCTAGAAAACATCATATTATGGGAGGTGTTATATGCCAATATATTGACCAGGATCATACTAAACTTAGAGTAGTGATCCCACCCAAGCTTGTCAAACCAGTTATTTGGATGATACACCGAACTGCAGCTCATGTAGGTGTAGACAAGACTTTGGCTCTCGCTCAAGAAACTTTTGTTTGGAGACAAATGGGACAAACGATTCGCGACGTCATAAAGACATGTGACAGTTGTCAACGAAGTAAATACTCATCTAAGTTAATGAAAGAAGTTCCTAGATCAATATTACCCAGCAAGCCAAGAGAACTTTTCGCGACGGACATTTTCGGTCCGATTCCTCGTTCGACGAAAGGCAATCAATTCGTTTTGGTAACAGTTGATGTATTTTCGAAATACGTATCTCTATGCCCTATACAGAAAGCTACATCCAAATACGTAATAAACAGACTGGAGAAAACTGTTATTCCGAGCATGGGGAAACCTGAAGTTTTGTTGAGTGACCATGGATCGCAGTTTACTAGCATGGAATTTTCTACTGCTATGGAACGTTTAGGAATCAGGCATGTGTTTAATTCTGTACGGTATCCAGAGGGAAATCCCGCCGAAAGAATTATGCCGGAGATAAGTAAGCTGTGTCGCTTATATGTGTCAAGGCAACACCATAGATGGATGGAAGTGATACCCATCATTAGCCAATGCTTGAATTCCACAGTACATGAAAGCACAGGACAGATTCCGTCCATGCTTCATCATGGATTGAAACCGGATAGACCATGGGATAGAGTCGTGAGGGCACCAGTAGATCCTCAACCCACACAAGAAAGAAGAGTCGAGATGGCAGGAGAGAGGCTCAGAAGACAGGCGGAGAAGAGAGCCAGGAGACAGGCAGGAAGGAGATTCCACGAGCCATTTCAAGAAAATGATGAGGTGCTGATTAGGAAGCCAGTCACTTCGAACCTTCAACTGAAGATCTACCATAAATTCGCTCCATTGTACGCTGGACCGTTCCGTATTGAACAAACATACCAGAATAATAGCTATAAGATTGTTAAAATGGATACTGATGAAGTTGTAGGAACTTTTAATGCAGCTAGCATCAGGAAATACCATCATGCTGAGTAAAGGAATTGTAGAGCTATCGTGTACATGTATTATATATTGAATGCCTGAGAGTGTATTTTTTTTCTCAAGCCTGATAAAAAAAAGGAGATGTACGGGAGAGATGTACCCGATACCTATTTTAGGCTATCGGCTACGCCAGCAGACATTAAGCTGTAGTTGAGGTTTCGGAAGGCAATCAGAAAAGATAGCGCACCGATCGCGTCAAGAAGAAAGCCAAGATGACGTAGGAGGTCGTGAATCAAGGAGGCATTGAAATCTGTGAGAAGATAGAATTATGAGTAGAGATGTGAAGCTTTATTGAAACATATATGGAATTATAGCAATTAAAACATCTTAGAAGAGGATATATAACATGCATTATATGTGGAAATAATTTTATGGAAATAAGTTATTTTATAACAGAACAGCCGAGAGGATTCGGGTTCGAGACTATGTTGATGACGTGAGAACGCAGTGGTGGGGAGAATGAGCCACGTGCCGCGCCGAGCACAAAAAGCCGGAACACAGCACTAGCAAGTCAGTTGAGCCCAGGAATAGGGGCAGTTCAGAGCAGCTCTATAGCACAGCGAGACGGGCATTGAAGGTCACGCAGCATACAGAAACTGTCACGGAAAGGTGTAGGTGACAGTGCTTGCTTCGCCGAGCAGCTAAGGCCGAGCGGGTCACTGATCCAGGTGGGATGGCCGAGGAGACAATTGTAGGCAGCCGGGGTATTTCAAAATCACACTGCTCGTATTTGAAGACTTTATTTCAAGCTTCATTTCGACGCTGTTCGAGCACAGGCTTTTACGAATAACCTTATAACCATGCTGTTATATAACACATTCAAAGCGACTTTTACTATTCCAAGTAAACTGAATGTTTAGCATAGGCTCTGATGAACATTGAATCGGGCATTTATAAGATTTATATCTTATGCCATTTTCATGATCTACCTATTACGAACAGATACAGGGTGTATCGCAATCTTGAACACTATCAAGTAAAATTTTATTTTACTCAAGTGGGACTTTGCAGTAAGTTGAGATTGGACTTACAATTCTCAAACTGAACATTTAAAGGAACAGTGGCGTATATTAGAAGAGGAGTAAGGGGGTCCGCTGTTTTCATGAACTTTTCGAGAAGGAGTTGGACAATATCCGCTATGGGTAATCCGAGGTTCAACATGACCGAGTAAACGTGAATAGAGACAAGATGGCACCACAGAGCGATGGATTCGATTCCTGACGAGAGGAGTCCAACAGCTGATTCGCTTGGGATTTCGAAGGAAATCGTCATTTCATGGATGAAATGATATTCACGCCGATCTTACGAGAAATTCTTATGTAGGGAAAATCGACGATCTTGGAAATTATATTACAACTGATAATGAAAGGTATTGTAAGAGTTCTAACTACCTGATACGATTATTTTCATGAATACTGGGCACACATGTATATTTTTTCTAATAGGAGTGATTTGATTATTAAGACATGGTTTGAATTTATGTACTTCGAATTTGCTAGAATATGGAGTGACCATATGATATGGTAGGCATCATTATTCGAAATTCTCACCGTTGTTTGGCTTTATTAAGCAGATGTTTGGTCTTATAGACATTTTTCCAGCTAGGATATTTTTCATGAATAGTTTTTTTTGTGTAACGAGTATTTCGAACTCGTGATCTGCAATTGATTATCAGAAATTACTTCGTCAGTTCATTGCATACTAGCGAGTGTGTATTATTCATCAGTAGGGATTTTTTCCATTGGATTGTTTGGAGATATTAAGAAGTTATTCACTTTAGTGAATGAACATCGCTTTTATATGACAACTAGAAACTTGTTGATTCCTTTCTGGTACATTCACTCATCCAGCCTACGAGGTGGGGTCCTTCGTATTTATACGATTGTATGGTGGTTACTCACCTTACCCATCGTTTAGGGAACTATCATCCAAGTCGACGGGGCGAGGTCCTTCGTATTTATACGATTGTACGGTGGTTACACATCTTACTCGCCATTGAGGGACTCATTTTTATCATCCGAATGTACACGAGATGTAAGTGAATTAAACAAGGAACTACTAGTCACATATCAGTCGAAATTTTGTTAAATAAAGTAACGATAAATGTCAACAGGATTGCATTTAGTAATTCTTGTTTGCCAATCCAATATTTTGTTGCTATACTCTTTTGAGAGTAATTTCAGTTTAACAGCTGTTACAGCTGATGCTTTGATGATTTTTATAATTGTGTTTGATACCTTTGAAAAGGATTTAAAGTAATTGAATCTTGTAAGATTAATCATTAATGGTCATAATTATTTTAAGGCAGATCAGTATTGCAGATTTTGATGTGAGAGATTATAGCACATTGGTGTTTTTCTGCGATGTGAATTATTGAAACTTGTGAAAGAATTTATGCTACTTGAAAGCAGATATTAAATTACTGAAGTAATATTTTTCCAATTGTTTAAGAAGTTGTCTAGATGTGATCAGAGTAATTACAGTCATTGGAGATTATGTGCGTTAACAATTTGAAGCCATTTATATATTTTTTGTAGATCATGCAACATGGTTAAGTGGAGTTTGTGATAGGCATTTTGTGGAATTTGCCAAGTGATAGTAGCAATGTTGCTAATGTATTTTGAAGCAGACATGAGGTCGTCGTACCCAGTCTAGCGTATTTGTTGAGATTCATGCTGTATGTGCTGAATATTTATGGAGTTTTTGGAGTAATTCTTATATTCAAATGTGATATTTGGAATATTGAAGAAATGTAATGTCGTTGTGGATAGTTAGATCCAACGTGATGTCGTGGAGACAATAATATTTTTTGGCATGATAAATTAAATACGAGATATAACTTGGAAGTAATAAAACTGTAAGACAACGTTCTATAAACCTTATTAAACAATTTGTTAGGAAATTAAACAAATAAATGAAGTTGATAATACAAGATTTTCTGAAATTAATAATTAATGAAATAATAATCTGAGATTTAAGCATATTAACGATCTGACCTAATGAAATAAAAATCAGAATGACTAGATGAAATAATAAAATCTAAATAACCAAATGATTGAAATTTAAATAAGTTGATAAATTAAATTTTGAAATAAATCGATGAATTAAACAAATGGATGAATTAAAGATTGATAAAATAAACTGATTGAAATGAATTAATAGACGATTGTAATGATGATGAATAACTAAATTAGAATGTGATAATTAATTAAATAAGCTGATGATTAATGAATTTATATGCAATTAAATAAATTTAATTGAGAGATAATGTGAAGGAATTGCAACTTGAAATGTGAATTTAAATGATGTAATGGTGATGAATTAACGATTCTGACAGGAATATTTGGAATTTTGAAGTGAGAATTAATGTGAGAAATATTTAATTTTGATAATAACGATGATGATGACCAATGATAACTTGAATTTTCTGTAATTCACAGATAAGTGATTGAATGACGATGTAAATAGTGTAAATTAATTATTCAATGTTTAGGAACATTTGATTAACATGTTCTATGTTCAAATTATACCATGCAAACCATAATTTATGTGATATTTAATATGAGTGATTATTATATGTGTATGTTTAGGCATATTAATTACTTAATTAAATCCACATTGATGTTAAATTAAAGAGAATTAGGTCTCAGGTTTCACAAATGTCAGTGACGAAAGACATAGTGCTACAGTGATCCTGAGAATCCAAGAGAACTTTATACATTTTTCTTGTTATGTGGATTAAGATAATTTTGCATTAGAAAGGAGATGGTTCGATTTTTGGACAATGACAATTTAACTTGGCATTCGACCATACTCTTAGGTAGGAATTATATTTAAAATGTCTGTCTGACTTTCAAAGTAAAATAAATTTGTTTTTATCTTAGTTGTGATCTGATGATGGTGTGATGTTCCTTTTTCTTTCCTTGTCTTGAGTAAGGCTTATCCGGAAAGGAAGTGGTTTGCTAGGAATTCAGTTGATGGCGCCCATTTATATTTGAATTATTTTTATTAACTTAAGCCCGTAACGACCCTAGAGATACTTTGTCTCGTGAAACCCACTGCTTTTTCGAGAACTCAGCTGAATTTCCGACACATTCCTTATTTGACTAGAGGTTCATTTAACTCCGCTCTGTCCCGGAACTCCAGGGACGTTATAGCAGATGGGTCATCGAATCCCCAGGACGAACGGGTACAATACGTGAGAAAATGCGAGTTCATGTGTAATATGATCTAACACACAGGTGTTCAGCTGTACACGCGCACGATAAGAGCTAACAAGTCACAACCTGTTTTTACAGTGGTGGGAGGTGAAGGGGAGAGGGGGGGGGGTTGATGTAAGAGAGAACACAGGTGAAGAGCGAAAGAAATTTGTATTGCTCATAATACATGTATAGCTGAGGACTATACATAGGACTGTAGGTTAAGTACAACATGAGTGAATAAATAAATACAAGACACACAGGTTCACACAACATGTAATTTATTAATCCAAGAATTAAAGGCTGAGCTAAATCCCAACCATTTTACATATAGTTTATTTCCTTTTTGTTTCAACACTTTTTCCACAAGGTAATGTTTAGGAAACGCTGTCTTTTGGAGTTCTTGAAGATAAAACCTGCCTTTTATGAGTTGAAGGTTGAGGTCCTCGAGTAAATAGGTGACTGGACTGTTCAGGTTGACTTGACGAATTCGAAATAGTTCAGTCCCCCAATTTGGTGTGTAGCCCTTATCGAAGACGGACTTGAATTTGCTCACACGAACATGGTCCCCAATGTTAAGGCGATGACGTTTAGGGTCTGCTGTTTTTATGGGGTTAAACAGTTTATCCGTTGTTTGAGTCTTCAGTCTTTTGACTGGTTTGATGCAGCTCTCCATGCCTCCCTGTCCTGAGCTAATCGTTTCATCTCTACATAGCTACCACACCCTACATCCGAGGCAATCTGTTTAACATATTCTAACCTTGGTCTACCCCTACAGTTCTTGTCTTCGACCCTTCCTTCCATAACTAAGCTTGCTATTCCTGGGTGTCTTAGTATGTGTCCTACCAACCTATCTCTTCTCTTCATTAGCCGTCGCCAGAATCATCTCTCCTCTCCCACTCGCCTTAATACCTCTTCGCTTGTAACCCTATCTACCCATTAGATCTTCATCATTCTCCTGTAACACCACATTTCAAATGCCTCAATTCTCCTCTTTTCTGCTGCACCAATAGTCCAAGTTTCACTTCCATAGAGCGCCACGCTCCAGACCAAGGCTTTCAAAAATGACTTCCTAATACCTAAATCTATATTCGATGTCAACAGATTCCTTTTCTGTAGAAAGGCTTTCCTTGCCTGAGCCAACCTACTTTTTATATCCTCTTTGCTTCGTCCATCACTGGTTATTCTGCTTCCTAAGTAACAGAAGTCTCCTACTTCCTTCAGCTTGTCACCTGCCAATTTGATCTCCAAAGAGGTTTCTGATTTATTTCGGCTGCATTCCAGTATTTTTGTTTTACATTTATTAATTTTCATCATGGAGTCCTTCCGTAAGACAGAATCCATACCATTCAAAAACTCATTCAAATCCTCAGGCTTGTCGGCCAAGATGACGATGTCATCAGCAAATCTCAGAGTTGAAATTATTTCTCCTTGAATCTTCACTCCCACTTTAAATTTTTCTCCAATTTCCTTCATTGCTTGTTCAATGTAAAGATTGAAAAGTATGGGTGATAAGTTGCAGCCTTGCCTTACACCTTTCATAATACCAGCTTCTCTCTCATATCCTTCAGCTCGAATGACTGCTGTCTGGTTTCTGTATAGATTGTATATCACCCTCCTATCCCTGTACTTTATTCCAATAGATTTCAAAATGTTAAACAATTTAGTCCAATCAACGTTATCAAAAGCCTTTTCTAAGTCTACAAATGCCATGAACGTTCTCTTATCTTTCCTTATTCTACCTTCCAAAATCAGCCTAAGACTTAGTACAGCTTCCCTTGTTCCTACATTTCTCCTGAAACCAAACTGGTCTTCACCCAACTCCGTTTCTATCTGGCTTTCAATCCTCTTGTAAATTATTCTAGACAGGATCTTTGAAGCATGAGTAATCAAGCTGATTGTACGGTAATCTTCACATCTGTCAGCTCTTACTTTCTTTGGTATAGGGATGATAACATTCTTCTTGAAATCAGGGGGTACCTCACCTGTCTCATAAATCCTACACACCAAGTGAAATAACCTGATCAGACCTTCATCACCTATGCAGCGTAGCAACTCAATCGGTATATCATCTATGCCTGGTGCTTTGTTCCTGCCTAAGTCCTCTAATGCTCTGTCAAATTCTGATCTCAATATTAAATCTCCCTTTGCATCCTCATCAATTTCCTCCTCCCTTTCCATTACATGATTCTCAATCTCCTTTCCCTTATACAAGCACTCTATGTAAGCTTTCCATCTCTCAACCTTTTCTTCCCTATCTGTTAGAGGCTTTCCATTTGTGTCCCTAATATTACAGCACTTAGTCTTCTTTTCCCCAAAAGTATTCTTAATCCTTCGATAAGCTGTGTCTACTTTTCCTAATTTCAGACACTTTTCTATACCTATACATTTCTCTTTCAACCATTCTTCTTTCGCTTCCTTGCACTTCTTGTTAACCTCATTTCTCAGACGTCTGTATTCTGCTTTCCCCTCTTCATCTCTTAGATTCTTGTGTCTCCGCCTTTCATCCATCAATTCTAGTATATCCTGAGTAATCCACGGTTTTCTACCTATTCTTTCTTTCCTACCAATGTTTTCTTCTGCCGATTTTGTAATTTCATTCTTCAAAAGTGCCCATTCGTTTGCAATTGAAGTTTGTTTAGGGGTTTTGATTAGTCCTTCCTTTATACTCTTCTTGAATCTATCGTTCACATCCTTTACTTTTAGTCTGTCTATTGCCCACCTTTTTGGCTTTTGACTTTTCTTCAGTTTCTTCAACTTTAATCTGCATTTCATTACAACCAGATTGTGGTCAGAGTTTATTCAGTTGTGGAATATTTTTAGTTACAAGTCGTGGCTTGGTGCCAATGGTTCTGTGTTAGGTGTCATTGTAACGTGAAACTAGCTCAGGTAACAAGTCCAACCAGCGATAAGTGCCCTGATCGGTAAACGCTTTCCACATATGGGTTTTCAATGTTCGGTTGAACCGCTCGACCACGCTGGCTTTGAGATTGCTGTACGTGGTGTAATGGTGAATATCCTTAGATTTGAGAAAACTGGAGAAATCCTTGTTGAAAAATTATTTTCCCTGATCGGTTTGTAGCAGCTGAGGTTGACGTTTAGATTGTTGAATAATATGTTGAAAGGCTTTGGTGACTAGTGGACTAGACTAGCGACGCACAGGTTCAACAAACGCCATTTTGAAATAAACATCAATGACCGTCAACATATAGCGTACACCATCGTTAACGCTAGCATAGGGAATCATTTCAACCAAGTCTGCTTGCCAAAGTTCATCCACACCCTGTGAAATCACCTTGAGTCGCTGATAGTGACGTCTAGCTGGACGATGCAACTCGTGAGCAATACCCATTTTAATGGGTGAGGGCATAAACAATAATTTTGGCATTTCGAAGTTCTTCCTCAATTTCTTGAATTTCCCAATCGTGACCAGTATGGCCGGCTTGACGTGAAGCATGCAACAGCTGTAGTCGCTGGACGAGTTTATTTGGATTGTGCCGGTAGGTAACATCCACAAGGGGTTTTAATGGTTTAAATGTCACCCCTGAAGCGGACACTTTATGACGACCACTTTGACTAGTGGGGAACATTTTTGCAATGATGGTTTTATATTTTTGAGATATATTGGCATTCACTTGTTGAGTGGGATCATACTGTCTTTTGTGGGCATGGGTGTCCAATAAAATGGATTTATATTTACCAAGGTCCTCTGGCGTATAATCTTGAGATGAGGGAGTCCGAGAGAATAGTAGCTTCAACAGTCCTGGTGTTAATTTATAGTTGATCTTTTTAATGACAGCTTTAGTACGACTAAATTTAATCAATGAATCACCAATTTTAAAACTATCATCCTCATAGCGAACGCCATATGTGGTATTTGTGTTTCCAATAAATAGATTGGTGAAATAGGGTTCCAGTGTCGATCCATAATATTTTATTAAAATGTTTTTCAGTTGAGCTTTATGTTGAGGGGTGGCCAAGAGTTGTGAAAATGGAGACGATCTGGAAGGGCAAGGTGTTTCGACCATCGCCAAGGATTTCCTTTTTCTTAAAAACTCTGCAAGGGGTGATGCCTTTTTTGAGGCGTAAACACTTGTTCCTCATTATCCTCAACTTCGCTAACACTAGTTAAATCTTCCTGTTCCTCTTCCTCTTCCTCTTCCTCAGGGTCCTCGTGGTGCGTCTGAGTGGCTTGTGAAACGGTAGGTAGCGTTTCAGATGGCTTGAAAGCGGGTTTCAACATGGCTTTTAGCGGAGGTGCTAAATGTTGTTGAATAAACAAAGCATGATCTGCACGCGATCGTTTCAATTGACGAGACTTTTGGCGAATAGTATTTTTTGCTCTAATAATATGCTTTTTCAATTGACTCTCTGCTAACGCCATGATGTCGTGACAAATGACTTGAGAGGGAATGATACAGTGCCTTAAATAGCAATAAAATTATCAAACCCTAAGCGATATCGCCCTTGGTTGAGTTCACTTTGTTTGTCAATCACTAAACAGGCATGACGTTGTGTGTTCCAGGTCATATCCGGATGCACATGTTCATTATAAATGTAACGACTGTTCCTCTCGTCCTGGCGAAATAAAACAATGGCATTGTCACGAATCAACTGTTTGGACATTTTAGAATACGTTTGTCCAAGATAGAAGCAATCGATATGTTTGTGTCGACCCATGCTGAAATAGCTTTGAATGATACCTTGTCGTTCAGTGGATACATCATCGAAAATCATGAGTGAATCAGGCTTTACCTCATCCGGTGAAATAACATTTTCTTGCGTGGAAAATGTAAAATACCCCATATTCTCATTTTGTAATCCAGACATGACTTGATCCAAAAACACGTAGAGGGGTTGGTAGAGAGATTTTGCGAAAATATAAATATTTTGAAAACACTGACCATTGGGCGCTGTAATAAGTGTCAGCAAAAGATTGGTCTTTCCACAGCCGGAAGGTCCCACAATGATGCAGCGAATGGAAGATGGAAACAGTGAACCATGGCGTTGTTCACGTGATGTAGGGCAGAGATGGGAATCCATGTCCCTCACGGGGAATGACTCTTGCTGTTTAATTATCTTCATTTAAACTAAGGCTTAGAGAGGCTAGCAGGCTGTCTATATACATCGCACCGAGCCTTGGCATAGAAACAGTGGACTCGTACTACAGGTTGACGATGGATGTCTTTGGACGTGCGTTGATGGTCAAAGCTAAGTCTGTTCCCATACATGAACCTAAACAAGAAACAGATCCTGCTAATAAACACTATGTGGATAGGTCAGTAGTGCCACGCACAAAACAAGGAGATTATGACTTTAAAGGAAGCGGTTAACCCATGTAAAACATCCTCAAGTGTCTACAGACGTTACTACAAAAAATATGTGGATAACAAGGTGTATGAGTTTTATGATAAAGTGCCTCAGCTTACAGTGGATGGCTATAGCGCTAATCATCACCGCATTATTCACGTGGAAGACCCACAAGAAGATGATGATGTCTGTACCAAGCGATAAGTGACCTATGAAATGAAAAGGCTTTATAAATTTATCCCATCTGTATTTTTAGTGTATCTGACAAATGTAAAACCTGTGAATGAGAGAAACCATATACCGCTAGTTCATGACCAGCACTTGACCTATGTGCTTGCTTCGGGTTTAAGCCACTATCGATTACACTATGATGGAACAATTCACATCAAATACGCCATACCTGATGAGAATCATTTAGAAATAGAGATAAATGGTCATAGGATGTTGGTCCATAACCATGAAATGGTCAATGCAGGAGACGAATTATCCTTTCATCTCATGTTGACATGGGATGAAAATCAAGCTGGAAAAACCATAAACGATTTCCAACTTTATGTAGAATTGGAATATACAGCCATGAAATAACAATCTGACGTTAGTTGTGACTTAAACTTTCTTGTGAAAGGTTGTTGGTCATCATCATCATGGTGAAACAATGATATGTGGTGAGAAAGACTAAAAATATGACCCTGTCCTTGGCAAAGCCTGGGCTTAAGACATTCGTGGACAAGCCCTTGCGAAAGAAAAAAAGAAAAAATAATGTGTTGACCATAAGGATAGCTCTTCGAGTAGCACAACGACATGTTATTCCAAAATGTCAACGACAGGGTTCAAAACAAGGGCGAGTGATTCCCGTCCCCAAACGAGCGGGATTTTTACCTGCATTATTCGCTGGTCTGGCTGCTCAAGGTTCAATTTTAGGTGGCGCCAGTGCAGTGGCAAAAACAGTTAAAGCCGCGCAACAGGGCAAGCAACAACTCAAAGAAAGTCAGCGACACAATGAAACAATGGAGGCCATTGCTATGGGGGCTAGAAATGTCAATTTGAAGCCAGCCTTTTATCAACAAGGATTTGGAATTTCACCTTTTCGAATAAAAAAAAACATCTTTAACCTCAGCCATAGCAAGGCATGCCCTGACGCATCAGCAAGTGGAAAGCTATGCTAAACAACTGAAGCTTTCTCATTTTCGAGGTGTGTTTATGCGAAACCAATTACCCTCACAACCCTGGATACATGAATGTGCTGTTGTCAATTTGGATGATCACCGAGGACCTGGAACACATTATGTAGCTTATGTCAAAGAGGGATCCACTGTATGGTACTTTGACAGTTTTGGGAATTTGTCCCCGCCCATGGAATTAGTGACCTATTTTGGAAACAGGATCAAGATATATTATAATGTGAAATGTGAGCAAACGTTTAACAGCCAACAGTGTGGACGTTTGTGTTTATTTTTTTTATATAAGACGCAACATTAGCAAAAACGTCAACAGTATGTCGGCGGAAAGTAAGACGTTTACACTGCATGGACGTAGACCTGAAGTGAGCCTAGACTTTCACCCATCTATCGAATTGAGTGAAAACCCTATGGTTTAGGACTTGTTTCTCTTGAAACGTACAATCGAATATACAACATACGTGAAAATGTGAACAACAAGTTTTACTATGGTGATTCTGTGCTCACCCTGAACTCTGGTGGATACACGATAGATGACATTTATGAACACATTTATGTTGTGTTGATCAATGAATCTGGTTTAAAGTCATTTCTCGATGGAACGCGCAAGTTTGAACTTGTAGGAAATACCAACACTCATCGCTGCAGAATTTTTTTTACTACATTCAAAATTGACTTTAAAACACACCCCGATTCCATTGGTCCATTACTAGGATTTAAACCACGCGTGTCGGAGCCCAACAAAAAACATGAATCAGACCATGAAGTGAAATTCATTGAGGACCATCATGTGTCGGTGACGTGTAATATTATTAGTCAAGTGTACACCAATCAAGAACCGTCGCATTCGCTTTATGACTTTATTGTAACATCGCCCAATGGGTATATTATTCGTGAAAACCCTCCAGTGGTGCTTTTTCATTCGGTGGCTGCCGATGGTATCAGTAATATAACATTAAGACTGATCAATAGAGAGCAACAACTCATTGATCTAGATTCTACCACACCAGTGACTTACAAGTTGGTGCTAAAACCACTATGAAGTTTGTATATAAAGCAACAGCACCGTCTAGGAATGGTGTTAGTTGTTTACCACGTGAATACACGTTAACATCTCAGAACAAGCAGATTTTACAGCATTTGGGTTACCACATTAACCCCCGCGATGAATTCTATCCTAGAGGTAGCGAACCACATCGAGGAGCAACCAGGAGTGGTAAGAATTGATCTGCATTCTTATCAAGCTCAAACACCTGGACTCAATAACAATGATGAAATTCAATTTGTTATCAACATCCAAGATATTTACACTCTACCGCATGAAAGTGTTATTCAGATTGAAGGTCGGCTCACTAAAGCCGATGGCTCTACACTCACTACATCCAAGTTAGCCAACCATGCATTCGCCTTTCTGTTTTCTGAAGTGCGTTATGTGATTAACGATATCGTGGTGGATAGCACTCGAAATGTGGGTATTTCCAGTGTCATGAAACTATATCCCTCTTATAGTGAGGAATAAGCTAAAACACTTTGCATGGCGGGTTGGTGCCCTGACTCGATCAATGACTGGATGGTACCCACCGTTGGCACCTTTACTGGATATTTACCTCTTAAACTGATTTTAGGCTTTGCTGAAGATCACCAGCGCATTGTTGGTCAACGCAAGGCAAGTGCTTTATCTGGTGAGAGATAGGAGTGATAATAATGCACTCAAGGGAGCCGACAATGCCCCCATTGATTCAAAAATTCAACTACAACGCTTGCTATGGAAAGTGCCTCATGTGACCCTTAACGAGAGCAAAAAACTGGACATACTCAAAATGGTAAAGAGAGATATACCTCTACCCATGGAATTTAGAAGCTGGGCACTCCATGAGTACCCGTTATTGCCCACCACCAACACACACAGTTGGTCTATAAAAACAGCCCGCTATACAGAGATACCTCTCTACATGATTGTGGGTTTTCAAACAAATCGCAAGTATCAACAAACCAAGGATATCACGCAATTTGATCACCTGCAATTGAGAAATGCACGTCTTTTCCTCAACGGTGCTGTATTTCCCTATGAAGGGTTGGATTTAGATTTTTCAAAAAATAAGTTTGGCCCCCCTGTACGACTTGTTTTCTAAATTTAGATGGTCGTATTATCAAAAAGAGAATTTTCCAATGTTGTCACCCCAAGTTTTTAAGACAAGGGCGCCACTGATTGTCTTTGACTGTTCCTACTTGGAAGAGTCTGTCAAACCATCCAATATTGATATTCGACTAGATTTTGAAACGCATGACAATGTTTCAGCCAATACCACGGCCTACTGTTTGATTATTCACCACAAACAAGTCAACTATTATCCACTGTCCAACCAAGTGACAAGTGTATAAATAGCAGGTCAACCCACATCAAACCGCTCAGTCATGTCTTGCTTTCAAGCCTCAAGAGAAGTTACATCCATGAATTTAAAATCTGAGGAACAACGTTTCAAGACCTTTGCGACGTGGCCGGTGCCTTTTATAAACCCTCAAGCCTTAGCGGCCGCTGGATTCTACTATTTAAAAGCAGGAGATGAAGTGAAATGTGTGTTTTGTCCCATCATCTTAGACCAATGGCAAGAGAGCGATGAACCCATGCAGGAACATCAGCGTTGGTCACCTGCCTGCCCCTACCTGTGCAGAATGGAGGTGGGTAATATACCCTGTCATTCAAGTTACCCCTCACTCGAGCCTCTGAGTGATGAAAAAAGTTATGATACGTGTGGACTTTATGGTGTCAACAGTGCTTCAGTGAGCAGCTCACAGTCAAAAACACCCAGTTTAGAGACATTAGAATATCATCGGTGTTATGGACACTATAAACACAAAAGACTTTTTTGTTGTATGAGATGGTACCGCCTCTATCCTAGAATGAAAAAAGAATGTAAAACTTGTTATGCTAATAAAATAATGTAATACAAAATTGGTTGTTGTTGTTATATTATTATTTCTTATGCCCCCCCCCCTGTCATATCCTGACCTCTATAGTGACTACTCTATGTTTTTCTTTTCTTTTACTAGATTGGAATGTAAGTAAATGACATGGGTACACTTTACTGAACAATTGTCAGTCTGTGGTCAGTTGGACTTGATCCAGACAAGAGTGAACATGTTGCGTACACTGATTGTCGACTGTCAATGGTTTAAAATTGGAGATAACAAATGTATATTTAAAGAAGTGGCCATCATCGATTGTTCCGCTTTTTGGATATCACAAGCTACCCATTTGGTGTTTAAACCACCTTATGCGTTTGATTTATTGTGTGATGAAGACCGTAAACAAACTCAGTGGATTTAAACTCATATGCAACTAGACTGGAAGCAAGGAACCATTTCATATAAGCACCTGGACATAGTCATGAAAGCCCACTTGTCTTCTGCCCATGTAGTATTTGTGAAAGGTAGTGAAAAACGTTAATGGCTACAACCATTTTTGGCGTCTTACTGTCAATGTATCGATTTAATGGACATGGGCTGTCCCTCGCTGCAAACACTCATGCACCGCTGCCCCTGTGACAATATTACCCATAAAGTCCTGGCACAGGTGTTGCAATTGTTTCATTGGCTAACCACCAATGCCTGCTGGGAGTTGTTAAATAATATTAAAACTAAAGGTTTACCTGTGGATGACACCAGTGAGATTTCTACAAGCGACGTGTAAACATCAACGTGATACCATGGAGAAAGGGGATGCTACCGATAAAGCGATTGGAAAGTTCTTTGTGTGTAAAAAGAAACTAGCCAGTTTTACTAAAGAAGAATTATTGGCTCTTCCAAAATCAATCATTTATTATGTCGCAGCAAATGCAGTGAAAGAAATCTGGCAACATGTACCAAAATCATGGACTCAAGACCCTGTGTTAAGTGAATTGCAACCATGTACGGATTATGATCACCATAAGGAAGTGGCTATGGCAAAAATACCCTCTATGCGACAGTGTGCTACTTGCCAGCTGGTCAAACTGTATCACGGTCATAAACGTCAGTGTAAAGACTTTGTTTCCTCATACCACGGGTGTGATGAAGAAAAAAAGGAGCAACAACAAACATCATCCACAGAGGAGGAGGAAGATCAAACCTTTTTACCATCGATGGAAAAGGATATGCCAGACCTGTACTGGCAATGGCGTCATTGATAAAGTAATTCAACACTTAACTTTCGAAATCTACCTACCTGGTTATTATTTGTGTAGTCCTGGAACTTGTCTTGAAGAACCTTTGCAGCGTGGTGATATACCTATTAATCCTTTGGATCAAGCATGCACCTTTCTTATCACCACAGTCATCCTGCATTAAGACGTGTAGTGGATAAAGTATCGTTGAAAAGCTAAACAACGTTTGACATCCTGTGATGTCTCAGTGGGGAGAAGTTGGCAGCTCTCATTGTGATTAGTGTTATAAAAGGAAAGTTAATGATGAGTGGACATGAACATTGAAAAGGATTGAGGAATTGGTATTTCTTTTGTATTCTATTTTTGTAAAGCTCTATTTGTTGTGAAATAAAACAAGGTTTACAAGATCACAATGTCTTTCAATTTTAAAAATGGTCATAGCCATTTCTTCATTTTCATTTTTTCTTACATGAATATTTACAATTTCCACTTCCCCTTTTTTACATTCCCCTTGTTTAGTTCACACATTCTATACATTTTTGTTGTTGTCAAATAAAAAAAATAAGGTTCACTAGATCACTATATCTTTTATATCTTTTAATTCTAAAAATGCTGATAGCCATTTCTTCATTTTCATTTTTTCACACATGAATATTTACAATTTCCACTTAACATTTTTTACATTCCCCTTGTTTAGCTCACACATTCTGTACATTCTTTTGTTGTGAAATAAAAATAAGGTTCACAAGATCACTATATCTTTTTAATTTTAAAAAATGGTGATAGCCATTTCATTTTTTCACACATGAATATTTACAATTTCCACTTTCCATTTTTACATTCCCCTTGTTTAGTTTACACATTCTGTACATTTTTGTTGTTGTGAAATAAAAACAAGGTTTACCAGATCACAATGTCTTTTTAATTTTAAAATGGTGATAGCCATTTCACTTTTTCACACATGGATATTTACAATTTCCACTTTACATTTTTACATTCCCCTTGTTTAGTTCACACATTCTGTAGATTTTTTTAAATCTTCTTCGTAATATACAAAAACAAACATTTTACACTAAAATGTATTACTTATCTTATTTTTACTAAACTACAGTAGCCTAACATTATACATTCTACTTATAGTTTTTTACAAAAAAAAATACAATATAAAAAACACACTACAAATATTACAATATAGTGATAATTAGACTTAAGTAAAGTAATGCGACTGTTTCCCCAAGCAAGAGTATCAAATGTGTTGGGTATAATGAATCGTTTGTTGTCTTCATTACTTAAAGCAACTTTGTTCAGCAAATTGGTATGTAGCTGATGATTTTTACTTCTAAATACACACATTTTCTTATATAATACAGGTGGGTTACTAACTATACAGTTTTTATAATCATTTATATCTAACTCTTTACTAACAACATTCTTTTTCACTCCTTTTAATTTTTTTACTACTACATCATCAATTGTCATATAGCTGTATGATTTAGATTTTGTGCCTACAAAGGTGTCTATAATAACACCAGCACATTCATCCTTAAATTTCCCAAGAACCTTTTTGTTTACTAGAGGTAAATGGTAAATATTATCCTTGGGGTAGTCACTTGTATCAAACCTATTTAGCTCAGTTTTGATATCCTCATAAAAATCATCAGTTTTAAACTCATAAATAATAGAATCTGTGTCTGTGTAGAGTAATTTAGCATTATCAAGATAGTTTTTCTTTACATAATCATAGTGAAATTCATACATATGTGTTTTTGACAATTCCAGAATGATGTAACCCACATATATGGGTGTGTTGTAAGTTACTTTAAGACGATTCATTTGTATTACAACTAAATCCTCATGAATAATTGAACAGCTATGAAAGTTAGGCTTGCTTATTAAGTTGCTCGCACCATACCTTTTACCATCATTCTCCCACTTTGTTATCAGCTTTACATCAACTTGTTTATCAACATTCTCCATAGTCTTTCCAAAACACTATTATTCATGAGTTTATAAAAATCTTTTTCAAACGCGTTTGTTGACTGTGTTCTTAAATTATTGTTTAGATCAATATACGGTTTGAGCCATGCTGACTGATGAAATTGCAATACGCGATGAATTTTAGTTAATTTCAATCCATGCTGTAGACACTGTTTCAAGTTTTGATAATGTATTACATATTTACATGTATCATTTACATTAGCAATTAAATTTTTGTTCGTAATGTGATGTATGAAGATTTCATATTCTCAGGACAAAATGGTAAATCATTATGATCATCATGTAACTCTTTAGGGTACTCAAGATTTACCTCTAAAATATATCCTTTATCATCGTTATCATTAAGAGTGTCAACATGAAAGACATCAATTTCAGGTTGTGTCAGCCAGCGAAAATCTTTCAGTGGTAGATATTGACTCATAGCCCAACCATATTGGTTATTTGCATCGAGGTAGACAATATACTTTGACTCTTCACAAGCGTTGTAGCTAGGCATGTATTTATTATTTGCTTTAGAGTACCGTCCACTACATTGGCTTAATCCACCTCGAATTGATGATTTTATTAAATTGATCATGTCTATATCACTCATTAATTCTAAATTTACTTTCGTTTTTTTTCAACATTGAACTGAAACTTAACCCAGGAGCAGTGAAATACTGACAAGGATCAAGGTCATAAGTGTTCATACAAACATTCCGAAAATTTTCAAAAACATCTGCTAATAATAACACATCTGTCTTCAAATATATGTCTGAAAATTCTCCTAAAGTTTGAATGTGGAACTGTGCCCATACACGTTGTGCATGTAAATATTCCTGATCACTGATATGACTTGTGTTTAAGGAACTGTAAAATGCATCTTTCGATGGTAAAGAACACTCCTCAAGACGTTCCACACAGTTAATATATTCATAAGGGAATATACCCTTTTGACGAATTAAATTAAAATCATCTTCTTTAGGAAAGACACGTTGAATTTCATGAAACTGATCTGATTTTAAATTACTAGCCAGCTTATCAAGACTACTCGGCATAAAGCGGAATGAATCTAAAAATCGCAGTTTAATGTTTTTTTTATTGCTAGTTTTGATGTATTTTGTGAACGATATGTATTGTTCCTTATTATTTGCAATCACATCAATTTTCACATCTGAAGCTCCAAATTCTTTAACGATAAAGTGGTTATCGTATTTGCTACCGTTATGTAGAATGACCGGAATGAATTTACTTACTCTATAATTTAAATTACATTCTTGGTGAGCAGCACCACGATATTTTCCTGTTAAATGGTCATGATCGCGAACCCTGTCTGTATATAAACATTCACCACATATAAAACAATTAGTTTCAGTTTCAAAATTCATTTGCTCTGATGAAGTTAGTGGCTCCATTGGAATGATCGTATTTAAAATAGAGGATATACGGATGGCATCTTTTTCAAGTCTTTCCATAAAAACTTTAGGTGCATCAGGTCCTCTATAGAGCTCAATCTTATTTAAAGAGTCATCGTAACTACATTTAATATAATATGCAAAGCTAAAAGGTTCATGAATGTGAGTAGTGTTGGTAAAAGGTTGGGCTGGATTCGATGAACATGTATTAAATGGTTTTAGCAAAGCTTCAAAGTCAGCATATATAACAAATGGTACTCGAAGCTGTTTCTCATAATCCTTAAATTTTAGAATGTTATTTTTAGGAGTCGGTAATACCGTACACACATGATTACACCCCCATTTTTGATGTTGAGTTAGTTGATCCTATTTTCAGAAATATAGCAAACAGCCATCACACAACCACTTCTTAGATTCACCTTTTGATAGTTGACTGCCAACAAGTCTACTGAAATGTTTTATCCAGCAATAGTGAGCATTTTCACTTTCGGTTATGTATAGTAAATTTACATGAGCATCCTTTTTTTCCTGAGTATAATATAGAGGACCTACTATACTCTTATTTTCAATTCCATAAACATTAATACTTACATTGTTCAGCTTTTCAAAACGTTGAATGTCTTTTATCGCCATAGGAAATCCTATTTCTTTTAAATCTAACACTGAAGAACAGTGAGGATAAGATGACATTCTCTCCACAGCCTTTTCTGCTGGATGGAGAGCTGAGGTTACAGCCCACGCAAAACATGCATGGTCACTATTCATAACGTTTACACAAGCTTTCTTCCGTTTAATCCATGCAGGTAAATCAATATATGATGATGCTCGAAGGGGATTATATTTATTCATGTTGGTTTCTAAATAAAGTACTTCAACCAATGCCCAGCCCGACTCCCTTTCCTGGAACTCTTCACTCTTCACGATGATAGCAATTGAAATATTTTGGTACGTATCACTAATATTAGTTGATTCACTAACAATTACGTTTTTTGTATTAAAAGATTTGATATCCGTAATTTCACCTTCGCTCCCAGTTTTTACATCGAGTCCAAAAAGTTCAAAATTCATTTTAATTGTTTTATGCTCTAATAAAACATTACCTACCAAGCCAAACACAGTGGGTTGAACATTTTTTAAAAATGATTCAATACTTTGAGTTTTTTCTTTACTATAAAGTCTATAACAAGCAATTCGACTTTTAAATGCACTACCAATTTGTTGAATATTTCCAGAATTTCTTTCATGGCAAGCGTTATTTTTATGATGAATACTGCTAAATGTCCATGAATGATTGAAGAAGGTATATCAATATTACATACATCACAATGTGTTATCGAAGGTTCACCATTCTTCTTTCTTTTTGTTACACAACCATTTTCACAATCTTGAGAACGTTTACGCTTTTGAGCATCACATTCGTTTAAAGGTTCCGTGCTAGTTGATGGTTTTACAGTTTTTAATTCGTGTTGTTCACCATGCACTTCATCCATGTGGGATTGATATCGCTTTACAACAGAAAAACCAAGATCACAAACTGAACATGAAAAAGGTGCTGAACTGACATGTTTTAAATTTACATGCCGTCCAAGTCTATCCTGTCGGTTAAATGTCATAGCACAATGACTGCACACAAACATTTTAATGTCATGTTTTGCATTTGCGTGTCGTTGAAGGTTGTCAGGTCTTGAAAACTGTTTCTTACAGTCACCACACTTGAACATTATGATCACTTTCGAAATTACCTATAAAAGAAATAAATCATAAATGTTAATAAATGATAAAACAAAGTACAATATAAATAGTTTAATTACATTCCAGTCAATGGTTATAGCAGGGTATTTAAATCGATCATCTGTGAACTCTTAGCAAGTCTAACTTCATGTAGTTCTAACTGAGGGTTACTATATACCACTGTCACTGACACTTAGCCGTGAACATTGGAACTTGATAGAGTGGTAGAAACCAGCGGTCGCCAGTTAAGTGAGCTAAGTGTGACGTCATAGCCAGTCTTAAAGCAAGTCTAAACTTGTAGAACATGTCACATGATAGAAACCAGCCATCGCCAGTTAAGTGAGCTAAGTGTGACGTCATAGCCAGTCTTAAAACAAGTCTAAACTTGTAGAACATGTCACGTGATAGAGACCAGCGATCGCCAGTTAAGTGAGTTAAGTGTGACGTCATAGCTAGTCTTAAAGCAAGTCTAAACTTGTAGAACATGTCACGTGATAGAAACCAGCGATCGTCAGTTGAGTGAGCTAAGTGTGACGACATAGCCAGTCTTAAAACAAGTCTAAACTTGTAGAACATGTCACGTGATAGAAACCAGCGATCGCCAGTTAAGTGAGCTAAGTGTGACGTCATAGCCAGTCTTAAAACAAGTCTAAACATGTAGAACATATCACGTGATAGAAACCAGCGATCGCCAGTTAAGTGAGCTAAGTGTGACGTCATAGTCATCCATAAAGCAAGTCTAAACTTGTAGAACATGTCACGTGATAGAAACCAGCAGCCACCAGTTAAGTGAGCTAAGTGTGACGTCATAGTCAGGTATAAAGCAAGTCTAAACTTGTAAAATATGTCAAGTGACAAGGTTAAGTTAGGTAAAGTTAGGTTATGTTAGGTGAACTGAGGTTAAGACTTTAAATATTCCCTATGTCACTGACACCTAGCAACGAACATTCGGAATTAATAGAGCGGTAATCAAAATCTAACCTACAAAATTAGCTTTACACACCATGGTCAAGTAGTTCCAACTTTCACTATCAAATATACCATTTTCACTGACATCTAGTAGTGAACATTGGAAAATATCACTCTAACTGTTTAAAAGTTCTTAGAGGGGCACTTACCTTTTGATAATTTATCAACTGCTGCCACTGAATGAACAGATTGTAGGAATCTGGTAACCTACAGGTACCAAATTATCTGTAAACAAATCAATCAATCAATCAACCAATAAATACATTCCAATCAATAACTTCATCATCAATTAGTAATAAAAGACTACAATCCATTAATAATATGTACTTACCTTGCAAAATAATTTAATGATTTTCTACCAAAAAAGGCTTTTTTTTTACAACTCTTGAGTAGTAATAGAGCACTGTTCACTCAAAGCGAGTAATAAAGACTGACAGTAGGGAAATATATGACACCTCTCTTATATAAACTCTCATCGCTCGTGTCAGCAGTTTTTTGCAGATCATTGCAATTCTTTTCCCAATACAGCTCAAAGTCCAAAGTACACTAGGAACACCTGTGTGGTATCCAATTACTGCTGACTTTGCATGATCATCACCCATTGTCTTAATCAACACCTAGGGTTTCAAATAACTGCAGCGTCAGTCATAGCAACAGCAGTGTGCGCTCTCTGCCATGTCAGCAACATGACACCGGAAGGAGCACCTGTGCTATATCCAATAACTGCTAACTTTGCATGATCATCAACCATTGTCTTCATGAACACTTGCGGTTTCAAATTACTGCAGCGTTAGTCATAGCAACAGATCTGCGCGCTCTCTGTCATGTCTGTAATATGACACAGGAAGTAACAAGTCGGTTTACTGCACGTACCATCTCCTCAGTTTAACATCTTAAGAACGTGTATTATTCTCTTTCAACTACAAATGACACATCCATCCACCAAGTTAGATCCCTTGTATGTTCACATGTATTTCGTCACTTTCCTTTCATATCGTTATCCCATTATAGTAGTGGGGGATTAGTGAACAAGGTCAGTTCAACACACACTGCTTTACACGCAAAATGTAGTTAGGCCCTTTGACATAATTTAAATAAATTCATGGACCAGTCCGTAGGAACCAGGCCAAAGGGACCCGTCCAAAGGGATCAGTCCAAAGGGACTCATCAACAAGGACTCGTCCACAAGGACTCTTCCACAAGGACCTGTCCACAAGGACTCGTCCACAAGGACCTGTCATCAATGACTTGTCAACAAGGACCTGTCAACAATAACCCATCCACAGGGATCCGCTCCCCCACCCTCTTACAAAAGCCTTGAGTGGGCATGCGTAAAAAACAAAACAAAAAACAAGCATGTTAATTCATAGTGGCTATCGACCGTACACATTCACTTTATGTGGAACAACGTTTAAATCCATATTGGCATTCAAACTCTCACATGTTGCACTTGGAAAGCTAGATTTTCTAAAAAATTACAATTTTCACCCCTAGTAGGGTAGGTTTTATTTTTGAGGTGGAAATATGTTGTTCATTGGAAAGGGGGTGTCAGCCCGAGTTCAACAACACCTCATTTGTTAAAATCCAACCATGGGTTCGAGAGATATCGCACCGCCGCCACCTTGTTTGGAGGAATGTGGAGGTGGAGGTGCTAGAACCGATTCATTTCCACTACTTGGGTAAAACTAAAAAGTGGCCACCTGTTAAAATATAAACTTGTTTCGGTTGACCTTAAGGGGGGACGTATGTAAAAGTGAGTAAAATAAGTTTTTTTTTCGCCCATAACAGAATGCCTCTTGGTGACCGTAATGTTTTTAGTCAAGTGAAAAAGGGCCGTGCTTCTCGATTTGTGAAAAAGGAATCGATTGTGCCAGGGCACCCGTAGTACTTCGAGCATGAAATACAGTGCTGTGAACACGAGCATTCATGGAGGTATTTCGTTCGATGAATACAAGACAGAAGATAAATCCACAAATGGAAATTTCGAGTTCAGAAATTTGAGGTCTCTGTCGGATGTTATTCGTTCAGTTTCTGCATGCGGTAACTGTAGTGCTAGTGATTTGAGGTTATATGATGACGAAGAGAGAGTTGGTATAGTTTCTAAGTTAACAACGTTAATAAACAAGAAGTTCCGTGAAGAACTATACAGCCTACTTTTCATGCCAATGATTATTCTACAGTATATGAACTTATCTAGAATAATGACAAAATTAAGTTGGTAATATCGAAATATCTAATTAGTTCAAAATATACCTGGTATAATGTAGCCTAATAGAGCACTACAGTTGGCAGCCCTGGTGACTGAATATATTCTTAGTTCCACCTCTTAAGGTACTGAATACAAAATTTGGTTGAAGTCCAATGGACGTTACATGCAGTTAGACACTGGATCTATCAGCACGCGTAAAAGCATGTTGCCAACAATACCATGCGGGTGCTGGTCAGAAATAATCTGAATTATTATGATATCTTGTTGTGCCAATTTTGGATGAAATCCATTTGTTAGTATAGAAGTTACATGTATTTTAAAATTGGACATATCAGCAGGCATAGAATCATGTTGGCAGCACTGCCTTGTATTAATTACTCCAAATTAATCTAGAATGTCAGGTGCTATACGTGTGCAAAGTATAGAGCTGTTGGCTTGCATACTTTCTGATATATTGATATTAGGGTAAAAAGAATATAGACAGCATTTATTAACAGTTGGCAGTCCTGATTGCTCTTAACAATACTTATAGTCATATCTGTTATGGTACACATATCACATACGAAATTTGGTTGAAATCTAACTGATAGTATAGAAGTTACATGTATTTAAAAATTGGTACTATCAGCAGGCTTATAATCATGTTGGTAGAACTGACGTATATAAGTTACTCCAAATTAATCTAAAATGTCAGAATATACGTGTGCATAGTTTAAAGCTGTTGGCTTGCATACTTTCTGATATATTGGTATTTGGATAAAAAAAATAGAGAGAGCAATTATTAACATTTGGCAGCCGTGGTGGCTCTTAAGAATACGCTCAGTCATATCTGTTTATGTACAGATATTACATACACAATTTGGTTGAAATCCAATTGATAGTGTAGATGTTATATGCATTTAAACATTGGACCTATCAGAAGGCTTAAATTTATATCGGCAACACTGTCATGGTTGGCCTCCTGGAAATTAAACTGAAATAGTATTATCTACATGTGTGCCAATTTTGGAATAGCTCCCATGCATACCTTGCAAGATATCCAACATGGAGCTCAAATTTCAAGTGCGTTTTTTCAGCAGTTGGTAGCACTGACATCATTTTCAAATATGGACGTTAGCTATTCCGGTGCACATCTTTATTCATACTAAATTTGGTTTTGATTGCTGCAGCCATTTTGGAGTTGATAGGGGGGACACACACACAGCCAGACAGACAGACAGAAGGACAGACAGACACACATTTTCCCGGATCGATCTCATAAGTCTACTTTTTCCTCATTTTTGCAAAATGTGAAAAGTAGGCTAAAAACAATGAAGGCCGTTTAGTAGCATTGTGATATGTCAGTCAGATCATGCTTTTAGAACTCCTGAAGAGAACAAATGGACTAATGAAGTAAACCTGAGATTGTGCTATGGATTGAGGTGTTATTGGGTTGGAAAGGAAGGTACCAACTTGTTTTGTGTAATTATGAACATGCCATTCCCAGTTGCATGGTACATTCATACAAACAGAGAACTCTAAGGTGCCCTTGAGAAAGAATTTGTGGATAATCTGATAACATCAGATGATGAAATTGGAAACAAAGGCTCCTAAAAGGAGAAATTCAATGAGGAAACAGCTGGAGGAGGAAGAGGAATCAGAGGAATATGGATATGGTCTGCACTATTTCATTAGATGAGCGGCAATAAAATATAACAAACTCAAATCTTTGATTCAATTTTTCCTTAACTCACATTTTTGGAAGTTTTATGTACCTTTCCTCCTACATCGTTAAAGATACTGTGATGAAACTTGGTATGCTGCTTTAAACCATTATTTTAAATAACTTCCTGGAACATTTTTTTAAGACCATATATTGGATTTTGAGGGGTAACATGTCATAATTTTTTTCTCGAATTAAGTCCGTCCGATTTTGAAGTGCTGTTAAAAATAAACGAAATAGGATATCAAATATTTGTTCAGCAGATATCTTTAAACTGGTCTGTAGAAATTACATGTCAAAATTTGTAACTGACAATGTGATGGTTTTCTAGAAAAGGTACATATTAAGGATACATGTTTAAAATATTTCATATATTCCTAGCTGAAGAACTATTTGAAACATCACCACGAAAATCAATACAGACATGCCTAGTACACTGATGTGTGATACATTCCACAGCATTACTTTTAAAACTCGGGGAGTTACAATAACTATTGTACTGGAGTGCAATTTTGCATACGTCCCCCCTTAAAGGCGTGGGCATCCACCACCAGTGTACGTGACATGTTTACTCTTGTCTCGACCAAGACTACCTGAATACTCACTACTGTGGTTTAGAAATTACATTTACTTGAATCACATTCTAGTAAAAATCGTGACTACTGTAAACTGCTACCACTTTGTTACCACTTTTCTACCAGTTTGCTACCCTTTTTCTACCACTTTTCTACCATTTTTCTACCACTTTGCTCTCACTTTGGGTCTTACTTTAAACTGTACATACTACAAACTATCATTCTTATTAGCAAGTTAACATGACTACAAATATTTTAGCCTTAACAGTTGATATGGAAGTATCAACGACCAGCAATGGTAGCCATGTGCCTACTATAAAGGATATACAACTGTTGTAAAAAGAAACAATAAAAATGGAACTGTTATTTGTTGTTGTTCAAAAAACGTTCAAAACAGTGTCGAGGAATGCTTAAGACAAAAGGCTCCAGCATACTTACTTTAATCTAACATCATTGATCTCAAAATAATACTCATTTAAATGCACAAAATACTCTAACCAAGGTAAAAAAAAAACAATTCCAAGAAAAAATACTGCTGCTCAAGATAGTGCATTGTTTGTTAAAAGGCATTTATTATCTCCTCAAAAAGTCATGTTGGGACAGTCATCAACGTCTATGAAAAGCAAAACACAAACTATGCAAAAGGTTGCATTGAAAGAGGAACAAAAAGGATTAGATACTAATAGTGATGATGAAGATGATGATGATGATAATAATGATGATGATGATGATAATAATAAGGGCCTAATGAAAAGTCATCTTTTTCTATGTATGTACACGGAGACGATGCTTAGTGGAAATTAAGTGTATTCTACAATAAATATGTTAGATATATGGGGTTTTAATAGCTCATCAAAATGCATTTTTCCTACATTTTCCAGAATAAAGTCATTTTCTAACATTTAGGTGCATTTTAGGTCATTTTTCATGTACTGTACTTTTATAGGTAATTTTTTTTTTATCGAATATGGTTAAATGCTCATTTTAAAGTTATTCTTTTAGTATCTGTATTTCTAAAGAAGTTAGCGTTAACATTATTGGACTAACCCATATACTGTAGTTCTGCAGTGCTCATCTGTTTTCATTACCTGTTTCTTATCTACGCAGAAGATTTAATTTTTCTTTACCATAATGCATTTGTGTGTACAGATTGCGTCACCGATTTCTTCACGTGCACGTGCGTATTGCGTCAGTCTGAGAAAAGAAACGGGGTAATCCCCTCAGCGCCTTGTGGTTTGAGTCGAGTTTATTATTATTAGAAGTGTTGACAGCTCTGACGCAGTTCTGTCCTCTGATCGCTCACTCAGTTACCCGGCAACTATAGGACATTTAAGGTGTGTTTGTGTTGTAGGTCTGTGACGGTTTATTGCGCAGAGCAGTTGAAATGCCAAAACAAAACCAGTCAACTGCAAGCCGTTTAAATCAGTATGTGCCAGATTTCGGTGAAAACATATTCTCAACTGATGGAGCTCTTTTGTTCTGTAAAAACATTTGCGAGGTCTTGAAAATGTGGAAAAAAGAAAAGTGTCTCAATTACTGTTAAAAGA
The DNA here is from genome assembly GCA_946902985.2 of Meconema thalassinum. Classification (NCBI taxonomy): domain Eukaryota; kingdom Metazoa; phylum Arthropoda; class Insecta; order Orthoptera; family Tettigoniidae; genus Meconema; species Meconema thalassinum. Next base: position 733,069,886 of record OX336389.2, on the reverse strand, counting down.
AACTGCTTCGACACCAAATAACAAGTCATCTTCCTTTTATAAAGAATTATGTGAAGTGTTTGTTAATGCTAATATTCCGCTAGGAAAACTAAGCAAATCCTAAATTAAGCGATATCCTCGAACGCCACACTGGCCATACTATTCCTGACGAATCAACATTGCGTAAAAACTACGTATCAAAATGTTACGAAGACACGTTAATCCGAATACGTGAATGTGTGAATGGGAAACAAATTTATGTAACAATTGACGAGAATACAGATTCAGAGGGACGTTATGTAGGCAATGTAGTGATAGGGACCCTAGAAACAAATAGTCCCGGGCAAACTTTTCTTCTGACCTCAGAGGTTTTGGAAGCGGTTAACCACACTCAGATACGCAAACTGATCGATAAATCCATGTGTTTAATATGGCCTAGGGGAATACAACATGAGAACGTGCTCCTCTTCCTATCAGATGCAGCACCTTACATGGTAAAGGCAGCAAAATCTATCAAAGCATTTTACAATACGATGGTGCATGTTACTTGTCTGGCCCATGATTTTCATAGAATTGAAGAAGAGGTCCGATCAAAATTTTCAGAAATAGATAGACTAGTTTCCACAGTAAAGAAAGTTTTTGTCAAAGCACCATCCCGCACTAAGTATTTCAAAGACAAGGCCCCTGAATTAGCTTTGCCCCTCGCACCAGTTTTAACACGCTGGGTTACCTGGTTGACTGCATGCATATACTTTTGCGGCAATTTTCAGATAGTGAGAGAAGTAGTGAATGGCTTTAATAGGACAGATGCTCAGGCTATTGGGAGTGCACAGGACCTGTATTCTGATCCTCAAATGGAAGGTAAATTGGCTTGCATAAAATCATTTTTTTTCTTTTTTGCCAGAAACCATAACCTGCCTAGAAGAAAGTGGCATGGTATTGGCCAAGCCAATAGTGTTAGTCAGGAATACTGAAGGTTGTATAAAACATGTAAAAGGTTTGATTGGGGACACAGTCAGACAGAAAATAACTTTTTTATGGGACAAGAATAAAGGGTATCAGACAGTGTGTCAAATAGCCAGTATATTGTCGGGAGAAGACTTCAGAATTGACATTTTTGAAGAGGATTTAACAGCCAGTGACTTAGCGTTTTTCAAGTATACTCCTATTACATCAGTGGAAGTGGACAGAAGTTTCTCGAAATATAAAACAGTATTAGCTGACCACCGCCGTTCCTTCACCTTTGATAACTTGAGAATGACGATGGTGGTGTTTTGCAACGCTAACTAAGGTATGTTTGGTTAGCAACATATTTCTTCACTTTGTAGTAGAAATGAAAATGGCGTATTGTTAATGTATTGATTAATAGCTTAGTAGTATTACACTAATTGTACTAAGAATGTTTGTTATTCGAACCATTATTTGTACAAGATATTCATTATGAAATTGATCATTTTAGGTCATTTTTTTAAGATATGAGGTCATTTTAAGAGAATTTTACGGGCATTTTATAGGTACTTTTTCGATAGTTTTAAGGTCATCAACATCCGGGCCCTAATAATAATGGTTTGTTTAGCCTACTGCTAATAAATTATTTATTAAATTTGTTTACTGGAATATTCCCATTAAGCTAATCCAGCGGCTTCAGCACTTGCGCGCCCGTAAACAGGCTGGTCATACTGTATATGAGGAACAACTATTAGATATTGTACCCGATTGGGTATCTCTAGGCCTAAAAATTAAATAATAATAATACTAATAATAATAATCTCGGGTGCGGTACGTTCGTTAAATGATCACTAATGGCCTAGGTCAACAGGAAACAGGTTCGCTAAACTACTGAAATGGCGTACACTAGTTAACAGGTAAAATATAATTTATTGAACTCAAAAATCCGGTTTGAAAAATTACATTAACTCAAAAGAACAAAAATATAAATGCAACAGCAAAAACAAGTTACAATAACGTTACAAATTAAACCCAAATAAGAAGAGAAAAACAAATTAAGTTTAAAATAACAAAAATCAAAATAGTAAAATAAAAACACGGCTCTCCCAGAGCTCATCATCGGCCTCAATACAGCTTAAAAGAAACGAAAATAAAATACATTAATTGGATCCAGCTGTGAGCAAGCAAAGATTACATCACTACGTTAACAGCTGACTGCCAGGGGTGGCAAAATTACTAGGTGAATGTCAACTGCTACGACAAAATCAGGGTCTCAAACAAAATGCAGTTGCCCTTAAAATACTTAAATAAAATATCCTGATCCAGTTGTGAGCAAACAAAGATTACATCACTACGTTAACAGCTGACTGCCAGGGGTGGCAAAGTTACTACGGTGAATGTCAACTGCTACGACAAATTCAGGGTCTCAAACAAAATGCAGTTGCCCTTAAAATACTAAAAATAAAATATTCTGATCCAGCTGTGAGCAAGCAAAGATTACATCACTACGTTAACAGCTGACTGCCAGGGGTGGCAAAGTTACTACGGTGAATGTCAACTGCTACGACAAATTCAGGGTCTCAAACAAAATGCAGTTGCCCTTAAAATACTAAAATAAAATATTCTGATCCAACTGTGAGCAAACAAAGATTACATCACTACGTTAACAGCTGACTGCCAGGGGTGGCAAAGTTACTACGGTGAATGACAACTGCTACGACAAATTCAGGGTCTCAAACAAAATGCAGTTGCCCTTAAAATACTAAAATAAAATATTCTGATCCAACTGTGAGCAAACAAAGATTACATCACTATGTTAACAGCTGACTGCCAGGGGTGGCAAAGTTACTACGGTGAATGTCAACTGCTACGACAAATTCAGGGTCTCAAACAAAATGCAGTTGCCCCTAAAATACTAAAATAAAATATTCTGATCCAACTGTGAGCAAACAAAGATTACATCACTATGTTAACAGCTGACTGCCAGGGGTGGCAAAGTTACTACGGTGAATGTCAACTGCTACGACAAATTCAGGGTCTCAAACAAAATGCAGTTGCCCTTAAAATACTAAAATAAAATATTCTGATTCCTCTTACTGGCACACACATCTGTAAATACACTCGGACGTAGTGTGAGAGTATTCTTTCTGATAGGCATCTGACATTTGGTCGTTCAGCCTATCGGGTGGACAATAATATAGAAAATATCGGGGCAAACGAGATAACGCAAATTAACAGGGGGCGTAACTACACCAAATGTAACACAAAACATTCTGGGTTCGAACCAGAAACTACATAAAGAAAATAGCCCAACAATGGCTCACTTAAACAGAGAAAATGCCAGCATGCCTAACTACTAATAAACAAACCCCCTCTCCTGTCTAAAATCTAACTTCAATCTTCCGTGTGTTGATAAACTAATCGACCTTGACCAACCAGCCGGGGTGACACTCCCCATGGGTAGCGAGCACGCTTCCACGAGCCAGCTGGACAGATGACTTCACATTCTAAAATGTGGTCTCTTACTAAAAACGCCTTAGTGGCTATGCTACGATTTGTGACATTTACAGGGTTTTAAATAAATTTTATATCAGACCAGGGCTGCGCAACAAAAACCAGAGACGTCAGCACTCCTCCAACCTGTGAAAAAAAAACACATCACGTGTGCGTGTACACAAAACAAACATGATGAACCAGAACGTACTTTGTGTGCATACTAATTACTTCGGACTACGCTGTCCGGAAACACTTACCTCGGTATACCATCCGGAATCACTTACATCGGAAATACAATCCGGAAACACTTACCTCGGAATACCATCCGGAATCACTTATGGGCTCAAAATTCGGCCGGTATGCACACAAATACAACCTCACGGCTCCTTGCCTGAAAAAATTAAAGTACACACACATAAAAAAATCTGTGACAGACATCGTCCTGCTTGCCGCTGGTCAATTCGCAACCGGTCTGGGAAAAAAGAAAAGTGGGTCATGGGTCGCTAACCATCTGACCTATTTTCCTAAAGTGGCAAAACTAGTCTAACCTAGCTGGGCGTTACTAAATGTCACAAAAAAAAAAACCAAATTCTTAACCTATCTACTTGTCAGGTCATACACTTAACTTACAGCTAGTCTTAAATGAATATATAGCCACAACAAATCCATCCTAAAACACACGGCAATTTAACTTATGATGTCTTTGGCAAATAAAAAAATTACAGACACCTCCGTCATCCACCTGGGTAGATTATAGGTTAGGGAATAACCCACCCACCAAGGGAAGATGATGAAGAGAAGGAAGTAGATTTTGGAATTGGAAAAGAAGGATAGAAGAATAGGAGGAGAGTCCCACAAAAGTAATAAGTTTGGTGTAAAACACACTTAAAAGTAGTTGCCAATGGAAGTTAACTCTAGGATACCTAAAGTAGGTACGAGCTTGGTCGAGGCTAACGGGAACCGCAGCTAAAACTTGGGCGGTTTGCAAGAGAGAGGCTTTAATACATTTCCTCCCGAGCATGTATAAAAGTACTATGGGGAAGGGTGATGGTCTGGCAAGACTTAGAGGAACAAATTTACGGTATGTCTTCTTAAAGAAATTAGATTTTTCAAAGTGATTTGAAGAATGCCAATGATTAAACTCAAGCTTGGTATTTTCAATTTCCAAAATTATGGAGTTCTTGAAAGGGCGACCAAGTGTCTCTAAGAAGGAATATGATAAAAGATTATGCCTTATTGGGTAATCTTGGTAAATGAACCAATGGTTGCGTTGGACGTTGGCTAAGCTTTTACTCAGCGAGGAGCCGGCTAAAAGTTTAGACAAAAAGAAACACTTATTTTTTGGAAAACTGACCATAAATTTTCGGAGAGGGTCTCCACAAGCAGGTAGTTGGCTTAGCGAACTTTACTTGCCTTACTGGCCAATTAGAATTAGCTATTATCGCTAAGAAGAACTTTAGTAAGGTGAAAATTAAGAGTTCTTGCTCAAATGCAACAAATGGTGAAAGCCCTATTAAAGATTTTAATATCATTGAGTGAGGAGAGTCAAGGAAGACAGGATTTTGCCTAAACTTTATATTCGAAAATGAAAAAGCAAAGGGAAAAGATTTGTTTATTTTACAATTAGAAAAAATTTGATGAAATTAACAATTATGTAATATAATTTTAATTAACATAGTTTGTTTGAACTTTTTAACAAATAGGGTCGCAGACCTCTCCACGTTAAACAGTTGCTCCAGGCAATTGACAATTTTTAAGGTTTTTTAAACCGTGAATTAAAATCTTGGTAAGATTTCACAAATAGGCAAAATGGAATAATTAAAGTTTTAACGTTTACAGGAGTACAAGCAGTGTACTATATAAAACCTCTGAAAGAACATTCTAACGAAAATAACAACTTCGAAGATAACAAAATGGAAAACATAAAGAATAAAAAGGAAGTTCCTACAACTTCTTATATTTATACAGAATTACTTTGTGAAATTTATACAAGGAGAGCAGGTCACTTACTGTGAACCTGAAAAGTTGATCAGAAGGAAGGTTCTAGACCTCTTATACTTTGAATAAGACTCGCCAGTCAAATGAGGCAGTTTTCATTTAGCGAGACCAAAAAATAACTCACTCAAGAGTTGAGAGAATTGTTTTCCTTGCTTTTGAAGGGAGGAACAATGTAAATTTAAAACTTGTATCACACAAGAAATTATGCAGAATTTAATAAATGTTAAACTAGCAAAGTTGGAAGGGTACCTCGTGAGTAACACCTTATAGACAGTTACAATTTTATAAATAATGGTTGTTAGTAGAAGGTTAAGGAAAGATCATGGGGATATAGGATCAATGTTCATGGCCGTATTTAATATAACCGGACGATCGCGACGCGGTAGAAACGTGGAGAAAGCACTGATTATCACTATTGTCTGTAAAGATGGATGCAAAGTTCACCAGAGAAACACTGAAGCTCATGAGAAAAAAAGTTATTGCAATTATGGAGATAACTGATTGCACTATGTAGGTGAAAGTCTATTTCTCGAAAAAGTCGTGATTTACAATTAAATGCGCCAGAGAATGTTCTAGAAGTTCCAACGGTGGAGGAAGTTAGCTATTGCAAAAATTTATAAGGAAGATTCCTCATTTTAACTAGTAGTTTCGCAAGTGCGTGTCAATACTTGACGGCAAGACTCGCAGATAGAGAACAAGATCTCGAAGGTTCCAGAACGACCTTAGCAGAAAATGGGGTTGAGAAAATCCAACGGAGGAAATAACTTTGTAATTATAGACAGCGGGTATTAGATAATCTCCCACGTAGCGAGAGGGTTTCTCGTTTAAATAGCTTAAGAAAAGCTCCTTTTAGTAAGGTTGGCTTACAAGAAAAAGCTCAACATTGCAAATCCCACGAAGGATGATTTTGCCCCAAGTAAATATTTTCACACTGCCTATAATTAAAATTAAAATCACTTGGAAGTTAAAACCATGAAGATGAGGTTAAAACTTTTTTAAAAATGGTACTTATCTCGATTTCATGTTGAAGTCGGAGTTCCTTAGGAAGACTATCTAGCCAACATGGCGTAGAAGAGGTTGTGCCTCTTGGTTGAGGAGGCTAAGCTCGAGCGGAGCTTTGACTGTACGAGTCAACTGCAGACGAAGAAGTGAGAGCAGCTCAACGGAGCACTGAGAGACCACGGAAGGGGGAGAGAGTGGGGGTAGGAAACAAAAGGAGAACATATAAGCATGGCCAACTTAGCAAAACATAATTGATTTCTTGGTGAGCTGGTCTTCAAGGAGTTGATAGATGATACTAGCGCAGCATGGTGAGTAAAGAAGTAGACGTAGTCCTCTTGCTCAAGGAGAAAATAGCTGACGATGGTAACGAAATCTGGTAGCCAAATAGATAAGTAAGTCCTCTTGCACGATGAGGAATTGAGTAGCTTCAGAGGCTCGCTACTAGATGACGCTAGGTGGATCACAGAAGTTATATATCTGAAACATACTTATGAAGACATAAGAAACATGCTCAACAAGGAGAAAACAGATGATCACTGTTGGTGTTTGGCAAAGAGGAAGGAAGAAATGAACATGCAAAGAGCAATAGACATTATATCTCTCGTACCGTGTATTCAAAGAATACACCACCACCAACAAACATGCATTATTTTTAAGGACTGACGGACAAAACAAAATAAAAAGGACTGGCATGCTGACTAAAAAAACTAATAGCCCCTGTCTTAAACGAAATATTGACATCAAAAGTCAAAACAAAGCTAATACTACTGTACAAATATCTCGTCCCCTTTTCTACATTACGTCCCCAAATATAGAAAGTTTAATACTCATCACTTGTCCCTGGAGTAGAAAGGCCCATGACGGCTGCTGGGTCACCACTTCGACACCCGGACGTAAGGCCTTTTGCCCATCATCAATCCGGTGTCGTTCCACTGGGTCATCTTACAAGGCGATGACATACACATAAATAAACTGTTAACACTAATCGATGCACTTATTTTGCACACCCTATCACATAAGACACTTTCTACACTTATATCCACAGGCTTCATTCGCTGCGAAACGTTATGATATGTGGCTGGCGGTACCGTTACTGCGAATCGGGCTTGCAGGTCCTCAGTAGGCCGACATACACCTATCCCGTTCAGTCCTAGATTGGTATTTCCTACGATTTCCTAGACCGTCGAAACAGATGAGTACAAGCCTATAGGTTCAGCGATCTCGCTTGCAACTCGTTAGCTCCACAAAGTTCCCTGCTCGGGTCTCGAATGGGCTGCTGGTCGGCGCTCCGCGCTCTCGGCTCCACACGGCGTGGCGTTAAGTTTTTAATGGACGTGGGTGGCAAACTCCATATGGATAGATTTGTATAAATAGTGTTCGCCTTCGGTAACTATCATGACCACTGTGGGTCTTTAGCCGCAAGTTTGAATGATTGGCGGTAAAAGTTTATCACTTAGAAAATGTTTTCTCACTCGGCTACTCGGTATCAAAGTCGCGAGCAGCGTGGACTATGCCCGGTGTGGCCGCAAAACTGACAGACTAGTGTGTGCGCTCAGTGCCTATATCCACCCTCAACTTTGGGACAATGGACTGGTCACCTCTGTCAATTCCTCTCCCATGGCAATCGTCACACCGCAATAATTTTTGGTTCAACTTGTAGGTCAAGATGAGGACGGCAATATTCATAGGATTAAATTCGAAATCGATCGGCAGGAACCTCTTCAAATCAAATTGCATCATGACGCTACAGGGTAGATCCTCGTTTGGCGCCATGTCTTGAGTGTCGTGGAGGGGGGGGGGGGGGGGATATTCCTCCGCGGCTTCTCTGATTGGGCCTTTTTATTACAATTATTCCATAGGCGGTTCTCAAATTAGCATCTCGGCGCTACTTTACATTGTCTAATTTCGCGGGCTTCGGTGCTGGAGGATTATCGAGGCCAGGGTGTCGTAAATCCAGCACTTCAGCTGCACAATGTGTTGGCTAAACAATAGGAGCTCTTGTCCACAAGATTCTTGGAAATGCGGGCTTCACCCAGTCAGGCTACGTCGTTGTCCTGCTCGTATTCCAAACCTCCGTGTTTTCCTTAGTGCTATGGGCAGTAGAGTAATTATTGTTCTTAACATCATATTGGACTGGCAACTCAGATGTCGTATTAATTTCGGTCCAAGCACTATCGTGTTCCTTGTATATGGTTCCCCCACAATTTCGGCACTGAGAACACCGCAAATTATGCGTGCTCGGTATGCGATCGATCCTGAGGTCTCCGATAACTCGGCATGCTATTGATCCCTAGCCCCCTGATCGGTCACAATATAGAAAATGAGCTTCGTCGTGCCAAAATTATTGTGTGATGGGTCTACGTAACTGCTTAAACTATGTCATAACAACACATGTAATATTTCCTACCACTTTGCTACCACTTTTCTACCTCTTTTCTACCACTTTGCTCTCTCTTTTGCTCTTACTTTAAAAGCCAACGCAAAATCAATCTATTTCCAGAACATTTGTAACCTTTCTAGTGTGCAAATCATACTGACAGGTTAGTTGCTACTATGGAACTTACTACATCTAACCGAGGTAAACAACGTGTACTCTATAAAGGCTACTCTTATAACTATTGGCGACAAAATGTGAATAGAATAATATTCTGGCAATGCTCAAAACAGAGGTCAAAAAGATGTCGAGGCGATATAAAGAGTAAAAATGGCGAGGTCTTAAGTGTGAGTGATCATCAATGTAGTGCTCCAGACAAAACACGGTCAGTGTTGACAAAAAACATCAAAATGCTAAAAAGCTACTACAAGAAAAAGACATTGCTAATCAAGATAGTGCATTGTTTATTGAGCAAAGTTTAACCCCTGTTCTAAAAGTTATGTTTAATCCATCTTCCACGTCTGAAAAGCCATCAACAGCTTCAAAGGCAACACAGACTATGCTAGAGGTAGTATTGCAAGAAAATCAAAAGGGACTGAATGGTAATACTGATAATAATTATAATGGCGATGATGAGGATGAGGTTTTTATACCTATAAAACTATTAAATCTCTCTCTGTTTTTAAAAAATATTGGTTATTGCTCGCCGTGGAAACAAAAACATGTACCTCTAGCTTTGTGTTTAAAAGACTCTAGCAAGCAATGTGAAAATAGAAAGAAAGAGAGTTGTATTTTGAATGTAAATATTGCAAAAGTATTTAAATTAAATAAATAAATAAAAATATTGTATGGGTAGGCTATTGTCTGTTTCTCTTAATTGGCATCCCCTCGTCCAACTATTAATGTAATTGTTAACCATCAACAGTCTCTGGCTATGTTCAGAAAGAGTGACTTTAAATAATGAACTGTATCTGCGGTTTTGTGTACTCAGTGCAATAATTATACAGTGCTAGCAACCAATGTTGACGTAATAGTTATGCCGGATAAGGGGTTCAAACCCATGTCTTTTTAGTACTGCCGCATAAAACTAAGTAGACTTCGTTATTGTTCTAAGACCAAAAATACATTTCTTGTCCAAACCAACAATTAAACCCGGGCCTCCAGTGCTGGAGTCAAGAGTGTTAACCACTATACAAAGAAATAGAATTGGAAAAGAGGCTGCTGTGGCCTGTAAAAAGGTATCGTTTCAAGAGCACTTTAAGGTCACTTTTTAGTTTTACCTATCACGGTTGAATGTGCCTCGTTAAGATAAAAGCGCGAATTTAAGAACTGCGACTGTAACGTCTGGCAAGCATATTCTTGCATCATAGTGTAACGTTCCCGGTCCTTCTAAGTGACCAAAGGTTACGTTCCTGGCGGGGCTCCAATATTGCGTTCTCCTGGAGTACAGTAGAAGAATCGCAACAAGAACAAGCACCGCTTTACTCACACCACCAATAGCATACTTACCTCTTACCTGTTCATTAGCAATGATTATAATCAGCTGGGCGCCAGGAGAACGCAATATTGGAGCCCCGCCAGGAACGTAACCTTTGGTCACTTAGAAGGACCGGGAACGTTACATTTGGCGCCACAAGCGTAGGCCCGAAAACCAATTGTTTGTCGTGAAGGGAAAAGGATATATTTCAGTGCAAGTATTTTTGGGGGTGATAATAAGTTTTTTGTGTGTGTCGGTATGGCGGATAAAGATAAGATGAAGCTGCGAAGTGGTATAGAGGTGACGGGAGATGGTGAAGAGAATGGTAGTAGCGTGAATCTGGAGAAGGAGATAGACGAAGCTAGGAATTTAGCGGAGGTAAATTCTAATGCGACTAGTGTAGAGGGTAGTTCATCGGAGATGTCAGCACAGGATAGCATTTTGAGTATATTAGTTCAAATGAGACAGGAAAATAATAATAAATTTGAGCAACTAAATAAAGAATTAAAACATGAAATGGAAAGTAATAATCAAAAATTAAATAAAGAATTAAAACATGAAATGGAAAGTAATAATCAAAAATTAAATAAAGAATTAAAACAGGAGATGACGAAATTAAATCAGGGACTAAAGCATAATAGTCAGAAAGTAGATAAGGTCGTCAAAGAGACAGAGAGGTTAGGTAAGATGTATGAGCAGCTTGAAGTAGATATTATAACATTTAAAGAAACAGTGAAGGAAGACATTCAGAGGTACATGAAGGTGGAAGCGGGTCAAATAATGGTAGAAATTGAACAAAAGTTACAGGTGGTAGGAAATGAAATTAGGGAGCTTAACCAGCAGATAGGGGAGAAAGTTAAGGAAGTAACGGTTGAGATAAAAGAGCATAGTAAGAGAGAGGAGAAGATAATTAATGAAAAGATAAGAGTAGAAATAACGAGGATAAGGAAAGTAGTAAATACTCCAGGAGAACGCAATATTGGAGCCCCGCCAGGAACGTAACCTTTGGTCACATAGAAGGACCGGGAACGTTTCATTTGTGCGCTCAACGTGGAGCGAAAACGTTACATTTGGACGCACAACTGTGGAGTTTCTTATATATGTATATTTTCGTGCAAGGTTAGTAACAAAACGTTACAATAGTAACTAGTGATATGTCTTTCTGCCAGATCAGCTTGTCCATACTGTCCCCGCCGCCAACAGACCTGCATGTTACTAAACCGCTTCCATTGTTTATTATTAACGTTTGCAAATAATGTGCGATAAAAAGTCTATGTGTTGTGTGGGTTTTACGCCCAGATAGTCTTTGCCAATGGTTAGCTCGTGAAAAACAAATGGTAAGCAAATACATTTTGTTATATAATCATGCATAAATCATTAGCCCCCGGGTACTTGGATGCACATAAATCATAATATGGGGTTTGAAATATCAAAGTTGTTATAACCGTCTAGTTAGAGTATTTCAATATCATGGCTATTAGCCCTGTGTACTTGGGTGTGTTACGTATCGTGGCAGTCCCACGAACATTGAGTCTAATAGAGGGTTGAGGGCATCTTAAAATAAGTTTAGGAAATTTAGTTTAATATTCGCTAATTTATGGTAACCATGTAGTAATTAGTCAGCGCCTGTAGCATTCACCGTTACACAGTGGCGTTTTGGTAAGCTCTGCACGAGTATCCTAATCGTCTCTGTTATAATGTCTCGTTTTCGTAAAAAGAAAAAAAAACATGGTCGTTCAGTTACTATATAGGCCTAAGCATCTGTT